>OY723400.1:55898957-57168157 GCA_963210345.1 Inga oerstediana | reverse complement strand
GAGAAAACCTTGGTTAAAGAAAAGAGTACAACATGGTCTTTACTTCCCCTGATAATAATATCATATTTACTTCCCCTAATAATCAATTTTACTCCTCATGATGACAACATCACTTCTAATGTATTTTTGAGCATATTTTTCTTTTAGCCACCAAACTGTGAATGATGCAATGCATTATCACCAAAAGTTTTGCTGAAATATAGTCCTTTAACATATCTTCTGGATATGTTAAAATATCAGTATATTCTGCCTTTATCCTATTCATTATAGAAACAATAAAGCAAAATTATTATGAAAATCACCAAAACATATCTTGCATCTATATATTCAGTTTGTTCTAAACAAAATGATATCATATAATATGTTCTTAGAACGATCACATCAAATACCATTTTCGTTATCCACTGTGCACCTGTAAGAACTAATTTTTACTAATAAAATCATAATAAATATAATATTAGCATGCTGCATAAATATTCTCATAAAATATAAGGTACTTCTGGACTATTAAATTCAATATATCTTTGCAAGAAAATTCAGCATAGCAAATATATGTAATTTTTAAATCATTGATGTATTTGATAACTGATCTACGAGTCAAGTAAAATGTTTTAATTACTTATTTTTCAATCAATTATATATGCTTGAATTATTTTCAAACTCGCATAACATATTATATATATAGAATGATTTTCTTGTATATGCTTTTGGCATTTTAGATTCTTTAAGGATTCTCATATAAATTTCACTATTTAATCAGCCATATGAATATGTTGTATATAACAACATCTAATAGACGCATAATTTTATTTTTATATGCACCCAGAAAAATTTTATTTTCATATGCACCCAGAATATTGTATCCACCACAAAATAGTATGCCTTATCATTGTTTTCATTAGCATTTGTGAAAATCTTTATTTCCACTTAAATATTTATATATTTCATATTTCAACTGGGACTACAGGTCCATAATTTTCACATATTGTAATAATGTAATCTCATTTTTATTGTCTCTTTTCCCTTTCCCTTTCCCTTTTTGGTCAATCACCATTCTGTCTACTCGTAAGATAAATTTATGCATAACATCCTTAATTGATCACGTGAAATTATTATCAAAACCATTATTGACAACTTAATCTTTTCAGTTCCATTTTTCCTATGACATAATTCATTGAGATCTCTTTATTACTTTTAGGTACCTGAACTTCTTTTGAAGTTTTTGCAATTAGTTATGTCTTGGCCTCTTCTGAAGTACCTGCCTCCTCAATATGATTATCTTGATTATTTGCTCCTTTCTCTTTTCTTTTGGGACCGATTATTCTCCCATCCTTCGGACATGTCTTGCTTTCATTTATGCTGATTAGAGTATTTTTAGCAGGAATATGAGATTTAATAATTCTCAATAAGGTGATTAGTAATTGCATGTAGCATACTTTACGCAATATTTAATAAATGCAAAACCTAATGAAGTTATGGTTTATATTGTTATATTCGATGATCTATACTTGATAGTAGTAATGCATTCCTTTTGTTCTCTTTTCCAGCCATTCAATTTCTCCCCTTCATGTTAGAAAAACTTTTTTCAAATGACAATTGACTAATTATGCAGTATAAGTCTCCTAAATCGATCTATTTCCATTAGAAACATCCTTTTGTTTCATTTAGAGACAAACAAGAAGAAGGAGGTTCTTACCCAATATTTATCTCAATTTTCTTTAAATATCCATCTATGTGTATAGTTGTGGATCAATAGGAATGCACATTCAACTTTGAACTTTAGTGTTAGGCATTTGAAAATCCAATAAGTGTTTTCAATATGTTTCTTAAATCAACTAAGTTTTCAAATCCATCACCAAGGTTTTGTCATCATCAAAAAGGGGGAGAATGTTAGAATCCATATTTTGATGATAACAAAATGATAACATGTTGTTTTGTAAGAAAATGACAAAGTTTAATTGAATCAAAGTTGTTACCAAATGCATTTTACAAGTAGACAGTGAGCTGCTACATAATATCTGATGCACTCGAGTTTTAGTTGAAAACTTGAGTTTTGATATAAAGAGAACTCAAGTTGGCAAGATAACTCTTGCAGGTTTCATCCAGAGGCTAAGTAAAAAACTAAAACTATATGAAGAACTTGAGTTCTAGTCTAAACTCAAGTTTGGCGAGTGATCTAGTGCAAGTGTTGTCTAAAAGTAAAACTAGAATATAAAACTATGAGATGCACTCGAGTTTTGAAATAGAACTCAAGTTTTGCCTCAACACTTCCATTCAACTCTTGCAACTTGCAGCTAGGAGCCAAACCAGAAACTTCATCACTCTGATATACACTAGAGAACTTGAGTTTGGGTAAGGGACTCGATTTTGGGTAAGAAACTCGAGTTTGGTACTGTAGCACTTCAAGTTAACTCTTATAACTTTCTAGTAGGAACAAAGTGAAGTGGTGTTGACCAGCTTGAGAACTCGAGTTATAGAAGAGAACTCAAGTTATGACTAAAAACTCTTGCAAGTGCAAGTTGACTTTTGCAGGTTCTTAGCATAGACAAGTTGAAGCAATGCAACAATCAAGAAACTCGAGTTTGTAAAGAGAACTCGAGTTATATCATAATAACTTTCAAGTTCACTCGCAAGTACAGAGAGCTGGAAGCTAGAACTTGATAAGGGAGCTCGAGTTATGCATAACGTCATACCCTTATCTGATTTTCCATATTATTAGAGTGCTTGTGCATTGTTCGGTGAGTAACACAGGAATAGCGTAAAAATACCGATATATAGTACATGATTACATTGAGGAATTTCTTTCAGGGTTAGGTAATATATACAATTTCTCAAAATATTCAAAAGTAAATATTATATATAACCATTGTCTTCATCTCAGGAAACGTGCCCTTTAGTTCCTCATGTCTACATCCTTACCTTTCGAGCCGCTGGCACCCACTGAGACATTTTATTTATAAAAAGGGGTCAGATTCCAAGGAATCTCAGTAGAAACATACTATTAACATATAAAATATGAGAATGAAATATAGAATGCACCGTATCAAGTAAAATGAAAATTCACATAAATCCGTGTGTGTACACAAAGTTCAGGGCCAAAATCGGTTGGAATTGGTAGGCATAGCAAAAGTTTAAAATTTCGCCAATCCCAATTACGAATCTATTAATGGCGTTTAAACTGAGTTAGAAAGATTCGTACCTTTTTCAATTTTGAGTTTTCGATCTCTAAGAACCAACACCTCCGATCGGCTCCCTCTACTGGTATATACACGAATACGACCCCAATACTGATTGCGTGCTAGCGCCTCCAATATCTCCCGCCTCTCTAGGGTTTCTTTGCGGCTCCTTAGTTTCTTATCCGTGTATAAGTTTTTTTTTTCTGTTCCATCATTCTTATAACCCATGAGGGCTATATTCGAATTTTAAAATTAACTTGATTAATTTTGAAATTAATTAACCCTTAATTATCTTGATGAGCTAATTAAACAAATTCAGTTTAAATTAAATTTGTCCAACAGTTTTAATTTAACCTATTTATTTAATCCAAATAAAGAGCCAATAGATTTAATTTATCTTCATAAATTAAATATGAGATACTATATCTTTATCATGTTAGTTATTAAGTTAAATTAAATTTAGTTTAATTTATCTTAATAAAATAAAATTTAAAACTAACACAATATAATAATATCATATAATATAAATATATATAAACATGTATTTTGAAAATACATATGTATATATAAAATATTATTAATTTTCTTTTCACGAATTTTATATCATATATATATAAAACTCATCCACCCTAGATTAAACATTGTATTCATTGAATCTTAGGCACATCTTAGATTCAATGAACCTGGACATTATAGCTTGTGATAGGCTATTCTTGTGTGCGACCTTGTAGACCCATACGAAGTTGGCAGTGGGCCAATAACTGTACTAACCCACAAGTTGTAAGTGGCCTCTAGTAAGACATTACGACTACCCAATTCATATGAGGATCATTAACACGATGTAACTTGTTATACAACCATATCACGTCCCTTTGTCACACGATATTTCAGTCAAGGATAAGGCATGGATATTGTCATCCTCCTGTTCTTGACCATTATTTTCCCAACTCCTGAGTAGTCTGAAAATAGAAATGAAAACTCCTTTCTATCATAGTATGGCCATACATTTCTTAAAATCACTCATCAAGGGGCCTAGTAATACTTCTTTACTAATGTGAGGGACAAATTCCATCTTGACCATTCATATTCCTCTGCATGAAAAACTACCAAGCTCGATCGTAGCCTTTATCATCACTCAGTCAAAGGTGACTTTTGACTAGTTCAAAGCTCAGTAACTCTCATGTAGGAATCCATGATGACCTCAGGTCAAAAGGCATTGTGACGTGGTTATACACGAGATAAGCTTATGACTTGATCCATGTAGCTTTCTCGTAGTGGGCCGGTCCTGCACTTTGTACTCTTATAAGTGCCTAAGACTTTGATTCGTATCTCCATATTTTATCAAAGTCATACTGGTTTTACTTCATTTTTGCTCCTGCGTAGATGACAATCTCTATGATTTATCTAATGATACGATTATCACAGTTAACATGCAAATAATATGATAATAGAATGGAGAAATTTATTAAATAATAATGTTCAAAGTACAATGATTGACCCCTAGGGCACAATTTCCAACATCCTCTAACTTGCACTAGACACAATCATTAATTTGCCTAATTCCCATTGTCCTAACATGATGCTCATGCTTTGCCTATGCAAGTAGCTTGGTAAAAGGATCAGCAACATTGTCTTCTCCTGCTACTTTACATATTTTTATGTCACCTTTATCATTGATTTCTCTAATGAGATGAAATCACCGAGTATATGCTTGGTCCTTTGATGTGACAAAGGCTCCTTGCCTGTGCAATAGCACCTCTATTGTTGTAAAACAAATCTATTAGATTTGAGATGGTAGGCACCACCCCTAGTTCAGTAATGAACTTTTTTATCCAAAATGGCTTCCTTAGCTGCATCTGATATTGCTTATACTCATATTCTACTGCAGAATTTGCTACAATGCTCTACTCAGAGCTCTTCTAGCTTACTGCTCTACCATTCAGGAGAAATATGTATCTAGATTGCGATTTAAGGTCATCTTGGTCAGTTTGGAAACTTGCATCTGTGTAACCAGTTACACAGAGCTCATCATCCAATCCACCATAGACAAAAAATAAGTCCTTAGTCCTTCTTACGTACTTTAGGATATTCTTGATGGCAGTCCAATGACTCTCACCAGGATCTTGTTGATATCTGCTGGTCATACTTAAGGCAAATGAGATATCTAATAGAGTACATAAAATGACATACATGATGGATCCAATGGTCGAGGCATATGGAACCTTACTCATGTGATCTCGCTGATAAGGTGTACTAGGACACAGATCCTTGCTAAGATGGATGCCATGAGACATGGGCACGTAACCCCTTTTTGAATCCTGCATACTGAACCTATGCAGTACTTGTTTATGTATGTGCTCTAACTTAGGCCTATTATTAGTCTCTTAGATCTATCTCTATAGATCCTAATCCCTAGGATGTAGGTGGCTTTACCTAATTCTTACATTAAAAAGGACTTTCCTAACCAAGACTTGATACTCTGCAAGGTAGGAATGTTGTTCCAATGAGTAGGATGTCATCTACATAAAGCACTAGAAATACAACTGTGCTCCCACTAACCTTCTTGTAAACACAAGGGCATTGATGTTTTGAATGAATCCAAACTTTTTAACTACTTCATCAAAATGATGATTTTAGCACCGAGATGCTTGCTTCAATCCATAAATGAATCTTTGAAGCTTGCAAACTTTACTAGAGTCTTCTGGATGCATAAAACCTTCAGGTTGTGTCATGTACACATCTTCAAGCAGCTTTCCATTAAAGTGAACATATCTATGAACTTGACTTTATGCAATGTCACAAATTATGTATTAACTTACCTATTGACTTACTACTAACTGTTTCATTTTTAAGCCAAAAAGTAGCGAACTATCATGCATGAATATTATGAACTTGTGGTGATTTTGTAAGTGCCATAGTTTTATGATATGATCCCTTCACTTTATCTCTTTCTTAGCAAGGCTCAAAACACCGGAGGTACATGCTCTCACCATGTCTTACCATCATGGACTTTTTACAATGAATGATATGTGGAGAATGCAATTCCTTATTGACTTGATGTACTCTTGTTTTTTTCTCTTTTGCAAATAAAAGTTTTCAAAATAAAAAAAAGATTCTTTTCTTAAAATAAATGAATCTGGTCTCATATGAGAAAATAAAGAAAATTATTTTTTTAAAAAATAAAAAACACAAACTAAACAAAAAAAAATATTTTTCTCAAAGTAAATTAAGTAAATCTTTGTCTTAAAAGATACCAACCAAGCGGCACGCCTTTCTAACCCCAAACAGCATGAGTTTTGATCCCTCTAAAGGGTACGTAGGCCCTAGACTCTCTTCCTAGGTCAAGTCCAACTTAGTAAAAAAACAATTATCCCTTTATTAATTTCTTATTTTTTTGTAAATATTTTCTTAATTTCTTTTCCTCTTTGGGTAGTTATAATAAAATTAAAGGCCATAGTTATTTTTAAATAATCGACTTAGGGTAACTGTTCTCATGAACAAGTATTGTGGGGTGCCTAACACCTTCCTCACACACAATTGACTCTCGAACCCTATCTGGTTTTCTTTTGTCAAAAAAGGGTTTCCAAAATTACCCTTTTCTAAAAATCTTAGTGGTGGCTCCATATTTTCCAAATTTCAGCATCACAGCTTGGCGACTTCACTGGGGATAGTTTGAGAGTCAAGCCCATTTAAGTTAAGTCTTTAAAAATAATATGGCCTTAATTTTATGTTAATTACCCTTGTTTTCTTTTTCCTTATTTTTTGATTATTTGTTTTTATTCATTAAATTCTTTATTCTTTTATTTATTTATTCTTTTTATCGATCTATCTAGTGATCTGCTTAGTAGATGAGGGTTAGATAAAACCTTGGCCCATAGGTTGGTATGCTTTCCACACATGCTGAACACATACACTATTATCCTCGCACCCATTTTATACCCTATACTAGGGTCTGTGAGTTCCTTAGGTGAGCGAAAGTTTCTAGCGATTTCCCTGTGGTGTTTTAAGAATCCCCTGAGGTTATTGTGAAGACTTCATCCTAGCTGTCACACATTAGTGAAAATTGTTGACCAGCCCAATTAATTAGTACTTGCCTTTCTTAGGGTATAACCCCCACCCTAGGGTTATTCCCAAAATAGGACATTGGAGGGGATTTATTTTTTGTTGACAATATTATTTGTCATCCATGCATAATCAAGGAAACCTTTAGAATCAAGCGGCTAATTGTCGCTTCACCTGAGTATATATCTAACATTACTCCTCTTATAGATACATCATAAGGAAGGTGTATACATTAGATAGACAACCTTAGTTAAGGGCTTATGACCCTAAAAGACCAGAGCTTATTACATCTATTATGTTAGAAGATATCTCAATGAGAGATCACCCTTTTAGGGCTCAAAATGCATCATTACATCATTTATAGGCCTTTTAGCTTCATTTGATATGGGCCTTAGACATAATCATCTTTTTTAAAACCCATAACTGTGTGATGGCCTGGGCTATTCATAGGTTAATAGGCACTTCATTCTTCCTATGAGGTAATGGATCTCTTAAGGAGGTGGAGTTCTTTTTCTCAATGTCCATCACCCAAATCAAAACTTGAAGTACAAGTCATCACTCTTTATTGCCTCATGAGGCATCCTTGCATCATTCATTGGCATTTAGCATAATTTGATATGGGTCTTAAACATAATCATCATTTTTAAAACCCTTAGCCGTGTGATGGCCTGGGCCATTTGCAAGTTAATGGGCACTTCATTCTCCCTATGAGGTAATGGATCTCTTGAGGAGGTGAAGTTATTTTTCTCAATATCCATCACCCATATCAAAACTTAAAGTACAAGTCATCACTCTTTTATGTCTCATGAGGCATCCTTGCATCAATCATTAGCATTTAGGATCATTTGATATAGGCCTTGGACATAATCATCATTTTAAAAACCCTTAGTAGCGTGATGACCTAGGCCATTCGCAGGTTAACATGCACTTTAATCTCCCTATGAGGCAAGGAACGAAAAATCGGACCGGGCAATGAACCGGTCACAGCACAGGTTCAAGGGTTAATGGGTCAATCGGGGTATAACCGGTAGTTGAACCGGTCATATTAAAATATTATAATTTATTATTGGCAATATATATTAATATATTTTTAAACTTCTATAGATAAAAATGAAGATTTTTAGAAAAAAAATACTTAAAATCTATTAGTATGAGTTATAATGCCTATACTTATGTAATGATATATCCTTTTCTATAATTATTATATCTTTTTAAATAAATTTTTTCATTATCTTCTTCATTTTGTTTAGATTTGTTCTTTCTTTACCTATTTTTCTCTTCATTTAGGTCTTCAACTTCCAATTTTCCCCTAAAAAAAGAAAAAAAAATAAATAAAAATATAAAAAATGAAACCGGTCCAACCGGTTCGACCGGTTTCCCGGTTCAACCATCAAACCAGACCGGACCACTGGCCGGGTCCGGTTCAACCGATCGAACCGACTGGTCCGGTCCGGTTTTTTATACTGTGTTATGAGGTAATTGATCTCTTATAGAGGTGAAGTTCTTTTTCTTAATATCCATCACCCATATCTAAACTTCAAGTACAAGTCATTACTCTTTTATGTCTCATGAGGCATCCTTGCATTATTCATTAGCATTTAGGATCATTTGATATAGGCCTTGGACATAATCATCATTTTTAAAACATTTAGCCACGTGATGGCCTAGGCTATTTGTAGGTTAATGGGCACTTCAATCTCCTAATGAGGTATTGGATCTCTTGAGGAGGTAATGTTCTTTTTCTCAATGTCCATCACCTATATCAAAACTGGAAGTATATGTCATCACTCTTTTATGTCTAATGAGGCATCCTTACATCATTCATTGGCATTTAGCGTCATTTGATATGGGCCTTAGACATAATAAATGTCATTGAATAAGGAGGCAAAAAGAGAGAAAATGAGCATGTAAATAAAAATGAAAAAATAAAAATAATAATACAGTCATATTTTTAATTAATAATGCTTGCATAGATTATCTTTCCTTAAAAATAACTTTATTTACCCTTGTCCATGTCATCCTTCCTTCACATAAATAGTTGTTTCGTATTCCTAATGTGAGGCTAAGACTTTTGTCTCTCTTTTCACTTTCTGAGAGTATTATTCTTGATTGGAGGGAACTGTTAAGGGTCTAACTGTATAGAGGTGATATCATACTATGAAGAAGCTTAGTTTTGAAAATGACTTGACCCCATCTTGATGAGGCTAGTTTTAAACGGTAAATTGTTTAACTTGGATGCAATGGGATGATGATTACACAAGCCATGTGAGGATTTGAGCTTATTGATATGATTTCATTTTCATGCGTGTACCACTTATCCTTTACCCAATCTAGAACTTGGCATGTATCTGCTTTGAGATCAGATTTGATGTCCATTTGCTTGATATAGAGAGGACGAAGGCATTCATTTTTTTTATCAAAAAGCCAAATAGCCACCCTTACATGATAGCTATTTGAGCCTGTGTGATATTCCTTTCCTATCCCTTAGCATGTAGAAACCACCAATATGTTCCTTACCTCTTATTCAAGTTTCTTTTTGCTTTCTAAGAGGACTCATTTTCCTAATTAGAGGAGCATATGTACACTCTAAAAATTGTTAAGGCTTCGAGGTGAATCTTGTTAAAAAATGAATAGTTGAAAGAAAAAGAGAAAAAAAGCTTGCCAAGTTGAAAACTTATAAGGGCAGCTTAGGCAAAAGTTAAAGCGGATAAAAAAAGAAAAGAAAAAAGCTCACTAAGTTGAAAACCTGTAAGGGTAGCTTAGGCATAAGTTAAAGTAGAAAGAAAAAAAAAATGCAAAAAGCTTGCTAGGTTGAAAACTCCAAAGGGCATCTTAATAAAAAGTTAGAGCAATGAAAAGGAAAAGCAAATAGAAAACAAAATCAAAAGAAAGATGGGCAAATACTAAAGGAAACATGAAAAGAGCTTACTTGAGTTCTTTTGTTTAAGGCCTTTAGAGTGTACACTTGCTTGTTTGGTTATCATGAGTATCTACTTCGGTCCTTAGATATCATTCATCTTTCACTTACCTTTTATTCAGGGTACTTTTTTTTCCCAAAGAGTACTCAATATTCTTGGTTAGGTGAGTATATGCATATTCCTACAAGTTTTGAGGCCTTCAAGGTAATATGGTTGTAAGGCTACTCTCTTTTTGATATTTTAAACAAGAAGAAAAAGAGAAAAAAAGGAAATAAAGAAAATAGCTCGCTAAGTTGAAAACTCGTAAGGGCAGCTTCGACAAAAGTTAGAGCAAAAAAGAAAAGAAAAGTAAAGGCAAAAAGCTCACTGAGTTGAAAACCCAAAAGGGCATCGTAGGCAAAAGTTAGGGCAATAAAAAAGAAAATAAAATAGAAGAAAATCAAAAGAAAGATGGGCAAATACTAAGGAAAACATGGAAAGAGCTTTCTTTAGTTCTTCTTTTGATTTAAGGCCTATAAAGTGTACACTTGCTTGACTCTATGTTTAGTTCTTATTGCTCATAGTTTCTTAGATATCCTTTATCTTATATTTCATACCCTTATCTTATTTTCACCTTTTTTAGAGTATTTTTGGAAAACGATACGCAGTTTGATGGGCACACAGGAATAGCATAAATATACTGATAATATGTGCATGATTAAAGAAATTTCCTATAAGGGTCGTACATGATAATTACAATCAATGTAGCCGCATAGGGCTACCAGTGTCACACCCTGCACGAAACCCAATCCTAGGCCTATGGGCATGGAATCACAAAGCTATCCCCGGCCCCTCCAACTCAACCGGGTTTCTTTCGCCTTTCGAGTCTCGAAGCCGCGACCTGAGGGCATAAGCACGCACTTCACTGAGACTCTAGTACCATTTTAGACACTTCCATAGTATTTCTAGTGGTTATATGAGTTTATATTGAAAAATTGTCAAAATACCCCTGGGGACCTGGCTCGGCCCCGTCGTACCCGGTCTGGCCGTACTTTTTTTAAAATTTTGACTTGGGCTATTTTGACATATTTTTGCCCAAGGAATCTATTTTTAGTCTCAAAATTACCAAATTCACTGCCAGAAGACAAAAATACCCTTAGCAACCCCCAATTTAGGGTTTTAGGGGCGTTTTGGTCATTATACTTTTCAGGGCTTTTTTGGAAAAGTGTTCAACTGTAACCCCACCTAATTTTCCCTTATGAACACAATGGAATCATCACTTTCATGAAAATCCAGCTCCTAGCCCTCTAATTAGTCCTGACCAAAACATAGGATTCTCCCAGAAAAATTGGGGTTTTTCAATTCGGACTCCACGGACTTGCTCCTTTCTACTCCAAATCACTTTATTAACTATTTAATTACATTTCTAACCTGATTTAGACCAAATTTGGGCAGCATGACAGCTAGGGTCCATCATTCTCCCAAATTCACAAATCACATAAATCAACCACATATTCCCCGATTAAATCAACCACAGCAGCAACAACAACAATAATTTGAAGTTTAGGAAGTCACCTTTGATTTCTTCTGGCTCTTCCCTTTTTGGCTGAACCCTAACTCCTATAAACCCCAAAGATTTGCTTCAAGAACACCTTAAATCATGTAAAGGAGTAGCTTAAAGGAAGGGTTACATGAGTTAAAAACCAAATCACCGAAGAAATCAACTTCCTTTGCAAGTTTTCTCCTCCTTCTCTCTAGATCACCAAAGCACACACTCTCTCTCTCTTGGGCTGTCTTAGCTAATGGTTTTGTATGGAAAAGGAAGGAAAAATTGTTTTATAATACTTTACATTTATCTCCTTTTATTTACTTAATTAACCAAAATTCCAAAAAATTGACTTTTGTGTCATAAAGTTATCTACATGCAAATGGGTCATAAGCCCAATTGAAATTCAACTAAGCATATGTTTGGCACAATGTTGAGGGGGCTCAATTGTGCGATTGGATCCCAAAAGGCAGATTGGCATAAGCAATTTTTTTGAGTGTTTGGGACCATGATTAATAAGAAAGGCTTATGAGTTTTAAAATGACTTTCACCATAAGCCATAATTTGGGGCTTGTTGCGATTGGCTTCAGAAAAATTGGAGTGGAAATCGTTACCATTAAAGAATAATAATTGTCTTCCCTCTCTCTCGGCGGCCACTCTTCAAGAGCAAGAACAAATTAAAATGAATCTGATTGTTGAAGAAGAACTAGAGCAATCAAAATCAACCAGCAAATTTCAATCTTCCAAATATTCACAAGCTTTCAAACAAAATCATACCACAGTACAACAAAGGATCAGAAAAAAAAAATCAAAGCTTCCATTCCTTCAATGACAGGTATAAAGAACTAGCAAATCTTTGAACAAAGAAGGGAGAGATAATACCTTATTACCTTAGCCATAACGAAGAAAAATCAAAGCACGACGATGGCTTAGAGTTAGAGTGACTCTGAAGTGCGAACTAAAGCAAATTAGAGAAGGGGAGAAGCCAGGAAGGATGTGACCTCACAAAAAAGGAGAGAAGAAGAGTTGAGAAGGTGTTGTCATGACTATTGCGTGGAGGAGATTGGCAAGCATGGAGAAAAGGAAAGGTGTAGATCGGCTGCCGTCTGACTTTGCTATACCCTAATGGCTTGATCCAGCTTGCGTCGAGTTGCTCTATTCTAACTTGCAGTTCCAGATCGGCGACCAGTCGAGTGGGGAAAAGGGTCTATCAAGTCAGTGCCTGCTAGCTTTGTTGGGAAAAAAAGAACTTAAAAGAATTTGAAGGTTCTGCTTGCAATCATATCTATTGGTAAAAAAATATTTGGTAGCCTATAAGTGTTGACATCTGTGAACCCAATAAAAATAGATAAGATTTGGCTATAATTAATTAAAATATTTTTATATGAATTCTTTTTCTTTTTGATATAAACTTTGTAGATTTTTATTCTTGATAAGATTATAATAGTGTAGATAATAATAATGTAGATGAAAAGCCTTATGAGACAAATTTTGGTAGGCGAGTTTCCTCCCAAATGAATCATATTCATGACTCAATTATATATCAAATTGTACGGGACATATGATCCAATTAGTTATGTAATATTATTTCATCAAATTGTGTATTTTTTTATTATCAAATTTTCCAATTTTAACTTTTATAAATTTTTAATAATTTCAAATTTAATTTCTCTCTTACTATTTTCTCAAAAGCTACTTATGCTTAAATCAATCCAAACAAGTTTTACTTTTGCAAAAGTCATTTACACAACCATCAATCCAAACATAAATCACTTAACACAATCTAACTTTTACCAAAAATAAGATTGCAAAAAGTCATTGAAAAAAGCCATTTTTATAATCAGTGTTCCAAACACACAAAGTCCTTCCTGTTAGAACTGGCTGACACCCAAGAGGGGGGTGAATTGGGTGTATGATAAAAACTTAAGACTTTGAAAATCTTTTCGCATCTTAACAAAAGCGGTAATTATGAAAGCAAAGAATTATAAATCAACAGTTAGATTAAATAATATATACGGGAAATATAAGAGCTTAGGGAAGAGAATATGCAAACTGTGATTTATCCTGGTTTGGTCCAATATGTGATGGCTTACGTCCAGTCCTCAGGCTCCTCCTGAGATTTTCAAATCCACTATTTTCTTGTTTAATTCGGGCATAAGAAAAGCCTTTACAAACCCACAAGTTTAGCCGGACACTTGTGAAGCCTTTTACAAATCTCTCTTTGAGATACTCCCCCTTACGACAAGTCTTACGAGCAGAGTATTCCCGAAGACCTTTCTCTCCTGCTTAGCCGTGCAAGTCTTATGAGCAGCAACGTTCTCTCCTACTTAGACCCTTGTAAGTCTTACGAGCAGTAATGTTCTCTATTGCTTGCACCTTGTAAGTTTTACGAGCAGAAAGTCTTACTGACAATTCTCTCTACAGCTTTCCCCATAAGAAAATCAACCCACTCAAGGTCCCTCTACATTGAGATCAATTCAGAAATATAGTTGAAAGTGTTTACAGACTCTCTCACAGAGTGGACATAATGATCACTGAAGTATAATACAAATAATTACTCTCACATATACATGATATAGAATATAGATAAGAATAGAGAGTGTTTGGGTAGAAGTGGATGACTTATGATATTCGCATGTTGGTGTCGTTGCTCTGTTCTCTCATCGTCTTCTTCTCTTCTTTGAATGCTACCATATTTATAGATGAGTTGTAGAAGATAACCGTTGTAAGCATTCATCCGTTGGAGTCCCATTGCTTTATTTGACCGTTGAGTGAATTTGAATAATGAGCCACTATGAAATGTCTGTTGCAGAGTAGAACATCTCGTTAAAGAGAAAGATGATTCATTTTGAGCTGTATGTCACATTGTGGAGCGTTTGTGTTTCAAACATTCGTTCATGGTGGGTCAATCTTTTGTCGTGGTAGGTGACCGATATTCGGTGTGTAATGATGCCGCTCACCACAATTGACTTCCTCATTTGAATCTACAATCTGAATGTTCAAATTCCTATTTTACGCTTGAAATATATTTTAGTTAATGTTTAGGTATAGTAACAAGTGAAAACACAATGCTTTAATAACATTTAATCAAACTCAGATTGTTCGTTGAATGATGATATTTGCCATAAGTGACCTTCATTCTTGAAGATACAATCCAAATGTTTAATCTCCTGTTTCTCACTTGAAATATATATTAGTTAACGTTTATGTATACTAACAAGTGAAAACATAATGAATAAATAACCTTTAACCATATTTAGATTGTTTGCTACAACTCTGTAATGCATTCTGCTTCTGTCACCATCATATTTTCAGGTTGTGTGTTAATCCTTGTTTGATCACCTAAAAAATGCTTAAACATTAATATGATAAAGTGTTAGAGTGATTAGAAGCAAGAAATATGAGTTATACAGTCATTCCTATGATTTTCAGAAGTTACGTAGCGTTGCTCTGTTTTTCCTAAAAGTGCTCCTTGGAAATGCACTTGCACTTTTTGCCAACACCTCAAGTTGGAAGTGTAGGAAGTGTAGGTTGCCACCACTTGAGTACTCCATTCCTCACTCAAGTGTGCTTCAAGTTTTCATGTTCTAGCTGACTCTCGGGTAAACACTTTCAGTATCACACTCGCAGAACTCAAGTGTAAATCTGGACATCACTCGAGTACAACACCTCTCACTCGAGTGTTGCTGAAATTTTTCACTTCACAGCTGTAACCCCTGCCTAAATTAGCATAATTACAATTCGATATCACTTAATTAAATTGGTTTAGAGACTGTCGAATAGTTCAAAACTCATTTAAAACTCCCTTTTATAGTAGGGACTTTACAAAATTTTCAAAACTTCTTTCCTATTCCGGTCTCAAGTTCAATTATCGAATATAATCACCTATGCAGTTAATTTACATTCATACATATCAGAATATCTAATAGCAATCCCGGTAACCCCCGGGTTCCATTCATTCACTAGAAGGTTTACAATTCCCATATAGGGGATTACACAACTGTATTCAACTACCAATTACAACCCAAACATAATTTAAAAGTCCCTGTCCAACAGGTTTAACCAACACATCCAAAAAAAATAAATGTCCCTATAGGGTTCTAACTGCTCCGGGTCGTACGCTTCTCCTTAGAGCCACTCGCCCTGTCTGAAATTTTAGTTAAAGGAAAGAATGAGATTCAAGAGAATTCCAGTAGTAACAAAACATTTATACCACACATAAGCACACAGCATGTAAGCAAATCATCATACAGCAGCAGTAGCACAAATCACACTCCACCCTCATCCCCTTTCTCCACCGGGATGGCACACTGTCCTAACCCGAACCGTTGTTAGCTACTCAGGGACTATTGGCGTAGCAGTGCATACACATAGCCTTATAGCTCATATAGCTATCTGGCTTTCAAAAATGGCCCGTCGGCCTTCACAAATATCCTTTCGGCTCACATAATCACATATATCACACCTCATCCTCATCCCCTTTCTCCGCCGAGAAGGCACACCGTCCTAACCCGAACCATTGTTAGCTACTCAGGGACTATTGGCATGACGGTGTTTACACATATTCACAATGTCGCAGCATATGAATTTATCACAAAGCAATGATATAACACACATACAATGCATCACATATGGTACAAAGGAAAAGTCACTACCTTGTTCTTTCCTGACGTCCTTTGGCATAGTGGGCTCGCGGGTACGACAAATGTCAAAGCCTATAAACAAAATCAAGAATGGTGGATTAATTTCCTACCCCCAATTCTTACTTTCAAATACTTAAAATAGGTTCCATATGAGTCCCTTAAATGGTTATAACAAGCTCAAAGAGAACCTAAAAGGATTGGAAAGTACTAGGTTGGAAATTACTTTGCAAAGTCACAAAATGCTAAAAATAGGGTTTTGGCTGCAGCCAGGAATTCTCTGGCTGTGGCCAAAAACAGCACAAAACTATTTTGGCTGCAGCCAGGAATTCTCTGGCTGCGGCCAAAACATGCACAGAAAGTTTTGTGCTGTAGCAAAGAATTTCTGGCTGCGCCCAAAACGTGCACAGAAAGTTTTGCGCTGCAGTCAAGAATTTCTGGCTGCAGCCAAGGGAACTTTGAAAAATCATAACTAATTCTAGAAAAATCAAAATGAGGTGTTTCCAAAGCCAAATGAAAGATATTTAAGTCCTCTTCCTAGGAAAAATATTGGCCATTACTGAAAATCACCTCAGAAGTACAGAATTACACGAAATTCACCACCACTCCAAAACAGATTCCAGTTTTAATCCCAAACTTTGGACAGTCATTGCTCTTAGCTCAAAAAACGAAATGACACAAAATTTATGTTCATTTTGAAGCTTGGAATGTGAAATTTAAATCTGGAAAGTTTCAGAATTTTTAGACACCATTTGCCTATTCAAAATATCCAGAAAATCTGACTGCCCAGAATAAACTTTCAATGGACAACATTTCAATTTTGCACCAATGCTTCCAATGGTTCCCAAATTCATATCAAATACCATTCCCACATAAATTTGCACAAGGAATCCAATGAAATCATCAAAACAACCCAATTCAACCTCTATTGACATGTTACACAATGACCACCACATGTCTTACCAAGAACTCAATCAAACCACCATATTGCAAACCAATCCAAACCAACATTCCAAATCAATTTCAAATGCTCAAGGACACACTATGTAACCCCCTGCCTTAAATAGCGTAATTATAATTCGATATTACGTAATTAAATTGGTTTAGAGACCGTCAAATAGTTCAAAACTCATTTAGAACTCCCTGTGAAATAGGGACTTTATAAAATTTTCAAGACTTCTTTCCTATTCCGGTCTCAAGTTCAATTATCGAATATAATCACCTGTGCAGTTAATTCACATTCATTCATATCAGAATATCTAATAGCAATCCCGGCAACCCCCGGGTTCCATTCACACACAAAAAGGGTTTACAACCTCCATATAGGGGACTACACAACTACGTTCAACTATTCTTTACAACCAACATAATATACAGACACCCTGTCCAACAGGTTTAACCAACATAACCAAAATAAATGTCCCTACAGGATTCTAACCGCTCCGGGTCGTACGCTTCTCCTTAGAGCCACTCGCCCTGTCTGAAGGGTTAGTTAAAGGAAAGAATGAGATTCAAGAGAATCCCAGTAGTAACAAAACATTTATACCACACATAAGCACACAGCATATAAGCAAATCATCATACAGCAGCAGCACCACAAATCACACTCCACCCTCATCCCCTTTCTCCGCCGGGAAGGCACACCGCCTAACCCGAACCGTTGTTAGCTACTCAGGGACTATTGGCGTGGAAGTGCATACATATAGCCTTATAGCCCATACAGCTATTCGGCTTTCACAAATGGCCCGTCGGCCTCCACAAATAGCCTTTTGGCTCACATAATCACATATATCACACCTCATCCTCATCCCCTTTCTCCGCCGGGGAGGCATACCGCCCTAACCCGAACCGTTGTTAGCTACTCAGGGACTATTGGTATGATGGTGTTTACACATATTCACAATGTCGCAGCATACGAGTTTATCACAAATCAATGATAATACACACATACAATGCATCACATATGGTACGAAAGAAAAGTTACTACCTCGTTCCTTTCTGACGTTCGCTGGCGTAGTTGGCTCACGAGGGCGGCAAATATCAAATCCTACAATTTCCAAATGCACTATTTAGACACTTCCATAGTGTTACTTAGGGTTATATGAGTCTATAATGAAAATTTACAAAAATACCCCCGGGGACCCGGCCCGGGCCCGCCGTACCCGATCCGGCTGTACTTTTCTTGAAATTTTGACATGGGCTATCCTGACATATTTTCGCCCAAGGAATCCATTTCCGGACTCGGAATTATCAAATTCAATGTTAAATTACGAAATTGCCCTTGGCAGCCCTACTTTTAGGGTTTTAGGGGTGTTTCCGTAATTATGCTTTCTCGGCCTTTTTTGAAAAAGTGCCCAACTGTAACCCCACCTAATTTTCGCCCCTGAACTCAATGGAACCATCAAATCATTGAAAATCCAACTCTAAGACCCATTTCTAGAGCTGGCCGAAATTTATGAGTTCTCCAGGGAAAATCGGGGTTTTACGATTTCGGCTCCGTAAACGCGTTCCTTTCTACTCCTAACCACTTTATTAACCATTACATTAGGTTACAACTAACATTAAGACCCAATTTGAGCAGCATAACCCCTAGGCCATATCATTTCCAAACTTTAAAACCAATGGCAATCCGGTGAAATTTCACCGATTAAATTGCCCACAGCAGCCAGAATAAGCAATATACGAAAGGTTGGAAGTTACCTCAAGCTCCCACAAGCTTTTCCCAAATATTGCTGAAAACCCTAAGTGCTCAACAACAGATTTTGAGCTTCCAAACCTTAAAGAACAAAGAGGAGTAGCTTAGGATCGGAGTTACACGCGTTAGAAGCTAAATCGTCGGAGAAATCGGCTTACCTTGTGATTTTTCTTCTCCTTTCTCTCTCTACAAACCTCAACGTTCTCACTCCTCATTCAGCTGCTGTGTGCGACAGAAATGAGCTGAGGAAGATGATAACATATGTAATTCCATGCTGACATCATCTTTTAATGAGATGATGTCATAATTCCCATTTTCGGATTTTCTGGCAGATTTTCTGCCCAAACTTTGAAAAATCATAACTAATTATAGAAATATTGAAATGAGGTGATTCCAAAGCCAAATGAAAGATATCTAAGTCCTATTCATAGGAAAAATATTGGACATTACTGAAAATCACCACAAAATGCCCCGAATTTCAATCTTTGCATACTGTTCCAGAAAATAATTAATTTCGCTGGGCAAACTTCAAAAATCCAAAACTCTTAGGTCACAAATCAAAATGATACAAATTATATGTTTATTTTGAAGCTTGACATGTGAACTTTAATACTGGAAAATTTCAGAATTGTTAGACACCATTTGCCTATTTAAAACGTCCATACAAATTGGCTGCCCTGTACAGAGTTTCAATGGACAGAGTTTTCAACTTTTGCATGATTGTTCCCAATGGTTCCAATTTCACAATAAACACTCTCCCCACATGAATTTTCACAAGGAAGCCATTGGAATCATTAAAATATCCAAATTCTCATCACACATTCTCCAAAAGTGTTTATTCAACAATAATTACATCTACTTTTGTAATCATTAGCCCTTAATCACTTTTTGGGATATTACATTTCTCTCCCCGTAAAATAAATTTCGTCCTCGAAATTTGTCACACAACTTGAGCCATAAACTCTGTATAACGTCTTCGCATATCTGCTTCTGCTTCCCAAGTTGCTTCCCTCTGAGTCATTCCCTTCCAGATCACCTTCACAAATGGAATGCTTCGGTGTCTGAGCTGTCGTTCTTCTCTATCAATGATTTGTTCTGGCTCTATCGCATATGTGAAGTTGTCTTGTAACTCAACTTCTTCATATTCAACAATATGAGATGGATCCGGTTGATACTTCTTCAGTTGGGAAACATGAAATACATCGTGGAGTCTACTCAAGTTTGGGGGTAGGGCTACTCGATAAGCAACAGGCCCAATCCTCTCTAGGATTTCAAAAGGACCTATATATCTTGGGCTCAACTTCTTTCGTTTGATTGCTCGCCCAATGCCGGTGACAGGAGATACTCTCAGAAGCACATGGTCACCAACTTCAAACTCTAGAGGCCGTCTTCTCTTGTCAGCATAGCTTTTCTGTCGACTCTGTGCTGCAAGCAACCTCTTACGAATAATCCGAATCTGTGCTGAGGTTTGATCAACCAAATCTGGCCCATAAAGCTTCCTTTCGGATAACTCATTCCAGCATAAAGGTGATTGACACCGTCTTCCATACAACGCTTCATACGGAGCCATTTGGATGCTCGCATGATAGCTATTGTTGTAAGCGAATTCAGCCAGTGGAAGGAAACGATCCCAACTTCCTTTAAAGTCGAGAACACAAGCTCGCAACATATCTTCCAGCGTCTGAATTGTTCTCTCAGATTGTCCATCCGTTTGAGGATGATAAGCCGTACTGAATCTCAGTTGAGTACCTAAAGCTTTATGCAATGCTTTCCAGAATCTTGAAGTAAATCGTGGATCTCGGTCGGAAATGATGTTCTTTGGTATACCATGGAGTTTCACAATCTCTCGGATATAAATCTCCGCTAGTTTATCAGGAGAATAACCAGTATTGATTGGTATGAAGTGCGCCGACTTCGTTAACCGATCCACAATTACCCAGATCGCGTCATAGTTTCTGATCCTGGGCAATCCCACAACCAAATCCATGGTTACGCTTTCCCATTTCCATTCCGGAATCTCAAGACTCTGAAGTAACCCAGGCGGTCTCTGGTGCTCGATCTTTACCTTCTGGCAAGTGAGACACCTTGCAACATATTTGGTTACATCACTCTTCAATCCCGGCCACCAATACACAGATTTCAGGTTATGATACATCTTGGTCATACCAGGATGAAGAGTGTACCGGCTTTTGTGTGCCTCATCTAGAATCTTCTGTCTCAACTCCACCTGAAGTGGAACACAGATTCTCTTCTGATAGCAAACTAATCCACGAGGCGATAGGTCATATCCTGGAACTTCTCCCCGCTCAATTCGAGTCAGATTGCGCTGTATCCAGTCATCTTGCCTCCGAGCTTCTTCAATCTCAGTTCTCAGATCACTTTCCTCTTGAGAAACAGTGTAATTGGCACAAATGATCTGGTTTGTCAAATTCAAATCACGAAAGTCTTCAATCAGTTTCTTCTCTTGTATCATCATAGCGGCAACGAGCACAGTCTTTTGACTCAGAGCATCAGCGACTACATTTGCCTTACCCGGATGATATTTTATTTCCAGGTCGTAGTCCTTAAGCAATTCCATCCAGCGGCGCTGTCTCATATTCAATTCTTTTTGATCATACAAGTATTTGAGACTCTTGTGGTCGCAGTACAGTTCCACAGTCACACCATACAGGTAATGACGCCAAATCTTCAAAGCAAACACAATGGCCGCAAGCTCCAGATCATGAGTGGGATAGTTCAATTCATGAGGTCTGAGCTGTCGAGAGGCGTAGGCCACCACACGTCCCTGCTGCATAAGGACACACCCTAATCCCTGCCCACTGGCATCAGAATACACAACATATGTCAAACTGGGATCGGGCAAAATCAATACAGGTGTCGTAGTCAACCTCTCCTTCAGCTCCACAAAACAGTTTTCACATTTCTCATCCCACACAAACGGCTGATCCTTTCTCGTGAGCTTGGTCATCGGCAACGCAATACGGGAGAAATTTTGGATAAATCTCCGATAATAACCAGCAAGACCCAGAAAACTGCGTATTTCCGCCACAGATTCTGGCCTCTTCCAGTCCAGTACTGCTTCCACTTTACTAGGATCCACAGAGACCCCTTCTTGCGAGATAACATAGCCTAAGAATTTCACTTCTGATAGCTAAAACTCGCACTTGCTCAATTTAGCATATAATTGTTTCTCACGCAATATATTCAATACAACTCCCAAATGATGCTCATGGTCTTCCATACTCTTGGAGTATATCAGAATGTCATCGATAAACACAACAACAAACTGATCCAGGTATTGTCGAAAGATACGGTTCATGTAATCCATGAATACCGCAGGCGCATTGGTTAGCCCAAATGGCATCACCAAGAACTCATAATGACCGTACCGGGTCCGAAAAGCAGTCTTCGGAACATCCTCTGCTTTCACTCGCAGCTGATGATACCCTGACCTTAGATCAATCTTTGAAAACACACACGAACCAGAGAGTTGATCTAATAGGTCATCGATTCGGGGAAGAGGGTACTTGTTCTTAATAGTAACCTTGTTCAATTCCCTATAATCGATACACAATCGAAAACTCCCATCTTTCTTCTTAACAAATAACACTGGAGCTCCCCAAGGCGACACACTGGGTCTAATAAACCCTTTCTCAAGCAAGTCTTCAATCTGCTTCTTTAACTCCGCCATTTCATTTGGGGCCATACGATATGGGGCCTTGGATATAGAACCAGCTCCAGGTACAATGTCAATTGGGAACTGAACTTCCCTTTCTGGAGGTAATCCGCTCAGATCGTCCGGAAACACCTCAGGGAATTCATTTACCACGGGTATATTATTCAAGGCTTCGCCATTTTCCCCTTGCACAGAGAAAAACACTACATACCCCTGGCAACCCCTTTCAAGATACTTTTCAGCTTTGGCTGCCGAAAGAAAATTCATACTAGCATCCACATCTTCAACCCTCTGAGATACAGGATATACTATCCTCTTGTTTCCACAATCAAGCAATATATTATTTGCCATTAACCAATCAAAACCCAAAATGACTTCTAATTGACTAAGAGGCAAACATATCAAATCTACAATAGATTGATGCCCTTCCACAGTTATGACACAACTCAAACAAGCTTCTGTGGTTAAGGCCTTAATACCCATTGGAGTTGACACTACTAATTCAAATGGCAGTTTGTGCACATGCAATCCCAGGCGCTTCACGCAATCATAGGCAATGAAGGAGTGACTTGCACCTGAGTTAAATAAAACTTGCAACAGATGGTCATGAAGTAGAAGTTTACCTTGTATTAGCTCAGGAGATTTGCGGGCCTCCTCATGGGTCATAGCGAATACACGGCCCTGTGTCTTCGGTCTCTGCTCGACTCGCGGTCATTGACAATCTCTGGAAAGATGTCCTGGCTGCTTACAGTTAAAACAGATCATTTCTCCTCGACAATTCTGGCCATAATGTGATTTGTTGCAGCGAGGACATTTCCACTCGGTCGTAAATCTCTGAGGTTCACGGTCTCTGGGCTGATAGGGCTTCTTATCAC
Organism: Inga oerstediana; assembly: GCA_963210345.1. Taxonomy (NCBI): domain Eukaryota; kingdom Viridiplantae; phylum Streptophyta; class Magnoliopsida; order Fabales; family Fabaceae; genus Inga; species Inga oerstediana. The sequence continues at coordinate 57,144,590 of OY723400.1, read as the reverse complement.
CGCCCTTGTATGAAGAGGATCCTTGGCCTTTCCGCTTTTGGGAAGCATTACCCTTACTGGGTTCACTGCGGTGGCCAGTAGCTCTGGTAGGATTCAACTCTCTCAGATTATTCTCCGTAATTCGACATTGCTCCACAGCCTTGTTGAACTTAGTGAATTGGTTTGTAACCAATCGCTTTCTCAATTCTCGCCTCAGCATATCAGAACTCCATTCTTCTTCATCTTTAAACCGGAGGTAAGAGGAGTACCGAGCCAACCGGACAAAACGGGACAAATAGTCGTCAAAGCTCTCTGTATCCCCTTGTTTGATGTTGAGAAATTCTGTCTCCTTCTCGAGCCGCACTGATTTGGGAAAGTATTTCTCGTTGAACTCTTGTTGAAACAGTTCCCAAGTCAATGGTGTTTCATTGCTCTTTAATGTCAGGGCGATATTCCGCCACCAACGATCCGCGTCCCCCTCGAGTTTATACACTGCCAACCGTGGCTTCACCTCCTGTGGGCAACACAGAACCTCAAATATCTTCTCCAGTCTGTACAACCAATCTTTGGCTGCATGAGGGTCAAACCTTCCTCTGAACGCCGGAGGCATATGCTTGCAGAATCGGGTGACCCAATACTGAAGGTCTTTTTCCTCCCTGGGTGGCATCCCATATGATTCCTGATTCAAGGTAGCACGAGGTGGGGATTCCAGAGGTCGTGCTAATCCTTCTGCAGTGTCCTCATGTCGAGTCTCTTCTTGAGTCTCCTCCGGAGTGGATTGAACCGGACCTTCCTGGTTCTTCGCCTTCTCAGCTCTGAGCTCTTCCCTCAGTTCAGTGATCATATCTCTCTGATCCCGAATTAGACCCATCAGCTCTTGCATTGCATCCGGTGGGTTTTCATTAACAACCTCCACCTCAGGGTCTACACGCGGAATATTGGGGCGTCCTCTAGTTTTCTTCATTCTACAAACAACTTGCCCCATTAATTCAGCAGAAATAGTATGCACAATAGTCATAAAACCCACATATGTCCACATCAATAAACATACATGTGCATACACAACAATCGTTCACAGATAATCTTCTATCCCTAAAACCAACTAAGGGAGCTATCCTAGCAACCTCTACCCTTGCTAGGAACTACAGCTCTGATACCAAAATGATAGCGTAATTATAATTCGATATTACGTAATTAAATTGGTTTAGAGACCGTCGAATAGTTCAAAACTCATTTAGAACTCCCTGTGAAGTAGGGACTTTATAAAATTTTCAAGACTTCTTTCCTATTCCGGTCTCAAGTTCAATTATCGAATATAATCACCTGTGCAGTTAATTCACATTCATTCATATCAGAATATCTAATAGCAATCCCGGCAACCCCCGGGTTCTATTCACACACAAAAAGGGTTTACAACCTCCATATAGGGGACTACACAACTACGTTCAACTATTCTTTACAACCAACATAATATACAGACACCCTGTCCAACAGGTTTAACCAACATAACCAAAATAAATGTCCCTACAGGATTCTAACCGCTCCGGGTCGTACGCTTCTCCTTAGAGCCACTCGCCCTGTCTGAAGGGTTAGTTAAAGGAAAGAATGAGATTCAAGAGAATCCCAGTAGTAACAAAACATTTATACCACACATAAGCACACAGCATGTAAGCAAATCATCATACAGCAGCAGCACCACAAATCACACTCCACCCTCATCCCCTTTCTCCGCCGGGAAGGCACACCGCCTAACCCGAACCGTTGTTAGCTACTCAGGGACTATTGGCGTGGAAGTGCATACATATAGCCTTATAGCCCATACAGCTATTCGGCTTTCACAAATGGCCCGTCGGCCTCCACAAATAGCCTTTTGGCTCACATAATCACATATATCACACCTCATCCTCATCCCCTTTCTCCGCCGGGGAGGCATACCGCCCTAACCCGAACCGTTGTTAGCTACTCAGGGACTATTGGTATGACGGTGTTTACACATATTCACAATGTCGCAGCATACGAGTTTATCACAAATCAATGATAATACACACATACAATGCATCACATATGGTACGAAAGAAAAGTTACTACCTCGTTCCTTTCTGACGTTCGCTGGCGTAGTTGGCTCACGAGGGCGGCAAATATCAAATCCTACAATTTCCAAATGCACTATTTAGACACTTCCATAGTGTTACTTAGGGTTATATGAGTCTATAATGAAAATTTACAAAAATACCCCCGGGGACCCGGCCCGGGCCCGCCGTACCCGATCCGGCTGTACTTTTCTTGAAATTTTGACATGGGCTATCCTGACATATTTTCGCCCAAGGAATCCATTTCCGGACTCGGAATTATCAAATTCAATGTTAAATTACGAAATTGCCCTTGGCAGCCCTACTTTTAGGGTTTTAGGGGTGTTTCCGTAATTATGCTTTCTCGGCCTTTTTTGAAAAAGTGCCCAACTGTAACCCCACCTAATTTTCGCCCCTGAACTCAATGGAACCATCAAATCATTGAAAATCCAACTCTAAGACTCATTTCTAGAGCTGGCCGAAATTTATGAGTTCTCCAGGGAAAATCGGGGTTTTACGATTTCGGCTCCGTAAACGCGTTCCTTTCTACTCCTAACCACTTTATTAACCATTACATTAGGTTACAACTAACATTAAGACCCAATTTGAGCAGCATAACCCCTAGGCCATATCATTTCCAAACTTTAAAACCAATGGCAATCCGGTGAAATTTCACCGATTAAATTGCCCACAGCAGCCAGAATAAGCAATATACGAAAGGTTGGAAGTTACCTCAAGCTCCCACAAGCTTTTCCCAAATATTGCTGAAAACCCTAAGTGCTCAACAACAGATTTTGAGCTTCCAAACCTTAAAGAACAAAGAGGAGTAGCTTAGGATCGGAGTTACACGCGTTAGAAGCTAAATCGTCGGAGAAATCGGCTTACCTTGTGATTTTTCTTCTCCTTTCTCTCTCTACAAACCTCAACGTTCTCACTCCTCATTCAGCTGCTGTGTGCGACAGAAATGAGCTGAGGAAGATGATAACATATGTAATTCCATGCTGACATCATCTTTTAATGAGATGATGTCATAATTCCCATTTTCGGATTTTCTGGCAGATTTTCTGCCCAAACTTTGAAAAATCATAACTAATTCTAGAAATATTGAAATGAGGTGATTCCAAAGCCAAATGAAAGATATCTAAGTCCTCTTCATAGGAAAAATATTGGACATTACTGAAAATCACCACAAAATGCCCCGAATTTCAATCTTTGCATACTGTTCCAGAAAATAATTAATTTCGCTGGGCAAACTTCAAAAATCCAAAACTCTTAGGTCACAAATCAAAATGATACAAATTATATGTTTATTTTGAAGCTTGACATGTGAACTTTAATACTGGAAAATTTCAGAATTGTTAGACACCATTTGCCTATTTAAAACGTCCATACAAATTGGCTGCCCTGTACAGAGTTTCAATGGACAGAGTTTTCAACTTTTGCATGATTGTTCCCAATGGTTCCAATTTCACAATAAACACTCTCCCCACATGAATTTTCACAAGGAAGCCATTGGAATCATTAAAATATCCAAATTCTCATCACACATTCTCCAAAAGTGTTTATTCAACAATAATTACATCTACTTTTGTAATCATTAGCCCTTAATCACTTTTTGGGATATTACACACTATGACACCCATTTCACACTAAACACTAACCAATACACACATTTTGAAATTAAGCCAAAAACCAGGGCAAAATCACAAAATCTCAAGACTAAACCAATAACCACAATGAATATACCAAAAGGTTCCAAATACTCACCTTAACTTCTTCCCAGGCTAGTTCCTTGTTTCCCTCACTTCCAAATTTCCACAAGTTCTCAAACACCACAAATCAAAAATATGAAACCATAGGAATAAAGCCTTCAACCTCATGAACAATATTAATGAAGGTGAGTTGAGCATACAAGAACAAATCCTCACCTAACTTGAGCCTTCTTTTTTCTCTTTCCTTCAAACTTTGAACGAAAATGGAGATGAGAGGAGAGATGAGATGATGAAGGGAAAATAATCAGATTTTTGGTCTCTACTTTAGCCCATTTGCCGACCTAAAAGAATGGGAGGGAAGAGAAAATAATGAGTTGCTATTGTTGACTTATCAAAGGGGTGTGAGATGATGCCAAATGTCAACATCTTGAGGCATCTTCCTTGGCTTACTTGAACATGCACACACACAATCCCACTCCCTTGCTTATTCAATCTTAGCCATTGATATCAATTACCAATGAGTTTCCTCTTTGGTAACTATCCAATTGGTTGGTAAATTACCATTTTGCCCCTGATTGTCATAACATATACGATACCCTCATCAAGCACATTTTACATCACTTTGAAGTTATTAGCCCTTAATTATAATTTAGGATATTACAACAGCCGCTTCCGGAATACACTCACATGATATTTGCAAGAGTGAGATTTCTCACTCGCGAGTGTATTGAGCTCTCACTCGAGTGTGAATGGCCTCACTCGAGTGCACATGTATATTGCACTATGGATTTGAGCTTCTGGGCAACACTCACATGAAGTTTTCCAAGAGTGCGTTTTCAGACTCGCGGGTGATATGGGGCCATGTCAGACTCGATTTATTTATTTTATTCTAAATATGAAAAATGATGTATCATAAGAGAGCTCTTGTCATATGCATTCCAATGCAAAAAGAATCAGCTCCAACTATTTTGCAAGTTATGATTGAAAGAGTGTATATCGCACTAGACTGCACAAGCATCAACTTCCAGAAGGCATAGCTCCTAGAATATAACTTCAAATTAGGAAAATTACCTATTCATGGAAAGCTCTTTGAGTTTAGTTTCATATGGCACTAGTTTTGTCTCAATCTGATGTGTCATTTGTGAGTTATGTCTAAAATACCGAACATGTCTTGAAAAGTGACGGTGATTTCAGTGTCATCTTCCACGGATCATATCTCCTTCATCTGAGCTTCTTTCATTATGATCTTGGTGTGCATATTTCATGTTTTGAGTCATCTTTCATATGCCACCAGTTTTAGGTCAATCCGACACGTGGTTTGAGAGATATGGCCAAAAATACTGGACCTCTATCTGACGGAATGAAAAACAGAGAAGAATAGAGTAGCCCCGACACTCGAGTGTGTTCATCCTGTGCTCGAGTGCAACACCTCTGGCATTCGAGTGTTGAGCTCACACTCGAGTAATACTCCTCTAGAAGTGCCATAACTCATATATAAGTCATCTTAGCTTTGTATTAACTTATTCCAACCATCATTTGATCATAGAAGCCTCCAGTATCATCATAGAAACCTCCAGTATCACTTCTAACAGCTTGAACCTTGATATTCTCACTAGATCTTGTAATTTCTTCTTTCTTCAAAATCTTTCTTCTTGATGATCATTTTCCATAACCCAACAAGACAACTTTATTTTCTTGATTATCTTCAATCTTTGCTCGACTAATCTACAAGGTATACAACATTAAACACAGTAATTAGTCAAAGTATTATATAAACTTTTTATTCTTATCATTTGACATTTATATTTGATATCATCAAAACTAATCATATCTAACACTTCCCTCTCTTGCTACAAGAAAATGATGCCTAGGAGGTCCAAGTTAGAGCCAAAATGGGATGCTATCAATTTATTCCATAATAACAATGTTGCCATAACACAATTCTCCCATTTTCGGATTTAGTGGCAATTCTGGCAGATTTTCTGCCCAAATTTTGAAAAATCATAACTAAATTTATAGACATTGAATTGGAGTGATTCCAAAGGTTATAGAACATTGAATTGGAGTGATTCCAAAGGTTATAGAACCCTTATTGAGTCTAGTTTCAAGAAAAAAATATAACCTTTAGCCAATTGGAAGCACAAGATCCCAAAAATTTAAGTTTTTGGATGCTATTTTATGAAATCCACATTTTACTAAATTCAAAAATCCATAACTTTTTACATACAGCTTTCAAAATTATCCATACCTACCACATTAAAGCTTAGGATGTCTACTTTCATCCTATAAAATTTTAGAATTTTTGCTCATTATTTGGTCATCCAAAACTACATGACAAACTCACTACCTCATAGGGAATTTTCACTTGCAACAAAAGCACATCCTCCAAAATTCACCCTTCCCTTTCATTAGATATTTCCACATATTTACAATGTATATTGGTGAATGAAAGTTGGGGTGTTACATTATACTTAGGGTACCTTTTGTTTCTATTAACACTCTATCTTCTTGGTTAGGGAAGTATGTGCACATTTTTACAATTTTGAGGCTGTCAGTGTAATCTGGTTGTAAGGCTGCTTTCTTTTGAATATTTTAAAAAAGGGGAAAAACAAAAGAGATGAATAAATTCATAACACATAAGAATAAGAATAGGATATTCTTAATCTTTTTGTCGCCCTTTGTTTGTACCCCATGTAACCCCCTTCACGGTCAAGGCTGAGATTAGTTCGTAAAAACATAATTAAGTTTGAATTAGAGACCATGTATGATTTGGGACTTATAAAAATTTAGACTTCCCAAAATCAGGGTTTTCAAAAACATTTACAACATCTGTTCTACAATGGTCTCAAACTAACATTTCAAACATAAATGGCCTGTACAGGTTGATTTCATTGATACATATCAGAGTACAGCATAAATTCCTGACATACTCGGGTTCCATTGATTAATAAAGGGTCTACAAGGCACAATTGCCTATCGAGTTTCCCATAATAAGGGGATTACACAAATACTATCCAATTGATTTACAAAATGATAACCAATTTTCCAAAATAAACTCCTAGCCAGGAGCTCTATCCACTTTTCGTCGCCCGCTTTCCTTTAGATCCTTCAGCCTTATCTAAAAATTATTTTTTTGGGAGAGAGAGATTCTAAAGAATCCCTGTAGTAACAAATCACTTATAATATGCACAACATCAAAGCATGAAAGTAAATCATCTATACAACATATAGCAATCACAATAACAGTTGCATCGGCCAGAGTAGGTATCATGGACATCGCCCCCTACGACGGCTCATGCTGAACTGCTTGCTGTATTCACATCCACATGAACATATCACATATATCACTACAGCTGGGATCTATATAAAACATTTCACAACACACAGCCCTACGGGCTGGATACTCAAACAGGAATCCATGATTCTATAACGCAGCCTCGGCACCTATAATGGCATATACAACGGCCGGGGTAGGTATCATGAGCATTGCCCCCTATGACGACTCACGTTGAACTGCTCGCGCTGTAATGCCCTATGGCCGATAACACATGCATAATGATAAACATGCATACCAAGTATCATACACAATGATAGAGCTCAATATTTATTTCTTTTTATTAATTAATCTTAGGCTTTTGTGGGACTTTAATTGAATATTTTGGGCATAATCAAGTGTTAATGTGAGACTTTAATGGAAGAATAATTTGGGAATTAAAGTGGTTAAATTGTTATATTTTTAATTAATATTTGTTATTCCCATTATTCTTTAATTGTGAATAAAAGATATTACCTTTATGAATATAATTTTGTAGATGATGACATGGCACAACTTATTTAACCTTGAGATAATTGTAAAGAAAGGAGGTGGTGCTGTTTTTGGGCTGAACTAAGAAGCATGGGAAAGAAGCAAGTAAGGGCTTTATTTGAATAAAGTTGGACCAAAGGTAATGGAAGAATGAGAATTGGCGTGAAGATGATGGGCTGATCGAAAATGAGGAATTGAAAGGAAGAGGTGGCAGTTGGACCGAATGTGATGGACCGAATATGGAATTAAAAAGAATGTAGAGATGAGAATTGAGAAGGTTTTTGGGCTGTGCATAAGATGAGAGGGGGGACCACGTGAATTGGAGGCATCAGCGAATGAGATGAAAAAGGGAAGGAGGAGGGCTGACGTAGAAAAAGAAGGGAGGCAGCAGCAAATAAAAGGAAAAAAAAGAAGGCGTGAAAGGGGGGAGAACACAATGAAATAAAGAGATGGAGGCGTGAGGCATTGGAGAAGAGGAGAGGAAAAGTCCATTGTGGCGGCTGGGGTTAGAGGATTAAATGCCGCTGGATAAAAGGGAGGCAGCCGACATTGTGGACTAGGATGCATGGAATGGAGAGGATGAGGCTGTGTGCGTGTGTAAAAGGGAGAAAAAGCATGAAGAGCAGCAGTGAATGAGGGAGGTTCGGTGGCTGTGTATGAGAGGGAAAGAGGCACCGAATTGAATTGAAGAAATGGGAATTGAAGAAAGCATGTCTGGACAAAAGAAAGGAAGGAGCTGTTCGGTGTTTTAATTAGAGAATTGTTCGGTGCTTTGTCTTTATTCTCAATGGCTAACTGATCATTTTTCCATCAAGCTTCATTCTCCTCCTCCATGTGTAGCTAAGCTTTGGTGATTTCCTTGAGTTGGGTAATGGTTTGAGCTTCTAAACTTCAATGGAATTCCTTTAAGCTCTCTTTTTAGTTCATGATTATGTAGCTTGGTTAAGTATGTAATTATGATCTAGATTGTTATGCCAAGTGTATAAACTTGGTGGTTGAGCTAGGAGTTGATTAATTAAGCTTTGTATGATTCATATTAGGAGTAGGTTGAATTGTTTATCTCAACTTGGTTAAGTGGATTTAAATGATTAAACTGAATATTTTGAATTGTTGTAATGGTAATTACAATTTAGAATTGGAAGTTGATTATTCATCTCCTTGAGTCTGAATTATTTGGTGATATTCATTTAATTGCTTCGGTAGAATGAATTAAATGATTATTGCAAGTATGGAGCTAGTGGTATCTTAGTTCCATCCTCTTGACTCATTATGGAATTCATATTATTAGCAAGCAAGGAAGACTAAAACCTCAACTCAAGGGAATCCCATTTTATCATTATATTAGTTAATTGAATTTATCTTGTTGTTAGTGTTAATTTCAATTCCTTTTGCTTCTTTGTTTTGAAAACCAAAAAATACAAAAATATTGCTTTTGCTTACTTTACTTCATTAGTTTACAAATGCAATTTCTCAAAAATGATTTCTCACAACTTTAAGGATTTTTATCACTTTACTACTTAGAAAATTGGAAATTAATCTCCTCATAAGAACGACCTAGGTTAAGCTACTACGCTACATTTTTAAACCTAGTTTTATTTTGTGAACTCACACGACATGGGTTCATCACACAACATGAGAGAAGAGTCACTACCTTAATCCTTCCGGGCGTGTCCTGGCACTGGTCTCTCCCAAGTAGGGCAAATATCGTATCCTATGATTCACAATTAGGGACAAAGAGTCAATTCTCTATTCCAACTCTCAATGACTTCTTTACACTTAATTTGGTTATCATTATTGCTCTTTTAGTACCCATAAATAACCCTATCAATAACTCTAAAGGGTTGGAAGACTATCCCCAAAGATACCCATTTTGGAAGCATAGAAACTGATTTTTCACTGAGATACTCGAGTGAAGATGGCCTCACTTGAGTGATATTGTACGGATACTCAAGTGAAGGAGACCTCACTCGAGTGATGGTACGGTCTATACTCGGATACTAGAGAGTGAACAACAGCAAGTGAATACTTGAGAGCACAAAAAACTTTCAGAGATAAGAACACTCGAGCACAGAAAGCAACACTCAAGTGATAGCCAAATGCTCACTCGAGTACTAGGAAGTGAAGCACAGAAAGTGAAGACTCAAGAGCACAAGAGTTTTCCACAAAGCGGAATTCTCGAGTGGAACACAAAGACTCAAGTGATGGCTTAACACTCGCAAGTGTTAAGGTACACTCTTGCCTTATCCACGAAAGTGCAATAAAAACTATAAACCGAAAGGGAAATTGTACTACAGCACTCGAGTGGAACTCACCCTCACTCGAGTGATGTTCATCCCTTACTCGAGTGAACCCCAAATTACTCGAGTGATTTTATCAGAAACCAGAAAATGCAGCAAAACAGACCACACCTCCCAACAATTACCCAATTGATTCTAATGGTCCCAAACTCTTACTCAAGTCTACTCCCACACAAAAACACCTAAGGAATTCAATGGAACCATCAGAATTACCAAAATCCTATTCCACTATCATGCTTTAGTTTTGGGCAACATAAACATCCAAATTCCAAAAATCATGCAAACATACCATTCCAATCCCAAATCAATTTATCTATCCAAAACTCATACCAAAACACCCATTTCTATACCAATAACATGCCAAACTACCAATGACCCAATTCCAACGAAAATGGGCCAAAAATTCCAGAAATTCAAATGTTAATCATCTGGCATAAAACATAGATAGAAGGATTGGTTTTACTTACCTTATCAACTTTCTCAAAGACACTTCTTGATTCTCCAACCACCAGATTTTCGTGATTCCTTAAATCACCACCAATGGAGAAACTACAACCATCAATTTGAAACTCTTACTCCGAGTAACAACATTAAAGAAGAGAGTTTGAGCAATGGAGGCCATTTACTCACCTTAAATGCAAGGCTTTCCTTTTTCTTTCTCCTTCAACAATGGCGCAAGAGAGAGATGAAAGGGATGAGTGTGGAAAAAGATAAAGAAATCATCACATCCCCTTCCCCATGCCTTGTTTAGTGAAAAGAGAGGAGGGAAGAAAGAGAAAAATGAATAAAATAAGCCATTTGACTTTTCTTTCTACACTCTCTTTTCATACCAAATTTTGCCACATGTCCACTTGTCATTGGCTCTCTTCAACTAAGTAACCAATTAGTTACTCTAACCACTCCATTAACCATTTAGTCACACATCTTATTTCTTATTAGTTAGTAATTAATTTCCTTATTAATCACTGACTAATTACCGAAAAATTTCCTGATTTTGGCACATTAATTAAAATTGCCACAAAACACTTAATAATTCCAATTTAAATTCACAAGTCATTCTCAATAATCATCATTAGCCCTTAATCAAAATTTGGGGTATTACACCCCATGCCCACATAAAAAGTCCTTGTGATATATGTTAGCAAATGGCTCTTTTAGTGATGGAGGACTTAGATTATTGCCAAGCTTATGGAACAGAAATTGGATAATTTGGATATAAAAAGCAAACACTAACCCTCAAACACTGAGTGGTAAGAGTAAACACTATACCTGGTGAGGAAATCATTGGGCATTGCATTCTTGTTAAACCTTTTACCTTGATACTAGCTAACTTGAGGTTAATGAGATGATTTCGATAATGATGCATTGTTATATCTCTTGATCCTTTATTCTTATGACTTGAACGTTATCTTCTATGTTTTAATTCCTAAGATTTCATGACCGGATGTTAATACCTTACTAGGTTTCTTGAGTTATGCTCAGATATCTTTCCTTAAGCATTTGGGTCTAAGGAATTCTTCCATTCCAATCCTTTTCTACTCCAACTATGACATGTGAGCCTTTCCCAGTTTTATCACTTTACATTTCAAATATTACCTTTCCTCTATTTGCCTTTCAATAAAGGGAACTAAGTTAGAATTTGGGGCATCTCCTCAATTTTGTTGCCCCAATCCATTTCTCAGGACAACATTGACATTGTTAAATGAAGGTTTTTTTTTAAAAAAATTGACTACGCAAGTATTAAAGATGAAGATAGCAAAAAACAAAAAAAAAATGATTTTTGTGCTATACAAATTAAGATAGATTAAGGGAAGAAAGTTGAATATTTAAAATGTGGCTTATTGCTCAAAAGTTCTTTCTTTTATCAAGAGTTAGCACTAAGTCATGCCCAAAGAAAAATTGTAATATCTTGTCAAATTGGGAAACTTTTCTTGCATTTGGCTTTGTATCAATTGTCCCCTCACCTTACTTAAGATGTATTGCATGCCATTTCACAAATTGGGGGCAAATTTGGAATTAATTTTTCAACCAAAGAGGTTTCTATTAATATTATGTCATTCATTACCTTGAAATGTGCTTTTGCTAAGACTGGGGCAAACCTAAAAGCTTCTCAACAAGAGTCATAATTGTCAACACCCATTTTTATTTCAATATTCGCAGAGTGATAAAGACTAATTCCACAGACATATAGAAAAAGTACAAGTATACTAATAAAAGTGTTTGTTTACATACATGAATGAATAGTGCAGAGTTCGATAATATTATAATTTTACCCAAAATATTCAAATATAACTACATATAACCAATCATCCTCACCTCAGGATCCATGTCTGTCAATTCCACATGTCTACACCCTTGCTTTTGGATCCGCTAGTTCCCACTGGCACATTTTTGTTTATAAAAAGGGGTGAGATTCCAAGGAATCTCAGTAGTAACAGATAATCATTTATAGAAGATGCACTAAATAAATATGCCAAATGCAAGATAATGTAATATTATATTAACACAAAACTCAGTTCAGCAAAAAATGTGTTCAGAGTCAACCATAGTTGCAATCCCTACATATTCTGTACCTCAGTCCTTGGCTGGGTATATCAATGTACCTATAGACTGCCCTAGGCACTATTCATCAGTGTGCATTGTGTATAACAAATATTACAGAAGATGACATATACAAAGTAATAAAAATTGGCATAGTGTATGAAGGATAAAGTTACTACCATAACCCTTTTTCGCCTCAAAACGTGTGTCTCGTATTCATAAAGAGTGCCAATATCCGGGCTCTAAATTTAGTCCTAAAATATCAAATGTACAAGAATTAGATTAAAACCCATTCATGTACTATTTTAGACACTCCCATGGTGTTTCTAGTGGTTATATGAGTCTATGGTGAAAATTTACCATAATGCCCCTAGGGACCTAGCCTGGCACAACCCAGCCCCGACTTACCCGGTCCGATCGTACTTTTCCTGAAATTTTGACCTGAGCTATTCTAAATTATTTTGACCCAAGTAATCCATTTCTGACCTTGAAATTACCAAATTCACTGCCAAAAGACTAAAATACCCTTGGCTTTAGGGTTTCAAGGGCATTTTGGTAAATATGCTTTTTAAGGCTTTTCTAAAAAAGTGATCATCTGTAACCCCACCTATTTTTCCTCTTGAACTCATTGGGATAATCATATCATCAAAAATCCATCCTTAACCCCTTGAATTAGACCTGGCTAACACCCAAGATTCTCTGAAAAAATTGGGGTTTTCAAAATTCAACTCCGCAGGCTTGATCCTTTCTACTCCTAACCACTTTATTAACTTATTAATTACGTTAAAACCACCATTTAGACTCAATTTGGGTAGCATAACGTTTAGAACACATCTTTTACCAAATTTACAATTAGAGCAAATCCAGTAGAATTTCACCAATTAAATTACTCACAATAGCTAGAACAATCAATATTTGAAGTTTAAGAAGTTACCTTTGCTTCCTTCTGGCTCTTCCTTCCTTGATCGAAACCCTAGCTCCCCTCAAGACTGAAATTGTACCTCAAACAACTTGTAATAACATAGAGGAGAAGTTTAGAGGAAGGATTATACAAGTTTGGAGCTAATTCACCAAAAAAATCAAGTTTACCTGGTGAAATTTCTCCTCTTTCTCTCTAGATCACAAAAATCTCTCTCTCTTCTTTGCTCTTATGGTGCTGCACGATTTTGGCATGGAGGAAGAAGGAAAAAATATTTTTTTTATAATATCCCATAATTACTTTAATTATTTAATTAACCAAAATTCCAAATTTGTACTTTTTGGTGTACATAGACTTATGTTCATGTAATTTTATGACAAGGCCCATTAGCATGTGACTAATATTCCCTCCTCTTAAGTTAGCTCTCAAACACGTCTAAGTCTATAGGAGAAAGAGAATTAAGCTGATATGAATTTATCCTATAATTTTCCGTCATTTTGGGATTAATTGGAAATTCTGGCAGATTTTTTGCTCAAATTTTGAAAAATCATAACTAAATTTGTAGACATCGTATTAGAGTGATTCTAAAGGCTATAGAACCCTTATTGTGTCTAGTTTCAAGAACAAATATAGTCCTTGGCCAATTAAAAGCTCACAATTCCTTGAATTAAATTCTTTGGACAAGATTCCAGAAAATCAACAATTTTTTGGGGTTAATTTCAAAAATTCATAATGTTTTGTATGCAACTCTAGAAATTACCCATTACCTAGACACACTATCAAATTAAAGCTTAGCATGTCTGCTTTCTTCCTATAAAATTTCATAATTTTTAACCATCATTTAGTCATCCAAAACCATTTAACAATCTCTCTGCCTCACAAGAAATCTCACTGGCAGAACTGTTGACATTCTCCAAAATTCAACATTATATTTCATTGACTATTTCCAACAATTACCATACATATTGGTGAATAAAATTTGGGGTGTTATAATAATGGCCTAAACAAGAATGTCATTGTACATGAACAAGTAAGTGAAGAGGTTTTGAATAGGATTGAGGCCAAAGCGGGAGCAATATCATTAGTCGGGTAGCTCTTCATCATTTTCATCATCATCATCATCATCTCATAATTTCCATTATCATATTCATCATGATCATCTCCATCCCCTTATCATCATTATCGTCCTCATTCACTCTTCATCATTTTCATCATCATCATCATCCTCACTTCATCATTTTCTTATCATTATTATCATCTCATTATCATTATCCTCATTAGCCTTTCATTGTCATCATTCTTTATCACAATCATTTAACACATTATGTATCTGGGGCACCACATGATTAGTGTCACAATACTACCGCCATTTAAATGCGTACTTCATTATCACTGGATTCATTATTATCAGTGTCATCACCTTTATCGTGATTATTTTCACCATTATCATAATTTCCTCGTTATCACGGCTATCACCAACCTCTTCATCATCTTTATTGTCATCATTATTAGGATTTCATTATCACTACCATCATCATTATAACTGTCATCACCTTATCATGATCATCTTCACCATTTTTATAATCTCCTCATTATCATGTCCATCATCGTCCTCTTCATCATCATTGTCATTATTGGTGTCATTATCATGTTTAAGGGCACCACGTGCTTATTGTCACATTATCACCACCATTATTACAATAATCTATAACCTCCCTATTAGGGCTTCATCTTCATCATCATTAGTATCATTATCATATTGCAAATTTTGGTCACTACGTGCTTAGTTTTGTGTCATGACCACCATGTTAATCACCATTTATGACTTCCTTATTAGAATGTCATCAATATTTTCATCATCATCATCATCTCATTTTGTGGGGCATCACACGCTTAATGTCATCATCATCATTCATGACATCATTATTAATACTTCATCATCATCTTATCACTATCATCTTCATTATCAATGTTATCATCTTCATTGCCATTATCATAAACACTACATCAAAGGGCATCAAAACCCTTTCAAGACCTATATCGGTAGGCACTTTAGAGCCTAGTAATGACTTGTACCCTTTCAAAGCCCTTTTCCGATAGGCACCCTTAAAGCCAAGTAACAACTGACACCCTTTCAAAGGCTATACTGGTAGGCACCTTAAAAGCTTAGTAACGACTAACACCCTTTTCAAAGCCCTGCACTAGTAGGTACCCTCAAAGACGAGTAACATCTAGCATCCTTTTCAAAGCTTTCTACCGGTAGGCACCCATAAAGCCCAATAACGGCGATAGGCACCCACAAAGCCCAGTAACAGTTGGCACCCTTTTTAAAGCCCTGTACTGGCAGGCACCCTAAAAGCCCAGTAACGACTAACACTTTTTCAAAGCCCTGTATCGGGAGGCACCCTCAAAGCCCAGTGATGGTTGGCATCCTTTTCAAAGCCCTGTACAACAGGCACCATCAAAGCCCAATAACAGCTGGCACCTTTTTAAAGGCCTGTACCGGAAAGCACCCTCAAAACCCAGTAATGGCTGGTAAAATTCTTTTAAAGCCCAATAACGCTTGGCACAATTATTTTAAAGCCCTGTAACGATAGGCATTATCCTTTAAAAGCCCTGTACCTGTAGGCACCCTCAAAGCCCAGTAATGCCTGACACCCTTTTTAAAGCCCTGTACTAGTAGGCACCCTTAAAGCCCAGTAACATCTGACACCTTTTCAAATCCTTATACCATGAGGCACCCTCAAAGCCCAGTAATAGTTGGCACCCTTTTCACAACCCTGTACCAGCAGGCAACCTCAAAGCCCAGTAATGGCTGGCACAATTCTTTTAAAGCCCTGTAATAGCAAGTTCTATCCTTTCAAAGCCCTGTATCGGCAGGCACCCTCAAAGCTCACTAATGGCTGGCACAATTCCTTTAAAGCCTAATAACGTTTGGCACGATTCTTTTAAAGTACTGTAACGGCAGGCACTATTCTTTTAAAGCCTTATATCAGTAGGCACCCTCAAAGCCCAGTAACGGCAGACACCCTTTCAAAGCCCTGTATCAGTAGGCACCCTTTAAGCATAGTAATGGCTGGCATAATTCTTTTAAAGCCCTGTAACGGTTGGTACTATTCTTTCAAAGTCATGTGTCATTAGGTACTCTCAAAGCCCAATAACGGCCAACATAATTCTTTTATGCCCCACCAAAGTCCTATGTAATTAGGCGCTTCACTTCCACTCTAATTAATCATCTAGCTCCATCGGCGTTCTTCTCCCCTATGAACCAAGTAAAGAAGGGCATGGGCTTTGTATTTTTTCCAAACATTCTTTTGTTTTAAAGGGGCACCTTGTTCCTTTATCTCGATGAAATACGTGTTCTTATCTTTACTTGCTTCATAGACTAGAATCTCACTTTTCTTATCTACGAAACAAGTAAAAAGGGGCAACTGTGAACACCCTATTTAGTCCGGGTCCTACTTAAAAAAATAAAAATAATAAAAAACTAAAATAAATGAAAATCCTCTCATTGATGATTATTGGTGTGTAAATTGACAATCATCATTAAAGGAAAAAATAAAAAAGAGAAAATAAGAAAATCCTCTTTGATGATGATTGGTGTCTAAATTAGCAATCATCATTCAAGGGAAAATTAAAAATAAAATAAAAAATGAAAATAAAAAAGTCCTCTTATTGATGATGATTGGTGTCCAAATTGGCATTGTCATTTATTAAGAGAAAAAATATATATAAAAAAAATACAAAGAATATCTCTCATTCATAGATTTAAATAAGGAAAATATAAGAAAATAAATAAATAAATGAAAATTTAAAATAAAAAACCTCTCATTTATGTTGATAAGTTTAAATTAAGAAATCATTTGTGGGAAAAATAATTAAAAAAATAAAAAAGAATCCCTCATTGATGGTGATTGGGTCAAGTTAGGTATTTTTGTTAACATGAAATATGAAAAAAAATTTAAAAAATAAAATTCACAAAAGAAGGAGCATTTATAAAGAAAACCCTACCTTTAGACTATAAATAGGGGAGCAACAGTTGAAACAAGACACACAAAAATTTTGGGAGAGCAAGGAGGCAAGGTAGAGAGCTAATTGCTAACGTATCTTCTTGTTGCGGGTTCATTGTAAGTGGTGCCTTCTTGTTCCTTTTGATACTGTCTCTCCTCTTGGCTATTCCCATAGGTTCATTTGATCCTCTTCTATTGTTTCTTATCTGCTTGATTAAAGTGAACATATCTATGAACTTGACTTTATACAATGTCACAAATTATGTATTAACTTACCTATTGGCTTGCTACTAACTATTTCATTTTTAAGCCAAAAAGTAGCGAACTATCATGCATGAATATTGTGAACTTGTGGTGATTTTGTAAGTGCCATAGTTTTATGATAGGATCCCTTCACTTTATCTCTTTCTTAGCAAGGCTCAAAACACCAGAGGTACATGCTCTTACCATGTCTTTATTGGTTTTCTTACTATCTTGGACTTTTTATAATGAATGATATGTGGAGAATGCAATTCCTTGTTGACTTGATGTACTCTTGTTTTTTTCTCTTTTGCAAATAAAAAGTTTCAATGTAATAAAAAAGAGAGGTTATTTTCTTAAAATAAATGAATTTGGTTTCATATGAGAAAATAAAGAAAATGCTTTTTTTTAAAAAGAAAAACACAAACCAAACAAAAACATATTTGTCTCAAAATAAATTAAGTAAATCTTTTTCCTAAAAGATACCAACCAAGCGGCACGCCTTTTTACCCCCGAACTACGTGGGCTTTGATCCCTTTAAAGGGTACGTAGGCCCTAGGCTATCTTTCTAGGTCAAATTCAACTTTGTAAATCAACAATTTTCCCTTTATTACTTTTTTATTTTTTGTAAATATTTTCTTAATTTCTTTTATTCTTTGGGTAATTATAATAAAATTAAAGGCCATAGTCATTTTTAAATAATTGACTTAAGGTAACTGTTCTCATGAACAGGTGTTGTGGGGTGCCTAACACCTTTCCGACACATAATCGACACTTGAACCCTATCTGGTTTTCTTATGTCAAAAGAAGGTTTCCAAATTTACCCTTTTCTAAAAATTTTGGCGGCGGTTCCATATTTTTCAAATTTCAGGCACTATAGCTTGACTGTAACCCCCTTCACGATTAAGGCCGAGATTAGTTCATAAAAACATAATTAATGTGGAATTAGAGACAGTAATTGATTTGGGACTTAAATGAGTCAAGCTTCCCAGAATCAGGGTTCACAAAAATTTTACAAAACTTGTTCAATAATGGTCTCACATTCACATTTTAATACAAAATGGCCTGTACAAGTTGATTCCATTTACAAATATCAGAGTGCAAAGTAAATTCCCGATTCACTCGGGTTCCATTCATTTAATAAGGGTTTATACAAAAGCATGAAGCCCATAATTCATACCCTTTATTTGGGGATTACACAAAACAACATCACAAATCCCAACATATACATATACTTCCCACAAAATATCCAATAATATACAATGATAACCAATAACCAAAAAGGAACTCCTATCACGGAGCTCTACCCGCTCTTCGTCACCCGTTTGCCTTTCGATCCTTCGGCCCTGTCTAAAATGTTTAATTTTAGGAGAGTGAGATTCTAAAGAATCCCCGTAGTGTCAAATCAATCATATAATGTACAACAATAAGGCATGAAATCAAATCATTATCCACACAAAGCAACTACAATGGCAGTTACAACGGCAATGGTTAGTATGACACATGTCATCCCTGATGATTGCTCACGCTGAATTGCTCACGTTGTATTGCATCACAACAATCCACACAATATAATTCACCACAGCTGGGATCTATATAAAGCATTTCATCGCACAAGCCATACAGGCAAGATTCAAAACTCAGCCCACGGCTGGATTAATAAATGCCGCCCCACGGGTCGGATTCACAAAGTTCCATGTCGATTACAACGGCAGTTCAACAGCTGACCTAGAGATGACCAGCGTCAATCCCTACACGGCTCACGCTGACCTGCTCGCGCTGTAATGGACCATGGTACATGCAGTTCGCAGTTCATAGTTCAATGATAAGTTATGCATACCAAAACATCATACACAACATGAGAGAAAAGTCACTACCTGAGTTCTTCTGGGTGTTCCTTGGCACCGGTCTCTCCCGCCTCGGGCAAATATCGTATCCTATAATCATAATGAGTGACGAAGTATCATTCTCTATCCAATACTTAATAACTTCTTAATGACTTAATTTGGTTATCATTATTACTCCTTTAGAACTCTAGAATACCTCTAACAATAGCCCTAAGGGGTTGGAAAGCAAACCCCAAAGATTCCTTTTCAGAAGGCAAAACATTGATTTCTGACGGCCTCACTCGTGTGAAGATGACCTCACTCGAGTGATGGTACGGACGGCACTCGAGCATAAGAGAGTGAGAGACAGCGAGTGCATACCTGAGAGCACAACAAAACTTTTTAGAGACAGGATCACTCGAGCACACTGGAAGTCACCCAAGTGAAGGCCAAATGCCTCACTCGAGCACCTGCGAGTGAAGTCCAGGAAGTGAGAACCCGAGAGCATAAGAGAAATGGCAGTAGCCCAAATGGCTCATTGCACTCGAGCACAACATGGCTCACTCGAGCAGATACCCCATGCCCACGAGTGAGAAGGCACACTCTTGCGCCATGCCCGTGAGTAACAACCTGAGAAGCAAGACTTGGTGTCAAATACACCAGTCACTCGAGCACAAGGAGGCTCACTCGAGTGATATTCATCCCTCACTCGTGAGTGAGACTATACTTGCTATGACCAAGGAAGTGCAATAAGAACACAGAGCAGAAAATGAAACTCACACTACGGCACTTAAGCAGAGTTCATCCCTGCTCGGGTGATATTCATCCTGCACTCGAGCAGACCCAGACTGCTTGAGTGAATATATCAGATACCAGAAAACGTAGAAGGTATGACAGCACTTCAAGAATTTATACCAAGTGATCCAAATGAACCCAAATACCAAACCAAAGCTACTCCCACACAAAAAAAACCCAATAAACTCAATGGGATAATCAAAATCATCAGAATTCTACTCCTTTATCATGCTTTGGTTTGAATCAACATTAAAAACCAAAATCCCAAAACCACGAATCTCAACATTTCCATCACCAATCAATCTATCTATCCTAAACTCATTCCAAAATACCATTCTCATGTCAACAACATACCAAATGAACAGTGACACTCATTTTTCAGATTCAAGCCAAATTTCCAGAAATTACAAACTACTTCAAATGGTATGAAACTTAGATAGATAGATTGGTTTCACTTACCTCTTTCACTTTTTCAAAGACACTCTTTGATTCTTCAACAATCAGATTTTCGTGATTCTTGAAATCACCACTAATGGCCAAACTTAAAACACCAAAATGAAACTCATCACTCAAGGATCAATATTTATGAATGGAGTTTGAGCAATGGAAGGCATCTACTTACCCAAATTACAAGCTCTTTTTTCTCTTTCTTGCCTAGATGAGTTGCCGGAAATGGAGGAAGGGAAGAGAGAGAAAACAAGAGAGAGATGGAGAGATGGAGTGTGAGAGTTGACAAATGATGATGATACCCCTCCCCCTTGTCTAGCCGAATGAGAGAGAGGAGAGGGAAAAAGTGGTCCTTTGTCCTCTTATGGCCTCATCCATTGGCCACCACAATGCCACATGTCACCATCTCCACACCTCCACTATGAGCTCACACAAGTTTAATACACTGGATTCCGACCCATGTGCAATGAATCTCAACTCTTGATCTTAAATACCACACACATATACACCAAATTCATATTACATTAATTCCAAAAGTGCTTAATTACACACTTATAATTAACCTCAAAGTCATTAGCCCTTAATCCTAAATTGGGATATTACATTGGCAACTCTACTGGGGACGGTTTGAGAGTCAAGCCAATTTAAGTTAACTGTTTAAAAATAATTTTATGTTAATTACCCTTTTTTTCTTTTTCCTTATTTTTTGATTAATTGTTTTTATTCATTAAATTCTTTATTCTTTTATTTCATTATTCTTTTTTTATCTATCTAGTGATTTGCTTAGCAGATGAGGGTTGGGTAGTATAACCCCCATCTCCATCAAGGCCGAGATTAGTTCGTAAAAACATAATTAAGTTTGAATTAGAGACCATGTATGATTTGGGACTTAGAAAAAATAAAATTTACCAAAAATCAGGGGTTTCAAAACTTTTACAACACCTGTTCCATAATGGTCTCATACTCACATTTCAAACATAAATGACCTGTACGCGTTGATTCCATTCATATATATCAGAGTATAATACAAATTTCTGACACAGTCGGGTTCCATTCAATAATCAAGGGTTTATATAAGGCATAATGCCCATAATCTCTCTCCCTTTTTACTTGGGGATTACTCAAAACTATGCCATACTACAAATATACACAATTGCTTCCCAATAATATATCCAAAAATTACAAGTATGAAACCAAATATTCCCAAAATAAAACTCCTATCCGGAGCTCTAACCGCTCTTCGTCACCTGCTTCCCCTTTGATCCTTCATCCCTGTCTAAAATTGTTTTGGGAGAGTGAGATTTTAAGGAATCCCGTAGCGTCAAATTACTCATAGTATGCACAACAATAAAGCATGAAAGCAAATCATCACACACACATTGCAACTATGATAGCAGTTACAGCGGCAAGGGCAGGTATGACTCATGTCACCCTTACGTTTGCTCATGCTGTAGTGCTTACGTTGTATTGCACAATCACATAATCATATCACATATATCACCATAGCGGGATCCACATAAAATATTTCACATTCACACACAGCCACACTGGCCGGATACTCAAACAGGAATCTATGATTCCACAACGCACCCTTGGCAATTACAACGGCAGAAACAATGGCAGGGGTAGGTGTGATAACCATCACCCCTTGGAGACATTCCCTTCCAGACCACCTTCACAAACGATAGGCTTCCATGCCTGAGCCGCCGCTCTTCTCAATCAATAATGCACTCTGGCTCTACTGCATAAGTAAAATTATCTTGCAATTCAACCTCTTCATACTCAATGATATGCTCAGGGTTTGGTTGGTACTTCTTGAGCTGCGAGACATGGAACACATCATGAAGTCTGCTCAAACTCGGGGGTAGTGCTATCCGATATGCCACCGGCCCGATTCTCGCAAGAATCTCAAATGGACCAATGTACCTTGGACTCAGTTTCCTCTGCTTGATTGCTCTCCCGATGCCTGTGACCGGAGATACTCTCAAGAAAACATGATCCCCCACTTCAAACTCTAGAGGTCTTCTCCTCTTATCAGCATAGCTCTTTTGTCGACTCTGTGCTGTAAGGAGCCTCTTCCTGATAATTCTGATTTTCTCAGAAGTTTGCTCAACAAGATCCAGACCATACAACTTCCTCTCAGACAACTCTGTCCAGCACAACAATGACTGGCACTTCCTCCCATATAATGCCTCATACGGAGCCATCTGAATGCTCGCATAATAGCTGTTGTTGTAAGCAAACTCAGCCAATGGAAGATAATAGTCCCATTTTCCCTTAAAGTCTAGGACACACGCTCTCAACATATCTTCTAATGTCTGAATGGTCCTTTTTGACTGCCCATTTGTTTGGGGATGGTAGGCTGTGCTAAACCTCAACTGAGTACCTATAGCTTCATGTAGAGCCCTCCAGGTTGTAATCCTTAAGCAACTCCATCTACCGACATTGTCTCATGTTCAACTCTTTCTGATCATACTGATACTTGAGACTTTTATGGTCGTAGTACAGTTCCACAGTCACACCATACAGGTAATGACACCAGATTTTTAATGCAAACACTATTGCCACAAGCTTCAGATCATGAGTGGGGTAGTTTATCTTATACGGTTTCAGTTGTAGAGAGGCATAGGCCACCACTCTTCCTTGCTGCATCAGGACATACCCTAACCCTTGCTTACTCGCATCACTGTACACGAAGTAAGCCTTACTGGGATTAGGTATAATCAATACTGGTGCCATAGACAACCTCTCTTTTAGCTCAGTGAAACTCTACTCACAACGTTCATCCCATAAAATGGTTAATCCTTCCTTGTGAGCTTAGTCATCAGTAATGCAATACGCGAGAAGTTCTGAATGAACCTCTGATAATAACCAGCAAGACCCAGAAAACTATAAATCTCAGAAACAGTCTCTGGCATTTTCCAATCAAGTACTGCTTCCACCTTACTGGGATCCACTGATACCCCATCTCATGAGATCACATGGCCAAGGAACTTCACTTCTGTAAGCCAAAACTCACACTTGCTCAGCTTGGCATAGAGTTGCTTTTCTAGCAAGACTCTCAATAGATGTTGCTCATGATCTTCTCTACTCTTAGAGTATATCAGAATTTCGTCTATAAACACTACCATGAACTGGTCAAGATATTGTTGTAAGACGCAGTTCATTTAATCCATGAATACCATCAGTGCATTAGTCAATCCAAAGGGCATCACAAGAAACTCATAGTGCCCATACCTTGTTCTAAAAGCAGTCTTTGGAACATCCGCTACCTTCACATGCAACTGATGATATCCTAACCTTAGATCAATTTTGGAGAATACACATGATCCAGATAATTGATCTAACAAGTCATCGATTCTCGGGAGAGGATACTTGTTCTTGACAGTAACTTTATTGAGTTCTCGATAATCGATACACAACCGTAAACTCCTATATTTCTTTTTCACAAACAATACTGGAGCTCCCCAAGGTGATACACTGGGTCAGATGAGCCCTTTTTCCAGCAATTCTTCAATTTTCTTCTTCAATTCTGCCATTTCATTTAGGGCCATACAATATGGGGCCTTTGATCTTGAACCAGCTCTAGGCACAATCTCAATTGGGAACTGTACTTCCCTTTCTGGAGGCAATCGGCTAAGATCATCTGGAAATACCTCAGGGAATTCCCTTGCCACGGGTATACTATCTAGAGTTTCCTCTGTCTCTCCTTGTATGGAAAAGAACACTATATATCCTTGGCACCCTTTCTCAAAATATCTTTCTATTTTAGCCGTTGAAAGTAAATTCAAACTAGCTTTCACATTGTTCTCCCGCTGCACATTATAGAAGGTTATCCTCTTATTGCTATAGTCAAGCAGTATATCATTTACTGTCAACCAGTCAAAACCCATAATAACTTCCAGTTGTTGGAGTGGCAAACAAACCAAATCAACTATATACTCATGATCCTCAACAACTATCACACAATTTAAGCAGGCTTCAGCTGTCATAGCCTTGACACCCATTACTGTCAGCAGGATCAAATTATATGTTAGTCTATGCACACGCAATCTCAGGTGCATTACACAGTCATAAACTATAAATGAATGACTTGCACCTAAATCAAATAAAGCAGTTAACTCATTATCACCGAGAAGGATTTTACCTTGGATCAGTTCTGGGGACTTTCGAGCCTCCTCATGTGTCATTGTAAACACTTGACCCTGATTCCTAAGCCCTTGCTCTATCTGTAGTCATGGGCACTTAGTAGAAAAATGACCCAGCTGTTTGCAATTGAAGCATATCACTTCCCCCACGCAGGTTCTACTAGGATGGTACTTTCTGTACTGATTACATACTGGTCCCGCTGGAGGTCTCTGAGTACCACGACCCTCAAATTGATAGGGCCTCTTGTTACCGCTCCCAGATGAGGATCCTTGCCCCTTCTGCTTCTGGAAAATATTTGTCTTACTAGGCTCATTCTGGCTATAACTACCCTTAGATGGGTACAACTCCCTCAAGTTATTCTCAATAATTCTACACTGCTCTACCACCTTGTTGAAGTCAGTGAATAGTTAGGTGGCTAACCTCTTCTTCAGTTCACGCCTCAAGCTCCGAATAAGCATATCAGAGCTCCACTCATCATTATCCTTACTTTGAAGGTAGGTAGAGTATCGTGAGAGCCAGAAGAAATGGGAAAGATACTCATCAAAGGTCTTCGTGTCCCCTTGTTTGATATGCAGGAATTTAGTTTCCTTCTCGAGCCTCACCAACTTGGAGAAGTACTTCTCATTGAATTGTTCTTGGAACACCTCCCAAGTCAATGGCACATTCCGGTTCTTTAGTGACATGGCGATATTCCGCCACTACTGGTCTGCATCTCCCTCTAGCTTGTACACTGCCAGCTTCACCTTCACTTCCGATGAACACTCAAGAACTTTAAAGATCTTCTCTAATCGATTCAACCAGTCCTCCGCATCTTGGAGATCAAACCTCTCCTGAACACCGGAGGCATATGCTTGCAAAACTTAGAGACCCAGTATTACAAGTCTCTTCCCTCACGAACCGGCACCCCTTGTGACTCTTGATTGGGCACCGTACGAGATGGGGTCTCTCGAGACCAATTAGACCCCTCAGTTGTCTCCTCATGGCGAGTCCCTACTTGGGTTTCTTCCTGGGTCTCCTCTTGAATAGATTGATCCCTCTCAGCATTACACTTGGCTCTTTTTTCTCTAAGCTCTTCTCTTAGCTCAGCGATCATATCTCTTTGTTCCCGGATTAGACCCATCATCTCTTGCATAGGGTCAGGTGGATTTTCATTCAACTCCCCTACCTTTGGGTCCGATCTGAGTCTAAGGCGAACCATTTTGTCTTTTAACTCTATAAATAATTCACTAATGTTTGTACCATAGCATTGTATACACATAGTCCATAAAACTTATATATATATATATATATATATCCACAAACAACAGAATACTCATGTGTATACATAACCAATCTTAAGTCATCATCTATGACTAAGGCAACCGCTATGGAAACTATCCTAGAAATTTCTACCCTTGCCTGGAACTACAGTTCTAATACCACAAATGTAACCCCCATATCCATCAAGGCCGAGATTAGTTCATAAAAATATAATTAAGTTTGAATTAGAGACTATGTATGATTTGGGACTTAGACAAAATAAAATTTCCCAAAAATTAGGGTTTTCAAAAAATTTTACAACACCTTTTCCATAATGGTCTTATACTCACATTTCAAACATAAATGGCCTGTACGCATTGATTCCATTCATACATATCAGAGTATAATACAAATTTCTGACACACTCGAGTTCCATTCAATAATCAAGGGTTCATACAAGGCATAATGCCCATAATCTCTTTCCCTTTTTACTTGGAGATTATAAAAAACTATGCCATACCACAAATATACACAATTGCTTCCCAAGAATATATCCAAAAATTACAAGTATGATAACCAAATATTCCTAAAATGAAACTCCTATCTGTAGCTCATTAGATAGACAATCTTAGTTTAAGGGTTTAGGACCCTAAAAGACTATGAACTCATTACGTCTATCATGTTAGAAGATATCTTAATGAGAGATAACCCTTTTAGGGCTTATAACGTATTGTTACATCATTTATAGGCCTTTTAGCTGCATTTGATATGATATATAGTCAATTTTACCCAAAAAAGTAAGAAATACCATGACTAAACTTTGCATGTTTTTAAGTTGATTTGCAGTAAAGTAGTTCATTCAACAAAGTTGCAAGATTTGTAAAGGCTAACTGTTTGTACTCTATGTGAACTCAAAATGTATTTTCCACCTTCTTTTTTTGATATTATGGTCCATCTAATTGTACACTTGGTCAAAGAGGTTCAATTGTGTGGTCTAATGTACCTGAGATGGAAGTACCTGAATGAGCAATTTATGAAAATTTTAAAAGGGTATGTGAAAAATAGCTACCGACCAGAGGGTTGTATTGCTAAACAGTATATGGTTGAAGAAGCAAGTGATTTCTGTGTTGATTTTCTATCAAATGTTGATCCCCTATAGGGATCACTAAGTCTCATCATGTTGGGTGAAAATCAGGGAAAGAAACAAGTGGCAGGGATGTAATAAAGATATCAGTAACTAAATGGGAGCAAGCTCACTTGTATGTACTACATAATACTGAAGAGGTTGAACTGTATGTTGAAGAACTCTAAGATGCTCTTCAATAATTATATGCTGATAAGAATGAAAATTTGATAACGAAATAACATAATCGACTTTTTTCAAGTTAGTTAAAAAGGCGCATTAATGATGAAATAGAGAGGAATCCTAATTCAATTTCTGAAAAATTTATGGCTATCGAAAGGACAGAGCTTAAATGTATTATCATACAATGGTTATGTAATCAATGTTTGCATATTCTATACACAAGACCATGATACACGGAGCATGATACGGAATAGTTAGGTGACACTTCTTGCTGATTCTTAGTATAGATATAGTGCTAAAGATATACACTCTATTTTACGCACCAATGTTATACTTTGGTGTCATTGAATACATATGGAAGTTAGATTACTCTATGTTGAGGGTCCCTGTCTTTAAGTGTAAGTGGGTTAACAACAACAGTAGATCTGAACGCTCTTCTTTGTGGTTATAATGCCAAAATCTCAAGTCGGCTGTGGAAAAATGAGGTTGGGTTCGTTCAAGTGGACGTTTCTAAAGTTTGGTATAAAGATTATCCTTTATTTTAGCATCACAAGAAAAACAAGTGTTTTTCATTCTGAATTATGTTAAGAAGAATTGGTTCATTGCACTCCCATCAAACAAAAATCATCAAGAACAAGTTGATATTGAAAGTAATGAATATTTGAATATTGTTAAGGATGGTCCTTCCTTTGAGATATTGGGGTCAGAAGACATTAGTGTAGATGAAGATGAGCCCTTATACATGATATATGGTCATAAAGATGGGACTTGGGTCAATCTATCAATTCCTACTACTAGGAGACTCAAGAGAAGCATAATTGTCAATTCAACAAGAATAATGAAGAACAAAATTTTAAATCAAACAAGAAAGAGGAAAAGATAATGAATGCCTTGACTTTTTTACTTGTATTTTTAAATGTATTCATATATTTCAATTTAATTTACTTTTATTTACATGATTGTCAATATGCATTGATGTTTTGTTTGGTTTAGTTAACTTGCATGAAAATGGATTCACCACATGAAGATGATGATGTTCCCATGAATATTGCTAAACAAAGATTTATGCATTGCATAACCTGTGGCAGGACCATAATAACTAGTTTGATCAAACTGAGAAGTAAGGGGATTAAGTTAGAATTTGTATGGAATGAAAAGGGAAATCCAATTAGACCGAATAGTAGCTCCTTCAATAATTTCATTAGGACCACAATTTGAGATAAAGTCACTATTACAATTCAAGATTGGAGATGGGTGAAAAAACAATATGGGAATGAAATATGAGGTGAAGTTCTGGTAACACATTAATTACTTTATTATTCGGTTTGTTTTATTTCATATAATTACAATCTAACAAATTATATATGGTTTTTTGTTACAGTCTTATTTTATTATTGATGGTGATGATCAAAAAAAGTTCATGCTAAGAAAAACCAGTAAACTTATGAGAAAGTTTCATTATGATCTTGTAAAATTCTTCATGAGAAATGATTATGAGAATTTCATTTCTACATTGCCAAATTTATACGATGGAATTATCACTCAAGAAATTTGGGATGAGTTTTTGAAAACACATACAACTCATGAATTCCAGGTAATATAATATTAGACTTTACTGATTACTTGTAATTTATTTGTAATTAATATTTATTTATATGAATCATTTAGATCTAAACAGGAGTTAAGTGAGAAAAATTGCTCTGATGCACCAACATGACATACCACTACACATAAGGACCGGTATCATATGCACAGTTAGAGTAAACAATTATAAGAACTAATGATTATTTCATATGTATTTAATTTGTATGACTAATTTTTAACTTCAACTAACTTTGATATGTAGATAGAAGAATAAAATTCAAATATTACATAAGTAGCACGGCATGATTTGTGGGTGGTTGGTTGCACTAATAAAAAAGGTGAAATTTGTAGTGAAGAAGGCAGAAGAGTTTCATAATATTGTGTAAGTATTGGATTATGCTACAATAAAGAATTAGCTTGACTTAAATGATTCTATTATATAATAACTAATAGTGTTGTAATTCTTTTTGTGATAGCGATAAATGACACAACGTGCCAAAGTTGGCACGATATGTTGGTCTTGATGATTTGCTGAGCAACACGCTAGAAGTACCTGAGCATGATGGTTGTGTTCGGGGTCCTAGTTTTGTAGTCATACAAACAACATACTTCGAACGCCAAAAGTACTCCAACAAAAGTGACATTTTCTAGTAGAGAGAGGAGATGAATTGCTTTAAGCATCAAATGCAAGAACAATTTCACAAACAAATGCGTTTGATGTAAGAACAAAATGAGCAGTTGCGAACTCAAATTGATAGCTTAATGTAGTGTAGGGCAACACAAAGTATTCCCCTGTGTGACAACCCAATGTAAGGGATAGTTGTACTTCCATGCCTAAAGTTCCTTTTCCTTGGGTAATTAATTTCTTCTCTAATTAACTTTTTTGTTACATTATAAATTAATGTACCTTAATATATTAACTCTATTTTCAATAGGGCGAATCCATGTGCAAGTTATATATGGATTAAACTTTTAAGCACACAGTTGTTGTGGGCGTTGCCTACAAAACTAATAATGACACACTGCACAATTCACCATTGCTTGAGAACACACTCTGGGTAAGGGTTGACATTTGTACAAATAAATATGTGCTCTTACCATTCCCTTTCTCAGGATGAAGAAACAATGGTGAAAGATGTCGTAGGTGGTTATGTTGCATAGCCAATAGGTCTAATAGAGCCATGTCAAAAGATAGATAATTTACAATTCCTTCTACTTTTCCTATACACTTCCATCTAAAACTACATGATTTAATTTCATGATTTTTGTAGGTTGCACATTCTAAAGGAAAACAAATTGAAGTGCATGGCAAGAATTCAAAGTGTTCAACAACTTATCTAAAGTCCAAAGCCTCAGCTAGGCAACAATTTGATTCTTGAAGGAGGACTAGAATTACATTTTGATAGACATATCTACAATGAAAGTGGTATAGCTAATCATGTTAATGGTGATGTGCTGGACAAAATACTTAATCGTAGATAGGCTAGTGCTTCAATTATTAATATCTAGATTAGGTACTTTATCATCATCAATTATCACTATTATTATTATTATTATTATTATTATTATTATTATTATTATTATTATTTATCATTCAATTTTTTTGTTTTAATCACATTGTTTACTTTCTTTAAAGGAATTTGTATCATGACATCTTACTAGACACAGAGTGGGTGCAATTCTCATTTGTCAACTTCAATCTCATTGGGCAGCATGGAGGGAGAGTAGATTTGAATGAACAATCTAATGATCTCAAATATTACTTCAAAAAGAAAACAACACCTAATATGCTATTTCTAGTACCACACAATGTGGAGTAAGTTATTAGTGATAGAATTATGTATGTTTTTTGTTGTTGTTTCACTTTTACCAAAACATGATTGTTGAAGAAAAAATTTTAAAATATTTTAGGACACATTGGATATTGATTGTTATCAATCCAGTGGAACCTTCAGGCCCTCACATTACTATGTGGATCCTTTAATTGGAGGTCTTTCAAAAAATCGTCCTGATATGTTGCGGTTGTTCAATAGGTAAGTATATGCGTGTATGTGTAAATATTTACAAGTGAGATTGAATAACCAAAAGTAATTGGTTTCTATTTATTTTGTTAGCGAATTGACTACCTATCGAGCCTCTGCCTTGTTAAACTATTCTAAAGCTATTGATCCTGTCAATAGCCATGTGTGGAAGAAGAAACGGGTACTTATATATGAATTTACTCAAATTTTGTTATTAAAAAATTTTTATTCAAAAATTGAGTTAACTATTTTATTATATTGTTGCAGTGCCCTTTCCAACTGAATAACAATGATTGCAGGTATTATATCATGAAATCATGAAGGATATAATTACTTATGATCAACTTGTTATTCCTCCAAAAGTAAGTCATTTTAGTTGCAATTCATATTTTGTTTTAAATTCAATTGAGTAGTGTCTAATAATTAATTTTTAGTGATTTTAATTCGTTATGTGCATGATTGTATATGTAGTATTATGAAGATTAATGTTGTGACATTTTGACTAACCATCAAGTGAATGAAGTCATTGAGGAATGGTGTGAATATGTTTTCAGGCAATACTCTAGATAGCTACTATTTAAGTAGCTAGGTTGTTTCTTGGCTATTGTTGTATTGTTTATTTAATTAAAATTAGCTATATTTCATTCACAGTTGTTGTAAATATATTTGTAGTGATTTTGTTATTATTTGTTTGTATCATTTTGGAGTTATTTGATTGTGGTTTTCTTTTCTTCATTTTGTTGTGGATATAGAAATATGTGTTTAAATTTTTTGTCAATTGTAATTATAAGGTTCTGAAGAAAAAATATGAAAACGGTATTTTAAAAAAAATATTTTATGTGGCGCTTCCTTAGACAAGTGCCATAGGAAACAAAAATTTAATAAAAAGATATATAAACTTCAAGGCAAGCTCCACAGTAAGTGTTTTTTTAAAAAAAAAATACATATTGTGGCTCTTCCCTAAGCGTCATAGCTTCTTCTAGTGGCGATAGGATATGTAGCGTTTTCTATGTGCCAAAGTTATGCTAAAAAGAAGTGTCACAGCTCCCCTTTTATTGTAGTAGTGCTTCTTGTAACAAATTATCCATCCAATGCATTAACTTCAAGTCTAATATGATTTTATCCAAGTTCTTAAATAAAATAATCTTTCTCAATCATTATCTCATCCAAAAAAAAAGCAAACCAGGTTGTGGCCAAACATTTGGAAGTATTAGGTACAAAATAAAATCAACACATAAAAATTAGAAACAAATTAGCATACAATATTTCATTAAATGCTAAAAGAAAAGAATAATATAGTCTCAATCCATATAGAGGTCAAAGCAATCCTAGAATGAAATACTTAGCTACTCATAGTCTTAAGTACAAAAAATTTATACATAAAACTGAATCCATAACAATTTAAGCGGAAAAGAGAAGAAAAGCAACAAAACCAAGCTAGAAACTCCAAAATCTTCTTGGAATCACCATTGAAGCCTCCAAACACTTCAAGAACTCTCTCCAAAGGTGAGAACTTTCATGCTTCATCTTCTCTAAGTCCAAAATGAATGATTTTTGGTACACCTCATCATTGAAAATGCTCAATTTTCGCATCAAAAATAAAACACGTAGCTATATTTTTCTCCATTCGCCTTAGCGAATGACAAATAAATTGTTGTGAGGTGACCCAACGAATGTGTCATTCACCTCGATGAAAGGACACAAAGGCTTGATTTTAGAGTGCTTCGTTTACTCTGGTGGATGTGTCATTCACTTAGGCAAAGGCTTGTTTATGACTCCCAATTGGTCACTATCCATCTTAAAAATCAATTATGCATTCCAAGGTCACATGATAAATTTATGTAGCTCATAAAATTAATAATACATTCCCCACTCCTAGTGAGACAATGTCATAGGAAGTTCATTTCTCCTTCCACCTTCCCTTGCCTCTTGCCTTAACTTTTCCTTTGGAGCCTCATAATCAAGCATGGTTAGTCATTTGTGGGGTTGAGATTATAAGAATCCTAGTAGCAAACAATTACCATTCAAGCAATCAAGTTATACTTCTATCATTGAACTCAACAACAACTAACATTGCCAAGGTTTACACATAATTAATGACATGCTGTAGCGCCTGGAATTTTGGAAAATATGGAGCCGCCACCAAAATTTTGAAAAAGGATAATTTTGGAAACCTATTTTGAAAATGAAACTGGTCTACAAAAACCATTTAGGGTTCAGTAGTCGATTGTGTATGGGGAAGGTGTTATGCACCTCACAACACCCATTCATAAAAATGGTTACCTTAAGTTAATTATTCAAAAATATTATGGCCTTAATCTTATGATAATTACCCAAATAAAAAAAGAATATTTACAAAAATAAATGAAATGAAAACTAAAGAAGAAACGAAACATTTATTTACAAAAAGAAAATAAGGAAAAATATATTTATTTACAAATTTAAACTTGACTTAGGATGAAAACCTAGGACTTATGTACCCTTTAGAGGGATCAAAGCCCATATAGTTCAAGGGTAGAAATGTGTGTCACTTTGTTGGTGTTTTTTAGAAAAAAATGTTTATTTGAGAAAAATATTTTTTTATTAGAAAAAAGGAATTTTTTTATTATCTCATATGAAACCAAATTCATTTAATTTAAGAAAAGAATCTCTTTTTTTTTTATTTTGAAACATTTTTATTTGCAAAGAAAAAGATAAGTGCATTCTCATCATATCATTCATAATAAAAAATTCAAGATGATAAGAAGATCAAGAAAGACATGGTGAGAGCATGTACCTTTTATGATTTGAATCCCACTACAATAAGAGATAGGGTGATAGAATCACATATAAACAAGAGGAAATTACAATCACATTACCTATATCTATTAAGCATGACATCTAATACTGTTAGAAGACTAGGCATCACATACCTCTTGATTCCCAATGAAACATGTCCAGCAATTATATAAGATAATTCAAAGGGATAATGAATAGCAAGCCCACATTATTCTTGATCCAAGACTCAATGTCCAACAACATATATTGGGATAAGCTTTTCACCCTAGCAAGCTTGTGACTCGTAGGCCATTAATTCATATCCGTCAAAATAAAATTGTTGCTCCATGCAGTGAATTCTTATTCAAAGAGGTAATAAGGATAAAAAGACCATTGCTTAATCATGCTTTCACTCATTCAAGACTGCAAGAAGCACATGATGAGGCATCATTTATGATATAAAACACACATGTAGCTTTGTATCTATTAGATGTAAAAAAAAGTGTTAACGAGCAAAAAATCATGGGGCAATGAAATGGATGAAGGTATAGTTGCTATATCATCATATAATGCAAACACTTGGGAGTCATGAAATGCAAACAAAAATACCTTTGGAAGCTCACACACCCCACAAATAATACTTTGTCAACAAGCTGTTACTTTTGGAGGGCAATTGTTACGGGGTGAGAAGAGAATAAAGAAAGGAAATACATATTAATAGTAATGAGAAAACATGAGGTAATGGCAGTACACATGTATACAAATTGAGATTTGCCAACATGTCAATTGGAATGCTTCATCTCTGTCTAGAGATGTTCATAGGCTTAGCAAAGAATCTCCTTCTAAACAAAGGAGAATGGCTCCATCAGTAACTACCTTTCCCCATGAGAACTATGCTTGAGCAATAAAATGAGAAAATCATATTAGCTTTCTACCTTACCTCCTCTTTCTCCCACAATTTTTTGTGTCTTGCTTCAACCCTTGCTCCCCTATTTATAGTCTCAAGGTAGGGTTTTCATTATAAATGCACCTTCTTTTTTGAATTTTTATTTTTGATTTTTTTTATTTTATGTTAAGAACTACCTAACTTGACTCAATCACCATCAATAGAGATTTTGTTTAATTTTTTTTGTATTTTCTATTGATAAAACTTCTTAGCTTGACCTAATCACCATTCGTTGAGATATTTTGTTTTAATTTTTTTATTATTCTCCTCACAAGTAGTTTCCTAATTTAATCCTATCAACATAAATGAAATTTTTTTAATTTTTTAATTTTTCATTTGTTTATTTACTATTTTCCCTTAATGAATGATAATGCCAATCAGCCCCTCCAGTCAGAACTCTCCGTAGGTAGCTCTCTCCTATTAGAACTCGTCGTAGGTAGCCCTTTTCGATCTATATCCTTGATCATACTCGTACAGTATATCACAATATCACCAACAAAATTACCATGAACTGATCTAAACACAATCGAAGGATGCGATTCATCAATCTCTTTCTTAGCTCTCGTCTTAGACCACGGATAAGCATGTCCATACTCAACTCTTCGTCGTCTATCCTCTGAAGATAGGAAGAATACCGGGACAACTGGATGAAACGGGATAGGTATTCATCAAAGGTTTCCGTGTCCCCTTGTTTGATAGCGAGGAATTCATATTCTTTTTCAAGCCTCAATGACTTGGGGAAGTACTTCTCATTAAATTTTTCTTGGAACACCTCCCAAGTCAATGGCACATTTCGGCTTTGAAGTGTCATGGCGATATTCCGCCACCACCAGTTTGCATCCCCCTCTAGCTTATACACAGCCAACTTTGCCTTAACCTCCGTTGGGCACTCGAGGACTTCAAAGATCTTCTCTAAATGATTTAACTAGTCCTCAACAACTTGGTGCTCAAACCTCCCCTTAAACGTCAGAGGTAAATGCTTGCAAAATTTAGAGACCCAGTATTGGAAGTCTCTTTCCTCACAAGCCGGCACCCCTTGGGATTCTTTATTGGGCACTGTGTGAGGTGGGGACCCATGAGACCGATTGGACCCCTCAGCTGTCTCCTCTGGATGAGTCTCTGCCTGAGTATCCTTATGAGTAGACTGGGCCCTTCTTCATTACGCTTGGCCCTTTCTTCTCGGAGCTTTTCTCTCAGCTCACGGATCATGTCTCTTTGCTCTCTTATGAGATCCATCATCTCCCACATTGGGTAAGGTGGATTGTCATTCAACTCTTCCACCTCTGGGTCCGGCCTGACTCTAGGGCGAACCATTTTATCCTTTAACTCTACAATGATTCACCACATCAGTTTCATAGCAATGTATACACATAGTCCATAACACTTATATATATCCACGACCAGCAGGAATACTCATGTGTGTACAATAACCAATCCTAAGTCATCATTTATGACTAAGGCAACCAACAATTATCAATCATCAGGCTACATCAAGCCAATGAACTAAGACCAACTAGGGAGCTATCCTAGTAAATTCTACCCTTGCCAGGAACTACAGCTCTGATACCACAAATGTAAGCCCCTTCCAACCATAGGCCAAGATTAAGTTTATAATCAAGTAATTAAGTGAAATTAGATACCTTAGATGATTTGGGACTTAAACAAAATCAAACTTCCCAAAATCAGAGTCTATAAAAAATTTTCTAAAACCTATTTACAAAGGTCTCATATTCACATTCACAACCTGTACAAGTTGATTCCATTTATACATATCAGAGTACATCTTAAATTCCTGACACACTCAGGTTCCATTAATTGATAAAAGGGTTTACAAAGGCATAAATGCCATAATCTCTTTCCCTTTTTCTTGGGGATTACACAAACTATACCACAAATATATATACATCCATATCCCAAGAATATATCCAGAAATTACAAATATGATAACCAAATATTTCCAACATGAAACTCCTATCCGGAGCTATAACCACTCTTCGTCACCCGCTTCCCTTTTGATCCTTCAACCCTGTCTAAAAATTGTTTTGGGAGAGTGA
The DNA here is from genome assembly GCA_963210345.1 of Inga oerstediana. Classification (NCBI taxonomy): domain Eukaryota; kingdom Viridiplantae; phylum Streptophyta; class Magnoliopsida; order Fabales; family Fabaceae; genus Inga; species Inga oerstediana. The sequence goes on along the minus strand of OY723400.1, from coordinate 57,107,894 downwards.
GATTCTAAAGAATCCCCGTAGTGTCAAGTCACTCATAGTATGCACACCAATAAGGCATGAAAGCAAATCATCACACACACATACCCACTATAATGGCAGTTACAGCGGCAAGGGTAGGTATGACTCATGTCACCCTTACATTTGCTCATGCTGAATTGCTTATGTTGTATTGCATCACAACAGTTCACAACAATATATTTCACCACAGTTGGGATTTATATAAAGCATTTTACAATACATAGCCATACTAGCTGGATTCACAAAGTAGTTTCTCAAATATTCATGTCTATTACAACGGCAGTTCAACGGCTGAGGTTGGTGTGATAAGCATCAACCCCCTACGATGGCTCCCGCTGAAGTGCTCACGTTGCAAAGGACCATGACATAATTTCATTCGCATTTCACAAACATACAATGATCAATCATGCATACCAGAAATCATACACAACATAAGAGAAAAGTCACTACCTTCTCGTTCCTTCCGTCACGCTCTGGCACTGGTCCCTCCTAAGTAGGGCAAATGTCATATCCAATAATTCATAATTAGGGATGAAGAGTCAATTCTCTATTCCAGTTCTCAATGACTTCTTAACACTTAATTTAGTTATCATTATTGGTCTTTCAGTACCCATGAATATCTCTATCAATTGCTCTAAAGGGTTGGAAGATTATCCCCAAAGATCCCCTTTTTGAAAGCTCAAAACTGATATTTTTCATTGAGACACTCGAGTGAAGATGGCCTCACTCGAGTGATATTGTATGGATACTCGAGTGAAGAAGACCTCACTCGAGTGATGGTACGATCTACACTCGGGTACTAGAGAGTGATCAACAGCAAGTGAATACCCGAGAGCACAAGAAACTTCTAGAGACAAGAACAATCGAGCACATAAATCAACACTTGAGTGATAGCCAAATGCTCACTCGAGTACTAGGAGGTAAAGCACAGAAAGTAAAGACCCGAGAGCATAAAAGTTCTTAAGGATCAGGAGTACTCGAGTAGAACACGAAGCACTCGAGTGATGGCTTAACACTCGCAAGTGTTAAGGTGTACTCTTGCCTTTAACCACGGAAGTACAACAGAAACAAAGAGCAGAAAGTGTTTGATCCCATATGTTTTGATGATAACAAATATTGGACTAATGATAAAAGAGGATATGATAACAAATGAATTTGAACAAAGTAAATAAATGGTAGACAAAGCTTTACTTGAAGTAAGCACTGGAGTAATGAAGAAGATCTGAGAGACACAACACAGGAAAAACTTTACTGGCAATTTTTGTCAATATTTACTCGAGTGAGCACTCGAGTAATGGAACATGTTACTCGAGTGAGCACTCGAGTAATATTGGAGAAAATGTTCCAGAGAGGCACTGCCAAAATTGGGAAGATATTACTTGAGGGGTCACTCAAGTAATCTGCAAAGTTATAAGAAACATTACTCGAGTAACCACTCGAGTAACACATGAGAAAAGGCATTACTCAAGTAACCAGGTCAAAAATCTTCCAGTAGCTCTCGGCCAAGAAATGCAACAATTTACTCGAGTAGTCACTCGCGTAACCAGATAAACAAATGACATTACTCTAGAGACCACTCGAGTAATCTGCAGATTTATTTGAAGCATTACTCGAGGGGTCACTCGAGTAATTGGTAAGCATACTCTCGGCCAAGAATTTGATGCTATTACTCAAATGAGTAATTGAGTAATCTGTAAACTTATTTAGAAGCTTACTCGAGGGCTTACTTGAGTAACTTGTGAAGAAAAGACATGGTCACTAGAGTAATAAGGTATTTCCAAGGTTTGTGATGTATCTTACTCCATCTCTTACCCGAATAATACTTTATGAAAAATGTTGAATTACTCTCTGTCATATTTTTGATAGGATTACTTGAGAGACTACTCGAGTAATGAGCATGATCACTCGAGTAGCCACTCGAGTAAGGCAGTCTAGAAAGCTTGACTTTAATCGTATGTTTATTATTTTGTTATATATATGATTAACCTTTCATTTTATTAGCATTCTAAGTGTATTTACATAATAACAATGAAGAAATCATATAATAAGAGAAGAGTCAAATAAAGTGTCCGAGATCTCACCTACCGCCACCTACCACAAACGGATAGTTTTCAAATTCAAAGAACAGTAAACCGTTGCTGCGTGACTCTAACGAACATGTTTGAATTGCTTCCAACGGATACTACAAATCATCTATATATATGGAGCATTCAAAGAACAGACAACAACAACTGAGAACACACAAACATATATTGATCAACACATTCTTAGTGCTCTATTTTCTTATATTCATATATTATACTTCAGTGATTAGATATTTGCTTTGTGAGAGAGTTTTTGATTACAAACTCAATATTTGTTTATTGAGACAACTTAAGGTTATGGAACCTTGAGTTGGGGATTTGATTACAACGTGTAAGGGGGAGCGAGTGTCCAGGTTAAGGAACTTGCTGTGTACTGAGGTGCTAAGAACCCACTGAATCTTGGAGAATATAGTAAAACTCTCAGAGACGCTCTGAGGACTGGACGTAGGTCAAAGTGGTTGTGGCCGAACCAGTATAACTCCTGGTGTACACTTTGGTGATATTTCTCTTTACTCTTAACTGCTTTAAATATTCTATTAATTTTCTTTTATGCAACAAAATTTCTGGTAACACCCAATTCTCCCCTCTCTTGAGTGAAACGCTTGCACTAACAGAAAGGACAATTGCACTACTGCATTGAGTAAAACTCTTAACCACTCGAGTGATATTCATCCCACACTCGAGTGAACCCTAAATCACTCGAGTGATTTCATCAGAAACCAGAAAACGCAACAAAACATACCACTTATCCCAACAATTGCTCAATTGATTCTAATGGTCCCAAACTCTTACTCAAGGCTACACCCACACAAAAACACACAAAGAATCACATGGAACCATTAGAATTACCAAAATCCTATTCCATTATCATGCTTTGGTTTTGGGCAATATAAACATCCAAAATCTAAAATCATCCAAACAAAACATTTCAATCCCAAATCTGTCTATCTATCCTAAACTCACCACAAGGTACCATTTTCATGCCAATGACATACCAAAAACACCATGATCCTCAATTTCAAAAATCAGGCAAAAAATCCTAGAAATTCAAAACTAATCCAAATGGCACAAAACTTAAATAGATATATAGGTTTCACTTACCTCTTCAACTTTTCCAAAAGGACTTCTTCATCCTCCATCTTTCACAATTCTTTGGAGTCACAAACCAATACCAATGGCCAAACTATAAACATCAAAATGAAGCTCTTTATTCAAGGAACAACTTTAGAGAAGGAAGCTTGAGCTTTTGAGGTCATCTTCTTACCTTAAATTGGAGCTTTTCTTCTTCTCTCTTTAGCCAACAATGGCAGTACAAAAATCAGAGAGAGGAATGAGAGAGATGAGCTTGGAGAAGAAGGAAAATGATTACACTCCCTTCCCCATACCAGTTTCAGAGCATAGAGAGGGAAGAGAGGAGAGAGAAATTATTTTTAATTTCATTTGACTTTTCTTAATACTCTCCCCACATGTGAGCTTGCCAAGTGTCATATGGTCATTGGTTCTCATAAAGTAAACCATCAAATAGTTACTCTAATCCGTCCATTAGCCCTTTAATCACATATCTCATTTTTCTCTTAGCTAGTAATTAATTTCTCTATTAATCATTAACTAATGGCCTAACAATTTCATTCTTTTAATTTCTACTAATCATGGCATATTAATTAAAATTGCCACAAAACACATAATTATTCTACTTTAATTCAATAATTATCCTCAATAATCATCATTAGCCCTTAATTGAAATTTGGGGCCGTACACAGGGCTTTGAAATGGGTGTTATGAACATGTGACACCCCTTGGAGTAGTACTTATGAAGATGATGACATTGATAATAATGATGACAGTGATGATGAAATCCTAATGAGGATGACAATAATATGATGAAGATGATAATGGCTATGATAATTAGGGGAATATCAAAATAGTGAAGTCATGATAGAGATGATGACACAAATAATGATGATGACATTGATTATGGAATCCTAATGAGGATGATGAATACAATGATAATGCTAATGGTGATGGTGATGGTGATGGTGGTGATGATGATGATAATGTTAATGGTGATGTTGATGATGGAGGTGATGACATGCTAATAAGAATGAGTGCAATAATGGTGGTGTTAAAGAATAGCCTGGGAGGTGCTATTGCTCCCTCTTCATTCAGGTGCCTAACCAGTACCCCCTTACTCGTGCAGTCTTGTCGGAGGTATGAAGATGTGTTTAATGAGATTCACATAGATGCCACAGCCTAGAACCCTCAGTTTAGATTGTGTCCCTTTGTCAACTGTTTGACCCCATAACAAAGATTCCAATTGGGACCTTCGCTAATGATCTTGAAATTACACAAGTTAAATGGGAGTAGAGAACACCATATATATCATCGTGAGTGTTTATCTAGACAAAAGTTGTGCTTTCATTAAAAAGAGTTACCCTTATACAAATCATGACACAAAGTTTGACATGCGATTTAATGGAAGGGAAAGATATACTAAGGATGAAGATTCATTTAAAGGAAATGATCTTCCAATATTCAAGTAGATGCATAATGAGGAGCACATATTGGTGTAGATGTGATACTATTAGGAGGTTCTTCGCTTTCAGTTCTATGTAGTCCCCCTGGTGGTGCCTTGCTTAATTGCCAGAGATATGCACTTTTCAATGAATGATTATAGAGTTTTCCAAATAGATAAATTAAAGAGAGTCATAGGGCTAGGATTGATAACCTTCTTTGATATTTGTTTAACCTGCCCTTTCGGGTTTTTGACTCAATGAGCTCCCAATTTTGTGCTCTAATTTTTGCCTAAGCCGCTCTTTTGGGTTTTCAACTTAACGAGCTTTTTTTTTTTGCTTTAACTTCTGCCTAAGCTGCCCTTTCGGGTTTTTAACTTAGCGAGCCAGCTTTTTTTTTTTGCTCTAACTTTTGCCTAGGCCTTCCTTTCGGATTTTTGACTTAGCGAGCTATTATATATATATTTGTTTTTTTTTTGCTCTAACTTCTGCCTAAGGTGGCCTTTCAGGTTTTCAACTTAGCAAGCCTCTTTTTTTTGTTGCTCTAACTTTTGCCTAAGCTGCCCTTTCAGGTTTTCAACTTAGCGAGCCTCTCTCTTTTTATTTTACCCATAATATTTCTTTACAACATCTGAATTGATTGGTCTTGGTAAATCTTGACCATTCATGTTTGTCAGTATCAATGCCTTTCTAGAGAAAGCATGCTTAACAACATATTGGCTTTCATAATTCAGAGCCTATTTACCTCTGTCATCTTCTTGATTTGGCAGGATCTTCTTGAGGACTAGGTCTCTTACTTTAAACCCCCTGGGTCGTAGTTTCTTATTAAAGGCCATTGCCACTCGTCACTGATATAACTGCCTATGACATATTACTGTGATTCTTTTTTCTTCAATCATATTTAATTGTTCAAACCGAGAGCATATCTATTCACTTTCATCTAGGTATGATTTAGCCAAGATTCTTAGGGATGATATTTCTACTTCAATGGGAGTGACAGCCTCCATGCCATAAACTAAAGAGTAAGGGGTTGCCCCAATTGAAGTACGCATTATGGTACGATATCTGTGTAATGCATATGGAAGCATTTTATACCAGTCCTTATAGATCGCTGTCATTTTGCCGATGACCTTCTTAATGTTTTTATTGGCTGCCTCAACTGTACCATTCATATGTGGCCTATATGGTGCAGAATTATGATGTTTGATCTTGAACTAATCACATAATTCTTTAACTATTGCCCCGTTGAGGTTTGATGCATTGTCAGTTATGATCCTTTCTGGAAACCTATATTTATAGATGATATTAGCCTTTAAGAATTTGATGAAGGCCTTCTGAATAATTCTAGCAAAGGAATTGGCTTCCACCCACTTAGTGAAATAGTCAATAGCAACAAGGATGAAACAATGACCATTCAAAGTTTTTGAGTTAATTGGCCCGATGACATCGATTCCCCATATGGAAAATGGCCATGGAGATACAAGACTATAGATTATAGTCGAAGGAGCATTAGCTTTGTTAGTATATATCTGGCACTTTGACACTTTCTAACATAATTGATACAACCCTTCTCCATAGTTATCCAGTAGTAACAAGATCTTTGAGCTTGTTTAGATAATGAGTGGCCATTTGCATGTGTACCGCATATGCCTTCTTAGATCTCCACAATAATCTTGTACACCTCCGTCATGTCTATACATCGTAGCAATGTCCCATCAAATCTCCTCTTATACAGGACATTATTACTAATAAAAAAGCCCATGGCCAATCGCCGGATAGTCTTCTTTTCATTATGTGTCTCATCTGGAGGGTAAGCACCATGTTCCATATACATCTTGATACTATAGTACCAAGGTTGCTCGTCATTCTCTCTTCTAATATTGAAGCAAAATGCTGGCGATCTTCTGGTCTCAATCTGTATTGGCTGAACTTGGACCCTATAATCGAGTTGGATCATAGCTGCTAAAGTAGCTATAGCATCATATTCTACCCCAGAATATGAAGTAATTCTTTTCTTTGGCCATGTGATGGAAATTGATTACTTTAAAATTTTTTATCAACTCTATCAAATACTCTTGATAAGGGATCAACTTTGGGTCTTTAGTACGTCATTCACCAGTCAACTGATAAATTATAAGAGCTGAGTCACCTTAGACTTTTAGGTTTTTTATTCCAAGATCTATGGCAGCTTAGAGACCATTAATACAAGCTTCATATTCTACCTTATTATTGGTGCAGTCAAACCCTTACTTTATAGCAATCAAAAATTGCTTTCCATCTGGGGATATGATTACTGCCTCACACCATTGCCATACATATTTACTGCCCCATCAAAATACATCTCCCACTCCTTTTATTTGCTTTCCTTAATTGGATCCTTTTTAGCACATATGTCTTTATCTGGGAATTTGAAATCTAGTGGCTAGATTCATCTACGGGGTTTTCCGCTAAGTGATCGGCTATTGTACCACTATTGAAGGATTTTTGAGTGACGTATCTTATAGCATATTCAAACAATATTACCTGCCACTTAGAGACTCTTCTAGCTACATGCAGGCTTTTAAAGATGTAGTTGAGTGGGTCTCCTCTAGAAATTAACCAAGTGGTATAATAAAGCATGTATTTCCTCAACCTCATTGTAGCCCAGACTAAACCACAACAAGTTCGCTCGATCATCTAGAACGTGACTCAATCATTAAACTTCTTTCTCAAGTAATAGATCACTTGTTTACTTCACTTAGATGCATCATGTTGCCCCAGCATGGCTTCCATGGAGTTTAGTCGTATTGTCAAATACAAAATTAAAGGTCATCCTGGTGCAGGAGGAATCAAAATTGGGGGATTTAGCAAATAATCCTTGATTCTATCAAATGCATGCTGGCAATCTTCATCCCACTTCCTTATGCAGTACTTATTTAAAAGCTTGAATATCGGCTCACAAGTTGCAGTGAGGTTGGCAGTAAATCGTGTAATGTAATTCAACCACCCCAAAAAGCTTCTAACATCCTTTTCTGTTTGAGGAGGGGGCATTTCCCGTATTGCTTTTACTTTGTCAGGATCTACTGTAATCCCTTTTTGACTTACAATGAAGTCTAATAATTTCCCAGATAAAGCCCTCAAGGTGCATTTGTTAGGATTTAGCTGCAGCTTGTACTTGCATAGCCTTTCAAATAGCTTCCTTAACACCACAACATGGCTTTCTCCCTCAGAAGATTTAGCTACCATATCATCTACATATACTTCAAGTTCTTTATGTATCATATCATGGAATAGTGCCACCATGGCACATTGATAAGTTGCTCCAGCATTCTTTGGCCTGAATGGCATGACGCGGTAACAAAAAGTGCCCCATTGTGTAATAAATGTGGTTTTTTCTTTGTCCTTTTCATCCATGAGGATTTGGTTATACCCTGAGTACCCATCTATGAATGAGTACCTATAGCTACGGGCCGTATTATCAACTAGGACATCAATATGAGGCAATGGAAAATCATCTTCTGGGCTAGCTTTGTTCAAATCTCGATAATCAACACACATTTGAATTCTAACATTCTTCTTTGGGACAAGAACAACATTTGCTATCCATTGTGGATATTTAGCTGCTCCAGGAAACCTGCTTCTAATTGCTTCATCACCTAATCTCGAACCACTAAAGACATATCGGAAGTAAGCCTCCTCAATTGCTGCTTTTTAGCCTTAGTGTCTGGGAATAAGGGAATCTTGTGAGAGGCAATCCCTTGATCAAGGTCTGGCATGTCTTAATAGGACCATGCAAACACATCTATAAATTCTTTGAAGAGTTTAATCATTTGCTCTCTTTTAGAGTTATCTACTATCTTTAGTTCTCTCTTTTCTTCCTCTGTGCCCATATTTATTACTTGAATTACATCTTCATATAGGCACATTCTATTGTCATCAGATTTAAGGATTTTTTTGTATACATGAATTATCTCATCATCATCATACTCGTAATCATGTATATCAATGGCAACAAGTGAATCATCATTCAAGGACTTAGAAACCTCTGCGTTAGAGGGCAAAAAATGAACAATGAATGAATAGAAGAAAGGAAAAATAGGAAGAATGGTTATAAATAAGTGAATTTTATTCGCATATCATTCTTTATTCATGGTTTATATATGAGCTCACCTAAAGACACATACAAAACATAAAAGGACAACTTTTATCTAGGCATGTTACTCTAAAATAATTGAATTGAAGGTGTCCTCAAACTCCCAGTTTTCCAGAGCTCTTCTAGAATCATCAGCTAAAATCCACATGTAGGTCTTTTTGCCTATTGTTGAAACCATTGCAACAGTTGGCTTGTTTAGCACTTCAGAGGATATCAGGAATGTCTTCCTTATGTGGGGGATTTCAAAATGATCTTCCTCCCTCCCTATCTTCAAGCTTACTTGCTCTTTCAACTATCTTTCTAATGGTGGCTCGTATCTTAACCCTTGGCACTTGTGATTCTCTTGCAAATTTATGGGGGATTTGATGCCTTGGAGGTGAGTACCCAATCCTTCGCCATGCTTAAACCCATTCTTCTCCATTATCTTAGTTACTATGGAGTTGACATTTTTATATCCCTTGGGTCCTTCGACTTCAAAGGCTTGGAAAATCATTCCTTCCTCTTGCTCAGCAGCCTCAATATATTGAAGAGGGCTCGGCTTGCTCACCATGATTTCTTCTATGCCCTTAATTATCACTATCTTCTTGCTATCAATGAACTTTACCTTCTAGTGTAAGGTAGAAGGTACTACCCTAGCTGAGTGTATCCACAGCCTCCCCAATAACATAGAGTAGGATGGGTTAATGTTCATAAGTTGAACGTCTACTATAAATGAAGTTGGTCCAATCTGTAATGGCAAACAGACCGTTCCCAACACGCCTCTCTGAGTACCATCGAACCATCTAACCACTATGTTACTCTTTTCAAACTCTGACACCTCTACTGATAATTACTCAAATGTAGATAGTAGTAAGACATTTAACGCTAATGCTCCATCTATTAACACTTTGGCCACAATGAACCCTTTACACTTCAGGGAAATGTAGAGGGCTTTATACTGATCAACGACTGATTGAACAACTTCTTCTCCTAAAATGAGATGGTAGAGAACACCCTAGCCACATTCATAATGCTTGCAACCTTCTTTGGGGTCACACTAGACTGCATATATGCTTCATCTAGGGCCTTTTGCAGCACATGAAGATGTGGTTCAGAACTCAACATCAAAGAGAGAATTGAGATCTTGGCTGGAGTTTTATTCAATTGGTCTACTATGCTATATTCGTTTTGCTTCATGATTTGAAGGCATTTTTCATCTTTATTTTCCATGTATTTTAGACTAGAACTTGATGGAATATCAATATTGGCTTGTTTTCCATTCTTTGATGATCCAACATTTTGTGGCAGATAAGATTTCCCACTTCGTGTTACTCCTATTGGGTGAACCATTGTTTCGTTGCTAGCTTCGGCTTCCATTACTTGCCCTGAGGGATTCTCAACAACACCTTTATACCTTCATGGTACGACATGATTACTTTGATATGGAAAAGGGGTTGGTACCTTAATGGTCACTATAGGCTGTTGCAATGGAGTCAAGATAGTGAAAGAGACAACATGGGAATTTCTTTTTTCATATGGTTCCTTAACGACGAACTCGACATGTCTTTTTTCAAACATGCCTACTTCTTTCTCTTCTCGAGGCGTATAACCTGTTGCCTTCAAACAAGCATAGATATCTTCTCCAACTAGTAGAGGATCATTAGATAACTCAATTTCATCAACAATATTTATTTTTTTTATGGCTTGGAAGAGGATTGGCGTTAATAGTGGAGTTGTCGTTCCTCTTCAATTAAATGTGATTAGAATCAATTAAGTCTAATACATTCCTCTTAAATGTAGAACAGTCCTCTATTGAGTGTCCTGGGGTGCCCATATGGTGTTCACAACGGGCATTAGAGCATACCAAGTGGGGAATAGCAGTTGAAGCTGTTTTTAAGTACGTGGCTCTAACAACTGAGATTCTAAAATTTGGCGACATAGATTAATATTTGTTATGCCAAAATCTTGCCACTGGCGATTATCTCGTTGCTACCAATTCCTTCGTCCTCCAGCTTGACCTTACCTATTTTATGTCGAATCATTCTTCGTCTGTCAAAACCCATCATTACCACCTTGATGTATTGCTAGGGGTTGTCTAGTGGTTTGAATGAAGCTAACATCGCCTTCCTTCTTCTTCCCATTGTTTCCCTTTTTCATGCTGCTCTAGCTTTGAAAAATCCTGCCTCGCGTATGTTTGCGTCGATTAGCTCACCAATCTCAATCAAACTAGAAAAATTGGTGATGTGCATTCCAACCATATATCTGTAGTAAGGTTCTTGTAAAGTACAAATGAAATAAGAGCTAAGCTCAGATGGTATAAGGGGAGGTTAAACTTGTATTGCGAGTGTCCTCCATCTTTGGGCATAATCTTTAAAATCTTTAGTGGCTTTCTTGCTCATTGACTTCAGTTGTTCCTTGGTGGGGGCAGTGTCAAGATTGAACCTATATTGTTTCATGAATACATCAGTCAAATCGCTCCATTTCTTTATCTTTGTCTGATCAAGTTGCATGTACCATTCCAGTGCTGGCCCTTTCAAGCTCTCATGGAAGAAAAGTAGCAAAAAGTTTTCATCTTGTAACCATACAAGCATCTTGGTACAATAGGCCTTAAGATGGTATATCGGATTCGTTGTGATGTTGTAGTTATCAAAGCCCGGCATCTTGAATTTCTTAGGAATTAAGACATGTGGTGCCAAGCATAAATCTTTTAAATCAAGTGAACCCCAAGTATTTGGTCCTTGGAGGGCTTTTAGTTGGTATTTTACTTCACCTAACTCTTCCTTCCATCCCTCTTTTTCAGCTGATAGGGAAGGAATGTTGAAAGTATATGTTGAATCTTCACTTGGTTATTCCTCCTTAGCGCTCAGAATTTGAGGATTATGTTTACTCTAAGGCTCTTTTATCATTTTTTCTTTCTCGCCATTTTCTGGTATACTTATCGCAGCATTTTTTAATGGATCAGATACTCCTGACACTTTATTATTATTCTCGGGTTAAAGAGCTATAGTCAAGGTGGAAATCATTTGTTTTAAATATGCCATTTGTGCCTCCATATGAGACATCTGATGATTTAGATTAGATTCGGCTTCACTAGGATTGGCTATCATCTGATGACTACATGGGCACGTGTTGTACGAATTCGCAGGGGGTAGTTGGTTAGGACGTTTAGACAGAGCAATATTATATCACCTGCTTAGAAAGGAACAAAATATCATTAGTTTATTTGAACTCACAATTTCAAGCGGGCATAACGAGTTGTCCATGGTGTATTAGAATAAAGGTTTTTGGCACAAGTATCCTCTAGCTTCCTCAGGGAATCTATTATTCCACAGGGAGAACTAGTGTTGATCATTAAATAGGAAGGACCTTGAATCCCATCCTAGCCAAGATCTTTTCATTTGGTGTGTGTTTAATTGGCACATAGTATTCTAGAACGAGTGTCCTCTAGCCTCCTAAGAGAATCCATTATTCTACAGGGAGAACTAGAGTTGATCATTAGACAGAGGGGACCTTGAATCCCACCCTAGCCTAAGATCTTGTTATTGAAAGTAGTGATAAGCATGCAAAAACAATGATAGTAAAAGGAACGAGATATGCTTTTATTAGATAATATCAAAATTTGGTTAAAAGTTTGAGTTCCTCTACAATTTGATTACATAAGTTGAAAAATTCAACAATCTCTGCTGGTGGATTCAAAGAAATAATCATGCCTTCAGCGCGCTTGAATGTGCTAGCAAATTCTGGAATCTTGGTGTTAGCAAAGTTGGTTAAGTTACCATACCTCTTTACCCATTCTTGTGTCACACCAACTTGTCCATGGTAGAGGAGTTCCTAGTTGGCTAAAACTTTCCTTTCATGATTCAACTTGTCCACGAGGCTCTGGATGGTTTCAGCGCTACTGGCCCTTACAACAACCAATTCGCCCTTCTTATTTTCTAAGAGTTGAGTAAGAATATCAACTTCCCCTTGTAATTTCTTAAGAGGGGTATTGTCTTGCAGTTTCTCTTCGAACAACTCTTTTGCCGTAGTCATCTTCAATAGTCAAACTCTATTGTTCTTCATTTGCATGTTGTTATTTTGCATAGCCCTTTTTAAGCTTTTGTTTTCTTCTTCTAGCTTCATGATCCTTGAGCGTTCTTCTAAATCTCATCTTTTCTTCTTTTCTGTCACTTTTTCCTGAAGGGATACACATTTGTCTTCTAGCTGACTTACCTTTCTCTGATTTTGAGACTCCATTGTTAGAGCAAGCGTTTCACCCAAAAGGGGGGGTGAATTGGGTGACCTTAAAATATCGTTGGAAATATAAAACTTTAACAGTGGAATTAAAACAGGAAAGAGTAAGGAGAAATATCACCGAAGTGTACACCAGGATTTATACTGGTTCGGCCAAAACCACTTTGACCTACGTCCAGTCCTCAGAGCTTCTCTGAGAGTTTCACTATAACTTCCAAGATTCAGTGGGTTCTTGGCACCTCAGTACAAGAAAGTTCCTACACCTGGACACTCGCTCCCCCTTACAAGTTGTAATTCAATCCTAACTCAAGGTTCCACAACCTTAAGTTATCTCAATAACAAATATTGAGTTTGAATGAAATATCTCTCTCACAGAGTAAATAAGAATCACTGAAGCATAGAATCACAAGTACAATGAAAAACAGAGTAATGAACTTGATGATACGTTCGTAAGTGTGTTCTTGTATATCTCTCTGTTCAGATGTTCCCATATATATAGATACGTTGGTAATGATTGGTGGAACATATTTCTTCATGTCCGTTGGAGCGTGCGCAGCCATTATTGACTTTTCCAGTTTTTGAAAAACATACGTTGCGGTAGGTGACGGTCGGTGACATTTGAGCGTTGCTTTTGACTTTCCTTATTTGGTAAGATCTCTTCATTGTTTATCTGTTTAAATGCTAAGAATACTAATATAATGAAAAGTTAATCAAATAGGAAACAAAACAATGACCGTTGGAATGATTTCAAACTTTCTGGGTTTGCTTACTCGAGTAACTACTCGAGTATTACTTGAAGGTTACTTGAGTACTTACTTGAGTATCATCGGGAAATCTTTAATCAACTGCAAGTCAATGAATAAATACAAGATTACTCGGGTAGTGCATGGAATAACCAATTTTCAAACCTTTGGAAATATCTGTTTACTAGGGTACCTACTTGAGTAATACACTCATAACTTTATGAGTTACTCAGGTACTAACTCCAGTAAACCTTCAAATAAACTTGTGGTTACTCGATGCTCTACTCCAGTAATGTTGGCAGGATTTCAAGGCCGAGAGCACTTACCTCATTACTCGGGTATGGACTCGAGTAATGCACTCATTTTTGCATAGGTTACTCGGGTACCACCTCAAGTAAATGTACTTCTTGTGTATGACTTACTCGGGTAATGACTTGAGGTTTACCTTGAAAATATTTCTGCCTACTAGAGTAAGGACTCGAGGAAACTGAGATAAATTTATATCAAGTTAATCGGGTACCACCTTCAAGTTTTTAGTTACTTCAGTGCGTTACTCGAGTAGCTCCTCGAGTAATATTGGCAGTAGTACAAAGTGCCGAGAGCTCCACATTTTCAAAAATAGAGTTACTCGAGTAAGTACTCGAGTATCATTGGCAACCTGAAAGCAACTGGAAGTTTTTCACATGGTTACTCGAGTAACGCCTCGAGTAACATTGGCAGGCCGAGAGCAACTCCAAGTTTTTACCTGGTTACTCGAGTCGCTCCTCGAGTAACATTGGCAGGCTGAGAGCAACTTGAAAATACTTATACTATTACTCGAGTAACTACTCGAGTAACGTTGGCAGGTTACTGGAAGGTGCCTTTGGTTACTTCAAGTTTTGTCTCATTACTCGAGTAGGTACTCGAGTAATGCCTTAGAAAACTTGCTTCTGATCAAGTTCCTCAGCATTTTCTCTTGGCCTTTCTTCATTACTCCAATGCTTACTTCAAGTGATGCTTATCCTTGTTATTCCTTTGTTTAAACTTGTTTATTAATCATTTCCTTTTCAAACTATTCTTTTGTTATCATCAAAACATGAGATCTAACATTCTCCCCCTTTTTGATGATGACAAAACTTTGGTGATTTTGGACATGGTTTTTCAAATTGAATTTTCAAATTAAATATGTCTTATTAAGTTTAAATTCATAGCACACACCTTGCATTCACAGTCAACTTCATTAGTCCAAACATGTATCATAATTCAAAGCTTAAATGAACTTAAAATGAAATCATAACTTAAACACACTTGCATTAAACTTAAAATTTTCAAATTACAAGATAAAGTTCAAAAGAATTCAAAATACTCCCTAACAACCCATATACAACCAAATACCCCAAAATAAACTAGGACACATCCACAAAATCACTCTCAAGCTCTTCTCCCCCTTTTTGGCTTCATCAATCAAGTGGAGGGCTAGGAGGCTTGGCCATGGAAATGGGTGTCACTGGGAGGACCATAGAATCATCTGAGTCTAAAGAATCAAATGTGCTAGAGGGTACTGGGTCAGGCAGATGGACTGGAGGGATATGGATGTCATCGCCGGGAGGAGAAGGTTGGAAGACAACCATAGTAGAGGTTTCTCCTTTTGGAGTGGTCTGAATCTCAGGAGTATGATATTCAGGGGAGGAAGAGGGAGATATTTCCTCAGTTTGGGTAGGTAATGGAATCGGTTTAGGAGCAGTTTCTGGCTGAGGTTTTGGAGGGGAATCATCAATAGTGATGTGAATGGTCTCGTTGGTTTCTGGGTTATCCACTGAGTAAAGGATGTCTTTGGCTTGAAGCTCAGGTGGACTAGAAACTAGAGGAGTAGATGCTTCACCCTCAGTGATAGGAGTGTCGGAAGAAGGGTTCACTGGAGGTGGTGGTGTAGAAGAGGAGGGACCGGCTGAAGGTCCAGGACCCAATAAGTCCAAGCGTGCCAGAATCAATCTTAGAGTCTCACCCTGGGCACGTTGCTCAGCTAGCAACTCCTCATGCCTCTTGTACATTCTTTCAACCAACTCTCCCATCTTGGTATTCATGTAGGTTATTAGTTCAGCATTTGTGTTGGCAATATCCACATGAAAACCTCTCAGCATATTTTCCATGAAATGTTGGAGAGTGGCATTGAGGAAAGATGGCGATGATGTGGTAGCAGCTGGAGCCGATGACTGAGTGTCATCCATCCTACTGGTCTCTGCCTCAGTGGTCTTCCTCTTCTTCTTTGACCCAGATTCCAGAGGGCCTTTGAGAGGGATGTCAATGTTCAATTTCCCTATCTGGTTTCTCCCAACCGGAGTCAACCTCTCAATGGGCTCCTTGCTATCCAAATACCATATCTTGTTCTCTTTCAGGATTAGAGACACAATCTGAGGATATGGCATTGGTGTTGTAGCCTTCCCATCCACTTTATACCTTTTCATTTCTGAGAAGATATACTCTCCTAGATCCTTCTGTTCCTTCAAAAGCAGTGAAGAAAACCACCTAAAGTCCCTATCGGAGAAGTGGGTATAGTTGTTGGCTTTGTTCACTAGGGACCTAGAGTAAATGTACCAAAGGACCCTATGATGATCACACATATCATTGGGCTTGAAATTTAGAGGGCCAACTAACTCTCCGGGTTTAAGGATAGTAAAGATTCGGTTTGGTTCAAGCTGGGAGTAAATATCATCCGGGGGGTTCTCAATTCCTAACCACAAGTTAATCCTAGAGGGTGATATAAGTATCTTTTGGCCTCTAACTGTGGTGGTCATCTCTTCCTCAACTGAGGTTCGGTTAGGCTTATCTATGATCTCTAAGTTACAATAAAATTGAGTGATCACCTTTGTGCAAAAAGGCAATCTAATGGATAACCAAGGCATAAAAGGATCTAAATAAGGATTTAGGTCATGCTTCACTACCTCTTGAAGTAGCCTGTGATCCACATAGTGTGTCTTGCACACTTTCCTCCTGGAGAACAGAGACAAGTACTTCGGAGACTCCACCAATTTGCTAACATTGAATCCCTTTGGTGGGTTGGTGATCTCTTCTTCCGGCACTTTGAACTTCTTAGAAGATTGTCCCTTCTCCATTTGATCAATGATGTTTGCCATAGCTGTAGCCACATTCCTATAATATTTAGGCTTTTTGGTAGGCTTTGGAGTGAAAGAGGGTGTAGAGGAATCAGAGGGAGGAGGTGAGGGAGATTTGGCACTCTTCCCTCTTCTGGTTGAGGTACTCTTTTTGGATTGAGCCCTTGTAGCAATAGGTTCTTTAATCACCACACCTTTGGGTTTCAGTTGAAGAGGAATTTTAGCTTTTGGTCTCGGGGTAAGTTTTCTTCTCTTCTTGGGAGGAGAAGAAAGAGGATCAGAGTGTTGTTGGGATTCAGAGGAGTCTATAGGAGTAAGATTTTTAGTTCTCATCTTTCTGAATGATTGAAAACTAAAATCTTCAGAAAAACAGAGACTCAGACGTGATTTAGGGCACTGAGATTTTGAGCAAAATAGGAGGTTTCTAGGAATGGAAATTGTTGGGTTTTGACGAAAATGGGGCAAGGAATCACTTGTGAAAAGTTTTTGTGAGAGAGAATAGTGATTTACTCGAGGAGATTTTGTGGAAATGACCGAGTTTGTGACAGATAAAGCCCTAGAACCCGACGTTACTCGAGTAACCTTCAAGTTTACTCGAGGCCTTCCTCGGGTATTCATACAGAAAAATTCTAAAATAATTCATTTAAATTGCGTACCTGGCATGAATAATATAGTAATTATCCATGGATGTTCCCTCGATCATTTATAACCCATTCTCATCAGATTTTAGTCATTTTTCTTCAATTTGAGAATCTGGACTCTGACATTACTCGAGGCCTTCCTCGAGTAAGCTTCAAGTTTACTCGAGGCCCGCCTCGAGTAATATGCTTTTCAACTTCTAACTCTTCATTTCTTTGAAACTGAACTGTTATGTTTGAAAATCAAGTAACTTGATCTGTTACTTCCAGTTTTGAAGTCCATTACTCGAGTACATACTCGAGTAAAGTGCTTCTTTACTTCAAGTTGTTCCTCGGGTAATGCTTCTCTGTTAGTGACAACTTCAAGTTGGTACTCCAGTAAATGTGTCCTCTGATCACCTCTGTTTTTGTTTCTCAAAACAGAGTTTCTTTCTTCCTGCAAAACAAATTTCTATATACTCCGATGCTTAAGTTAGTAATCATCAAAACTTTAACAAATGACTTCATCTAATATTATGAGAAACTGAAATAACTTACAACTCATTGGGATTTACCATTCCCAATTCTCTTCTAATGTATAGAAATTGATCTTTTGCAAGAGGTTTTGTAAAAATATCTGCTAGTTGAAGATGAGTGGGAATAAATATCACTTTTACATCTTTCTTTTGAACATGATCTCTGATGAAGTGATGTCTGACATCGATATGCTTAGTTCTAGAGTGTTGAACTGGATTCTTTGCCAAACTTATCGTACTAGTATTGTCACAGTAGATTGGTATTTCTTTGAGATAAATACCAAGATCTTGTAGTTGTTTTAGCCATATTACTTGGCACAACAACTTGAGACTGCAACATATTTGGCTTCCGTTGACGAAATAGACACTGTATTTTGTTTCTTGCTGAACCATGATATAAGAGATCCTCCAAGAAATTGTCCTTGTCCACTGGTGCTCTTTCTGTCTGTTTTGTATCCTCCATGATCTAAATATGAATATGCAACAAGATATTCACTTCTTCCTTTGGGATACCACACACCCAATTCAGGTGTGTCAGTAAGGTATCTAAAGATTCATTTGACCGTTTCAGCATGTGATTCTTTTGGTGCTGATTGATATCTTGCACATATGCCAACACTAAATTGGATGTCTGGTCTACTTTCCGTGAGATAGAGTAATGATCCAATCATTCCTCTATACTTTGTTATGTTGTAGTCTTTTCCTTTGACATCAGCATCGAGCAACGTAGTTGAACTCATAGGCGTGTCCGTGCCATTTGCTTCATCCATTCCATACTTCTTCAATAACTCTTTTAAATACTTTGTTTGAGATATGAAGATTCCATTCTTTTTTTTGTTTGATTTGTAAACCAAGAAAGAAATTCAATTCTCCCATCATTGACATCTCAAATTCTCCCTGCATTATCTCAGAAAATTCCTTACACAGAGATTCATTAGTAGCACCGAAAACAATGTCATCAACATATATTTGAACAATTAAAATATCATTGTGTTTTCGATTTATAAAGAGTGTTGTATCAACTTTTCCTCCTACAAAACCTTGATCGATAAGAAACTTACTGAGCCTTTCATACTAGGCTCTAGGAGCTTGTTTTAAACCATATAAAGCCTTTTTGAGTTTGAAAACATGGTCAGGTTTAGTAACATCCTCAAAACCTGGAGGTTGTTCTACATACACTTCTTCCATGATGTAACCATTTAGAAAAGCACTCTTTACATCCATTTGATAGAATTTGAATCCTTTGATGCATGCAAAGGCTAAGAGTACATGTATAGCTTCCAATCTAGCCACTGGAGCATACGTTTCCTCATAATCAATCCCTTCTTCCTGATTATAGCCTTTGGCCACCAATCTTGCCTTGTTTCTGACAATAATTGCAGATTCATCGAGTTTGTTTTTGAATACCCATTTAGTACCAATGATCGGATGATCTTTGGGTCGGGGCACCAAATCCCAAACTTGATTTCTCTCAAATTGATTTAGTTCTTCTTGTATTGCTATAACCCAATCATTGTCTGATAGGGCTTCATCAATATTAGAAGGTTCAATCTCAGAAATGAATGCAGAAAAACTTACTTCATTGAAAATTCTATTTGTAGTTTTGATCCCTTCATTCACATCTCCTATGACTTGATCTAAGGGATGACTTTTATTGTATTTCTAAGCTCTAGGTTGACCTAGGGATTGCTCTTCTTCCTTCGTTTCATCAACCTCTGGAATAAGAGATTTAGAAATAGATTGACCATTTTCTTGATTTAAACCAACTTCCTGTTCTTCATCAATGGTTTTGTCAGAGGATTCAAATTCATCAAATACAATATGAATTGATTCTTCAATAATACATGTTCTTTTATTGTAAACTCTATATGCTTTACTTCGGTTAGAATATCCTAGGAAAATTCCTTCATCTGTTTTAGAATCAAATTTTCCTAAGTTATCTTTACCATTATTATGAATGAAACACTTACAACCGAAGATGTGTAGATGAACAATGTTTGGCTTTCTTCCTTTGTACAACTCGTATGGTGTTTTTCCAAGTTTTGTTCTGATATAGGCCCTATTTGAAATATAACATGTTGTACTCATAGCATCAGCCCAGAACACTTAAGACACATTCTTTTCATTCAACATTGCTCTAGCCATTTCAGTGAGCACTCTATTTTTGCGTTCCACAACTCCATTTTGTTGAGGTGTCCTTGGAGCAGAGAAATTGTGATCAATGCCATTAGTATCACAATACTCTTCAAAGACTTGATTTTCAAATTCTCCACCATGATCAGTCCTAATACCTGCAATGGACATACCTTTCTCATTTTGCACTTTCTTGGCAAAAACAATAAATTCTTCAAAGGTCTCATCCTTTGATGACAGAAAAATAACCCATGTAAATCTAGAGAAATCATCAACGATGACCAATGAATATAGGTTGCCACCAAGACTCTTTACTCTTGCTGGACCAACTAAATCCATATGTAATAATTGTAATGGTCTATTTGTTGAAATCTCATTTTTCAATTTGAAAGATGATTTAGTTTGTTTACCCTTTTGACATGCATCACAAATCAAGTCATTTTTGAAAGTTACTTTGGGTAATCCAAGAACTAAATCCTTTTTTAGTAGTTTGCCTAATTGATGCATATTGACATGAGCCAATCTCTTATGCCATAACCATCTTTCATCAGTATTACTCAGAAAACAGTTTTCAGACTCATTTCTACTAATATCTAGAGTATAGCAGTTACCTTCCCTTTTTGCTCTGAGTTTTGCCTTGATATTTTTCTTATCAAGTTGTAAGTCTTCCTTGTTGACAATCAGACATTCTTCTGAATCAAATATTATCCAGTTGTCTTTATCTGCACTTTGACTTACACTCAGCAAATTATGACACAAGCCTTCAACGTAATATACATCTTTGACTTGTATTCCTTTGTCATTATTTATTTCACCAATTCCTGCAATCTTTTCAGATTGATTTCCACTAAATTTTACCTTGCCACCTTCCTTAGGTTGCAATGTGGTAAAACTTTCGAAATCCCCGGTCATATGTCTAGAGCATCCACTGTCTATGTACCACTTGTTGTTTTTGGATGCTTTGAGACATATCTGCAATTGAAGGACTAAATCTTAGGTACCCACATCTTTTTGGGTCCTTTTGGGTTAGTACAAATGATTTTCTGAATATATGAATCTTTAGGTACCCATTTGTAGGTTCCTATTGTTCCTTTCTTCTTATGAATGCATGAAGATGTATAATGACCTTTTCTATTACAGTAATTACAAAATGCAAAAGGATTTGATGTATGCACAGAATGCTGGAAATAATTCAAATATGACTTACCTCCTGCTTTCTTTCTTCCTTTCCTTTTATCTGACTTTGGATCATATCCAATTTCAGATTGGTCATTTACAAATCGTTGAACTTTTAAAATAACATTGAGCATCTCACTTCCTTGTGTAAATTTTTCAAGAGTTTTTGTGAGATCAATGTTTTTCTTTTTCAAAGATGAACAATTTTCACAATCCTTTTCTTTAAGTTTATTTTCAAGAGCTTTGTTTTTCTTTTTGAAAACAATCAATTCTTTAACTACTTTGATGAATTCAGAATGTAAAGCATTATATTCAGAAAGTAATTCATCATAGGTAGGTTCAGAATCATTTACCTCTTCTTCTGTTTCTTCTTGAGCAACAAGACATATATTGGCTACTTCTTCGTCATCACTTTCTTCGTCAGAAGAACTATCTCCCCATATAGCAGATACAAAAGCCTTCTTTTTGTTAAAGAATTTGCCTTTTCTCTTTTCTTTGCTCTTTTGATTTAGTTCTGGACATTCTGATTTGATATGTCCTGGTTTTCCACATTCGTAGCAAATGATATGATCTTTGTTGCTAGTTCCACCTTTTTGAAAATGTTTGAATCCTTGACCTCTCTTGTAGAACTTTCTGAATCGTTTTATGATTAAGCCCATTTCATCATCATCAAACTCCTCATCCTCATCTTGATTTTCTTCTTTCGCATTTAGTGCTAGACCTTTCTTTCTTTTGTCACCGATGTCATCTAGTTCCCGTTTGAACTTTAATTTGCTTTCATATTCAGAAAGGCTTCCAAATAGAGAAGCAACTAATCTCATTGATTCTCCTTTTGCCTCTTCTATCGCAGTGACTTTGGCCTCCTACTCTTTAGAAAGAATATTCAAAATCTTTCGTACTTGGGTATGTTGATCATAGGATTTACCAAGTACTGCAAGTTGATTAACAAGATGAGTATATCTAAGTTCGAATTCAGAAATTGACTCACCTGATTTCATTCGAAGTAGATCGAATTCAGTGATCAATGTGTTGATGCGATTCTCCTTTATTCCCGAAGTTCCTTCATGGGTGATTTCCAGAGCTTCCCACATTTCCTTTGCAACAGTGTGTAAATTCTGAAATATTCACTCTGACTCAAAGCACTTTGTAATATCAGAATTGCCTTGCTGTTGAGAATGATAAGTTTCTTGTCATTCTCATCATATTCCGCTAGCGTCTTGGGAATTTTCTGAGAATCTACAATCTTTATAGGTTGATAGTTTCCACTCTCAATCACATCCCATAGCCCATATTCAGTAGCTATCACGAATACTCTGAACTTTGCTTTCCAGAAAGAAAAGTGTTCGCCACTGAAACCTGGAGGTCTAGTGATGGATGCTCCGTCGGGAAGAATTCCTTCACCCATGCTTGCCATTGGATCCTTCTTAGGCTGTTAAACCTTAACAAGAAGACCTACTCTCTGATACCAAATGTTAGAGCAAGTGTTTTACCCAAGAGGGGGGTGAATTAGGTGACCATAAAATTTTGTTGGAAATATAAAACTTTAACAGTGGAATTAAAACAGGAAAGAGTAAGGAGAAATATCACCGAAGTGTACACCAGGATTTATACTGGTTTGGCCACAACCACTTTGAACTACGTCCAGTCCTCAGAGCTTCTCTGAGAGTTTCACTATAACTTCCAAGATTCAGTGGGTTCTTGGCACCTCAGTACAAGCAAGTTCCTACACCTGGACATTCGCTCCCCCTTATAAGTTGTAATTCAATCCCAACTCAAGGTTCCACAACCTTAAGTTACCTCAATAACAAATATTGAGTTTGAATGAAATATCTCTCTCACAGAGTAAATAAGAATCACTGAAGCATAGAATCACAAGTACAATGAAAAACAGAGTAATGAACTTGATGATACGTTCGTAAGTGTGTTCTTGTATATCTCTCTGTTCAGATGTTCCCATATATATAGATACGTTGGTAATGATTGGTGGAACATATTTCTTCATGTCCGTTGGAGCGTGCGCAGCCATTATTGACTTTTCCAGTTTTTGAAAAACATACGTTGCGGTAGGTGACGGTCGGTGACATTTGAGCGTTGCTTTTGACTTTCCTTATTTGGTAAGATCTCTTCATTGTTTATCTGTTGAAATACTAAGAATACTAATATAATGAAAAGTTAATCAAATAGGAAACAAAACAATGACCGTTGGAATGATTTCAAACTTTCTGGGTTTGCTTACTCGAGTAACTACTCGAGTATTACTTGAAGGTTACTCGAGTACTTACTCGAGTATCATCGAGAAATCTTTAATCAACTGCAAGTCAATGAATAAATACAAGATTACTCGGGTAGTGCATGGAATAACCAATTTTCAAACCTTTGGAAATATCTGTTTACTAGGGTACCTACTTGAGTAATGCACTCATAACTTTATGAGTTACTCGGGTACTAACTCCAGTAAACCTTCAAATAAATTTGTGGTTACTCGATGCTCTACTCCAGTAATGTTGGCAGGATTTCAAGGCCGAGAGCACTTACCTCATTACTCGGGTATGGACTCGAGTAATGCACTCATTTTTGCATAGGTTACTCGGGTACCACCTCAAGTAAATGTACTTCTTGTGCATGACTTACTCAGGTAATGACTTGAGGTTTACCTTGAAAATATTTCTGCCTACTAGAGTAAGGACTCGAGGAAACTGAGATAAATTTATATCAAGTTAATCGGGTACCACCTTCAAGTTTTTACTTACTTCAGTGCGTTACTCGAGTAGCTCCTCGAGTAACATTGGCAGTAGTACAAAGTGCCGAGAGCTCCACATTTTCAAAAACAAAGTTACTCGAGTATCATTGGCAACCTGAAAGCAACTGGAAGTTTTTCACATGGTTACTCGAGTAACGCCTCGAGTAACATTGGCAGGCCGAGAGCAACTCCATGTTTTTACCTGGTTACTCGAGTCACTCCTCGAGTAATATTGGCAGGCCGAGAGCAACTTGAAAATACTTACACTATTACTCGAGTAACTACTTGAGTAACGTTGGCAGGTTACTGGAAGGTGCCTTTGGTTACTTCAAGTTTTGTCTCATTACTTGAGTAGGTACTCGAGTAATGCCTTAGAAAACTTGCTTCTGATCAAGTTCCTCAGCATTTTCTCTTAGCCTTTCTTCATTACTCCAATGCTTACTTCAAGTGATGCGTATCCCTGTTATTCCTTTGTTTAAACTTGTTTATTAATCATTTCCTTTTCAAACCATTCTTTTGTTATCATCAAAACATGAGATCTAACATCCATCACAGATAGCTCCTCCAATTCCTTTTCTCTTATTTCCAGCCACCTTGCCAATTCTTTGTTTACTTTTTGGGCACTATTTCTTAATAAAGGATCTTGGGGAGAATAAGATGGATTGGCTCCTTTAATTTTGTCCTTGAGCCAGTCCTTATAGCCTGAAGTTGTACCTATTTCTTGCTTCCCCAGCTCAGCCTTTCCCTTGTATGCTATCTTACTCCAAGCTTCTTTGATTTCTTTACATAAGTCCTTCCCACCATCTTTTTCGTACAAGAAGTGTATGGCTTGCACTTATTCCTGTGAGGGAACTTTTTGCCAAAATGCTAATTGCCTTAATGCTAAAGAAGGGTTGTAGTTAATACATCCTCTTGGTCCCATGAGAGGTACATTAGAAAAGTCCTCGCAGTGATGGATAATCTCTTCATCCTCCCACCATTCTATTTTCCATAAGAGAGAATCTTCTGTTAACCGTGAGAACTCCTTCCTCCAATCATTTTTGTTTAATTGAAGATGATTGAAATCCATAAGTGGATTAGTAAACTTGTCATGCCTTTCCTGGAAGTACCTTTTCTTTCCATACACATGACTCAACATCTATACCTCAAGCAATGTAAGACAGCATTTTATTTAACCTTCCTTCTTTAGGTGGCATTGAGATAATGACATATAGGTTTCTACTAAAATTGCAGCTACCAGGTTAATTTGGTAATGTTCAACCAATTGAAAGACACTGATAGCTCCCAAGTCAATATTATTCCTGCTAATGAAGGAAAGAGGATCATGCCATAAATAGCCAAGGCAAAGACCTTGCAAAAACTCTCCAAATCTTTATTTCCAGCTAATCTTGCTAAGCGAGCTTCCTCTGTGGTCCTTTTAATCCCCTTGACCTGTCTGGTGCCTACAATCTGTACTTCTTCCATGTGAACCCCTAACAGCTTTGCTATTCCATCCTGAGAAGGTAGCCAGCTTGGATAATGGTAGATCTTATCACTCTTCTTAATTGGCATCCTAAGGATTTTTCCGTATTCTTTAAGGGTTAAGGCTAGTTGAAAATCAGAGAAAGTGAAGCATCTTAAAGAGGCATCCTAATACTGGCCCAGTTCTATGATAGGCTTATTATGCACAGGCATGTGTAATAAATCAATGATATTTTCATACTTCTTCATGAAGCCCAATTTGACTGAACCTTGAATATAGCAACTTAATCAAATTAGGCCCTCAAGTGGTTATGCTCCTGTAGTCAGTCTGATGCCCTTCCCTCTATATACCATTCCTGTAGGAACTTGATTTAAACTTGGTTTTTGTGCCATTTAACCTTTATGCCAAATTTTTAGTTATTGGATAACTCGCTTGCCCTTCATTAAAGAAAGGAAAAGGAGGAGTCTGAAAGTATTTCCAAATACATGCTATGCAGATGATTACATGTTCTTTCTAGCCTTGATATGGGTGATAGATATTGAGAAAAAGAACTTCACCTCCTCAAGAGATCCAATACCCCATAGGAAGGATGAAGTGCCTATTAACCTGCGAACGGCCCAAGCTACTATGCGGCTAAGGGTTTTGTTAAATGTTTATTATGTCCAAGGCCTATATCAAATGGAGCTAAATGCCAATGGATGATGCGAGGATACCTTATGAGACATGAAAGAGTGGTGACTTATACTTCAAGTTTTGATATGGGTGGTAGACATTAAGAAAAAGAACTTCACCTCCTTAAGGGATCTATTACCTCATAGGGAGAATGAAGTACTCATTCACCTATGAATGGCCTAAGCCATCACGGGGCTAAGGGTTTTAAAAATGATGATTATGTCTAAGGCCTATATTAAATGAAGCTAAAATGCTAATGAATGATATAACGATACCTCATGAGTCCTAAAGTATTATCTCTCATTAATATGTTTTATAACATGATTGATGTGATAAGATCATGGTCTTTTAGGGTCATAGACCCTTAGACTAAGGTTGACTATCTAATGCATACACCATCCTTGTGATGTATCTTTATGTGAAATGATATTAGATACATACTCAGGTGAAGCGACAGTTAGTCACTTGATCCTAGGGGTTTCATTGATTATGCATGGATGACAATAATGATTATCAACGATAAATAAATATATGCTCTCCAGTGTCCTATTTTGGGAATGACCCTTAGTTAGTGGTATCTATCTTAAGAAAGCCAGGTACTAATTAATTGGGTAGGTCAATAATTTCCACTAATAGGTGTAATGGTTTCGAGGTGGTTCTAATTCTCACATATAAAGGTCTCATAATTTCCCCTATCGTAAAGATGAAGACCCCATCTGACGAATTTAACCTTAGGGGGTTCTTAAAACCCCACAGGAAGACCGCTGAAACTTCCACTCACCTAAGGAACTCATAGACCCGGGTGTAGGGCCCAAAATATGGTGAGGAGAATAGTGTATGTGTTCAATGTGTGTGGAGAGCATACCAACCTATAGGCCTAAGTTCTACCCAACCCTCATCTGCTAAGCAGATCACAAGATAGATAGAAAAGAAAAAACAAAGAAACAAATAGATGAATAAGGAATTTAATAAATAGGAACAAATATTCACAAAATAAAAAAAGGGTAATTAAAATAAGATAAAGGCCATATTATTTTTAAATACTTAACTTAAATGGGCTTGACTCTTAAACGGTCCCGAATGGAGTCGCCAAGCTGTAGCGCCTGAAATTTTGGAAAATATGGAGCCACCATCAAAATTTTGAAAAAGGATAATTTTGGAAACCTATTTTGAAAATGAAACTGGTATATAAAAACCATTTAGGGTTCGGTAGTCGATTGTGTATGGGGAAGGTGTTATGCACCCGACAACATCCATTCATAAAAATGGTTACCTTAAGCTAATTATTCAAAAATATTATGGCCTTTAATCTTATGATAATTACCCAAATAAAAAAAGAATATTTACAAAAATAAATGAAATGAAAACTAAAGAAAAAAAGGAACATTTATTTACAAAAAGAAAATAAGGAAAAATATATTTATTTACAAATTTGGACTTGACTTAGGATGAAAACCTAGGGCTTACGTACCCTTTAGAGGGATCAAAGCCCACATAGTTCGAGGGGTAGATATGCATGTTACTTTGTTGGTGTTTTTTAAAAAAATTTATTTGAGAAAAATATTTTTTTATTTGGTTTGTGTTTTTTACTTTTTTAAAAAAAAAAACATTTTTTTATTATCTCATATGAAACCAAATTCATTTACTTTAAGAAAAGAATCTCTTTTTTATTTTGAAACATTTTTATTTGCAAAGAAAAAGATGAAGTGCATTCTCATCATATTATTCATAGTAAAAAATTCAAAATGACAAGAAGATAAGGAAAGACATAGTGAGAGCATGTACCTTTTATGATTTCAATCCCACTACAAGAAGAGATAAGGTGATAGAATCACATAATAAACAAGATGCGATTACAATCACATTACCTATATCTATTAAGCATGACATCTAATACTATTAGAAGACAATACATCACATACCTCTTGATTCCCAAAAGAACACGTCCAGCAATTATATAAGATAATTCAAAGGGACAATGAATAGCAAGCCCACATTATTCTTGATCCAAGACTCAACGTCCAGTAACATATATTGGGATAAGCTTTTCGCCCTTGCAAGCTTGTGACTCATAGG
Source organism: Inga oerstediana (assembly GCA_963210345.1). NCBI lineage: Eukaryota > Viridiplantae > Streptophyta > Magnoliopsida > Fabales > Fabaceae > Inga > Inga oerstediana. Next base: position 57,079,691 of record OY723400.1, on the reverse strand, counting down.
CCATTAATTCATACCCGTCAAAATAAAATTGTTGCGCCATGCAGTGAATTCTTATTCAAAGAGTTACTACTACAAAGATATGATTCCATGACACCAAACAACGACCCTTTTCAGAAACCAGACATAGGAAGAGTCAGGGAAAACTTTCAACAACCGTTATTCAAAAAACGGTCATTGTAGTAAAGAATACAATGACCATTTCTGAAAACGGTCGTTGAAAATGATGTTACAACGACCGTTTTTCAGAAATGGTCGTTGTATCTAGTATACAACGACCATTTTTGAAGAATGGTCGTTGTATTCTTCATATCCATTTCCTTCCCGTGGCTCTGTTACTCATTTTCCCCTTTTGCTCTTGAATTCCCACCGCCTTCTCTTGCCATCCAACTACCCTCCCGCACTTTTCCTCACAGATTGTTCCTCGCAAGTGGGTTAGCTGTTCCTTCTTTCTGGTTCGTCGGTCTCTGTCCCCCTCTCATGCCGCCATAGTCATCGTCGTCCTCCATTGGTGTGGGTTCTATAGCTGCCCTATTTTCCCTTTTTGATTCAGGTGTGTTGTCTCCTCTTCTCATTCCTCCGTTCATCTTGGTTTTACAGCTCCCGTCTGTGACCTCTTCAATTCAGGTTAGCCACTATACTGCATTTATTTTAGTTTCCTTTTCCTTTTGCTGCCGTGGATTTGTGCTTAGGTTAATGACATTTACAAACTTTAAAACATAAAAATTCTTCTAGGGATCACTAAAGTAATTAATCACTGATTCTTATACAAATTATCAAGTCGATCTATTTTCTTTATTTGTTTTTACTATGGAAGAAAATATTATTTAGAGCTATACCATCTAGAAAAACATAGGCAATTCATGTTATAACTCTGGCAGGGATTTCGTTAAAGATGGATGGATCGGTGTTAAGTAATGATAACCACCATTACAAAGAATTTTTAAGGGAAAAAGGAAGATATATGGATTATTTTCTTTAATTAACTGCAAACTCACTACAATTTCCCTTACTATTATTGATGAGATTTTTGCCATCCTCAATTATCTCAATATATGTTTAGTTAAAGGTTTTAGAAAAATTATACTTCAGTTTATTAATCTAAACCAGCTGTTAACAAAGTGATAAATTTGGAATTATTTTAGCATATTGGCCTTGGTTACATTATTCCCATCCCTACTATTAGCATTAGGTATATTCATATCATTTCCATCCATAACTAAGTAATGATCAATTATATTAAATCACATCCAACAAATTCAGAATTAGATATAGACAAATCAATAGGATCAAAAGAATTAAGAAAATGTTTAGTCGGAAACATACTTGATGTCCCCTTATTCCCATATCTTTCTAAAGTTCTCTAATAGTCTTATCAACCCCTTTGTTAAACAAGGGAAAAAATTCAGATGTAGAAGAACATGTCATACAAGTATTACACAGTCAAGAACACAGCAAAATAGCAAACACAGTTTCAAGAATTCATGAAAGTATGAAGTTGGATGAAATTTGAAAAATCAGCAATAATTATGCTTAGCAAAAAATTTCGGTTTCAATGAATCAACTAGTGTGGTAGTATTGCAGCTATACAAGTGTTTTAGAAAGTTGAACCAAGTATCGCAATTGTGCCACAGCATCTAGACCTTTACTAAAAATGATTTCTCTTCACAAAATAAGTGTACATGTGATGTGGCACTTATAGGGAATATGTTTTATACTAAATACTTGGCTAAGTCCTTTCGTTCCATCAAGGCAAACTTTTGTAAGATCCCTAATCACCTTCCACCTATTAGACATGACGAGGTCACAAGCATGTGAAAAAATGAGAGGCAACTAAAGCAATAATAACTGTGGCAGCAGTCTAATTAAATAAATAAATAAATAAATATATATATATATATATTTGGTTTGTTATAGGGGTTCCAGCATAATAGCCTCTCGACAACAACATTGAATATTTAGACAACATTGTATGGCATACCTTTATACTTTTCAATACACTTATAGTAAACACTATTTTAAATTTCTAAATACTTCCTCAGTATCAAATATAGGGCCTTTTTTAGAAGAAACTCTTTGTCCCATAATACAAGTCACTTGGCTAGCATTAATAAACATTTTCTAAATATTGCCCCTCTTGCAATTTACTAGAAGAATATGACTAGAAGTGGGATTAGCTACTGTCCTCTGCTCTTACTGTTCTCTTCCTATCCTCTTCCCCTCCACTATTCATCTCAACCTTTAGTTTGAAATCTGAGCGGTTTAGATTTAATGTTTTATAAAAATATTATTTTTAAATATTTTTATTACATGTTTCAATTATCATAACTAAAATTTAGCATTTTTTAATTTATTTAATTATTTTTTTAATAAGTTTATATTTTTAAAATATTTTTATAAACATTAAATATTAACCACTCAGATTTTAATTTAAAGGCTAAGATGAGTAGTGGGAGAAGAGAATAAGAAGAGAACGAAAAGAGCAGAGGACCGTAGCCAGTCCCATTTGAAGTCTAATGCCTATACTCTTAAATATGAGTAAATTTAAAGAACTTTTCTATTTTTAGACAACCACCTCTCTCTAACTTTTGGCAAGATTTCAAGTTATAGGTGACTTGTAACGTGAACAGGAATAAGTAGTAATATAATTCATTAATATACATGGAGTTACCTCCTCAGGTGGAGATAGGAGGAGTTGAAACACCAAATAATATTTTCAATTTAAATAATTTATATTTGAACTTGTATGCACCTTTTATTTGGATTTTTATTTATATGCAAAAAGAATGAATGTTTTTTGTGCTCTTTGTATATTTATTTGTCAGAATAAACACAGTTTACAATTACAAAGTGGATGCAAGCTATTGAAACAGTATAGATGAGAGAGAGAGAGAGATTTAATTGCTCATTCCTCCGTTCATTGTGGTTCTACAGCTCCCCTCTGTGATCTCTTCGGTTCAGGTTAATTGCACACAGTTTAAGTGTCTCCTCTTCTTATTCCTCCGTTCATCGTGGTACTGTAGCTCCTCTCTGTGACCTCTTCAATTCAGGTTAGCCACTACACTACATTTATTTTAGTTTCCTTTTTCTTTTGCTACACACAACGTGGATTTGTGCTTAGGTTAATTGCACACCATTTACAATTACAAAGTGGAGGCAAGCTATTGAAATAGTATATGAGAGAGAGAGAGAGAGAGAGAGAGATTTAATTGCTCAGTGAAAATGAAAATCTACCAAATTTTGGAAGCTTAATTTTGAGAAGATATTGCGTATAATATATGTAACCTAGCTAATTGATTTTGAGTCACCTTTTTTAATAAAGCATCTTTAAGTTTTCTTCATTGAAAAGGATGGTTTTGAATTTTATTTCATCATATGAGTAGTGCAAGTAGTTTTTCTGGGCATGCCTGAACTGTATATATGCCTCCCTTGCATTATGCGTGCTTTTACTATCAAAACATTTAAATTGTATAGTAGTTTATAAGAGGCACAATGTATATAACTTGTTATAGTTACAATCTTGGTTTTCTTATCTTCTTGTTTTTAGGTTCCATGATTTGTATATAGTTTTTAGCTTCTTTGTTTAAATTTTCCAATGTATATAACTTTTAAGTAGCACAATGGTAAATTTGAGTGTTATTGCAAATGGATTAGGTGGTAATAAAATGGGTCATAGCTAGATGAATGCATTGAGAACTAGTGAAGAATATGAGAAATGGGTGGAAGATTTTATTGAATTTGCTAAAATAAATGTGCCTAGTATAAATGGGAAGTATTTTTGTCTATGTGTGAAGTGTTTAAATGAGAGTCGACAGGATATTGATGATATAAGAGATCACTTAGTTTGTGATGGAATAAATCTTTAGTACACAAGGTGGATATGGAATGGTGAGGAAGTAAACGCTTGTACGTCCCACGAGAAGGAAGTTTTGGAGGTTGGAGATGACGATAGTATGGAGAAAATGATTCATGACGTAGAGGTAGAATGTTTTGCGCAATCGCCTGTATATGATAGTGTGTGGAGTGTTGCGGAGACACCTTTGTACCTTGGGTGTAGTAAGTATACACGCTTTCAGGTATTTTGCACTTGGTTAACTTAAAGGCAACTTGTAGGTGGTTCGACAGTAGTTTCACATTGTTACTTGAACTGTTGTGTGATATGTTTCCAGAGGATAATGTACTTCTAAATTGTATGTATGAGGCCAAGAAAATCTTGTCTGCGATGGGTATGGAGTATAAAAAGATACATGATTGCCCTAATGATTGTATATTGTACAGAAATGAGTATGAAGAATTAAGTGAGTGTCCAAAATGTAAAACCTTGAGATACAAAGTAAAGAAAGGTGCTGGGTGTGGTGAAACAAGTAAAAAGCAACCTTTAAAGGTTTTGAGGTATCTTCCAATCATTTTGCGGTTTAAACGATTGTTTGCTAATGCGAAAGAAGCGAAGAAGTTGAGATGGCATTATGATGATAGAATATGTGATGGAAAATATCTTCGGCACCTGGCTGGCTCTCCATAATGGAAGAAAATATATGAAATGTATCCCAGATTTGGCAGTGAACCAAGAAACCTTTGGCTTGGGCTTTGCACAGAAGGAATCAATTCTTATGGTACTTTTAGTAGTATACATAGTGCATGGCCGATTCTACTGGTGATTTACAACTTATCTCCCAGGTTGCCTATGAAACGGAAGTATATGATGCTTTCTATGATGATTTCAGGACCAAAACAGCTGGGGAACGATATCGATGTCTACTTGGCACCTTTGATAGAGGACTTAAAGAAGTTGTAGGAGGATGGCGTAGATATGTTTGATGTATATAACCAATAGTCCTTTAAGCTACGTGCAATGATTTTCACCACGATTAACGACTTCCTTGCATATGGGAACTTGTCAAGTTATAGTGTGAAGGGTCATAAAGCATGTCCGATATGTGAAGCAAGCACACACTTCCATTAACTGAAGCATGGTAGAAAAATGGTCTACCTTGGTAATAGACGATTTCTTCCTCAGTTCCACCCATATCATAGGCTGAAGAAAACTTTTAATGGTTTGTCAGAGAATGGAATGGCTCTGAAGGCATTAACTGGAGACGAGGTTTATAGTAGGGTAGAAAGAATCAATGCCACTTTTGGTAAGAATCAGAGGACTACGGGTGAGAAGAACATATGGAAGAAGAGGTCAATCTTCTTTGATCTTCCAGATTGGCATAGTCTTGATGTTAGACACAGTATTGATGTGATGCATATCAAGAAAAATGTATATGACAGTCTTGTTGGTACGCTTTTGCACATACCAGGTAAGACTAAAGATGGAATTAGTGCGAGGCTAGACTTGGTTGAAATAGGAACAAGAGAACGGCTACATCCAAAACTAAGAGATGATGGTAAGAGGGCGTATATGGAGCCAGCAACGCATACATTGTCAAAAGCTGAGAAAAGAAGTTTGTGTGGGTGTTTGCACGGCATTAAGGTGCCACAAGGGTATTCTTCTAATGTGAGCTGGCTTATGTCAATAGAAGATTTGAAGTTAGTAGGAATGAAGTCCCATGATTGCCATGTCTTAATGCAACAACTATTACCAGTAGCTATTAGAGGCATTATGAAAGATGATGTACGAAGCACGATTACAAGGTTGTGCAATTTATTTAATGCTATTTGTAACAAAGTTGTTGACATTGGAAAGTTAGATGAATTAGAAAATGAGGTTTATACTATTCTTTCCCAACTAGAGATGCATTTTCTCCCACATTCTTCGATATAATGGTGCATTTAATAGTTCATCTGGTAAGGGAGGTAAGACTATGCGGCCTAGTTTATTTAAGGTGGATGTACCCTTTCGAGCGATACATGAAGAACTTAGAAGGGTATTCTAAGAATCCTTATCGACCTGAAGCCTCAATTATGGAAAGATATGTCGTTGAAGAGGCAATGAACTTTTGCAAAGAATATCTATTAAGGTCGAAGGCCCAATCTCGTCATGAAAATGGTACAAGTAAGGGAACACGAGGGCTCAAAGTGAAGAGTATGCGTTGTGAAGAGGTGTTGCAAGCACACTTGTATATCTTGAATAATATGGAAGAAGTTTAGCCGTACTTAGCCGAACACAGAAAGAGTTTAAAGGAGATATATCCAAAAAAAAATTACATGCAGATAGCTAATGAGCAAAACAAGACTTTCATAGAGTGGTTTAAGGATAAGATAGCTCATGAGACCAATGTGTCTGAGAAAATCAAATGGTTAGCTTGGGGGCCTTGTTTTGAGGTCATAACTTGGAGTGGTTTTGATATAAACGAGTATTCTTTCTATATAAAAGCCCTGGATAACAGAAGTACTATGCAAAATAGCGGGGTGATGGTGGTAGCCGAATCAATGTACTTTTCTAGTTTAAAATACAAAAACCCTATTTTGGCATCCATGGTCTATTATGGAGTTATTGAAGACATATGGGAGATAAGCTACACTAAGTTGAAGGTTCCTTTATTTAAATGTAAGTGGGTTAACAATAATGCTATTGAACTAGATCAATTTGGATTTACCTCAGTTGATCTTGAAAGAGTTGGTTATAAAGATAAGCCATTCATTCTTGCAAGTCAGGCAAAACAAGTGTTTTATGTCATTGATCCAGTAAATGAAAAATTGTTTATTGTACTCCAAAGTAAAAAACAGAAGGATGGTGATTTGAGTTTGAATCTAGACGACACACCGCCTTTCACTACAAATCCGCCTATGCCATTTGAAGTGGAATTAGTAGATGATGATGAATATGCAGCTAGAGTTGATCATTATGAAGGAATCTGGGAAAATACTTAAAGTAAGATTTGGAATTGTTTAAAGTGTGCATGTAATTTGAATTTACTTATCATATGTCACATTTATTTCTTAGTAAGATTTTGAATTGTTTAAAGTGTGCATGTAATTTCAATTTACTTATCACATGTCACATTTATTTCTTAGCAGGATCATGTCACATTCAAATTCGGGTGACTCTATTGGCTTATCTGTTAAGAAAAAGGTTAGAGGAAGCACGAAGCTATGGTCGTTGGTCAAATGTCATGAGTAAGAACAGGCGAGGGTTCACGTGGAATTTGATGCTGATTTAAAACCTATCAGCGAAGAGGGAGACAAGTTCATTAGCTACGTTGGCTTTTTGGGTTGGAGCAAAGTTAGCTTTCTAATTCCTACCTGGAGCGAAGTTTCAAAGGAGACGAAGGCTATGATTCGGGATCAACTTTTGGTGTGTAAAGTTGTATTGTTATCTCTATTTCTATCTCTATTTCTATTTTTTCATATATAACTAATATATATTTTGTTTTGTAGTAAACCTATGATGTTCCCCATACGAGGCTGATGTACAAGCATTGGATGGGGGAAGTTCATGAGCGATGGAAAGATTTCAAGTCCATGCTCACAACCAAGTACGTTCTAGGGCCAAGGAGTCATGAGGATCCTTACAAAGAGTATTCGTTTCTTTCTCCAAATGACTGGAGGTTGTTTGTGGCATCGCTACAGGATCCCAATTTCCTGGTACATTTTCTTCATCTTAGTATTAAACATTTTAGTTGAACTTACTTGACATCGTTAACTCAATTATCATTATTCTTTGTTTATATAGAAATTAAGTCAAGAAAATAAAGAGAGGCGAGTGAAAAACAATTATCCTTATTACATGTCACGTGGGGGTTATCGGAAGCTCGAAAAGAAGATGATGTAGGCTGAATTGCAAAAATTGGAGGAAGCAGCACGAGCAGATCCTAGTATTGTCATGCAGGCGCCACTTCCTCCCTTACGTCACAAAAAATGGAAAGCAGGGAGGATAAAGGGAGAAAAATATATAAATCCTGTCATTGCTGATGTCGCTAAAAGGATTGTGAGTATTTAATAACAAGTATATTTAAGTGTGTTTCATTTTCCTAACAAGATTGCATGTAATTACTTTCTATTTATCTATTGTATACTGCAGGATGACCTTGAAGAGTAGAGCAGCCAGGGTTCCTTTACTCAACCTGGAAGGATGGACATCTTAGCAAAGGTGTTTAGGAATCTAGATCACCCTGGTCAAGTTAGAGGGGAGTCAAGGGGAGTTGGTCTCTCTAAATACTTTGGACGAGGTTCACAAGCTTATGGACGTGGTAAAATGAGTCAGGAGTTTGTGGCCAAGTTTTGAGAGGAAATCCGAGCAGAGCTAGCGGTGTAAATGCGTCAATCACCTCAAGACGAGGTTAAAGAATAGTTGTTGAGTGAGCTACGTGGTGAGATGAGTACGATGGTGTTGTCTCACATGCAAGGCTGGATGTGTAACATAGAGCCTAGATATGAGGTTTGTAAATAATTTCATTTAATATAACATTGAGTTTTTCCTTACGTTATTTTAATTAATTCTTTCATTTCTCTTACTCAGGAATCCCTGGCCTTTCCCAGTACCAAAGGCAGTTACAATCCACCAGAGGTTGGACATGGCGGCCCTGGTCCTTCACTAGAGCCTAGAGAACCTTGCACTATGTATTTGGAAGTCTCGTACCTGCGTGCTGTTGCTGATGCTATTGTATACACACATGCCACCACCCACTATAATAACCAAATCCGGGACGATCAATGTAAGGTCAATGTCACAAGTGTTCGACTGGGGGAGGAAGGTGTAAATGTCCTGTTCCCCGATGGTGAGGTTGCCAGACTAGGTTAGGCAACAAGATCTTTCATCTTATGGCCTAAACATCTTTTTCAGACTGTGCCAGTCCCTCCAATGGTAGGAAACACCTTACTATTACTTGATCCTTGACATTCTACTTATAATCTTTATTTTATCTTACAAGGAAAAAGATGATGCGACAAAATTTCCCTTTTTAGCACGACTACAAAATATTCATCAAGACATAAACAAGGTTGACTTGCAGATGCCTTGTGAGATTGTGGGTTACAGAATCTCGTATAATTATGGACTTGATAACAAAGATATTAGAGAGTTCCTATCTTTGGAGGAGATTGACATAGGATAGGTCACATTTGCAATCATGTGAGTTTAGTTATAATTTTTAATTGTAATTAATGCACTGATATTTAGGGGTTTTAGGTTTCTACATTTACTGAGTCATTCTCATTTCATTTATGTGGTAGCTGCTTCTGCAAACTGTGTGCCGAACGAGGGCTCGGCACTACATATGGCTTCTTATATCCTAGCAATATGTCACGGCATAATAACCAAAGGTTGGAAGATTGGATGAGCTATGTAGGCTATATAATAGGCGAGACTCAGTTGCCTTGTTATCTAGCACCAATTGTTGAAGGGCAAGTAACTTTATTTGATATATTTATATACGTTCACTTTGCTAAACAGTATCATAACCTCATTTTAATCTATATATACATGGGATTATAGTTATCATTGGAGTTTTTGTGTTCCTTGTCCCTCGATCAACATCATCTTTTGGTTTGACTCATTGGGTCGCAAGCCAGACGCAAATATCAAAAACATTTTTAACACGTAAGTAAATTTATTTGTCCGTCATTGATTTTTTATTTTACTCAATTATTTTAATGTCTTTTGTTTATCATTTTAATTATTACAATGCACTGAAGACGTATTATATAATGGGTAGGAAGCATGAAGGTAAAGGTTGTCCAACAAAGTGGTTCCAGCCAAACGCAAGTTCTTTACATTCAAGTTCTTCGATTAATCATTGCTTTACTTAGGCTTTTATTCTTTTTTACTGTTTGCTTTTGATGTATAGTGTCCTTGGCAAGCAGGGAAAACCGAGTGCAACTTCTTTGTTATACTATATATGTATAACATCATCTTCTCTAACCTTACTACAAATTTTGAACAGGTGATCATTTCTTGATTCTCAATTGAATTTCAATTCTTTTCATGTGATTGAATTGTTAGTTATTTCATTCTATTTATTTATTTATGTTAACATATACTCCATTTTGCGCACAGATTTTTGGTAATCAGGACCCTTACACAATCGAAGACATTAATTTGATCCGAGACCTATTGTCAGGACATCTTCTACAACACATAGAAGGGTGATGATGTGTAGAGGTTTTTTTACATAGTACAGTGGTTTTGTACAGTGCCATATAAGTTTGCATATTCGAATACTTTTCCTAGTTTCTTATTTATGAGTACTTTGAATTTGTTAAGGCATTATGCTTTATAGAGAACACTTTGGAAAATGATGATGAAGAATAGGGATTTCATGGAATCATGTAATCATCACTTTGGCCATATGCATGTCATGATTTACATTGAAAGTTGAAGTTTGCACATTGAAAAGATTTTATGATGATATATGCGCTATATGTCATGATAGAAAAATTAACATGTGATTTTCACTTCCATGAGTAATAAGGGAAGCTAGAGAGTTAATCATGAGAGAATGGTTTGTGGATCTGGTTTTTTCTTTTAAAGATAGCAATGTACAGGTTAGAGAACTCGTTAGGATAGGTTCATCTACTAGTATGGAGGCAGTGAAGATGGAGCTGGTAGGAGGGGAGACCTATAGTAGTATGGACTATGGAGGCAATGGTGAAGGGGATGGAGCAAATGGGGACTTGTAGTAGTATGGATGCTATGGTGAAGGGGATGGAGGAGGTGGGGACTTGTAGACATATGGTGGAGGAGCAGCGGGGGATGGTGTAGGAGATGGACGTGGGGGAGACTTATAATAATATGGAGATAACCCACCAATTGTCTGGGTTGTATAAGGAGTAAAACATTTTTAAAAAAAAGATACAACGACTGTTTTATCTAAAATAGTTGTTGTATATAGGATACAACGACTGTTTTCTCTACAACAGTCGTTGTATCTCTACTACTACGACCTTTTAAAAACAGTTATCTTTTCTAGAATTTTCAATGACCCTAACATACACGTCCCCCTGAAAATAGTCGTCTAAAGGGCAAAAAAACGGTCGTTAAAAGTCTCTTCCGTAGTAGTGAGGTAATAAGGATAAAAAGACCATTGCTTAATTATGCTTTCACTCATTCAAGACTGCAAGAAGCACATGATAGGGCATCATTTATGATATAAAACACAGACATAGCTTGATATCCATTGGCTGTAAAAAAAAGTGTTAACGAGCAAGAACTCATGGGGCAATGAAATGGATGAACGTACAGTTGCTATATCACCATATAATGTAAACACTTGGGAGTCACGAAATGCAAACAAAAACACCTTTGGAAGCTCACACACCCAACAAATAATACTTTGTCAATAAGCTATTACTTTTGGAGGGCAATTGTTACGGGTTGAGAAGAGAATAAAGAAAGGAAATACATATTAATAGTAATGAGCAAACATGAGGTAATGGCAGTACACATGTATACATATGGAGATTTGCCAACATTTCAATTGGAATGCTCCATCTCTGTCTAGAGATGTTCATAGGCTTAGCAAAGAATCTCCTTCTAAACAAAGGAGAATGGCTCTATCAGTAACTACCTTTCCCCATGAGAACTATGCTTGAGCAATAAAATGAGAAAATCATATTAGCTCTCTACCTTGCCTCCTCTTTCTCCCAGAATTTTTTGTGTCTTGCTTCAACCTTTGCTCCCCAATTTATAGTCTCAAGGTAGGGTTTTCTTCATAAGTGCTCTTTCTTTTTTGAATTTTCATTTTTATTTTTTATTTTATGTTAAGAATTACCTAACTTGACCCAATCACCATCAATGGATTTTTTTTTAATTTTTGTTATTTATTTATTTATTTATTTTTATATTTTTTATTGATAAAACTTCCTAACTTGGCCTAATTGTCATTAGTGGAGATTTGTTTGTTTTAAATTTTTATTATTATTCTCCCAACAAGTAGTTTCCTAATTTAAACCTATCAACATAAATGATATTTTTTTATTTATTATTTTTCCTTAATGAATGACAATGCCAATCATTATCAATGAGGGGATTTATTTTAAATTTCTTTTTTTCCCTTTAATAATGATTGCCAATTTGAACACCAATCATCTTCAATAAGAGGATTTTTTTTTATTTATTATTTTCTCTTAACGAACGACAATGCCAATCATTATCAATGAGGGGATTTTTTTTCCCTTTAATGATGATTGCCAATTTGGACACCGATCATCATAAATATGAGGACTTTCTTATTTTAATTTTTTCTTTTAATGATGATTGCCAATTTGGACACCAATCATCATCAATATTTTTAAAAAATTTTAGTGGGGCCTGAACAAAATAGGGTATTCACACATGCACATAAAAATATGGAATTGTCAACTATGGTGATTCCACAATTCAAGAAAAGCATTCAACATGTTCAAGATTGAATAATTATTCAACTCATGGCAAGCTAAGAAGCATAACAAAACCATAAACACAAACACAAGAATGGATAAAGTTACTAACTTATTACTTCACTAATTTTTCTTTGTTTTCCATACTTCCATAACTTGATGCACCATGACCAAACCTCCAATTCGACATCTACAGCACCCAATGGCCCTAAGTAAATATCACATCAATTGGTAATCATATTAAGAGGGTTGAAAGCATTAACGTATCAAAACTACTATTAATTACACATAAACCTCAACTTTTTGCTTTCAATTTCATAGGCATAAAAATTAATCTGATATCCTTTTCCCCCATAAATTTTCATGTAGATTCCATTTTATAATCAAATTAAGAAAAATAAATTTCCTCCCTTTTCATCTAAGCAAAAGTGAAATATGAGGAGTTCAATGACAAAATTTTCATATTTTAGTGTTTATTACTAATGCTTCTCAACTTACCTTCTCAATTGTACCCTATATAATTTTTTATTTTAAATTCATTAGATGATTCAAAATTATCAAATTACATATTTCTCTTTCGTTTGGTCGTGACTTACAATGAGGGAAAATAAAAAAGGTCTTCATCATCTCATTTTAGTAACTGTCAAACCTCTTAACATTTCGATATGCGCAGAGTATTAAAGGCATAGTTCCACAGACATATAGAAATAGCACAAATATACTGCTAAAAAGTACTTATTTACATACAGGATTCTCCCCGTAGGTTTTGAAAGTATATATATATATACAATTTGCCCATAGGCACTTGTTTAGTCATGTTCAATGTACCCATAAGCACTATGGTCAGTGTACCCGTAGGTACTATATGTTCAATCATGTTCAGTATACCCATAAGTACTATGCATAATACATATTATGGTAAATGGTATACACAAAGCATATAAATATTGACATAATGTATGAAAGATAGAGTTACTATCTTATGCCCCTTTTTATAACAGAAAACAGGTTCCATGAATTTCGTTTCAACGGCTCGACTCAACGGTTGGGTCCTAAATATCTAAATGTACAAGAATTAGGTTAAAACCCATTTATGTACTATTTTAGACTCTTCCAAAGCTTTTTTGTTGGTTTTATTAGTCTAAGCTGCGAAATTACCAAAATGCCCCTAGGGACCCGGTCCAACCTCGAATTACCCGGTCCGACTGTACTTTTCCAGAAATTTTGATCCAGGCTATTCTTACATATTTTCGTCCAAGGAATCCATATTTGACTTTGGTTTTAGCAAAATTATTACCAAATGACAGTTTTGCCCTTGACATCCCCTATTTAGGTTTTAGGGCTCTTTTTGCAACTTCACGTTTTAGGGCTTTTCTCACAAAGTATTCAACATCAACCCTACACAATTTTCACTCTTGAACACCATAGAACCATCAAATTACTCAAATTCCAGCTCTATCCCCCCCACACTAGGTTTGGCCAAAACTTCTCTAAGATAAAAAGGAAGTTGTGATTTTGAGAATTAACCTTTAAAGCTTCTTCCTTTTCTCTCCTAATCACTTGATTAACCATATAAACACTAATTGAACATGATTTGATAAAATTTGGGCAGCATAACCCTTTAAGGTTTCACATCCCAAATTTTACAAAATGAAGAGAAACAACCACAAATCAAGCCAATATGAACAATAACTACGACAACAACAACATATTAACCAAGAGGAATAAAGTTCTTGAGATTACTATTAGAACTGGCTGACACCCAAGAGGGGGTGAATTGTGTATAAGATAAAAATTCAATAACTTTGAAAATCTTTTCGTATCTTAGTGAAAGTAATAAGTATGAAAGTAATGAATCATAAATCAACAATTAAATAATATATGCTGGAAATATAAGTGCTTAAAGAAGAGAGTATCAAACTGTGATTTATCCTTGTTCGGTTCAATCCATGATGAACTACATCCAGTCCCTAGGCTCCTCCTGAGATTCCTAATCTACTATCTTCTTATTTAATCCAGGCACAAGAAAAGACTTGACAACCCATAAGTTTAGTCGAGCACTTATGAAGCCTTTTACAAATCTCTCATGGAGTTACTCCCTATACACACCGTAAGGTTACAACTGAGTTTCTCCCCCTTAAACACCGTAAGGATACATTCTTGATGATAAAAGATTACAATCAATCTTCTCTCTCATAAGTGAATAAGATGAACACTGAAGTACAATACAAATAATCTCTCTCTAAGATAAATGATATCGAAGGTAGATAAATAGAGAGTATTCAAGTAGGAGTGGATGATTCATGATCTTAGCATTTTGGTGTTCGTTGAGCTCTCGTCGATGTTTCACTCTATTTAAATCTCCTATATTTATAATTGAGTAGGATATGACCGTTGTTAGTATTTCAACCTATCCGTTGAGTCTCGTTGCTAGTTTTTGTAACCCCCTGCCGTAATTATATCTGAAATATGCAATTAAAGTGAAATAGAGACCAATAATTATCAAAACTCAATTTCAATCCCATCTATTAGATGAGGTTTTCACAAATACATTTCAAAGTCATTTATAACCTGGTCTCGCATTCACATTCCGAATACAATTACTACACATAGATAAATCACATTTAAATATATCAGAGTACACAATGTAATTCCCAGCCAATCCCGGGTTCCATACATTAATTAAAGCCTTATGGGGCACAAGTGCCAAATACAATTTCTCAACTGGGGATTATATAAATCCATCTCAAGTACATAACAAATACTCATCCACATACATATACACACATCCAAATCCAAATACTCCCAACTATGATAACCAACTACCAGAATGACAAACCAAAGGAGTCCTCATCGCCTTTGGCTGCTTGCTCCATCCTCGATCCACTACCATGTCTAAAGGTTAGTAGGGGAGGGTGAGATTCTAGAGAATCTCAGTAGGAAAACAATATCAATATGCATGTACGATAAATGTTTAATGCATGACATGCTTGCATCACATAATTCATGCTAACACAATGACAATTTGTAAGCTCAATGCTTCAAACAACATACTGATGGCCATAGCATAAATTGAAACATAGCTTCAAATTACTCATAATCATGCAAACAAAGACATGCACCAACACACTAACACAAATATCAAATACATGCAGAAGAGATATGTTCCCTACCCTCTTTCCACGTGTGCTCTAGCATCGCTTACTCACGATAATGGTAAACTCCAAACCCTATAACCAAAATCAAGGACATAGGGTTATTCTCTATTACAAATCCTTACTTTCATTACACTTAAAGTTGGTTACCATTCATGACCTTTAGGTGGCTAATCAAAGCCTAAACATATGCCTAAAGGTTTGGAAAAACACTTGACCAAAAACCATCTTCGGAAGTCTAAAATGTCATTTCTGGGAGTTGGCCGAGGCCAACAAATCCACTGGCCGCAGCCAAAAATAGCTCAGAAACATTTGGGCCGTGGCCAAGAAAATCTTTTTTCTTAGCTGAAATTCCAAAAATCATAACTAATTCCACAAAAATCGAAATGAGGTGATTCCAAAGCCAAATGAAATCTATTTAAGTCCTCTTTACTAGAAAAATATTGACCATTACCAGAAATCACCATACAATTCCAGAAATACCCAAAACTCAACACTGCCCCAAAACAGAGTCCATTTTTGACATCAAACTTTGGACAGTCATATCTCCCAGCTCACAAAACGAAATGGCACAAATTATTTTTCCATTTTGAAGCTTGGGATGTGAAATTTAAGACTGGAAAGTTTGACCATTTTTAGACAACATTTTCCCAGTCAAAACGTCCACACAAGCAGACTGTCTAGAACAGACATCTAAGGGACAGCATTTCAATTTTCACACTTTGGCTTCCAATGGTCCCATTTTCATACCAAACATCATTCCCACACAAATTTTCATAATGAATCCATTGGAAACACCAAATCAATCAAATTCACATCATATTGACATGTTACCACATCATGTCACACAAATCACCATTCAAATCACAACATTACACCACTTTCCACTTCACATCCAAAACCAAATCAAATGACATCAAAGCACAAGTTGACATCATTTGCCACAAAAAACACTATCCAATTCTCCAATTTCATACCACATGAAATTCATCACAAAATCAGGGCAAATTCTACAAACCACAATACTCAACCAAACTCAAAACTTAGATCAAAAGGCTTCAAATACTCACCTCTTCCTCTTTCCCAAACCAATTCTTTGATTCTTCATCTCTCCACTTTTGCTTAAGCAATCAAACATCTCCTTTCAAGAATCTAAAACCATAGAGATAAAGCTCTCATCAACATGATCAAGATTAGTGAAAAGGATTTAAACATTAGAGGCCATTACACAAGCCAAAACTCACCTTGTTTCTTTCTCTTTCCTCCTCCCCTTGCTTGGACGTCCATGGAGTCTTTTGAAGAGGGAGATGAGTTCAAGATGAAGATGGGCAGATTTTAGGAGCCCAAAACCGACCTAAAAGAGTGGAAGAGGAGAGAGGGAAGAATTTTGACTATTTAACCCATCCAATGGCTCATATTGTGCCACTTGTCACACACTTGTTTCATCTTCTTGGGCACACATGGGCTCTCACAAATGGGATTCCACCCTTTTTAATCACATAACAATTAATCACAACCATTGATCTTTGAGTTACCAAGGAGCTTCCTCTTCGGCAACCGATCAATTAGTCGGTAATTTTACCATTTTGCCCCTGATTACGATAATTCTCACAGAATCACCACCAAATGTAACCCCCTCACCGTAATTACATCCGTACTTCAAAATTTAATTGAAATAGAGACCAATAAAAAGAAATAACAATTTATAATCCCACATCCAAAAGATGGGGTATTTCAAAAATCAATTTCCAAAACATATTTCACCCTGGTCTCACATTTACTACGAATATAATTACTTGAGAAATCAAATTACATAATGAATATCAGAATGCGGAAGCTAAAATCCTGGCAAAACCCCGGGTTCATCTACATATATTTATATCATGGGTTTACAGATTCCCAAAATGGGGATTACTTATCCAAAATATTCATTTACATTCTCATGTACACTTGGTAATCCCAAAACCAAAATAAGGATAACCAACTACCACTAAGTCTCAAAGTAATCCTAATTACTCCTGGTTGTCCGCTTTCCTTTCGAGCCACTCGCTCTATCTGAAAAGGTTAGTCATATGGAAAGGGTGAGATTCTAAAGAATCCCAGTAGTAACAACTTTTTCATACCACATGCAATCACATAATATGTAAACAAATCATCTCATATCGCAACAACACAAATTACACTCCACCCTCATTCCCTTTTACTGCCGGGAAGGCATACGGCCCATACCCGAACCGTTGTTAGCGACTCAGGGACTATTGGCGTGGCAGTACATACAAATAGCCACACGGCTCACATATAGCCTTTCGGCTTTCACAAATGGCCTATCGGCCTTCACAAATAGCCTTTCGGCTCACATATACACATATATCACAGCCTAACCTCATCCCCTTTTACCGCCGGGAAGGCACACAGCCCTTACCCGAACCGTTGTTAGCGACTCAGGGACTATTGGTATAGCGGTGCTTCCACAATTTTCACAAACATGCAGCATACGAAATCCATTTCATCTCAATGACATTGAACACATACAATGTATCACATAAGATATAAAGAAAGAGTCACTACCTGTATCTTTCCTGACTGGCTCCGGCACCGTGGCCTCACGAGGGCGACAAATGTCAAATCCTATATCAATTAGGGACAACCAATCAATCTCTTTTCCATATGTATATTTCAATAATTCTCTAAGTTGGTTATCATTTAGGACTCTTTAGGTGACTATTAGAGGCCTAATCATATGCCTAAAGGGTTGGAAGACACTACCCAAAAGACCCCTTTTTCGAAGGCAAAACACTGATTTTTGGCAGTTTCACTCGAGCACAGATGCTCTCACTCGAGCACAAGTACGGACATCACTCGAGCACAAGAGAAAGTGAGGCAGTGAGTGAACACCCGAGAGCACAAAGAAACTTTCAGGAACTGGCTCACTCGAGCACGCTGAACTTCACTCGAGTGAAGGCCAAATGCCTCACTCGAGCACCTGCGAGTGAAGTCCAGGAAGTGAGGGCCCGAGAGCATACAAAGCTCTCCAAGATCAGGATCACTCGAGCACAGCCATATGCACTCGAGCATGATCACCCCATACCCGCGAGTGAGAAGGCACACTCGAGCACCTTACCCGCAAGTGACAACCCGAAAGCACCACCCACACCAGAGGCACAAGCTCACTCGAGCATGACCCCCAGTGCTCGGGTGAGACGGCTATGCTCGCGAGTGTCAGAGCACACTCTTGCAATCCGCCAACGAGTGAAGACCTGAAAGACACTCTTCACTCCGGACTCGCACCATCACTCAAGCAAATCCCAAGTTCAATCGAGCATGTTCTTCCCTCACTCGAGCACAAGGCAATGCACTCGAGCATTATTCATAAACCCAGACGAACTCGAAGCAGAACAGGGAAAAACTCGCGCATCACTCGAGCATGATCTTCCTCTGCTCGAGTGATGTGCATCAGAGACCCAAAAACGCAGTAAAAACCAGAAAACACCAGATGGTCAAATCCTCACCCAAAGGTTCCCAAACTCTTACCAATGCTCATACCCTCTAAGCACTAACTAGGGAACACCTTGGCAACTCCAAAAACACTCCAAAAACCAATTTGACCACAATCGTTCACTAAGGTCTCTATGATACACAATACCTAAATTTCCCTTAACACATTTCCATCATTCCAGATTATATCCAACAATCAAATAACTCAACATTAAACCATTTTCCACTATCAAACACCATAAAATCCACATTTTTAACATTTGGCATAATTAGGGCAAATTTTCCAGATTTTACCAACTTAGCCAAAGATCACAAACAATATATCAAAATGCTCTAAATGCCTACCTCTTTACTTTGCCCAATCCAGAATCTTGATTCTCCAACTTCCAATTTCGACCAAATCACAAATCACCACTTCTCAAGATTCTACAACCACCACCATAAAGCTCTCATTGCGATGAACAATATTAGAGAAGAGGTTTTTAGCAAAGGAGGAGCATTTCTTACCAAAGATCAAAGCTTTTCCTTTCTCTCTCCAAGCTTGATTCAACGAAAATGGAGGAATGGGAGAGAGAGAATATGGTAGATTGAAGAGGTGATGATGATGAAGCCTTTTCTCTTTCCTCCCATACACACTCAACCGACTAGGAGAGAGAGAAGAGAGGAAAAGTGGTATTTTGTCTTCTAGTGCTTCATCCAATGGCTTCCATTATGCCACATGTCACTATCCTACACATTCCTTCCATGAGCTCACAAAATCACAACACGTAGGATTCCGACCCATCAATAATGAATCTCAACCCTTGATCTTAAATACCATATGTATGTACACCAAATTCATATTACATCAATTTCCAGAAGTACTTAATTACACTAATTACAACAATTCTCATAGTCATTAGCCCTAATCACAAATCAGGATATTACACCAAACACATCATATCTTTTCTTTTAACCATAATAGGCGTCCTCCCTATATTTTAAGTCAATTTAGATGTTAATCCATAATTGAACTAAATACAGGATTTCGGCACTGCTCATAACACAAACAACTACAATCCACATCATACTCTCCAAAAAGGTTTATTTATCAATAATCACAACTACTTTTGCAGTCATTATCTATTAATCCACATTTGGTATCTTGCTAAACCGGGGCTTAGCAGTCTACTTATCTAGGCTTATTCTCTAGCCTCAAGTCTCAGAATTCGGGGTATTATAGTTTTGACCGTTATGGTGTTTGAAAAACTAGTCGTTATGTCAGGCGCTCTCCTCAAGCTCTGTGAAGTCACTTTTTCCAATTTATGTGTTAATCCTTGTTTGATCACTTGAAAAATGTTTAATCACTAATATGATGAAGTGTTAGAGTGATTAGAAGCAAGAAAAATGAGTTACACAATCATTCCTATGATTTTCAAAAGTTATAAAGTGATACTCTGTTTTCTAGAAACTTGGTTATTCGAATAAAATCTTTCTATTTGAATAGCTCCCTTTATAAAACATTGATTGTTATTCGAATAGAATAATTTGTATTCGAATAAGCTTATTTGATAATGAGTAATCTTTATTCGAATACTTCATTCGTTATTTGAATAATCCCTCGAAGCTAAAATCTATTCGAATAAGCAATTCCCTATTTGAATAGCTTCTTAGAAAAAAACCATGAATTATTCAAATAGACTTATTGCTATTCAAATAGTGTTCTTACAAAATACGGACAACTATTCGGATACACCAATTGCTATTCGAATAAGAGTATTTTATAATGAATATACTTTATTTAAATACATTTTCCTCTATTCGAATAATCCTTCGATTGTGAAATGTATTTGAATAATCTGTTGCTTGTTCCAATAACTTCTCACACAAAATAAGTCATACTATTCGAATACAACTTTTTGTATACCAATAATGCACTTTGATAATGCTTCATACAACTTTATTCAAATAAACTTCAAATTCATAACTCTTTGTGTATAACTCGAAAGCTCTTTAAGTCTACTTTGCATAACAGCAATTGGAATCAATCACCAATAATTTGTATTCCAAAAGTTATAATCTAATGTGTATTGATTGGTCTGGAATACAACTTGATTTTAATTACCAACTTCTAGAATGCATATCTTTTTTAATATAACTTTAAATATGACCCATGCTTTAAGTCTAATTTCATATGCCACTAGTTTCATCTCAATCAGAGTTGTGGTTTGAAAGTTATGTCCAAAATACTAAACCTGATCTGAAATATGATAGTGATTTGAATGTCATATTTAAAAATTCATATCTCCTTCATCTAAGCTCATTCTAACTTTTTTTTTAGTCCAAATGATGCATTGGGAGTCTAGTTTCATATGGCACTGGTTTGACCTCAATCCAACTTATGGCTTGGGAGATATGACTAAATTACTGAACATCGCTCATGTTGAACGAAACAAAGATTGCTGATAATATTGCTTCTTATTCGAATACAACATGTATTATTCGAATAAAAGTGCTCTTATTCAAATAAAACTTCTTCCATTTGAATAAAAATCAATATTTTGAAAGACCTATGCATTTTTATCTTCTGATTAAGTCATTCCAGCTTCCATTTGACTGTAGAGACCTTCAATTTCACTTCTAAGAGCTTAAATCTTAATATTCTCATTAGATCTTCAATTTCTTCTTTCTTCAATCTCTTTCTTCTTGATGATCATTTTCCATAACTCAACAAGATGGCTTCTTTATTTTCTTGATTATCTTCAATCTTCCTCTTTCTTTGCTTAACTAATCTGCAAGATATTTCACATCAAATAGTAGTTAGTCAATATAGAATATAAGTATATTATGCAGATTTTTTGCTTTTAATATTTGGCATCTATATTTGACATCATCAAAACTAATCATATCTAAGATTCTCCTCCTTTTTGATAATGACAAATCCTTTAAGAAAAATATATGTGAATTATAAAAACAAATTAAGCGAAACACATTTTTCTTGCCTTTCTCGCTCCCTATTTGACATCAGCAAAAAGTTTGAAATATAAAGAAGTAAGCCTTGTGAAGAAGTAAATTTGAAAATAAAGTAGAAATGCCTTTCTTTTTATTAATAAAAATAAATGTGTCAAGAAAATAGTTCTCTCTCCTCCTATTTGAAAGTATTTTCATTTTAATGTGATGGAACTAAAAAATGGATTTTGAGAGGTTTTCAAGAAAACTTTCATAATCAAGCCAAATTGAAATTAAAGATACGAAATGTAATCTCAAAATGTAAAGAGAAAAAGTTTAGAAATGCTCATGTAGATTTTGAAAAAATGATGAAGTGCTCCATAAAGTCCGTTGCTTTATTCTTTGGCAATGCTAGTTGATGATGTTGTGTTCACCACACTTCTGCTATGCAACTCTGATGTATATTCATGTTGTTGCCAAGATTCTCCAAATTGACTTGAGCTTCTATTCAGCACTAGTCATTTGTATTGGCATATGTATTTGTTGCTTTAAATATTGTAATCAATATATTTTCCTTGATTGAGCGTTAAGGTATATATGCCCTTAAAGTTGATATATTCTCCTTTTAGTGTGTTGAGTAATGATCTTACATAGGGCAAATTCTCCTACCACAGTTTCAAAACTTTCTTGCACAAAGAATGATTAGTGCCATAAAATATCAAATTTATCCTTTCTATATGATATATTCAAATTATGATGAGAGGAAAAACATAAGAGTAACTCATCATCAAAACTAATCAAAAGATAGTGAATGCAGATGAATATGTTTAAATATTTTTTTTAAATTAGGAGATGAACTTTTAAGATATAAAACACATGTGAATGTGAAGCTCCTCCTTAATTGATGCATGGTTAAAAAAATCGTCATGAGGAAAACAGTTAATGACTTGCTTGGCTTTGAAAAACTATTGGAAACTTTGTAGAGAAAATATTGTGAAAATATAAAGATTTTGGAGAGACATCAAATTTTAAAAATAATGATGTTATTTAGGGTTTTAAGGTTGTAACCCTGTATCATCTGATTGGTCACTTGAGTGATCCTAACTCGATCATCACTCCAATACTCACTCGAGTGACACGACTCAGAGAATTAAGAAAGAATACAATACCTCACTCAAGTAATATCATAATCACTCAAGTCATAGTCCTCTGTAGTCCAGTGATGCATCATTGGCTAGTCACTGTTTGATGATATGATCAGTACTAAGGGATTCTAAAATGTAGTCTCTGTAAGTACTTAAGGATACCAAGATGAGCTTAGAATAAGGCTTTGAAGTTCTAGTTGATCAAGTCACAAGGTTGTCTAATCATGCTATTCATAGAAGTGATGAACTCAACATTGTTCATAGCAAGCTCTATGTGATTGTTAAAGCTCCTCTTCTCAGATAGCCCTAGATAGATAGACCAAAGAATGAGGAACCAGGGAGACCAGCTCTAGCAAAGATTTGTATCTTATATATCCTTGAAGTCTTAGCTCCCATCCTCTGTGAATCTTGTGTTGAGTAAACAACATTTGGAAGTTTTGATTCATCATAGCACATAACTTCCTAACTCTATCGTCCACAACCTTAATAAGCTTCTCACTAGTAACATTAAGTGAAGCTCAGTCTATTTGAATAGTAGACCAATGAAAGAGGCTCTAGCTAATCTAGTCTTACCTGAGGGTATGTCGTTGGAGTATGCCTTATAAAAGTATATATGTACCTCTTGTTCTCTAAAAGACATGATCTCGCCAATGTTCCTCTCTTTCTTGCTAATATATAGGCCATTGTGTGATAATTCTTCTCAATGAAGTGAGTAAATTTAGTGGCCTTATTTACCATAGCTCTAATTTAGATGTTCCATATAATTTTGTGAAGATTAGACATAGAGTAAGGATTGTAGATAAGAATCCCCATAGGCTCACCTAGATTGATGATTTTGTATATCTCAGGTTTATCGTATTCTTTGAAAGGTCTAGTGGGGGCTTCTTGATCTTTGTATTCAAAAGCTGGGCATTTTGGTCAACTCTTACAAAAGTATAAATATATGCTCCTTGGTATCCAACTTCTCTTGGGTCCGTACAATATTAGACATAATGACTTTTTTGCTCTTATATACTTGAACTACATGATTATTGAGTAAGGAGTGTATTAAATCACCAAAGACTAGAATTATAATGTTATCTAATTAATTCAAGTCATAAAGGATAACAAACAATTGATACCAAGAATGATGTTTTACAATGAACAATGAAAATTTTAAAATACTTTATATAGAATATATGTCATTGAAAATATTTTAATGCAATCCATGTAAGTTGGACAAAAAAATGGTAAAAATATCTTTAAAAATTTTCATCAACTTTTGGAATGTGAAATTGAGATTTTGAATACACGCAAAACTCATTTTTGAAACATGTTTACAATCGATGCTCATGTTAAGAATGGTAGAAGTCAATAGTTATAAAATATGTGTTAGAAAGCTTCACTTAGGAGTTCAACTAAGATAACATGTTAATCATCAGAGTTAGCATGCTGGAGAATTTTCCAAAAAGCAAGAGTCATATGGATAACCAAAAGGATTAGCTTGATGGACAAAAAAATGAGCATTAATATAACTTTGCTACTGATCCATAGATTATCTTGACACTTAAAGTTGAGAAAATTCAAACCAATGATTCAAATACATAAAACTAGTTATTCAAAGATACTTGATATCAAAGGTTAAAGTATTTGATCAACAAGAACATGTATATGGATTTATTAAATACGAAGCATAGGCTCGTTAGTCCAAATGACTAGCATGCTAGAATTTTATCCTAGTAAGTTATTCCACTATAATGGTTAATGTATTAAGATTCAATGCATTAATGAACATTTGTAATGCTTGAAATAACTTGACCAATAAGGATTTGTGCATTAGGCACAAGCCTTTCACATATTGAATTCTTTTATAGGAAATATACTTAAAACTCATATAGATAATTAACTTGTTAGATATAATGTCTAACTCTTTTGAAAATAAAGGTTGAGGAGTTCAAGCACTAACATGTTTAAAATCAAGAAATAATATGTGAATGATGGGCAAAACTCTAATGGATGGATCTAAAGCATTTCTGATTTACAATTCACAAGATATTAACTTCCAGTTTTCCAAACCAATTTGAATGTGTTCAAAACATGAATATTTTTCAAAAATATGTGTATGCACTTTATAACACATTATGGATTGAAACCAAAACATATTTTTGGATTGCACACTTCAAAACATAAACCGATATAAAAAACTATGCACAGTTTTACTTTTAGTTCATTTAGCAATTTATAAACAATTTAACGATCATCAAGGATTGATTGCTAAAGGAATGCAATAATGAAAAAAGATTCATTACCCAAATTAAATAATTCATATAAGCACAATATAGGGTAAGAATTACATATCACCATAATTCCTCTTGTTCTTACAATAGCTTACTTGATTTTGGTGGAATAATATTGATTTTCCTCATTTGCACACTTACTACCAAAATCCAAACTCCACAATTCAGCATCATCAAGATATGAATTTGTTTTCATGTGGCCATAGTTTTGAGAAGTCTTTTCTTATCTTACATAACTGTATAAATTTCTTTTTCTTCATGGTATCCAACCTTGCTTGGATCCATTTCTTGTTATCATGTAGGAATTAAGACAAAGTTCACATGCTCTAAGACTATAACAATTCGAGGCAATTGTGCAAAATGAATTAAATATGTCTTTATGCATGAGAGAAATATTTTCTTTCAAATCATTATATATGCATAAAGAATTAACCTGTTGAGCATTGCAATCCCTTTATAAATAAATCTATTAAGTGATTTTTTAAGGAATGTGAAAACATAATTTTAAAATAGTTGGCAGCACTCAATCCTAAGGTTCCAAAATATAAAACCTCAATAAATATTACAAAAAATAGCATAGGAGGTTTTATCATTGTGTACTTTTGCCTTAGATACTTGGAAGATTACTTTTTCTTACCCACTGCAACTTTCGATGATGTTGATACTTTGAATATCTTGCTTTGGGTGCTGGCAACCTTCTCTCAAAAAATATAGACTCCAAGAGTCTTTTACTTGATGCTTGAGAGATCCTCCTTTTCATATTTTTCTCAAGATAGTTGAATGGTACTCTATGGTAGTCCATTCTTGAGGTGTAACATACTCCTTTTCTCTATTGCCTTTCTTTGTGGTTAAACTTTGCTGTTCCAGCAATAGATGATTTGAGAGTTCCCCTAATTGATGTGAATCTCCTTTCAGGTGCGTTAAGAACTCCTGGAATCTTCTTTATTTTCTCTATACCCTTGTGTCCTTTCTTCTTTATTTTCTCTTTACCCTTGTGTCCTTTCTTTCTAGAATGAATTTGCACACATAAAACACCATATGGACATTTTGGCACCCACTTTGTTTTAGGTCCTTAAACGTTAGCATTTGAACTCACTTGCATTTTACGGATCCAAACAAATTTATTTTTCAAATTAGAATTTCTCCTAAAATAGCATGTGTGAGAAATATGACTTGATTTACCACAATAATTGCAAATAATATGATGATATACATTACGAGATTCTATGCAAATATTGTGTTGATCAAGCAAAGACGATCTCAAATGATAAGTTTGCCTAAGTTCTTTCTTTGAACATGAATTTCCAGCATGATTGAAAACATTTTTATTTTTCTCAGTAGAATCATTAATTGGTATGAAATAAATTTTATGCAAACTTTCAAAATCATTTTTCTTAAATGCACAAGAAGAATTGGAACTTCCTACCTTAAATTCATCTTGTGCTTCAGAGAACGATTCTTCATAGTTGTCTATAATGAGCTCTTCTTGCAAATCATCTTCCTCTTATTCTTCTATGTTGACAAGATCATGGAAGTGTTATATGATTTCTCCTTTTCATTGTCAACTTCCACTTGTTCATGCACCGTAGATGTGCAACTTTTAGTTTCACATGAACTGTCAACACTTTCAACTTCAACACACTTATTAGAAGTATACATAGAATCAAGAGTATCACAAGTATCTCTAGCAGTAGAGCAAAATCTAATTTTCTCAGAATCATTTTCGGTTAAAGCACTATACAGAATTTTCATTGCTCTAATGTTCAACAAAAATATTTTCTTTTCTCTTTCTATCCAATCCTTTTTCGGTTTGGAATTAAAGGCATTTGTAAAAATATTCCACATATCAAAATCAGATGCTTTAATAAAACTAGTCATTCTAGCTTTCCAAAATCAAAAATCAATATCTTTCAAAATAGATGGAATTGTATAGTCAAAACCTTCGAAAAGCATATAACACCCAAAACCAACCATTATAAACTCTTGAGACAGTTAAGTCCTTTAAACAAGAATCCAACTCTAGTACCAAATGTTAAAACCGGCTGACACTCAAGAGAGGAGATGAATTGGGTGTAAGATAAAACTTCAATAACTTTGAAAATCTTTTTGCATTTAGTGAAAGTAATAAATATGAAAGTAATGAATCATAAATCAACAATTAAATAATATATGCTAGAAATATAAGAGCTTAAGGAAGAGAGTATGCAAACTATGATTTATCCTAGTTCGGTCCAATCCATGATGACCTACATCCAGTCCCTAAGCTCCTCCTGAGATTCCTAATCCACTATCTTCTTATTTAATCTAAGCACAAGAAAAGCCTTTACAACCCATTAGTTTAGCCTGGCACTTATAAAGCCTTTTACAAATCTCTCATGGAGTTACTCCCCTTACACACCATAAGGATACATCTTTGATAATAAAATATTACAATCAATCTTCTCTCTCAGAAGTAAATAAGATGAACTCTGAAGTACAATATAAATAATCTCTCTCTCTCTAAGATAAATTATATCAAAGGTAGATAAATAGAGAGTATCCAAGTATGAGTAGATGATTCATGATCTTAGCATTTTGGTGTTCATTGAGCTCTCGTCGATGTTTTACTCTGTTTGAATCTCCTGTATTTATAGTTGAGTAGGATATGATTGTTGTGAGTATTTCAACCTATCCGTTGAGTCTCGTTGCTAGTGTTGACCATTATGGTGTTTGAAAAAACTAGCCATTACATCAGGCGCTCTCCTCAAGCTCCATAAAGTCACTTTTTCCAAGTTGTGTGTTAATCCTTGTTTGATCACTTGGAAAATGTTTAATCACTACTATGATGAAGTGTTAGAGTGATTAGAAGCAAGAAAAATGAGTTACACAATTATTCCTATGATTTTTAAAAGTTACGAAGTGATACTCTATTTTATGGAAACTTGGTTATTCGAATAAAATCTTTGTATTTGAATAGCTCCCTTAATAAAATATTGATTGTTATTCGAATAGAATAATTTGTATTCAAATAAGCTTCTTTGATAATGAGTAATCTTTATTCGAATACTTCGTTCATTATTTGTGTTAGATTCCAAGTTTTGATGATAAAAAAAGATTATTATGTGTTATGGTAAGAAATTTATGTTTTTGCAAGTTTAGACAATGGTTAAAAATTACCAAATGCATATCACTAAGTTTAAAGGTCATTGCTGGGATTTTAACTGATGCACTCTAGTGATGGAGCTAGTACTCGAGCATTAAGCACTTTTGCACTCGAGCACAAGAGAGTGTTGAACAGAAAGTGTTTGACAGAAGCAAACTCTAACTGAAAATACCAAGACAACTCAAGTAATGGACACAACATTCGAGTGATGATGTGATTTGTACTCGAGCATGAAGGCACACTCGTGCAAGTGTTTGACAGAGAGCAAAGGCAGAGACAGGATATTATCACTTTACTTGAGCACAGACTCACTACTCCAGTGATGGCCTCAAGCTCACCCGAGTCCTATAAGTATGGTACAAGAAGTTCTTACTCAAGAGCAAGCAAACTGAATATACAAAGTTCACTCGAGCACTCAGTATGAAACACAAGTGCTAATTAGAAGTGAACCCGAGTCCAAATGAGTGAAGCATAGAAAGTGCATGCCCGAGAGTCAGCTAGCATGGAAGAGCAAATGCACTTGAGCAAAGGGTACTTACACCCGAGTGATACCTCAACACCTGCGAGTAAGAAATCTAACTCTCTTCATTCCTGATGCAAGTGCAGAATTGAAAGAGTATCTTAAAGAAGAATAGACTGTCCACTCGAGTGTTCATCAATGTACTTGAGTGAGGCCCCACATCACCTGCAAGTGCAAAATCACACTCTTAATAAAATGGGATACGAGTATTATCCAGAGACATGGGCTCATAGTGTAAAATACAGGTGCACTCAAGTGAGAGCAGTTGGACTCAAGTGAGGACCCACATCACTCGCAAGTGTGAAAATGCACTCTCTCAAAATCATGTGGAAGTGCAACACAAAAGCAGAAGCAAAAGAGGAAATATGGTATTGCACTCGAGTGAGCCCTCTTTCCACTCCAGTGATCCTTTGTCAGAAGCCAAAATGCAACTGACTTACAGCGATCAATCCGAATATTGTTTAATATTATTTATTCATTCTATTTCCACTTGTTATTATTAATTAACATCATTTAACATATATTACAAGTGTGATACAAGAGTTTGATCGCTTGAATTAGAAAAGCACAGAGGAAGTCAAACAACGGCAGACAGAATCATTACTACCAACCAAGCACGTACCTACCACATTCAAAAATTTCAAACGTACACATGTTGTTCCACAGTAAAATGCTTCGCTCCATAATGATTATTATTCAATGAGCAAAATCAACTGACTATAAATGCAGAGCTTTAGAGACCATCAGGTATAACTAAGAACAAGAATCCACACAAGCAAATTCACAAGTCTCTTATATTCATATTTTTCTCTATCTTCATATTGTAATTTAGTATTTATCATATTTGCTCTGAGAGAGAGTCTGTATACACTTCAAATTTTATTGTAATTTGATCTCAAGGTACATGGACCTTAAGAGGGTAGATATCCTTATGAGAGAAGCAGTTGAGAGAATTCCTAGTAGGACTTTCTATTCATAAGACTTACAAAGTACAAGAGTAGAGAACGTTGCTCTGGTAAGACTTACAGTGGTGCAAGCAGAAGAGAACGTTGTTGCTCATAAGACTTGTATACATAAGCAAAAGAGAAAGGTCATAGGTTTGTTTTTCTACACGTAAGACTTGTCGTAAGGGGGAGATAAATTTCTAAATGTTAGAATATTTTTGCTCGTAGTCCTTTCAAGGACGATTGTTGTTTTGCGGCTTTCTGAGAGCCCACTAAATCTTGGAAGGATAGTGAAAATCTCAGTAGGTCTTGATCTCTGAGGACTGGACGTAGGCCTGGGTTTTGGGCCGAACCAGTATAACTCTCTGTATGCTAATCTTTTTAACTCTACTCTATCTACAGCTATTGTTATATCACCGTATCAACCGAAAAATTTATCACATCACCCAATTCACCCCCCTCTTGGGTGAAGCTTGCCTCTTTCAATTTGAATAATCCCTCAAAGCTGAAATGTATTTGAATAACCAATTCCTTATTCGAATAGCTTCTTAAGAAAAAAAACATGATATTATTTGAATAGACTTATTGCTATTCGAATAGTCTTTTTACAAAACATGGAAAGCTATTCGGATACACCAATTGTTATTCGAATAAGAGTCTTTTATAATTAATATCCTTTATTCGAATATATTTGCCTCTATTCGAATAATCCTTCAATTCTGAAATGTATTCGAATAATCAATTGCTTATTCCAATAACTTCTCACACAAAATAAGTCATACTATTCGAATACAACTTTCTGTATTCGAATAATGCACTTTGATAATGCTTCATACAACTGTATTCGAATAAACTTTGAATTCATAACTCTTTGTATATAACTCTCTTTGTATATAACTCGAAAGCTCTTTAAGTCTACTTTTCACAGCAGCAACTGGAATCAATCATAAATAATTTGTATTCTAAAAGTTATGATCCAATGTGTATCGATTGGTCTGGACAGAGCTTTATTTTAATTACCAACTTCTAGAAGGCATATCTCTTTGAATATAACTCTAAATATAACTCATGACTTATCTATAGAAATCACTTTAAGTCTAGTTTCATTTGCCACTAGTTTCATCTCAATCAGAGTTGTGGTTTTAAAGTTATGTCCAAAATACTAAACTTGTTCTGAAATATGATGGTAATTGCATGTCATATTTCAAAATTCATATCTCCTTCATCTGAGCCTTTTCTAACTTTATTTTTGGTCCAAATGATGCATTAGGAGTCTAGTTTCATATGGCACTGGTTTTACCTCAATTGAACTTGTGGTTTTGGAGATATAACCAAATTAATGAACATTGTTCATGTTGAACGAAACAGAGGTTGCTGATAATATTGCTTCTTATTCGAATACAACATGTATTATTTGAATAGAAGTGCTCTTATTCAAATAGAACTTCTTCTATTCGAATAAAACTCAATATTTTGAAAGACCCATGCATTTTTAGCTTCTGATTAAGTTATTCCAACTTCTATTTGACCGTAGAGACCTCCAATATCACTTATAAGAGCTTGAATCTTAATATTCTCATTAGATCTTCATTTTCTTCTTTCTTCAATCTCTATCTTCTTGATGATCATTCTTCATAACTCAACAAGATGGCTTCTTTATTTTCTTGATTATCTTCAATCTTCCTCTTTCTTTGCTTAACTAATCTATAAGATACTTCACATCAAATAATAGTTAGTCAATATAGAATATAAGTATATTATGCAAATTTTTTGCTCTTAGTATTTGGCATGTATATTTGACATCATCAAAACTAATCATATCTAACAATTACCTCTTGATTCTTAACTTTCTCCCTCTTAAACCTTGAAGATTAGCTTGCTAAACATAGATTTTATGAAAAATAAGAGCTTAAGGAGGGAACTACACAAATTGGGAAGCTAAATTACTTGGAGCAACAATTCTTACCTTGAATTTGTGCTGCCTTGACCTCTCTTGAAACCCTAGTTCTCTCAAGCTCCTTATGACTCTTTCTCTCTCTCTCTCTCTCTTCTTATGCTTTCTCATGAAAATGAAATGGGAAAAAGGGATGAAGCCATTTAAAATATCTCCTTTCTCTTTCTTTAAAAGTATGTTTGTGCAATACATTTTATGACAACTTTCATTTGACCTTATCCCTTATTAATTCATGTGTCATATTTCCCTTGTATTTGAACCAATTCCTCCTCTTTACTTGGCCTAAGTTCAAGCCTAGATGGGTCCTTCATGCAACGATTGAATTTTCTACAATTATCTCATTCCTTTGGTCAACATAAAATATTTTATTGCAATTTAAACATGTGCTCCAACTTTAGCAATTATAATTAAATCCCTTTCCTTAAAATAATGACACTTGGCATTTACACAATCAAAATAATTATTTCCCCTCTTATTTTCTTTATTCCACAATTTACATAATTGCCATTACATTCCTTTTTTCCAAATTCGTAACAATTGGCAATTTTGGCAGATTTTCTAACCAAACTTTGAAATATCATAACTTTTTTTGTAGAACCTCAATTGCAGTGACTCCAAAGGCTATATGACCCTTATTGAGTCTAGTTTCAAGAAAATATATAGCCTTTAGCCAACTAGAAGCTCACACTTCCCAAAAATTTTTGTTTTCGTATGTTGCTACAAATGTTGGCTAGTTTCACTGGGCTAAATTAAAAAATTCAAAACTCTTTGTGTACAGCTCCAAATAATTCATATGACCTATCAAATTGAATCTTAGGATGTCTACTTTCATCCTATAAAATTTCACAATTTGTGGTCATCATTTGGTTATCCAAAACCACCTGATAAGCTTACTACCTCGTAGGAACTTTCACTAGCAGCACTGTTCACATTTCAAATTTTTAGTGTTTATTCCTATAATCATGAATATTCATCATTTCATTTCATTAAATGCCACAATTAAGTACAAGACATATTGGTGAATAAAATTTGGAGTGTTACAGTTCTCCCCCTCTTAAATATATTCCTATAATCATGAATATTCACCATTTCATTTCATTAAATGCCACAATTAAGTACAAGACATATTGGTGAATAAAATTTGGAGTATTACAGCTTTCCCCCTCTTAAATAAATTCCATGCCTGAAATTTACTGCATATACATAGCCATAAATGTCAGGTAATGCTTCCGTATATGTTCCACTGACATTACTACCGCTATCACAATATGTTTAGACAGACTCAGATCTGTGAAATCCTTGTTCAATTTCTACTCATAAATCAATATGGCTGTCACCGAACTGTCTAACGCTCAATGTGTTAGTAACAACTTTAGCCTTTCCAGAGTGATATTTTATCTATAGATTGTAATATTTAAGCAACTCCATGCATCTGTGTTTTTTCACATTCAACTTTTTTTAATCATATAAATATTTTAAACTCTTGTGGTTGCAATACAGTTCTACGGTCGCACTATAGAGATAACATCTCCAGATTTTCGGTACCAATACAATTTCTTCTTACTCAAGATCATGTGTGAGATAATAATTAAATTTTAGTGAGGCTTTCATTCTCCAGTTGTATAAGCCAATACATAGCCATACTGTATTAAAACACTTCACAGTCTATGCCTACTGGCATCATCAAGGACAATGAAGGTCCACAATGGATCTGGGAGTTACAGTATCGATGCTAACATTAATTTCAGTCTTAGTTTCAGTTTCAGCATTGAAGCTTCTCTCACAATTATGGTCCCATAGATAATGTTGAGTTTTATTTTTTAGTAATTTTGGAGAAATTCAGTATCAATCTTTAGTAATATTCAATAAGTCCTAGAAGACTGCGTATTTCATAAATAGTTTTCGGCCTTTTTTAGTTTATTTCTGTTTTCCCCTTGTAAGGATCCCCCCTAAGACTCCTTGCTGTGAGACTATATGGTGGCCTAGAAACCTAACTTTTGAAAGCTAGAACTCACATTTGCTCATATTGGCATGGAGTTGCTTAGATATCAGTGCTGACTTGAGATTTAGGATTAGGGTATATAACCCTCTTCCCTTTGTAGTCTAGCAATACACTACTTGCAGTCAAGTATTACTTCTAACCTTTGCAGCGATAAACAAATTAAATCCACAGTTGATTTATGCCACTCGCCATTTATTATACAATTCAAATAAACTTCGGTAGTGACAATTCTAGCATCCGTAGTAAATCATACCTTGAGTCAATTCAGGAGATGTCCTGGCTTCCTCCTGCATAATCGTATACACTCTACCCTGTGCTCTTGGTTTGGGCTCAGTAAGGCGTTGTTGTTGCTATGGGCAATTAATAACATAATGTCCCGACCTACCATAGATATAGCAAGTATTTAGCTGGGTTGAAGCTTGAGTTGCTGGTAGAGTCTGTAGTAATAGAGCACCACTACAAGTCCAGTCAGGATGGTGTGGCTTGCTACAATACCATCATGTTCTGCATTGAAAGGGTCTTTGATTACCCTGACCCCTAGCTTGATTCGGTTTCTTATTTCTACTCATGGGTGGTCTGCTTGGTTCTTTGCATTTTTGGGATGAGCTCCCACTACCAAGCGCACCCTTGTCATTCTTGACTCTATTAAAATGTAGGTTCAACAAGTTATTCTCAATGACATGGCATTCTTCAATTGCTTTGTTAAACTCAATGTAACATCTCGAAACCAGTTTTTCTTTCATCTATAGCTTCAATCTCTCGATCATCATATCTGCACTCCATTCTTCGTCATCCCAATACTTGAGGTATGCTAAATATCAAGACAAGCGAATATACCAAGCTAAATAGTCATCAAAGCTCTCCTTGTCTTGCTATTGCATGCTGAGGAATTCTTGCTCTTTTTCCATCCTAACAGAAGGGGGAAAATATTTCTCGTTAAACTTCTCTTGGAATAATTCTCATGTTACTGAAATATTCCTTCCTTACATAATTAGTTCTGTGTTCTTCCACTATCGATCTACATTACCTTCCAGTTTATAAATGGCTAGCAAAACTTTGAATTCATTCAGGCACCGCAGAATATTAAATATTTTCTCCAAGCGTAACAGCCAGTCTTCGGCTAAATGTGGATCAAATTCCCTCAGAAGACAGGAGGTTATTGCTTACTAAACCTGCCTAACCAGGTCTGGATGTTTGCCTCAGGCTCAGGTAAAATATCCTCTAGTTGGTGTTCTTTGAGCGGATCTTCTTCACCTTTTTTCCCTTACTAGTTCCTCGAGGCAATCTTGCCTCTGCTGCACTTCCCACAGTTCTTCCTGGATTTCATTCATAGTGGCTTGTTGTTAGGTCAATATACCCAGAATCTGCTGTTGGATTGTATCAGGTCTAGCACCCACTTCCTCATCATTATTTCCATGCCGACCTCAAATTCGACCTCCAACTTGGCCTCTACCCCGTTGTCTACCACATACCATCTCTATAATGCACTCTACATGAAAATAGAGAAGAAATTAAATTTCATATAGATGCAAGTGCATTTTCGTCATTTCATAATAAATTTGGTGTTTTATTGGCAAAATTACGATTTTGCCGTTAGATTTTTTTAATTAATTCCTTTTCTTCTTTTCCTTGGCCAAAATTCCCTTTAATATTGGACCAAATAGTATGCTTTACTATTCTTTCATTTTGGGCTTCAATATTGGGCTTTTTGGAAAAACCCAATAATTCATAATTTATTCTAGCTCAATTCTCATGAAAATGAAAATTTACTAACTTCTTAAATTCTAAGCTCATGAATATTCACCACTTTATTTCATTGAATATTTCAAGTAATTACAATATATATTGGTAAATAAAATTTGGGGCGTTACAGATTACATAATAAATAAAAACTAATTCAAGCAGAGTTAATGATGTTCCCATCATTCAACGTAAGGCATCAAGAAGTAAGTGTCACATCTATCTGGCACCATCCTAAGGAATTAAACCCCTAGAAACCTTGTGTGCCATTGCTTGGCATCTTCTTTCATGCCATCACCCTGGTTATTGATTTGGTCAGGGCAGATCGCCGTGGAAGACAAGGAAATTATGGTACAGGTGCCTGAAATATCAAAACCAACATATCAAAATGTAATCAAAGTTCTAAGTAGCCAACTATTCAATCACAGTTGAAGAAACACATCATAAAGCAGTTGACAAACATTGAACTTGCCATGTCCTTATTCAAGATCTCAGAAATAAGCTCTTCAGTTATAGCTTCTACTTGGTTTGGTTGGGTAAAGACCTCTATCTCAAATGTAATCATTGGATACTGGTCTGAACCAAAGCACTTGTCGACGAACTCCTGGAGGATCTTCCTGGCAGATTGACCAACGACCTTTTCTGTGAGAAAAACTTCTTCCAAGATTAATCATTGGGAATGGGATGCTTCCTCTTTTT
This sequence comes from Inga oerstediana, assembly GCA_963210345.1. Lineage (NCBI taxonomy): Eukaryota > Viridiplantae > Streptophyta > Magnoliopsida > Fabales > Fabaceae > Inga > Inga oerstediana. The sequence continues at coordinate 57,043,433 of OY723400.1, read as the reverse complement.
GAACTGAGTAGGGCTTTTGGACTGAGTGGCACTAGTGCAAAACATTAATTTAACTACATGATTTTGCATCAGTTACTTGAAGAATAGAAGTGATAATTCATGTGATATAATTTTGCTTCTATTTTACATGTAACTAATGCTATAATGTACAATATGGCATCAGTTACTTGAAGAACAGAAGTAATAATTCATGTGACATAAGTTTGCCTCTGTTTGAAGTGTAACTGACGCAGTAATGTATGATATGCCATCAATTGTATAATCAATTGATGCCGTAATTAAGATGCTATAAGAATAATAATTATAGAATCAGTTTAGTAAGCACCAGAAGCCATAATTAATATAAAGTTTTGGAATTTAATTGTGAACTAAATTTGAAATATAACATGTCATAACTGTAATTAAATACTATAAATAAATTTTAAAAAATAATTTTCCAAAATATAATTATATTATAGTTATATTATAAATGACTTTTTTAAGTGAGTCATTTATAGCTCAAGACCATCTAGTAGAGGTCAGTGAATTTCTTTTAACTACTAAACTGAACCTAGTTAATTATTAAAAAAAATGGATGATCAATTTATGGGTGGAACTTGACCCATAATTTATAATTTATTTACCGAGCTTACTTATAGTGCCGGGTCCTATAGGAAACAAAGATCTTAAGTATAACCCACTTGGCTCTAAGGAAGTCCTAGAAATATGTTAACTATTTTTTCTAAAGAAAAGAAAATATTGCTTCGGTTCCCACTCCACTTGACGCCCTAATGCCTTCAACAAAAACCTCTACTACTCTGCTAACTTCATGGCATCTCTATATGAATTTTGCTCCAGCTTCGCTAACTTCGCAACTTCCCTTCATCATTGTTTGTAACTGCTTTCAAATAGAGCACTACAAAAACACACTCAATTTCCAATAGAATATGCCACGGAATTTTTTCTGTGGCAAATTCCGTCAAAAATTCCATCAGAAATTTTTTTGATGAAATTTTGCTGTGACTAAATTTGTCATGGAATTAACCACGAAAAACTTCCGTGGGTAAATTAGCCACAGAATTACGTTGCAAATTCTTTGGGAAAACTTTTTACCACAAAAAAGCTCCTTGCACATTGTCACATAACTTTTGGGTGCAAATTCCATCACAAAAATTTAAAATTTATAAAATTTTAAATTTAAAATAATATTATAAAATTAATTATTAAATAATTTAAATTAAAAATAAAATATTATTAGTAATGAATATTATATTATTATTCATTAATATTATATTTAAAAATTTTTACTAAAATAATATTTTTAATATTATTATATTATTCATTATTTAATTTTATTTAAAAATAAATTATTATTTATTATTATTACATTTTTATTTTATATTAAAAAAATATTTATAATATTAAATTATTTTTTATTAAGTAATTGTAATTAAAAATATAATTTTTAGAAAATTGATTAAATTGTAGTTATAAAAATATTTATTAAATATTTAAAATTTACTGAATTTGAAATTAATTAATCATAAATATATAAATATTTTTTTATATTTTTTATTTAATTTAATTTATTTTTAATAATATTATATTTATATATATAATTAATTTTATATTATGATAATATGATATATATATATATTATAACCCCTCCATAATTATATCCGAAATACGCGATTAAAATGAAATAGAAACCAATAATAATCAAATAACATTTACTAACCCATCACATGACGGGGTTTTCACAAATACCATTCAAAATTATTTATAAACTTAATCTCATATTCACATTTTGAATACAATTACTACGCGAAGATAAATCACATTCATATAAATATCAAAGTGCACAACATAATCATCCCGGCAATCCCAGGTACATACCTTCGCTAAAGATACACAGGGCACAATTGCCCATTACAATTCTTCAAATAGGGATTACACAATCTCATTTCAAATTCATAACCATATATTCAACTGAATCATATACAGTCTTCACAACTCATTGATAACCAACTACCAACTCTCATCCCGAAGGAGTCCTAGCCGCTCCCTCCATGAGCCACTTGTCTTGTCTAAATTGTTGGTAGGGGAGGGTGAGATTCAAGAGAATCTCAGTAGGAAACAGATACCATAATTCATGCATGATAGATGCTATGTGTATGACATGTTAGCTTTATCTAGATACATGCCCCATAATGACATTTCTGCATGCTCAATATTTCATGTAACAAAACTATGGCCACAACAAAACAAAAACAGAGCATCATTTATTCAAATCTACTCTACACAATCAAGTAAAGCAATCACATACATCACTACACAAGCAAAGATATCAAATACATGCAAGTAAGGTAAGTCCACTACCTCCAGTCTTTTCTCCTCGATTGCGTGACAACAACTCGGGGCTTCACATTCGATCCTACAATGTCAAATGTACTATTTAGACACTTCCATAGTATTTCTGGGGGTTATATGAGGCTATATTGAAAATTTACTAAAATACCCTCGGGGGCCCGGCCTGGCCCCGCCGTACCCGGTCCGGCTGTACTTTTCATGAAATTTTGACATGGGCTATTCTAACATATTTTTGCCCAAGGAATCTATTTGCGAACTCAAAATTATCAAATTCAATGTCAATTTACAAATTTACCCTTGGCAGCCCCACTTTAAGGGTTTCAGGGGCATTTTCATAATTATGCTTTTTCGACCTTTTCTGAAAAAGTGACCAACTGTAAACCCACCTAATTTTCACTCCTGAACTAAATGGAATTATCAAATCATTGAAAATCCATCTCTAACCCCTCCAAACTAGCCTTGGCTGAAATTTTCAATTCCACGGGAAAAATTGGGGTTTTTCTGTTTCGGCTCCGCAGACGTGTTTCTTTCTACTCCTAACCACTTTATTAACCATTACATTGGGTTAGAACTACCATTTAGTATCAATTTAGGCAGCATAACACCTAGGCCAACCCATTTTCCAAATTTACAAACAAAGACAATCCGGTGAAATTTCACCGATTAAATCAACCACAACAGCCAGAACAATCAAAGATTTAAGTTTCGTAAGTTACTTCAAGCTCCCTCTGGCTTTTCCCTAAAATGGCTAAACCCTAACTCATTTTCAATCAGAAAAATTCTTGCTTCAACACCTTAAATTACATAGAGTAGAAGCTTAGGAGAAGTATTGCACCAGTTAGGAGCTAAATCATAGGATGAATCGCCTTACCTTGCAATTTCTTGCTCTTTCTTTCTCTATAAACCAAACCAGCTCCTCTCTCTCATGTTGCATGAAAAATGACGGAAAATAACTGAAGAAGATGCGGCAATATGTTTTAATTCCATACTGATGTCATGTTTTATCTTGATGATGTCATAACTCCCATTTTCGGATTTTCTGGCAGATTTTCTGCCTAAACTTTGAAAAATCATAACTAATTCTAGAAAACTCAAAATGAGGTGATCCCAAAGCCAAATGAAAGATATTTAAGTCCTATCTATAGGAAAAATATGGGCCAATACCCAAAATCACCACAAAATTCCGGAATTACATAAAACTCATCACTGCCCCAACACAGAGTTCAGTTTCCATCCCAAACTTTGGACAGTTATATCTTCTAGCTCACAAAATGAAATGGCACAAATTATATGTCCATTTTGAAGCTTGGGATATGAAATTTAATACGGGAAAGTTTCAGAATTTTTAGACACAATTTGTTTATTCAAAACGTTCACACAAACTAACTGTCCAGAATAGAGTTTCACTAGACAAAATTTCAGATTTTGCATCTTTGCTTCCAATGGTTCCATTTTCATACCAAACATCATTCCCACATAAATTTTCAAAAGGAATCCATTGGAAACACCAAATCAATCAAATTCACATCTCATTGACATGTTTTCACAACAATCTCAACATATCAACACAATTCACATTTCAAAACCTAACATTGCAACTTTTCCATTCCAAAGTTCCAAATCAATTTCAATGACATCAAAACACACTATGAAACCATTTCCAACACAATACCCCATTCAATTCTTCCCTCTATTCTAAGTCAATTTGGATGTTAATCCACAATTGAGCTCAAATACAAGGTTTCAGCGCTGCTCACAACACACACGAATCACATTCGAGTGCCAAATCACATCATATTCTCCAAAAGGGTTATTTATCACTAACCACCTCCACTTCTGAAGTCATTAACCCTTAATCACAATTTGGGATCTTGCTAAACCGGGGCTTAGCAATCCACTAATCTCAGGCTTATTCCCTAGCCTCGAGTCTCAAAATTTAGGGTATTACATATATAACATTATGTAATAAAGTAGCAGGTTCATCTCGATGCAACTAGCAAAAGCTCGAGCGCAAAGGCACCAAGAGCATGAGGTTGTGCGTTCGAATGGAAGGGGAGGAATTTACAAGATTTAAGAGGCACAGACACATGGTAGAGCTCAGAGTTGACACGTGGTAGCACAAAGATGTTAGATCCCATATGTTTTGATGATAACAAAGATTGGATCAATAATATGAAAGGATTTGATAACAAACAAATGGATTTGAACAAAGTAGCAAAGCATCACTTGGAGTCAGCACTAGAAGTAATCAACATCACTTGGAGTCAGCACTGGAAGTAATCAACAAATTTTAAGAAGGCTTACTCGAGTAGCCACTCGGGTAACAGAAGCCATTACTCGAGTAGCCACTCGAGTAAGCAAACAGAATTTCATCCAGTGAGGCACTGCCAAATTTTAAACGACGTTACTCGAGGGACAACCCGAGTAATCTGCAAAGTTATATAGACCATTACTCGAGTAGCCACTCGAGTAATAAGATTTTCACATGCATCACTCGAGTAGCCACTAGAGTAACCAGGTCCAAAATCTTCCAGTGACTCTCGGCCAAGAAATGTAGTCCATCACTCGAGTAGCCACTTGAGTAACCAATGAGAAAATAGCATTACTCGAGGGACAACCTGAGTAATCTGCAGAGTTATATGAAGTGCCACTCGAGTAGCCACTTGAGTAACCAGATAGTAAACTCTCGGCCAAGAATTTGATGTCATTACTCGAGGGAGTAATCGAGTAATCTGCCAAGCTATTTGAAAGCCACTCGAGGGATCACTCAAGTAACGTGTGAAGTTAAATGAAGCCCACTCGAGTAGCCACTCGAGTAAGTAGTTTACCACAGTGATCACCCGAGTAACCAATGAAGGTAAAGACATGGCCACTCGAGTAGCCACTCGAGTAATCAGGTATTTTCAAGGTTTGTAATATATCACTCCATGTCTTACCCGAGTCATTCTTGATGCAAAATGTTGATGTGCTCACTGCCATATTTTTGACAGATTTACTCGAGGGACCACTCGAGTAACGAACTTGATCACTCGAGTAACCACTCGAGTAAGGCAGTCCAGAAATTATATTTTCATCGAATATCTCTTGTTTGTTATCTATATGATTAACTCTTCATTGTATTAGTATTCTAAGTATATTTGCAGAGAAACAATGAAAGAGTATGACAGATTTGAGAATTCAAATAAAAGTCCGAACGTTCACCTAACGCTACCTACCACAAATGGATAGTTTTCAGATACGAAGAATAGTCAACCGTTGCTGCGCGACTCTAACGGACAAGTTTGAAATTGCTTCCAACGAACACTACAACTCATATATATATGGAGTATTCAAAGAGAAGATAAGGAGACATAAACTGAGATCACACATCAATCAATACACTTAGTGCCTTATTTTTCCTATACTCATTCATTTGTACTTCAGTGATTATATATTTGCTATGTGTGAGAGTTTTTCATTACAAACTCAATATTTGTTATTGAGACAACTTAAGGTAGTAGAACCTTGAGTTGGGGATTTGATTGCAACATGTAAGGGGGAGTGAGTGTCCAGGTGTAGGAACTTACTGTGTACTGAGGTGCTAAGAACCCACTGAATCTTGGATAATATAGTGAAACTCTCAGTGACACTCTGAGGACTGGATGTAGGTCAAAGTGGTTGTGGCCAAACCAGTATAACTCTCAGTGTACACTACGGTGATATTTCTCCTTGCTCTTAACTATTTTTTAATATTCCGTAAATTTCCTTATACGCAACGAAATTTCTGGTATCACCCAATTCACCCCCCCTCTTGGGTGAAACGCTTGCACTAACAGAAAAGACACTTGGCATACTTCGAGTAGTGGCACGTCGTGCATTGCAAGGAGGGTGGACATGTGGTAGTGCAAGGAGGAGACACTTGGCACACTTCAAGGAGGGACACATGGTGCATTACAAGAAGGGTGGACATGTGGCAGTGGTAGGAGGTGACATGTAACAAAGCAAGGAGGAGACACTTGGAGCACTTTGAGGAGGGATACATAATGCACTGCAAGGAGGGTGGACATGTGGCAGCGCAAAGACGAGACACATGGTTGAACCAACAATAAGGTGGCCTCTTACAAACGTTACGTGGTATTTGAAAATTTAAAAAAATAAAAAAATAAATTTGTGACGGAATTAGTGCGAGGGTGGACATGTGGCAGCGCGAGGAGGAGACACGTGGCTAAACGAACAATGAGGTAGCTTCCTACAGACATGACACATGGCATTTGAAAATTTAAAAAAATAAAAAATAAATTTGTAACGGAATTGGAAATTCATTTGTCACGTATCTATTACGGCGTTGGTTTAGTTATAATGCGATGTCGTAATACATTCATTTATGACATCATATCTTGAGCAACTGATGCCATAATATATATTTTCCACAATGGCTAATTCCACTACATCCTAAATTCTTTGGTGAAAATGCAATTTTAACTAATTTCAAATTAACTTTTTGCATTAATGTGGGGGGCTTGGACTGAATGGGAGGCTTGGACTAATTGGGGAGATTAGACTTGGTGGTCAACTTCTTTTGAACGACTGACTTCTTTTAAGTGGGGGTCTTCCACACTCTAAGTAGAAAACGAGCCACGCAACGAAGTTGCCCGTAGCCCCTCATTGTATCCCTATCTTTAATGGGCACAACAAGTAGATAGTTGGGGTCGAGTTGATGTTGATTTGTACTTTCACATGTTTAAGAGGGATAGGCTCATTATGAAGCTTGGTATCCTCTGAGCGATTGAACATATGGCCTGTTGCAACTATATGGTATCCAGGGCTATCGGCAAAACACTCAACATCCGCCAAACCCTCAAGTAGATCATTTGGAGGGGGAATGTGCAACAGCCTCTAGTACTTAGGCTATTATTTACCCCTTGTTTCTTCATAGAATGCTCCTTCATCAACTCTTATGTAGGAAATCGTATTTGTTTTTGCATTTCATCACATTGTTTATGGAGTTTTTATACTTTTTGTCCCTGTTATTTCTCCAAGGTTGTCGTTGACTATAAAATTTTTTCTTGGTCAATCCAAAGCTAGCACCCTTAAGAAGATCAAGATGGTCAAGCCCCAATGTCTTGGCCATTGCGCCATCATTTGCAAAAAGGCAACCCCCCAATGTTGCAACTTCCTAGGACATGGCTTGTTGTGCATTTAACAATAATGTTAATATTGATAATTAATCGTAGACATTACTTCTATGAACCGGTAACTAATATTAATACTTACCATTTTATCAACAACTTCCTTCACCTAAGGATTGTCATAAGAGCTATCTTTATTTTGCCATGCCACTAACCAAAGTTCATGATGGGGAGGTCTATTACAATCCCTACTCTTAACAATCAACTTTTCAGTAATCCGAGCATACCTTATTCACCCTTCCTTGTAAGGATACTTATTGTTCTTCACCCTCCTCCTATTCACCCAGATTAATTCTTACAAAAGCATACGACACTTGAGTTAATATTAAACAAATACATGTAGGTCATGAATAACAATTACCTGGAATGCTAGGTCGTGACTTGAGATGACAAAATTTCTCCAATCATCCAGTTTGATGGTGGATCGAAGATCCATAAGAACTTTTGTCTCATCAGCCTCTTTAGAATTCTGCAAATACGCCTTATTCAATACATGACAGAATGCGCATAGTGATTGGCCAACCTTATTGATGATAAATTCCCTGATGTAATCTTTATCTACATGATATGCAGATTACAAAGTACACAATTCTAGTTAACATTTTTTTACATGTACATAGTAAGTACTTAATAGGCATATATACCTTACCGTGACATTATCCCAAATAACTTATGTGTAACCTTCCTATACTCGACACCAATTACCTGCTGAGATAGGAATGTTAGTCCTTTCCATTAAGCTTATGTAGTTGATAAAGTGTGGCAAATGAAGAGGTTGACCATTATTGTTCCATATCACCTTAAATCTTCTCCCCATAGACTACTTCGTTCACAAAAGTCAAGGCGCAACAGCCCCTCCTTACAATATCCCGCACTCATTCTAATGCCTGTTATGGGGTCTCGTTTCTGGGTTGCCTAGTGACAACATCAGTACCAGTGGGAACATTATCATAGTTAAAGGCACAATCAGAACTAAGGGCATTATCAGTACCCTGGGAAGTAAAACTGACCATTTTAATTGGAAAACAAAACTCATTTAGTCAGCCATAAGGAACAGAACAATGGGTTTTTCAGAAAAACACGATGCACAACTAAGGTCAAAACCTACCTAGACAAAATGAAGTGAAAATTAAGGAGAACACAGAATGCAGAATAGAGAATGTAAATGCAAAAGAGAAATCATACCTTAAAATAAAAAGAACAAAGTACACAAAGGAATGTGACCAAGCTAGGGCTTTGAAATGAAAAAGAGAGTTAGGGCCATTGAAGTAACTTGCATGACTGTTGGACCGAAGTTTAAAGAAAGTAGTAGAGGATGTTGTTTACTTGGATACAACTATCGATGGCCAAAAAAGTCAACCAAAGTTGTGGGGTTCTAAGGATAGTGTACTAAAAACAAGCGTGTTAAGTGTAATAACTTGGGAAAGTGAAGAGGCTCGAGATAAGGGGTACATGTTTAAAACACTTGATGAAACTTGCTCATGGTTATAAGTTTAGAATCTTTATGAAAGGCGGTCTTTCCTTACTATTCTTAATTTACAACCGTAATGAACTTTTGAATGAAATTTCATGGTTTTAACATGACAATTATTAGGTTTTGTAAATGGAGACGGTGATTTCTTAATACCTGTTAGGTATTTGATGTGGTATTCTGAAGAGTGACAGGTTTTACATAATAACTGTAACTTATTTGACGTTTTTGTTAGGATCGGTAGGCACAGCGGAAGAATTTTAAAAATTTTCACCGATCCTAATCGAGGATCTATCAACAGCGTTTAAACCAAGTTGGAAGGATTCATACCTTTTTTATGATTCAGAGTTTTCATGATCTCTAGGAGCCAACACGTCAGGTCCGCTCCCTCTACCAGTATCTACACGAATGCTCTCCAACCGAGACTACGTGTTAGCGCCTCTAATGTCTCCTAGGGTTCCACTTACGGCTCTCAATTCTCATGAGCATTTGAATATATCTGCTCTATCAAGTTTATAACCTATGAGGGCTATTTTCAAATTTCAAAATTAATCATCATTAATTTCAAAATTAATTAACAATTAATTATCTTGATGAGCTAATTAAATAAATTCAGTTTAAATTAAATCTCTCCAACAGTTTTAATTTAACCTAATTATTTAATCCAAATAAAGAGCCATTAGATTTAATTTATCTTCATAAATTAAATCTGAGATACTATATCTCTATCATGTTAGTTATTAAATTTAATATATCTTAATAAATTAAATTTAAAACTAACACAATATAATAATATCATATAATATATATATATATACATATATATATATATATATATAAGATATATATTTCAAAAATATATATATCTATATAATATTATTAAATATAATAATATCATATAATATATATATACATATATATATATATGAGATATATATTTTGAAAATATATATATCTATATAATATTATTAATGAATTTTATATTTTATATATATATATATATAATTCATCCACCCTAAATTAAACATTATCTCGTGTTTGGCCATTCTTGTGTGCGACCCTGTAGGCCCATATGAAGTTGGCAGTGGGCCAATAACTATACTAACCCAAAAGTCGCAAGCGGTCTCTAGCAAGACATTACGACTATCCAATTCATATGAGGATCGTTATCACGATGCAACCTGTCATACAACCATGTCACGTCCCTTTTGTCACACGATATATCGATCAAGGATAAGGCATGGATAATGTCATCCTCTTGTTCCTGACCATTACTTTCTCGATTCCTGAGTAGCCTGATAACAGAGACAGAAACTCCTTTCATCATAGTATGGCTATACATTTCTCAGACTCACTCATCGAGGGGCCCAGTAATATCTCTCTACTAATGTGAGGGACAAATTCCATCTTGATCATTCATATTCCTCTGTATGAAAAACCACTAAGCTCGATCGTAGCCTTTATCATCACCCAGTCAAAAGTAACTTTTGACTAGTTCAAAGCTTAGCAACTCTCATGTAGGAATCCATGATGACCTCAGGTCTAAGGGTATCGTGACGTGGTTATACATAAGAAAAGCTTATGACTTGATCCATATAGCTTTCTCATAGTGGGTCGGTCCAGCACCTTGTACTCTTATAAGTGCCTAAGACTTTGATTCGTATCTCCATATCTTATCAAAGTCATACTGGTCTTGTTTCATCTCTGCTCCCGCATAGATGACCGACCAGGGACATTTTAGGACAATCTTTACGAATTATCCAAGGATACAATTATCACAGTTAACATGCAAATAATATGATAATAGAACGGAGAAATTTCATTAAAATAATAATGTTCAAAGTACAATGATTAGCCTTTAGGGCACAATTTCCAACATCCTCCCACTTGCCCTAGGTGCAATCATTAATTTGCCTAATTCCCATTGCCCTAACATGACGCTCATGCTTTACCTGTTTAAGTGGCTTAGTAAGAGGATCAGCAACATTATCTTCTCCTGCTACTTTACATATCTTTATATCACCTCTATCATTGATTTCTCTAATAAAATGAAATCGCCTGAGTATATGCTTTGTCCTTTGATATGACCTAGGCTCCTTAGCCTGTGCAATAGCACTACTATTGTCACAGAATAAATCTATTGGATTTGAGATGGTAGGCACCACCCCTTGTTCAGTAATGAACTTTCTGATCCAAACGGCTTCTTTAGCTGCATCTGATGCTGCTATATACTCAGCTTCTGTTGCAAAATCTGCTATAGTGCTTTGCTTGGAGCTCTTCCAGCTTACTGCTCCACCATTCAGGAGGAATACATATCCAGATTGCGATTTAAGGTCGTCTTAGTCAGTTTGGAAACTTGCATCTGTGTAACCGGTTACACAGAGCCATCATCCAATCCACCATAGACCAAAAATAAGTCCTTAGTCCTTCTTAAGTACTTTAGGATATTCTTGATGGCAGTCCAATGACCCTCACCAGGATCTTGTTGGTATCTGCTGGTCATACTTAAGGCAAACGAGACATCCGGTTAAGTACATAACATGGCATACATGATGGATCCAATGGCCGAGGCATATGGAACCTTACTCATGCGATCTCGCTGATCAGGTGTACTAGGAAATAGATCTTTGCTAAGATGGATGCCATAAGGCATGGGCATGTAACCCCTTTTTGAATCCTGCATACTGAACCTATGCAGTATCTTGTCTATGTATGTACTCTGAGTTAAGCCTATAAGTCTTTAGGATCTATCCCTATAGATCCTAATTCCTAGGATATAGGTAGCTTTACCTAAGTCTTTCATTGAAAAGGACTTTCCTAACCAAGACTTGACACTCTGCAAGGTAGGAATATCATTCCCAATGAGTAGGATGTCATCTACATAAAGCACTAGAAATACAACTATGCTCCCACTAATCTTCTTGTAAACACAAGGTTCATCGATGTTTTGAATGAATCCAAACTCTTTGACTACTTCATCAAAATGATGATTCTAGCTTCGAGATGCTTGCTTCAATCCATAAATGGATCTTTGAAACTTGCAAATTTTACCAGAGTCCTCTGGACACACAAAACCTTCAGGTTGTGTCATGTACACATCCTCAAGCAGCTTTTCATTAAGGAAGGTTGTTTTGACATCCATCTACCAGATTTCATAGTCATAATATGCTGCAATGGCAAGAAGGATTCTGATTGATTTGGCCATTGCAACTGGGGAAAATGTTTCATCATAGTCTACACCATAAGTTTGAGTGAATCCTTTTGCAACCAGTCGTGCCTTGAACACATTTACATTGCCATCCATGTCAGTTTTCTCCTTGAAAACCCATTTGCACCCAATGATTTTTACACCTTCAGGTGGATCAATTAAGGTCCATACCTGATTGTCGTACATGGATTGCATTTCAGACTTTATGGCATTTAGCCATTTCTCAGAGTTTGGTCCCACTGTGGCTTCTCGATAGGTGGTGGCTCATTTTGCTCAATGAGCAACACATCACGGCCTTCAGTAATCAGAAATCCATATCTCTGAGGCTGATGCCGTGTCCTATCAGATCTTCATGGACCTTGTGTTACTTTAGGAGGCTCAGCAACTTGTTGTGAGTCTTCTCTAATTTCCATCTGTGGTTCTGTACCATCTTGTGGCTCTCGAATTTCTTCGAGATGTACGTCACTCTCACTGGTTGTTTTAGAGACAAACTCTCTTTCTAGAAACTTGCCATTTCGAATAACAAACACTTTGTTATCGGTGGGATTATAGACATAGTATCCTTTCGTTTCTTTAGGATACCCCACGAAAAGGCACTTTATGGATCTGAGTGCTAATTTATCAGAGGCTTGTTGCTTAACATATATCTCATATCCCCAGATTTTGAGAAAAGATAAACTTGCTTTCTTTCCAGTCCATATCTCATATGGTGTCTTTTCAATTGCCTTAGATGGAACACGATTTAGTGTGAACGCAGCTGTCTCTACGGCATGTCCCCAAAAAGACGGTGGAAGATCTGTTTGACTCATCATAGATCGAACCATATCTAATAGTGTTCGATTCCTCTGTTCAAAAACGCCATTCCATTGTGGTGTTCCTAGAGGAGTCAATTGTGAGATTATCCCACAACTCCTAAGATGGTTAATGAATTCTTGGCTCAAATATTCACCACCTCGATCAGATCGAAGTGCTTTAATTGTTTTACCAAGTTGGTTTTATACTTCATTTTGGAATATTTTGAATATTTCAAAAGATTCAGATTTATGTTTCATTAGATAGATATAGCCATATCTACTAAAGTCATCTATAAATGTAATGAAGTAGACATAACCTCCTCTGGTAGCTATATTTAATGATCCACATACATATGTATGTATGAGGCCCAATAATTCAATAGCCCTCTCACTATGCCCAGTAAAAGGTGCCTTAGTCATCTTTCCTAATAAGCAAGATTTGCATGTATCATATGATTCAAAATCAAATGAGTTTAGAAATCCATCTTGATGGAGTTTAGAAGTGCGTTTCTCATTTATGTGGCCTAGACGACAATGCCATAGGTAGGTCGGATTCAAATCATTTGATTTTATCCTCTTAGTAGTTACGTTATAGATATTCCTATTATTAGGATGTTCCAAATTTAATATATAATGACCAACATGCAAATCACCATCAGCATAGAAAATGTCATTACGATAAATAGAACATTTACCATTCCTAGTAATGGAAGTATAACGTTCCTTATCCAAATAAGAAAGAGAAACAATGTTACTACTCAAAGCAGGAACATAATAGCAATTGTTCAAAACTAACAAAAGCCCACTGGGCAGAACTAATTCATAAGTGCCTATGGCTAAAGTAGCAACTCTTGCTCTGTTTCCAACTCATAGGTCTACCTCGCCCTTATTCAGCTTTCTACTGTCCTTTAGACCCTACACATTTGTACAAATGTGACAACCACATGTAGTATCTAATACCCATATAAAGGAAGTAGAAAAATGAATGTTTATAACATAAATACCTGAAGCGATAGCCTCGCTATCCTTCTTGTTCTTTTTCAGATCTTCTAGGTAAAGTTTGCAATTCCTCTTCCAATGACCGGGTTCATTGCAAAAGTAGCAGACTCCTTCCTTTAGAGGCTTTGCCTTCTTAGGTGCAGGCTTGGTTTCAGGCTTGTTTGACTCTTTGGTCTTACCACCTGAGCCATTACCCTTCCATTTGCCCTTCCCTTTATTTTTCATACCCTTTCCTTTCTGAACGATCAAAACTGTGCTAGGCTTTTTCTTAATGCTTTACTCAGCAGTTTTGAGCATCCCATGCAGCTCAGAAATTGATTTCTCCATGTTGTTCATGTTGTAGTTCATAACAAACTGGTCATAACTCTCCGGGAGTGAGTTGAGGATCAAATCCATAGCTAACTCCTGGCTCATGGGAAATCCAAGCCTCTCAAGGTGATCAATATAGCCTTTCATCTTTAACACATGATTACTAACTGATACACCTTCAGCCATTTTGCAGGAATGTAAGGCCTTTGTGGTCTCATACCTTTCTTGCCTTGCCTGTTGCTAGAATATTTCCTTAAGATGTACAATCATCTCATGAGCCTCCATAAGTTCCAGATCTCTTTGGAGCTCTGGAACCATAGTGGCAAGCATCAGGCAACCTACATCCACAGAGTCATCCTTATGCTTTGTGTAAGCATCTCTCTGAGCTCTTGGAGCATTGGCTGCAGGCTCCTCAGGAATGGGTTGATCTAGGACATAAGCCTTTCTTTCTTGCTTGAGAACAATTTTCAAGTTCCTGAACCAGTCAAGAATGTTTGTCCCATTGAGTTTGTCCTTCTCAAGGACCGATCGCAACGAAAGTGTAGCAGTATTACTAGTCTACATGATTCTACAATTAAAATATGCAAAGTTAGTTAGTAATCTCCCACTAAATTAACAACCCTCAATATAATAATTAGTGGGCTAAGATCCATATTTGGCTTAAACTTAAGTCCGCTTTGGCAAGACACTTAAATTCAAGTTATTTAGGTAGGTAACCTATTTACCAATTACATCACATGTAACTCTTAGATCTTTATGGGATTTAATCATCATATGATCCGGCATGTTTAACCCTATCTAATGCCTTGAGATTCAAAACCGTTTGTTAACCTCAATTAAGTCAAAACAATAATGAATATTATGAGCAGCACCATTACTCAAGCTTGTCTCATCAAGATAACTCAAGTACATCCACTTTGGTGGTTTCCACAATTGAGCGATCTAGGTTTTGACAAGTATTCATTAATTGACGGCATTATGACTTAAGATTTGATTCAGAGGGCTTAATTAATTAGTTTTGTTTATATAGATGCAATCATGGTCGTATCTCATACAGATAAATACATATAAACGTAAAAGTAATCATACAATGATCTTATCAAAAGTATAATTTAAACATGACACAACATGGCTTACCTAACCTAAAATCCTCCTAAGCCAATGAGAAGACTTCTCTAAATAAAAAGAAATACATTGAGAGAAACCTCGTTTAAACATTCGAGGGGAGTGAGATGAGAAGAGAATGTACATCGAGAGTATTTAGAGAAAGGCACAGCATGCAGGCCGTATTTAAATATTACAACCTTTGTAAAATTCTAAAGCCATGTTGTTCACCATACCCAAACAAGGATAAATAATAAACCACAACAAGAAATCATACAGTATGAAAAACAATAAATGTCGTGATCAGATTATATTGCGCTACGCAGAGGTGGTCACGGCGGTCCCGCTAGCCGGTTAGCGGGCGGGGTCAAGGGGGGTCGCCCTTGCGGGGTTGCTGCCCTTAGAGCTTTTGAAAAAGGCACATTCCTTTTAAAAGAAATATTTGAAAATTTTAAATTTTTAAATTTCGGACCCAATTTTTCAAAACAAAAACAACAATGGCCCAGAACGCTTCTGATCCAGATTGTCTTCCCCATAGTTCGGATCCCTATTACCCGAATAGATATCCGAACCTAGACCTGATTTGATTGCCGCCAACTACGATCTCAGGTACCCTACCCAATTTCATGCTTGTTCAAAACGAAAATCACATACATGTTTCAAAACCAAAAACGAACAATTTCAAGATTCAATTTAAACGAAAACAAAAATCAATGGAATTACAAGATCACATCTTTCTAAATAATTTCGTTTCGTATTAACCAAATCACATGCATATTCAAGTGTTTCTTATAAACATACATACACATCCCATATATATCACATGTATAAGAACATAAACTCAATTTAAACGCACAATTGATCTGGCTCTAATGCCACTATTAGGATCGGTAGGCACAGCGGAAGAATTTTAAAAATTTTCACCGATCCTAATCGAGGATCTATCAACGGTGTTTAAACCAAGTTGGAAAGATTCATACCTTTTTTATGATTCAGAGTTTTCAAGATCTCTAGGAGCCAACACGTCAGGTCTGCTCCCTCTACCGGTATCCACACGAATGCTCTCCAACTGAGACTGCATGCTAGTGCCTCTAATGTCTCCCAAGGTTTCACTTGCGGCTCTCAATTCTCATGTGCGTATGAATATATCTGCTCTATCAAGTTTATAGCCTATGAGGGCTATTTTCAAATTTCAAAATTAATCATCATTAATTTCGAAATTAATTAACAATTAATTATCTTGATGAGCTAATTAAATAACTTCAGTTTAAATTAAATCTCTCCAACAGTTTTAATTTAACCTAATTATTTAATTCAAATAAAGAGCCATTAGATTTAATTTATCTTCATAAATTAAATCTGAGATACTATATCTCTATCATGTTAGTTATTAAATTTAATATATCTTAATAAATTAAATTTAAAACTAACACAATATAATAATATCATATAATATATATATACATATATATATATATATATATAAGATATATATTTCGAAAATATATATATCTATATAATATTATTAAATATAATAATATCATATAATATATATATATACATATATATATATAAGATATATATTTCAAAAATATATATATATCTATATAATATTATTAATGAATTTTATATTTTATATATATATATATAATTCATCCGCCCTAAATTAAACATTATCTCGTGTTGGGCCATTATTATGTACGACCGTGTAGGCTCATATGAAGTTG
This sequence comes from Inga oerstediana, assembly GCA_963210345.1. Classification (NCBI taxonomy): domain Eukaryota; kingdom Viridiplantae; phylum Streptophyta; class Magnoliopsida; order Fabales; family Fabaceae; genus Inga; species Inga oerstediana. The sequence continues at coordinate 57,026,304 of OY723400.1, read as the reverse complement.
GCAGTGGGCCAATAACTATACTAACCCAAAAGTCGCAAGCGGTCTCTAGCAAGACATTACGACTACCCAATTCATATGAGGATCGTTATCACGATGCAACCTGTCATACAACCATGTCACGTCCCTTTTGTCACACAATATATCGATCAAGGATAAGGCATGGATAATGTCATCCTCTTGTTCCTGACCATTACTTTCTCGATTCCTGAGTAGCCTGATAACAGAGACAGAAACTCCTTTCATCATAGTATGTCCATACATTTCTCAGACTCACTCATCGAGGGGCCCAATAATATCTCTCTACTAATGTGAGGGACAAATTCCATCTTGATCATTTATATTTCTCTGCATGAAAAACCACTAAGCCCGATCGTAGCCTTTATCATCACCCGGTCAAAAGTGACTTTTGACTAGTTCAAAGCTTAGCAACTCTCATGTAGGAATCCATGATGACCTCAGGTCTAAGGGTATCGTGACGTGGTTATACATGAAAAAAGCTTATGACTTGATCCATGTAGCTTTCTCATAGTGGGTCGGTCTAGCACCTTGTACTCTTACAAGTGCCTAAGACTTTGATTCGTATCTCCATATCTTATCAAAGTCATACTGGTCTTGTTTCATCTCTGCTCCCACATAGATGACCGACCAGGGACATTTTAGGACAATCTTTATGAATTATCCAAGGATACAATTATCACAGTTAACATACAAATAATATGATAACAGAATGGAGAAATTTCATTAAAATAATAATGTTCAAAGTACAATGATTAGCCCTTATGGCACAATTTCCAACAGTTTTTTTAATAATTTTTAGAGTTTATTATTCAACCCCATAGTATAATCAAAAAAATAAAAAAATAAAATGAGAGAGTGAATAAATGAGAGTGCAAATGAGAGAGGCCAGTTTCCCATTGCTGCTCTTGTCCATGCGTCCTTGCTCTCCTATGTAATCGATAAAGAACAAAAGTTAAAAGTTGGAATAGAAGTGGATGGCTAAATGGTTTTCACGGGTTATCCAGCAAATCATGTCCTTTGGAATGGGAAGGGTTACGTTATAGAGCCAAACGTGTCAGTCTAAATTGCAACAATTAACATAAGTAATGGTTGTTTACTATTAACCATAAACATTCCTTAAATTAGTAATGGTTGTCTACTAATAACCAACAAGAGACAATTATTTTAAATATTTTTGGGCTACACTGCCCTAACGATTAATTATTTTTAATATTCAAAAATTGAAAAAAAAAAAAAGCAATAGTGATTTTCAGTTATCACCACTGTTGTTGTCCTCTTCCTCCTCTCTCGGCACATCATCGATATCTAACTGGAAGTGATCATATACAACATGATTGTGCTGAAGGATGAGGTCCAACTTCCTATTCAGACTGTGAGCGTGTCTAGTGAGACGCCTTATGGAGTGATCCAATGTCTGTAGCAGAGCCTCCATTTGAGGAGGAGGCATAAGAAGTGGTGGTGGAGGAGAAGGGGGAGGAGCTTGTGGAGGTGGTTGTGGTGGTGGAGGCAGTGGTGGAAGAGGAGGGGCTTGTGGAGAAGGAGGGTGAGGATGCGTGAAGGAGGAGGAAGGCGAATAGAAAGTGCTCTCTGACATCTGACCATGATGAGGGAGAGAAGAACGAGGTTATGAAAGGGTGCTTTTGAGAAAAGTACTAAGAACAAAAGAAATATGTCAGTATAAATAGAGTTGAACACTTTGATCTAAAGTATATTTTACTTAGGAGAACTGGAACTTTGTGTCAAACCGAACGAGGTTTTGAAAGGTGCATTTTAGATTTGTTTATTACATGACAATTGTTTGTTATAAAATGTTGTTTTAGTCGTTCATATTTTGCTGTCAACGAATATAACTGTTATGTTTGTGTTTTTATTGATGAAAGGTTGGAAAACGAATCATTTGTAAGTGTTATGTGATGATTATTTCAAAAGAACCGTCATTTTTGTCACTAAATAAATGACAGTTATTAATTACAACAATTATTTTTACATTTTCATGAATTCTGCCTCGCACTATATTACAGTGCGTATAATTCACCATTACGGTTAAGCATTATATATCCTTACACAACCTCTCACTTGACATACATGACATTTATTAGTTGTAACCATTATCTATTAAATATTATAAATTCGTAAATTTGTAGTAGTGTTGCTTTCAATTCAAATGAATATCTCGCTCAAAACACATGCGTAGGAATTGAAATACCAATACAAGTGTCTTATGCAAGCACATGTCTTTAATACGTATAATTAATCTTAAATTTCCATGCAAAATGTTTTTCCATGAACTTTTTTCCTCACTCTAATCAAAATAAGGATTTTAACTTCAAGTCAAATAAAAAAGCCAAAGGGCACGTTTAGTAGTCATATGGCTTATTTTGATTAGTGTGAGGAAAAATGTGTGATTGTATTTTTTTTTCAAGTATTTCTAGATAGGGAAAATCCCAGGGAAATTCATTTAAAATAAGGAAAAGATAAATTAGGGAGTCTAATATCACAAATCTCAAGTCAAATATATGGGAGGAATATGAGATTACCAATTTGCCCCTAACGGCATTTGGAGAGCTCAAGTTATCAGTATGTATACTGAAATCATTAATTGCAATTCTTGAGTTGTTATTCTCTATACCTAAGTAGTCAGTGACGTCTGACATATGTGACTTCAAAATATTACCTACAAGGTTTTTGGTATTTTGAGAGCTCAAGTTGTCAATATATATAATGAAGTTGTTAATTGCGATGCATAAGTTGTTATTCTCTAGTGGTCATTAATGCTTGACAACATTTGGGGAGCTCAAGTTGTTAATATGTATATTAGAGTAATTAATTGTGATTCATAAGTTGTTATTCTCTGTAATAAAGTAGTCAAGGGTAGATTGGTTGTTTGTAAATATTTACAAATCCATATTCCTTCCACAAGTTTGACTTGAGATTTTTTATGTTGGACTCCTTAATTTTTCTAAGGGAAAATTCCAAAAAACTACACTGGAAAATGGAAAATGACATTTTAGTACAACGAAAATGGGAAAGGACAATTCAAGCGGGTGTCAGATTTTCAGAGGGATCTGTCATTTTGAAATCTCGGCCAAATTACTAAAATATCCTTCACCCCTTCATTCCCCACTTCAGAATAACAACATGATCATCGTAATTAACAACTCCAGATTCGCCATTAACAACTTCAATTCTTTTTTGACAATTAAAAAGTTTCATGCCAATAACAACATCTATCTCTTAATTAACAACTCCGGATTCGACAATAAGAACTCCAATTTCTTCTTTCACACTAAACTAGTTTCAGGGCCAATAACAACATCTATCTCACCATTAACAACTTTGGATTCGATATTAACAACTTCAATTTCTTCTTTCACCCTAAACAAGTTTCAGGACAAATAACAACACCTATCTCACCATTAACAACTTCGGATTCCACATTAACAACTTCAATTTCTTCTTTCACAATTAACAAGTTTCTGGGCTAATAACAACACCTATCTCACCATTAACAACTCCGGATTCGCCATTAACAACTCCAATGTTGTTATTTCGACTTAGAGCTTAAGGGCATTTTCGTAATTTGGCAGAAATTTCAAAATGACAGATTCCTCTGAAGTCCTTTTCCATTTTCGTTGTACTGAAATGTCCTTTTTCATTTTCCAATGTAATTTTTTGGAATTTTCCCTTTTTCTTTTCCCTATTTTAAACTTTTTGTTTTTTTGTTTTTTGAAATTTTCCCTTTTAGATAATGTCATAATAGAGTGTATTATCACTCAAAACTTGGTGAACCAGTCAACTGGCCAATCTGGCTAAGTCCCAACTCGGCTTAGTTAACTTTTTTCCAGTTGAGGAGCAAAATGAAGAAGAGAGAGAGGAGAGATGAACAAGAGAGGCAGAAGAGGAGCAAATAACGTGATGATTAAGATATGATATCTGTCCAGATTTGTGAAGAGAGTGAGGTGAGGAGCAAATAATCGTTGTGGGAGTTGGTGACCCGGGAGGCGGAGGCGGCACACTCTTCTTTGCCAAACATGTGTTTTAGTTTTCAAACGCAAATGGAAAACCAGAGAAGAGAATCAGTTGTTCGCAAGATGAAGTTGAAAGGCCCAAGTAATCGTTGTGGTGTGTCTGTCTGCTGCTAGTAAAGGAATGTAAAAGGGCCTGGGCCCATGCTTTCTAATAGAATTGTTTTTAAGGTTGCAAAGATTTTAAAAAATGAATTAATGAGAATCTGTGTTTTATTTAGGATCTAGATGATATGATGAAAATTTAATTTTTTTTTGCTCACTAGTTTGACCTTTGAGTTGACTTCAATCTAATCCACTAACTCTTGATTCATCATCTTGACCGATTCAAATGTTAGTCCGAGTTTAAATAACATTATGTATTATACAAAATTCTTAATTTTAATTTTAGGGTGGGTATAAATTCCAAAAAGGTTGTTTGGGAGAAGAAATAAAAAAAATAAAATGACAAAAATATAAAAAGGGATATGGGTCAACATTGTTTGGTGAGATAATTATATTAAATATAAATCCTAAAAAAAAGATGGAAACTTGTGAAATTTTAATTAAATTGAAAGAATGTCCTCTTATTTTACTTTATAATAGAATTATTTATTTGAATAAATTATTTTGCGCACTTGTCAAGAAGTCACATATAAAAATCATTACTAAAACTAGGCAAGTTTCATGGAACATTTCCTACATTTTACAGGATGTTTGCAATATTTTGCAAATGTTTGTCAGTTGCAATTTTAGTTCATGAATACATAATTATGGTTTTATCGAAAAAAAGTTTGAATAAATTATTTAAGTTTTTTTTTTTGGCAAACCATAGGTATCCTCTTATGAGAATCAATCCTATTCGAGATACTGTAAGACATTAAATAATGGCACTTCTCCTAATAAAAATTCAAACATTGATTCACGATATTGTGAGGGACTAGTCTCTTTCCGTTATACCTAACCCATTAGTTTATTTAAGTTATAGCAATGGTTTTTTCTTCTACGACTCCCTTGAGCATTATTTAGAACAAGGATTCAAATTTAGGCCCAATAACACCATGAATCCATGATATACGTGCTCCTTTTTCCCCATCTTTGGTCTGTTAAAATTTGATTTGGGGGTCATTATTTGCCACGATAACTTCCAATAAATAGCCCATCAACCATTTTGGGCATTGTCAACCAATCATGTCTCGGGCGCAAAAAAACATTGTCACTGTGGACAAAATGTTTGACACGATTTCATTATTTTCTCTGTTTTTTTTGTGAACATGGTTACATTATTTTCATTACTTTATATCGTGAAGTCAATTTTAACGATGATAAGTACTCCCTTCGGTCCTAATTATAAGATAAAGTTGATTTTTTTGGAGAAATTAAGGAAGCCAATTAAATTACTTTAAAGTATTTATATTTTTATTTTTTTCTCCAAACTAAGTAATTTGATTAATAAACTAATATATAATCTAATAATACTAAAAATATAAATACTCTAAAGTAATTTACTTTGCTTCCTTAATTTCTCCAAAAAAATCAACTTTATCTTATAATTAGGATCAGAGGGGAGTACATACATAACTCCTATTTATATATATATATATATATATATTTCATTTTGCACTTGTCCGCATGATTTTCATTTTGGATAGTCAGATTTTATAGGAAGGTTCCCGTTTGGAGTGAGTGTGTGTGTGTGTTTTAGGGGGGGTGTCTTCGAGAAACTCAAATAAGCTTAGATAATAGTGTTGTAAATATGTTTGGTATATGATCTTAATAAGGGAAAAGGACAGAAAAACACCAAGAAATATGAAAAGGAAAAATTAAGGTGCTGCATTTCAATAATTCCAAACTTGTTTTGAAAGACTAATTTGAAATTTTAAAATGACATCACTGCCCTCACTTCTTTTGAGTTTTGTTATTAATTACCTTTGTTTCAAAAGTACAAAAATGTATTAGGAATGCTAAAACAGTCAATAACGAAATAAAAGTAGTTATTGAGAAAGAGTCAATAATGGGGACCCATTTTTTATTTTAGTTTTACTATTTACTACTATAATTTTACTATTTACTATTTTTGTTTTGAAAATTCAAAAAATGTATTAGGTCGTCGGAATTTCGATGGCCAACTACCGCCAAGTACACTAGAGCTCTAGGTGACTGTCTGCTAGTGGGGTCGCCGGTGTTGGAGCTCCAATGACTAACCAAGGATGAGAGGTGGGTGACACTTTTTAAGAACAAAAAGTTAAAGGCAACAATGTCTTTTCCATAAATTTTAAAATTCCAGAAATTGATTTGAGACTATTAAAATTTGAATCCCTGATTTGGTATTTTGATATTTCAATGGTATTTTTCTGGGATTTTTTTTTTATTAAGGACAAAACTTACTTCCAATTCTTATATCTAATATATCTAGTTGTCCATTCAATAAGTGTCATTCATTAAATTAAGTCATCGTCTAACGATGTTTCTCTTAATCCTCATTTTTATTCCCACAAATCACCTGACCACATACAACTCTATTTGCAGCTAAAGAGCTCTTCCCTCTTGTAAGTGGTTTGTGTGTCGTAAACGGAGATGGGGATAAGGGGAAACCCCGCTAGATGATGACGTGTTTAATAAACATAAGTGGTACTTATTGACTGGAAAACTGAATATAAGTTTTATTCTATTAAAAAAATGTTGGGATAATAAAATTTATTTTTATATCTAATTAAAAAAAAAGGAGAATCTCCCCACCCTTGTACTTTGTGCCTCCCCATTTCATCAGCCAGAGTCCAACAAAATTTTGTCATGAGATTAAAAAATTAAATCAAAATCTCAAAATTCAAATACAAATAAAGTTTCATTAAAAAAATCAATTCAGCACGGTCTCCAACCATTCGAGCTTTTTTTCACACCAACTGACAGTGGTCTCCGTAGAAGAAACTTTGACCGCTTAGGTATGAGATTTTGAGTTTAAATCCATGTTAACGTAGAAAGAGTTTTTAGAAAAGTTAATCCCTATAGAGTCCAATAAATATAATGCTCGAATCTTCAATTATATCATTATATTAAAAAAAATAAGTTTTTTGTTTTCCTCCTTGTCTCTTGCTAAGTTGACGGCCCATCATCATAACCGAGATTAAAAATCATCAACCCCCACAGTCCTCAACTTCATCAAGTGCTGCCTCCAGCTTTTTGATTGCCTATCTAAAATTACAGTTTGTTACTCCTCTTGTCCTAAATATATAGGAAATGGATAGTTGAGACTAAGAAAAATTTAATTTAGTGGTAAAAAATATGTGTTAGTTTTCGTAGAACACTTTTTTAAAGAAATTATTTGTATTGAATGCTACTTCATTGATAGAAAATTCCCTTTATATACACAATTAATAAGGACATTTTAGGAAAAATTGTAAATTTGGTAAATGAAACGGATTGAGGTATATTTACTTCATGTTGTTATGGAAAGAAAATTAGGGAGAAAAGAATTCTAAAAGGAAACATTTTCAAAATTAGTAAGGGCTTGTTTGTTTCCCTATTCTCAAAATAATTTTATATTTTTAAATAATTGAAAAAAGTCTAGAAGTAATCGTTTAGATTAATACTTTTTATTTTGGCTATAAAAATATCAATATAATTTTGTAGTCTAGTAGTAAGAAAAATAAAAGTTCAAATAAATTTCACAAATTGTGAATTAGACACTAAAATTCCTTGGAAATATAAAAAAGACAAATCAGGGTGTCCAAATTATCAAATTCCATATCAATCCACCTAGACATATTTGGGATTGTGAAATGTTTCCAAAAGACATAAATTGCCCTTTATTTTTATTTTTATTAAATGCCACAAGCACCCCTCACCGCCCACATGTCACCAGAGCTCTGGTGCTGGTGACCCCCCCAGTGGCCTATCACTAGACCTCTGGCAACCTTGCCAACTCTGGTGTCTGAATATTCTTTTTTTTTGAATTTTTGAAATAAAAGCAGTCAATATTGAAATAAGAGTAGTTAATAGTGAAACCAAAGAAATAAACAAGATCTAAGTTATTGAAAATTTCCTAATAATTACTTTTGTTTCGCTATTTACTACTATGGTGTTGATATTGAGTACTTTGATTAGCTGCCAACAAACTTTCTAATCATTTTTTGAATTTTCAAAACAAGAGTAGTTAATAGCATTAAGAAGATCATGTACTACTTGGAGGTATGCCCTAACCCTGGTGAGTCAGTGAGACCCAACTCACCTAAACTTTTGTCTACCCAAAAAAAGATCAAGTACTGTGGAATCTTGAGATGCAAGAGAGACAATTTAAACATAAATTAAAAAGACAAATAAAAATCTAAAGTGGCAATGTCAAAAAAAAAAAAATAGAATTTAAACAAGTGGTGAGAAATTCTAATTAAGATCAGAATTTGACCCAAACTTTATAAGATCATTGTACATTCTCTTCAACACTTAAAATCTTCAATTATCTTGTATATGATCCATAGCCAAGCCCATAATTCTTTCACTATGTTCTTATATATAGTCTCAAATATGGATAAATACAAACAATGGACTCAATTATGAGGGTAATATGAAAGGAAAAGAACTGTACTGTATATCTATGTATCCTGTTTTTGTTTGTAGAGAAAAAGTGGAAAAAGCAAACAAAACTGATACAAAAGGAAGAGAAAATTAATGCGGATAGTTCTATCTTCCTAACACCATTGTAACTGTAAGTTCATTTAAGGAAACATCAAGACCTTCCATATAAAAATCTCTATCTTCTGATCTTCTTCTCATGGAAGTAAGCAAAGGCTGTTTTGGCAAAGGAAGATTGGTTGCTTCACTTTCTAGCATCAATACTACAGAAGACATGGTTGGTCTATGAGCTGCTGAATCCTGCACACACAACATCCCTATGTGTATGCATCTCAAAACCTGCTGGTTATTCAGACTCGAATCGTGAATTGAAGGATCAACAAGCTCCATTGCTCTTTGGTCATTCCAAAGATGCCAAGCCTGCACATATTCCATCATATAACATAACTATCAGCTATGCATTTGAAGATCACTCCCGTTGCACAAAATGAATTTACAGATGGTGGTAACTTGAAGAAACATGTCAGCAACTTCTCAATGATATATCACATATTGGTGAAAAGTTTGAAAATAGTTTTGAAAAGCTGTTACTTACATATCCTATTAGACTCGAGTCATCAGAATGACGGAAGCTAGTGTTTTTGCGACCGCTTACAATCTCAAGTAATAATACACCAAAACTATAGACATCGGATTTAACTGAGAATAGACCTTCCATTGCATATTCAGGAGACATGTAGCCACTGCAAGTGCATGGTTTTATATATTGAGGTTAGTCTACTTCCAAGTAAGGATTTATAAGTGAAAGGTTTATTTTGAAGAAAGAATGAAAGCATGCTTACTATGTGCCAACTACTCTGGTAGTGTTCGCCTCACATTGGCCTCCTCCAAATATCCTTGCTAGCCCAAAATCTGAAATTTTTGGGTTCATGTCTTCATCCAAAAGAATGTTACTTGCTTTTAAGTCTCGATGAATTATTCGAAGTCTTGAATCTCTGTGCAAATAAAGCAACCCTCTTGCAATCCCTTCGATGATTTCAAATCGCTTATTCCAGTTTAGTTGCTGCTGTCTTACAGGATCTACACCAGAAAGTAAAAAACTTATAAGAACAATCCCTTTTCAATGCCTAATAATTCTAAAAATGCAGAAAGAATATGAAATATTGGGCAAAATAGAGAGAAACAAACCAAATAAAAAGTGATCCAAGCTTTTGTTTGACATGTATTCATATACCAACAACTTCTCTTCTCCTTGAATGGAACATCCTAATAGTCTAACAAGGTTTCTATGTTGTAGTTTGGCAATCAACACCATCTCATTCTTAAACTCCTCTTGACCTTGCCCTGATCTTCTTGAAAGCCTCTTGACAGCAATTTGCTCGCCCCCGCGAAGCTTTCCCTATTGAAATGAATGGAGAAAACATTTTCAGAATTTATTCAAATTTACATTCCTAAAAACGGCAAGCTCACAGAAGCAGTTTTACCTTGTAGACAGGACCAAATCCTCCTTGGCCAAGCTTATTTTCATCTGAGAAATTGTCTGTGGCTATTGCAATACAATCAAAATTGAATAATGGCAGTTCTGGTCCACTTAGTTCATGACCTTCCAAACTCAGTTCAGCTGATCCTGAAAATTCTGTTGAAACTTGTCTACTCTTGCTTCTCGTAATATCAAAAACCGGAATATCGCTTGTTTTACAGCATGAAGCTGCAGCAACTGCTGGCAGAAACAGAAAGAAAGATAGAAACACACATGAGCTAATAACAAGAAGCATATATATATATATAGCTGGTGTGAGTGTGTGTGTGTTATTCCATCAGAGGGGAAAAATAATTTGGGAAATGAATGTTTCACCTTTTCTTCCCCTGAACCTCCACACCAGCCAAAGAAAGATTCCGAGGCAGATTGACCCCAACACAACAGAAAATATTATCACAATCTTGATCTTCTTCTTCCCATCACCTGTATTTGCAGAAACAGAATTCATATACAACAATCACAATCACTAGCAAGAGATATTGTTTGAGATTCTTAACATTAAAAATGGATATACTCCTTTTCACCAATTTTTGTTGACAATAAAATTAACAGAAGAGTAATCAATGAATCCATTGACTGTTGAGATCGTGAAATTTCATCAAGAAGAACTCGATCATGACAATAAGTCATTTCCAAAATAATTTCACCAAACCAAGACAAATTTGAACTTATTACACAATCTGCAACAGAAATACCAAAGCTTTTCTTCTAGATTGAAAACATAGAAGAAGATGGACTGATATTACTGACTTCTAAAACAAAACTTGATTGATCATAAGGAGAAATACCTAATAGGGTATTTTACCTTACCTAAATCAGAATGAGCAAGGCGAATATAGAGTGTATTTCCTCCTCCATCTTCAAAGTCCTTAATATCAAGTAACTCACCATGCCAAATCAAGCATCCAATTCCATTCACATAAGTATATGCAGTACAATTGGTATCCTGCAAGCAATAACTCTCACAATCATTCTTGTCCTGAGGAACCATTAACCTCGCAAAGTCAGGCAACTTCCTACACTGCAGCTTAAAGAAGCCATCTTCTTCAACATCCACTTCTGTTGCAGCAACAGAACTACCATTATTACTGTTATTATTCCTCTCAGCCTTCAATGCTGTCGTCCTCTCACACCCACCAGCCCAATTCCCTTTAGTCCAATCATCCACTTTCTTCGGCTCGAACCCTCTCAAGCAAACACATTTCCTTGGAGAAGACAAACTACATTCTGCAAAACTTCCGCACTTGTTATAAATCTCACAATTGTTATAAGGTTCTTCTTGTGTTCTATCCCACCGTTTCTCACCATCATTCCATTTATATCGCCTCTCAAACCCATCCCAACCTATCTGAAACCTCACCTTCTCAGTGTTCTCCAATGGGGTATAAGCTAAATGCCTTTCTCCATTTCCGTCAGTGTTGAGTCTGAATCCATAGAGATAACTTCCTGTCATGTTTGAAACTCCAGTGAATATTCTTCCATCCCAATACCCACTTCTCCACCTCCTTTTATCTCCTTCCCAAATCACTATCTGGGTTGATGCTCGTGGGTCGATTCCCATTGAGAAAATTCCTTGAGCAGGATCTGTGCTAGATTTCCATGACACAAAAGGCCGAATCTCGCCTGTTGAAGGATTCACTGGTATGGTCATACCTGGAAGAAACGTGTCGGTTGGATGATCAAAGCTTTTCCATAATTCTCTTTTATCATCAACATCCATAGTGGAAAGAACAAGGTTTCCATTATCTCTAAGAACAGCTTCAGTGTTATTATTCTTGGTGTTCGATACGTTGCTCGACCATACTTGATTCTTATCCCCATCGAAGATGACCAAATTCCCATCGATACCAATAGTTATAACCCCTACTCTGCCTACGATGGGTCTGTCTCTGTTCGCAACCCATATGAATGCTGCTCCAGGAATTTTATAGTACCAAATTCCAACGTATCTCAAAGAGCTGTTATTATCTAAACTGAAGAATCCAAGTTCGAAATTGAGTTCTTCTGAGAGTAAAGTTTCACCGTCTGGTACGTCTCTGATCAGTATGCCTGGGGTGATGGAACTCGCTGCATGTGAGAACAGAGTAAAGAAACAGAGAATGAACGAGAATGGGAATAGAAGAAGAAAAAGTATAGTGGTTTGTGTAAGAACCATGTCTCTGGTTGGTGTTCTGGAAATGGATATGAAGAAAACAGAGTGATGAACAACAAAGAAGAAGAAGAAGAAGAAGAAGAAGAAGTGAAGATGAAGACGAAGAAGTTTCAACTTTCAATTAAGTGGGGCGCTGAAAAAAGGACAATTTAGGTGGTGAATCTTCAGAGCAGAGACACGCTTTTAGGTACGAATTTTGGGAGAAAGGAAAGACCTGTATCAAAGTTTGTCAATGACGCCACATGAGATTGAGGAAACAAGTTGAAATTTTTAATCAACGTTCATAAAAAGGCGTGCACTACTACTACCATGTGAATTTATTATTATTTTTAAAGAATAAATTGAATGGGAGTGAATTGTATAAAAAAATCTCATTGGTATATTAATTATTAAATAGGATCTAAGAAGATCTGTATATTAGGGGAGATATTGTGCGGGGGAGATCTTATGCATGCAGGGCAATATATTTTGCACACACGTAAGGAAGAATATTATACATAGGAAGATCGTCTGCACGTAAGAAAAGATGTTTTACACACATATAAAAAAGAATATTACACACCTGGGAGATCATTTACACACTAGGATCTCATTTGGTAATTAAATTCCACTAAGACATTTTTTTCACAATTCACCCAATTGAATAATTATTAAGCTTTGAATTAAATGGAATTATGACTAATCATTGACCATCGTGGCTCCCACCCAGAAGAACCAGTGTTATTTTGAAATAGATCGATTTCAGAATCTGAAAATGATCGTATTGTATCCTTTGGAATTAAATATTATATGTTTAAATAAAAAGTAACATAATGACAATTTAAATCCCAAAATTTTAAATAAATTCTTCCATTTTTGTAAACATTACTGGTTATTTGGTTCAAAGGGAGAGAATAGCATGACAGGGACTCGTTTTTTATCCTCTCCAAACCCCTCAAATTTGGAAGGAACAAAAAAGAGGGGATGGGAGGGATTTGAAACCCCTCAACTCCAATTTTTCATATCAAATAAGGGAAGGAATTCATTTTTCATCACATCCACTCCCCTACCCTCCAACCAAACAGCCCTACAGCTAGACTACTAGAATGAATGTTTTTGTAATTCGGATAAAATAGATTAATGCTAGGGTATTTACTCTTTTAAAAACGTAAATTAGCAAAAAAAAAAAAAAAATCAATTGATCGGCATAAGGTATTGATAGAAACTTAAAAATAAATCAAGCCTTTCAAATATTTTTTTAAAAAAATGTCAATTCAATATTTTGGAAATATTAAAAAAAGTGAATTAGTAAAAATGTCTTTGTAAGCATATCATCATAAATCCTAAAAAAGTCTCAGTTAAAATTTTCAAAAGATAATATGGGAATTTTAAAAAATATGTGTTTTAATGTGGTTGTACTTGTAGTTGATAAAAAAACTAAAAAAGACTACAAATGCCAAGCGAGATAGTGACGGTTTATTTAAATTTCTTTAGATGATGAGGGTATTTTTATTTTATTTTTATTTTTTTACATAATTAAATTAAAAATAAATTGTTTCCCAACATTGATCAAACAAATTTACGATAAAATATTCCATTCCTTGTCGTTCCGTTCCGTTAATGTTATCATTTTAAAGAACCAAAAGGGTTCTAAGTTGGAATATCTTCAATTAAATAATTGTCTATATTTATTTTTCTAACATTTGTAACTTATATATAAATAATTATATTTTTTTTATCTCAGTACTTTATCATTTACGGGATTTTATGTTTTATTACAGCTGGATGAAAAGTTTGAGCCGCACAAAATCTAAGAATATTGATACTATAATATGTGTGTGTGTAGTATATTTATATCGATATATATATATATATATATATATGGTATTTTACGGAGTTTTTTGTTTTCCCTTTTCCAGATGATAGAAGTATTCGAGAATGATTTTTTAAGGACGACCATAGGTTGAACTAAACCACGTCAAATGAAGAATGGATTAAAAATTAAATTACTATAATGATTACGTATTAAAGTAACTAAATGATGGCTATCGTTTTACTTTCTTTTTGACGAAAATGTGATATTAAAGGATTAGGACAAGATTAGGTTTAGCATGAGGGACCCTTTAGTCATAGAATCCAACTTTGCGAAGATTCGTCTTAATCACTATATTAATGGTTGTAACACGACTTGGTTTCCTATAATTTTTATTATAAAATATTTTGTTTAGATTATTAACGTTTTTCTAAATATTATTTGCTTTAATATTTCCATAGTAAAGGAAATAACCTCATCTATTATTAACCAACTTCATCTTCATCTAGGATAATTATATGTTTATGAAGATCATTCCAATATGTAATAAAGAGTGACAATAAAAAAAAAATAAAAAACACACACACACATATATGTGTGTACCACTTTAAACCTATTTATAAGTCTATTTTGATAAAAAAAATTTTGTCCTTGTTATAAGTTTAGTTTTAGAGTAATAAATGTGTTTTTTACTTTTTTACCTCTATTAATTGTAATAAACAAAAAGAATTTATTCATATTGACTTTTGGAACCAATCATAGATAAAGGTAAAATTGAAAATTTCATTCATAATTAATGAGTTAACTAACTCTCGTTAATATGTCAGAGTTAGTTAATTTGAACTTATAAATAGGACCAAAGTGGTATATATATGAGTGTGTATATGTGTGTGTTGAATTTATTTATTGAACAGTAAAAATGAAATAGAAAGGTGTATAAAATATATTGGAAAACATGGGCTAGTTGTATTTTCTCAAAAGGATTAATAGGAATTTTTTATTGTATGTTCAATAATTATGTTTGATCCTTTCTATTTATTTTATTGTGTTATTGAGTAGGAGTTTTAGAGAGGCATGATAAAAACATACTAACACAGTATATTTAAGTGTTAAGGTTCATCTAGAATCTGAAATGATTTTTTCAGATGCATTTAGTACCCTAAAATTTTTTGTGATAAATCCAACACCCTAAATTATTTTTTCAGGTGTGTCTATCACACTACTACAAAAAGGGTAAAAGGTGGCGCACATTTTGTGGCACTTCTTTAAACAAGTGCCACAACTTCTCTTTTTTTTTTTTTTACCTCTATAATTTTTTTTTTAATTTTAGGTACCAGCTGTGGCGCCTAATAGATTAAGTGTCACAATTGATGAGGCCTAGGTAGGCGCCACACTTGGGGCCACGAAAGCAGCTGTGGCGCCTAACCCACCAAGCACCACAGCTGCAGCATTGATTTTTTTTTTTAAAAAAAAAAAAGTGGGCATGTGTGGCGCCTAAATAAATAGGCGCCACACATGATATGTTCTTCATCAGCTGTGGTGCCTAAGCATTAGGCGCCACAGCTGATGAAAGGCAATGTGTGGCGCCTAATTATTTAGGCGCCACACTTGCCCACTTTTTTTTAAAAAACAAATTCAAATTGATAGTGTATCTCTTAATTATTTCATTTCCCGCGTAGTGGTTCTGTGTCCGCCCCCCCATTCCTTCTCTTTTTGACTACTACTCCACTTTAATTATTTAACTACTCTCTCCTCCATTAAACTACTTTCCCTTTCTCATCTTCTTAGTGGATCCGTCAGCCCCCTCCCTCCATTTCCTATCATCTTCACACTAAAAAACACACCCACATGCTCACTCGTCACTCAAGCTAGCATCACCAACATGGTCTCCCACTCCCTGCGCTGGTCAATTAATAGATTTGTAAGAAGAAGACTATTTCATTTTAGCTTGCTTTGTTTAATTTTTTTTTTAGTCAAGATAAACCGTAATATAACGTTTGCCTTTTGTTCCTAATTTAATAGGAAAGAATGAAAACCTAGCTTGTTTCGTTTGCCTTTTTGCTTTGTTTAAATTTTTTTGCCGACAAGCTTGCGTTTTTTAGTAATCTTTTAATTTACTTAATTAGTTGTTGATGTACTGTGTTCACATATCAAGTTCTTGTATTGTGATATTTTTTATGTTAGCTTTGGAGAGTATTAATGTAAGAACATTATTGTTGGGGAACTTGAATTTTAAATGTGAAAATTATATATATATATATATATATATATATAATAGGTTGAAATATAAAATAGAAAGATTGACAATTTGTGGAGATGATAAACACGAAAGCCACTCATTTTATATAAAACTTCACAATCAGAAAGCATAAAAAAGGGCCACAGGAAAAAAAAAGAAGAAGAAGAAGAAGAAAGGAAAAAAAAAAGGGACCCTCCTGTGGCGCTTGGTTGAGCAAGCGCCACAGGAGGGGGGCCTCCTGTGGCGCTTGCTTGAGAAAGCGCCACAGCAGGGGGGTCCTACTGTGGCGCTTGCTTGAACAAGCGCCACAGGAGGGTATTTTTTTTTTAAAAAATTTTAAAATGTTGTGGCGCTTCCAAGCGTCACAGCTTTTTTTAGTGGCGTGCAGATATGTGGCATTTCTCTAGCGCCACAGTTAATGCAATTATAAGCGCCACAGCTTTACTTTTTTGTAGTAGTGTCATTCTAAGATATTTTTTTTAGGTGCGTTCAACATCTTAAATTATTTTTTGGCACATATAGTACCCTCAATTAATTTTTCATGTGCGCTCATCACCCGAAATTACCTCAATTGTTAAGAGCAAGATTTTACAATTTTGAAATTCTTTTTTTGTTATTTTCTCAAATTAAAAAGTAGGAGGATTCAATTCATAGTAGGGTTGAATGAAAAGAATTTGATATTGCCTGGTTTGGATTGTAACTGAGAGGAAGTGAGGAGAGAAAATTGAACTTTTGGAAAGGTAAGTTTTATTTGGTTTACTTAGCCATGTAAGATAAGTTTTGTCTTACCAATAAGTTGTTGGTTGAGGTGGTAAGGGGTCTCACCCCTGTAAGAAAGATAACACAAGTTTGAATCCTAAAAAACGCACTTGTTGGAAGATGTGAGAACCCTTTACTTTCTAAGCCTCAATGATGAAACCATTGATCTAATAAAAAAAAGAAATAAGTTTTATCACAACTTCCAGAAAAATGCTTAAAAATTTTTTTTTTGCTTTCCAAATTAGCACTTAAGTTCTACTTCCCTATTATATTTTTGCATTTCAATTCAAAAGATATAATGTAACACCCCAAATTTTATATTCACCAAAGATATATTGTAATTAATTGAGAAATTCAATAAAATGGTAAATATTCATGAAATTTGAATCTTATGAATTTTGAAATATTCATATTCATAAGGAAATGGGTAAATTAATTCAAGAAAGGAATTAATTATAAAGGTTATAGTAAAATCATAATTTTGCCAGTTTAGCCCAAGATTAATTATTTTCCAATTAATTGGAGTTAATTTCAATCAATCAAGGAAAATAAAGGAAAATGTATAAATTGATTATTCATGATGGAATAAATCAAGAATTATGAAATTAGAGGGAATTATACATAATTCATTTAAATGAATTATGAAATTGTTGAAATCATTTTTCCTTTTATTTCCTCTTGTAATTTCGCCTATCACATGAAAATGAGGGAGAAAAATTGAATTCCATGAGCACATGCTTAATTGCTACATGAACATGGTAATGATGACAAGGGTGGAGTGTACATTTCATGAAGTTATGGTAAAATGCATGATAGGAATTAGCTTGAGCAAAGGAATGGATGAAATTGACTACAAGTTTGGATTTAGTTAGAGAAAGGCAAGTGATTTAGTGAAGCAACAGGGAGCACGCTTTTTCTTTTTTGCTAACTAAGAGGAAGAAAGTGGTTCAAATCTAATGGAAGCTAAATGGAGCAAGTAAGTCAAAGTATGGGTGAAGGTATGGATTGAGGTATGGTGGAAGACATGTGTCACCATAACAACATTTGATGAGATCAATGGTGTAGAATTAAGGGAGCAATTTTATGAAGCCATCCTCTTCTTCTTCTTTTGTTCATTTAGTCCAACACTAGAGGAAGAAGAGAGAGAGAGCTTGGAGGCCTTGAGAGCTAGAGAGAAGAGGAAGAAGAAATCTAAGGTAAGAAGTGATTTCTTAAGCTTCTCTTGTGGTTTTTGTCATGAAATCATTCTCTAAACCTTGTTTCTTCATGAATTCTTAATCTTCAAGACTCATTGTTGGCTCAAGGAGAAGAGAGAGAGAGAGAGAGAGAGAGAGAATGCATAGGGAGAGAGGATCTAAGAAGCCTAAGAGGTAACTACACCAAACTCAAATCTATATTTGTATGAAGTTGGTTTTAAAGTTTGTTGTTAGTTTAGTGATTTTTGGTTGAATTGAAAAATTGGAAAAGCCATAACCCTAAGGGGTTATGCTGCCAAAATTTCTTTGAATCATGGTTAAGATCTGCTTAAATAAGTTAATAAGGTATTATAAATGGAAAAATACAAGTTTTGGAAGCTAAAGCACAAAACTCCAATTTTCTCATTTTTTGAATATTTTGGCCAGCACTGTTTCAGGGAGCAGGAGCTGGATTTTCATAAAATAAATGGTTCCATTAGATTCAGTGGGAAAAAATAGGTGGGGTTATATAGTTGGTCACCTTTTCAGAAAAGGCCGAAAAAGCATAATTACAAAAACGCCCCTGAAATCACTAAACCGGGGGCTGTTAAGGATATTTTCGTAATTTGATAGTGAATTTGGTGATTTTGAGCCCGGAAATGGATTCCTTGAGCGAAAATACATCAGTATAGTCCTAGTCAAAATTTTGGAAAAATGTGCCATCAGGCTGGGTAAGGCGTGGCCGGGCTGAGGTCGGGGGGCATTTTGGTAAATTTTTACCATAGACTAATATAACCACAAGAAACACTATGGAAGAGTCTAAAATGATACTTGGATAGTTTATGATCTATTTCTTGCACATTTAATATTTTAGGATCGAGTCGGAGGCTGGACACAACACATATTTCGAGACACATCTAAAAAAGGGTTTAAAAAGCTTCGAGGTAGGAATGGTATCCTTCATACATCATGCTACAGTTATATCATTGAGTGGTTTCCATTGTTGTAAATGTACTTTATTAATCAACATGTTTTGCCTAGAGAAGAGCCAGTAGTGCCAGAGGCTCTTACACTGGAGTTGGTCGGAACCCAACCAGTGCAGAATAGTGGGGCTGGGCCCACTCATGTATACATGCAGATGATGTGTTTATATTGTTCATTAATTGGTGCATACATTGTGCATATCATATTTACTTTACACATTTTCTATGAATGATAGCATGTTTCTACTGTGATTCTTCGGAATCTCACCCTATTTTTAAATAAACATCTCAGTGGGTGCCAGTAGGTCAAAGGGCAAAGGCGTAGATGCCGAGAAGTGATTGGCACGTGTCGCCAAGCAAGGGCAGGATCGTGGTTATAATTAGTTTATGCCTTAGATATTTTGGGTCATCCTGTATATGTTAAGTTTTCGCTGTATTTTCTGTATTTCGTTGACGAACGACGATAGGATTGTAAACGAATATTTTTATCAGTATAATTGTACCACTGGTGAAAAAATGACTTTTCAGAACGGTTAAAAATGACTTTTTAAACCGGTTTTGGATGAGGTCTTGATACATCCGGTCTAAAAATTCTGTTACTTTTTAGACCGGTTAAGCAACCGGTCTTGAAAATCACTTTTTAGACCGGTTGTTTAAAAACCGGTCTAAATTTTTTTTTTCAAGACTTTTAAGACCGGTTATTAGAATAACCGGTCTAAATAGTGAAATTTTTAAAAAAAAATAAATATGGGCTTTTTTTTGTAGTGCTTTACCTATATCACCCTTTTTACTCTAGACTCTGAACAAAAGGCAATGAGAAACAGATAAAAACAAAGAAAAAAGAAAGAAAGAATCATCTTTTTATCATATTCACCCAACTTTTCTACCAATCCATATCTTTGAGATAAGAGTAACTTATCTTAGATTTATTCAATGTAATGAGTTCAAAATTTATTAGATGCTCATCACTTACTTAGCTAACTTCACTTGACATCAAGATTATAACACATACAGTCATTGAGTTCAGTTTATCGCACTTCAATAAATAATACAACTGCTTACCATCTAAATCTTTAGCAGCATCTCCACCCTTATCAGTAAAGTTACTGGTTTCAACCTTCAATCAAAAAACAAGCATCATATTGCCCCCATGTAATTATATATTCCATTGGTTTCGTCAGAGATTGTGTGCAAAAATATTCTATATAAATACTGAATGACTTATTGGCTTCTTCTTCTTGTTTTTTATACCAGCAAATGGAGTCTCAGCCCCATCCGAAACTACAAAAATGAGAATGAACCATGCATATGCACAGTTAGAGATACCTTAAATGATAACATCGGCAACAATAATAAAAATATCTTTTGGTTTTAATTAGATGCCAGACAAGTTTTCTGTCTTCTCAGCTAAGTTGTCAACTGAATCATCAGCAGGATCTATAATTGCAACTTTCTTCTTCTTCTTCTCCTTCTCCTTCTTCTTAGTAGGATCAAATGGGGCAATCTGTCACTCAACAAATAAGGCCTCAGAAGGGAGTGCTTTTTGAATGAACTGAAGTATCAGGTAATTATGGTAGCAGATGAATGGGGTTGCCAAAGAGTAGAAACATGAAATATAACAACTTATAGACCATAACAAAAAAAATCCTTGCATAGCTAATCAAACGAAACACAAAGCAGAACAACGATGTAAAATCATAAATAATTAAAAAGGGAAAGAAGAATACTAACTTCAGGAACCTCCTCCTTCTTATCATCACTTACAGTATACTAAAACTAAAATGACGAAAAGATGCTTCCTTCTCGACAACACAAGGTTGATGTTCTCTTCTTCAACCTTTTCTAAAATGCTGAGTCTGCAAATCACATTCATGGTACAAGTCTATGTGACCAAGCAAAGCAAGACCCATACTAGAGATAGAAAAGCAACTACAGTGAAAAGTCGCGATGAAGGATGTAATGCCCCAAATTTTGATTAAGGGCTAATGATGATTATTAAGAATAATTTGTGAATTAAAGTTGAGTTATTATGTGTTATGTGGCAATTTTAATCAAGATGCCATAATCAGTGAGAAATTGAAAGAATGGCAATTAGTTGTGATTAATGGAAGAATTAATTACTAACTAAGAGGAAAATGAGATGTGTGACTAAATGACTAATGGACTAATTAGTGTAACCATGTGGTTACTTATTTGGTAAAAAATAAGGAGATTATGACATGTAGCACCATTGGATGAAGAGTGGTTGAGGGGCAAAGTCAAGTAATGATAGTTTATCACTTTTTCTCTCTCTCTCTCCTTCTCTCTTATGCGTATGGACAAGGCATGGGGGCCGAAAATTCTGCCATTCATCATCATGATCATCATCTCAAAACTCTCTCTCCCTCCAAGCTCTCACTTTCGCCATTTTTGAAGAAGAAAGAGAAAAGAAAAGCTTAAGATTAATGTAAGATTTTGACTTCAAATGCCAAAATCTCTTTTAAAGTTGTTCCTGTTGTTAAGAATTTTCATCCTATGGTTTTAGATTCTCAAGAGGAGGTGTTTTTGTGGTTGAGAAAAGTTGGAGGTTGGAGAACCAAGAAAGGTCTTTGAGAAAGTTGTTGAGATGAATAAGATGAACCTTTCTATATAGGTTTTATAGCCATTTGTTGAGTTTGGATTTTCTAGAAATTTTGGCCTTATTTTTGAAAATTAGGGTCATTATGTGTTTTGGTATGTTGTGGTCTTGGATATGATGCCTTGTGAGGAGGTGTCTTGGATAGTTAGAGTTGGATTTAGGTTGAAATGTGAAGTTTGTGGATTTTGGGAAATTGGCATTGTGTTGTTGATTATGATATATCTTGTGAAAGCAATGTGAAATTGGTCCTTTTGATGTCTCCATTGGTTTCCTTGTGAAATTTTGTGTGGGAATGAGTTTTGGATTGGATTTTGGAACCATTGGAGACATAGTTGCAAAATTGGAAAATTCTGGAAATTTGTTAAGTGGAAATTGCTATGCAAGTTGCCAACTTTGCATGATAATTCGAAATAGCAAAATGGTTTTATAATGAGGTGAAACTTTCCAGTTTTTTAGTTCACATTTCAAGCTTTCCATTGATATAAAGTTTGGCAAATTCTGAGTTCTGTGCTGAGTGTTATGATTTTCCAAAGTTTGGGATTAAAATTAGAATATATTTTGGAGCAGTGTTCAATTTCGTGTAATTCTGGATTTCTGGGGTTATGGACAGCCTTGATTCATATTTTTCCTGTGTAAAGGACTTAAATACCTTTCATTAGGCTTTGGGATCACCTCATTTCGATTTTTTTAGAATTAGTTATGATTTTTGGAAGTTCAGCCCAAAAACTGAATTTTTCTTGGCCGTAGCCCAAAAGCATCTGACCTGATTTTGGCCTCAGCCAGGAGACTCTTGGCCACAGCCAAAAACTCTCTGACCTGATTTTGGCCATAGCCCAAAAGTTTCTGACATATTTTATACCATAGCCAAAGATCCTTGGCCATGGCCAACATCCAAAAATCATAACTTTTCGCTATTGCAAGGTGGTATTTGAGATAGTACTTTCCAACCCTTTAGGGCTATTGTTAGGGCCTTTCATAAGTACTTAACGGACTTTAATGATAACCAAATTTAAGGGTTTTGAAGTCATTTGAGTATTGGGATAAGTGATAACTTTTCATTCTAATATTGATTATAGGATTTGACAATTGCCCGGAAGGTAGAAGGCATACGCCTGAACAAGAACGGAAAGAGCAAGGTAGTGACACTTTATCCTATATCATGTTTAATGCAGTGCTCATGTGTATTTATCATGGAATCTTGTGAGCTATGACCTGCGGCCACATGGGGAATCAACCCATGGTGGAGGACCGTGCCTGCGGGCCGATTGGAATACGGGACATACTAATGAAGAAATGTGACATGCGGCCATATGGGGATATCAACCCATGGTGGAGGACCTTGCCTGCGGGCCAGTGGGAATATGGGGCATACTAATGAAGAGATGTGACCTACAGCCACATGGGGGGATCAACCCATTGTAGAGGACCGTGCCTGCGGGCCGGTGGCATTACGGGGCATGACAAGAGACATTGAATATTGTGTTGTCGATTTGTTATATATGCTTACTTGCTATGTTCATTATACATCATATACGTAAACCGTTACTACTGGGATTCTTTTGAATCTTACTCTTTCTAATTAACAATTTTTAGATAGGGCTAGTGGTTCTAAGGAAAAGCAGGTTATGAAGGGCGGATAGAGCTTCGGGCTTGGAGTTTAATTATTCTGGTTTTTAGTTATCATTATGGATAAATGTATATATTGAAGATATTGGATAGTTTTGTGTAATCCCCAAGAGTGGGAAGTTGATTATGGGCATTTGTGCCCTGTAAACCTTCATTTGATTAATAGAACCCGAGTGTGTCGGGAATTTACTATGTACTCTGATATTGATGAATGGAATCAATTTGTATAGGCCGTTTGTATATTGAAATGTGAATATGAGACCGTTATTGAACAGACTTTTGAAAAGATTTTGTAAACCCTGTTTTTGAGATATTTACTTTTAAATAAGTCCCAAATCATTTTATGGCCTCTAATTCAACATGATTATGTTTATTAAACACTAATCTCGGCCTTAATCATTGAGGGGGTTACAAAGGAGATCAGAGCAAGCGAGGTTGTGGCGTCGACAAACTCATTCAGTGCGAGGGTGAGAAATTATATATGCAATGCTTGAACTTTTATAACACCTCAAATTTTATATTCACCAAAATACATTGTAATTATTTGAGAAATTCAATAAAATGGTTAATATTCATGAAATTTGGAACTTATAAATTTTGAAATATTCATATTCATGAGAAAATGGGCAAATATATTCAAGAAAGGAAATTAGATATCAATGATAATAGCAAAGCCATAATTTTGCCAATTTAGCCCAAGATTAATTATTTTCCAATTAATTGGAGTTAATTTTAATTAATCAAGAAAAATAAAGGAAAATGTATAATTGGAATATTCTTAGAGGAAAAATTTAAGAGTTGTGAAATTAGAAGGAATTATGCATAATTCTTTTAATTGAATTATGGGAAATGTTGAAAACAATTTTATTTCCCTATTCATCCAAATTTTGTCCGACACAAGGAAAATGGAGGGAAAAATTTATTAATGAAATTAAATATGACAAGTGTCATTATCCTATGGAATGAGGTTAGTTTATAATTTATTTTCCAAGAGCATGTCTAATTGCAATTGAGTATTGCTTCTTTGATTAGGAATGGTGATAATGGTACACTAATTGAGTGCATGGTTGAGTGCAAGGTTGGTGTAGTTAGAGCAAAACTCATTTGGTTAGAAGAGCAAGAGGGAGGATGGTTTTGAGGCTAACCAAGAAAAGGAAAATTAGTTCAAAACCAATTGGAAGGCTAATGACATAGTTAGAAGGAGATGAGACCATTTGCCATGTGTCATAACAAGATCTAATCTTGAAAATCAAGGGCTAAAAGGAAAGAAGAGACATTTTATTAAAACACATTTCTCTTCCTCTTCCCTTCATAGTTTCGGCCAAGCACAAGAGAGAGAGAGAGAGAGAGCTTGAAGAAGTCTTGGAGATCTAGAGAGGAGGAGAGAAAGATTAAGGTAAGACATTGTTTCTTAAGCCCTTTTCTTGTAAGCATGCATGAAAGACCTTCTCTAAACCTTTTTCTTCATGGAATCCATGATCTTGAAGACACATCTTGAACTCAAGGAGAGAGAGAGAGAGAGAGGTGGACGCCTAGAGAGAGAAAATCCAAGATCTCAGAGGTAACTTCATAAATCTTATATCTATACAAGTATGAAGTTGTTGTTGGTGATTGTTGTTGGATTTAGTGATTTTTGGTTAAGTTGTAAGTTTGGAAAAGCCCTAACCCTAAGGAGTTATGATGCCCAAATTTCTTTGAATCATGGTTAAGATGTGTTTAAATGAGTTAATAAATGATTAGAAGTGAAAAAGTACAAGCTTTGGAAGCTAAAACATAAAAGTGCATTTTTCTATTTTTTGACAAATGTTTCAGCCAACACTGTCCTGGGGGGAAGTAGCTAGATTTTCATAAAATAGATGGTTCCATTGGATTAAGTAGGCAAAAATAGGTTGGGTTACATTTGGTCACTTTTTCGGAAAAGGCTAAAAAATCATAATTACGAAAATGCCCCTAAAACCCTAAATCCGGGCTGTCAAGGACATTTCTATAATTTGACATTGAATTTGGTGATTTTGAGCCCAAAAATTGATTCCTTGGGCGAAAATACGTCAGAATAGCCCTAGTCAAAATTTTGAAAAATCGTGCCATCTGGCCGGGTACAACGAGGCCAGGCGAGGGTCCCGGGGGCATTTTGGTAACATTTCACCATAGACTAATATAATTACAAGAAACACTATGGAAGAGTATAAAATGATACTTGGATAGGTTATGACCTATTTCTTGTACATTTAATATTTTAGGACCGAGTCGGAAGCCAGAAGCGACACGTTTTTCAAGGCACACTAAAAAGGGGTTTATAAAGCTTTGAGGTAGGAACATTATCCTTCATATATCATGCCATAGTTACGTGATTGTGTGGAAGCGACATGTTTTACGAGGCATACTAAAAAGGGGTTTATAAAGGTTTGAGGTAGGAACATTATTCTTCATATATTATGCCATAGTTATGTGATTGTGTGGATGCCATTATTTGTAAACGCACTTTATTAATCAGTATGGTTTGCCTAGAGAGGGACTGTTAGTGCTGGGGTGCACTTACACTGGGAGTTGGCGAGAGTCCAACTGGTGTAGATTGTGGAGCTGGGCCCTACACATGTATACATGATAATGATGTGTTTATACTGTTCATTAATTGGTGCATACCTTGGCGCATATCATATTTACTTTTTGCATTTTTTATGAATGAAAGTATGTTTCTACTGGGATTCTTTGGAATCTCACCCTTTTTTTTAAAATAAACATCTCAACAGGTGCCAATGGGACGAAAGGTAAAGGTGCAGATACAGAGAAGTGAACTGCACGTGTCTCGAGGCAAGGTCAAAGCTAGTGGTTATAATTAGTTTATATTTAAGATATTTTGGGAATATCCTGTAATTATTGAAACTTTCGTTGTATTTTGTATTTTGTCGACGAATGACTTTGGGATTGTAAACGAATACGTTTATCAGTATAATTATACTTTTCTATATGCCCATGGAATTCCTTGTTTATTGCTCTTCGATTATCGAAATAGAAATGGGTGTTGACAACTTTCATCCTCACCCACTTACATGTAAATAACTCTTCACATTTTTTCTTACATTCTCACATTGTATTTAGCTTCCCCTACTATACAACATTTTTGTTTTGGTTTTCACACCATGTTTTATTTCTTTCAAGTTTAAACTCTTTCTGAATTACATCTTACAACTATGGCATTTGGAAATATTATGGAATATGACCCCAATGACTAGTACGTACTTGTATTTATTTAATTTTAAGTAGAAATCTTGTTTAATTCTCATTTGACTTGAGCTTTAGAACTTCGATAAGGTTGCTCCACATCATGAGTAACTTAAAATACAAAAAGAAAAAAAAAACCAACAACACACACAAATTAGAGGGACGATGAATGACAACAAAATGAAAAGAAAATGGGAAAATTATTCTCAAAGTCCAACATCAGAAGTTATTTAATTTTTTAGATCCCAAGTTTACACACTAGTGAAAAAATGGCTTTTTAAACCGGTTAAAATTGACCTTTTAGACTGATTTTGGATCCGGTCTTGATACAGCCGGTCTTAAAAATATGTCACTTTTAAGACCGGTTTGGTAACGGTCTTAAAAGTCACACTTTTAAGATAGGTTGTATTGATAATCAGTCTTAAAGTAAACAATTTTAAGACTGGTTGTCATGAGCACCGGTCTTAAAAGATCTCTTTAGTATAGCAATTACATAATATTTTTAAGACCGGCTATTTTTATAACTGGTCTTAAAAGTAATTTTAAGACTAGTTTCATATATAACGGGTCTTAAAAATTTTAATTTCAAGACCGGTTGTACATAAAACCGATCTTAAAAATTAAATTTTAAGATCGGTTATATACGAAACCGGTCTTAAATTTACTTTTAAGACCGGTTATTTTTATAACCGGTCTTAAAAGTATAATAATTTTTTTTAATTGTTTGTGATTAGGTTAGTTACCAGAACGCATCCTAGAGTTGCTACTTCCAATGCCATACTTATTAAGTGCCATAAGGTGTTCAATTTGCTTCCTCTTACCATTTCCTTTTTGTTTAACCTTCTCATTGGGAACTTGTAACATAATATGTCATATATCCTCATGTAATGTGTTGTTTAAAACCATCTATATATATACATAATTGTTTAAACACATGCAGGCCAATGACATGGCTTAAACAGATTCACATGTATAAATGCATGGTTGCACATAATCACAAAAACAAGAAACATGTTAAATCATGCAATCAATGTTTTGCAACCAACCAATATGTCAATTCATCACCAATATATATACAAAAAATTTGTCAGTTTTATAAGAACTCACTGTTTTAAAAGTTCATAAATGAATTTAGCACAACAATTGTGAATGTGATCAATATCTTCTTTTGAAAAGGGGTCAGCAAGATCAAACATTTGAAACACCAAATCCAGGCAAAACGTTAACTTCACTTAAAAAAAGTAAAAGTAATACAAAAAATTTTAAATATATATACATTTACCTCTTGAGTAAATTTTGTCGTGCCAAGGGTAATATTATAAATGTGCCTCAGAACATACAACTCACACAAGTTGGAGCCCGGTGGTTGCCTACGATCTGAAAAATAATATGATATCATTAAAAAAAAGTATAAAATTAAAGCATGAATTATTATTGAATACATTCTTAAAACATACCAATATGTAACTAATCTTTGGCAAGATCCATGTAGAGTCTTTTAGGTCATAAATAGGCCTACTGCAAGTAGTGTGTTGGAATGTCCGCATAGCCCTATATCATCAAAATCACAAAGGTTACTTAGTTAACACAAATTTCATAAATTTTGCACACGAAAGGTAATTAATAATGCAAGAAAACTTACAAGTTCAAGCTTTTCTTCAATTCACTAGTTGGCTTGCTGAGGTGGAGGGAGCATAACAGGATGACAGAATAACTATTCTTGCACAAAATAGCCAATTGCCAATGATCACTAAAAAAAGAAGACTTTTAAGCAAATATAAAACATTATGTATATTATGAAATATAAATTTATTTCTTACCCATGCAAATATGGAGCCAAGAAACACTCAGTTGAGGTTTAACCAAGCCTATGCGATAAGTATGTGTTTCTGATAGCAGCAGTGGTCCGTTTGTCATAGAGTTGAAGTGGGCATAGAAGTCGAAATTTATTGATTTTACCAGAGTCAACCAACCTACGATTCATATACCAACAATAATGCAAGCACACAAATCAAAATTTAACGGCGTAATTTGTAAAATATTAACTTCCAATTTGAGAAGATACTTACATTAAAAAGAGTTGGACAATCGAAATTATAAGCTATTGTAGATGAGCTACCAAGGACATTAAATCATCCCTCTCAAGATAGCATTACGCCCCTGACTTGCCAACAGCTGACTCAGTAGGCCAATATCTTGTTTGAAAGGATGTATCATATGCCATCAGAATCACTTGCTGCATGACATTCAATGGAGGCCGTGAAACATCTTGAGTGGAGGGAGGTGGAGGTGGAGGTGGCAGGGATTCCTTAGCTCGATAAAAAATAAGGTTCTTTGGCCATAAAATGAAAGATTTGTGGACATCGCCCATAACCTTGAAGTCATCAACATGGATAGGGAGAGGTGCATCTGCAATGATTACCTTTAACTGCCACTCTGACTTGATCATCCTTTATTTCTTGGTAGTGGACAGTTGATCCCAAGTTTTACACACTCCCTTGTGCAACTAATCTTCTCAGAGGATCCTCCACAAACAAGTTACAAGGATCACCAATTTCTTTTCTAGGACCCTCTGATGACTAACCAACACAACTCCCTTTAGTGCTCTGTTTAGGGTTTAGGGAATGAGCCTGGGGAGCACTGGTATCTGCTTGTTTTGTGCTCATCATGATCATCCATTCCTCCTTCATCTTACTGAACCTTTCTTCAAGTCATGCATCAAATGATGCTTCTACCTCGACCCTAGCTTCCGCCCTCACAATGGCCAATACATGCTCCATCTCCTCCCTAGTCACCATACTACTTGAGGAACGACGTGTGGGTGCTCCAAAGTAATCCCTTATGCCTACCCCTCTTCCAACCCCTTGACACAGCCGGGATGCTCATGTTTTCCTGTAGCTATGGTTAGGATGTCATTCCTCCCATCCAACCTAAATGATCCCTCGACTTGGTTTTTTTGAAGTTCCTCCTATAAGACACAAATAACAAACGTTAGTAATGAAATTTGCTTACTAAATAATTAATAACAACAAGTCAACAACAATACTTACAATTTTCTCACCAACTATACGAGATTATTCACTCGTATAAGACCCACTCCTCTTTTGGTGAGCGAACAACCACTTCTCTTCACGACGTATAGGAGATGGTGGAGAAAGAAGAATAGAATAATAGGATTGAGATGCTTCTTCCAATCTCTTCCATTTAGCTACCAACAAGTCTTTTTTGGCCTTCACATAACCCCCACGAGACATTGTATGGGGCAATCATTCTATCTACCACTCTCTTGGGCCTTTTTCCTTTTTTCCTGCCAATAAGAAATCAAAATTAAGTCTTTGTAAATCAATAAAGATAATTCATAATTCATATATAAGTAAATTAAATGCAAAATAAGTCAACTCACCAATGCTTCTGGAGTAGTCCGAAGCCATCTGAATTCTTGCCAAGTCTGTTCGTCAATAAAAGAATACTGGTCGCACGGATTTGGATGAGGCTGACCTTCTTCTACCTCAATATGTATGTAATTGTTGGCTAGACTTGTCTTAAACTTCCTCCAGCGTTCATCACAATACGTCATTGTCTTGTCATACAATACTTCACTCTCAGGAATGTCGTAAGTGAGCTGGATAGTTTCCCAAATATGTCGCTTCACACTTTTATCCACATTTCTCCACTACTCTATCAAGATACTAGGCTTGTTGTGTGCTAGGAGGCCGATAAAACTTCTATACTATTGGGCATTAGGCCTGATTGATTTCCAATATCTATCAAACTCAATCGGAATCATTTCCCTGATATTCTGATTAATGGAAACGTCTCTCAATCAGGTGCCTCTTCTACCCCTTCGTCTAGGTTGGTTACCACTTTGATTCTGGCTCGGAGCATTGCTAAGAGTACCCTCACTTTGATTAACACTAGTTGGCTTCGAAATACCTTAGTAGGATGGCTCATTATGCTCACTTGAATTTGAATGAGCTAATTTATATTCCTATATGGTCATGACACTTTAAATTTCAGCCTCCAATTTTCATTTCAAGCACTATATTAACATTCTAGATTATGATATATCCTTGTTGGCACTGAAGTATCGTACAGGGCATCAAAAAGCACAATACAATTCCACTTTAGAATCTGGAATTTTCCAGCAACTAACTTATAACAATTTCTTTCTTATGATCTCCCTATACAATTCCACCTCCTAAAATCATTGGAGCTATAAAAAGGAATAGAATCTAACTTTGTCTAACACATTACTGGGATCCACAGAGTTCCAAAATAAAAACTAATACATTATAATTGAGCAATACAGAGTTACAAAATCAAGGTTTAGAGACATTATTCACATTATAATCCAACAATACAGAGTTATATAATAGAAAAACTCACATTATAATTCAACAAAACAGAGTTAATAAAGGCCGAGAAACATAGAAGTAGCTCTAAGAAAGGAAAGATAGGCTTTGCATCCACATATAATATTCACAAGTTCAGATAATTCAAAAGGCAGAACAATGCGTCAGAGCAAGCAACGGAAAAAGGAAAATTTATCACATAAAAACCTGGAGTTGGAGCTTGAGGAACAAACCTAGGGGAGGCAAGCAACGGAAACAAGGGAATGCTATCCACCGTAGCCCTGCGTCAACCGGCGGCGTTAGTAAGAGAGACGCGGGAAAGACAAGGATAAAACAAAAACCCAGAGGAGGCAAAAACCCAGCTTGAAGAAGAAAACAATCAGAGGAAACAAAAACCTAGACTTACGATAACATTTCAACCAAACCTCTGCGTCAACGGCGGCGAAAGTTAAGGACAAAGGAGCAACTTGGGAAGGAGGAGCTATCGCGATAGGAGGAAGGGGTTTGTAAGAAGCTTGAAGCGACGGAGCTGGAATGTTTCAGAGTGGCAATTAGATGCGATGTATTTTTAGGGCAATTTTAAGACCGGTTTTACATAACAACCGGTCTTAAAAGTTATATTTAAGATCGGTTATTTATTATAACTGGTCTTAAAAATATTTTAGACCGGTTCCTATCAACAACTGGTATTAAAAGTTCAAAATTTAAGATCGGTTATTTTTTAGGACCGATCTTAAGAAAATATATTTTTAAATTTCTTTATTTCAGAAAATATATTAGACCGGTTACATTTAGAACCGGTCTAGAAAATACATACATATATTAATATTTTTTAATGATTACTTTTTTAAGACTGGTTGTTTATAAAACCGGTATTAATAATATATTTAAGACAGATTTTTAGTATAACCGGTCTTAAAATTTGATCATAATCACAAAAATGCCACCGGTCACTTTTTAAGACCTTATTCGCTATAACATGTCTATATATGCCAGTCTTAAACACCATTTGTGTACTAGTGACAATTTATATGACGCAAATTTACTAGTTGAACTATATGAATGTTCGCTATTAAAATAGCTCAAATTTACAAGTCAAATGATACTTACCGTTATTACATATAAGTATATAACCTTTACACCTTTACAATTAATAAACCTCCTAGACTTTTAAATCTATGCAAATAATTAACTTAAAACTAATCAATCTTATATCCCATTAAACTTTATTTCTATATGCATATAATCCCTTCAAACTTTGGGTTATATACACAAAAACCCTTAAATTTTAAGCCATGCCATTTGCAAATAAATAGTGAACAAAATAAATAGTACCCGAATTATGTATTTAAATGTAAAAATTGAAGAAGGTTTATTGTAAATTTTTAGATGTTAGGGATGTAATTTACATACATAAAAAAATTCAGGGTGATTTTTATTCAACCAAACACTTCAAAAGTATAACTATAAATTTTTCTTAATAAAAGGAGTCTTTATTATTAGGGGTCTTTAGAAGTGAAGAAAAAAACTTCGGAATTTGAATATTTTTTTTTAAAAAAATAATAGTAAATGGACGGTGTCAATATTAGATTATTTCCCCTCTTTTTTGTCACGTTTAAAACATCAAACGTGCCTTTGGGGAAAAAAGGAACCCCTGCTCATGTAGAAAGAGACAGCACAACTAAAGTCCAAAAACTGTTGAATTAGCCGCACTTACCCATTTTGATCAAAATCAGCTGTTACTTCCAAATGGGATTATACCGGTTAGGTTGTGTAATACACGAAACTCATATATACTAATTTGATATATAAGATATATCAAAGAAAAATATTTAACACCTATAAGTCACATTTTGTAACACCCCAAATTTTATATTCACCAAATATATTGTAATTATTTGAGAAATTCAATAAAATGGTGAATATTTATGAATTTTATAAATGTTCATATTCATGAGAAAATTGGCAAAATAATTATGGAATTAATTTAGGTAATTTAAAAAGCCCAATATTAAGGTCCAAAAATAAATAAGTAATAGAGAAAATATTTGGTCCAAAAATTGATGGAAATTGGCCCAATAAAAATAAAAAAGAAATTGGAATAAAAAGATAATGGCAAAATCGTAATTTTGCCAATTTATCACAAAATTAATTATTTTCTAATTAATTGAAGTTAATTTCAATTAATTAAGAAAAATAAAATGGAAAAATATATTTCAAATATTTTAGTCAATTTAATATGAATTCATGAAAAATTTGAGCAAAAAGTATAATTTTGACAAAAATTGAGACTTTACCTGTATACGTAACTTGGACAAGTTGTGAAGCCAATTGCAAGAGGAAGAAAATATTGGTTGGGCTTAATGAGCTTGGTTACATGTACATAGGGTTTATGTGCATAAAATTGATTTTGGAATTTTTGGAAATTGGTTAAATAAATGAAATAATATATGATATATTATAATATATCATTACCTCCTTCTTCCTTCAGCCCATTCCATGCCAAACAGATATGAAACAAGAGAAAGAAAGGGAAGAAATCTCGCAAAGTAAGTCGATTTTTCTGACGATTTAGCTCCTAACGCGTATAACTCAGACCCTAAGCTACTCCTCTTTGCTCTGTAAGGTTTGGAGGTTCAAAAATCTGTGGTTGAAGGGTTAGGGTTTCATCCATATTAGGGAAAAGCTAGTGGGAGCTTTAGGTAACTTCCAAACCTTCGTAAATTAACTATTCTAGCTGCTGTGAGCAATTTAATCGGAGAAATTTCACTGAATTGCCATTGATTTTAAATTTTGGAAATGTGTGTACCTAAGGGTTATGCTGCCCAATTTTAGTTCAAATGGTAGTTATAACTTAATTAGATGGTTAATAAAGTGGTTAGGAGTAGAAAGGAACGCGTTTACAGAGCCGAAATCGTAAAACCTCGATTTTTCCCAGAGAATACCATAATTTTGGCCACGGCTGTTAGAGAATTTTAGAGTTAGATTTTCAATGATTTGATGGTTCCATTGAGTTAAAAAGAAAAAATTAGGTGGGGTTACAGAGTGGCACTTTTTAGGAAAAGGCCGAAAAAGTATAATTACGAAAACGCCCCTGAAACCCTTAAAGTGAGGCTGCCAAGGGCAATTTTGTAATTTGACATTGAATTTGGTAATTTCAAATCCGGAAATAAATTCCTTGGACAGAAATATGTCAAAATAGCCCTAGTCAAAATTTCGAGAAAAGTGCAGCCGGCTGGGGTCCCGGGGGCATTTTGGTAAATTTTCACCATAGGCTAATATAACCACAATAAACACTATGAAAGTGTCTAAAATGATATATGGATAGGTTATGACCTATTTCTTGTACATTTGATGTTTTAGGATCGAGTTGGATGCCTATAGTCGACACGTTTTACGATACGGACCCTTTGAGACAGGAAAGAGGTTAAGGTAGGGACTATTACCTCTCATAACTTTGTGACTATTTGTATGATGCGTGTTACTGTATTTTGTGATTTGAACACGTGCTGGAGGCACATTACCTAGCTGTGGTCTAAGACCTAGCTGAGGTACACTAGTCTTACCTAACTGTAGTCAAGGACTCGGCTGAGGTACATATAGAGGTTTCAACAGGTTAGTTGGCCTTGAATTTTGTGTACACACACGGATGGTATGAATTTTCATTTTACTTGATACGGTGCATTATATATTTCATTTTCACATTTTATTATATGTTGATCATATGTTTCTATTAAGATTCCTTGGAATCTCAGCCCTTTTTCTAAACCAAATATCTCAGCGGGTGCTAGCGGCTCGAAAGCCAAGGACGCAGAGAAGGGAAACTGATAGGTACGTTTCCCAAGACGAATACAGTGGTTGTATATAGTCTATATTTAGAATATTTTTGGGATATGCTGTACATATTTATCATTATTATCGATTTCTGCTCTATTAATGATTGTCTGTAAACAAATACTATTTATCAAGATAACTATACTTTTATGTTTGCCTATGGAACTTGTTCATTATTGCCCTGCGCATATCAAAATGGAAACGAGTGTTGACATTTTTGTTATCAGAGCTAATAAGCGGTTCTGGCATTATCAGAATGGTATACTGATATGGTTTTGTTTGTATGGTGACAGGACATCATGAGTATTTCGAGTGAGCCCATGACCAATTCGAGTGTACCATTTGAGGGGTCGAAAGTGTCCGTCAATCAGAGTCCTCAACTAGCGGAAGACTAGTTGGCTCGTTTGAACAAGATTTTTGATATGTTGCAATATCCAGACGAGGTGAAAGCCTGGTTAGCTGTTACAAGTTAGAAGGTGATGCTGATCGTTGGTGGAAGGGCACAGATCTTACCTTAAAGGGAAGAAATATTCCTATTATATAGGAATTATTCCAAGAAAAGTTCAACGAGAAGTACTTTCCCCCAACTATCAGAAGAGAAAAGGAAAAAGAGTTTTTGTGCGTTAAACAACAAGACTAGGAGAACTTTGACGATTACTTAGCCCGGTACATTTGACTATTGTGATACTCGTCATACCATAAGATAAATGATAATGAAGAGTGGAACACAGATATAATGATTGAAGGGTTGAGACCCGAATTCAAGGAGAAACTGATTTCTCAACATTATACCGAGTTCAGCAAAGCGACAGAGAAATGTCGATACATTGAGAAGTGTATGACGAGCCTAGCAACTCAGACTGGTAATAAAGGTGCTTCTGGGAGTGGAAATTCTTCACAGAAAAGAAAAGAACAGGGTAGACCTTGTAGGGGTGATAATAAGAGGCCAAATCAAGCTGGAGGCCATAGAGGCTAGGGTTTCCCGAGAGGCAGAACATGTTGGTATTGTTGCAAGCCATTTCTTCCTAGCAAGATGTGTAATGGAGCCCCATTGAGGATGAATCCTAACAAACCACTCACTTGCTATAGCTGTGGTAAGCCAGGGCACTTTTCAAAAGAATGTCCACAAAAGCAGCAACCAGAGGAGACTAGATCCAGGGTTCCAGGTAGGGTCTACACACTGACATAGGAAGAAGCTCTAAAATCTCCAGAGATGATTCAAGGTATGATTTCTCTCAATGGCAGTCTAGTGCATGTTATGTATGATTCTGGTGCTAGCCATTCATTTATTGCATATGATTATGTGAGACGATTGAATTTACATGTGCATAAATCCCCATATGATTTGGTTGTATCTACGCCCACGGGTACACAAATTGTGACAACTGATGTTTGTTTGAATTGCTAGATAAACACTGAGGGGCATGAGTCGACTTAAATCTAAGTTTTTTGCCACTGCAAGGGTTGGAAGTAATTTTGGGGATTGACTAGTTGACAGTGAATGATGTGTTACTAGATTGTAAACATAAGAGAGTTATATATCTGAATCCACAACCGCGAGTTGACACAGAAATCACACTTAACCTTCTCTCCATGAATAAAGTTGGGAGATATTTGCAGAAAGGTTGTCAAGGTACATGGTATTCTACTTTATGTAATCAGAGGCTGGTGTAGCCTTGGAACATATCCCTGTAGTGAATGAGTTCCCTGATGTGTTTTCGGAAGATATTGGTGGATTACCTCCAGATAGGGAAGTAGAGTTCTCCATTGACCTGAGGCATGGAGCAGGACCAATCTCCAAAACCCCACACCGTATGGCTCCAAGTGAAATGGCGGAGTTAAAGAAGAAAATTAAGGAGCTACTTGAGAAAGGGTTCATACGACCCAGTGTATCACCTTGGGGGTGCTCCAGCGCTTTTTGTCAAGAAGAAAGACGGAAGCCTACGTCTCTATATCGATTATTAAGAGCTAAACAAGGTGACCATCAAGAACAAGTATCCACCCTCTAGAATTGATGATTTGCTCGATCAGTTGTCTGGTTCCTATATATTCTCAAAGATCGATTTGTGATTGGGATACCACCAGTTAAAGGTAAAAGCAGAAGATGTATCAAAAAATGCTTTTAGGACCAAATATGGGCATTACGAGTTTCTTGTGATGCCATTCAGGCTGACCAATGCACCTGCTGTGTTTATGGACTACATGAATCAATCTTTTGTCCATACTTGGACCAGTTCGTTATAGTCTTCATTGATGATATACTGGTGTATTCACGAAGTAAAGCTGAACATGAGTAGCATCTGAGAATTGTGTTGAATATATTGCGAGATAGGCAATTCTATGCGATGCTGAGCAAGTGTGAATTCTGGCTTTCAGAGGCAAAGTTTCTAGGCCACGTTGTATCACAGCAAAGGGTCTCTGTGGATCCTAGCAAAGTGGAAGCAGTACTGAACTGGAAGAGGCCAGAGACTATATTTGAAGTTCACAGTTTTATGGGTCTAGCTGGCTCTTACCGAAGATTTATTCAAAAATTTATCCAGAATTGCATTACCGTTGATGAAATTGAAGCGAAAAGTTCAACATTTTGTGTGGGATGAGAATTGTGAGAAGAGCTTCCTGGAGTTGAAGTAGAGGTTAACTACAACACCAGTATGATGATCCCAGATCCATAGTTTATGTATGTTGTTTATACTGATGCTAGTGGGCAAGGATTAGAATGCGTGTTGATGCAATATGGCCGAGTGGTGGCATATGCATCTCGTCAACTAAAACCTCATGAACTGAACTATCTCACTCACAATCTTGAGTTAGCGGCATTTGTGTTTGCTTTGAAAATCTGGAGACATTATCTCTATAGTGAGACTGTAGAGTTGTACTGCGACCACAAGAGCTTGAAGTACTTGTATGATCAGAAAGAGCTTAACATGACACAACGCAGATGGATGGAGTTGCTAAAAGACTATAATCTAGAAATCAAATACCATCCCGGTAAGGCTAATGTTGTTGCTAATGCATTAAGCCGGAAATCAGTGCAAATGGCTGCCATAATTATCTATGAGTAGAAATTGATCGATGATTTCAGAGATTTAACTCTATCTAGTCAGATTTTGTTGAACAGTGGTGTTAGCCAAATATACAATGATCATAGGGCAGTGATTGAAGAAGCCCAATTGCATGATGATCAAGCACTATCTATCAGAGGTATGATTGATAGGGGTGAAACTTAGGAATATGACTTGTCACCAAGCGGACTAGTCAGGTACAAGAAGTGGATTTATGTTCCACCGCAACTAGAACATAAATGACAAATCCTAGAGGAGGCATATAAGAGTAAGTATACTCTACATCCAGGGGCTACAAAGATGAACCATGAGCAAGGCTTAACAGTATTGGCTAGGAATGAAAAAGAAGGTGACTAAGTTTGTCGCTCTTTGCTTAACATGTTAGAAAGTAAAAGTTGATCATCAGCG
Source organism: Inga oerstediana (assembly GCA_963210345.1). NCBI lineage: Eukaryota > Viridiplantae > Streptophyta > Magnoliopsida > Fabales > Fabaceae > Inga > Inga oerstediana. The sequence continues at coordinate 56,987,952 of OY723400.1, read as the reverse complement.
ACCATTGGGGCTTTTGACAAACCCTGAGATTCCTGAGTGGAAGTGGGAAAGTGTTACTATGAATTTCGTGACAAGGTTACCTAAGGTTAAAAACCATGACAGTATATGGGTGATAGTTGACAATTATCATTCGAGCATTCAAATGGCTCTATATGAGGCACTCTATGGGAGGAAGTGTCAATCACCCTTATGCTGGACTGAGTTGTTTGAGAGGGAATTGCTGGGGCTAGATCTTGTTGACTAGACAACGGAGCAGATAAAATTGACTAAGTAGAAGTTGCTAGATGTTCAGAGCTGACAGAAAAGTTATGCAGACAAGAGGCGAAAACCTCTGGAATTTGAAGTCGGTGACCACGTGTTTATGAAAGTATCACCTATTACAGGCATTGGCAGAGCATTAAAAGTAAGGAAGTTGCAACTAAGGTACATTGGTTTGTTTGAAATCTTGGCTAAGATTGGGCCAGTAACGTACCGCATCGCTTTGCCACCGATTCTGAGTAGGCTCACGATGTTTTCCATGTTTCCCAGTTGAAAAAGTATCAACCTGATCCAGAACATGTAATAGAGTATGAAGACATGGAAATGTGCTATGATTTGACTTACGAAGTCACACCTGACCAAATCATCGATCGGCAAGAGAAGTAGCTCAGGAACAAGAGCATTCCATTCATCAAAATTCTCTGGAAAGGTTTATCGGCCAGAGAGGCTACATAGGAAACGGAGAAAAGTGTAAGGAAACGTTACTCAGAATTTATGGCTGTATAGGTGTAGCAAATTTTGGGGACAAAATTTATTTAAGAGGGGGAGAACTGTAACACTCAAAATTTTATATTCACCAAATATATTGTAATTATTTGTGAAATTCAATAAAATGGTGAATATTTATGAATTTGGAATTTACGAATTTTATAAATGTTCATATTCATGAGAAAATGGGCAAAATAATTATGGAATTAATTTGGATAATTTAAAAATCCCAATATTAAGGTCCAAAAATGAATAAGTAATAGAGAAAATATTTGGTCCAAAAATTGATGGAAATTGGCCAAATAAAAAAAATTGGAATAAAAAAGTAATGGCAAAATCGTAATTTTGCCAATTTATTACAAAATTAATTATTTTTTGATTAATTGAAGTTAATTTCAATTAAATAAGGAAAATAAAATGGAAAAATATATTTAAAATATTTAGGTCAATTTAGTATGAATTCATGGAAAATTTAAGCAAAAAGTGCAATTTTGACCAAAATTGAGACTTTACGTGTATAAGTAACTTTGACAAGTTGTGAAGCCAATTGAGACATACCATAGGAAGGGAACCCTAGGTGCCTCCTACATGTTTCAAGAGGAAGAAAATATTGGTTGGGCTTTATGAGCTTGATTACATGTACATAGGGTTTATATGCATAAAATTGATTTTGGAAGTTTTGGAAATTGGTTAAATAAATGAAATAACATATGATATATTATAATATATTATTACCTCCTTCTTCCTTTAGCCCATTTCGTGCCAAACAGATCTGAAATAAGAGAGAGAAAGTTGAGAGAGTTTAGAGAGAGAAAGGGAAGAAATCACGTAAGGTAAGCCGATTTCTCCGACAATTTAGCTCCTAACGCGTATAACTCTGACCCTAAGCTACTCCTCTTTGTTCTTTAAGGTTTGGAGGCTCAAAAATATGTGGTTGAAGCGTTAGGGTTTCAGCCATATTGAAGAAAAGCTAGTGGGAACTTGAGGTAACTTCTAAACCTTCGTATATTAACTATTCTAGCTGTTATGGGCAATTTAATCGATGAAATTTTACCAAATTGCCATTGGTTTTAAATTTTGAAAATGTGTGTGCCTAAAGGTTATGCTGCCTAATTTTAGTTCAAATTGTAGTTATAACTCAATTAGATGGTTAATAAAGTGGTTAGGAGTAGAAATGAATGCGTTTACGGAGCCGAAATCGCAAAACCTCGATTTTTTTTCGGAGAATACCATAATTTTGGCCAAGGTTGTTATAGGACCTTAGAGTTGGATGTTTAATGATTTGATGGTTTCATTGAGTTCAGAAGGGAAAATTAGGTGGGGTTACAGTTGGGCACTTTTTCAGAAAAGGTTGAAAACGCCACTGAAACCCTTAAAGTGGGCTGTCAAGGGCAATTTTATAATTTGACATTGAATTTGGTAATTTTAAATTTGGAAATGGATTCCTTGGATGGAAATATGTCAGAATAGCCCTAGTCAAAATTTCAGGAAAAGTGCAGCCGGCCGGGTATGGCCGGGTCGGGCCGAGGTCTTAGGGGTATTTTGGTAAATTTTCACTATAGGCTAATATAACAACAGTAAACACTATGGAAGTGTCTAAAATCATATATGAATAGGTTATGACATATTTCTTATACATTTGATGTTTTAGGACCGAGTTAGACGCCTATAGTCAACATGTTTTACGAAGCGGACCCTTTGAGATAGGAAAGAGGTTAAGGTAGGGACTACTATCTCTATTATACTATGTGACTATTTGTATGATGCATGTTACTGTATTTTTTTATTTGAACACATGCTGGAGGCATATTACCTAGCTGTGGTTTAGGACCTAGCTGAGGTACACTGGTCTTACCTAGCTGTAGTTAGAGACTTGGCTGAGGGGCATGTAGGGATTTCAACGGGTTAGTTGGCCTTGAATGTTCTATACACACACAGATGATATAAATTTTTATTTTACTTGATACAGTGTATTACATATTTAATTTTCACATTTTATATGTTGATCGTATGTTTCTACTAGGATTCCTTGGAATCTCACACCTTTTTCTAAACCAAATGTCTCAGCGGATGCCAGCAGCTCGAAAGCCAATGACGTAGAGAAGGGAAACTGATGGGCACGTTTCCTAAGACGAATACAGTGGTTGTATATAGTCTGTATTTGGAATAGTTTTGGGACATTCTGTACATAGTTGTCATTATTATCGATTTCTACTCTGTTAATGAATGTCTGTAAACAAATACTTATTATCAATATAACTATACTTGTCTATTTGCCTATAGAACTTGTTCATTATTGCCCTGCACATATCAAAATGGAAATGAGTGTTTACACATTTCTAAATAATCAAAATCTTAAATCATTTAACGAATATCATAACTATAAATATTATATTTTGTTTTACAAATTAGAAAAAGTCATTTGGAAAAAATTATTTAATTTTTGTCAATAAAACCAACTATTATAACTTCTTTATTTTAACTTTCATATCGAAGAATGATAAAAACATCAATAGCAATAAAGTCTTATCCCATTAGGTGGGTCGGAACTTTCATATCTAACATTGATCAAATTTGGAAATTACTTAACTATGGTTTATTAATTCATTTGCAATGTAAATATTTTTTAATATTGAAATATTGTAGCATATTATTGTCATTATAATTTATATTTTATATTATTATGATAACTGACTGAGAACATTTTATTATTTATATGCCATAAATGTGTGTGGCAGTCTTCTAAATTTCGTTTTATTTCTATATTTTTCTTTTCCTTTCATAAAGATGTAGGAGCCTGATAAGTAATGAATCAAAAATTAGCTAAATACTCTAATAAGTTTTTGGGAAATTTTTGCATATTTGATCATCCACCTCCTCTTTCCCAAGAGAGGAGGAGAATGATGAAGGATGGTAGGGAGGTTAGTTTTTTTAGGTATTTTGTTTTTCGTAGTTTCTTATTGTTGCTATGTACTCTTATTTTGAGTAATTTATTCCTGTTTTGATTCAAAAAAGAATTTAGATTGACTAGTATGTGTTTACAATGACAATTAGATAATTTAAAAGTAACCTTTTAATTGTAATTATGATGCATGAGTTAAATATGTGTTGGATTGGCTAGATCTCTGAGGAGTACAAGAATAATAGATGAAGAAGAAAGTAGTGCACAATGTCTTCAATACGTGGGCAACACTTTCCTTTATGCTTAATTCACCCCCACCTATACATATCCTATAGGGTGCAATTTGGATTGATGGACGAATTTCTTACATGACATAATGAAGACCCTTGAGTATGAATTGCCCATTCTAGACAACAATGGTTACAAAGTGATAATTTGAATTTATCTTTGTGTGCACTTAAGGATAGAGGCAATAAGTTTGGTCTCTTTTTGTTGTGTGATTTTTGATATTGTAATGTGTTGTCTATTACAAATAAAGTGATGGTGTAGGGTATTTATAGACCATGAAGTGATACCTTGAAGTGGTGCCTCTTGAAGCAATACATCCTCAATTAAAAGTCATAACTATATGTTAGATTCATTAACCCTCATAAACCAACATAACTTAAATAATTAATGGTTATTTGAAATAACGGTTCTATGAAGAGTTAACTTTATAGTATGTAGGGTTTTCTTAAAAATCAACACAACCTTTCACCAAACACCTTTGGTCATAATCTTTCATATGTGTCTCTATGAACCAAATAGACATAAACTTAGTGGTCTTTAGTGTTATAACTCCTTATACAACCTTTCACATAAACTCTTTAATTTATGAGAACATGACTTTGCAATAAATACATCTCTTCATTTTAAAATATTCCAACAATCCCCCACCATTTTAAAATGATCAAAAACTCTTATCTCTTCAAAAATCTCATATTGTCAGTAAGGGTATCTTGATGATTTGAACCTTTACCTAAGTAAGAAATGGTTTCATCCATCTGAAATAATATGGTAGACTAAGCTTTAAACCAATTATCCTATATGAATTGTGTGCATGAATTACACATGAGATCTTGGGCCATTATATGCCACTTTAAATGACACATTTATGTTAAATCTCATGTTTTGATGATAACAAAGCTTAGAAAGATATTGCAAAAGTGCTTTAGGATAAACAAAATGTTTTGAATAAGTAAAAGATAATTTCTGAGACAATAAGATATATCACTTAGGGAAACACTTGAATGATCTGGTTTTATCACTTGAAGTAATCAAAGTTTAAAATCCCTTTTAGACTATTATGGTGAAATGTTTGACAAGTACTCTTATCAAAGGAAAACTATTCTTAAATACATATATCACCATAATCAAAAATTGTGTTCAAAAAAATGAAAAAATTTATAAAGGAAATCACTCAAGTGATGTCCCAAGATCACTTGAGTGACTACTCGACTGATAGTTTAATACTTAGCATTAGTGTAATACCCCGAATTTTGAGACTCGAGGCTAGAGAATAAGCCTGAGATTAGTGAAATGCTAAGCCCTGGTTTAGCAAGATCCTAAATTGTGATTAAGAGATAATGACTCCAAAAGTGGATGTGGTTAGTGATAAATAAACCCTTTTGGAGATTATGGTGTGATTTGGCACCCGATGTGATTCGTATGTGTTGTGAGTAGCGTTGAAACCCTGTATTTAAGTTCAATTATGGATTAACATCTAAATTGACTTAAAATATAGGGGAGGGCGCATTGTGGAAGAAAAGGAATGATATGGTGTGTTTGGTGGTGATTCAAGAGGAATTGCCGTAATCAGGGGCAAAACGGTAAAGTTACCGACCAATTGGTCAGTTACCAAAGAGGAAACTCATTGGTAACTTCAAGATCAATGGTTAGGATTGATTTGTGCAAGAGATCAAGGGGTGGAATCCCATGTATATGTGCCTTGGTGAGCTCTTGGAGGTGTGACAAGATCTTGACACTTGGCACAATGTAAGCCCTTGGATCTTGGTCAATTTGTCAACTCTTCCCTCTCTCCTCTCCTCCCTTATTTGGACGTCCAAATGGTCAAATGAGGGCCAAAAATCTGACCCTCTTCATCTTCTTCATCTCTCTCCTTAGCTTCCATGAACGCCCAAAGTGGAGGAGGAAAGAAAAAGAATTAAGGTGAGATTTAGCTTGTTTGTTGGCCTCTAATGTTCTAATCACCTTCTATAAAGTTGTTCATAGTGATGAGAGCTTCATCTCTATGGTTTTAGATTCTTGATTGGAGGTGTTTGATGGCTTGAGGAAATTTGGAAAGATGAGGAATCAAAGAATTGGCATTGGGAAGAGGAAGAGGTGAGTATTTGATGACTATTGACCTAACTATTGTGGTTATTGGTTGAGTATTGTGAATTGAGAATTTTGCCCTGATTTTATGGTATTTTCATGTGGTATGTAATTGGATGAATTGGATGTTATTTTATGTTGAAAATGGTGTCATGTTGTGTTATTTAATCATTGGAATTGATTTGAATTGGATTGGACACAATGGTTGCAAAACTGGAAATTCTGTCCAATGAGAATTCTGTCTGGGCAGTCTGGTTGTGTGGACGTTTTGACTGGGCAAATAATGTCATAAAATTATGAAACTTTCCAGTCTTGAATTTCACATCCCAAGCTTCAAACTGGACATATAATTTGTGCCATTTCGTTTTGTGAACTGGGATTTATGTTTGCCCAAAGTTTGAGGTCGAAACTGGGTTTGATTCTGGAGGAGTAGTGGATTTTGGGGAATTCTGTATTTTTGCGGTGATTTCCAGTAATGGCTCATATTTTTCCTATGAAGAGGACTTAAATAGCTTTCATTTGGCTTTGGAATTACCTCATTTCAATTTTTGTGGAATTAGTTATGAATTTTCTAAGTTTCCTTGGCTGCAGCGTAAAAGTTTCTGTGCACGTTTTGGCCGCGCTGCAGCCAAGAACCCTCTAGCTGCAACCAAAATGCGCACAGAAGGTTTTTGGCCGCAGCCAGAAATTCTTGGCTGTAGCCAAAAACCTTCTGTGCGTATTTTGGCTGCACCCAAAGGGTTTTTGGCTGCAGCCAACCCCTATTTTCAATAGTTTGTGATTTTGAAAGGTGATTTCCAATCTAGTACGTCCCAATCCTTTAAGCTTTCGTTGAGCTTATTATAGCCACCTAAAGGGCGTGAATGATAACCAACCTTAGTAATATGGAAGTAAGGATTTGGAATTTAGATTGACCCTATGTCCTTGATTTGGTTATAGGGTTGGATATTCGCCCTGATCGTGAGCAGCCGGAGCTGGAGCTTACGTGGAAAGAGTGTAGGGAACTTACCTTTCTTGCATGCTTTGATATTTGTGTTTGTGTATTGATGCATGTATTGCTTTGCTGGATTATGTGAAACATATATGAATGATTGTAGCTCTGTTTCTAGTTATGCTATGGCAATGAGTATGTTGTTGAAACATTGAGCACACAGATATGTCATTGTGTGAACATGAGTTATGTATTGCAAGCATGTCATGCATTAAACACATATCATACATGCATATAGGTATCTGTTTCCTACTGAGATTCTCTTGAATCTCACCCTCCCCTACCAACATTTTAGACAGGGTAGGTGGATCGAGGATGGAGCAAGCAGTCAAGGGCGGCGGGACTCGTTCGGGTTGTAATCTTTTGATAGTTGGTTATCATAATTGGGATGATTTGTATTCGTATTTGGATATAAGTTGTATATATTGTGGAATGTATATTTGGTTATATGTTGAATGAGAATATTTGATTATGTATTTGGAATGAGTATTTGGGTATTTGTATTTGTATTTGAGGAGAACTGTGTAAGCCCCATTCGAAGAATTGTAAAGGGTGGATGTGCCCTATGAATTCTATGTGAAGGTATGAACTCGGGAGTTGCCGGGATGATATTGTTGTACACTCTGATATTTGTATAAATGTGATATTCCGCGTGATGTGATTATATTCAAAATTGAATATGAGACCAAGTTAATTAGATTTCAAAACGTATTTATGAAAACCCCGTCTGGTAGATGGGTTTGTAAATGTTATTTAATTGTTATTGGTCTCTATTTCACTTTAATCACATATTTCGGATATAATTATGGAGGGGGTTACAATTAGCATGCTACTCAAGTGATCTGTTCCAGTGATGCCGATATGAAAACTTTGTGAAAAACATCACTCGAGTGATCACTTGAGTGATGGCCTTAAATCACTCAAGTGACCACTCAAGTGTTGTGTCAAAGAGCATCACTAGCAAAACACTATAGTGATCGTGAAAGTGATCTCATGTGAAAATTTTCTAAGTATGAAATCACTCGAGTGATCCCATTTTATAGATCACTAATAGAGCACTTGAGTGATACATCAAGTTGAGATTACTAACAGAGCACTCGAGTGATATATCAAGTGATCCATTATAGATCACTCGAGTGATGCCACTTTTGGATCTCTAGCATGACACTTGAGTGATCCATCCAATGATATGTTATGCTATAAAACTTCCAAGTCAATATCACTCGAGTGATGGTTTTCAGAAAAATAGAGCATTATCTTCTAATTTTCAAAACCACTGAATGATCATATAATTTAATGATTTTAACTCTCTTTCACTCTAATACTTCATTGCATTAGTGTATAAAGCTTTTTCTAGTTGAAAAATGAAAAAATCATTTGAAGGGAAGAAAAGTGACTTTGTGTCAAAAGCATTAAATGAGAGCGGGATTTCAACCTCTTTGCTCCAACGGCTACTTTGCTACATACAAATAATGTTCAGAACAAGCAACGACACTCTAATAGACAAATGGAATGCTCACAATAGTCATTTATTACATTTAAACTATAAATAGGGAAGCATTCAAAGCGGAGCAACAACCAAACTGTGAAATATTCAATTTAGCTTCAAGTGCTTTGTCTTTTATTCATTATCATTCTAGTTGTATCATGTATTTCAGTGATTATATATTCAATTTTTGAGAGAGGTATATCAAAAACTCAATACTATTTATTGAGATAGCTTAATGTTGTGGAACCTTAAGTTCAGTATTGGTTTACATTGTGTAAGGGGGAGCGAGTGTCCAGTGAAAGGAACTTGCATTGTACTGAGGTACCAAGAACCCATTGAATCCTAGAAGGTATAGTGAAAATCTCATAGGCGATCTAAGGATTTGATGTAGGTTAAAGAAGTTGTAACCAAACTAGTATAATCTCCTACGTATACTTCATTGATATTCTTCTAACCCTTAAATCTTATTTAAATTCTATTAGTTGTTAATTTTAGTTAAAATTTTTATAATCACCCAATTCACCTAGGGGTGTGCAACTTTTTCCCGTCCTAGTCTTCCCGTCTCGATCCCGAGCAAATCGGAACATGATTTTCCTATCCTGAAAATTTCAGGACGGGAAAAATTAGGGATCAGGAAATTTTTTTTTGGATCGGGAATGCGACTTCCCGATCCCAAATATATATATATATATATTATGTACAATTTTTTAAAATATTTAAGAAAGCAAGAACAAATGCAAAATAAAATGTGAAAATCCCTAACACCCTCAAGGTAATATCTATTCTTTTAGTTAATTTTATTTATTATTTAATAAATAATTCTAATTTTTTGTTCATCTTTGTGCTTTTTGTAGCTAAATTGACAATTTTAAGCATGTATTGAACTAATGATATATTTGTATTGGACTAATTTGGAACAATATGATATTAGACAAATTATATATTTGTACTAGACTAAAGCAAACACAATAAAAAAATTAATATAGGGATTTTTTTAAAAAAAAAAGAAATCCGGGATCGGGAATGAAAATCATTCCTGAACCCTTCTCAGGATTGGGATCAGGAATGGCATTTCCCGACCCTGTCCTGATCCCGAACACCTCTAAATTCACCCCCTCTTTGGTGAAACGCTTGCACTAAACTGAGTGTGTATTTGGATTAGCTTTTGAGAATAGCTTTTATGATTTACGAGGTAAGTAGTGAAAGGAGTTTTGTCTCGACTTGCGAAAATAGCTTTTGAAACCACGGTTTGGGTATTTCCCAAACACTCACTGAACTAAGATAGCCAAATCTGATCCTATACCAACTGGCTCTCCTACTCATATAGAGCCTTTATTTCATCAATCTTACCACTCCGATAGTACTGAGGATATAGAGGTTCTTGAGCCTTGTACTACTTCTCAGCCTTCACAACCAACTCAAAGTACTTCCATCTATGTTCTTGATCCTCAGGATCCCACAAAGATTCCTGCTCTCCATCTTCTTGAGTCTGTTCCCTCTGACTCCCCCACCTTTACTACCCATGAGGGAGATACTCATGATGATTCATCTTCACCTATCCCAGTAACCCCTATTACTATTATTGATCCATCTTCATAGCCATCTCATGCCCTACTCAGATCTAGACCTAGCTCTCCTATTCAGTTTCCCCTTTTTGATGATGCCAAAAAGGGGTAGAAGGACTAGATGATGATATTGATGGAGACATACTATTCTTGGTGGGTCTTAAGGATATAGCATGGGGTTTTGGGAAACTTATGTTTATATATGTTTATTATGTTATGTTGTTGCAAAAGCAACTTATGGTTATTATGTTATGTGTTTCAAAGTTACTTTGTTATATGTTGATAAGTAAACCTTATGTTATGTGTTTATGTGTTCATTACAGTGATCTGATTGTCTTTATATTAGAACTAGGTCTATTGAAACTTAATTAACTTTGATATTGCAAAATTTGACATTCAAAACAATTTTTTTAAAATAAACAAGTTTGTCATCATCAAAAAGGGGGGAGAATGTTAAATCCGATGTTTTGATGATAACAAAGCTTAGAAAGATATTGCAAAAGTGGTTTAAGATAAAGAAAATATTTTGAACTAGTAAAAGATAATTTCTGAGACAATAATGGGAAAACTATTCTCCTATGATTGTCTTAGAAATTAACTTTTAGACTATTATGGTGAAATGTTTGACAAGTACTCTTATAAAAGGAAAACTATTCTCAAATACATATATCACCATAATAAAAAATTGTGTTTAGAACAATGAAAAATTTTACAAAGGGAATCACTCGAGTGATAGTTTAATACTTATCACTTGCATGCCACTCAATGATCTATTCCAATTATGCCTATCTGAAAACTTTGTGAAAAAAATTACTTAAGTGATCATTCGAGTGATGACCTGGAATCACTCAAGTGATCAAATAGCATCACTAGTATAGCACTACAGTGATCTCATGTGAACATTTTTCTAAGTATGAAATCACTCGAGTGATCCCATTTTTGAGATCACTAACAGAGCACTAGATTGATACATCAAGTTGGAATCACTAGTAGAGTACTTGAGTGATATATCAAGTGATCCATATTTTTGGATCACTAGCACAATACTTGAGTGATCCATCAAGTGATATAAATTGCTATGAATCTTCTATGTCAAGATCACTCGAGTGATGGTTTCTAGAAATATAGAGCATCATCGTCTAATTTTCAAAACCACTGAGTGATTATATAATTTATTGATTTTAACTCTTTTTCATTCCAATACTTTATTGCATTATTGTAGAGAGCTATTTCCAAGTGAAAATGAAAAGATCATTCGAAGAGTAGAAAAAGTGACTTCGTGTTAAAAGCATTAAATGCGAGCGGGATTTCAATCTCTCTACTCCAATGGCTACTTTGCTACATACAAAGAATGTTTAGAGGAAGCAATGACACTATAATGTATAAATGGAATGCTCATTGCAGTCATCTATTACATTCCAACTATAAATACAGAAGCATTCAAACTATGAAACATTCAATTTAGCTTTAAGTACTTTGTCTTTTATTCATTATCATTCTAGTTGTATCATGTACTTCAGTGATTATATATTTACTCTTTCAAATAGCTATATCAAAAACTCAATACTACTTATTGAGATAACTCAAGGTTGTAGAACTTGCATTGGTTTACATTGTGTAAAGGGGAGCGAGTGTCCAATGAAAGGAACTTGCATTATACTGAGGTGCCAAGAACCCACTAAATCCTAGAAGGTATAGTGAAAATCTCAGAGGCGATCTAATGACTAGACGTAGGTCACTGAAGTTCTAACCATTAACTCTAATTTAAATTCTATTAATTGTTAATTTTAGTTAAAATTTTTATAATCACCTAATTTAGCCCCTTTTGGATGAAATGCCTGTACTAACAATTTACTCGTGGCCTTGTGTCCGTATCCTTTTCATGAGAGCTTTTCAAAATGAAGCCTTTGGACTATTAGAAGTGGCCTCACTTCACTCTCACATAGGCAGACTCTGTTAAGAGCATTACCATGATAAATGCTCCAGTAAATAAATCCTTACAGGTCCATTAAGAGCCAAATTAGGCTCAACCTATCCCCTTTTAGTCTCATGGTTACTAAGTACTTTTTCAACCTGGAATGTATTAAAAAGTTAAGGACTTGCAATCTCTTTGATAGCATACTTTCACCATTGGACTCAACACTTGATATGATGGTCAAGTGTGAATTCGGTTTCCACAATTAGTTATCAAAGTTTATAGGGCTTCAATCTCATACCTTATAATGTTTTTAACACCAAATCCCTTATCAAACCTTTTGTCAAAGGATCTGTAAGAGTTAATTTAGCTCTTATATAACTCGTGGAAATTACTCCATTCAAAATCAAATATTTCACATAACTATGTCTTAGGCCAATATGTTATGACTTTCCATTATAAACTTGGCTATAAGCCCTTACAAGAATAGCATGTCAGAGTCAAATAATGACACTCTCTATTATTAAAAGTACCACAACCAAGTATGTAAATAGAATTTATAATTCTATCATTCCTTCTTTTCTCTAAGGTCTTATGAAATTGCCATTCCTCCACTACATGTACCTTCTCGTGATTCTTTCTAATGAGCATTGGTGTTTTTTGTATCATGAATGTTATGTCATAATCCTCTTCTAAAAGAAGATAATTCCTCAATTACTCAAGAGAAATTTATGTTTTATGTTTAATTAAGACTCTTTTTCAAGTCTTTCCAATTTCCATGATAGAGGAAGTTTATTTATAATTGATGAGAAAATAATTAATCCATCCACATGCATGTTAAGTTGTTTGAAAGTATTCAAATCAAATTCAATCCATACATTTATTCTTTAACACATATTCCATCAATCATTCTAATTAAAATTTGAACACAACATGATAATTATCAAATTATCTAATTGACCATAGAATTTCTCATGCTAATTATCAATTTATTAAATACAAAATCTATAATGCTTCTTATCACTTCTTATCGTGATTATAATTGCAAGATTACATAAGCCAATAAACCACATAATTTTAGCCAAATAATTACATCATACAATATCATGAATGAACCTCATGAATCTATAAATATATTTAATAAAGAAAGGAAAATGGATACTTATCCGATCTCTTCTTTTGCCATTGACCAAATGAATCCAATGTTATTCTTTTACAGTGTTTCTGGATTAAACCATCCATTTCTTCAAGCAAGCAAAGCCAGTACCATCTTAGGAAGTTTCCTTCTTCGTATATTTCCTTTGATTTTGATCAGGTTTCATGTTCTCAACATATTCATCCAATAAGTTGACCATTTCATCTTCACTCAAACGCTTCCTCATAATTTGAACTATGCCACTTTCTTGAAGAATTGCTTGTGAGACATTAAGGGGAAGGTCATTTGAGTCAACAACATCTTTGACGAAACTTAAGTAACAAGGGAACAATTCTCCATCAAAGTTTTTTGAAATCCTTCTTCAAATTCTTCCAACTTCACAAATTTCATCAACAACTCCTTCAAAGATGCCATTTCTATTCACAGAATTAAGCTTAAAGACTGTTGGATGGGCTATATCTCTAAGGTGTAAAAGAATAAGAGATGAAGAAAAAAGTAGTGCACAATATCTTCAAGGCATGAGCAACACTTTCCTTTCAGCTTAATTTCCCCCCACTAATATCTATCTTATAGGGTGCAATTTGCATTGACTGGTGAATTTCCTACAGGATACAGTAAATACTATGGAGTGTGTGGATTGTACTTCCAACACTCAAGCCAAGACAACAATGGCTTTTACAAAGTGATAATTTGACTTTATCTTTTTGTGCACTCAAGGACAAAAGGCAATGAGTTTGATCTCTTGTTGTTGTATGATTTCTGATATTGTGTTATGTTGTTTGTCATAAATGAAGTGATGGTATAGAGTATCTATAGACTATAAAATGATGTCTTGAAGTGGTGCTTCTTGAAGTAACACCTCTTCAATTAAAAGTCATAACTATATGTTAGATTCATGAACCCTTATGAACCAACATAACTTAAATAATCAATTGTTATTTAAAATAACTCTTCCATGAAAAGTTACATCTTTATAGTATATAAGGTTTTTTTAAAAACCAACACAACATTACTACAAAAGAGGGATTTAACGGCGCCTTTTTTTTGGCGTTTCTTCAAAGAAACGCAGTAGATAATAGTTTTTTTTTTAAAAAAGTTCAGAAGCTACGGCGCTTCCTAATATAAGCGCCAAAGCTTAGTATTAGGCTTGTGCGGCACTTTCCTAGACAAGCGCCATACAAAATATTTATTTAAAAAAATGAAAGCCCAAGCTACAACATTTCTTAAAAAAGCGTCGTAGCTAGGTTAATTTCTTAACTTTTTTTGTTTTGAAAAAAACTTATCTAGAGCTTAAAATTAAAGTGCCGGATAAGGGTGGGAGTAAGTCAAAAATATATAATTATTCAAAATCTCATGTTGTAGTAAGTCAGAAAAGAAATCACCTACTTCGTTCTTGAGTTCCAAAAAAAAATTTGGCCCTTAGCCGGTGCTTGATTATGAAGCATCGGCCAAAGCTGGCCTTAGCTGGTGCTCTATTATAGAGCACCAGCTAAGGCAAATTTAGGGGCCTTAGCCGGCGCTATATAATAGAGCGCCAGTGAAGGTAAATATTGGCCTTAGCTGGCTCTCAATTATAGAGTGCCGGGTAAGGCCAATTATTCAAAGGTCACCTTGAATATCCAAGTGCCTTGGATATTCAAGGCACCTGATGCCTTGCAAGGCACCATGTAATACCCTGAATTTTAAGACTTGAGTTTAGAGAATAAGCCTGAGATTAGTGGACTACTAAGCCCTGGTTTAGCAATAATAGCTTTGTGTAAGAGTTTTAGGACCATTGGGAACATATTGGTTAAATTTGGGAAAATTATGGTATCTGCTGTGTTCTGGCTTTTGATAGAGCCTCACTCGAGTGAACTAGGGTCTCACTAGAGTGCAGCATCATAGTTTCCCTTTCCCCTTCGATTTTGGTTGCACTTGTTCATGGAAGAAGCAAGAGTGCACTTCCTCATCTGCGAGTGATGTGGATTATCACTCGAGTGAAGGTGATCTCACTCGAGTGATCATGTGCTTTTGCACTAAGAGCCGCTTCTCGGGTTGTCACTCGCAGTGGGTTTTGCAAGAGTGTGAGCTAGCACTCTCAAGTATTGGGCAATCACTCGAGTGAGGGTTTTTGTGCTTGAGTGCACTTTTGACTCTGAGATTTCTGTGCTCTTGGGTAAGCACTTTTGAAGCTTCACTCGATAGGACTCGGGTGCTTGAGGAGGCATCACTTGAGTGTTAAGGTTATCACTTGAGTGAAAGGCATCCATCACTTGAGTAAGGTAATCTTCACTCAAGTGCTATAGTCAAAAAGGGGATTTTGAGGATTCGAAAGATGATCTTTTGTCAAGGATTTCCCAACCCTTTAGGCTTGTGTTTAGGTTTTAAGTAGCCACCTAAAGATCATAAATGATAACCAACTTAAGTGTTTGAAAGTTAAGGAATTGGAAAGGGGATTAGCCCTATGTCCTTGTTTTGGTTATAGGGTTTGATGATCGCCCTGATCGTGAGCAGCCAGAGCTGGAGCTTACGTGGAAAGAGTGTAGGGAACTTACCTTTTCTGCATGTATTTGATATTTGTGTTGGTGTATTGATGCATGTATTGCTTTGCTTGATTATGTGAAACATATATGAATGATTGTAGCTCTGTTTCTATTTATGCTATGGCCATGAGTATGTTGTCGAAACATTGAGCACGCAGATATGTTATTGTGTGAGCATGAGTTATGTATTGCAAGCATGTCATGCATTAAACACTTATCTTGCATGCATACTGGTATTTGTTTTCTACTGAGATTCTCTAGAATCTCACCCTCCCTACCAACATTTTAGACAGGGTAGGTGGAATCGGGGATGTAGCAAGTAACCATGGGCGGCGATGACTCCTTCGGGTTGTAATCTTGTGATAGTTGGTTATCGATGCATGTTTGGGATTAAGTATATTTAGATATATGATTGTATAGGTTGGAATGTATATTCAAATATGTATTTGGTATGAAAATTTGTGTAATCCCCTATTTGGAAAATTGTAAAGGGCGAATGTGCCTTGTAAAGCTTGGATTAATGTAAGAAATCCGGGATTGCCGGAAATTTATATTGTGCACTAATAGTTATACGAATGTGATTTATCTTCGCAGAGTAGGTATATTCAATATGTGAATATGAGACCAGGTTTTAAATGATTTCAAAAGGTATTTGTGAAAACCCTATCTCAAGGATGGGATTGTGAATGAGTTTTAATGATTATTAGCAAGGTATTAAAACTCGGACCGGTCATTGAACCGGTCGGGGTACTGGGTTAAGGGTCAGTGGGTCAAACCGGGACCAAACCGGAGCTAAACCGGGACCAAACCGGTGAGAAATTGAAGATTTTAGACTTATAGTATGAAATTCTAAAGGAAAAATTTTTTTTAAAAAAAAATTTTTTTTTTTTAAAAAATGAAAACCGGACCGGGAACCGGACCGGCCAACCGGCCGGTTCGCCGGTTACCGGGCCGGACCGGCCGGTCCGGTCCGATTTTCATAACCCTGATTATTAGTCTCTATTTCACTTTAATCGCGTATTTCGGATATAATTACGGAAGGAGGTTACACACCACGTGGGTGCCTTGGATATTTTAAGGCACCATGTAGTGCCTTGAATATATTTAACGTTTTTTTAGGTATTTGTTTTTTTAAAATTAGGAAGCTACAACACTTTGATAAAAAATGTTGTAGCTTCTTTACAGTCTGCTATTTAAATTTTACCCCGCTGTTTTCATTTTTATTTTTATCTTCCCGAATTCTCTCTATAGCTTCTCCATTTTCCACAACTCTGTTGCAGTACAAAGCTTCCTCTCCTATATTTTTTTTTCTTGTCTCAACCTCTTTTAGAATCTCCCTAGCATGTGAGTGTTTTTTATCTCAATATTTGGTTCAATTTTTTTTAGTTAAAATCTGTCATGATCTATCATATATGTGTGCTCATAATTTTTTTTTGGTATTTATTTGAAGTGTCAACCCTGTTTTCTTGAACTTCTTATATATTGTAAGTTTTTTTTTTAATTTTTGAGCTTACAAATATAATAATACTTAGTTTAATTCGTTTTGTGTGTGATTTTTATGTAGTATGATGAAGATCAATGTTGTGCCTAATTGACTGATGAACAAGTGGATGAAATCATTGAAGAATAGTGTGAATATATGGTCAGGCAATTAGTTAATATTTAGGCACATACATTAGGTTGTTTCTTTGCCTATTCTCGTGTTGTTTATTTTCTTAAAATTAGTTGTACAATTACATTAATTATAATTACATATATCTAGTATTGATTTTATGAATTAGTTATGTGTTATTTTATTCTGATTTGGTTTACTTTTTTTTTTTCTATTCGTATTGTAAATTGTTGTAGATTTTAATTGGTTGAGTTTAAGGAAATAATTATATAAAATAATAAAAAAATTATTACATATTACGACGCTTTTGGGGAGAATTGCTGTAGGAGGGTAAATACCTCTTATGGCGCTTCTCCCCAGAAGCGCTGTAGGAGGCCCTTAAAAAAAACAAAAGCTGCGGCATTTTTAGAAATTCAAGAAGCGCCGTAGCTTACTTTTACAGTGCTGGAAGCTATGGCACTTGGGAAGTGTCATAGCTTTCATAAAAATAAGTGCCGTTTATTATATTTTTTTGTAGTAGTGCAACCTTTCATCAAGAACCTTTAGTCATAACCTTTCATGTGTCTTTGAGAATCAAATAGGCATAACCTCGATGACTTTTAATGTTATAACTCCCTACACAACCATTCACATAAATTTTTTAATTTATAAGGACATAACTTCTCAATAAATACATCTTTTCATTTTAAAATATTCCAATAATATATGTGATAATTTTTATTTTGGCTTATGCAAACATATTTTTAACAAAACTGCTACAAACAATCACTAGATGTTTGGGGTCATGTTCTAAAAGTTAAAAAAGAAAATGAATAATAATACTTCCTCTCAGTCAATATGATTTATTATAATCGGAGTGCGTGTGAGTGATATATTTTGAAACAATCAATGCCTTTATTTTTAATCAAGGTATCTCTGAATAGTTAACCAATAATGACTAATCTCTTTCAACAGGTAAACATCGCAAAAATGGGTTTCCCCTCTCCAACGATAATTTTTTCATCCACATGTACCAAAATCAAACTATTGACAACGTTCATAATTAAAGGCTTGTTTGGTGAAAAATTTTTTGAGTTGAATTAAGAAATATAATAAAGAAGTGAGGTTAAAATTTTTTAATTAATTTTGTTATACTCTTTTATTTTACATCTTCTCTTTATTAAGATTTTTAATCCCACTTTTCTAATTTTTTTTATTCAACTCATAAAATTTTTATTTTCCCTCCCTTCCCCGTTCCTCCTCTCATACCAAAGAGCCCCCAGGAGACTCACCTATTTGCTAACGAAACATATTGTTGTTGATGACCTAATTGAACTTTATTTAGAAAGAACAAATTAAAGTAATAAATTGAATCAATTACATACAAGTAGATATAATAAGAGACTGGAAATTTTTAGAATAAGGATATATATTAAAATATTTTGAATAGAAAAATTCATGGTAAGAGACTTATTTTTATTTAGAAAAATAATAACAAAATTTTATTCCATTAAATAGAGTGGACTATACGAATCAAATTATGCAACACGCATGTTGGCCTCACACGACTCGTGTAAAAAGCCAATAATTCCGGACACGGTAACACAGTAACCTTCTCACGTGTTTAATCATAAATAGAAGTCAGCCTAGTAATAATTTGTATTGAACATTCAAAATCAAAAGGGACATAGTATGAAGTCGAAGAACAAGGCAAGTTCACCGTCCGGAAATTTTATTCAAAATAAAAAACTGGAGCAGATCTAGACCATTCATATTAGTTAATTGATCAGATTTATTTCTATATTTTCACATTATGTGAGAAGATCCATACTAGAAAATTTCTCTAGTTGAATGAGAGGGAAAACTAAACACTATATATATATATATATATATATTCTACTATTATTAAAAAATGGATCATGATCAGTATTTTCCGATTAATTTCCAAATGATGAGAACACGAGAATAATCTTCTTCAACTTTGAGAGAAAAATAAATTGAATTATATAAAATCAAGTAATGTTGTTTTCAAAGGGAATTGTCTTTCACTCACATTTTCTTCTATTTTTTGTATAGTTTTTTCAATTCTATTATATACAATTAATTTGCAACATTCATATATATTCACT
The DNA here is from genome assembly GCA_963210345.1 of Inga oerstediana. Classification (NCBI taxonomy): domain Eukaryota; kingdom Viridiplantae; phylum Streptophyta; class Magnoliopsida; order Fabales; family Fabaceae; genus Inga; species Inga oerstediana. The sequence goes on along the minus strand of OY723400.1, from coordinate 56,968,572 downwards.
GACAGTTATAAATCCATCAAGTAAAAAAAAAAGGGAAAAAAAAGGTGAGAATTATTATGAGTCTCAAGGAATGATTGCAATCACAAAAAAGTTCTAATGACAAGTGAAAAATATGAACTTATTATTTCTTTCACTAAGACTTATTGCATACATATTACACAGTTATCGTGGGACTTTTTGGTGAAAACAATTATTTTGTTAGTCCTTATACCTTATTTTTAAATTTGTCCCTATAGGCTTTTAAACTAGGTCGTTATAATTTCCTTAATTACAAGAACTAGTCCCTATATGCTTATAATATGTTAATCATGACTATGTGAAGCTGATTCAAAATAAGAAGTTTTTTTTTTTTATATAAAAAAAATGATGAGAAAAACTCATTTATCATCAACATAAAATTTTTTTAAAAAAAATTATTGTGCTAATAATATCATCACCATGCATCATGTAATCTAGTTGATTTTGACTTTATTTAGATCTACATGGCAGATTATAATCCAAGTATTTGTTGAGTGAGAGGCACGGCAATAGCTACTAATATCATTTCTTTTATAAATTAACTAGCTATGAGTATAGGGGCCAATGCCTCTATAATTGAGATAATTAGAAGGAAGAAATAAAAAGGGGAAAAAATATATTGACTTAATTAAAAATAAAGTGAAAATACATCAACTTACACCTTTGTTTTTTCCCCCCTCAACTCTATATATATATATTTGTCATTGCACAAGGGTTCAAGATTACGTTATATGTGTATGTATGTGTTAATTTCTTCTTTTATCTATGGTTAATTTGTTGTGTAATATAATCGCAGTCCGTATTGATACTCTAATTTCGTGTGAGTACTTCAACATATTAATTAAATTTCAAGTATGCCCGAAATTCTTACAACTTGAAACACTACTCATATTTCTCCTTAGGCAAGGCCATTTTGGCAAGTGAGATCAGCGTTCGTTATGTAGGAAATAAAGGACAGTTCATGTTCCCTACATTTCTTGTTCTTAAAGCATAATCTTCAAACTAGATAGCTTTAGAATCTTCAAACTGCATACATATACGGTTAAAAGTGTCGGTAAGACAGGTTCGAGATCGCATCACTTATGGGCCTTTTTCTTAAGGAGAAAAAAAAAAACATGGCCATTGCCAGTTTAATATTCTTTTTCTGCGAGTTCCACTATCATTTTAATGTTTTTATAAACGTTGAGGGAATAAAATAGGATTAAGCTTTGACTAGTGACTATAATTTAATGAAAGTGTTTAATTTAAAATATTGGTATAAAAGTATGGTATGTAAAAAATCGAGTCTTAGAGAAGTCACTTATATTGAAAGGGGCAGCTACAAATCCCAAATTGGATACTAAATGATAATATAAAAAAGGGTGATTAATTTTTTTTTTGGTGGAATAAAGGTGATTAAATTTATTAAGTAATGTATAAAAAAATTTTCAAGAGTACTTTTGAGAATTAACCCTATTTATTATATGAATTCATATGATGTCACTTAATTATCCTTATGTTCAAAGAAAATAATATTTTTGGGAAAAAGTAATTAATTCTTGAAAAAATTTGTGTAGGACCTAAGAAAACTTGCTAAAAGTGATCGAATCCTAATATTTAGCAGCAACAAAAAAAAAATAAACTTACTAAAAGAGATCAACGAAGACTTCAATCTCCGGATTATGAAATGTGATAGATGTGGAAAGACCACATTTTTCTCCAAGGGAGATATAACTTTTTTTTAATGCTTTGATTGCAAAGTTTGTCATATTATTTTCAATTATTTGGCAATATTATTTTATTTGAGGATTGTTGGATCCAATTAAAAATAGTACACGTCACATGATTTTTTCCATATGTAAAATTTAAACAATTAACTTAAGGAAATCATGCCCCTCCTACTTGATCCAATCACCATTGATATAAACTAGCGTTTACACCAATGAAAATTCAAACTCCTTTTTACTTTCTCTCAATATATTTTATTCCATATGCTATCTGGAACATGATGTAAACGATTAAGAAAAAACGATAGACTATTTGAATAGTTTTCAAGCTTTCTTTAGTATAAATTTCATACCTCACTAATATATATGAATCGTTTTTCAAAGTTATTGGGCTCGTTTGGTTCATGAAATCATTGGGAATGTAGCGGAATTGAATGGGGGATCGGATTACATTGAATTTGTTTGGTATGATATTTAAAAATGTGGAAATTAAATATATTATTTATATGTTATTAAATTAACTCCAAAATAAAAAGACAAGCTTCAGGCTATCAAGCTTCTTCAGCTTTGCCTGTCAAGCTTGAGGTTCAAGTTATAGCTTGTCCTCTCCATCATAGGTTTGATCTTTCATATTCACCTTAAGGTTCATTGACTTTTTAAGCTTCTTAATATCAATGTTTTAAAAGTCGGATGGACGTCGAATCAGAGAGGCTGATGGGTCATGAGTTGCATGGTCGGACCGATGACATAATAATTAAACAAAAATAATATTATACGTATATATAATTATATAAATATAAAAAATAAATATGAAATTTTAACATTAATTAAAAATAAACACATATAAAAACTTATATGTATCATCTTTCCCAAATCTCAAATTCTAATATATTGAAATTATTAAAAATAACACAATAACATGTTAATAATACTAATAGCCGGCTCCCAGTTCAACCACCAAGTTCCTGACCCAATAGCTTGTCTGAAACAGCCTGAAACGGTTTAAATGATGAAACGGTTGAACCATACTGAAAATGCCAAAAATCCTCCCGAACACCGATCCAATCAGTCTGACCGTCCGATTTTCACAACATTGCTTAATATACGACCACCAGTCCTTAATTTAATATAATATCTTTTTTCTAATCCCAATGATATATCTCACGTGTAAAGTGGAGGAAGACTATGGTGGAGAGATAAAGGCAAATAACGTTGTTTTTTTTCAAATTCTCACGTGTTCTAATCCCAACTACATATCTCTAAATATATATAATTTCCGTTCCCTCATGTGAAGTAATCCTGATGCTTTTGATAATCTCCTTTCCGACCAAAATGGGCCAACCAAACACTTAAAAGAGGACTTTGCAGCAGGATTAATTAAAGAAAATCTTGATACAATGCATAGAGTGAAACAGCCCTCATTGGTTCGTCATAATAAGTTTTTACGATTTATGAGTTAAATATGTGAGATGAGTTCTGTCTTGATTTATAAAAACAGACTTCTGAAACTATGGTTTCAGAGCTTGCCGAACACACTTATAAATAGAAAATGGGGTATGTTTAATAACATCACCACCACCCAATTCTTCTATTGATTTCTCGATGTAGGGAATATGTGGGCATGTTTGTTTCTGTTTTTAAAATGTATTTTTTTGTTTTTAAAAATTAAAAAATAACAAAACTTGTTTGAAAAACTATTTTCAATAAGTTGCTTTTAAAAACTAAAAATTCAAAACAGTTGTAGGTGTGTTCTTGATTTTTTTTTGTTTTTCATTTCTTTTTTGAAGTTATCGGCTATCAAACTACTGAAACCACCCCACCAGAACCAACCATCTTCATGTCACCATCGGCGATTGTTGCCACTACATCACCGCCAAGTCACTTCTAAAATAATTTTTTAAAAAACAACTATCCAAACCACTTATTTTTTTTATTTTTTTTTAAAACTTTTTTTTAAAAAAAAATTTATAAAACTCTTTTAGAAAAAAAATAGAATCAAACACGAATCTCTCTTCAGCCGCTTGGATATTGAATTTATGTTTTGTTTTTCGGTGAAAAGAATTTATGTTTTCAAATGGCACGGGGAGAGAAATATGTTTTGTGTTTTGAGAAATTCTTGTCTTAGGGTGGGTTAGCTATATGTCTTGTCTCTTTTAAATTATTCTTATAATAGATTTTTCAACCAAGAATATTATTCCAGATCCAAAAAAAAAAAAAACCAAGAATATTATTCTTAAAGTAGTGCGTGGGCTCACGCCGCACTCGTATTTTGATAGTCCCTCGTTTTTTTATTTGGGTCAACAATGAACGGCGCCTGGTCAACGGAAAAAAAGGCCAGTCCGAAGGGTCCTACTTAATTTGGGTCGTCGTTGCATAAGCTGCGTAGTCGTCTGGTCCGTTTCCCTGTCCAGGATTGTTTGGTTCCTCCATGGCAATCTTGTCTATGATATAAGGGGCGGTCTGTACTGTGACACGTATTTGAGTGATTCATCAAGTTCACAGGGCATCGCACAGTTGATTGGATTTGTTAAGAAAATTATATTTCTTATATGTTTATGATTTGAACTCAATTTTACAGTTTCAAAGAATCAAAGTAAAGATGTTTTTATGAGAAAATTTTAGAAAAATACCTATAAAATTTGAAAATCTCAAATAAGTGATTTCTTACTAAAATGAATTGTGAATTGCTTATCAAATATAGTTAATGTCTAAACTATTGTTGGAAATAAAGTTAATTTGGGATTTTGATACTTTGAAGGTATTTTTCTGAATTGTTTTCCAAAAATCAACCATCTATCATGACTTATTTAACTGAAAAGACCCTATTCTTATAGCACACTACTACAGAATCGTCAATATATGACGGTTGTTTATAACAAAAAAAAAAGATATATAATAATTATTATCAATTATAAATTATCGTTATAAACTGTCATATATGAGGACGCTACAGTTCTGAATTGTAATATATTGTTGGCATATATAATGATTACTTGTTAATAACGGTAACGTATTGGCTTTATTTTTTTAAAATTATATATAGTTTTTTTATTATTTGTTTTTATTTAGTTTTATTTTTAATATTTATTATATAAAAAAATATAATTATTGATAATAACAAGATAATAATTTTAAATAAAAAATTTTGTTTATAGTATTCAAAATTCAATACATTATTAAAAAAAATTCAATACATTATAGATAAACATTATACAATTTAAAAGAAATTAATCACTTAAACACTCTAGAACATTATCTTATAATTTTTTGAATTCTAAGAAAAAATCTATTAAAAACATTGTACAATATTCTCCAATGCCTTTGTTGTAGATTGTCGATCACGTATCAATACTCCAGAGTTCCAGTAACTACACAAGGATAACATAAATAAGAAATTCAGAATATATATATAGTAAAATTGGCAAATATTATAACTTGAGCAAATCTCGGATCTAATTTCAACATACCTGTTAAAGTTTAGGAATGTGAGAGGGTGAATGTTCAAGTAGATCATGATTCAACAAGTTGCTAAAAATTAGGAGAAAACATTATATTGATTTTAGTCTATATAGTCTTGTGTAATCATAATTATTTTTATTGCAATAAAACAATAATAAAAAATTCAGCATTTTACCTCATCGTTTTTTCGTACTCTATACCTTTCTCCGGTGTTTTTCTCTATTTTTATCTTCAAACCAACTATTATCATCAGAAATTAAATATCGCTCTTTGTCTGCGATTCTTCTTTCTAGATAATCCAGTGATCTTGAGCCTTAACTAGTGAGCTCTTGTTATATAAAAAATATAAAATGAAACTAAAAATGTTAATTGAAAAAAAGAAAGAAAGCTTACCTGAGGAAGAATCTCAAAAATGTTTAAGAAGGAGTAGGAAGAGTTGCATCAAATAATTTTTTTTCCAGAATCCTGCCTCTTTATATTTGATATTTTTCATATTACTGCCTTTTTAGATGAAAAAATACTTAACGGTTCTTTGTGAAAAATCGTAATATATTGTCCATAATATTAATTAATAAATCAATAAAGAATATATTTATATAATGCTAAATTACTTAATGGATCGTCGTAATATATTGTCAAATAATATTTTTATATTACAAGATACACTACTACAGTTTTTGCGAATTTATACAACTTAATACATAAACGCTTACAACTAATAAATGTCATGTATGTCGAGGTGGAAGCCGCAAAAGGATGTATAAAATTTAAAAGTAACGGTTAATTATGCGCATCGTCATGAATTGCGAGGAGGAATTCACGAAAACAAAAAAATAATAATTATAGTTAATAACCATCATGTATTTAGTAATAAAAGTGACAGTTCTTTTGAAACAACCGTCATGTAATGATTACAAATGATTTGTCTTCAGACCCTTATATTAGTGAAGATGAAACATTACGGTGTTCAAAAACAATTGTCATCTAACACCCCACTATCACGTCATAAATCATAACCATTATTACAAAATATAGATTTAGCAACGCTAATCTTATGACACTTCTTCAAACAAGCGCTGGAAGATACTTCTATTTTTTTTAAAAAAAATACATATGGCAGCTAGGGGTGTCCAAAGTGTCCCGGTCTCGATCCCGGACATTTTGATCCCAGGAATTTCCCGCTGGGACCAGGACCTGGATCTATTGGAGCCGGGACTGGGATTGGTCACACACCTTGTGATCCCGATCCCGGTTATTTTATTTTATTTTTTAAATTTTTTTCTTAAAAACTAAGTTATTATTTTATTTTTGTATTTTTTATCCTATAATTTAAGTTTTCATTTGATTAAATGTGTATTACATATTTTGTTGGAGTTAAATTGTATATATCGTGATATTAATTCTACTATATAATGTATAAAAATAATAACAAAAATGATGAAGGTGATAATAATAATAATAATAATAATAAAATGTTATTCTTCAATTCTAGATCAATTTGTGTGATTATTATGGCCTTATTAGGTATTAAATAATTACTTTAAACACTAGATTATAGAAAATTTAACTAATATAATAATATATTTTAAATTTATTTTTTTTTAAAAAATCGGGATTTCCCGGTTTGATCCCGGTCCCGCCCGGGATTACAGGACTAGGACCGGTACCAGGATGCAATTTGCATCCCAGCCAAAAATCAGGACCGGGACCGGGAGTGGGGGATTCCAGTCCCGATCTCGGATTTAAACACCCCTAATGGCAGCTATGGCACTTGACCAGGAAATTAAGTGCCATAGTTGCCCAATACCTTTTATGGCATTTGCCTAGGGAAGTGTCATACAAGGGGTTATATTTTTAAACAAACAAAATTACACCCCTTGTATGGCGCTTGCCATACAAGGGGATATTGGAGCCATATAAGGGAATATTACAATATCTCCTTGTACATATCGGGGATATTGGGGATATTTTAATATCCCCTTGTATGGCGCTTACCTAGGGAAGCTCTATACAAGGTATTGGCTAGCTATGACACTTTTCTAGTCAAGCGTAATAGCTACCACATGTATTTCAAAATTAAATAAAAGCCTTCTCTAGTGGCCCTTTTTTCTTATTCTTTTCCATCAGAGCCTTCGCTCCTAACCTTAACCTCAAAATCAATCCTCCTCCCGTCCCGAAAAGGAAGAGAAATGTCTCAGGAACACCAGACTCGTAACATAACGTACTCAATTTCTTCTTCACTGATTTTAATTTTTCTCTAGATTTTAATTTCGTATTGTGACTTGCACATACAGATCCAGATGCGGAAGTCATCGCTCTATCGACCAAGTCTCTCATGTTCGAAGAAATTTGCAGTCCAATCCAATTGGAAAGCTCACACTAAAGCTTGTGGTACTAGAGAATATAAGTGCGACTGTGGTACCTCTTCTCTAGGTAGATACCAAATTCTCAAATCTCACCTCATAATAAATGCCACTATTGTTTGAAGGGGGAATTTATTTATTGCTTCTTTTATTAATGTAAATGATTGGGTAATTAATGGGGGTGTTTGTTCAATTTCTTCTTAAAATCAAGAAGGATACTTTCATCACCCACAATGCTTTCTACCAAACTTGTCACTACAGTTGAACTAGCTGGGAGATTCTAGTCTTTATGTGTCATCTTTAGGTTCTTTAGGTTTGCCAGAGATCAATATGTAAGTGCCTCAACCTAAAAAATATAGCTAGTATGGTCCCCACTTATGTCGGTACTACAAAGCTTGGTCCCCCACTTTTTTCCCTTCTTGTCTCCTCCTACAGAAGCTCCCGTGTAAGTCTTTTTTTTAATACGGAAGATTTCGTCAATTCGCATTATAGTTTCCTTTTTTTTCAAGTTTAAAACCTGTCATGAATCTTAGCTTGTAGTTTTATCTGTGCTTATAATTTTTTTTCTAGGTATTTGCTTAAAGTTACAACTTTATCTTGTTAAACTTTCTATAAATTGTAAGTTTTTGAGCTTACAAATATACTTATATTAGTTGTTACTAATTTAATTTGCTCAATGTCTTTTATATTTAATTTAACTATGATACATAGTGATTTTATGAATTAGTTATTTGTTTGGAGTTATTTCATTCTAGTTTAGTTTGATTTTGGTCATTTTGTTGTAGATTTGTATTTTAAAATACAGGGTTCATCAGGAAAAGAAAAAATTATGAAAAATTATTTTTTTTTAAAAAAAATACTTCCTATGGCGCTTCTTTAGAGAAGGGCCATAAGAAGTATCACTTCCTATGGTCCTTCCTTGAGGAAGCGCCATAGCAAATGTGTATTTCTATGGTGCTTCCTTAGGAAGCTATTTAAAAATAAATAAAAATAAGCTATGGCACTTTTATAGCTTCAAGAAGTGCCACAACTTCTTTTAATGACGTTGGAAGCTGTGACGCTTCCTAAATGTCACAGTATTCATAAAAATAAGTGCCACTTATAACCTTTTTTGTAGTAGTGAACTCATAACCCTTCGTAATCCATTAAATCTCTATATAAACTCATATATTCCTTGTGATTTTTACTAACTTTCTTTATCAGCCTCCTTTTTCTCCTTCATCGTGCTAAGTTCCTAAGGAGCCCTCCGTTGCCACTACCCCCTCCTCCACCACTAGCACTTCCTTCTCCTCCTCCTTTGCCTCCTCCTATGCCAATACGTTGAACATGAAGTTGAACTACATACTTTATCACAATGATATTGAATATGACTTGTAGTCATGCCCTTCATCTCCCTCCTCCAATGATGAGAAAGAGGATGAAGATGAGTAAGAGGACAAAGATGAGGAGGATGAGGAGTATGATGAGAAGGATGAGGACAATAATGGTGTTGATGACTAAACATCATCATTGTTTTATTGCCTACCGTCCTCATCCTCATCCTTATCATAGGAGGAGGGAGAAGAAGTTTAAAGAAAACAACTTTATAATTCAAGGTTAGTAATTAAGAAATATAAAGTATTTTTTTGCCAACATACTTAACGTTTCTAACTTAATAAACATTAAGTTATTAATAAAGTTACAAAATAACTTAATAATTCATGGTTATTAATTAAGAACCGTAAAGTATTCTTGCTAATATATTTAACAGTTCTAACTTAATAAATGTTAATTAAAGCTTTCGAAACTTTTCCTCTTCCCTGTGCTTACTATGGGTGCCTCCTTATCATTATGTGAATGAACTAGGTACCTTTTCATTATGCCCTATTGTTCAACTTTCAATGTGTGCAATGATGGTTTTTTCACATCTTTACTAGATGTCTATTATTTAAACTCCACATTTTCATATATATTTCCTACGTTTTCTTCATCGCCTTCCTTTTTGTTCTCTATAACTTAATCACCAAGATGAAACGCTATGCTGAAGACATGCTAGAAAACTCTCAGCGTCATCCTGCACCTCCTCTTCTCCTTCTCCTCAACCTCCACCATCACCTCCATTGCCGCCTCCACCACCTCCTCCTCTGCCTCCACATCCTATGCTTCCTCAACTGGAGGCAATATTGCGGTTATACTGACCATGCCATGAGGAGGCTTTCTGGATACCTCTTCAGTTTGAACTAAAAGGCCAATCTCATACTTGATAAGTATGTGATTGGTGTAACACCCCAATTTTTGGATTAAAGGCTAATGGTAATTATTGAGGATAATTATTGAATTAAAGTGGAATAATTATGTGTTGTATGGCAATTTTAATTAATATGCCATAAATATTGGGAAATTAAAAGAATGGCTCTAAATTAGTGATTAATGGAAGAGATTAATTACTAATTAAGAGGGCATGAGATGTGAAATTAAATGGCTAATGAAGTGGTTAGAGTAACTAAATTGGTTACTTGCTTTATGAGAGCCAATGAGGTGGAGACATATGGCAAGTGGTTAGGATGAGAGAGGGTGTTGGAAAAGTCAAAGCACCATTTATTTTATGCATTTTCCCTCTTTCCTCTCTCTCTCTCTCTCATGCGCATGTGAAGGGGGTGGGGCAGATTTTTCTGCATTCATCATCATCTTCACCTCTCTTCCTTCTCTCTCTCACGTTTTCTCTCTTCTCTCTCTTGTGCAGCCATTGTTGGCCAAGAAAGAGGAAGGAAAAGCTGGATTTTGAGGTTAGCAAATGGCCTCAAATGCCAAAATGCTCTTCATTAATATTGTTCCTTGAGCTAAGAGCTTTCATCCTATGGTTGTAGTTTCTCCATTGGTGGTGATTTGAGGAATCACGAAATTATGGACTTGGGAGAATCATAAAGTGCCTTTAGGAAAGTTGTTGAGGTGAGTGAAAGCTTCCTTCTCATATAAGATTTGTGGCCATTAGTTAGGCCTTGAATTTCTGGAATTTTAGCCCTAATTTTCGTGATTTAGGGTCTTGGGGAGTATGGTATGTTGTTGTTATGGAAATGGTGCCTTGTTTAGTGTTTTGAATTGATAGAATTGCATTGAAGCTTAAATGTGAAGTTTGGTACCTTTTGTGTTGGTTTTGTGCTTTGGTCAAAACAGGGCATATAAATGGGTTGTGATTTTGGTCATTTTGTGGTTACCATTGTGTTCCTTGTGAAAATTTATGTGAGAATAGGCTTGATTGATAATCTTGGAGCCATGGGACACTTTGGTAGAAAATTGGAAAATCTGTCCCTTGAAACTCTGTTCTGGGTAGTTTATTTGTGTGGACGTTTTGAATGACCAAATGATTTCAGAAAATTGTGAAACTTTCTAGTCTTAAATTTCACATCCCAAGCTTCAAAATGGACATATATTTTGTGTCATTTCGTTTAGTATTCTATGAGATATGGTCGGCCAAAGTTTGGTACAAAAACAGAACTCTGTTTTGGAGTAGTGTTTAGTTTTTGGTGATTCTGTATTTGTGTAGTGATTTCCAGTGATGGGCTATATTTTTCCTTGAAATAGGATTTATATACCTTTTATTTGGCTTTGGAATCACTCCGTTTCGATTTTTCTACAATTAGTTATGGTTTTTCGAAGTTCAGCCAAGAGTCAGGAAATTGCTTGGCCGGGCCCAAGAGTGGCTGGCCGCGGCCCATGAGTGGCGGGCCGCAGCCCACGGCCTTATGACCATATTTGGGCCGCATCCCAAGGAAGGGCTGGCCGTGGCCCACCCCTGTGTTCCAGCACTTTGTGTTTTCGAAAGGAGACCTCTAACCTATTGTTTCCCAACCTTTTAGGGCTTTGATTAGAGGCATTTGTGGCCTCTTAAGGGTCAATTATGATAACCAAATCTAAGTGTTATGAAAGTGAGAATTTGGAAAAGAGAATGACCATATGTTATTGATTTGGTTATAGGGTTGGGTATTTACCCTGATCATGATTTGATATCCGCTTGGATCGTGAGTAGCCGACGCTAGAGCATACGTGGAAAGAATAAGCGTAGGGAACTTACCTCTCCTGCATGTCTTGATATTTGTGTTTGTGTATTGATGCATGTTATTGCTTTGCTTGATTATGTGAAACATATATGAATGATTGAAGCTCTGTTTCTATTTATGCTATGGCCATAAGTATATTGTTGAAACATTGAGCATTCGGATATATCATTATGTGAACATGAGTTATTGTGATGCAAGCATGTCATGCATTAAACACTTATCTTACATGCATAGTGGTATCTGTTTCCTACTGGGATTCTCTAAAATCTCACCCTCCCCTACCAACATTTTAGACAGGACAAGTGGCTCGAGGAAGGAGCAAGCGACTAGGGGCGGCGAGAATCCCTTATGGGCATTTGGACTTGGTAGTGGTTATCATGCTATTTGGGATAATCGTAGTGGATTTTGATGTATTTAGAATTGTATATGTTGCGGAAGTATATTTGGAGTGGAATTTGTGTAATCCCCATTGAGGAATTGTAAAGGGCGTATGTGCCCATGAACCTTAGTGAAGATATGAACCCGGAATTGCCGGGATTGTTATTGTGTACTCTGATATATTATGAATGTTAATTATCTTCGCAATGTAATTGTATTCGAAATGTGAATGTGAGACCAGGTTAAAGTGTTTGATTTTGAAATGTATTTGTGAAAACCCTATCTTAAGGATGGGCAATGTAAATGAATTTTGATTATTATTGGTCTCTATTTCACTCTAATATTGTATTTCGGATATAATTACGGAGGGGGTTACAATTGGCCATGATCCTAACAATGATTTTGACCAATCTTCTAGTGACGAGTAGCCTGATGATCTCATCAGTTCATTAGGCAACTGGCCACTATCCTTTTTTTTTTTCATTTTATTGTTTTGTCTATTTAAATATTTAGTAAAACAAAAAATAATATATCCAACGGTTTTTCAAAAAAATATCGTCATGAAATAAAATAAATAACGGTTCTTATACTGTTCATTCATAACAACAGTCATAAAAGAACAACTGTCAACAACACTTGCAAATGATTAATCTTAGACAAATTAATAATGGTTATTAAAAACTCATCGTCACCATTTATAAAATATAATGATTTGATATGTAAATCTAAAGGACGTGATGGCTCAATAATCCACTTAACCCTCTCTATATAAACGTCAAAAAATTGAACTCTACTTCACTTCCATTTCAACTTCTTATAGCCAACATCTTCATCAAACTTATGGACAAACGTAAGAGAACTTCTAGCTCATCATCTTAGGACAAACTGAAAGATGAACTGTCTTCACCAACAAGCATTGAAGGGCTCATCCTTGCAACTTACGAGCTCCATCATATGGTATAAGTTTACTTGCTAGAGCAAGGACGGATAGACCAGTGCTTGAAAGAACTTACCACCCTTGTTCGCTCTTTGAACAAGAAGGTAGAGAAGTTACTTGAGAAGGAAGAATCTGATGATACATCAGATTCTTAAAACATCTCCATAACTTTTTATTTTTAGTTTGTTTATAAACTTTGTCTTTTTTTTTAATTTTGTTGGTAAAAAAATGTGGTTGCATAATCAACCACCAAAATTAAAAAAGAAAGTGAAATATATAACGGTTGTTAAGTAAAACCCATCACTTATTAGAATACCATATAAAAAAAAGTGAATTACATAATGATTATTAACAAAGAACTGTGATAAATGTAAAAAAATAAATAGCAGTTCTTTGGGACGAACCGTGATGTAAAGTCTTAGGCATGATTCCTCTTCTATTTAAACATCTGAAACATAATTCACTTGACACTTAGTCTGTATGAAAGGAAACCCACCAACATCTTAACCCTACGACTCTTGTTGTCTTTTATGGCCATTGGGAGTTGTTTTCAGTCGGATCCCACCCTAGAAAGCCTTCATCTGACTTTTTAGTTACAGCCGTGCTAGTGAATGCACTTGACCCTTGTCTTAGTAACTGCCACATGAGTTGTTTTTGTTCGTGAACCCTAGCCGATTGAGCTGCCTTTATGAAGTCACAACGCTATAAAGCATACAAGGTGACGTTAAATTGCTTTTATGAATTTACGTGTTTTTAGAAAACCTATTATTGTAACACCCTTATTTTAATTTATAGGATGTAAGTATAATTAGGAAATAATTATTTATGAAAAATAGATTTAACAAGTAATTATTGGAAAGAAAAAGGCTTTGGTTAAAATATGATTGAAAAGATAAATTAATAAAATAAAATAAAAAATAATATAAAAAATATATTAAAATAAACTAAAAGTCACGTGGCCCTTTAGTTTAAAGGTAGTGGGTATGTTAATTAATACCCCACCCCCTCCACTTTAATTTTCATTCGGCAACAAGGATTAGAGGGTGTGATTCTGTCTTTGTCACTATTTTAGGTAAGGTTTTAAACTTTTCAGATTATTTTGGTGCTTAAAATCACTTCTTCTTCTTATCAAATTTTCTTCATAAAATTTGTTTTGTGTATTTTTCTCTTTTTATTGGTGGCAATATTGTACTGATTAGTGAGAATTTTCAGGTTAGGGTTTTGGGAGAGTTTTGAGTTTTGACAATAGATGACTATATATGGATAGGGCAATGCTAATAGATAATCTTAATCATTTTGGATTAATTATTTGGTTATCTTATGATTTTACAATGAATTTCTCTTAAAAGCAGACAATAAACTATTTCTTTTTGGACGTTTTTGCTGATTAAATTTGGGTTAAACAATTTATTTGAGTTATTAGAGGTATTATTGAAATTTTAATCGGTTTAGTTTTGTTGATTTTTAGTTATATAAAATTATAAGTTAGGATTTGATATTTAAGTTAGAGTTTGATATGATTTTAATTAAGTGGAGGTTTGAAGAGTTGTTTAATAATTGGGCTATGCCCACATAAGTTAGAAAAGAGATTTAATTGGTCTATGATGTTGAAGATAAGGGTTGTAGAGAAAACTGGGTTTTTGGGAGTTGAATTGTATAACTTAATTATTTTATTGTTGCTTGTGGTTGATTGGTGTAACCCCCTTCCAACAAAGATCGAGATTAAGTTCATAAATACGTGATTGTGTGGAATTAGATACCGTAAGATGATTTGGGGCTTGTTAACATTTATTTTTCCCCAAACATGGTTTTCAAAAACTTTTCTAAAACCTGTTCAACAACGGTCTCATATTCACATTTCAAATACATAATTGGCCTATACAGTACAATTTTATTCATAAATATCAGAGTATGATGCAAATTCTCAACACACTCGGGTTCCGTTAATCAATAAAGGGTTTACAGGGCACAAATGCCCATAATCAATTTTCCTATTATAGGGGATTACACAATTACTATTCTATGATTCAAAATTTATGTACAAATATCCAGAACGATAACCAAAAACTAAAATAAACTCCTATCCCGGAGCTTTAACCGCCCTTCGTCACTTGCTTCTCTTTAGAACCACTAGCTCTGTTTGAAATTTTTTTGGGAGAGTGAGATTCTAAGGAATCCCCGTAGTAACAAATTACTCATAGTATATACAACTACAAAGCATGTAAGCATATCATAACAAATCAGACAGCAATCACAACAACAGTTACAGCGGCAGGGGTAGGTATGACGTGCATCTCCCTTACATATGCTCACGCTGTATTGCACTACAACATGGTTCACAACCATATATTTCACCACTGCTGGATTCCACATAAAGCATTTCACATATTTCCCAACATGGCCTAGGCAATTACAACGGCAGTTCAACGGTAGGTGTAGGTGTGACACACATCACCACCTACGACTGCTCACGCTGAAGTGCTCACGCTGTAATGCACTTCAACACATTTCACATTCACATTTTCACAATGGCATCATGCCCACAATTTTCACAACAAAACAATGATTAGTCATGCATACCAAGCATCATACACAGCATGAGATAAAAGTTATTACCTTGGTCTTTCCATGCTTGCTCAGGCGTTGGTCTCTCACGGGCAGGGCAAATATCAAATCCTATAATTCATGATTAGGGATGAAGCGTTATTCTCTATTCCAATACTTAATGACTTCAACACTTAGATTTGGTTATCATTAATGTCCTTTAAGTAGCTACAAATGTCTCTAACAAAAGCTCTAAAGGGTTGAAAGAACTATACCAAAGATCCCATTTTAGAGGTATAAGTGATGATTTTCCACTGTTGCACTCGAGTGAAGAAGGCCTCACTCGAGTGATAATGAACTTGCACTCGAGTCAAGAAAAGCACACTTGTGCTAGTGCTTGATAGAAAGCACAAACAAAGACAGAAATGCCTGAAGCACTTGAGCATAAAGGTCAACACTCGAGTAAGATAGCCTAACGCTCACCCGAGTTCTACAAAGTGAGGTTCAGGAAGTGCTCACCCGAGAGAAAAAAACTTTCAAAGCAAAAGAGCACTCAAGTAGGGACCTTGGCACTCGAGTGTCGGCTTAACACTTGCAAGTGTTAAGACACACTCTTGAAAATTGACTACGAGTGACATTTTGAGGCGTGAGTTCATAGTGTCAAATATGCCTAGACTCGAGTGAAATAAGGTTCACTCGAGTGAGAACCCACAACACTCATAAGTGAGACAAACACTTTTGGCTTTTTGCATAGAAGTGTAACAAAGAAACTGAAGGAACAAGAGAATATGCAATGCAACACTCGAGCGAAACCCTATATCACTCGAGTGATGTTTATCAGAAGCCAAAACACAACAAAGTTGACAGCATTTTCCAAATTTTTACCATATGTTTCTAATGGTCCCAAATTCTAATCCAAGACTATTCCCACATAAATTTGCACAAGGAAACCAATGGAAACATCAAAACTACCAAATTCCTATTCCATTATTATGCTTTGTTTTAGGCAACATCTAATACAAAATCCCCAAAATTGCCAAACTTACAATTTCAACCTCAAACCCATTTTTATCTATTCAATACGCACCACAAGGTACCATTTCCATGATCACATTATGCCATACACACAATAACCCTACTTTTTTAAAATAGGGCAAAAATTCCAGAAATTCAAGACTAAATCCAATGGCCACAAGACTCATATAGAAAGGTTTATTTCACTTAGCTCAATAACTTTCCCAAAGATGTTCCTTGCTTTTCCAACCACTAGATTTCCTTGTGTGTTCAAAACACCACCAATGGAAAATCTATCACCATAGAATCAAAGCTCTCAATCCAAGGAATGAGATTAAAGAAGAGAGTTTTTGCATTTGGAGTCATTGTTTTACCTTGATATCAAGCTTTTCTTTCTCTCTCTCCTAAGCATCCTTTGTAACCCCCTCCGTAATCATATCCGAAATACAACATTAGAGTGAAATAGAGACCAATAATAATCAAAATTCATTTACATTCCCCATCCTTAAGATAGGGTTTTCACAAATACATTTTGAAATCAAACACTTTAACCTAGTCTCACATTCACATTTCGAATACAATTACATTGCGAAGATAATTAACATTCATAATATATCAGAGTGCACAATAACAATCCCGGCAATTCCGGGTTCATATCTTCACTAAAGGTTCATGGGCACATACGCCCTTTACAATTTCTCAAATGGGGATTACACAAATTTCATTCCAAATACATATCCAAATACACATTCTAATCTATCATCCAAACATATACAATCATATATCCATTCTAACATGTACAACTCTAAATACATCCAAATCCACTACCATTATCCCAAATAGCAATGATAACCAACTACCAAGTCCAAATGCCCATAAGGGATTCTCGCCGCCCCTAGTCGCTTGCTCCTTCCTCGAGCCACTTGTCCTGTCTAAAATGTTGGTAGGGGAGGGTGAGATTCTAGAGAATCCCAGTAGGAAACAGATACCAATATGCATGCAAGATAAGTGTTTAATGCATGACATGCTTGCATCACAATAACTTGTGCTCACATAATGATATATCCGCATGCTTAATGTTTCAAAAACATACTCATGGCCATAGCATCAATAGAAACAGAGCTTCAGTCATTCATATATGTTTCACATAATCAAGCAAAGCAATAACATGCATCAATACAAAAACACAAATATCAATACATGCAGGAGAGGTAAACTCCCTACCCTTATTTTTCCACGTGTGCTCCAGCATCGGCGACTCGCGATCCAAGCGGATATCAAACCATGATCAGGGTGAATATCAAACCCTATAACCAAATCAAGGACATAGGGTCATTCTCTTTTCCAAATTCTCATTTTCATAACACTTAAAGTTGGTTACCATTTATGACCTTTAGGTGGTTAATCAAAGCCTAAACACATGCCTAAAGGCTTGGGAAACACTTGACCAAAGGTCACCTTTTAAAAGTCCAAAATACTGATTTTTGGGGATTGGCCACGGCCAGCCTACCCATGGGCCGTGGCCAATGGATGTACAGAAGGTCTTGGGCCGCGGTTCATAACCTCTGGCCGCGGCCAAGAAAATTCTGTTTCCTAGCTGAACTTCCATAATTTATAACTAATTCTAGGAAACTCAAAATGAGGTGATTCCAAAGCTAAATGAAAGATATTTAAGTCCTCTTCATAGGAAAAATATGGACCATTACTGGAAATCACCATACAATCACAGAATTACACAAAACTCATCACTGCCCCAAAACAGAGTTCTGTTTCAATCCCAAATTTTGGGAAATCATATCTCACAGAATACTAAACGAAATGACACAAAATATATGTCCATTTTGAAGCTTGGGATGTGAAATTTAAGACTGGAAAGTGTCACAATTTTCTGAAATCATTTGGTCATTCAAAACGTCCACACAAATAAACTGCCCAGAATAGAGTTCCAAGGGACAGATTTTCCAATTTTCTACCAAAGTGTCCCATGGCTCCAAAATTAACAATCAAGCCTATTCCCACATAAATTTTCACAAGGAACACAATGGTAACCTCAAAATGACCAAAATCACAACCTATTAACATGCCCTGTTTTGACCAAAGCACAAAACCAACACAGAAGGTGCCAAACTTCACATTTAAGCTTCAATGCAATTCTATCAATTCAAAACACTAAACAAGGCACCATTTCCATAACAACAACATACCATACTCCCCAAGACCCTAAATCATGAAAATTAGGGCTAAAATTCCAGAAATTCAAGGCCTAACCAATGGCCACAAAACTTATATGAAAATGAAGCTTTCACTCACCTCAACAACTTTCCCAAAGGCACTTTATGATTCTCCAACTTGTAGATTTTCGTGATTCCTCAAATCACCACCAATGGAGAATCTAAAACCATAGGATGAAAGCTCCTAACAAGAGGAACAACTTTATAGAAGAGCATTTTTCCATTAGAAGCCATTAAGAGGGTCAAAAACTCACCTTTTACCAAGAACACTTCCTTTGTCTTGAAGCTTCAATGGAGGACGAAAATATGGAGAGAGGAGAGAGATATGAGAGGTTGAAGAAGGTGAAGAATGCAGAAAAATCTGCCCCATACCCCTTCACATGCTCATGAGAGAGAGAGAAAAGAGGGAAAATGAATAAAAAAATGGTGCTTTGACTTTTCATCTCACACTCTCTCTTCACATAAGCTTGCCACATGTCTCCACCACATTGGCTCTCATAAAGCAAGTAACTAATTAGTTACTCTAATCCCTCTATTAGCCATTTAGTTACATATCTCATTTTCTCTTAATTAGTAATTAATATCTCTATTAATCACTAACTAATTGCCCATCAATTTCATTCTTTCGATTTCCACTAATCATGGCATATTAATTAATATAGCCACCAGAACACATAATTATTCCACATAATCATTCACAAGAATTGTAATTAGCCCTTAATTGAAATTTGGGGTGTTACATCCTTGGCTGCCGAAAATGGAAGTGGGAATGAGATAGAAGAGTATGGAGGAAGATGAAGAAAACATCACACTTCCATGCCCATGCTTCTTCAATCGAAAAGGAGGAGGGAAGAGAGAGAAAAATATCATTTTTAATTGAGTTTTGACTTTTCCCAACACCCTCTCTCATCCTCTTGTCTTGCCAAGTGTCTCAACCTTATTGGTCCTCATAAAGTAAGTACCCAATTAGTTACTCTAATCACTCCATTAGCCATTTAGTCACAAATCTCATTTCTTCTTCGTTAGTAATTAATTTCTTCATTAACTACTTACTAGTTAACCGACAATTTTCCATTCTTTCTAATTTTCCCATTGATTTTGGCACATTAACTTAAATTGCCACATAACACATATTTACATTCTTTTTCTCTTCTTCATGCGCTATTTCCCTCATATTTAGCCTAAATAATTATTTGTCACATAATTATGCTAAAATATAGGGTACTGGGCATTTTTAATAATTAATTCGGGACTTAATTCAACTTTAATTCATCAAATCATTCACAATAATCATCATTATCCCTTAATTAAAATTTGGGGCATTACAATTGGTATCTATATTGATTTGTAGATTTTTCTTGTGTTCGGTAATCGCTCATGTTTTACTCCTCAAGTTAATATTAAGCTTGGAGTTGAGGTAATCGGGTTTAATTTATTCTATGAGCTTGCTTTGGGCTATAAAATGTTTTCTCAACGTTACTTTCATCGATACTACTTGTATGTGTTTTGAAAGATTATGTGTATATTTGAATATGAACTCAGTTCAGTGAGCAGTGTATTTTCCAACTTATATATATGAGTAAAGATTATTATTAAAATTGTTACTATTGTGATAGTTATGATGTTTGTGGTGGAATGTTGTGTATGGAATGATAATCTGGTAAAATATTTTTGATATCTATATTGATATATTGTTTTTTGTTATGAGATATGTTGAGTTGTGTGGAAGAGATACGGTGAAGTTGTGCCTATCGGCTCTCTCATTCTTAGCTTGGATTTTGAGTTAAGTGTTTTGGGTAGACACCTCCTTGTTAGGGTATATCGGTGGTGGCATTGGAGGGGACATTATTCTTGAAGTGAGTAACTAACCTTTGGCCAAGTATATTAGCACTAATAGGCTGTTCCATGTCCAGAAGATATAAGGAGGAGTAGGATGGATGAGTGGGGAGGGTTCTAATCTTTGAAAGTATTATATAATATTTAATTATTGAGAATATTATTGTTGTGTTAGTTAAACCTGCTTCTTTGACCTGCAATCCTTTCTTACATAATTTGTAAACTGATTTTGGTTACTGGGACTTTATGTCTCACCCTATTGCTATAAATATTTTTCATGCGAGACCTCTAATTCGGCTAGAGGCCAAGCGAAGCAACCAGAGGCATAGGAGCTAAGAGCCTTGTAGGTATCATTTGGTATTGGTGTTATATTGACTTCTATAGTGCCATTATAGGTCTTCATGTTTCTGAAATACTATAGTTATCATTTTAAATATTTGTTTTGGGATGACTATTTAACCACTGTTGGGATGGAGGCCTTCTTTTGCATACTTGGATATTTTGGTGAATTCATAATCATATCTTGTGTTGGAAATTGTTTTGTGTAGACCCTTTGTTGTAGGGTTCAGTGTTGTAAAACTTATAGGCTATGTTTTCTCTTGTTTGTTACTTGTGCCTAGAGTGATGGATTCTCTATAGTGGATTTATGGGTGTGTTTTGTGCCTTGATATCGATGTGTTTTGATGGAAGAAATAGTTTTCAATTATCACTGGTTAATCAAGTTTTGTAAAACCATTATGGATAATTGTTGTTTGTGAAAAAGGTTCTTTTCATTTTGAAGAAATAAGTTTCAATTATCACTGGTTAATCAGGTTTTGTAAAACCATTATGGATAATTGTTGTTTGTGAAAAAGTTTCTTTTCAATTATTTCTCTGATCGAAGGTTTTTTAAATTGCTTTTGTGAAGTTATTTTTTTGGAAACCCTAGTATTGCTATGATTGAAGGTTCCTTTCCTATTACAGGAAGTTGTCAACCCACTGCCTTGATTCATGGTTCCTACTCTGTTGATCCTTTCAAAGGAACTTCAGAAGATATGGATTCCTAAGCAAATACCTCATTTCTTGGAAGCATCTATATCTCTAGAAGTCACTTCAAAATGATCAATAGGGATATGATGAATAAACTAGTTCAGCAGTACCAAGATGTGATAAAGCATTCAAGTTGACGTTAAATTGCTTTTGTAAAGTTATGCTTTTTTGCAAAATCCATTATTGCTCTGATCGAAAATTTCTTTCCTGTTTTTGTATTGTGTAGGTGGCACTAAGTTAAGAGCTATGAAATTAAACATTGTGATCAATCATACTCTCTTCAATATAAGAGTTTTTGAGTTATTTGGTCTCAATTCTATTTAATAGAGTAGTACTTCCCACATCGAGTAGCCATGCAATATGGGATGGATTAAGATTTTCTAGGCTTTTATTGCTTGAGTCAATCGTACTCTTGACTGATATATCTCATAATGTAAGTGTTCCTTGTGTTCATCAGCAGTTAAGCCAGGAAAGCAATGGGTTAGTGGAAAAAAACACGAATATCCATATATAGGAAAGGCCACAAGGGGGTAAGCAAACCCTTGAGTAGCTCAATGGTTTGATTACCCCTTGCTTTGCTTAAGGGTTCGCTTACCCCATGTGGTCTTTCCAATATGGATATTAGTAGGTTTTTCCCTAATCCATTGCTTTTTAAGGTTAATTCTTGTGAAGATACACAATTTATAGGTACACAGTTACATCATCACTTATATAGGTCAACAATTGCCATTGATTCTCCCTACAAAGCCTAGAATGTCTTGATCTATCCCAAATTGTATAGAAACTCAATGTGGGAGGTACTGTTCTGTTATATACAATCTAGTTCAACTAGCTTAGAAACTCTCAATTGAAGAGTCTCACATTCATACATGACGTTAACCGTCATATATTATCAAAGTTCATGGTTCTTATTTAGGAACCGTTATTTAGTGTTATTAAAAGTCATGGTTCTCACAAAAGAATTGTTATTTATGTTACTGAATAAATTACAATTATTAAATTGATATGTATCATATAAGCATTACTATATATTGGTCAATTAATATCATATCAATGCGCATATCATAACCTCACCAAGCCTCAATATATAATGGGTGTTATCTTATAATTGTTATAATAGGTCAAGAATAAATAACAGTTAGGAACCATAATTTATCTACGAGGAGCAAATATAGTGCTTGCATATATGACGGCATAGAACCATGAAGTATCATAGTTAATAACCGTCATGTATCATGATTTCTGTAGTAATAATAATTAAGGGTTCTTTATAAAGAATCATAAAATATTGTCAAATAATTTTGTTTCCAAAATCCCTCATTTTTATATTAAATAATACTTGATTGCTTTGTTGTGGAGAACCATAATGAATTGTCAAATAAATTTTTTATGAAATCCTGTCTCTTTATATTTGACATTTTTCAAAATCTTGCTTTCTTATATATGGCAGTCATCATTTTTAACCACTAAGTAATCTTAAATAATATATAACAATTCTTTATGAAGAACTATCAAATATTGTGAAATAATTTTTTTTTAGGATCTCGCATTCTTATATATGATAGTTTTCATTGATAATTGTTATGTATTCTTAAAGAATACATGATAGTTCTTTATAAAGAACGTCAAGTGTTGTCAAATAACATTTTTTCGGAATCCCACCTTTCCATCCTGCTTAAGATATTAATAGATATTATATTTTAGACTAATATCTTAACATGTTATATTTGCCTTAAAAGTATAAATATGAGATATTATTAGATATAATATATATAATAATATCTCATATTTATAATCAAAGAATAAGTAAATTGAGAAACAGAAGAAAAAGAAAAAAAAATGAAAGAGTTAAATGAGAAGCACAAATATTGGATTATAGGGAGAGATTTATTATGCAGTCGATGGGTGGTGCCGGCCGACGGAGCTTCGGCATTGGCAGTTGGCGGTTGGCGAGGGTTGTTGACTTATTTTTAAATGTTAGTGACATTTTGGTAAAAACACATAAACTTCACAACCCCAAATTTCTACCACATCACATTTTGGTCCTTTCCCTATTTCATAAAGCTTTTTAGGGGTTTTCAAGTTTAAATGGTATTTAGTTGTCATTTTCTCTTTATAAATTATTGATAAAGATTTATAAAGTTTCCCATATTAACTTATATAAGTAACAGATAACTAGTTACATTATATATTTCTAGGGATTTAGATATCAAAACCTGAATTATAAATTTTGTATTAAGATTTGTAAGTAATAATATTTAAATTATTATATTTTAAAGAGATATTATTAAAACAAATGTAATATTTTTTTTTTAATTACTTACCAGTGTTGTTGGTTTTGATACGATAATCAACTGGTAACCAGTCAAAGTGCTTGGTTAAAGTGGTATTTTGGTCTTTTAAATGGGTAAGAAAAATAGTATAATCTCTTGGCACGTATTTGTAATTTTAGAAATCCAATCGGTATTAATTTCTTACAGCGTAGTTATGCCCACTTTTTTGAGACTTTTTGTTTATATTTCAATCAACTAATGATGAAGGGTTAATACCAAAGTTCCTGATAGATTGATCGAATTTAAGTTTGTATCCTAAACTTTCAAATCATGCCTATATTTTTTCATAAAGACTTATTTTGAGTTTAATGACTTTAACTTTATTTAATTCCGTTAAGTATGTGGATCAAAAGTTTTGGTTTTGGACTCTATATACTTTTAGTGAGTTTTAATTTTAATCCTTTTTTAATTTGATCTCTATGCTTTTAACGAGTTTTCCTTTGATCACTACACTTGATGGCATTATTTTTAGTTAACGCCACAAAATTTAGGTCATATCTTTATAAAATTATAGGTACTAGAAAACCATAATTTGAAACTACAAGGGACAAAACCAAATAATCAACCTATAAGCATCAAGAATAGTATTAGCCCAATGATAAAAAAAAATAAATTAACAAATGCTTAACGAGTGGGGATTTTTTTTTTTTTAAATAACGAAGGGGGATAATGTTCTATTTGTAATCATTTTTACAAATTATGACAAAATAAATAAATAAATATTAACTATAGAAAATGACATAATCATCACCAAAAATAAGTACATTCATCAAATTAAATAAATGTAAAATATTTAGATACACAATAAATAAATAAAATAATGGAAAAATTTCATTGAGACCCCAAGGATGTGTGACATAATTTTAGTCAACACCTAAAACTTTTTGAAATTTTATTGCTTCTCTATGGGTCAAAATGAAATTAAGTTTTGTGGGTGAAATCACAATGATACCATTCTTTAATTTTTTTTTCTAGAAGAGCAGTTACGTACAAGACAGATAAGGGAATTTACAAGATAAATAAAGATAATTAGAAGAGAAATATTCACAAGACAAATATAGACATTTACAAGACAAATATATGCATTTATAAGACAAATAAAGGGATTCAAAAGAATCTAAGAAATTAAAAATATTTTAGACATTTAGAACATAAATATGGAATTCACAAGACAAATTTGAGCATTTACAAGGCAAATAAAATAATTTATAAGACAAATAAAATAAGGGCATCATTGTCTTTCCACTCCTAAAACTTAATTTCATTTTGACTCATGGGGGTATAGTGAAGTGTTATGAGTGTAGATGATCAATTAAATAGTGCAAGTGTACACTGTCGTAATCAAGTAATATAGAAGTGAGTAGAGTATCATTCCCACGAGAATTGATCACTAAGTATCAAAATGAGTAATTTTAATTCTATTTAGTCGATCGATTAGTTGGTGATTGAGAGTACAAAATAAAAGAAAAACAATTAAATATGAGTGCAGATGATATGAAAGCAAATATGAGATAAAGCCCTAGGGATTAGATTTCACTTAACAAATTCCGGATTGAATCACTTATCTATTCTAGCCCAATTTATTCCATATGATTGATAGTCGAGTTTCCCTAATTTAATTACTAGTCTCTTCCAAGGTCAAGCAATTTTATAATTAATTCCTAATCCAATATATTCCTATATAAATTTAAGCAATTAATTATGTGTAACCCCCTGACTTTAAACACGTAAGTATAATTCGATAATACATATTTAAATCGGATTAGAGACCATTGGATGCTTTAACCTCGTTTTAAACTTTCTGTCTCATAGTAAAATTTTTACAAAACTTTCAAAACTCTTTTTCCCATCCAGGTCTTAATTTCAATATTCGAATATAATTACCTGTGCAGTTAATATACATTCAATCATATCAGAGTGTATAACCACATCCCCGGAAACTCCCGAGTTCTATGCATAAAAACCTGAAGGTTTATACGTATACACTAGGGGATTACGCAACCAAAATCGAATGTAGTGTTCCTGATTCAGAATATACAGTAATCCCGAGTTCAAAATACATAACCAACGTTTCCAATTCAACTATATACCCCTAAGGGTCCTAATTGCTCCGGGTTGGCCGCTTCTCCCTTGAGCCACACGCCCTGTCTGAAATGTTAGTCATAGGAAAGAATGAGATTCGAGAGAATCTCAGTAGTAACAAACCACTCACACAATGCATAAACACAAAGCATGTACATAAATCACAAACAGCAACAGCAGCAGCAATTCACAAATACATGGTTTTCACCATAAACGACAGCACTCACGGTTGTATTCACAATACGACAGCTCTTGCTGCAATCAACATCACGACAGCTTACGCTGTAATCAGTAATCAACATCACGATAGCTTACGCTGTACTCACAATAACGACAGCTTACGCTGTAAACGATAGCTTGCGCTGTAAACGACAGCTTGCGCTGTAAACGACAGCTTGCGCTATAAACGACATCTATCACCAGCTGTAACCGCAGCAGCATCAGAAATCATCATAAAATAGTGATACAACACACATACAGTGCATTACACAAAGTATAAGAGAGAGAGTCACTACCTTGTTCTTTCCTGACGTCCTTCGGCGCAGTTGGCTCCCGAGGGCGGCAAATATCGAATCCTACAATTCCAAATACACCATTTAGACACTTCCATAGTGTTACTTGGGGTTATATGAGTCTATAATGAAAATTTACAAAAATGCCCCCGGGGACCCCGCCCGGGCCCGCCGTACCCGGTCCGGTTGTACTTTTCCCGAAATTCTAATCTGGGCTATCCTAACATATTTCCGCCCAAGGAATCCATTTCCGGACTCGGAATTATCAAATTCAATATAAAATTACAAATTTACCCTTGGCAGCCCTACTTCGAGGGTTTCAGGGGTGTTTTCGTAATTATGCTTTTTCGGCCTTTTCCGAAAAAGTGACCAACTGTAACCCCACCTAATTTTCGCTCCTGAACTCAATGGAACCATCAAATCATTGAAAATCCAACTCTAAGACCCATTTCTAGAGCTGGCCGAAATTTATGAGTTCTCCGTGGAAAATCGGGGTTTTACGATTTCGGCTCTGTAAACGCGTTCCTTTCTATTCCTAACCACTTTATTAACCATTACATTAGGTTACAACTAACATTAAGACCCAATTTGGGCAGCATAACCCCTAGGCCATATCATTTCCAAACTTTAAAACCAATGGCAATCCGGCGAAATTTCACCGATTAAATTGCCCACAACAGCCAGAATAAGCAATATACAAAAGTTTGGAAGTTACCTCAAGCTCCTAATAGCTTCTCCTTGACTTGGCTGAAAACCCTAGCCTCTTTAACACCAAATTTGCTTCTCAACACCTTAAATAACATAGAAGAGAAGCTTAGGAACAAGGTTATACGCGTTAGGAGCTAAATCGTCGGAGAAATCGGCTTACCTTGTGAGATTTCTCCTCTTTCTCTCTCTAAGAGCTCTCAAACGTCTCTCTCTCTTTTCAGCTGAAACTCACGACAGAAAATGAGAGCTGAAGAAGATGAGAACATATTTAATTCCATGCTGATGTCATCTTTTATTGAGATGATGTCATAATTCCCATTTTCGGATTTTCTGGCAGATTTTCTCCCCAAACTTTGAAAAATCATAACTAATTCTAGAAAACTCAAAATGAGGTGATTCCAAAGCCAAATGAAAGATATTTAAGTCTTATGCATAGGAAAAATATTGGCCATTGCTAAAAATCACCACACAATTCCAGAATTACATAAAACTCATCACTGCCCCAAAACAGAGTTCAGTTTCCATCCCAAACTTTGGACAGTTATATCTCCTAGTTCACAAAACGAAATGGCACAAATTATATGTCCATTTTGAAGCATGAGATGTGAACTATAAGACGGGAAAGTTTCAGAATTTTTAGACACCATTTAGTCATTCAAAACGTTCACACAAACGGACTGCCCAGAATAGAATTTCACTGGACAGAATTTTAGATTTTGCATCTTTGCTTCCATTGGTTCCATTTTCATACCAAACATCATTCCCACATAAATTTTCACAAGGAAGCCATTGGAATCATTAAAATATCCAAATTCTCATCACACATTCTTCAAAAGTGTTTATTCAACAATAATTACATCCACTTTTGAAGTCATTAGCCCTTAATCACTTTTTGGGATATTACATTATGCATTAAGATTTATGGAACTCAGTAAGACTACACAACTCATATTAATATATTCCTATTTCAAATGCAAGTTATGGTTTTAATTATAGGATCTACACATATGCATCTCCTTCCGGTCTCAACATGCATATTGAAATCATTCAAAAGGTGGTCAATCAAATGAAAGCATTAAGAACAATAATTAAAACTCAATCATGAAGGAGAAATTAAAACTAGATTTAATAAGTTAAGATTCAATTCATTATTAGTAAGTTACGTCATCACCCTAAGAAAATGAAAATTTAGCTCATGATAAAATTAAAAACAAAACCAAAATAAATTGACATTATATAAAACTAGAATGAAATCCTCATAAATACTGTATAAACTTGAATATTAAATTCTCAAACATAAATATACAACAAAAAGATGCATGAAAAAATGGACAAATCTAGCCGTCCCTTTAGGAGGTAAAACCTTCCATGTAAGTGGCATGCAAAAAGTAATACAATCATAAACCTTCCATATAAGAGGCATGCAAAAAGTAATACAATGCATAAAATTTAATCTAGAAAATAACACAACTTATTTAAAACTATTAGAGAAAATATCTCTCCTTATTAGAGAAGATCTCTATGCCCTCCTGTCTCTACGCCTGAAGCTCGTATTTATAGGCAGCGAGTGAACAGTTGCATGTCAGTTTTTCCACTGAGTAAACAGTATGCTGTCGACAAATTTACGCGTTTTCCAATGACTGCTACAGTGTTTTGTTGCCTGCTATAATGATTCCATCCGCTACAGTCTCCTCCGTCCTCTACAGTAACATCATGATACAGTGATTCCATCATGAATAGTGACCGACGCTACAGTACTGACCTTTTTTTCATATTTTTATTTATTTTTAAGTATTATTTATTTTACACTCAAATATATTATATTAAGCTCAAATATCATCATATAAGGAAAAATAAATATGCAAATATTTTACTTATCATGAAGTTTTAGAAATTTTTGGAGGTTGCGTGAAATTATATCACACTCTTTAGACTCATTGAAACTTGGGAAAATTCCAGAAAAATACAATGGAAATTACAAAAGGACAAAAAGGTTTGGTGAATTTCTCATATCCCAAATCAATAAGGCTGTAGGAATCTAGAATATGAAATCTTCATACAATTACCTAAATGCCCTCAAAAGTGAGGTAACAGGGAAAAAAAGACATGAGGGAGGTAGAATTTGAAAAGGCCAAGAGAAACAGAGAGTGATGGGAAAGCTAGGGGCGACAGAGAGATGATGAGAAGGACGGTGGGTTGACACTTGTTGGTGGCGATCTGCGATGTCTTCGTCGAAGGTTAAGGCGGTATTGTGTAGTTGTGTGTTCTGCTTTCTACGGTTTGTCCGACGTTCAGCATTGTACAGTTTCATTTTACAGCGTTCGGCGGCGCGACGCGATAAGTTGGAACTTCACTTATAGTGGGCTGTCTGAGGTTGGGTAGTGCGGCGAGAACAACATCTATCACATTATTAACAACTTCATCTTCTTTGTTAACGACTCTGCTTCGGCCATTAACATCTTAAGAGGAACAAGTTGGGAATGTCTTAATGTTGATGGGAAAACACAACATAACCCTTGATTAACAACATGACTTTCTTCATTAACGACTCATCTTCGTCTATTAACACCTTATGAAGAACTAGTTGGGAAGATCGTAATGTATATGGGAATACACAACATCTCTCCCACTGTTAACAACATCTTCTTTATTAACGCCTCCTTTTCCTTTATTAACATCTTCGAAGGAACAAGTTGGGAATGTCATAATGTAGATGGGAAAACACAACATCACTCCCCTATTAACAACATCATCTTCTTTGTTAACGACTCCGCTTTCACCCTTAACATCATATGAGGAATAAGTTAGGAAGGTCCTAATGTAGATAGGAAAACATAAGTCATCCACCATTAACAACATCAACTTCTTCATTAACGACTCATTTTCCTCCATTAACATCATGTGAGGAATAATTTGGGAATGTCCTAATGTAGATGGGAAAACGCAACATTGCTCCCTTATTAACAATATCATCTTCTTTGTTAACGACTTCGCTTCTGCCATTAACATCATGTAAGGAGTTAAGAAGGTCCTAATGTAGATCAGAAAACACAACATGTCACCCGCCATTAACAACATCAGCTTCTTCATTAACAACTTATTTTCCTCCATTAACATCATGTGAGGAATAAGTTGGGAAGGTCCTAATATAGATAGGAAAACACAACATGTCACCCGAGATTAACAACATCAGTATCTTTATTAATGACTCCACTTCCTCCATTAAGATCATGTGATGAATAAGTTGGGAAGGTCTAATGTAGATGGAGAAACATAACATCTCTCCCAGTATTAACAACATTAGCTTCTTCATTAATGACTCCACTTCCTCCATTAACATAAAGTGAAGAATAATTTGGGAAGGTCATAATATAGATGGGAAAACACAACATGTCACCTATGATTAACAACATCAGCATCTTCATTAACGACTCATCTTCATCCATTAACATCTTATAAGGAACGAAGTTTCCAAATCACTAGTTCGATGCCCAAAACAACACCTCACCCATATTTAACAAGATTATATTCATTATTAATGACATTATTTGGTAGATTAACATCTGCCCAAGAAGAACTTGGAAAGTTTTAGTGTCGATGCCCAAAAGCAACACCTTTGACATCTTCCACTCACATAGACAACAGAAGACTTGTCCAGGAAAAACTTTGAAAATGAGATGTTGCAGGTCTAATAAATAACAACACATCACTCTATATTAACAACATGACTTTGTTGGTTTAACACCTTGCTATATTTATCAGATGATGTAAGATCACAATCTGCATAATTACATTCACCAATTATTTGAAGCCAAAAAAAAGTTACACACTACCCCTTTTGCACATTCATATATTTCATGATAAGGGAACGTTAACACTGCAGTAGTACATAATGTTTCCTTGTCACAAATATTGCATTACATCAGACACTGAATACATTAACTAGCTACTTGAGTACACATATGACAACAACCCATCTCCAAAAATTGCATGAGTAGGTTGACAGTAACTTTACAAAAAGCAACTTCATATTCATTTTCCACAATGCTTGGATATAGAGTGGATCTTTGTTGTGACAGTCCCAACAAATCTTCAACCCTGCAATCAATAACAACTCCAGTTACTTAATAACCAACAACAACTTTATAAATAACAACAATGAAACCTAAAAATATTTACACTTATATGTTTGCCTCAACGGATATATTTGACACATTATCATTCCCTTTTTGTGCTACATACACATGGCCACTCCTCTCATTATAGTCAAACAAGTTCTCAACTTCACCATCATCATTTAAATCTATTAGTGTCTTCTCATCAAAGCTTACTGTATAGTTTATCTCACACATGTTACAATTAATACCAAGCTATGATGATATCATCAACCTCAAATATGTCAGTGTTATCAACTATTTTAGCCACTTCGCCTTCATATAACCACCATTATATTGAATTTTACCTTCATCATTACACACTAATTTCACTCCAACATGAAAATAACAAAATAGTTCCTTCAAAGATGATGACCCTTTATTACATGTCATTTTGCATGCTTACCTAAAAAACAAAAAAAAACTTTACACTACTCTTTATAATCTCACTCCAGTAAACTTGTCTTGTCACAAATTGATTATTAAACCGAGTAACTTCCCCTACCATCACCCACCACCTACAATTGATAACAACACTATATGTTTTTACATCTCCATTTTCACTGTTAACAACACCCACAAATCATCACCCTGCATCTCCTATTAACAATAACATAATATACTTTAACATCTTCATATTCACTAATAACAACACTTCTCCCATCTCGTCACTCTGACTCTATTATTAACACCCAGACAATAGCTCTTCGCATTTCAATATTCACTAATAACACCACCCTCCCCTAACCTTACTATCCACCGCTGGCCTACCTTTCACCTGACGCAACACCCATCCAGTAATCAGTCACGATGAACAAAAAAGGCACAAGCTTCATCAATCACTCTACCAAACACAACCAAATCCATTGAACAACCATCAATATTGTCCCATTACCTTAAAGCCACTACCTTTTCTCTATGATCATCTAACACTCCCCTTACCTATAATGTAATACCTCGAATTTTGAGACTCGAGACTAGAGAATAAGCATGAAATAAGTGGATTGCTAAGCCTCGGTTTAGCAAGATCCCAAATTGTGATTAAGGGATAATGACTCTAAAAGTGGATGTGGTTAGTGATAAATAACCCTTTTGGAGAATCCGATGTGATTTGAGATTCGAATGTGATTCGTATGTATTATGAGGAGTACCCAAACCCTGTATTTGAGTTCAATTATGGATTAACATCTAAATTGAATGAAAATAAGGGGGAGGGCGTAGGTATGGTGTAAATGAATGAGAAAATGTATTTGGTGGTGATTCAAGACGAATTGGCATAATCAGGGGCAAAATGGTAAAGTTACTGGCTAATTGATCAGTTACCGAAGAGGAAACTCATTGGTAACTTTAAGATCAATGGTTGAGATTGATTTGTGATAGATCAAAAGGGTGGAATCATGTGTATGTGTGTGTATGTGAGCTCATGATAGATGGAGCAAGTGTGTGACAAGTGGCAAATTGTAGACCCTTCGATTGGGTCAACATTTTCAACTCACTCTCCCTCTCTCCTCTCTTTTTCATAGTTGGCCAAGTTCTCTAATTGAGGCCAAAAACTAATCCTTCTTCATCCTCTCCACTCTCTCTCTTGTCTTCCATTTTCGCCTAGTAAGGAGGAGGAAAGAGAAAGAAACAGGTGAGTTTTGGTTGGTTTGTGGTCCTCTATTGCTAAAACACCCTTCTATAATGTTGTTCATAGTGATGAGAGCTTCATCTCTATGATTGGAGGTGTTTGGGAGCTTGAGAAAAATTGGAAAGATGAAGAATCAAGGAATTGATTTGGGAAAGAGGAAGAGGTGAGTATTTGAAGCCTTTTGATCTAAGTTTTGTGATTTGTGGATGAGTTTTGTGATTTGTGAATTTTGCCCTGATTTTGTGGTAATTTCTAAATGCATGAATTTTCATGTTTTTTGAGGTGTAATTGGTGTTTTATTATGTTATATGTTCATTTGGAATTGGTTTGGAACTTTAGAAAGTAAAGAATTGCAATGTGAGTTTGAATTGTGATTTGTGTTGGCATGTTGTGATTATTGGTGAAACATGTCAATGGAATGTGAATTTGGTTGATTTGGTATTTCCAATGGATTCCTTGTGAAATTTTGTGTGAGAATGATGTTTGATATGAAAATTGGACCATTGGAAGCAAGTGTGCAAAATCTGGAATTCTGTCTTTTGAAACTTTGTTCTGGACATTCTGGTTGTGTGGACGTTTTGAATAGGCAAATGGTCTCTAAAAATTTTGAAACTTTCCAATCTTGAAGTTCACATTCCATGATTCAAAATGGACATATAATTTGTGTCATTTTGTTTTATGAACTGGGAGTTATGGTTTTCCAAAGGTTGACGTTAAAACTGGGTGCAAATCTGGAACAGCAAGGGAATTTCGTGTAATTCTGGAATTATGTTTTGATTTCTAGTAATGGCTCATATTTTTCCTATGAAGAGGACTTAAAAATATTTCAATGGGCTTTGGGATCACCTCATTTCGATTTTTCTGGAATTAGTTATGGATTTCCAATGTTTCCTTGGCTGCAGCCAAAAGTTCTTGGCTGCAGCACAAAAGTTTCTGTGTGCGATTTGGCCGCAGCCAGAAATTATTGGCTGCAGCCAAAAACCTTCTGTGCATATTTTGGCTGTAGTCAGAGGATTCTTGGCTGCAGCCAACCCCCATTTTCAGTACTTGGTAATTTTGAAAAGTGATTTCCAACCTAGTACGTCCCAATCATTTCAAGCTTTTGTTGAGCTTATTATTAGACACTTAAGGGACTCAAATGACAACCAACTTTAAGTGATATAAAAGTAAGAATTTAGATTAGAGATTAACTCTATGTCCTTAATTGGGTTATAGGGTTGGATATTCGCTCAAATCGCGAGTAGCCGATGTTGGAGCATACGTGGAAAGAATAAGTGTAGGGAACTTACCTCTCCTGCATGTATATGATAATTGTGTTAGTGTATTGATGCATGTTATTGCTTTGCTTGATTATGTGAACATATATGAATGATTGAAGCTATGTTTCAATTTATACTATGGCCATAAGTATGTTGTTCAAAGCATTGAGCTTACAGATTTGTCATTATGTGTAAGCATGAGTTATGCAAGCATGTCATGCATTAAACATCTATCTTGCATGCATATTGGTAATATTTACCTACTGAGATTCTCTCGAATCTCACCCTCCCCTATCAACCATTTTAGACAGGGTAGGTGGATCGAGGATGGAGCATGCAACTACGGGCGGCAAGGACTCATTCGGGTTGTCAATTTGGTAGTTGGTTATCATTATAGTTGGGATTATGTATATTTGGATATGTACATATTTCATATGTATATTTGGTTATTTGGGATGAGTATTTGGATATGTATTTGAGATGACTTTGTGTAATCCCCGTTTGAGAAATTGTAAAGGGCGAATGTGCCCTATGAATCCTATGTAAAGGTATGAACCCGGGAGTTGCCTGGATGATATTGTTGTGCACTTTGATATTTGTATAAATGTGATATTCCGTGTGACGTAATTGTATTCGAAATGTGAATATGAGACCAGGTGTATTAGATTTTGAAACGTATTTGAGAAAACCCTATCTCAAGGATGGGATTGTAAATGAGTTTTGATTATTATTGGTCTTTATTTCATTTTAATCATGTATCTCAGATATAATTATGAAGGGGGTTACACATAACGCAAAAGTTCCGATATCATAAACCCCAACCACAAACAACAATCAATTTTCCGTTAAAATTCAAGAAGCACAACACATAAATCATTTCTCTCTCAAATTTACTTACCTGTGGCTTGAGTCTGGTTTCCGTCACGTTTCTTCTTGTTTCATCACTTTATGGCTCCACAAACATACTCTGTTTCCTTCTCATCATCTGCTGTCTTTTTCCCTTTTACCTCTCACTTTCGAGGGCATTTAGGTAATTGTATGAAGATTTCATATTCTAGATTCCAATAGCCTCACTGATTTGGGATATGAGAAATTGACCACACCTTTTTATCCTTTTGTAATTTTCACTGTATTTTTTTGGAATTTTCCCTTGAAACTTTCCCTAAAATAATTATGGAGATAATCCATAATCCTGCTGGCCTTCTCTTTCTCCCTCCTGTGTGTGGGTCTCAAAGAGACAACATTTTGGTGCAGAAACAATAATAAGCATTTATATCATCTCCTATTGACTCCTGTAGTTGCAACATTTATGAACAACAAGAGTTCTATATACTCCGAACATTGAGATATTTCTAACAAACAATAATCTAGAAGTTGATTATATGCACCTAACTAACAAAGAATCATCAGCTACTCCCTCTAAAATCGTAATTTATTTTCTATAGTCAGATCATTTTATATTAATTATATTTTGAAAACAAGTTTTTATTAATTGATTAGGGGGGGAAAATAAAAGGTTGACCAATTTTTTTACCTTATTAATTAAATAAATACTTACTATTGACATAGCTAACACAGTTGAAAACATCTCATAGAAAGGGGCAAAGCGGGCATATATCTTTAGTCACATTTCCTCTAAAAATGTCTCAATCTCTAAGGAGAAAATGTGGTGGGAGTATGATAGAATGATGATATTCATAAATAGAAGTATAGATGAATATATATATTCTTTTTATGAAGTTCATTACCATATAAGAAGCAGCTCCATTTTAAGTCATGGCAGTTCTGATCATGAAGATAGCAAATGGGATCTTTCATATCTGTCTTATATTATTCACTTACCACTACTTGTTTTGTGCAGCTTCTGACTCCATAATCATTGGCAGGCCCATTTGTAATATCCCAAATTTTGGGATTAGAGGCTTGAGAATAAGCCTGAATCAAGTGAACTGCTAAGCCCCGGTTTATCAAGAGTCTCAGGAGTGAGGATTTGCTGCCAGTGTATTTTTCCAGCATAACAGTTTAGTTGTGTGACATTTTTAAATAGGCAAATGATGTCCAATGCCTATGATATTTTTCAGAATGTAAGTAAACTTAACAAACTTTAATTTGATAGATAATATAAGTTATTTGGAGCTATACACAAATAGTTATGAATTTTTGAAGTTGGCCCAGTGAAATTGGCAAATTTCAATGATTGCGTCCAAAAACAATAATATTGGGAATTGTGAGCTTCTATTTGGCTGAAGTCTATATTTTTCCTTGGAAATATACTTAACAAGGGTTACATAGCCTTTTTTGATCGAAGTTACATAGCCTTTGGAACCACACCAATTGGACATTTTTACAAATAGTTATGAATTTTCAAAGTTTGGTGAAAATTTTGCCTAGTTTTCCTGTCACATTCCAAATTTTGTTTACCAATATG
Organism: Inga oerstediana; assembly: GCA_963210345.1. Taxonomy (NCBI): domain Eukaryota; kingdom Viridiplantae; phylum Streptophyta; class Magnoliopsida; order Fabales; family Fabaceae; genus Inga; species Inga oerstediana. The sequence continues at coordinate 56,931,914 of OY723400.1, read as the reverse complement.
GCTTGTAATTATTTGTGGCATTTAATGAAATGGAATGGTGAATATTAATGTGTTTGGAATTTAAGAAGTAAGTAAATTTCTATTTTCATGAGAATTGGGCTAAAACAAAACATAAAATCCAAGCTATTGTCTTGCAAAAATTCAATTATTGAAGCATATTATTCAAGCCTAAAGTTGAGGATAAAAGAACACAATATTGGGTCCAATAATAAAGAGGAATTTTGGCCAAGAAGAGAAGGAGAAGAAGAAAGCCTAAATTAAATCTAAGAATGTGAGGGCAAAGTAGTAATTTGCCAATAAAGTAAAGAATAAATTATTTTCCCATTTCTTGAGATTAATTTCAGTTCAATAGAGAAAATAAAGGGAAAATATATATATTTGGAAATGAATATGCAATTTTGGAGTATTCTTGACCAAGTAAAATGGTTGGAAAAGTCAAAAAGTACAAATACTTGATTTAATTAATTAAATAAGGGGATTATGGAAAATACAAGAAGCAATTAATATTTCCCTTTCTTCTTGCTATTTTCGTCCATAAAGGGAAATTAGAGGGAAAATATATTGCTTGGATAATAATTATGCCAAGTGTCATTGTCTCAAGCCATATGATTAAATAAGAATTGATTAAGATATGAGCACATGTGGAATTTCAATTAAATAATATATGTTGTGTAACCCCGCCGTCATCAAGACCGGGATTAGGTGTATAAACATGTTTTATAATTGGATAAGAGATCGAAAGTAATTAAAAATGTTTTTCCAAAAACCTGTATGACAAGATCTCCATCCTTTCATTCACAAAAACAATTGGCCTGATCAGTTCGTCACATATACAATATCAGAGTACTAATAAAATTCCCGGCATTCACCTGGGATAATATCATTAAGCCAAGAGTTTTACAGGGAATCATTGCCCATCTCAGTTTCCTAAACCGAGGATTACACAACAATTACAAATCTATGATCAATCCTATATATAGATACAGTTGTTCAAATGATAACCAAAAACCAAAAAAAGAAACTAAGACTACTACCGGCAATCCTAGTTATCCTTGCTCACTTGCTTGTCCTGAGATCCACTAGCCCTGGCTAAACATGTTATTTGGAAAGAGTGAGATTCAAAAGAATCCCAGTAGCAACAATTTACGTATATGATGTATAATTAAACAAAGCATGTAAGTATATATCATAATTCAGCTACACAGCATTCAAAGCCGGGCTACCCACAATGACTCAATCATTCATTCAAGGCCGGGCTACCCGCCACGGACCCAATCGGCAATATTCAAGGTTGGGCTAACCGCCACAAACCCAATCAACAACATTTAAGGCTGGGCTACTCGCCACGGACCTAATCAGCATCATTCAATCATAAATACGTACGAGCAATGCATTAAACATGATATAGGATAAAGTGTCTCTACCTTGTTCTTTCCATCCTTGTTCAGGCATAGGCCTTCTACGTTTCGGGTAAATATCAAACCCTATAGTCATAATTAAGGATGACACATTATAACTTATTCCAATACTCAATCAAATTCAAAACACTTAGTTTTGGTTATCATTAAAGTCCCTTAAGTAGCTATGAAAGTCTCTAACAATAGTCAACACGGATTGGGAAGTACTAGGTTAGAAACCACTTTTCAAAATCACATGGTGCTGAAAATAGGGGTTGGATGTAGCCAAGAAACCTCTAGCTGTGGCCAGAAATAGCACACAAAGTTTCTGGCTGGAGCCAAGAATTTTTTGGCTACAGCCAGAAACAGCACAGAAGGTTTCTGGCTATGGCCAGGAAAATTCTGTTTCTTGGCTGAAATTCAAAAAATCATAAATAATTCTAGAAAAATAAAAATGAGGTGATCCCAAAGCTCATTAAAGATATTTAAGTCCTATTTACTAAAAAAATATGGAACATTACCAGAAATCACCACACAAATACAGAATTTATGAAATGTCCACACTGCTCCATAATTGTTCCCTGATTTAACATCAAATTTTGGACAGTCATAACTCCTAGCTCACAAATCAAAATAACATGAAATATATGTCCATTTTGAAGCTTGGAAAGTGAAATTTAAGAATGGAAAGTTTCAGAATTTTTCAACACCATTTTCTATTTTAAAACGTTCATCCAAAGTCACTGCCAGAACAGAGTTTTTCACTAACCAAGACTTGCCACTTTTAAAACTAAGTTCCCAATGGTTCAAAATTCATATTCAATACTACTCCCACACAATTTTCTACAAGGAACACAATGGAAACATCAAAATAACCAAATTCTCTTTCCATCTATATGTTATGTTTTTGGCCTACGTTCAACAAAAATCCTAAAATTGTTAAACTTGGCATTTAAGCTTCAATCAAATTCTATTTATCCAAGATACATCTCAAAGCATCATATCCATGACAACAACAACTCAAACACTACTAGAACCTAATTTTCAAAAATATGGCTAAATTCCCAGAAATTCCAACTTAACCAAATGACCACAAAACTTATATCAAAATGCTCAACTCACTCACCTTTTCAACTTTCTCCAAAGGAGTTCTTTGATTCTCCAAACTCTATATCTCCTTGAGAGTTCAAATCACCACCAATGGTAAATCTAAAACCATGAAAATGATGCTCTTAACCCAAGGAACAACTTTAAAGAAGGAGATTTTGGCATTTGAAGTCAAAATCTTACCTTAATCTCAAGTTTTTCCTTCCTCTTTCTTCTTCAAAAATGGCGTACAAGAGAGAGCTTGGAGAGAGAGAATGTGTGATGATGAAGATGGTGGAGGAGGAAGCAGAATTTTGGCCCCCATTCCCTTGTCCATACGCATAAGACAGAGGGGGGGAGAGAGAAAAATGCTAAAAAAATTTATTGTTGACTTTTCTTCTCCAACCACTCCCTTCATGCATGATCACTCAATGCCACATGTCCAAATCTCCTCATTTCTCACCAAATAAGCAACCATATAGTTACACTAACTAGCTCATTAGCTATTTAGTTACACTCCTCATTTCTCTTTAGTTAGTAATTAATTTCTCCATTAATCACTAACTAATTATCCAATAGTTCCCATTCTTTCAATTTCTTTCTGATTTTGACACATTGACTTAAATCACCACATAACACATAATTAAGTTCCTTTCTTCTTCATCCATGTGCCATTCCCTCTAATTTTAGCCTTTAAATTACTTTGTCACATAATCATGCTAAAATATAGAGTGTTGGGCATTTCTAATAATTATTCAAATCTCAAATCCATTTTGATTTACAAAATCATTCACAATAATTATCATTAGCCCTAAATCAAAATTTGGGGCGTTACATGTTGTGCAATTAGTTGGGATAGTTGGAGAAAACCCAATTGGTTTAACTTGAACCCTATATGGCATCATTTTTGGCTAACAAGGAAGGAAGGAAATTGGTCCAAAAGTAATAAGAGGTTATGCCACAATTAAGAAGGGATAAGATTAAATAAAAGCATGTGTCATAAAATCATTAAACTAATATAGTTTTAAGAAAAGATGAAGAGATGTTTTAAATACATCTTCATCTCTTTCCTTCTTCATTTCTCACACCAAGCACAAGAAAGAGAGAGAGAGAAAGAGAGGAGAGCTTTGAGAACTTAGAGGAAAAGAGAGCACAAGAGACAAAATTAAAGGTAAGTGCTTGTGTTTCCAAGTGATTATGCCTTTTATCTTATGTAATATCTTCTCTAAGCTCTTGTTCTTCATGAAAATCATGTGTAGCCAAGAAAAATTCCAAGGGAGAAGAGAGAGAAAGTGACGCCTAGAGAGAGAGAGAACTTGAGGAATCAAAGGTAACTTCAAGAATCTCAATTCCTTTGGTGTCTTGTTGTTGTTGTTGATCTTGTCATGATTTGTGGTTTAGTTGATGTTTTTGTAAATATGGGGTGTTGAAACCCTAAGGGGTTATACTGCCCAAATTTCTCCAAATCATATCAAATAAGTGTTTAAGAAGTTAAATAAGTGATTAGGAGTGAAAAGGAAGGAGCGTAAGGGGTTAAAACATTAAATCACATTTTTCCCTTTTCTTTGGAATTTCGTCCAGACACTGTTCATAAAGGGTTTGGATTGGATTTTGGTGTTTTTTATGATTCCATTGTGTTTAGAAAGGAAAATTGTATATGTTTTATGTTGATCATGAAGTGTGAAAAGCATTAGAATGTGAAATGTCAAATATACCCTTAAAACCCTAAGTTAGGGGTTGCCAAGGGCATTTTCTTCTTTTGGCAATTAATTTGGTAATTCTGAGGTTAAAAATGGATTCTTTGGGTAAAATTATGTAGGAATAACCTGGGTCATAATTTCAGAAAAAGTATAGTTGGACCCAGTACAAAGGGTCTTAGACCGGGTCCTTAGGGGTATTTTGGTCATTTTGCAGTTTTAAGCTAATATAACTGACAAAATGTTTTTAGAATAATATTTGAATGAGTAATGACTCATTTATTACAAATTTGGAATTCTAGGACCGAACCGCCAGCCTGAGCCTAATCTGATATAAGGAACTGATTTGTGTTGCAAAAAGGGACTTAAGGTAGTAGCATGTTCTTTCATATACTATGTAATTATTTATATGCTTTGTGTATGCCATCTTCTGTGATATGACCGAGTAGGGCAATCATGTGTGGAGGCACACTTATCTGGTTGTGAGAAAGAACCTAATCGAGGTGTTTATGGGTAGTGGGGAACTAGCCCCAACCCATGTGCACATGTTGTATTCTATTTATGGTGCAGGAAGTGTATATGTACCGCCTGATAGGAAGGGTGTATGTACCATTTGGCCAAGAAGGGACCCAGCTTTAAATTGTTGTGTTATGTTACATTACATAGTGTAGGACATATTTAATTGTTGCATTTTATATAACTGGTTGCATGCTACTACTGAGATTCTTTTGAATCTTACCCTTTTTCAAATTAAAAATATTTCAGCAAAGGACAGCAGCTCAAAGGGGTGAGAACGTACTTACCGGCAATTGATGGTTCCAATGCTGATCAAACAAGACTGTTGGTTATCTAAGGACCATTTTTATTGTTTCAAGGTCTATAATTGCTATTCATGCACCATATGGGGGAATCCTGTAAAATAATCATGTATATTTTATCAGTATAGCTATTCTATTTTTGTGTACCCGCTAAACCACGTATTGCTATGCTGATTAATATCGATAATAAGTGGTATGTAAGGCAAGATCTTACATTTCCAGCAAGTGCAAAATTGGAAATAAATGTAAGGGCAAAACGGTCATTTGACCAATAAAGCAAGCAGCCATTTATTTTTCCCTTTAATTGGGATAAATTTTTGCTGAAGTAGAGAGACTAAAATGGTTAACCAAATCAATTATGCTAACTAATTAGCTACTTACTTTTTAAAGGAACTATAAGCTCTTGACCCTTGACACATTGTGGGCTAAGTATTTTGTTTAAATGAAGATAATTATCTAATACTAAAATAGAAAGAAGAGAGAAGGAGAGTGAATAATGAAAATTTCTGAGTTCTGGAGCCGATTTCACCCCCGATTCGGTATTTTAGCTTCCGAAGTCTTCTCTATCGTTGTTCCTCTTATTGATAGCAACATTTCTATGGCTTTGGATTTTCATTCATAGGTGTTTGGTTCAATCTACTCAGAGGAGGTGCTGCCAGAATCAAGAACAAATCACATATTCAAGTTCCAGTAAGTGTATGCTTTGATTTGAACTGAATATTCTGTGATTTTGTTGAGTATTTCTTAAGATGTTCAAACCCTCAATTTCAGTAGAGGGAGCCTTTTAAGGTTTTATGTTCATATGATGATGATTATGAGGTTAAAAGAGGTTTTATGATGATTTTGGAAGTTATGTTCAAATATGCCTGAATTCGTTTTCTAGAGACAGAGAACTTATAACGTGTTGATATATCCTGATTTTATCATAATATTTAATATCATATTTAGGGATTTTATCATTAATTTTTGTGATAAATAGCATTTATTATGATTAAATTGAATTAAGGTAAGTGTGTGAAAATAAATCTTAAGAGGATATATTTGTTATAATCTTGTGATTGCTATTTAAAATTTAAATTTTGAATGAAGATATTACAAGATATTGTTTTGAATTGTAGGTTACATTGGAAAAGTAGGAGTGAAGGGACCAAAAAAGTAAAGATTTACAAGGACTGAAACAGAAATAAAATTCTGCGTGTGGCTATAAGGGAATTCTAACAAAAAGAAAGGTATCTTTATATAATACTAGCTGCCACTTTAAGGAGGGAAAAGATTAGAGACATTTAGAGAAAATTACCCTAAATTTACAAAATGCGAGTTGGGTCCTAAAATCCGAAGATCACTGCTGGAACTGATTCATTTGGCTATTAGAGAAAGTTTCAGAAAAGTACCCTAAATTCCCAAATTGCTAGTTTGGTCCAAATATCCGAAAGTCACCGTTTTCACCTTTGGAACTGATTTTTTCACACCTCTTATACTAAATATTGGAGAATCTGATTGGGATATAATCTTGGAGAGATTTTTCCGCAAATTGTATGGGATTCTACCTAGATTTCAGATCCTAGAAAAAATAATTAATGAATTAAAAGTATCAAGAGCTTGAAAAAAGAAGAGAGACGACCCATATCAGCACCTTCACGCGGCGCAAACGAGACTCAGAGGTAGTGAAAAACCAGAAGCTACGATTTCGTACAGGAGGAGACCAGAGGAAGAAGAAGACCAAACTTCACAAACGCCTCCATATTCTTTTCCTTCTATCATCTCAATTCCATGGATTCTTGGTCTCTTGGAGGAGTTCTGACTATGATAGACTCCATGAGAGGCTAAATTCTTTTGTGCTTCTTGGAGATGGAAGATTGGTTTGAGCTCCAGAGATACATTCAGGGGAGTTATTTGTTTCAATCTTTTGATTTAACTATGTAACGGATTTCTTGAGTTAGGATTTTATGTTATGTGGTTAATTTATTGAGATTGCGAGTTGTTTATATTAGTTTGGATTGAACAATTGTGATTTAGATTGGATTGTGTGTCTTGAGATTTAAATTTATATATTCTCTTTTTGGTTTAATGTGGTTGTGCTATTCTTTCATAGTTTGAATGAGTATTGTGACTACTTTAATCTTGTTTGAATATCTCAGTTGAGTGTTCATTATATAGAGGAACAAGTTGCATAAATCTAATCCTAAATTGCACACTAAGTGGTATTGAATAGTGTATTAAGAAATAATTATCTAGCTAGAGTTCTAGGGGTAATCACTAATTAATATTACTAGACTTAGCGAGTTGCTAAGGTTTAATTTTTGACTTAGTGAGTAGTTTCACTCCCAAATCATTTTGAGTAAGGATAACCTATATTCCATTTTTCTAAGAAGCATTCATCATCAATTTGTTTAAATCATAACTTCATTAATCATCTCAAAAAATTCTCAAAACCCCAAAAAAAAAAATAGTAGTCTAGGTTATTTTCCATTATTAAAAGAAAAAAAATCAATTTAAAACCCATCTTAATGTTTTTGTCATTTAGTTTTACTTAGGAATTAAATAAAAGGCTCCTCAAGAGAACACGACCCGAGTTATGCCCTTCATTGCATAATTTGGTTTATTTTGATTTAACCTCAGGCGACTAAAGGTCTTAAATCAATTGCGCCATTGCCGGGGAATCAATTTATTTGACTCTTTGTTTAACTAAGTGTCAATTAAACAAAATTTTTTGAACAAGGTTAATCTTTTGTGTGCCTTCTAGTTAGTTAGTTATTGTTTCCTACATTCATTCATCATATAGGTTTAGTTTGCATTTGCATCACATATCATACATTTTGCATATTGTGGTTGAATTTTGTGTGCATGCCTTAAGGTAAAAAAGTTGTACCTAGTGATCTTGATCTTGACATCACTTTAAAACATCTTAGGGAACAACTAAAAAAGAGTAAAGGAAAAGGAACAAGGGGTACTTGTAAAATTCCCTTAGGACATCACATATCTACTGAACCTAGTGCCTTTAGGGAACTTCATTCTGACATAGGTGATCAATTGAATTAGAATTTAGATATAGAGGACCATAATGAGGATGAAGGGGAAAATAATGGTATTCCACATAGAAGAAGAACAATTAGGGAAGTCACTACTTCTGGTATTGATTTAAGGGAGAGTTTGGTATCACGTTTTAGGCAGAAATAAGCACGTTTTTGGGCAATAAGCCCAAATAAAAATGGATTGCGTTTTTGCAGCGTTTGGTATCACGTTTTCTAATTGCATCACGGGTAGAATAAGCTACTTATTAAATAAGCTCCTTGCTGCAGTTTTTCTATTAAGTCACTTATTACGTAAGTCGAGATAAAACTCCTCTCACATACTTACCTCGCATACCGTAAATCACGATTTATAAGCACTTATTGTCCAAAAATAAATGGCTCATCAAAACATAAATCACATTAAAAAAATTGACTTTTCTATTAAGTCATTTTTAATAAGTCAGAATCATAATAAGTCATTTTTCCTACCGCTGTCCCAAACACACACTAAATCATCTTGCTAATGCTGGACCTAACATGCATGTGAATTTTGAGATTAAAGGTTTATTGATCAATTCATTGCCTAAGTTTCATGGTTTGTCTACAGAAGATCCATATCTACATTTAAGGGATCTCTACTTGAATTGTTTGAGTATGAAGCCGGTTGGAGCTTCTATAGAGGATGTCATATGGAAAGTCTTTCACTACTCATTGGAAGGCAAGGCAAAGGAATGGTACATGAGCTTTCCAAGACATGTAGCTGATGCATATCAAAGTTGGTAAAACTTATATAAAGCTTTTCTTGAGAAGTTCTTTCCTGCATCTCGAACTTTTGCTATGAGAAAGGAGATCAATTCAATTCTCCAAGATCCAGATGAGACTTTGTATGAGTATTGAAACCGTTTTCAAGATCTCTTGGCTCAGTGCCCACATCACCAGATTCCTGATGAGTAGTTAGCTCAAACTTTCTATGACAGTTTGAAGGAGAAAGATCAAGATAAGATTGACGCAGCCGTTGGTGGTGCTATAATTGATTTCACTGCTCCTAAAGCTTGGGAATTGATCAAGAAGATGGCCCTAGCTAAGCAATCCTATGGGGAACCAAGAAGAAATTCTAGAGGAGTTTATCATGTTAACTCTTCACCTCTTTACATTCCTCAACTTGACACCTTCACTGCTCAAATTTATGCTTTGATGATAAAGTTAGACTAGATTGCTTCTAAACCATCCCTTCAAGAAGAAGTCAACTCGTTTGGTAAAGAATTGATAGCCCTAAGCTATAATCTTTGTGGCTCATCTATGCGCATCCCTGCAATTGTCCATCTCATTATGAACAGGTCTCTGCCATTTATCAAGGCCGCCCTAACAATCCCAAATGGGACCCCTACTCAAATACATATAATGAAGGGTGGAGCCAAAATCTTAAATTTAGTTGGAGAGACAATGATAATAAAAGACAAAATCTTTTTCAACAAGGGAATATTGGAGTTGGTGCCTCTTTTAACCAATTTTAAGAATCTTCAAAGATGGTCATTCCACTCAAAGATAACTCACTTTCCCAACCTAAGAGTGTTAAGACCAACCAACTGTTGAAGAGTATGGCTGCTCAACTTACTAATATGGACAATCGGATGAAGGAAGATAAAGCTTTAAATGATAGTCAATTCTCCTTTATTGCCACAATCCAACAACAAATGCGAAATGATAGAGCAAGTGACAGCAACTCAATGGCAAACATCTGCAAGAAGTTGGAAGAGTTGGAAATAAAGAATAACATGGTACATTCTTACTTAACTTAAGTCTCCAACACTCGTAATGACTTGCAAGCTAAGAATGTAAATAGTCTACCTTATACCATTGTGATCAATCCTAAATCTACCAATGCCATTGAGTTAAGAAGTGGCAAGATAGTGCATTTCCCAGGAGATAGTGAAGACCATATGGATAAAGAGATAGAAGCTGAAAGTCCACCCTTGAGCCATATGAAATTGAGTAACTCTGAAAGTATAAAAAAGAAAGAGATCTTAGAGAAGAAGAATGGCAAGGAAGTTGAGCAACCTCAAGTGGAGGAACAACCACTTCTGGAAGAGGTCAATGGGAAAGCTCCATCCACATATGAGAAGGACGAATCAATTTCTGATATTCCTTTCCCTAAAGCTTACCTTAGAAGTAAGAAGTTGCATGATGATAAAACTAAAAAAATAAATGTTTGAGTTCTTTAGTAAGTTAGATATGAATATGCCTTTTCTCAAGATGATTAAGAGTATGCCTGTATATTGTAAGTTCCTTAAAGATCTTTACACAAATAAGAGAAAATTCAGGCCAAATGAAAGAGTCCAATTGAGTTCTAATGTGTCAGCCATCTTTAAGCCTCAACTTCCTATAAAATGCCAAGACCCCGGTGCCTATACAATTCCTTGTACCATAGAACTAGTTAACATAACTGTTGCTTTGCTAGATTTAGGTGTTGCAATTAATGTGATGCCTAAGTCTATTTATACTGCTCTAGGAAATCAAAGTTATTAAGCCCACCAGTGTTGTTTTACAACTAGCTATAGGTCAATTAGGCATCCAAATGGTGTAATGCCCCAAATTTTGATTAAGGGCTAGTGACAATTATTATGGATAATTGTGAAATTAAATATGGATAATTATGTATTTTATGGCAATTTTAATTAATGTGCCATAATTAGTGAGAAATTAGAAGAATGAAATTATTGGCCATAAGTTAGTGATTAAGGGAAATTTAATTACTAGCTAAGAGGAAAAATGACAAGTGTGATTAAATGGCTAATGGAGGGATTAAGTGACTAATTGGGTGTTTGCTTTATAGGAACTAATGGCATGTGGACATGTGGTAAGATTGTGTGTGATGAGAGATGTGAAGAAAAGTAAAAAATGGGATATTTTAAACATATTTTCTCTCTCCACCTCTCCTTGTTTTCGGCTGCATCATGGGCAAGAGGGAAAATGATGATTGCTTCTTCTTCCTCACTCTCTTCTCTCTCTTTTTCTCTCCCCAAATCGTCCTCTATTGTTGGCCAAGAAAGAGAAAGATAAAGCTTGTGATTTAGGTAAGTAAATGGCCTTCATTGCTCAAGTTCTCTTCATTAATGTTGATCCTTGAAGTGAGAACATCATTTTGATGTTTATAGTGTGCCTATTGGTGTTGATTTGTGCCCATATGAAATTTTGAAGGTTGGTGAATCAAGAAATCTCTTTGGCAAAGTGAAAGAGGTAAGTGAGACTAATTTATCTATCTAAGTTTTATGCCAAGTGGTTTAGTTTGAAATTTCTGAAAATTTTGGCCTTTAATTTGGAAAAGATGACCACTGGGCTTTTGGCATAGTAATGGTTGTTGGGAATGTATATGGATAGATAGGATTGATTGGGAATTGAATGATTGAGTTTAGTGATTTTGGAAAATTGGTGATTTTTGTTGCCCAAAACCAAAGCGTGACAATGGATTAGGATTTGGATAATTCTGATGATTTCATTGGATTCCTTGGATGTTTTTGTGTGGGAGTAGCTTTGTTAGGAGTTTTGGATCCATTTAGATCAATTGGGCAAGTATTAGGAAATATGGTCAGTTTTGCTGCGTTTTCTAGTTTCTGATAAAATCACTCGAGTGCAAGTGAGTTCACTCAAGTGAGGGTTGAACATCACTCGGGTGAGGATGAGTTCACTTGAGTGTGTTAGTGCAATTTTCCTTTCTGGTCTCTGTGTTCTTGTTACACTTTCATCGTCAAAGAAAGTGTTGCCTCACTTACGTGTGTTGTGGGTTCCCACTCGAGTAAGCCTCCTCTCACTCGAGTGCAGGTGTATGAGACACGGTGAACTTGCATCTCGTGTTGTCACCCGCGTCCGTTTTTCAAAAGTGTGTCTTAGCACTCGTGAGTGCTAAGCTATCACTCGAGTGCTTTTATTCCCACTCGAGTGATGTCCTTCTCTGAAAGTTTCTTGTGCTCTCGGGTGAGCACTTCTTGAACTTCACTTTTGGGAACTCGGGTGAGTATCTGGCTTCCACTCGAGTGAGTTGGGTTATGCTCGAGTGCAGCAAGCAATTCTGGTTACTGTCAATCTTTTCTGCTCTCGGGTGAGCACTTTCTGCACCTCACTTCCCAGAACTCGAGTGAGCATTTGACTGTCACTCGAGTGTCAACCTTTGTGCATGGGTGAAAAGTGTATCATCACTCGAGTGAGGCCATCTTCACTCGAGTGTCTCAGTGGAAAATATAAGCCTTGTGCTTCCCAAAGGGGATCTTTGGGGATAGTCTTCCAACCCTTTAAAACCATTGATAGAGTCATTCATGGGTACTAAAAGAGCAATAATGATAACCAAATTAAGTGTTAAGAAGTCATTGAGAATTGGAATAGAGAATTGACACTTTGTCCCTAATTATGAATATAGGATTTGACATTTGCCTTACTCAGGAGAGACCGGTGCCAGGACACGCATAGAAGGATCAAGGTAGTGACTCTTCTCTCATGTTGTGTATGATGTTTTGGTATGCATAACTTGTCATTGAGTTTTATGAACTGTATGTGCCATGGTCCATTAATAAGCTCAGTCAAATGGACTTGGTCATAATATGGTCGTTTCGACGATTATAGTATACAATTTTGTTTGTTCAAGTAAGACAAAAGTTAATTAGATAATAAGTTCATTATTTTTGTGTTTAGAAGATAACTAGGTTAACTCCTTTCCCGCTCATGCTAGTTAGCTTACCACCCTTTTAATTGTAGTCTTTATTGAACACATTCCCCTTTGAGTTTTTGAATATGATTCAAGCTCCCACTTAAATGAAGCAATTATTATAACGAGATAACAACCGTAAAACAAATAACTGAATGAATAGTCATCATAGAAGAGAATATACTCAATTCAATTCTAACATCAAAGAATTTAACAATAAATTCAATGAAACAAACATTCAAGTTACTAGAAAATTGGCCTCATATTATTGTCTCTTGAGTGGGTTTCCCCTCTCATAATCTCCCTCTGGCCATATAAACTCATGTAGCATCTTGCTACAATATTTATCTCATCTTAACCATGTTTACATCCACTCATTTAGATGTGTTTGTAGTATACCTCCCACTGGATGAAATAATTCTTACATATCTTCTTGTCTCATCCTTGTCACAATATTTGTGAAAAGGTTGACTAACAAGTCATTACTTCAACCTTAATGTGGTTGAGAGACTTGGGAGGGCTTATTATAAGTTAATAAGTTCAAATTGCAGTAAATTTCGAGTTTTCTCTCAATTGATGAGTCAAGATTTGATAGGATCTTGTATTAAAAAAAATAATTGAATACCTTCCCATCAAAAAGAATATTTCAACATTAATTGTATGTTGCAGTTGAAATCTTCTTGATAGTTATTCTAACTTATTTTGAAAACAAAAAGAATCCATACAAACTTAAACGAAACAATTTTTAGTAATTTCTAAGTATATAATACCACTTTCTTGACTCAAGTAAGATCTAAAATTGTTTCAAATATATGATATTGCATATTAAATTGAAGCTCTTGAATTTAGGAATTTTTGGGAATAAACCGCGTCTTAATCAGAGGTTCCACGTGCTTACATGTGCCCCTAAAGGTGTCTAGGTTGAAAAATCCTAAAAAGTTTTTGCAACTACCATTCTTGGTGGAGGCACTTGTGATATATGCGCCGGCCGCCCTTACTCCACTCCCCATCCTCATTTTGACGATGTGAGCCACATGGTAGAAGGTAGCCTTTAACCTTTGACCGATCAATTATCAGTGTTTGATTGATGACCTCTAACCCTTTACCTGACATGGCTTGGTGACATGGCATGACGTGTCTCACTCTACACCAATGAATGACGTGGTTATCCTTTAACCAATGACATGTGTAATGCCCTAAAATTAAATTAAGGGCTAATGACTCCAAAAACGTATGTAATTATTGTTAAATAAACACTTTTGGAGAATATGATATGGATTATGAGCTGAACGACCCGTAATCAGTGCCTAGACTCTGTAGTTAAGATCAATTATAGAGTAACGCCTAAATTGAATTAAAACAGAGGGGATGGCACATGGAAGTGAGAAATGGGGCTAAAGAATGTGTTAAGTGGTGATACAATGGAAATTTCGATAGTTAGGGGGCAAAATGGGGAAAAAAAGTTATCGGCCAATTAGCCAGTTACTGAAGAGGGAATTCATTAGTAACTTAAAGATCAAGAGGTGTGGCAATTGCTAAAGAGAGAAAAAGGGAAAAATCATGTGGGTGCAAACTCATTAAATGAATTGTAAGACCCATAGCATGAGCCATTAGACTAAAGTCAAACTTTCAACTCATCTTTCCCTTCCCTCCTCTCTTTAAGTCAGCTAAGGACTTGGGGAAGGCCAAAAATTCTGATTTCCATCATCATCTACATTCTCTCTCTCACTCTCCATTTTCGTCTAAGTAAGAAGAGGAAAGAGAAGGAAAAGCTCAAATTTAAGGTGAGATTTTGACTTAGTAGTTGAGCTCAAATGATAAATCCTCTTTAATAATCTTGACCATATTGATGAGAGCTTCATTTCTATGGTTTTAGATTTTTGATAGAAGGTTTTTGGGTGCTTGAGGAAAATTAAAGATTAAGGAATTAAGAAACAAACTTGAGAAAGTGAAAGAGGTGAGTAATAGCTTCATTTTGACATATCTATTGTGACTATTGGTTGAGTATTGAATTTTTGGATTTTTTCCCTAATTTTTTTGTGGCATGTGAATGCATGAATTGCATGGTGTTTTGTGATGGAATTGGTATCTTATTGTGTTATTGGAACGATAAAATTGGTTTGGGACTTTGAATGGGAAGTTTGGCAATGTTAGGATTTTGGGTTGAGGTTTTATGTTGCATTGTGGTCAAAATAGGACATGTGTAGATGTGATGTAAATTGTGTGTTTTGAGTTTTCCATTGGATTCCTTATAGAAAATTGTGTGGGAGTGGTGTTTGTTGTGAATCTTGAATCATTGGAGACAATGGTGCAAAAAATGGAAATTTTGGAATTTAGTTAAGTATGAAATGCTGTGTAGGGGATCAAATTTGCATAGTGATTATAAATAGTAAATGGTGTCAAAATATTGTGAAATTTTCCATATTTATAGTTCACATTGCAAGCTTTCCATTGAAATGAAGTTTGAGTCATTTTGATGTTTGTGGAAAAAGTTATGGTCATTTGAAAAACCAGCCAGGAAACAGGTCAATGGCTGACTGCAGCCAGGCATGTTGTGCCGCGGCCCACAACCTTCTAACCAGTTCTTAGCCGTAGCTCAAAGGGTGTTAGCTACGGCCTAAAACTCTCTTACCTGTTTTTGGCAGTGGCCTAAAGATGTTGCCACGGCCCAAAACTTCTGACCATCTGTTGGCCGTGGCCAACCCTTCAAAAATGGCATTTTGAACTTTCGAAAGATGGTCTTCAGTTAAGTCTTTCCCAACCCTTTAGACTTCTAGTAGCCACCTAAAAGATTGCAAATAATAACCAACTGCAAGTGTTTTAAAATTAAGAACTTGGAATAGAGATTAACATGTCATCCTTGATTATGGTTTTAGGGTTTGATATTTCCCCTGTACACAATCAACTGGTGCTAGAGCAAATCTGAAAAGAACAAGGTAGCGACACTTTTTCTATACTATGTGTAATACATTGTATGTATGTCTTATCATTGAATTGAGATGCTTGCAACTGTTGCGGAGTTTGAAGCTGTGCATGTATAAGCCGTGAAGGCTATGTGAATGTCGTGAAGACTATATGTATGTTGCGAAAGCCATGTGTATGCTGTGAAAGCTATATGTACATAGCCGTGAGTGCTGTTGTTTGTGATGAAGGTCACGCATCAATGTGATCATTGTTGCTATTGTTGCTTGGTGATTTCCTTGCATGCTATGTGATTATATATTGTATGAGTGATTTGTTACTACCGGGATTCTCTTGAATCTCATTTTTTTATTGACTAACCTATAGCCAGGACAAGCAATTCGAAGGAGAAACAAGTAACCAAGGGCGGCTAGTACTCCCCTAGGGGTGTAATATTGGTAGTTGGTTGTCATATTTTGGTTGGGTTTACTGTACATATTATAAGCGTATATTTGGAATGATGTTATGTAATCCCCTGAATGGGAAATTGTTAGGGGCGACAATGCCCCATAAACCCCTTTAGCTAAGGTATGGAACCCACATGTTGCCGAGAATTTTGTTTACACTCTGATATGTATAAATGCAACTGAACTGTACAGGTTAGTTATGTTCGAAATGTGAATGGGAGACCAGGTTTAACAGGTTTTAGAAGAAATTTTGAAAACCCTGTCTCAGGGATGGGATTTTAAATAATTTTTAAAGTATTCGTTGGTCTCTAATTCAACTTAATTATGCGTTTTCGAAATTATAATTATGCCAATTAAGGTAGGGGGGGTCACAACGTGGGCAATAAATGTTGTCATGAATCCTGTTAATTGGTGCATGTATCTTAGTTGATTGATGACATGGCCGTTGACTGCCACATCATCGTTTTCAACCTTCAACCGTGTTGCCTTGACCCCATTGGAGCTCAGGCGAGTCATCACGACCCATAGACTTCAAAAAATCATATCATCCTCTCGAGGAACCGAAGTCACTTTCGTAACCATACTTCCTACAGTTACCAAGTGTCCAATCCAGCGGTAACACATAGCGTAAACGGACATAAGCTGCTATACCAAATCCCCTGCAGGCCATTGGGGACTGAGTGGTAAGGCCATGATTCATATGGGAATGTACCACTCATATTTCTATTGGGGACACATGCACAAGCGACAACTCCAAATGTGTTCTTGGCATCACTGGAATCTTTACAATGTGAACTACAACTCTATGGCTTTTATTTGCTCTAAAAAAATACATTTTCAAGGAGAAAATTTCAAATTCTTTGGCGGTGGTAATAATGTGACCTATCGACTTCTCTCCTCCATTTTTCCCTCGTCCATACACTGTTTGAGATGTTCTTTGTGTCATTGAAATCGTCTCTTCAAGCTCTACACATCCGTGGCCATAACTCGTGCAAAACATTTGATTTTGAAAACCTAATTTTTTTGAGCTTTCAACCGACGTCGATGGCATTCTGTAATACTACTTGGATGAGTTATGTTTATATTTCACGAGCTCTTTAGCCTATAGAGGATTAAAGACCTTTATTTTAATTCCACACAGGTTCAAGAACTCATTTTTAAAACCAAAAGCTCATTGAAGGACCAAACCTTTGAACAAAATGAGACAAAAGATGAAGAGCATTATCATTGCAAATATAGACATATAAGTTCCAAAAAGCACACGCATTCACAGACTTGTAAGCCTTCAATCATTAAAATAGATTCAAGACGGAGAAACAAATTCAGCAAAAACGTATATGGGGACAGGAGAAATATATATGATCAAGCATTAAATCATAAAATACGCATACCCATAGCAACTTATATGTGTAGTGAAAGAATATATGTAGCAAAATACAACAGAATATCAATTTTTCAAGGAGCTATATTCAAGCACAAATTCACAAAAAACATGTTAGCTTAACATGGTACAAAATGCATGTTCTAATCTTGCCAATTACATGAATATCGGAAAGAGAGAAAAAAGAGGCATATACAACTTTGCAACGAAAAATATATGAACATATTTCATCTCATGCTACGCATAAAGCATAAATCAAGCAGTAGGATCATCATGGTTCTAATGCCAATGATGGAAAATAAAAGAAAGAGGTGAGGAAGGATGCGTACTGGGTCAGGTCAAATCCAGGTAAGCGGAGTTCACGTAAGGATTAGACTACTAGAGTCTAATCTAGTTTTTCACATCAGTGCACCAAAACAAAGAAAAATAGAAGATGGAAAGAGAGAGGGCAAGATGTTTTGATTTCTGTGGTGTGTGAAATAATGCTAGTTGAGGCCTCTATTTATGGAGGCCTGAAGAGGCTCTCCCATCTTGCCCACCAGCAGCATCTATTCTTTGATTGATTTCCCCAATCAAGAGACTCCTCTAGCATATCAACATTGATGTTGATTTGCTTTGACTAATCACACGTAAGTGTGATTTGGTTTCTTCCATCAGCAATAAATGCTAATGTCATCTCTTCTTATTTGATTCAGGTTTTTTCTAAGCAAATAGTTCGGCCCATTAAGTGTGGACTCGGACTAAAGTCCAATAGGACAAATGTTATTACATGTAAGTCATCAAAACAGGCTAAGCCCATTGGGCTAGCTTGTTTAAACTTGTTTAAATGGAGAAACATGATTATATTTTGTTAGATATGACTAATTTTGATGATATCAAATATATGTGCCAAATATTAAGATCAAAATATTTACATAATGTATTTATCTTATACTTTGATTAACTATTATACTTAATGTGAAATATCTTCTAGGTTAGTCAACCAAAGGAAGGACAATTCAAGTTGAATTACGAAGAATGATTAGAAGGAGGAGGAAGAAGAAAGAGATTGAAGATATTTGTCAAGAAAAAGCAAGGAGTTATCAAAATTGATTGTGAAGAATAATCAAGAAGAAGAAAAGAGATTGAAGAAAGAAGAACTTGCAAAATCAAATGGGATATCAAGATCCAAGTTCTTGAATTTGGCATTGGAGATTGTTGTGTGCAATTGGAAGTTGGAAAGGTACAATTCGAATTTAAAATGCCTTATATGGAAGTTATACCAACTTCACTTGAGTAGTCATTTGAATGGCATCTCCAAAGTTGAATTTTTATGGATCACTCGAGTGCCCACACGAGTAATGTTTAATCTCAGCATACTCTATTCTACTTTATTTTTGTTTAGCAAAAGAGAGGATCAATAATTTAGACACACCTTCCAAACCACAACTCTGCTTGAGATGAAACTTCTTTCATATGAAACTAGACTCCAAAATTTGATTCAATGGCACCACAAACAAGCTCAAAGCATATCAGATTAAAGAGATATGAATTTCAAAACTTGGCGCTCGAAAATCACATGTTGTTCTAGACCAACAGTTATTCTTTAGATCATCACTTTCGAAAGGCAGTACGTTTTGGACTGAGACCTATTACATATGAAATTAGACTCAAATTGAGTTTCAAAGACACCAAGAGAAAGCCCAAAGAAGTTTAGATGAAAGAGATATGGATTTCGGAAGTTGATGCTCAAATTTCTCACATTATTCTAGACCAGCATCACTTGTCGGATCATATCTTTCGGAATACAATGAATTTTGAGCTGATTCTTTTTGCATTGGAAAACCTCATATGAACTTGTGAAATTTTTTCTAGAATTTATGAAAACCTTATCCAAAGTTGTGAAATCTTTGTTAGAACTTGTGAAAACCATTATCAAATCTTGTGAATTTTGATTTGCAACTTTTGAAATTCTTTAAGGAAGTTGTGAATTTTTTTTTTAGAATTGTGAAAACCTTATTCGAACTTTAGAAACATCTATTAGAACATGTAAAAACCTTTATCAAATCTTATAAATTTTGATTTGCAAATTGTAAATTCTTTAAAGAAGCTGTGAAATTCTTTTAAGAAATTGTGAAAACCTTTTTCAATTTTGTGAAACATTTATCAGAGATTGTGAAACCCTTATCAAGTTCCTTAAGTAAGTTATGAAATTCTTTTAAGAACTTGTAAAAACCTTATCCAAACTTGTGATATCTCTATCAGAACTTGTGAAACCCTTATCAAATATTGTGAAAATTTACAACTTGTGAGATCACAAGTTGCAAGAATCCTGTTCTTGAAAATGCAAATCTTCCTTAGGGATTATGTCAAGCTTGGGAGTACCCGAAGACCTTCGAGGGAATTTCAGAAGTGAAGGTACCACCTCCACCCAAATCTTCATGCTCCTTCTTCTTCTTCGTTACTAGAGGATGCCGCCTTTGCCTTTCATCTTTGCTAAAGGGAGGTTGAGGCTGCCATTGCCGATGTTAAAGGAGGTTGTCTCAGTCACCTTGGCTAGACCCTCTTGGCATAGAATTCGAGGGGGGGAGAATAAAAGAAAATAAAAATGAGATTTAATGAGGGAATTTATGTTATTTTTATTAAATTTTAAAAAATACAAATCAGGTACTAGTACTTTTCTGAGATAGTGAATATGTTTTTTGAGTAAAATACTGGATTTCATTAATCTATCAGAAGATTAACTACAAAAACTCCCCCAACCGAGGTAAAGACGACAAAAACTCCCTCATCAACCACCGCCTGCAACAAGCGCAGGTGGTGGATGATCAAGGATAGCAAAGGTATCAGTACTACTATGGGTTAACTTTGCCAGGTGATCCGCTTGACCGTTATGCTCTCTAGAGATATAATTTATAAGGACACACCAATCTCTAGGCATCCATAATCTAGCCTCTTCAATGACCTCCCTAAAAGGATGCATATAATGACATCCCCTAGTTATTAAATTAACAGCCTCAGTACAATCCGCGAAAATCATAATGTTTGCTACATTCCTGTGACAGCAAATTTGCAGCCCCTGGATGATCACTATGATTTCCGCTATCACCGGTGGAACATGTGTAAGTTTGCACATGTAACCACACATCCATGCTTTATCTGCACCTCTGATGATCCCCGCACTTGCACTCTGACCGGACTGAAGAATCGAACCATTAGTTTCTAAAGTATGAAAACCCGGTCTCTTGACAATTTGCTATCCGCGTCCACTTGCATCCTGATCATAAAAAGAACAATTGGTGCTTAAGTCCATGTCCCAGCTCGCTCGAAATAGGCTAGAATGTCCACTCTGATGATCCACCCCTGCTTGTTCTCCAAATAGCTTCTTGCACCTATCCACCCAAATATCCCAGCAAACGTAGGCGAACAGGGTTGCCCATCTTGTTTTCTTAGTGAAGTCCCTGCCAGCTTCATGCTTTAGGTTCCATTCAATCCACTCCATCCCCTACAAATTGAGAAAATTATTCCACATAATAGGTTTAATTATCAAAATCCACCTCTCACGAGCGTTAGTGCAATCCCTCAAGAGGTGCATCACATCCTCATCTTGAACATATTGGAATGGGCATATTGTGGAATCAGATAATCCCCTCCTTTGTCTGAATTGTGTTGTATGAACCCTTCCATGAGCCACAAGCCACATAAAGAATTTGATCTTCTCAGGAATTTTGCACCTCCATAGCAATTTCCAGAAAGATGTATTTATACTAATGGTACGTGCATTAAGGAAATGATAAGCAGAACTAACAGATAAACAACCATCATTCGAAAATTTCCAATAAAACTTATCTGTTCCCCTTTCATCACACGGTGGATGCGCCTTTATAACTTTTTGAATAGTATGATAATCAAGCCATGTGCTCATTTTGGCAATATCCCATTCCCCACGGGGAGTAACATAATCGCACACTTTTTCCTTCCCGTCCACCAGCCCCTCCTATCCTGGAATAAGATCAATCAAGGGTTGATTTGCCTCCGACCAGTTATCATACCAGAAAGAAGATGAAACACCATTCCTAATCCTTACTCCCACCCCTTTCTGAAATTTGTCCCAAACTAAACAAATGCCTCTCCAAGTAGAAGAAATGTTCGTACGAGCCACAGGTCTTTCTATCTGGCCCCACCGATATTTTCCTCTCAAAACTCAAACCCACAACTTCTCCATATTATTTAACATTTTCCAGCATAACTTCATCATGAAAGCTTCATTTTGCTTACCCACATCTCGAATTCCCAATCCACCTTCACTCTTATCTCTTGTAACTTGCTCCGAGGAGATAAGGTGAATTTTTTTCTGGTCTTCCATATCAGCCCATAGAAACCTTCTGCTTCTTCGTTCAAGTTCCTTCACAATCCCTTTTGGAAGTAACAAAGTCTGCATCTGGTAAGAAGGCAAAGCAGCTAAGACTGCCTTTATAAGAGTAGCCCTTCCTGCCAAGTTTAGAGATCCTTTTTTCCAGTAGAGAACACGCAGAATTATACGTGAGTATAATTCTGTCAAATGTTATACGTGAGTTTGGCCACTGTCAAATGTTTAATTTCTTTTAGATGATTCGTATGGCAACCTTTTTTTTTTCCAGTAGAGAACACGCAGGACAAATTAATATACATACATATATATATATATATATGGGGCACGAACACAGGGCAGAGTTGGAATAGTGTGTTTGGGTAAGCCCCAAACCGTGATTTTAAAAACCCTTTTTCTGTAAATCGAGACAAAACTTCTTTTACATATTTACCTCATAAATCGTAAAAATTATTCTCTAAAAGCTAATCCAAACACATAAGTGTCTCTGGTTTGGATGCCCGACACTTGAAATTGTTTTTTTCTTGATTACTTTGATTTCTTAAACCAATCCATAAGGACCTAATAGGACTATAGAAGCTATTGAGCCCTACTAAGCTTGAGGCGAGACATCTATCTCTCTTTCATTAATAAAGAGAGGAAAGGATGCAAGCAAGGAAGCGAAGAGTGTTGTCCAGAGGCTAGTTACCAGTTCCTTCCAAAGTTCATATAAATATATAAATATATATATATATATATATATATCTGGAAATATACATACAAACACACACTATATCTACAATGTTTTCTTATTTTCTTAATTTCTTATCTATCTTTGATGTCTCATAGCATGGATCATTACTGATCAGCAATAATATGGTATTTTTATATTATATTAATTCCTATTAAATTTACTTTTATTATTGTTGTTATTATTATTAAGTGAAATAAAAATAGCTTGGGTTTTTAAAGAAATTTTAATAAATTAGGATACAAAGATAATATATTATTATTATTACTAGGACATGTTTATTTTTATTTTTATTTTTTTTAATTATTGTTGTTTATGACGATATATATTTGGCTTAATATTTTTATTTTAAAATAAAATATAAAAAAATTTCATTTTAATTTGAATTAATCTTTAATTTGATTGTATTGATTTTTCATTTGAATTTATCTTTCATGGCATTACTTGAAAAATGAGTTAAAAACTATATAAGGGCATTATTGTTATTGGAAATATCATGCATTTTCTCTTCTCTATCCTTTCTCCCCCTCTATCCAAACACAAGGAGGGATACCTCAAGAAAAAAAAAAAAAACTTCTCTCCTTTCACCATATTCTGCCCCTCCATTTCCTCCTCCCCTAACTTTGCTCTCCATTCAAACACATGGTTAGTAATGCAAATGCTATTTAAAAATTATTTAT
This sequence comes from Inga oerstediana, assembly GCA_963210345.1. NCBI lineage: Eukaryota > Viridiplantae > Streptophyta > Magnoliopsida > Fabales > Fabaceae > Inga > Inga oerstediana. The sequence goes on along the minus strand of OY723400.1, from coordinate 56,908,702 downwards.
GTTAAAAAAATTAATTTATATATTTTAAAAACTTATCACATTTTTATTCATGTTTTAGTAAACATATTTTGGTATTTTATAAAATTTGAAAACTAAAGTTAGTTAAAATAATATTTGCAATATCATCTAAAAATCTTAATAAATTTGGAGTTGAATATTATGATGAGAATAAATTAGCCAATATAATTCATGTTTATCTTATTACTTGAATTTGAATTTCCTTAATTTTGAAATAATATTTTTATATAATGTATATGAATATTATCATAATTTTTTAAAATTCTTTAAATTAACGAGAGATTGCTACCATTTGATTTAGTGGTCAAAAGGGAGTGCTCAAAAGTAATGACATAAAGTTGAATGCCAAATGTGTCATTCGTCTTAAATATAAGACATAGTTGATTTTTTTTTTTTTTGAAAGGTTAAGAAAACTTATTAAAATATTTTAAAGTATTTTTATTTTTATTTTTTTATACAAACTAATTAGTCTAATATATAAACTGGTATCCAATATAATAATACACAACATATTATATCATTAAATAACTTATATAACTTTCTTGATCTCTTCAAAAAAAATCATCTGGATTTTATATTTGGGACAGAAAGTAGTATTAAATATACATGCTTCAAGGTTTGTCTACCTAACCAAATAGTTTAACTCACCTAGTTAGACACATTCTAAATTTTATATTTTCTTAACCTATAGTCTAATCTACTTATTAGAAGTGGACTACCTTTAACAAAAATGGACATATATGTACAAGTTTCTCGGAAAGACATCATATTTATTCCCCCGTCAATCATTCATCCTGTGACTCATCCTAAACAGGTTTCCACCTCTCCACGCTCTTTCTTGGAACAACACTTGTATCTTTACCCTCACACTCATTTGCCACGTGCTCATCAAACATTCATAGAGCATGGAATCTCAGAGATATTAATCACAAACCAGAAAATTAAGGTAGAAGAAAGAGGAGGAGGAGGAGACTATCTTCCCCTGCATGAAATAGAGAAACAGGTAATCCTCATAGCGTCTTTCAAAATAACAAATCTGGTCTCACCAAAGCAACCTTCTCCTAATCAATGTGTAAAGATCTTGTGTGTATCTGGCTGCTCATTTCTAGCTTTTCTTTATATTCTGGTTCTTCTATAGATTTTACTTCTTCGTTTCAATTTATCAAAGACTCTGATATGGTTAGCTCAGGAAGCTTCATACTTGGGTTCTTTAGCCCAGGAAATTCAACCAATCGCTATGTTGGAATTTGGTATCTTTCTACAACCACTGTCATATGGGTGGCTAACAGAAACAACCCTCTCAGAGATCCTTCTGGGGTTTTCAAAATTTCTAAGGATGGCAATCTTGTGGTTTTAAATGATCTAAATCTCACACTTTGGTCATCTAATGTGTCAAACATTCCTCCCATTTCATCAATAATGGCTCAACTTCTAGACACTGGGAACCTTGTTCTGAAAGATAACACCACAGGAGAAACACTATGGGACAGTTTTCACCATCCTTCTGATTCATTCTTTCCAAAAATAAAACTGGGTATAAACCAAGGAACAGGTGAAAATCCAAAGCTTACGTCTTGGAAATCGCCTTCTGATCCATCCATAGGCAGCTTCTCTGCTGGTCTTGAACGTTTGGATGCTCCTGAAGTTGTAGTCTACAATGGGACTAAACCATATTGGCGTACTGGTCCATGGAATGGCAGGGAGTTTCTAGGAGTGATGGCTCATTCATATCTCGACGGAATCAGTGTAAGAAAATACAATTGTACATATTACATCTCCATTGATTTCTCAAATCCATCTTATTTCGCAGTCTTTAAGTTGAGTTCAACGGGAAAAATGGTTGTAACGGGATGGATCAACAAGAAGGAAGTTGGAACATGGATGATTCAAACCAGTGAATGCAGCGCGTATGGTAAATGTGGAGAATTTGGATTCTGTAATACCCTGAGTACTCCAATATGTAACTGTTTAGATGGGTTTGAGCCGAAGAATCCAGTTGAATGGAATAAGCAAAACTGGACAAATGGTTGTATAAGAAAAGCACCATTGCAGTGTGACAAAAGGATAAAAAATGGAAGTGAAGATGGGTTCAAGAAACTAGAGCACATGACAACACCAGAGTTTTTAGAGAGATTGCAGGTTCCTGCAGAAAACTGCAGTAGGCATTGTTTACCGAATTGCTCTTGTTTGGCATATGCATATGACGCTTTGATAGGATGCATGTCTTGGAGTGGTAAATTAATTGATATTCAAACTTTCGCTTCTGGAGGTGTTGATCTTTACATTCGTCTAGCAAATTCAGAACTTGGTATATTTTTGTAATTCTTACAGTTATCCCCATCACTTTTCAAGTTCATATCAATCCGATAAACAATTTTTTTTCATTCATATTAATGCAGAAAAACAAGCAGAAAATGTTGCAGATCAAATAGGAGATAGCAGAAGGAAGAAGCGGAAGGTGATAGTGATTGCTATCTGTGTGATAATTGGAGCCACTTTTTTGGCTGCATGTTCGTATTTTTTATGGATAGTTGTTACCAGATCAAAAGGTACATGCACCATATTCTGGCCACTTTTCATAGTGCTGCACTAAATTAGTGGAGTTTATTCACATTAAAACGTTGTTTATTAGCACAGGAAAAAAGAATCAAAGTGGTCTAAGTGAAGGCATTGTAAGAAAGTCAAGACAAAAAAAACTAGAGGATCTTCCACTGTTTGAATTTGAAAAGCTTGCAATTGCAACAAACAATTTTCACCAATCTAACAGGCTTGGTCAGGGAGGTTTTGGTCTTGTATACAAGGTAAAATTGGGCCAAATAAATTCATTTATTTATATAATTAATTACAGATTTTTTAAAAAAATTTAATCATTTTCCTCTAGGGAGAATTGCAAGATTCTCAGGTCATAGCAGTTAAAAGACTTTCAAGAGGCTCTGGACAAGGCCTTGAAGAATTCATGAATGAAGTAAGGGTGATATCTAAGCTTCAGCATCGCAATCTTGTAAAACTTCTTGGTTGTTGTATCGAAGGGGATGAAAAGATATTGGTATATGAGTACATGCCAAATAAAAGTTTGGATGCATTGCTCTTTGGTTAGTTCTTGTTAATTAATGCCCATTTTCTTATCATAACTTTCATGGTCTTTATATATAGTAAATATAGTTTTGGTCACTTCATGAAGTTTTCTTCGTTTCTTATTTAGATTCAAGCAAAGTAGCATTCTTGAATTGGAGAAGACGCTTTAACATAATTGAAGGAATTGCTCGAGGATTACTTTATCTTCATAGAGATTCAAGATTAAAAATAATACATAGAGATCTTAAGACAAGTAACATCTTGTTAGATGAAGAGCTAAATCCAAAAATATCGGATTTTGGTTTGGCAAAGATGATTTTTGGAGACAATGAGAATGATCAGGGCAACACTAAAAGGGTTGTTGGAACATAGTATGTTTCATAATTATGTCATAGTTTTTGTGATGATATTTTATTTTATTATTTAATATAATATAGTGAAATTGATTGACAAATTGTACGTTTTTGGTAATATAGCGGCTACATGTCTCCTGAATATGCAATACAAGGACTATTTTCAGAAAAATCAGATGTCTTCAGTTTTGGAGTACTATTATTAGAAATTGTTACTGGCAAGAAAAACACAAGATTTTACCATCAGGAGATGTCCTTAACCCTACTAGGATTTGTAAGACTCATTCACATACAATCTTGATTTTCATGTCTTGTGGGGTGTGTGTGTGTGTGTGTGTTTAATGATTATACTCTTACTTTGATATGTGTAGGCATGGAAACTATGGATTGAAGATAATATTAAATCTCTAATAGACCCAGAAATATATGATTCAAGCCTTCATGTGGAGATGTTGAGATGCATACATATCGGACTTCTATGCGTGCAAGAACTTGCAAAAGATAGACCAAGTATGGGCATTGTGTATTCAATGCTTAATAGTGAGATTGTTAATCTTCCTTCACCAACACAACCTGCTTTCACCAAGAGGCAGGACATTGTGAGTGCTGAATCTTCTCAACAGATTTATCCTATTTACTCCACATGTAACACTGTCACACTCACAGAAATCCAAGGAAGATGAACTTCTGGTTCCCCAAAGTCATAAGACTATGTGTAGGGGGCTGACACCTGTCCATTCCAGAAAAATCATTTAAGTTGGTGACCTGATGATAAAAGGAGCCGGCGATCGGAGATCCAATGAATGACGGTCTTAAGTATAATGGGTTCTAAGCTAGGAGAAATTTCTTGCTATTCGTCCTCTAATTTTTAGTGGGTTTTGTTTGTTGGACTATATTACTAATTGGGTTTATAAGATTTTGGTATAATCTACTAAAGCAAAGATAGATTAAAGTTATGGTGGATGCAGCTCATTTTGATGACTCTCCAAGTTATTTTAAGGAAATCTATCTTTTATCTACGGACCTCTTTGTAGCCCTCTATAATATTTGTGAGACTTAATTTCAAAGTTTTGAATTACACCTTGAATAGAATTGTAGTATTCTTAAAAAGAAGGGAAAATTATTTTTTTTGTCTAAACTTATTGTAATTAAGTCCTTACAATTTGACTTGGTGCATATTAGTTTCTTCAGTTTTGACTTACTTGCAACTCAGTGTCTAAACTTTGACTCAGTGTAACTCAATCCCTATAGTTTTAACCATTATGTAATTTAGATCCCTATGTTTTAGAAAAATAAAATTATATATTTAATAAAGAAGGTAGGGACTAAATTATAAAATAGTTAAATCAAATCTACAGTTTTATATAGCACGCGTATTGTATCACATCAAATGTTATTTCTTTCTTTGGAACTTTATAAGGTGATAAAAATCTGCCCCTTTCAATTTTGACTGTCATGTCCAAATAAAAATAAAACATTTGTATTTTTTAAGGTTAAAATAGAACACGCAGAATTGATTTTAATGTTCATATAAAAAAGAATTGATTTTAATATCGTTTGTCTTGCATTCATTACAAAATTTGAAAAATGTACCAATTTATTGACTATCTTAAAGCCGACTCTTATCATTTTAATCTCAATGTCTCAATGAGAGATTGTACAACTTTTCGTTCTGAATCTTCCTTCAGAATTTTTTTTTTTTTTTTTTCCCGTTAGGTGGGTACCATTAAGAAGTTATAAGACTTTTTAAATATTATTTTTCTAGAGTGCCCTTGGCGTGATTTTTCCTAATAAATTTTGAAATATGATATGTTGTTATCTAGATTTTATGACATAATTATTATTTATTCAGTTTGAAAATTTGTTTTAAATTTTTTAATACTTTATCATACAGATTAAAGGGCAGCGTGAGCCGTAATAGATTCTTGCCTAACATATGCCGTTCAAGTTTTTAACATGTTCTATGGTAATAAATTATATGTACAAGGTCTTGAATTCAAATCCTACTGACAATGTGAGGGAGCAATAATTAAGTACATTTGTAAGTGCTCTTTGACCCCGTAGGCATGCCCTGGCCCTGACAAGTTCCCTAGATCCAACTCACCTAAACTTTTTTTCTACAAAAAAGAAAATGTATAGGGTTAAAGTCTATTTTTGCCAAGGTAATTAAACCCGAACCGGTCAGTGAACCGATCGCGGTACTGGGTCAAGGGTCAGTGGGTTAGACTGGAGTCAAAGTGGAGCTAAACCGGGATCAAACCGGTGAGAAATGAAATATTTTAGACTTATAGTATGAAATTCTAAAGAAAAAATTTAAAAAAAATATTTTAAAAAATAAAAAATAAAAAATTTGACTCGGACCGGACCAGTTTAGAGGCCGGGTTGCCGGTTTCCTGTCCAGTTCGGCCGGTCCGGTCCGGGTTAGATAACCTTGATTTTTGCCATAGAAGTTGTCACAAAATCACAATTTTGTTCCAGAATTTTTTTTAAAAGTAATGTCGCCTTGGAAATTTCCAAATCCTAGCAATTTCACCCCGGCCATAATCCAAGTTAAATTGACCGTTAGTTGGTTAAATATGCTGATATGGCAAGTCCACGTGTCATCTACGTCATTTTTGTTAAGGTACAACTTTACTTGGAAGTTTTCACTAAAGAGCAATTTTCTCCCAAAGTTTTTTTGGATTCAATATTGCCTAGGAAATTTCCAAATTATAGTAATGCCACTTTAACCATTATAAATGTTAAGTTTGACTATTAATTGACCAAATATACTAAGTTGGTAGCATGAATAACACTGAAGAAGAAGCCGTAGATGGAGAGGAAGCTCGTGTTCGCTAGAGAAAATGAAGACAAAGATTCAATATTCGGATTCAAACATACTAAGCAAGGTTACCGAAAATAAGGCCACTGGCAACCATCCATCACCGCACTTAGTGACGTCAATATAAATAGGCATCTCATCGATTTTCTCTTCATTTCACAAGATGCTTCCACATCTTTGATTTTCTTCAATCATTTAGATGGAGTGCATTTTTATTTTAAAAAACAAATCCTTATTCATAAATCTAACATGAAAAAAAATGAAATGGGTGACACATAAACTGACTAAATAAGCATATTTGATCAACTAATGGGGAAACTCAATTTAGATAATGGCCGAGGTAAAATTGCTCTGATTTGAAAATTTCCGGAGTAACAAAGCTCTTAAGTGAAAACTTCTGAGGTAACTTTGCACCTAAACTCAAAACAAAAGTGACAAGGATGACACATGGACCTACTAATTCAGCATAATTGGTCAACTAACGTTCAAAGTTAACCTACATAACGGCCGAAGTGAAATTGCTACATCTGAAAACTTCTGAGGTAACATTGCTCTAAAAAAACATTTGGAGCAAAATTGAGATTTTGTGACAACTTCCACGACAAAAATGGACTTTAACCCTAAATTATAAAATAGAACAAGTTATTATATAAATTTTAATTTAATTTTTATGGGGAAATATTTTAGAACAAAAATAAAATATTATTTATATTTTTATTATACACAACATTAAGAAATCCAAAAAATAAATAAGTTAATTATTTATATTTTTATGCATATGGATAAAAAATTTAGGAAAATGAATCTTTTGGTTCTTCAACTTTTAGCTCAAATGTGACTCAGTCCCTCAGATGTGGCCTAGTATGACTTAGTACCTCAATTTCTAACTCAATTAAAACTTAAATCCCTAATTGTTTTTCAATTTAATTAAATAGTCCTTGTCATACATAACTCACCTTGACTACTCCTATGTGGCAAAATGACCCCGTTAAAAATTGCTGAGGTGGCTTCCAAATAAGCTCCATATTTCTTGACTCATACATCACCTACAAACACGTTCCCTCCCCTATTTTCCCAAGTACAAGGGAATTGCGGCCTATTCCGCGTCCCATCCCGCAAAAGTCATTGGACAGGAAAACTATTCTGTATCCCCTCCCATTTCCATCGGGACCAGGACAAGACCGGGATTGAAACATGTAACACCTTACTCTAGGGTGATTTGCGAGAGCTATCTAGTTGAGAATGAACTACTATTACTCTTTTAAGATCCCAAAAAATACCAACAATCAAAATCTTTCTCACAAACACTTCTAATTCTAACACTTATTGTTGGATTGAGTTTTTCCGAGAACCTTAAAAATTTGTAACCAATTCAATTTAACTCTAAAAGTAGCAATTCAAAGCTAAAAATTTAGCTCTTGAAATGTCTTTCATGACAAAATTATGATATGGGCTCATCAGGGTCCCATTGGTCCAGAATTTCCTTAAAACTCATGTTGTTCATAGGAATTTTCGCAATCTGTGAAAATTCCAAGGTGTAATGCCCCAATATTTGTTTAAGGGCTAATGAGGATTATTATGGATATTTGTGAATTTAAATTGGAATTATTATGTGTTTTGTGGCAATTTTAATTAATATGTCATAATCGGTGGAAAAATTGAAAAAATAGAATTATTGACCATAAGTTAGTGATTAAGGGAGGAATTAATTACTAACTAAGAAGAAATGAGATGTGTGACTAAATAGCTAATGAAGAAATTAGAGTAACTAATTGGTTACTTACTTTATAAGAGCCAATGATATTGTGGCACTTGTCAAGTTGGCAAGAAGAGAGAGTAAGAGAAAAGTCAAATCTTGCATTTTTAAAACATTTTCGCTCTCTTTCTTCCCTCCATTTTGGCTGACATGAGACAAGGGGGAGGGAGTGTCATCATTTCATCTTCTCCAACTCTCCTCTCTCTCTCTCTCTCTCTCTCTCTCTCTCTCTCTCTCTCTCTCTCTCTCATTTTCGTGCATCCATAGCAGCGTAGAGAAAGAAGAAGAACTTTGTATAAAAGGTGAGCTGTTGACCCTCTTGATGGCCTCTAATGGAAAAACTCTCTTCCACAAACTTGTTCCTTGTGTTGAGAGCTTTAATTTCATGATTTTAGATTTGTCATTTGGTGGTGTTTGAGCTCTCAAGGAATTTTGGAGTTTGGAGAATTAAGGAACTCTTTTGGAAAAGTTGTAGAGGTGAATAAGACAAATCTTTCTATATAGGTCTCGTAGCCATTGGTTAAGTTTGGATTTTCTGGAATTTTGGCTTGAATTTCGAAAATGAGGGTCATGTTATGTATGCCATGTTGTTGCAATGGATATAATGCCTTGAGAATGTGTTTTAGAATGATAGAATTGAATTGAAGCTTAAAAATAAAGTTTGTCAACTTTGTGTTTGGTTTTGTGTATTGGTCAAAATAGGGCATGGTTGAGATATTGGCCAGTATTGGATATGAATTTTGAACCTTTGGGAACTTAGTTTTAAAAGTTGCATAATTGGTTAGTGAAAAACTCTGTGATGACAGTCGTTTTTCATGGATGTTTTGAATAGGAAAATGGTGTTGGAAAATTCTGAAACTTTCCAGTCTTAAAGTTCACATCCCAAGCTTCAAAATGGACATATAATTCATGTCATTTCGTTTTGTGAACTAAGAGTTATGCTTTGCCAAAGTTTGGGACTAAAACTGGACTCTGTTTTGGAGCAGTGTTGAGTTTTATGTAATTCTAGAATTGTGTGGTGATTTCTAGTAATGGTCCATATTTTTCTAGTAAAGAGGACTTAAATACCTTTCATTTGGCTTTAGAATCACCTCATTTCTATTTTTCTAGAATTAGTTAAGAGTTTTCGAAGTTTAGCCAAGAAACAGGATTTTTCTTGACCACGGCCAGCGGATTTTTGGCCGTGGCCCAAGGTGGCTGACTACGACCCATGACTTTCTGACCATATCTTGGTCGTGGCCTAAGGGTAGGCTGGTCGCGGCCAACCCCTGTGTTCCAACACTTTAATTTTTTGAAAAGTGATTTTCAACCTATTGTTTCCCAACCCTTTAGAACTTTTATTTGAGGCATTTGTAGCTTCTTAAGGGTCATTATTGATAACCAAATCTAAGTGTTAAGAAGTCAATTGAGTACTGGAATAGAGAATAACGCTTCGTCCCTAATTATGAATTATAGGATTCGACATTTACCCTATTCGGGAGAAACCGGTGCCAGAGCACGCCCGGAAGAACTAAGGTAGTAACTCTTCTCTCATGTTGTGTATGATATTTTGGTATGCATGACTGATCATGGTTTTGTGAAATGTGATTGGAAAATGTGCCATAGTCCATTACAGCGTGAGCACTTCAGCGCAAGCCGTTTAGGGATTGATGTTGGTCATCCCTACCTCGACCATTAAACAGTCGTTATAATCGACATGCATTGTTGTGAAACTGCTTTGTGAATCTGACCCGTGGGGCGACGTGTTGTGAATCCAGCCATGGGCTATGTGTTATATACCTTGCCGATATGACTTGCGTTGTTAATCTTGCCAGTGTGGCTTGTGTATGAAATGCTTTATATGAATCCCAGCTGTGGTGAAATATATTGTGTGAACTATTGTGGTGCAATATAGCGTGAACACTTCAGCGTGAGCACTCGTAAGGGATGACATGTGTCATACTTACCATTGCCGCCGTAACTGCCATTGTAATTGCTTTTATGTGGGTTATGATTTGCTTCCATGCCTTATTGTTATGCATACTATGAGTGATTTGACACTACAAGGATTTCTTAGAATCTCACTCTCTCATAAACCAAATTTTTAGATAGGGCTAAAGGATCTAAGGGAAAGCGGGCGACGAAGAGTGGATAGAGCTCCAGTGTAGGAAATTATTTTGGATATTGGTTATCATGTAAGATTATTTGGATGTTTTCGGGAAACAATTGTATATATTAGGATTTGTAGTATAGTTTTGCGTAATTCCCAAGTAAAAGGGAAAAAGTTTGAGCTTTGTGCCTCTATAGAACCCTTATGTATTGAATGGAACCCTAGTGTGTCGGGAGTTTGCATTATATTCTGATATGTATGAATGGAATCAACGCGTACAGGCCATTTATGTTTGAAATGTGAGTATGAGACTATTGTGGATTAAGTGTTGTAAAAGTTTTTGAAAACCCTGATTTTTGGGAAATTTTATTTTGTCTAAGTCTCAAATCATACATGGTCTCTAATTCAAATTTAATTACGTTTTTACAAACTAATCTCAACCTATGGTTGTGAGGGGGTTACACAAGGACTCTAACCCAATCTAGAAAATTCATAACTTTTTATCTACACATCCAAAAATTACAAATTAATACTCGTTTTAAAGCTTAGGATATGTACTATTAACTTGCAAAATATCACGGAATAATCCAAACGTTTACCCTGCATAATGCCAGACGTCATAAAAAGGTTTCTGCTGAGTATATAACTTAGTTATACCTATGGCTTCTACCATATTTGGAGTCTTGGTAACTATTCTCCCTATGGAGATATATATACAACCCAAAATAACCAAAAAGGGTATGCAATATCAGCTTAAACTAAGTGCAGAGTAAACATGCTAAATGCTCCATCATGTCCACCTTAGCTAGGCATCCACCAGCTTCTTCTGTCCATTAGATATACTTGATCCAATGGTTAATACATAGAGAAAGGGGGGGGGGGTGAGATTGTGAAATCTCAGTAGCAATAATTATACTTCAATATATAAATGTATGATAAATGACTGAGCATGTAAGATAAGACACAGAGAACAACACCTGAAAAATAACTGATTAACAGAAAACTGAATAATTGTAAACTAGCTGTCACACATGGCCATGACAATAGCAAAGTAAGGAATTTACATGTTCGCATGCCTAAGTGCAGCAACCCTGGCAAAAATAAACATGCAACCAATGCAAATTATATATGAAATGAATAATTAAAGCTACCTTTCTCCTACTCGGTTTCTTTTGCTCCTCCTTGATTTCTCCTTGGTGGATTTAGACACAAATCAAAACCCATAAGTTATATGTGTACAAAAGCATATTAACATACATATTTGGTATACTTTAACTGCATAATTACATTCTCTAAAGGCCTCAACTCTGAGCATTAATATTAACTCATAAACTTTTCTTTCTTGGCTAAAATTATACTGCCCATCTTATCGCTTATATACTCATGCCAATGCCAATTAAGGACCATCTTAGCCCATAACATTTCGGTCAGCACCTGAAGTTTCCTTCCAAATTTTCGGCTTTGGAATTCAACTTTAACACCAACATTTTAGAGCTTCTAAACACATCCTTAATAATCAAGAATATTGACTCAACAAACCAAATCAGCAACAAGAGAGACAGCACAAATCCATTAACAAATTGCTGCTCCACTACTGATTCACTACAGTAGCAAATGTATATATATTTACATATAATAGGCTTCACACAACTGGTGCAAATAGCCATGACTTATTTAAGACTATTTGAACATTCTTGTGGCACTAAGAAACTGAACCAATCTCAAAAATTTTAGCCACCAAAATTAAACAATGACAGCCACAAAAACTCATATAAATACATATACATATCGTCTTTAATAATCACTTTGAAATCCTTAATCATACTTTGATGTTTAAAGACACTTGATTATCATTTAAAAACCTTAAAAACAGCAACTCATAATTAAATTTCAAGCTACAACAACAATCCTGTTATAATTGTTAACTCAAACCACAAGATCTGACAGGTTCCCTTCAAACAATCTAAGGGTATATTGATAATTTAAAGTACTGCTTCAGTGTCACACAATTACTATGCGAATGTTTATAATCCCCAATCTTGCATATCCAGGCACACACATATACCCGATCCAATACAGAACAGAGGATTGGTTCGGAGATTACTTCTAGTCGTGGCTTAATCAGTCAGACATCCATTTATAAAGCATCAACATAGCCATATACATTATTCTATTATCTCATTAGGAAAGCTTTGTTTCCTTACCACTGACTTTAGAGAACCCGTAACCACCAAAAAAAAAAAAAGCTTCGAATTTCTCTTCCTCAAATTACTTTAAAACAGATTAATCTATTGCATGCAACAACATTGATCTACCTCTATAAATCAATTCCTCCCATAATCGGCACTTTCCCAAACTAAAACCAGAATTTAATCTTTTAATTTCCCAATTCCCAAACTGTAGCAATCGAAGATACTAGAGAGGAATAAGGATTTGGGACTCACCTTGATCAAAAACTATGGCTGCATGTGGGAACCGACTTCCTTTATCCCTTCCACCGACATTCTCCTTCGATCCTTCTCGTGCAAACATCCTCTACAGCCTCTCACTCTATTTATAATACTTCCTTGCTTCCCTAGCAAGGTGCGTGTTGGAGAGGCAGGATGAAACTGCCACACAAGCCTTCCTCACTGCTTGTCTAAGAAGATGGAGAGAAGAGGTGGCAGCGGCTGAAATGGAGAAGAGTCGGTCGGTGGCTGTAGTTGTGTTGTACAAGGGAGATTTTCACAATTGAGGCTTCTAGTTTACTATTCTTCTTTTTGTTTTTTCCTTTTATTTTTGGGAAAATCCCTCAAAAAGAATTTTAAAATTGAAGAAAAACAAAAAGGCGCTCTGAAATTCCATATTCCATATAAGTATAAGTGCTTGAATTGGAATATTACAAATTGAAAGGAAATGACTTAAGTAACCCTAGGAGTTTTTAAACTGAAAAGCGTTGAGGGAGGCGTTATAAGGGGTGTATAGCACGAAAATGCAGTTGGGACTCTTCATCTCCTGCTGCCGTCGTTCGATGCCGTTGGTTGACCTTGGGTCCGTGGTGGTGAGAGAGGCTAGTGACAGCGATATGGGTGAGGTCGATTTTGAGGGGGAAGGACAGTGTAAATACTCCATTGCCTGAGATGGTTGGAAATCAGTGTCGATAGAGTTTGGGTTTGTCGCTGTGAGGGAGGAGAGTGTCTCAGTAGTTGATGTTGTGGATTTGAGGAGGAACGAAGGCGGTATAGCGGTCGACATTTGGGTACAATTTTTGGGTGGATATAAGGAGTAGCGAATGCAGCAGGGGGTGGAGTTTTGGTTTCAAATTTAGGGCGGATTTGAGGAGGAGAAAAGGCAGGGAAAGGTTGTGGTGAAAGGGAGTCGACAGTTGCAGAGATATTGGTGTGTGGACACGACATTGGTCTTCGGTGCTTAAGTTCAGTAAGTGGTTGTGTTTAATGTTTTTCATGTTAACTTTGTCCTATTGAGTACAATGGTAGTTCAATGTCCATGGGTTTAAATAAGTTTAGGCAATGTGGATACAACATAACGGCAACAATATATGCTATTTTGAAATGTGGTGCAAAGTCGTGAGTGCTTAGTTGGGAACGTGTAAAGTAAAGTTGTGAATAGTTTAGAAAAAGTTGTGAAACTCTGTTGTTAAGTGGGGAAATTTGAATTGGAAGTTGTGAAATTGGTAAACTGTTGAAACAACATGTGAACTTGTCAATGCGTGATTAGAAGTTCTGAGACGATGTTGTGAAGTATGAAATTGTGATTTGATTTTTTTTGAAAATGTCATGCGTGGAGTTGGGGATAGCTTAAGTAAAGTTGTGAAAAAAACCAAAAATTTTTGAAAACCTAATTAGACGTTGCTAAGTTTTGTAAAGCACAGTTTAGGATCATTTTTATGCTCTACCTCAAGTGGACTCATAAGTGACAGGATGTTGAGAGTTATGTCTTACACAATGGACCAATTTGAAAAATATGACTGGGCAACCTACATGATGAAAGACTTGTGGAAGGAAATGAGTGATTATGTCAAAGTGAACAGGAAGAAGAAGAAGAAAGGGGAAGGGAGCTGCAATGTGGGAGGTTGCCTATACTTGTTATTGGTATGTAACTTTTTTACATTCATGTAACGCTATAATTCACATTGACAAATAATAATCCATATATTTTCTTTGGTGCTGTTGTTCTTTGGGGAAAATTTCCCTTTGAAACAAAATGTTCGCCAATAGTCCACCCCACCCATTGAATTCTGGAGTAGGGAAAAAATAACCAAAATGGTAAACACTGAGAGGATGAGCAATATGGGCATTTTGCATCAAGGGAAAATCTTTGAAGTAAGGGAAGGGAATGAGGATATAGATGACGTCCCTTATTTAAACCTGATATTTGTCTGTAGAAGCTAATTTGTGTTAAAGACGACTTATGCATTTAATTGACAAATAAAAATGTGTTGTCACTCCAGGAATTGAAGGAGGTCCATGCGTGGTTGCTGAAAGTTATCGATGAACATCGAAACAGACTTATAAAGGTAGTAGTGGAGGAGTTACTGAATATCTAGCTTGCACGAGAAGGCAGGGACAAAGCACATGAAGACGTGCTTTGTCTGTGTTCATGTAACCTAATCTAAGGATTTCATCCATAGAAGAGTCAGTCTTCTTTTTAAGAGAACTAATATTCCAAAACTAATATCCCAAACACGAACAGTCTGATCTAATGAGGAAGAAACAAGAAGATCCTATTTAAGAGAACTAATATCCCAAACACGAATAGTCAGATCTAATGAGGTAGAAACAAGAAAATCATGTTTAAGCACACATTACATCATGATCATCAGTTGCCCTCTATGGTGCTTCATCAAAAGTAGGCTCACATAAGTTGAGTATGTAAAGAACAAAAGTAGGCTCACATAACTCAAGTTTGAGGGAATTTCAACTTGAGTGTTGCTTAGTATTGGAGGGTAGCCGGCGAATGATTGTGTTAATTCGCACCCATCTCGAGTTGTGAAGAACTTACTCCAATGAGATTTTGATGTAAATCCACGACTAGACTTGGGTTTCCCCATGAGAAACTCGAGTTTTTCTGATCACTGGAGGGCAACCAAAGAGTGATAGTGTGAAGCCGCACCAAACTCGAGGTGTTCAAAAGCTCACTCCAGTGCGTACTTGTATTAATTCTGCCTAAAGACTCGAGTTGGCCCATATAGCACTCGAGTTCTAACAATCACTAGAGGGTAACCAAAGAGTGCGTGTGTCAAGATGCACTGAACTCGAGTTGTAAAGAACAGGCTCTAGTAAAGTAGTGTTTTAAATCCACGGACGGACTCGAGTTTCTTATTTAAAAACTCGAGTTCTAATCATCACTGGAGGGTAACTAGAGAGTTGTTGTGTCAAGATGCACCGAACTTGAGTTGTACAGAACAGACTCCAGTGAGGTAGTGTTATACATACATGGTCTTTCTTCTTACTTCTATTCATTTCATATTTTTCCCCCAATGTCAGCGCCAAAGTCACTCATTTTCTGCTCCGTTCACGTTCGTTCATCGTTTATTCCTCACTATAAATACTAATCTCTGTTTCGGACAAAGAAAACAGGGGAGAACAGGGATCTCGGACATGCACGTCCAGGTACATGAGGGAAGGCTTGTGTTCATCATCCTCATCTTCTTCTTCGCCATCGCCACCAACAACTCCGACTCCATCACCCCCAATAACTCGTCATCTTCTTCTTTATCGTTATCACCGACATGTGCTTCATCATCGAGATGAGTCTTAATTTTCATCATTGACATGAGTCCCAAATTGAGATTAGGCTTTACCAACACAGTGTTACATTTTCTCAACATCCTATAAGACTTTCACAGGTTCAATCACTCGAGTTCCACATCTATACCAGCTAGTGTGCACTGTTCATGCTTCATCACTCGAGTGATTGAACCTGTGAAAGTCTTATAGGATGTTGAGAAAATGTAACATTGTGTTGGTAAAGCCTAATCTCAATTTGGGACTTATGTCAATGATGAAGCAGATGCTGATGATAATCGAGAAGAAGAAGATCATGTTGGCAGCGATGGTCGGTAGCTGCAATCATTACTAAATTTTCTATGGTTTAGGCCATCAATCAGTCTGCAATTGCACTTGGATTGCTATAGTCCACAACATTTAATCTTTTGTGTTTCTCTGAATTAAATCCTGTTCTCAGAAAATGAGAAGTACCAAAAGTTAAACAATATCAACATCCATTGATATATTACTATTTACAAACTATAACACTAATTCATCCACAAAAGATAAGCCAAAAACTATAATATGGTGAAAAAGGAGACCTAAAGACATATTTCTTCAATGATACAACAAATATTCCTCAAGGAACATAATCTGAGAGAAGACAATGATAAAAACACTATAATATTCCTCATCTTTATACGTCTACCAAAAGTTCTCAGAATTTTCCAACACCATTTTCCCATTCCAAACGACTTCTAAAAAACAACTGCCAATACAGAGTTTTTCACTAACCAATTATTCAACTTTTAAAACTAAGTTCCCAAAGGTTCAAAATTCATATCCAATACTACTCCCACACAATTTTTCACAAGGAACACGATTGCAACCTCAAAATAGCCAAAATCCCAACATATCACCATGCCCTGTTTTGACCAATACATAAAACCAAACACAAAGTTGCCAAACTTTACTTTTAAGCTTCAATTCAATTCTATTATTCAAAAACACATTCTCAAGACACTATATCCATGACAACAACATGGAATACACTCCGTCTTCTTTCTCCAAAATTGCCTAAACGTGCTCTATTCTTGCTCCTCCATCTTACCCTCTCTTTCAACCATCGTGCCTACTCGTCGCTGTCACTGCTGCTAGGCTTGCATCGTCAATCGGTTTGCTCTCATTCTGGTCACCGTTGTCCTCCCTCTCACCACCGTGGGTTGTCTCCCTCTAAATCGACTGCTACAAGTTAGCTTCCAACCATGCCTTCATGCATCATCTTCATTCTCTATCTAATTGGTCTATATAATTAGCACTTTAAACGTGTTGTTAGTTGTTACTGATGCCTTAGAATTCATAAAAGTTAAAATATACTTATCTTCTCATATTTATAACTTTGCAGGGAAAATAAAATTATTTATTTGTTATCTGTTCAGATTTGCAATTTGTTAAAGAGTAGTCTACATTCATCTTGACAAATATGTTCCATGATGCTAACAAGTAGAGTTGTAAGAATCTCTTAGGCCAGTAAGTTATATTCAAAAGTTAATTGTTGAGTCAGTCATTGGAACTAAAATAGTACTCTTGTTTAACAAGTTGTTGCAAACCAGAAAAAGTAAATTGGAGGCTTTAGTTGAAGAGTAATTTATTAATTTTTCTTGTTGGAATTTTTTAATTAATTTCTTTTACTTCGGGATCAATTAAGAACATTAAGTTATTTATTGGTGGCATTGGGTTTCTTAATTTTTTAACTTGCTATTTTTTTAAATATGAGAAGATAAGTGATGATATGGTTAAATGTGAATAACTATAAG
This sequence comes from Inga oerstediana, assembly GCA_963210345.1. Classification (NCBI taxonomy): domain Eukaryota; kingdom Viridiplantae; phylum Streptophyta; class Magnoliopsida; order Fabales; family Fabaceae; genus Inga; species Inga oerstediana. The sequence goes on along the minus strand of OY723400.1, from coordinate 56,891,065 downwards.
CTTGTACATATGTGAGCCTACTCAATATTTGAAGTAAAAGTTAAATTGTAACATAAATGTTAGAAGACATAAACATAATTAGAAATTGAAGTTGTTATTTGTTTAATTATTATTGTTTCATTTTTTCTTTTTAGTTTCAAATGAAAAGCATGTATTTAATTTAACTTCAAAGTTTCATTGCTTTAGTGAAATTGTTGGATTTGACGTGCTGACAATGTCCTGAATATGAATTGCCTTAATGAGCTTAGTTTCATTTAAATTAAGCTCAAATGGTTTGTTATTTTGATTTTGGGATGTCTCACTTTTAAGGGAAAATGCAGTCAAAATTTTGTAAAAGAAAATAGTAAAAGGTAATTCCATTATTGACAATTGTTCTAAACTAAAGTGTTATTGGGAATGGCTTAGGTGGTAATAAAATGGATAATAGTTGGATGAATGCTTTGAGAACAAGTGAAAAATATGAGAATGGGGTTGAAGAGTTTATTGAATTTACTAGAAGGAATGCTCTAGCAAAAAATGGGATGTATTTTTGTCCTTGTGTCAATTGTTTAAATAAGAGAAGACGGGATGTTGAAATTATAAGGGATCACCTACTTTGTGATGGAATAAATCTTTGATACACAAGGTGGATATGACATGGTGAGGAAGTAACTGATTGTCCGTCGCATAAGAAGGAAACTGTGGATGTCATAGATGAAGATAGAATGGAGAGAATAACTCACGATGTTGAGATAGAATCCTTTGCGCAGTCGCATGAATATGACAGCCTACGGAGTGATGCAGAGACATCGTTGTACCCTGGGAATAAGTACACACGACTAACAGGAACATTACATTTGGTTAAATTAAAAGCAACTTATGGATAGATCGATAGTAGTTTCACATTGTTGCTTGAATTATTGTGTGATATGCTTCCAGACGATAATATACTTCCAAATCGTATGTATGAGGCTAAGAAAATCCTCTCTACGATGAATATGAAATATAAAAAGATACACGTTTGTCCTAATAACTGCATACTATATAGAAAGGAGTATGAAGGTTTGAGTGTGTGCCCTAAGTGTCAATATTTAGTTTTCTAACATTTGCAACTTATATATATATATATATATATATTAATCTCAGTACTTTATCATTTACGGGGTTTTATGTTTTACTGCAACTGAATGAAGAGTTTGAGCCGCACAAAAACTAAGAATATTGATATTAGAATATGTTTGTGTGTGTAGTATATTTATATCGAGATATATATATATATATATATAAATATATATATATATATATATATATATGGTATTTTACGCAGGTTTTTTTTTTTTTTTGGGTGATAGAATTATTCCGGAATGATTATTTTACGGAGGTTTTTTTTTGGGTGTTTTAAGGATGACCGTAGGTTGAACTCTTTTTTTTTTTTTTTTTGGTGCCCAGACCATAGGTTTTGAACTAAACCACGTCAAATGAGGAATGAATAAAAAATTAATTACTAGAATTAATTACGTATTAAAGTAACGAAATGATGGCTATCGTTTTACTTTCTTTTTGACGAAAATGTGACATTAAAGGATTAGGACCAGATTAGGTATAGCATGAGGGACCCTTTCGTCATAGAATCCAACTTTGCGAAGATTCGTGTTAATCACTGTATTAATGGTTTTAACATGACCTCCTTTCCTATAATTTTTATTATAAAATATTTTGTTTAGATTATTAACGTTTTTCTAAATATTATTTGCTTTAATATTTCCTTAGTAACGTAAATAACCTCATCTATTATTAATGTTGGACAATACCCTAATCCACCCTTGGTGGATTACGCCCAAACTCAATAGGATTGGAGTCAAAGTATAAATAATATAAAAGTTTTGGTGGATATATGTAATATTTCCTAAATTATTATAAATCGTATTATTTGACTGATAGGATATGACTCTACAAGTAGTATTGTTTCACATATACAATACGTCTCTCCATCGAAAGAATATTTTGTCTCTCCGATGGAAGGATACATCAATAGAGAGGAAGGGATGGGTAGAACCCTATAAGTAGACATAGGGGATTCAGTTATAAGACACTTAAAATAACATATAGAAACTCTGTCAAACTAACTCCTCATTCCCTCTACTATTTCTCTATTTTTCTTCTTATCGTGGTGTATTTGCTGTGCGTCGTAATCGCTTCCGTAACTGTGATCCGATTAGCGAGGATACAAAAGAGTAACGGTCGCACTCTAGATACACCCAATAATTCTTACAATTAACCAACATCATCTTGATCGAGGATAAGTGTATCTTTAGGAAGATCATTCCAATATGTAATATATATATATATATATATATATATATTATAGATATTAAATATTAAAATAACAAAAGCACATATAGTATGCGACAAACTTTTCTTTTGTTGGCTGATAGGTGTTCCAATCAAGGTTCTGAAACCTGAACCGGTCACTGAATCAGTTGAAGTACTAGGTTAAAGGTTAGTGGGTCAGATTGAAGTCAAACCAGAGTTAAACCGGGACCAAACCGGTGAGAAATTAAATATTTTAGGCTTATTAATATGAAATTTTGAAAGAAAAAAAATAAAAAAATCGATTTTCTAAAAAAAATTAAAAAAATGCTGACCCAGACCGGACCCCAAACCTGACTGGTTTTCCCGCCGATTCATCAGTTCCCAGGGTAGACCGGCCGATCCGGGTTTCAAAACATGGGTTTCAATAGTTGAGTTTATTTATTGAACATTTGAAATGAAATAGAAAGGTATATAAAATATATTGGAGAACATAGGCTAGTTGTATCTTAGGAAAATTCTACATAAAAACAGTTAAATTATCTAAATTCTAATTTAGCTCACTGAATATAATAAATTATATATTAAGTTATATGTCATAATTAAGGATTTAAAATTTGAATCAGATTACTTTCATATCTCTTAATTATTAAAACAACAAAATTGAAAACATAATTCTATTATTTGTTCTATCAATTAATTATTTCCCGCAAGAAATTGAACATGTATCCACCACGAATAAGAACATCAATCCAGGAATTAAATTAGAGCATGGAACAAGGTTTAAAAATTTTTTTGCTATCAACAATTCTACCAAAATGGGATAGATAAAAGCACGGGTTTATAGTGAAGAAAAATTATCGAAAATTCAATGACCAAACTAAAATTTTCAGTGTAGATCTAAGCTTGCATCGCCTCTGTTCCCCACTTCCTTCCACCGTCATTTGTACTTGTCATTTTCCACATTTGCAACACTATATTTAGGTTCTAGATCTGCGTTTCAGATTGCTTGGCAAAAGAATTAAGAAAAATTATGTGCTTCAAAGTTCAAATTCAATTTTAAAATTGCTGATGGGTTTTGTTTTTGAAAATTGATGTGGTTTTATGGACAATGGGTACTGACTGAGTGACAGTCGATGATTACAACGACAATGGGTGTTGATGCTGGCAAAGATGAAGGCTAAGGAAGGAGGAGACGGCAGATGAAGGAGATGGGGGCCACCGTGGACGACAAACAGAGTGAATAGTGGATCAAGATGAAGTCGACTAAGTGGAGGATTGTCGGTTGACAAAACCCACCGGGGGATTCACCGTTGCTGTTGTTGGCAGAGGATTGTCACCACCGTCTTTGGTGGAGGACCGTCACTGTCATTGCAGTGGAGGGCCGTTGCCACCAGTAGAGGAGGGAGGTAGAGCAAAAGGGTAAGGGAGAGCTTCCATAAAAATGAGAGTTCCATCGTACCAAAGATGTTGAAAGCCCACTTCCAACTTCAATTCTAGTCTAGTTCCATCTCCTCAATTCCATACTATACAGAAGTGATAAAACAAAAATAATAGGATCATGTTTTCAAATTTGTTGTTTTAATAATTAAGGGATAGGGAGGTAATTTGACCAAAATTTTAAATCCCTGATTATAACGCATAACCTTATATATAATTTGTTAAGTTCAATGACCCAAATTAACATTTGAGTAATTCAACCGTCTTTATATAGAATTTTTCCTTACATCTTTTCAAAAGGATTAATGGGATTTTTTTATTGTGTGTTCAATGTGAATATTGAGTGGGAGTTTTTTTTTATTGTGTTATATGGAGTGGGAGTTTTAGAGAGGCATGATAAAAATATACTATCTAAGTGTTAAGTTCATCCAGCATTTTAAAGTATTTTTTTAGATATATTCAGTGCACCAAATTCTTTTGTAGTGCATCCATCCAACATCCTGAATTATTTTTTCACGTGTGTTCATCGTTCTATGATATTTTTTTAGGTGCGTCCAGCACCTTAAATTATTTTTTGGTACATGTAGTACATTGAATTAATTTTCAGATGTGCCCGCCACCCTAAATTACCTCAATTGTTAAACATAAGATTGCATAAAAAATAGTTTAAGGTGATGGACACACTTAAAAAAAAATACTTTAATTTAAGATATTGGATGCACATAAAAAAATACTTTATGATATTGGATGCACCGTAACCCTATATTTAATATCTTGAGTTTTAATAAAAAAATATTTTTTGAATAAATATAATATTGATGAATTAGTCGTACATAAATAAAATATTCTGTTCTTTTAACAATAAAGAATTCGTGGGCAAAAAAACAATAAAGAATTCAAAATTATGTTTTTTCTTTCCTCCTTAATTGTCTTTCCCACCGTCCCTTTAAATGTACTGCCAAAATGGCATTAATATGTATTAAATTTGTCGTTTTCACCGGATTTTGCATTTAGTTTCAATAGAAAGACATTGAGTTTATGCCAACAAGAGAGAAAATTAAAAGTGAAAAAGATAAAAGAATTTTGAAATTTTAGATAAGGTATTTATCAAAAAATGAGTTATGAATTGCTTACCAAGTTTCATTATTTTCTTATCAACTCTTAATAACAAACTTGATTTGAGATTTTATAATTTTAAAATTTTTTTTCTGACATTTTTCCAAATTAAACGGTAGGACGATTCAATTGATAGTAGGGTTGAATGAAAAGAATTTGAGATTGCCTAGTTTGGATTATAGCTGAGGGGAAGTGACGAGGGAAAATTGAACTTTTTGAATGTTAAGTTTTGTCTGGTTTAGTGACCTTATCTTCTTAGAAGTGATTTTATTGTGTTAGAGGCAATTATGTAAAATAAGTTTTATCCTGTCAGTAAAATGTTAGTTGAGGTGGTAAACGACCTCATCCTTATAAGGAGGACAATACAAGTTCAAATCCCATGAGGTTATTTGTTGAGAGAGATGAGAACCTTTACCTTCTAAGCCTTGAGGAAGATCCCCTTGATCTAATAAAAAAGAAAGATAAATTTTGTGTTGACTTACAGAAAAATGCTTAAAATTCTTTTTTTGCTTTCCAAACAAGCACTTAAGTTCTACTTCCCTATTATATTTTTGCCTTTCAAATCAAATAATTGTAACTTTTCAGGAAATACAAAATCAATCAAACCCCCCGCGCGCGCGCATATATATATATATATATGTATATAGCATATATTAACTTCAGGTCAACTTCTCACGAAGTTTGGTAAGTATTGAACCCCTTAATTCAAACTTTATGAATGGAGTAAACTATATTTACGATGAGAACTACTCCTATTTATTAAACTGATAATAGTTTAGTTGTGATTTGTTAGCAAGTGATATATTTGTTAGACTACTTATTTGACCCATATTTGTTGACCCAACGAAACAAATATTTTGGAAGTTTTCATTGCAAATGAAAACTACCTCGAATGGAAACTCTTCTCTCTCTCTCTCTCTCTCTCTCTCTCTCTCTCTCTATATATATATATATATGTAATTAATAAAAATAATTAAAAAGAAGTAATAAATTTAGGAGAAAGAGAGGATTATAATTTTTACATTTAGAACCAATAAAAAGTTCTCAATTAACTCATACATTTAGAGCCAGAAAGAATAATACATAGTTGCTTAAATAACTATAATTGAGAATGAGTTTCATTGCTAAACAGACTGATGGGAACCTTCATTACCACTATCCACTATCTAATTCTAATTTGAACAGTTCAAATTTTTTTTTTTACTTTTACTTTTTAAAAGATTACTTTTATTAACGAGTATCGCTTAACCGTCATTTTTAAAAAAAATATATATTCTTATTTCAAAATTATTAGTTGAAAATATTAAATTTAAACAATTGAAATGGTGCATATCTCACCACAACTATGAGCACCGAAACTAGTTGGCCTACAACAGTAAGTTTGTAATGCTTGTTAAAGCATGCTGATGTTATAGACATCATCTTAATTTCACTTCGTAACATCCAATTATACTTGAACTTTCATCTTCACCCACTTACTAGCAAGCTCTATGCATGTTTCTGCGTATACCTTGTTCACATAGCTTTCTAGTGTACTTTATATATGTAAATAACTCTTCACATTTTTTCTTACATTCTCACAGTGTATTTAGCTTCCCCTACTAGCACAGTTTTCCTTTTCACTATTTTTAGCTCAAGAGAGTGTTAAACTATTCAAATATATGTGTGTATATATATATATCTATATATATAACTTTTTTTTTTGTTTCCCCACCATTTTTTATTTCTTTCAAGTTTAAACTCTTATTCTGAATTACATCTTACAACTATAGCATTCGGAAATATTATGGAGTATGACCTCAATAACTAGTACTCGTATTGATTTAACTTCAATTATAAATCTTGTTTAATTCTCATTTGACTTGAGCTTTAGACCTTCGTTAAGGTTGCTCCACATCATGAGTAACTTTAAAAAAAAAAAAAAAAAAACACACACACACACACTACAAAAAAAAATTACTTTCAGCGGCGACATTTGGCGGCGACTTTTAATGTCACCGCTGAAGGTGAGACTTTCAGCGGCGACATTCTGTTGTCGCCACTGAAAGTGTGTTTCAGCGGCGACTTTAGTGTCGCCGCTGAAAGTATTGTTTGAAATTTAAAAAAAAAAAAATTTAAAACACTTTAAGCGGCGACTATTAAAAGTTGCCGCTAAAAGTGAGTTTCAGCGGCGACTTTAGTGTCGCCGTTGAAAGTCTTATTTGAAATTTAAAAAAAAAAACTTTAAAACACTTTCAACGGTGACTATTAAAAGTCGCCGCTGAAACTCACTTTCAGCGGCGATTCAATTTCATATTTTTTTATTAATATTTTTTAAAAATAATATTTATAAAATTAAAATAATATTTATAAATTTTAACTATTAATTATTAAATAATTCTATTTAACCTTAATTATTAAAATTATATTATTATTTATTAATATTATATTTATAATTTTATATTAAAAATAATATTTATGATATTAAATTATTATTTATTAAGTAATTTTAATTAAAAAAATTTTTAATTTAAATATATAAATATTTTTTTCGTTTTTATTTAATTTTTTATTATTTTTAATAATATTATATTTAACTAATAATTAATTATATGTATATAATTAATTAATTCTATGTATGTATGTTTATATATATGATAATATTATATATATAATAATATGTAATAATATGACATAGGTTCATTTCGGCGCAACTAGCAGAGACTCACGCGTAAAGGCATCGGCTCCCTGAGGTCGTGGGTTCGAACTGGAGGAGAATCACTTTGAGGAATTATGAGGAGGCGACACGTGGCAGCACGAGGAGGCGACACATGGCAATTGTAAATTAAATTTTAAAAAAAATTCGAATTTTTTTAATAAAAAATTTAATTTTTTGAAAAAAAAAATTAACACTTTCAGCGGCGACAAAAGTCGTCGCTGAAAGTCACCTTCAGCAGCGACTTTTGTTGCCGCTGAAACTATACCTTCAGCGGCGACACAAAAGTCGCCGCTGAAAGTCACCTTCAGCGGCGACAAAAGTCGCCGCTGAAAGTATACTTTCAGCGGCGACAAAAATTGTCGCCGCTAAAACTTTCAGCGACAGTCGCATAGGCGGTGACTTTTTGTCGCCACTGAAAGACTTTCAGCAGCGACTTTTAGACTTTTAGCGGCGACTTTAGTCTTTGTTTTTTGTAGTGACACACAAAAATTAGAGGGAGGATGAAAGACAACAAAGTGAGAAGAAAAAGTGAAAATTATTCTCAAAGTCCAAGATCAGAAGTTATTTAATTTTTTAGATCCCAAGTTTACAACTTATATAACGCAAATTTACTAGTTAAACTATATGAATATTCACTATTAAATAGCTCAAATTTACAAGTCAAATGATATTTACCGTTATTTATCCTCAAACATTAAAAGGTTCTAGCCAAATTGCATAAAACCATTTGAACTTTATATCATATGTAAATAATGCATAAAACCTTTACACCTTTACAATTAATAAACCTCCAAAACTTTTAAATCTATGAAAATAATTAACTTAAAACTAGTCAATTTTATATCCCCTTAAACATTATTTTTATATGCATATAATCCCTTCAAACTTTGATTTATATACACAAAAACCCTTAAATTTTAAGCCATGCCTTTTGCAAATAATAGAGAACAAAATAAATAGTACCCTGATTATGTATTTAAAGGTAAAAAAATGAAGAAGGTTTGTTGTAAATTTTTAGATGTTAGGGATTTAATTTACATACATAAAAAATTCAGGGTGATTTATATTCAACCAAAAACTGTAAAAGTAGAACTATAATTTTTCTTGATAAAAAGAGTATTTACTATTAGGGGTCTTTAGAAATGAAGTTAAAAAACGTCGGAATTTGTACTTTTTTGAAAAAAAAAATAATAGTAAGTGGACGGTGTCAATGTCAGATTATTTGACCTCTTTTTTGTCACGTTTAAAACATCAAATGTGTCTTTGGGGTAGGGTTATACATAAACCAGACTGGGCCGGGTAGGTTATTAGCCCATGGTCTGGTCTGAAAGGGTGTTTGGGTTGGACTAGCCCGGTCCTACCCAGAGGAAAATCCGATGGCAGCCGGGTTGGGTAGACTAGACTAGATTGGACCAGGTTAGTGGTCCAGTATGGCCCAGTCCAGACTTACTCTCTTTTTTAATGAATAACCTCAATTTTTTTCCAGAACCTAAAATTAAACTAACAAATATATATATCTCCTGATCTTGAATCCTAAAACCAAACCTAATGCCAAAAAAGAATCCTAAAACCAAACCAACATATAAATATCTTACATATCATGACTATATCAAAATCCCTGATTTGAACAAATAGATCCATATTCATCATTCATAAGAATATATCATCTAAATATCTTTATCATTCAGCAAATAGATCAATATTCATCAATATCATCAAAGTATCATGAATATCCGGTAATGCTCGGCACCTGGGCAAATAAAAATATGTTGATAAATTCTTCAATATATATATATATATATATATATATATAAAATGACAAACAGAATAATTCATAATTTGCATTTGCTCATAGATAACCATGCATTAAATATGAATTCATCAATAACCTACCCTTAGATAACAACATAAGAAACCAATCAAACCATGGCCATTAAACTAATAAAGTCGGCTAAGAAATCATAATGTTAAGTCAAAACTAAAGCACATGTCATAAACAGATTTTTTGAAAAACAAACAAGAAAAATATTGATTCCAAACAAAGTTGATAGGATAATTATCAAAAAGCTTGATTTGAGTATATTGTGCAAATTTTTTAACAAGATTTGGTCTAATCATATTCCAATGGCACATATTGCAATGTAGAAAAAAGAGTGAAGAACCCAACATTTTTTTAAACTTCTAATGAACCAAGGAACACTATAAGATGCCGAGACAGTAAGACAGAAATGTAGCTTCAAATTATTTCTAAACCAAATAAGGTAGCAAAGCTTGAGCACATACAGAAAGGAACCCAAACTTCGAAATTATATTGCATAATCAAATAGAAATAAACCCAGACAGAAAGGCAAAATGCATAATCGGCTGCAAACAAGCAATAGAATCCAAGACATAATCGGCCAAGATAATAAAATATTGCATAATCAGAATAATAAAATAAGATAATGTAATATAAATCCTATAATAAACTAACATTATTAGAATAAAATACTGCAGAATCCAATAAAGCAACAAAGCACCATGAATAAAGTACACCCTGTTTGGTATTCAACGTCCAAGAATAAAATAAGCTAACCAATAAAATAAGCATCCCCTTTTGAATGAACGACAGAATGAACTCAATGAAAAAGTGACCAACGACCACTGAAGAAGAGAACTTGAGTAAAATACTATAAAATGAATAAAGCAGTAAAGCACTATGAATAAAATACAGTACTACACTCAGTTTGGTATTCAACGGCCAAGAATAAAATAAGCTACCCAATAAAATAAGCATTCCCTTTGCATTAACGACAGAACGAAGCAACGAACTCAAGGGAAAACTGGAAAAGTGACCAATGAACACCGAAGAAGAAAACTTGAAGCTTAAAGAAGAGAACTTGAGGCTTACTTAGTGTTGTGACCGAAAAGTGACGAACTTGAAGCTGTAAGTTCAGAACTCAAGCACAAACGGTCTTCAAGCTTTAAGAACACAACTTGCGAATAGAGAAGAGGAGAAAACTTGTGGACAGACGAGCTTGAGGCACGATCACCTCTAAAATGATGCTAATGCAGTTGCTAGGGGCTGGATTGAATCGATGAGAACGAGAGGACGGAGAGAACTTAGGGTTTTGACTTTCGACTGCGAATGTGGAATGCCCAATGCCAAATGGATATAAGAATAGCCTCTATGCGACGTTGTTTTAAGCTTAGGTTAGATTTTTTTTTGCTGAAGGCTATATGCCTATATCTTAATATATAGTAAAGCAATTAACTAGGTAGGACTGGGCATACTAGTCCAGGACCCTAGCCCAATACCGGTCCTACCCGGACGTCGGGTCAGACAAGATGTTAGTTTGCTTTCCCAATTTTTTGGATTTGGACCGGGTCGGGTCGGGTTAGCTGGGTTTCTGGGATACATGTACAGCCCTACTTTGGGGAAAAATGAACAATTTCTCAAGTTGAAAGAGACAGCACAACTGAAGTCCAAAAACTGTTCAATTACTTACTAATTTTGATTAAAATCAGCTGCGTTGCTACTTCCAAATGGGATTATACAGGTTTTGATATATAAAATATATTAAAGAAAATTATTTAAAACATACAAGTTGAATTTCTAAATAATCAAAATTTTGAGTCATTTAACGAATATCATAACTATAAATATTATATTTTGTTTTATAAATTAGAAAAAGTCATTTGGAAAAAAATGATTTAATTTTTATCAATACAACCAACTACTATAACTTGGAAAAATTCCATTTAAATACTGCGTGAACTTGCAAAACCCACAAAAGTCTGTTAACACTTGAAAATGACATAAATGTGACAAGTATCAAATTGGAATTTTAAAGTGTTGATGCTTTTACCATTTTACCTGTCAACACCCATTTCCATTTTGATACGCATAGAGTAATGAGCGCAAAGTTCCATAAGGCATACAAAAATAGGAAAAACATACTGATATTTAGTACATGTTTACATATAGGAGTCTCTCTGTAGGGCTTGATCAAATATGTACAATTGTCCAAAATGTTCATAAACTAAACTAACATAACCAGTGGCACTATCTCAGGATCCGCACCTTCAATTGCCCGTATCCGCCGCTTTGTCCTTGGAGCCACTAGCTCCTACTGGAATTTGATATTTAATTGAAAAGGGTGATATTCAAAAAAATCTTAGTAGTAAAAGACAATCTACTATAGAAAATGCAATAATGAATGTGCCAAATACCACATACAGCAATATTATAATCACATATAATTTGGTTCGGTTGGAAATGTTCAAAGCCAACCACTGTTGCAACCCCTACTTGTGTGCATACCTTAGCTGGGCTCAAAACCATAGATTGGGCATAACTTGGTTCGATGTACCCTAAGCACTATGATCGGTCATGTTCACTGTACCCGTAGGCACCATGTTCGGTCATGTTCGGTGTACCCAAAGGCACTATGTTTGGTCATGTTCGGTATACCCGTAGGTATTGTGCATCATACATATTGCAGAAGATGGTATACACAAAGCATATAAACATTGACATAATGTATGCAAGATAGAGTTACTACCTTAAACCCTTTTTACTACTTGACAACGTGCACCTCGATATGCGTGCCAGCAACTCAAACTCTCAAATAGGTCCTAAAACATCAAATGTACTCTTTCAGGCACTTTCATAGTGTTTATACTGGTTACATAAGTCTATTACAAAAATTTACTAAAATGCCCCTGAGGACCTAGCCCCGTCGTACTTGGTCTGACCGTATTTTTTCTAAAATTTTGACCTAGGCTATTCTGACATATCTCTCCCAAGAAATCCATTTTCAGACTCAGAATTACCAAATTCATTGCCAAAAGATTAGAATGCCCCTGGCAGCCCCTATTTCAGTGTTTCAGGGGAGTTTTTGTAATTATGTTTTTTTGGGTTTTTCTGAAAAAGTGATCAATTGTAACCTCACCTAATTTTCCCTCTTGAACTCAATGAAATCATTAGATCATCAAAAATCCAACTCTAACCCCTTGAACTAGAGTTGGCCAAAACCTAGGATTCTTCTCGAAAAATCGGGGTTTTCCAATTCTGGCTCCTCAGACTTGCTTCTTTCAACTCTTAATCACTTTATTAACCATTCAATTATGTTAAAACCTCTATTTAGACTCAATTTTGGCAGCATAATATTTAGGGTTCAATGTTTCCCAAATTTCACTGGAAGCATTATTCACCTTTCTATTTCCAATATTTAATTCCCATGGCCATGAATATTCATCATTTTATTGAATATCTTACATTTTTACAATACATCCTTGGTGAATAATATTTGGGGCATTACAGTTCTCCCCCACTTAAATAAATTTCATCCCCAAAATATGCTACACATACATAGCCATAAACTCCAAGTAACACTTTCTCGTATTCAGTTCTTTTTGATTATATCCATACTTCAAATCCTGGTGGTCATAGTACAATGCTATGGTCACACCATAAAGGTTACATCTCCATATTTCAATGCAACACAATTGCTACTAACTCAAGATTATATGTGGGATAATAATTAAATTTCAGTGAGGTTTTCATTCTCTAATTGCATAAGCCAATACACAGTCATGCCACATTAAAACACTTCACAATCCATGCCTATTGGCAACAGTAAGGACAATGAAGGTCCATAGTGGATTTGGGTTATCGGTATCGGTGCTGATGTTGGTTTACGTTTTAGCTCAGTAATTTCCTGTCACAATTATGGTCTTACAGATAATGTTGAGTTGTTTTTTTCAATTTAACTTTGTCAAAGGCAAAGCTATTCTGGAGAAATTTGGAATAAATTTTTTGGTAATACCCAAAAAACTGCGTAACTCAGAAACAGTCTTCGGCCTTTTTCAATTTAGTATTGCTTCCACATTTCAAGTATCCACCAAGACTCCCTGTTGTGAGACTATATGGCTTAGAGAATAAATTTCCAAAAGCCAGAACTCACATTCCTATAAACTTGGCATAGAGTTTCTTAGAATTCAGTGTATTCAACTTGATTCTTAAATTATGTTCACGTTTTGATCTATTCCATGAATAGACCAGTATATCATCCCTCAGGATTACCATGTACCCTTGTTAACCTTTATACAACTATCTCTCAGCCTCAGTGGCTAAAAGAAAGTTAAGGCTAATTTCGGTGTTAACTTGTCATTATAAATTGAGATAAATTACTTCCCACAATTGAGAAACACATTATTTGCTATCAGCCAGTCAATACTTAGAATAATTTCCATAATTAATATATTCTCCTTATCATTCATTATGTAATAAGTAAATAACCAGTTTCTAAATCATATATGTCTTGTACTAAATTGTCATTATAGTAAATCATACCTTGAGTCGGTTCAGGAGATTTCCTGGCTTCCTCCTGAGTAATCGTATACACTCGGCCTTATGCTCTTGGCCTGGGTTCAGTGGAATGTTGTTGTTGCTATAGGCAATTGCTAGCATAATGCCCTGGCTTACAACAACAATAACAAGTTATTGATCAGTTTGAAGCTTGAGTTACTGGTGGAGCTTATGGTAATTGGGCACCACTACATGTTTAGCCAGGATGATGTGGCTTGCTATAATACCAGCTTGACCTGCCTTAAATGGGTCTTTGACTACTCTGACCCTCAGCTTGATTCGATTTCTTATTTTCACTCATGGCTGGTCCACCTAGTTCTTTTCGTTTTTATGATAAACCACCACTTCTAGAAGCACCCTTGTTATTGTCTTTAGCAGCCAAACTCAACATGCGTTTCTTAATGAAACAACATTCTTCCACTACTTTTCTAAACTCAGTGAAATGCTGTGAAATTAGTTTCTCTTACATCTCTGATCTTAGCCCCTCAATCAACATATCAGCACTCCATTCATCGCTATTGTGAAGCTTGTGGTATGCTGAATACTGGGATAATCTAATATATTGAGCCAGATAATGATCAAAGGTTTCACTGTCATGTTGTTGAATGCTAAGAATTCCTTGTCTTTTTCACACCTGACGGATAAGGGAAAATGTTTCTCATTAAACTATTATTGGAATAATTCCCAGGTGATTGGAACATTCCTTTCCCTCAAAACCAGTTCTATGTTTTTCCACCATTGGTCTGCGTCACCCTCTGGCTTGTATATAGCTAATAAGGCTTTTAATTCATCTAGGTACCGTAGCATATTGATAATTTTCTCTAAACGGGATAACCAGTCCTCTGCAATCTGTAGGTCAAACTTTCGTTAGAATATAGGAGGCTATTGTTTTCTGAATCTACTTAACCAAGTTTGAATGTCTGCTTCAGGCTTTGGTAAAATATCCTTTGGTGGAGGTTCCTTATGTTATTCCTCCTCACTATTTCCTCTGATAACCTCTTATAGGCGATCTTCTAGACGATCTTGCCTAATCTGTACTTCCCTTAAATCTTCTCTAATTTCATTCATTGTAGTTTGTTGTTAATTGAGCATATCTAAAATTTGTTGCTGGAATGGATATGGTCTAGGACCTTGTCCTTCTTCATTATCACCATGTCTGCCTTGTTCTCGGCCTCTACCTTGTAGCCTACCGCACATCATCTCTATAATTCACGCTACATGAAAATAAAGGTAGGTAAATTTCTATATAAAGCAAGGGAATTCTTGTTATTCCATAAAATTCAGGGTGCACAAATCTGTCATAGTTAATATACATATGATTTTCACAGTAGTTACAGAAAGATAGAAACATCATATAACCTATAAACTACTGTATATGACATACTTGTCCTTTTTACTTTATATAACACCTAAGTTACATGCAACTTCCTAAGGGGTCACCTGCCCTAGGATTACCCTGGGTCAAGCACAATTAACTCTCTATGTACCCTCTCAAAATACCGACTCTGGCTTTGTATTCTTCTGTTTGTCGGTTCCACATGACTGCCCTTATCTCAAAATACTTGTCGGTCACCTCTGATCACAAAAATTTACCACCTAGGTCTCACATCAGTCTACGTACATAAATCCCTCTACTAGCAGAGTCATATGATCCAAGAACACCTAGAAGTTCCTGCTCGAACCCTTCTACATAATATTGACCTTCTGTCTATTCCAGTATGTTGTATCTGAGAAGAAATCCATTGTAGTATAAGCTCTAAACTCATCAGTAAAATCCACCTCCATATCATCCTGGAGTCGGTACATCATCTCCACGAGTCTCAAGAACGCAAGGTACCGAGTGTGGGGAGTAACATGACCTGACACTGCTTGGTGATATTGGCTCTGAAGATAATACCACAACTTCGGGTCTAGCTGTAGCTCGTACTCCACCACCGCTGGCTTAGCCTAAGACTCACGATCACTCGATTCGTCCTCTGGGTACTCCTCCGGATCCTCATTAAGGTCTTTCTTTGGATCCTGCCCCGTCTCCCTGACCTACGACACCCTTGGTGATGCTGGCCTTGGTTCGGGTCCATAAACTGTCGTACTGGCACATTTTTCTGTGCCATCTGCATCATATGAACACTTCCAGGCCCATAGTACTCTATGAACAGCTGGCCGTCCGGGATATGCTGTTCTAGCGGCTACTGGTGCACCGATGGTTCTCCCTCAGATGACTTGCTTGAAGTGCTCATGATCCTATCATCATGCAAACAATACCATATCAGTATACTATTCTGATAATGCCAGAACTGCTTTAAAGCTCTATCAAAACATCCTAGGCTCTGATACCAAAAATGTCAATAACCATTTCCATTTTGATATACACAAAGTAATGAGGGCAAAGTTCCATAAGGCATACAAAAACAGCAAAAACATACTGATATTTAGTACATGTTTACATACAGGAGTCTCCTCGTAGGACTTGATAAAATATGTACAATTGTAAAAAACGTTCATAAACTAAACTAACATAACTACTAGCACTATCTCAGGATTCGCACCTTCAATTGCCAGTATCTACCGCTATGCCCTTAGAGCTACTAGCTCCTACTGGAATTTGATATTATTGAAAAAGGGTGAGATTCAGAAGAATATCAGTAGTAACATACAATTTACTATAAAAAATGCAATAATGAATATGCCAAATACCACATATAGCAATATTATAATCACAAATAATTCGGTTCGGTTGGAAACGTTCAAAGCCAACCACTGTTGCAAGCCCTACTTATTCCATACCTCAGCTGGGCTTAAGACTACAGATTGGGCATAACTTGGTTCGGTGTACTCATAGGCACTATTGTAATATCCCAATTTTTTATTAAGGGCTAATCATGATTATTGTGGATAATTATGAATTTAATTGGAATTATTATTGTTTTATGGCAATATTAATTAATATGTCATAATTATTGAAAAATTAGAGGAATGGGAATATTGGTCATAAATTGGTAATTAATGCGGAAATTAATTACTAACTAAGAGGAAATTATGTGTGAAATTAATTGGCTAATGGAGAGATTAGAGGAGCTAATTGGTGACTTATTTGGTGAGAACCAATAGCATTGTGACATGTGGCAAAATAGGGTGTGGGTGTGAAGGTCAAATTAATTAAACAATTATTTCTCTCTCCTTCCTCTCATTTCTTGTTTTGTTGGTGGCATAGGAGGGAGTAGCATCATCATTGTTTTCCTTCTTCCTCTACACTCCATCTCTCTTCTCTCTCTTCTTTCTTCCATTTTCGGCAGCCATTGTGGGCAAGAGAGAGGAAGAAAAGTTGGTGATTTGGGTAAGTAAATGCCCTCCATTGCTCAAACACCATTCATTAAAGTTGTTCCATGAGTGATAAGCTTCATTTTGGTGGTTGTAACTTGTCTATTGGCTATGGGTTGTGATCACACGAAAATCTAGTTGTTGGAGAATCAAAGAGTGTTTTTAGAGAAGTTGAAGAGGTATGTGAAACCAATCTATCTATCTAAGTTTTATGCCATTTGAAATAGTTTATAATTTCTAAAAATTTTGGCTTGAATCTGAAAATGAGAGCCACTGTTCATTTGGTATGTTTTTGGCATGAGAATGGTATCTTGGAATGAGTTTAGGATAGATAGATTGATTGGTGATTGAAATGTGATGTTTGGATGAGATTGGTATTTTGTTGATTTAGTTGCCCAAAACCTAAAGCATGATAATGGAGTAGGATTTTGAAGATCCCATTGAGTTTATTGAGTGTTTTTCTGTGGGGATGGCTTTAGGTAAAGTTTTGTGTCCAAAGGGATCAATTGGGCAAGTGTTAGGAAGTTTGGTCTGTTTCTGCGTTTTTTGGTTCTAATAGAATCACTCGAGTGATTCGGGATTCACTCGAGTGAGGGATGATGATCACTCGGGTAGGGTTGAACAATGCTCGAGTGCTGTGCGTATCTTCTGTTTCTCTTCAATTTTTCTGTTGTGCTTTCTGGAAAATCCAAGAGTGCATAGTATCACTCGCGAGTGAGGGATGAATATCACTCAAGTGAGCTTCCATGTGCTTGAGTGACTGGTGAATTTGGAACCAAGGACTTGCCTCTCGGGTTTTCACTCGCGGGCATGGTGCAAGAGTGTGCCTTCTCACTCGAGGGTATGGGGTATCTGCTCGAGTGAGCTGTGTTGTGCTCGAGTGCAGTGAGCCATTTGGGCTACTACCATTTCTCTTGTGCTCTCGGGTTCTTACTTTCTGTACTTCACTTTCAGGTGCTCGAGTGAGGCATTTGGCTTTCACTCAGGTGAGGTCCAGTGTGCTCGAGTGATCCTGTCTCTAAAAAACTTCTTTGTGCTCTCGGGTATGCACTCACTGTCTCTTACTCTCTGGTGCCCGAGTGCAGACCATACCATCACTCGAGTATCCGTACAATCTCACTCGAGTAAGGCCATCTTCACTAGAGTGTCTCAGTAGAAAATGTCAGTTTGTGTTTCCAAAAAGGAGATCTTTGGGATAGTTCTTCCAACCCCTTAGGGCTATGGTTAGAGGTATTCTTGAGTACTAAAAGAGCAATAATGATAACCAATTAAGTGTTATGAAGACATTGAGAATTGGAATAGAGAAATAACTCTTCGTCCCTAATTATGATTCTAGGATACGATATTTGCCCGACGCAGGAGAGACTGGTGCCAAGGAACGCTCGGAAGGACTCAGGTAGTGACTTTTCTCTCATGTTGTGTATGATACTTGGTATGCATGTTTATCATTGTGAATGTGTTATCGGCCATAGGGCATTACAGCGCGAGCAGTTCAGCGTGAGCCGTCGTAGGGGGCAATGCTCATGATACCTACCCCAGCCATTGTATTTGCCGTTGTAAGTGCTGAGGCTATGTTATGGAATCGTGGATTTCTATTTGAATATCCAGCCCATGGGGCTACGTGTTGTGTTGAGTATCCAGCCTGTGGGGCTGTGTGTTGTGAAATATTTTATATGAATCCCAGCTGTGGTGATATATGTGATATGTTCATGTGGATTGTGCAATACAACAAGTAGTTCAGCGTGAGCCGTCGTAGGGGGTGATGCCCATATACCTACCCCGGCCGTTGCAACTGTTGTTGGGATTGCTGTGTGTTGTATGGATGATTTACTTTCATGCTTTGATGGTGTGCATATTATGAGTGATTTGTTACTACGGGGATTCTTTAGAATCTCACTCTCCCAAAATTAAACATTTTAGACAGGGCTGAAGGATCAAAAGGCAAGTGAGTGACGAAGAGCGGGTAGAGCTCCGTGTTAGGAGTTCCTTTTTGGTTAATGGTTATCATTGTATATCATTTGGGTAATTTTGGTAGGGACAATTGTATATATTGGATTTTGTGTAATCCCCCAAGTAAAGGGTATAAATTGTGGGCTTTGTGCCTTTGTGTAAACCCTTATGTAATGAATGGAACCCGAGTGAGTCGGGAATTTACTTTGCACTCTGATATTTGTAAATGGAATCTACCTATACAGGCCATATTTGTTTAGTATTGTGAATATGAGACCATTGTGGAATAGATGTTGTAAAATTTTTTTATAAACCTTGATTTTGGGAAGTTTAATTTTGAATAAGCCTCAACTCATCGTACGGTCTCTAATTCGAACTTAATTACATGTTTACGAACGTAAATCTCGGCCCAAGGAGGGAAGGGGGTTACATTTGTGATATCAGAGCTATAGTTCCTGGCAAGGTGAGGATTTGCTAGGATAGCTCCCTTAGTTAGCCTTAGTTCTTTGACTTAAGGTAGCTTGATGATTGATAATTGTTGGTTGTATACCATGAGTATTTCTACTTTTTATGGATATATCTAAGTCTTATGGATTATGTGTATACATTTGCCTTGAAACTGACATGGTGAATCATTGTAGAGTTAAAGGACAACATGGTTCACCTTAGAGTCAGACAAGAGGGTTCGGAGGTTAAGGAGTTGAATGACAATCCTCTAGACCCAATGTGAGAGATGATAGATCTTATCCGGGAACAATGAGATATGATCCGTGAGCTGAGAGAAGAGCTCCAGGAAGAAAGGGCCAAGCGTAATGAGGAAAGGGCCCAGTCAACTCATGAGGAAACTCAACCAGAGACTCATCATGAGGACACAGCTGAGGGGTCCAATGGATCTCACGAATCCCCACCTCACACGGTACCTAATCAAGAGTCCCTAGGGGTGCCGGCTCATGAGGAAAGAGACTTGCAATACTGGGTCTTTAAGTTTTGAATGCATCTACCTCCAGTGTTCAAGGGGAGGTTTGAGCCCCAAATTTCTGAGGACTGGTTGAATTGTCTAGAGAAGATTTTTGAAGTCCTCGAGTGTGCTACGGAGGTAAAGGCGAAGCTAGCTTTGTATAAGCTAGAGGGGGATGCAGACCGGTGGTGGCGGAATGTCGCCATGACACTTAGAAGCTGGAATGTTCCATTGACTTGGGAGGTGTTCCAAGAAAAATTCAATGAGAAGTAATTCCCCAAGTTCGTTAGATTGGAAAAAGAATTTGGGTTCTTGGCTATCAAGCGGGGAGATACGGAGAGTTTTGATGAGTATCTTTCCCATTTTGTCCGGCTATCTCGGTACTCTACACATCTCCAGGATAGGGATAATGAGGAGTGGAGCTCTGATTTGCTTATCAGGGGCTTGGGCTTGAGGCGTGTCACCCAAAACCACATGATAAACACACTGCCTCGTTGGTGATTTAACTTGAAGCATTATTCACCTTTCTATTTCCAATATTTAATTCCTATGGCCATGAATATTCATCATTTTATTGAATATCTTACATTTTTACAATACATCCTTGGTGAATAAAATTTGGGCCTTTACATTGCCCTTCAATTTAAAAAAAGAAAAGAAAAATTGCCTCTTGCCAGAGCAGTACAGCCAGCTGGCCACCACCTGGTTGGACCATCCGGTGGCTTGAATTGCGGTTGCTGGAACTCCGACGCCAGTGGCCTCTTTTTTGTAGGGCAATTTTTCTTTAAGAGAAAAAAATTGAAGGGGGCAAGGTGTGGGATCAAACCCACCCCATCCTCTTTGCAAAAGGGCTTGGCGGTGATTGGGCCATCAAGCTCCTTTGATATATATATACATTAATATATATATATATATGTATAATATAAATAAAGGTATAATGACTTTAACAAAATTAGTAATGAAAATAATAAAATGTGTAGTGATATTGACTAAACGAGTAATAGAATTAATAAAATACGTAATGCATAATGGTATTAATATAGATATATTACTCGTTTAGTCAATATCATTACGCATTTTATTATTTCTATTACTTATTTTGTTAAAGTCATTATGCCTTTATATATATATATATATATTAATGTGTATATATTACTCGTTTAGTTAATATCATTATGCATTTTGTTATTTTCATTACTAATTTTGTTAAAACCATTATGCATTTATTTATATTATACATATATATATATATATATATATATTACTTGTTTAGTCAATCCCATTACTTATTTAGTCAATATCATTACACTTTTTGTCATTTTCATTACTAATTTTGTTAAAGCCATTATACATACATATATATATATATATATGTGTGTGTGTGTGTGTGTGTGTGTGTGTGTGGGTGTATATATATATATCAAAAGAGCTTGATGACCCAATGGCCACCAAGCCACTTTGGAAAGGGGGTGGGGTGGGTTCGATCCCGCCCCTTGCCCCCTTCAGAATTTTTTTAAAAAAACAAAATTTCCCAGAAAAAAGGCCCTTTATGGCAGAAGCTCAGGCTACCATAGGCCAACCGGCAGTAGTGCTCCAGCAAGGGGCATCTTTTCTTTTTTCTTTTTAAATTAGGGGATAAAATGGTAAAAGCATCAACACTTTAAAATCCCAATTTGATATCATCACCTTTACGCCATTTTCAAGTGTTAATAAACTTGTATGAGTTTTGAAAGTTCACGTGGTATTTAAATGGAATTTTCTCTTATAACTACTTAATTTCAACTTTCATAATAATAAAAACAACAACAACAACAAAGCCTTATCCATTAGGTGGGTTGGAACTTTCATATCTAATGTTGATCAAATTTTGAAATTGCCTAACTATGGTTTACTAATTTATTAGCAATGTAAATTTTTTTTTAATATTGAAATATTGAAGCATATTATTGTCATTATGATTTATATTTTATATTATTATCATGGCTGATTGAGAACATTTTATTATTTATATGCCATAAATGTATGTGCCAGTCTTCTCAATTTTTTTTTTGTTTCTATCTTTTTTATTTTCCTTTCATAAAGATATAGGAGCCTGATAAGTAAAGAGTCAAAATTAGCTAAATACTCTCATAGGTTTTTGGGAAATTTTTGCATCTTTGATCATTTGCCTCCTCTTTCCTAGGAAAGGAGGAGAATGAGGGAGGTTATTTTTTAATTTATTTTGTTTTTGTTAGTTTCTTGTTATTGCTATGTACTCTTATTTTGAGTAATGTATTCTAGTTTTCATTCAAAAAAGAAATTAGATTGATTAGTACGCCTTTGCAATGACAATTAGAGAATTTAAAAAGTAACCATTTAATTGTAATTTATTATGTATGAGTTAAATATGTATTGGATGGGCTGGATCTCTCATTAGTACAAGAATGAGAAATGAAGAAAAAAGTAGTGTATAATGTGTTTAATGTGTGAGCAACACTTTCCTTTAGGCTTAATTCACCCCCACTAATACTTATCTTATAGGGTGCAATTTGGATTGATGGGCGAATTTCCTACAGGACATAATGAAGACCCTTAAGTGTGGATTGCACTCCCAACAATCAAGCCAACACAACAATAGCTTTTACAAAGTGATCATTTGACTTTATCTTTGTATTCATTCAAGGACAAAGGCAACGAGTTTGACCTCTTATTGTTTTATGATTTCTGATATTGTATTGTGTTTTTTGTCACAAATAAAGTGATGGTGTAGGGCATTTATAGACCATGAAGTGATGTCTTGAAGTGGTGCCCCTTGAAGCAACTCCTCCTCAATTAAAAGTCATAATTATATGTTAGATTCATAAACCCTTATAAACCAATATAACTTAAATAATCAATGGTTATTTAAAGCAACTCTTCCACAAAGAGTTACACCTTTATAGTATGTAGGGTTTTCTTAAAAAGCAACACACACTATCATTAAGAACCTTTATTCATAATCTTTCATATGTGTTTCTAGGAACCAAATAGACATAACCTTGGTGACCTTTAGTGATATAACTTCCTACACAACCCTTCACAAAAATTCCTTAATTTATAAGGACATGACTTTGCAACAAACACATCTCTTTATTTTAAAATATTATAACAATCCCCCACCATTTTAAAATAATCACAAACTCTTATCTCATGTTGTCAGTAAACATATCTCAAGGATTTGAACCTTTACTTAAGTAAGACATGGTTTCACCCATTCGAAATAATATGGTAGACTAGGCTTTGAACTAATTATTCTATATGAACATGTGTGTATAAATTATGTAACCACCTTCATAATTATGATTCGAAATACATATTTTAAAATGAAATAGAGACCAATAATAATCAAACTCATTTACAATCCCTTCCTTATGGAGGGGTTTTCACAAATATTTTCAAAATTTATGCCTTACCCTGGTCTCAAATTCCATAACTCGAATATAATTACCCTGTGCAGTTACATCACATTTACATATCAGAGTGTACAACAAAATCCCGGCAACCCCCGGGTTTCATACATAAACTAAGGGTTTATAAATTCCCATTAGGGGATTACATCACTGTCTCCAAAACAACATTTATAAGATATACAGTGATCTCCCAACAAAACATGATAACCAACACCGAAATATAAATCTCCTTAAGGAGCCCTATCCGCCCTTGGTCGTCTCCTTTCCCTTGGAGCCACTTGCCCTGTCTGAAGGTTAGTCAATGGAAAGAATGAGATTCAAAAGAATCCCAGTAGTAACAAATCACTCGTACCACATGTAATCACAAAGCATGCAAGAAAATCATCAAGCAGCATCACAGCATGCCGGCTGCCACATATGCACATAATCACATAATCTCATCCTCCGTATTCCACTGCCCCGAAGGCACAGTCCTCCCACCGTCAACACCGATGGGCCGCGGGTGAAGGTTACACAAATAACCTTTCGGTTTTCACAAATAGCCTTACGGCTTTCACATAGTCTCATCCCCCGGATTCCACCGTCCCGAAGGTACGATCCTCCCACCGTCAACACCGACGGGCCGCAGGTGATAGACACACAAACAATGATCAAACAAACATACCATGTATCACATATAGTATAAGGGAAAAGAGTCACTACCTTGTTCTTTCCTGACGTGCGCCGGCACAGGTTGCTTGCGATAAGGACAAATGTCGAACCCTATAAACCAAAGTCAAGGACGACAGGTTATTCTCTATTCCAAATTCTCACCTTCAGAACACTTAAAGTTGGTTATCACTTGGACTCTTTAGGTGGCTACTAGAAGCTTAGACACTACCTAAAGGGTTGGGGAGTACTATCTCAAAAACTACCTTTTAGTGTGCATCGTAAAATGTGCTAACCACTGGGCTCACAACTTGGTCCTACAATTCCAAAATACAATTTAGACACTTCCATAGTGTTTCTGGGGGTGATATGAGCCTATTATGAAAATTTACAAAAATGCCCCCGTGGACCCGGCTCGGCCGTACCCGGTCTGGCTGTACTTTTCCCGAAATTTTGACATGGGCTATTCTAACATATTTTCGCCCAAGGAATCCATTTCTAAACTCGAAATTATCAAATTCAATGTCAAATTACAACATTAACCTTGACAGCCCCACTTTAAGGGTTTTAGGGGCGTTTTCGTAATTATGCTTTTTCGGCCTTTTTCGAAAAAGTGACCAACTGTAACCCCACCTAATTTTCGCTCCTGAACTCAATGGGACCATCAAATCATTGAAAATCCAACTCTAACCCTCAGATCTAGCCCTGGCCGAAATATTGGTATACTTTGGAAAGAATCGGTGTTTTTCGGTTTCGGCTCTGTAAACGTGTTCCTTTCGACTCATAACCGCTTTATTAATCATTACATTAGGTTAAAACTAACATTAAGACCCAATTTGGGCAGCATAACCCCTAGGCCATATCATTTCCAAACTTTAAAACCAATGGCAATCCGGCGAAATTTCATCGATTAAATTGCCCACAGCAGCCAGAATAAGCAATATACGAAAGTTTGGAAGTTACCTCAAGCTCCCACTAGCTTTTCCTCAAGGTGGCTGAAAACCCTAGCCTTAGCACACCCAAATTTGTGCTCCACAAACCTTGAAGAACATAGAAGAATAGCTTAGGAGCAGAGTTATACGCGTTAGGTAAGGATTTACCGAAGAAATCGACTTACCGTACAAGTTCTCTTCTCCTTCTCTCTCTAGAATTTCTCATACCTTCTCTCTCTTGTTGCAGCTGAATGTCATGGTTTTGGGCTGATGGAGGAGGTGGATGATGATTTAATATAATATAATATTATTTTCTAATTATTTACTAAATTTCCATCAATTTCGGATTTTTACAAAATTCTGGCAGATTTCTGCCCAAACTTTGAAAAACCATAACTAATTCTATAAAAATCAAAATAGGGTGTTCCCAAAGCCAATGGAAAGATATTTAAGTCCTATTTATTGGAAAAATATGGATCACTGCATTTAATAACCTCAAAAATACAGAATTGCACAAAAGTCCATAGTGCTCCAAAACATATTCCAGTTTCCATCCCAAACTTTGGAAAATCATACCTCTTGGCTCACAAATTGAAATGGCACAACTTATATGTCCATTTTGAATCTTGGAATGTGAAATTTAAGACTGGAAAATTTCAGAATTTTGAGACACCATTTGCATATTTAAAACATCCATACAAATAGACTGCCCTATACAGAGTTTCAAAGGACAGAGTTTCCAACTTTTGCACAATTGTTCCCGATGGTTCCAATTTCACAATAAACACTCTCCCCACACAAATTTCTACAAGGAAGCCATTGGAATCATTAAAATATCCAAATTCCCATCACCCATTCTCCAAAAGTGTTTATTCAACAATAATTACATTCATTTTTGAAGTCATTAGTCCTTAATCGCTTTTTCGGATATTACAAATTATGCCTGGGATCTCAGGACATTGTATGCCACTTTAAATAATACGTTTAGTCGTGGCCTTGTGTCCGTATCTTTTCATGAGAGCTTTTCAAAGTCAAGCATTTGAACTTTTAGAAGCGGCCCCCCTGCATTCTTATATAGGTAGACTTTTTTAAGAACATTACCATGATAAATGTTCCAGCAAATATATGTTTGCAAGTCCATTAAGAGCCAAATTAGGCTCAACTTACCCCCTTTTAGTCTTATAGTTATGAAGTGCTTTGCCAACCTGGGATATATTAAAAAGTCAAGTACTTGCAATCACTCTGATAGCGTACTTTCACTATTGAACTCAAGACTTGATATGATGGTCAAGTGTGAGTTGGGTTTCTACTATTGGTGATCAAAGTTTATAGAGCTTAAATCCCATACCTTTTAATGTTTTTAACACCAAATCCATTGTCAAACCTTTTGTCAAAAAATCTGCAAGATTTAATTTAGATCTTATGTAACTCATGGATATTACTCCATTAAAAATCAAATCTTTCACATAGCTATATCTCAAGCTAGTATGTTACGACTTTCGATTATAAACTTAGCTATAAGCCCTTACTAGAATAGATTGACTGTAACAATGAATATATATTAGTGTTAATTTCATACCAGAGTCAAATAATGACACTATTATTAAAACTACCATAACTAAACATGTAAATAGAATTTATAATTCTATCATTCCCTCTTTTCTCTAAGGTCTTGTGAAACTGTCATTCCTCCACTACATGTACCTTCTCATGATACTTTTTGTTGAGTATTGGTGCCTTTTGTATCATGAATATTATGCCATACTCCTTTTCTAAAAGAAGATAATCCCCAAGTTACTCAAGGAAAGTATTCAAACCATGTTCAATCCATGAATTTATTCTATAACACAGATTCCATCAAGCATTCTAATTAAAATTAGAACACAACATGATAATTATCAAATTATCTAATTGACCATAGAATTTCTCATGATAATTATCAATTTATTAAATACAAAATCTATCATGCTTCTTATCACTTTCTAGTCATGATTATAATTGCAAGATTCCAAGAACCAATAAACCACATAATTTTAGCCAAATAATTACATAATACCATATCATGAATGAACCTCATGAATATATAAATCATATTTCATAAAGAAAGGAAAATAGATACTTATCTCTCTCTTTTGCCATTGACCAAAGGAATTCAAGGTTATTCGTTTGTGAAGTTTTTGGATTGAACCATCCATTTCTTCAAAAGAGCAAAACTAGTGCCATCTTAGGAAGTTTCCTTCTTCATATCTTTCTGAAAGAGGCAAGCTTCACTCAAGAGGGGGTGAATTGGGTGATGTGACAAATTTTTCATGTGTTACGGTGTTATGGAGATTGAAAAGAGAGAGTAGAGATAATAGAATTTGCACATAGAGAGTTACACTAGTTCTGCCCAACCCCAGGCCTACATCCAATCCTTAGAGATCGACACCCCTAAGATTTTCACTAATCTTCCAAGATTCAGTGGGCTCTTAAAACGTCATAAGACAACAACTGTCCTCGTAAGGACTATGAGCAGAAATATTCTACACTAAGAATTTTCTCTCCCCTTTATGGCAAGTCTTACAAGCAGAACAATCCCTATGACCTTTCTCTCCTGCTTACACATGCAAGTCTAACAAGCAGCAATGTTCTCTCCTACTTACACCTCTGTAAGTCTTACAAGCAGCAATGTTCTCTCCTGCTTGCACCTTGTAAGTCCTATGAGCAGAAAGCCCTAATAGGAATGTTCTCTATAGCTTTACCCATAAGGAAATCTAACATCTCAAGGTCCCTTTACCTTGAGATCAAATTGAAAATATAATTTGACGTGTTTATAGACTCTCTCACAGAGTGGATATGATAATCACTAAAGTATAATATGAATTCAGATATGAATATAAAAGTATAGACTCTTATAAGGTTTTTGATATATTCTCTTGTGGTATATTCTTTGTCTTTCATCTGTCTTCGATGCTCTGTATTTATAGCAAGTCTTGAATACCTGTTGTGTAATGTGCTGTTGAGGAGTGGGATGTTCCGTTATTAAACTGAATGTCACGTTATGGAGCAAGATGTAAGCGTTTGTGTCTTCAGACATTCATTCATGGTAGGTCAACTAAATGTGATGTAGTTGTCCGGCAGTCGGTGTGTAATAATGATGTTCGCCATAATTGACTCTCTCATTTGAATCTGTGATCCGAAAGTTCATTTTCTTGTTTCACACTTGAAATATATGTTAGACAACATTTAGGTATAATAGCAAGTGAAAACATAATTTAATAAATATCATTTAACCATATTCGAATTGTTCACTGTGACTCTGATTGCATTCAGTTTGTGTGACAGATGCACTCGAGTTCTTCTGTCTCACTCGAGTGTACTTGTTCACTATTGAGTGTCACCTTTCACACTCGAGTTCTCTTTGAAATTTGCATGCCCATACAGAGTAAACTTGATCACACTTTCAAGTGCATGAGATAACTTTCAAGTATTGGTGCTCACATTGAGTTCTTGAGCCACACTTGAGTACACTTGTCTATTGTCACATTTTCAAGTTGCCTCTACCAAGTACTTGCAAGTGTGAGCTTTGCACTTGCAAGAGTGTTCATGTAACACTCGAGTGCACAATCATGAACTCGAGTGCTCAGGCTGTTCAACAGCTCTTTACTTGGTTCATGCAGAAAGTGTTAAGATTGGATTGGAAGTGCAGCACCACACTCGAGTGCCTTACCGCTCACTCAAGTGCACATTACATGTCAGCTTGATAAGGTTTTCTGGTCCTGCTTTAGAATGTAAGGTTGCAATAGTTCACTTAAAAGTATTGCTGCAGGACTCAAGTCTTAGTCCCTCACTCTAGTGCATATATAGACACTCGAGTGCACTTCATGGTTTTAGGATCTTGTTCCTCTTGGGATAACACTTGCAGGGCTTCACTTTTAGAACTTGAGTGAACTTCTTTTCAACACTTGAGTATTGAGCCAGAACTCAAGTGTACCAATAAATTCTTGATTCTGCTTAACTGTCTGTGAAACACTAGTATATTCACACTTCTTGGACATACGTGCTAAGGTACATAGAACTCGAGTGCATTGCTGGAACTTGAGTGCAGCTGTAGGATTTCAGTTTCTGCAAAAGCTTTTGTGTCACACTTGTGAGAGTGTGAGTACAAACTCAATTATTTCATAATCAAAACTCAAGTTCATCAGAACTCAAGTGCATTAGTCATTTTGATCTGCAACTTCTGTGAACTTATAAAATACGTTTGATAATCTAATTGGCTCATGTTTACATCTTCAAAACATTAATTCCTTTACAAAACAATATACTAACACTTTGTTATCATTAAAACATGGATTCTAACATTCTCCCCTACCTTAGTGATGGTTTTGAAAACTTAATTTGTTTTGTAGACCTTGTTGAAAACTCTTATTTGATTTTCAAATGCATAATCATCAAAGTTACTTCAAAGTTAGTTCAAAGTTGTTTGCTGCTGTTTGGCACTTTTCATCAAGTTGTCTGCAAGATTTTCATTGCAATACTTGTGATTAGATCAATTCATAGTATATGGTTCAAATTCATAACTTATTCTTTAGAATTCACAATTGAACAACAAATGGAATATAACTTTATAAATTAATTAATTCACTAACAAAGTTCATTACAAGGTGAAAAATACATGGAAAGCTTAAAAATGCTCCCCTTTAATCTATGACCCCTATTAAAAGCTCAAAAGTTCCACAAAAGAAAAAATGCCATCACTCCTTTTTCTCCCTCATTTTGTCTTCATCAAAAAAGGGAGGCTGAGGGAAAGTGATAGGGTCAGTATTATGATCAAGCTATGGTAGAGTATATAAGACTAATGCAGTAGAGGGATCAATAGGGTCCGGCACAAAAGGTAGTGAAGATGGCTGAGTAGTAGGCTGCTGAGAGGATTGACCATTCAATTTGACATCTATAGTGGTGAGGTGATAAGATCGGTGTATGTGAACAATACTGTGGTCGTGAATGGTGCTATTGTCGATGGAGACACAGAGGAGGTTAGTTGACGAACTGATATAGAAGGGACAGAGGTAGGATGTATAGGAAGGTGAGTGTGCAAGAATGTCTCCAACTCATTTGTCTCCTCGTGTGATCCTCCTGAGTCTTAATCATCATATCAAAGTTAGGATTTGTCTTTTCTACCAAGTTGATGACCTGAGACTCCATCTTCTCAACCAATTATCATATTATGTAAATAACTCCTTTTTCAGGTTTGCCGTTGCTTTATTGATCACCTCTAACACAAAGCCTTGAATTAATGCACCAAAGAATGAAGGAAAAGGAGATAGAGATATACCTTTTGTAGAGGATTGAGCCTCATCAACCCTGGAAGGTGTGGTCTTTCGTTATGGTGCAGGTGCTTTGCCGAAAGGAAAATATAGTCCCATATGATTCAATTGAGTCATACCAAATCTGGGAATCTTAACCTTCTCGATGCCATCCAAGTACCAGATTCTATTGTAACTGAGGATAAGGGATAGAACATGAGGATATAGAATGGTGCTTATTCGAGATGAAGAGCACCTAAATCTCCTCATCTCACAGAAAATCAGTTCTCCCACATTCCTTCTATGGCCGACAAGAAAAGAAGCCATCAAGTAATATTCCCTATGGGCAAAGTGTGTGAAGTTCTTGGATTTATTTATTATACTATGGGTGTATATGTAGAAAAGGGCACGGTAAGAGTGTGACATAGTAGTAGGCTTGAAATTCAAGGGTCTTATTGGTTCTCCCAATCTTAATAATTGGAAAATTTGGGCAACTGAGATATCTTGGTCTAGGTCAGATGGTGATATGATGTACCTGTAATACCCCAAATTTTTATATTTGAGACTAGAGAATAAGCCTGAAATAAGTGGACTGCTAAGCCCTGATTTAGCAGTAGCCCAAATTTATTCCCTAATATTTCTGATATCTTTGGGGTATTAAAGAAAGTAAAATGGTGAATTTTGGAGAATATGATATGAGTTGTGATTCGAATGTGTTAGAGCAGTGCCAAATTAACTTAAAATAGAGGGAGGCCGCATATGGTTGTGATATGTGATATAAAATGTGTTTGGTGGTGATTTAAGAGGAATTGCCATAATCAAAGGCAAAATGGTAAAGTTACCGACCAATTGGTCAGTTACCGAAGAGGAAACTCATTGGTAACTTGAAGACCAATGGTTGAGATTGATTTGTGTAATAGATCAAAGGGTAAAATCTCATGTATGTGTGCTTAGGTGAGCTCATGAGAGATGGATCAAGAGTGTGACACTTAGCTTAATATGGACCCTTGGATTTGGGTTAAATGTTCAAACTCTTTCCTCTTTTCTCTCTCCCTTATTTGGACATTTTTGGGGGCCAAAATCTGCCCGCCTTCATCTTCTTCATCTCCATTCTCTCTCTCTATTTCTCTATTTTCATCCATGGCATGGAGGAAAGAGAAAGTTCAAGGTGAGATTTTGGTTGGTTTGTTGTCCTCTAATGCTCAAATATCCTTCTTTAATGTTGTTCATAGTGATGAGAGCTTCATCTCTATGGTTTTAGATTCTTGAAAGGAGGTGTTTGATTGCTTGAGGAAAAGTAGAAAGATGAAGAATCAAAGAATTGGTTTGGGAGAGAGGAAGATGTGAGTATTTGATGCCTTTTGAACTAAGTTTTGTGATATTTGGTTGAGTATTGTGAATTATGGTTTTTGCCCTGAT
Organism: Inga oerstediana; assembly: GCA_963210345.1. Lineage (NCBI taxonomy): Eukaryota > Viridiplantae > Streptophyta > Magnoliopsida > Fabales > Fabaceae > Inga > Inga oerstediana. Next base: position 56,859,232 of record OY723400.1, on the reverse strand, counting down.
TTTGTGGTAATTTAGAAATGCATGAATTGTCATATGTTCTGAGTTGCGATTGATGTTTTGTTGTGTTATATGACAATTGGAATTGGTTTAGGTTGGTTTGAAACCTTGAATGGAAAGTTTGGCCATTTAGTGGTTTTGTGTGGCAATAGGGTTCAAGAATAGAATATGTGTAAATATGATGTGAATTTGGTTGATTTGGTATTTTCAATGGATTCTTTGTGAAATTTTGTGTGAGAATGATGTTTGATGTGGAAATTGGACCATTGGAAGCAATTGAGCCAAAACTGAAATTCTATCCATAGAAACTCTTTGCTGGGTAGTTTGTTTGTGTGGACGTTTTGACTAGGCAAATGTTGTCTAAAAATTTTGAAACTTTATAGTCTTAAAGCTCACAATCAAAGCTTGAAAATGGACATATAATTTACATCATTTCAATTTGTGAGCTAGGAGATATTATTGTCAAAACTTTTGTATCAAAACTGGACTCTGTTTTGGAGCAATGTTGGATTCTGTGTAATTTGTGTGGTGATATCTGGTAATGGTTCATATTTTTTCTGTGTAGAGGACTTAAATATCTTTCATTTAGCTTTGGAATCACCTCATTTCGATTTTTCTAAAATTAGTTATGATTTTTGGAAGTTCAGCCAAGAAACAGGATTTTCTTAGCCATGGCTCAAATGCTTCTGACCTGTTTTTGGCCACAGATGGTGGATTCTTGGGCCGCGGCCAACCCCTAAAAATGACATTTTGCACTTTTAAAAGGTGATCTTTGGTCAAGTATTTCCCAACCCTTTAGGCATATGTTTAGGCTTTGAATAGCCACCTAAAGGTTGTAAATGATAACCAACTTTAAGTATTATGGAAGTAAGGATTTGGAATCGAGATTGACCCTATGTCCTTGATTTGATTTATAGGGTTTGATATTCGCCCTGATCGTGAGAGGCTGGTGCTGGAGCATACATGGAAAGAACAAGAGTAAGGAACTTACCTCTCCTGCATGTATTTGATATTCGTGTTGGCATATTGATGCATGTTATTGCTTTTCTTGATTATGTGAAATGTAATGACCCAATTTAGGATTAAGGGCTAATGACTCTGATATTGATTGTAATTAGTGTAATTAAACACTTTTGGAGAAATGTGATGTAAATTTGATATAAGTGTATTTGGAGATTAAAGATCAATGGTTGAGTTTATTGACCATAGGTTGGAATCCTATGCTTTGCATTTGTGTGAGCTCATGGTGAAAGTGAGAAGATATTGGCATGTGGCATTGTGTGGACCATGGGATGAAGCTAAAAGTCAAAAACTTACTTTTTCTCTTCTCTTCTCTCTCCTATTTAGTGGGAGTATGGGCAAGGGAAAGCATCATCATCATCTCATCTCCCCATCTCTCTCGTCTCTCCATTGTTTCCGGTGACCAAGAAGAAAAGGAAGAAGAAAGGTGAGATTTTGATGTTCTAGTTGATCTCTAATGCCCTAAACCTCTTCTCTAATGTTGTGCACCTCATTGAGAGCTCCATTTTGGTGTTTTCAGAATTTTGAATAGTGGTGATTTGGGTGTTGGAGTAATTTGAAAGTTTGAGAATCAAGATTTTGACTTTGGCAAAGTAAAGAGGTAAGCATTTGGTGCTTTTTGATATATATGTTATGATTTTTAAATAAGTTAGAGAAATTCTGGAATTTGCCCTGATTTTATGCCCATTTTGGAATGTATAAATTTCATAGTGGATTATGTTGGGATTAGTTCATTGTGAAGTTCTTTGAGTATTTGATATGGTTTTGGAGTTTTGGAAGTGATTTGAATGAATTTGGGTGTTGTGTGTGATATAGAAACCAAAGAGTTAGATTGTGTTCAAAATGGTATTTGAGTGTTTTGGAGGTTACCAATGGGTTCCCTATGTCATGTTGAGTGAGTATGAGCTTTGTGTGGAGTTTGGGAACCATTGGGTGTGATTTTGACCAATCTGGGAAATTCTGTCAGTTGCTGCGATCTGGCAATCTGATAGCATCACTCGAGTGAGGGAGGAACTCACTCAAGTGCTGCCGTGTATTTTCCCTTTTCTCTTGGTGTTTCGCCTGGGTTCTCATGAAGGGGGCTCGAGTGCACTTTCGTTACCGCAAGTGATGTTGATGATCACTCGAGTGAGAGTGGGATCACTTGAGTGATATTGTGAGTTCATGATTAGGGTTGCTCTCGGGTTGTCACTGGCTGGTCAATGTTCAAGAGTGTGGTCTGACACTCATAAGTGAAGCCCTCTCACCCGAGTGCCAGAGGTTGTGCTCGAGTGAGCCTTGCCCTCTGGAGTTGTCTGTGCTCTCGGGTCGTTACTCTCTGTGTTGCACTTTTGTGGACTCAAGTGGATTTAGAGTCATCACCTGAGTGCAAGGCCATATGCTCGAGTGCAGTGCGCACTTTCTATCAGAGGTGGTTGCTCACTGTCAAACACTCACGAGTGAGAGTCGTTCTCACTCGGGTACGAATCTCTCATCACTCAAGTGAGGTCATCTTCACTTGAGTGAACCAGCTGAAAATCACTGTTTGCCTTTCGAAAAAGGGGTCTTCAGGGTAGTTTCTCCTAACCCTTTAGGCATATGTTTAGGCCTCTAATAGTCACCTAAAGAGTCCTAAATGATAACCAACTTAAAGTATTATGGAAATAAGTATTTGGAAAAGAGATTAATCAGTTGTCCCTAAATTGGTATAGGATTTGATATCTGTCAGACACGTGAGCCCACTGCGCCAAAGAACGTCAGGAAAGATACAGGTAGTGACTCCTCTCTTATACTTTGTGTAAATGTATTATATGTTTGCCTATCATGCATTGTGTGTTGCTGCTGCTTTGAGATGCATTGAGACGCCATATGGAGCTTTGTGCCTTGTGATACTTGGTGCCTTGTGGAGCTTTGTGCCTTGTGATACTGCTACATAGTGATTACCACGAAAGTGATCATAGTGTTTACAGTGAAAGCTGGCATAGTGACTACAGCGAAAGCTAGCATAGTGATTACCGCGAAAGCGGGCATAGTGCATTGTGATATAGCCGTGAGTTCTGTCGGTTGTGGCGCGGGCCATGACTCATAGTGTTGTTGCTGAACATAATGAGCATACATGCCTTATGTTTATATATTGTATGAGTGATTTGTTACTACTGGGATTCTTTAGAATCTCACCTTTCCAATGACTATTATTTTTAGACAGGGCAAGTGGCTAGAAAGGGAAGCGGCCAACCAGGAGTGGTTAGGGCTAGTAGGGACGTTTTAGATTTTGGATTGCTGGTTATCTAGCTGGATTTTGGGATTACTGTATATACGGATTGTAAATATAGATTTTTAGATATGTAATCCTCATTTTGGAAACTTTGAACCCATTATGTATATATACAAGTAACTCGAGGTTGCCGGGATTTTGGTTACGCACTCTGATATTTATTATGTGATATTACTGCACAGGTAATTGTATTCAAAAGTGAATGTGAGACCAGATGAATTCTATTTTAAAACGTTTTGATTGGACACCCCATCTCTTGGAGATGAGTGATTATAAATGTGATTTTTGTCTTATTGGTCTCTATTTCACTTAAGTTTCATAATCCGGATATAATTACTGTGAGGGGGTTACATGAAACATATATGATTGGTTGAAGCTCTGTTTCTATTTATGCTATGGCCATGAGTATGTTGTTGAAACATTGAGCAAGCAGATATTGTTAGGATTGGGAGGCACAATAGAAGAATTTTAAAAAAATTATCGCCGATCCTAATCGAGGATCTGTCAATGGCGTTTAAACCGAGTTAGAAAGATTCGTACCTTTTCGAATTCAGGGTTTTTGATCTATAGGAGCCAACACGTCAGGTTCGCTCCCTCTATCGGTATCGACTCAAAGCTCTCCAACAGAGACTGCATGCTAACGCCTCCAATGTCTCCTAGAGTTTCCCTTGCGGCTCTGAATTCTCATCCGTGTCGGAGTCTATTTGCTCTATCAAGTTTATAACCTATTAGGGCTATATTTGAATTTCAAAATTATTCTTCATTAATTTTGAAATTAATTAAAAATTAATTATCTTGATGAGGTAATTAAATAAATTCAGTTTAAATTAAATCTGTCTAATAGTTTTAATTTAACCAATTTATTTAATCCAAATAAAGAGCCATTAGATTTAATTTATCTTCATAAATTAAATATGAGATATTATATCTCTATCATGTTAGTCATTAAATCTAATTTATCTTGATAAAATTAAATTTAAAACTAACACAATATAATAATATCATAATAATATATATATATAATATTATTAACAAATTTTTATATTATATATATACATATAAATATAAAATTCATCTACCTAGATTAAACATTATCTCGTGTTAGGCCATTCTTGTGTGTAACCCTGTAGGCCCATACAAAGTTGGTGGTGGGCCAATAACTATACTAACCTACAAGTCGCAAGTAGCCTCTAGCAAGACATTACAACTACCCAATTCATATGAGGATCGTTAACACGATGCAACCTGTCATACAACCATGTCACGTCCCTTTTGTCACATGATATATCGGTCAAGGATGACGCATGGATAATGTCATCCTCTTATTCCTGACCATTACTTTCTCGATTCCTGAGTAGCTTGACAATAGAAATGGAAACTTCTTTCCATCGTAGTATGGCCATACATTTCTTATACTTACTCATCAAGAGGCCCAGTAATATCTCTCTACTAATGTGAGACAAATTCTATCTTGATCATTCATATTCCTTTACATGAAAAACTACCAAGCCCAATCGTAGCCTTTATCATTACCCGGTCAAAGGGCATTATGACTTGGTTATACATGAAAAAAGCTTATGACTTGATCCATGTAGCTTTCTCATAGTGGTTCCGTCCAGCACCTTGTACTCTTACAAGTGCCTAAGACTTTGATTTGTATCTCCATATCTTATCAAAGTCATACTGATCTTGTTTCATCTCTGCTCCGGCATAGATAACCGACCAGGGATATTTTAGGACAATCTTTATGATTTATCCATGGATACAATTATCACAGTTAACATGAAAATAATATAATAACAGAATAGATAAATTTCATTAAATTAATACTATTCAAGGTACAATAATTGGCCCTTATGGCACAATTTCTAATAGATATGTCATTGAGTGAGTATGAGTTATATATTGCAAGTATGTCATGCATTAGACACTTATCTTGCATGCATATTGGTATTTGTTTCCTATTGAAATTCTCTCGAATCTCACCCTTCCTTACTAACCATGCAGACAAGATAGGTGGAACGAGGATGGGGCAAGCATCCAAGGGCGATGAGAACTCCTTCGGGTTGTCATTTTGGTAGTTGGTTATCATAGTTGGGAGTATTGTGTATTGGATATTCGTATTTAGATTTGGATGTATATATGTGGATGAGTATTCGAATATGTATTTGAGATGGATTTGTGTAATCCCTGTATGAGAAATTGTAATGGGCGAATATGCCCTGTAAAGCTTGAGTTAATGAATGGAACCCAGGGTTGTAGGGCATTATGTTGTGCACTCTGATATTTATATGAATGTGGTAATTGCATTCGAAAGTTGAATATGAGACCAGGTTATTTGGATTTTGAAAAGTATTTATGGAAACCCCGTTAGGTATATGGGTGTGAAAATGAGTTTTGCTTATTATTGGTCTTTATTTCACTTTAATCTCATATTTCGGATATAATTATGGAAGGGAGTTACAGTACCCAAGTATGGTATTAATGATAGAGGGGTTAATCAATACAGGTTGGCCAGACAGTAGTAACTATCCCTTCCTCTATCAATTCACCAATTTTAGTTGTTATATTCTTTACTTTCATGTTGCAATAGAAATTTTGAACAACTAAGGGTGAATATGGTAGGTGTATATTGAGCCATGGTTGATAAAAATCTAGGTACGGTCTAAGGATTAGGCCACAATGTCTACTCAAGTAATCCAAGTCTATATATACCATAGGACAGAAACTACAACGTGAAAATTCAGTGTCGTATACCTTCTGGTGAAATGGTTTCAATTCCTGGGTGTTAAAGTTATTTAGAGGAATATCATTATGCTCTTCTTCCTATGGTGCTTGAGATGTGGATGGTGCTCCCGATTGTGATCTCATTTGACTAGATTGACCAGTGACATGATGGGATGTTGAGACACCAGCTTGGGAGGCAATCTTACCAACCAAGGCATCCAACTTTGACTGTTCCATTGCTTGCCAGAGTTGTTTGTCAAAAGTGCTATATGAGGATGAGTTTTAAGGGACATCTGTAATCCTCTTCTTCCCTTTACCTTGCACTTCTTTTAGTTTTGATCGAGTCACTATCAGTTCTTTGGAGGCAATCCCCTTTACTTTCTTCTGAGGTGGTTGAACATCTTTCACCTTTGGCCTAGGATTTTTCTTCTTTGCGGGAGTTTCTTTCTTCTTAGTAGCTTTTGGTTTTTGACAAGGAGAAGGAGTAGGATGGGTGTTAAAGATGGAGTCGGGGTCAGAGTTCCTGTTGGTGTTGCCATCGGCATTCCAGACTCGCTGAAAGGTTTGGATACTGAATGTGATGATGATGATAATAATGGAAAGGAGGTGTCCTGAGTCACCTGAGGTACTTTGTGCATACCATTATTAAGGAATCAAAGAAAGATGATGAAACAAGGACTTGGAGATTTTTCTAAGTGGATTGATTAGGGCTTGATGGTTGAATTTAAGAAGAGAAATATGACATTTGGGAGTGGATTGGAGAGTGCAACAAGTGATTGATGAGGTTGGAACGTCGATTTAGTGGGTACCGGTTGGAATATGAGTGGTTGTGCATTTTTGAGTGAAGAAACGCTCGGGTGAGACGAAGGAGTGTGACACTTTGAGCTTTCACACATATTGATATAAAACCCTGATATTCGAGTGTACCACCTATGCACTCGAGTGTAAATGCATATGCACTCAAGTATGACTTTTGCACTCGAGTGATGTACTAAAATTTCAATTAAAATGCAGTTGCGTACCTGGTTTGAGTGTAGCTTGTAGACACCTAAGTTTATTTTTCCATCCTCATGTATCTTTGTACTCAAGTCCTCCCATATCATTTGAGTAAACATGCATTTGATTTCAAGTTTCTCTGCATTGTACTTTTTGCACTCGAGTCTATCACCAATACTTTCAAGTATGTTCTTCCTGCACTCGAGTATGACCCCAATACTTGAGTGTGTGTCAACACTTTTGATGAACTCGAGTGTTTATTCAGAGTTTATGTATTCTCTGTTAATCCCTATTTTACAAACTGAAAGCAAAGTATATGATTCTCAAATTTGGACTCAAGTGTTCACTGTGAACTTGAGTATCAGGCCTTACACTCGAGTGTAATACCAAGAGTGCATGTAATCTCTGTTTCCTCTATTTTATTGAATGTAAATAGAACATTCTTGCGAAACAAACTTCTACATACTCTGATGCTTAAGTTAGTATAGCGATTGTCAAAACATGTTAATAAACATATGCTAAATATAATTAATAACAGAAAAATCTTACAGCTTATTGGTATTAACCTTTCCCAATTCTCTTCATATATATAAAAATTGATCTTTAGCTATCGGCTTTGTGAATATATCAGCAAGTCAAAGATGTATAGGAATGAATTCTACTAGACATCCTTCTTTTGAATATTATCAAGAATGAAGTGATGTCTGTTATCTATATGCTTGCTTCTTGAATGCTGTACAGGGTTCTTGGCCAAGCTAATGGTACTCGTATTGTCATAGTAAATTGATATCTCTTTCAAGTTAATTCTAAGTCCTAAAGTTGTTGCTTTAGCCATTGTACTTGAGACCAACTACTCACTGCAAATATATATTTTAGCTTCAGTAGAGGATAACAAAACTGTGTCCTGCTCTTGCTGAACTATGAAACTAAAGAGTCTATAAGAAATTGACATTGACCACTGGCGCTCTTTCTGTTAGCTTTAAATCCTCTATGATCTGAGTCTAAATATGCCATTAAATATTTGTTTCCTCATTTCTGGTACCATAGACTAAGTTCTACAGTGTCTCCTAAGTACCTGAAGATTCTCTTCATGATTTCTGCATGCGATACCTTAGGAGAAGATTGATAGCTTGCACACATCCTAATCCTAAATTGTATATCTGGCATGCTTGCTATTAGATAGAGTAATAAACTAATCATTCCTCTATATTTAGTAATGTTGAAGTTAGGGCCTTTCACATCGGCACCCAGCAGTGTGGTTGTGCTCATTAGATGTCAGCTCCATTGGTATTTTCCATTATGTACTTCTTTAATAACTCCTTCAAATATTTGGTTTGGGATATGAAGATCCCATTCTTTCGTTACTTGATTTGAAGTTCAAAAAAGAAATTTAGTGCAACCATAATGGACATTTCAAATTCTCCCTGCATGAGCTTTGAAAACTCTTGGCAAGGAGATTCGTTAGTGGCACCTAAGATTATATCATCAACATATATCTCAACTACTAATAAATCATTTTTGTTATGTTTAATAAAAAGTGTCATATCCACTTTTCCTCTAACAAGTTTTGATCAAAAAGAAATTTGCTTGGTCTTTTGTACCAAGCTCTAGGTGCTTGTTTCAAACCATATAAAGCTTTCTTGAGTTTGAAAACATGATCAGATTTTGTGTCATCTTCAAAACATGGATTTTGTTTAACATAAACTTCCTCCATTATATAACCATTTAGAAAGCACTCTTAACGTCCATTTGATAAAGTTTAAAACCTTTAATGCATGCAAAAGCTAGGAGTACTCGTATGGCTTCCAGTCTTGCCACTAGAGCATATGTTTCTTCATAATCAATACCTTCTTCTTTATTACAGCCTTTGGCAACTAACCTTGCTTTGTTTCTCACAATGATTGTAGATTCATCAAGTTTGTTTTTGAAAACCCATTTGGTTCCTATGACCGAGTAATCTTTAGGTTGAGGTATCAAATCCCCATATTGATTTGTTTGAAATCGGTTTAAGTCTTCTTAGATAGCAATTATCCAATCATTGTCAGAAAGTGCTTCTTTAATATTCAATTTCATAAATGAATGTAGAAAATATCACTTCATTATGAATTCTATTTCTGGTCTTAACACCTTTATGAACATCTCCAATTACTTGATCAATTGGATGATCTTTCATGTGTCTCCATGCTCTTGGCTGAGCATGTTCATCGACATTTTCTTTAGTTTGAAAATCATTTTGATTTGAAATGGTTAGCTTTTTAGTTTTATTTATCAAATCCATTTCCTCTTTATCAAAAGGCTTTGTTTGAGAATCTAATTCATCAAACACAACATGATGGTTTCTTCTACAATGCATGTTCTTTTATTAAAGACTCTATATACTTTACTTCTATTTGAATAACCTGGAAATAAAACTTCATTAGACTTTGAATCAAATTTACCTAAATGTGCTTTACCGTTGTTGTGAATGTAGCATTTACATCCAAAGATGTGTAGATGAGAAGGTTTGGCTTTCTTCCTTTGTAAAGTTCATATGGTGTCTTTCCAAGTGAATTGGGAATATATGCTCAATTCAAAATATAGCATGCAATGCTTATTGCATCTTCCCAGAATACTTGTGACACCTCTTTCTTATTGAGCATTGTCCTTGCTATCTCCATGAGGACTCTGCTCTTTCTTTCCACAACTCCATTCAGTTGGGGCGTTCTTGGAGCAGAGAAATTGTGATTTATTCCTTGATTGTTGCAGAAGTCGTCAAAGAGTTGATTATCAAACTCTCCTCCATAATTGGTCCTGATAGAAACAATAGAGATACCTTTCTCATTTTAGACCTTTTTGGCAAACATAATAAATTCAGCAAAAGTTTCATCTTTAGAAGTAAGAAATATAGTCCATGTAAATCTTGTAAAATCATTGACAATTACTAGAGTATATAGATTTTCTCCAAAAAATTTTACTCTTGCTGGTCCTACTAAATCCATATGAAGTAATTGTAAAAGTTTGGACGTTAAAATCTCATTATTTTTTTGAAAGAAGATTGAGTTTGTTTTCTATTTTGACAAGCATCACAAATCATGCCATTTTTGAATTTAAGTTTAGGAAGACCAACAACTAAATCTTTTCTAATCAATTTGTCAAGTTGATTCATATTGACATGAGCTAAATGCTTAAGCCATAACAAACTTTCCTCAAATTTGATAAGAAAATAATTTTTAGAAGAATTTGAATTTAAATCAATAGTATGACAGTTACTGTCCTTTTGAGCTCAGATCTTTGCTTTGATAAATTCTTTATTAAGAGGTAGATCCTTCTTGTTTACTATTAAGCATTCCTCTGAGTCAAAGATTATCCAATTATCTTTGTCAGTACTTTGACTCACCGCCTCAAGAGATTGTGACATAATTCTTCAACATAATATACATCATTGATTTAAACACCATTGGATTTTCCAACTTCACCAATTCTAGCAATACGTCCAGATTGATTACCTCCAAAGGTTACCTTTCATTCTTCTTTAGTTTCCAACATGGTGAACTTATCTTTGTCATAAGTCATGTGTCTCGAGCATCCACTATCAATGTACCACTTGTTTGCCTATGATGCTTTGAGACATACCTAGAGTAATATGATCAAGGGTTAAGTACCCACACTTTCTTGGGTCCTTCGTGGTCAGTATGAATTACTCTTGGTGCATAAGTTCCTTTCAGAATCCATTTATATGTACCAATGGCCTTTCCCTTTTTAAAATGACATGATGAAGTATAATATCCTTTCCTATAGTAATAATTACATGATGCGAATGGATTTGATTCATGCACAGAATTCTTAAAGTATTTGAGATATGTCTTACTACCCTTCTTCATCTTTCCTCTATTTTTATCTTGAATAGAATTATATCTAATTCCAAATTTATCATGAATGACTCTTTGTGATTTTAAGATTATTTTAAGAGTTTTGTTTCCTTTAGTAAATCTTTCTAAAGTTGTGGTTAAATCACTTATTTTCTTATCTTTTTCTTTACACGATGCACATGATGAATTTGATATGACAGTACTAGTTCTACTCTCTAATATAACTAACCATTTCTTGATCTACTTTGATGAATTCAGTATGCAATCCATTATATTCAAATAATAATTCATCATACGTAAGTACATAATCACTTACCTCAGAATCCGATTCCTCTTCTTTGGCTACCAAGCATATGTTTGCAACTTTATCGTCGTCGCCTTCTTCATCCAATGAACTATCACCCTATATAGATGATACGTATGCTTTCTTTTTCTTCTTCTTTTTGTCTTTCTTCTTAAAGCATTCAGACTTGATATGTCCAGGGTTTCTGTAATATCCCAAAAAGTGATTAAGGGCTAATGACTCCAAAAGTGATGTAATTATTGTTGAATAAACACTTTTGGAGAATGTGTGATGGGAATTTGGATATTTTAATGATTCCAATGGCTTCCTTGTGAAAATTCGTGTGGGGAGAGTGTTTATTGTGAAATTGGAACCATTGGGAACAATCGTGCAAAAGTTGAAAACTCTGTCCATTGAAACTCTGTACAGGGCAGCCAATTTGTATGGACGTTTTAAATAGGCAAATGGTGTCTAAAAATTCTGAAATTTTCCAGTATTAAATTTCACATGTCAAGATTCAAAATGAACATATAATTTGTATCATTTTGATTTGTGACCTAAGAGTTTTGGATTTTTGAAGTTTGCCCAGCGAAATTAATTATTTTCTGGAACAGTATGAAAATATTGAAATTCTGGGAATTTTGTGGTGATTTTCAGTAATGGAAAATATTTTTCCTATGAAGAGGACTTAAATATCTTTCATTTGGCTTTGGAATCACCTCCTTTCGATTTTTCTAGAATTAGTTATGATTTTTCAAAGTTGGGCAGAAAATCTGCCAGAAAATCCGAAAATGTGAAATTAGAAATTATGACATCATCATGTGGTAAGGTGACATCAACATGGAATTAAAAGCAATTCCATCATCTTGATCAGCCATTCCCGACCCATTTCAGAGAAAAAAAAGACGTGAAGAGAGCTTGGAGAAAAGAGAGAAAAGAGGAAGAAATCTCGCAAGGTAAGCCGATTTCTCCGACGATCTAGCTCCTAACGCGTATAATTCCGACTCTAAGCTACTCCTCTTTATTCTTTAAGGTTGTGAAGCTCAAAATTTGGTGTTTCAAAGAGGCTAGGGTTCAGCCAAATTTGGGAAAAACTAGAGGGAGCTTGAGGTAACTTCCAAACTTTCGTATATTGCTTATTCTGGTTGCTGTGGGCAATTTAATTGGTGAAATTTCGCCGGATTGCCATTGGTTTTAAAGTTTGGAAATGATATGGCCTAGGGGTTATGCTGCCCAAATTGGGTCTTAATGTTAGTTTTAACCTAATGTAATGGTCAATAAAGTGATTAGGAGTAGAAAGGAACGCGTTTACGGAGCCGAAACCGAAAAACCCCAATTTTTCCCGGAGAACATGTATATTTCGGCCAAGGCTGTAAATGGGTCTTAGAGTTGGATTTTCAATGATTTGATGATTCCATTGGATTCAGTGGGCGAAAATAGGTGGGGTTACAGTTGGGCACTTTTTCAAAAAAGGCCGAGAAAGCATAATTACGAAAACACCCCTAAAACCCTAAAAGTAGGGCTGCCAAGGGCAATTTCGTAATTTGACATTGAATTTGATAATTCCGAGTCCGGAAATGGATTCCTTGGGCGGAAATATGTTAGGATAGCCCAGATTAGAATTTCGGGAAAAGTGCAACCGGACCGGGTACGGCGGGCCCAGGCCGGGTCCCCGGGGGTATTTTTGTAAATTTTCATTATAGACTCATATAACCCCAAGTAACACTATGGAAGTGTCTAAATGGTGCATTTGGAATTGCAGGATTCGATATTTGCCGCCCTCGTGAGCCAACTGCGTCGAAGGACATCAGGAAAGGACAAGGTAGTGACTCTCTCTCTTATACTATGTGTAATGCTCTGTATGTGTGTGTTATCACTGTTCTATGATGAATCTTTGATGCTGCTGCGGTTACAGCTGGTGATAGCTGTCGTTTACAGCGCAAGCTGTCGTTTACAGCGTAAGCTGTCGTTTACAGCGTAAGCTGTCGTTATTGTGATTACAGCGTAAGCTGTCGTGATTATGATTACAGCGAGAGCTGTCGTATTGTGTATACAGCCGTGAGTGCTGTCGTTTATGGTGAAAACCATGTATCTTTGAGATTGATGCTTCTGTTGCTGTTTGTGATTTATGTACATGCTTTGTGTTTATGCACTGTGTGAGTGGTTTGTTACTACTGAGATTCTCTCGAATCTCATTCTTTCCTATGACTAACATTTCAGACAGGGTGTGTGGCTCAAAGGAGAAGCGGCCAACCCGGAGCAATTAGGACCCTTGGGGGTATATAGTTGAGTTGGAAACGTTGGTTAAGTATTTTGAACTTGGGATTACTGTATATTCTGAATCAGGAACACTACATTCGATTTTGGTTGTGTAATCCCCTAGTGTATACTTATAAACCTTCAGGTTTTTATGCATAGAACCCGGAAGTTGCCGGGGATGCGGTTATACACTCTGATATGATTGAATGTATCTTAACTGCACAGGTAATTATATTCGAATATTGAAATTGAGACCTGGATGGAAAAAAGGGTTTTGAAAGTTTTGTAAAAATTTTACTGTGAGACAGAAAGTTTAAAACGAGGTTAAAGCATCCAATGGTCTCTAATCCGATTTAAATATGTGTTATCGAATTATAATTACGTGTTTAAAGTCAGGGGGTTACATTTTGGTATCAGAGCAGTAGTTCCTGGCAAGGGTAGAGGTAGCTAGGATAGATCCCTTAGATAGTAGTAGGGATAGAAGATTATCTGTGAATGATTGTTGTGTATGCACATGTATGTTTTATTGATATGGATATATATATGAGTTTTGTGACTATATGTGCATACTATCTTTGCTAAATTAATGGGGCAAGTTGTTTGTAGAATGAAGAAAACTAGAGGACGCCCTAATGTTCCACGTGTAGACCCAGAGGTGGAGGTCGTCAATAATAACCCACCGGATGCAATGCAAGAATTAATGGGTCTAATCAAAGATCAGCGGGATATGATAACTGAGCTGAGAGAAGAGCTCAGAGCAGAGAAGGCGAAGAACAAGGAAGGTACAGTTCAGTCCACTCCAAAGGAAACTCAAGAAGAAACTCGACATGAGGATACTGCAGAAGGATCGGCACGACCACTAGAATCCCCACCTCGTGATACTCTGAATCAAGAATCACATGGGATGCCACTTAGAGAGGAAAGAGACCTTCAGTTTTGGGTTACCAGGTTCTGCAAGCATCTGCCTCCTGCGTTCAGAGGAAGGTTTGACCCTCAAGCAGCCGAAGATTGGATGAACAGGCTGGAGAAAATATTTGAGGTTCTTGGTTGCCCGGATGAGGTGAAGCCACGACTGGCCGTTTATAAGCTCGAAGGGGATGCAGATCGTTGGTGGCGGAATATCGCCCTAACATTGAAAAGCAAGGAAATGCCATTGACTTGGGAACTGTTTCAACAAGAGTTCAATGAGAAGTATTTTCCCAAATCGGTGAGACTCGAGAAGGAGACAGAATTTCTCAACATTAGACAAGGGGACACAGAGAGCTTCGATGATTACTTGTCCCGTTTTGTTCGATTGGCTCGGTATTCTTCCTACCTCCGGTTTAAGGATGACGAAGAATGGAGTTCTGATATGCTCATTCGCGGTCTGAGGCGAGAGTTGAGGAAACGCCTAGCTACTCACCAATTTACTAGTTCAACAAGGCGGTTGAACAGTGCAGAATTACAGAGAACAACTTGAGAGAATTGTATCCTGCCAGAGCTATTAGCCACCGCAATGAACCTAGTAAGGGTGCTACCTCACAGAAGCGAAAGGGGCAAGGATCTTCATCTGGAAGTGGTAAGAAGCCCTACCAGTCTGGGAGCCGTGACCAGCAAAGAACATATTTTGCACTGTGGATTTGTCGTCGCTGTAATAAACCACACCAGGGTAAAACATGTGATGGCAAAATAATATGTTATAATTGTAAGCGTGTGGGCCATACTGCTGTTGACTGCAAAGAGCCACGACCAGACCAGAGACCGAAGACACAGGGCCGAGTATTTGCTATGACCCACGAAGAGACCCGCAAATCTCCTGAGCTGATACAAGGTAATATTCTTCTTAATGGCCATCTATTGCAAGTTTTGTATGATTCGGGTGCAAGTCACTCCTTCATCGCCTATGATTGCGTGAAGCGCCTGGGAATGCATGTACATAAGTTACCATTTGAATTAGTAGTGTCAACTCCAATGGGTGTTAAGGCCTTAACCACAGAAGCTTGTTTGAGTTGTGTCATAATTGTGGAAGGGCACCAATCTATTGTAGATCTTATATGTTTGCCGCTTTACCAATTGGAAGTTATTTTGGGTTTTGATTGGTTAACGGCAAATAATGTATTACTTGATTGTGGGAACAAGAGGATAGTATATCCTGTTTCTCAGAGGGCTGAAGTTGTGGATTCTAGTATGAATTTCCTTGCTGCAGCCAAAGCTGAAAAGTATCTTGAAAAGGGTTGCCAGGGTTATGTGGTGTTTTTCTCTGTGCAAGGGGAAACTGACGAAACCTTGAATAATATACCCGTGGTAAATGAATTTCCTGAGGTGTTTCCGGATGATTTGAGCGGATTACCTCCAGAAAGGGAAGTTCAATTTCCAATCGATATTGTGCCTGGAGCTGGCTCTATATCTAAGGCCCCATATCGGATGGCCCCAAATGAAATGGTGGAGTTAAAGAAACAAATAGAAGACTTGCTTGAAAAAGGGTTCATTAGACCCAGTGTGTTGCCTTGGGGAGCTCCAGTGTTGTTTGTAAAGAAGAAAGATGGAAGCCTTCGGTTGTGTATCGATTATAGAGAATTGAACAAGGTTACTATTAAGAACAAGTACCCTCTTCCCCGAATCGATGACCTTTTAGATCAACTATCCGGTTCATGTGTATTTTCGAAGATTGATCTAAGGTCAGGGTATCATCAGCTGCGAGTGAAGGCAGAAGATGTTCCGAAGACTGCTTTCCGGACCAGATACGGTCACTATGAGTTCTTGGTGATGCCATTTGGGCTAACCAATGCGCCTGCAGTTTTTATGGATTACATGAACCGTATCTTTCGACAATATTTGGATCAGTTTGTTGTTGTGTTTATCGATGACATTCTGATATATTCCAAGAGTATGGAGGAGCATGAGCATCATTTGAGAGTTGTATTGACTACATTGCGTGAGAAACAACTATATGCTAAATTGAGCAAGTGCGAGTTCTGGCTATCAGAAGTGAAATTCTTAGGCCATGTTATCTCGCAAGAAGGGGTCTCTGTGGATCCCAGTAAAGTGGAAGCAGTACTGGACTAGAAGAGGCCAGAATCTGTGGCGGAAATACGCAGTTTTCTGGGTCTTGCTGGTTATTATCGGAGATTTATCCAAAATTTCTCCCGTATTGCGTTGCCGATGACCAAGCTCACAAGAAAGGATCAGCCGTTTGTGTGGGATGAGAAATGTGAAAACTGTTTTGTGGAGCTGAAGGAGAGGTTGACGACAGCACCTGTGTTGATTTTACCCGATCCCAGTTTGACATATGTTGTGTATTCTGATGCCAGTGGGCAGGGATTAGGGTGTGTCCTTATGCAGCAGGGACGTGTGGTGGCCTACGCCTCTCAACAGCTCAGACCTCATGAATTGAACTATCCCACTCATGATCTGGAGCTTGCGGCCATTGTATTTGCTTTGAAGATTTGGCGTCATTACCTGTATGGTGTGACTGTGGAATTGTACTGCGACCACAAGAGTCTCAAATATCTGTATGATCAAAAAGAACTGAATATGAGACAGCGCCGCTGGATGGAATTGCTTAAGGACTACGACCTGGAAATAAAATATCATTCGGGTAAGGCAAATGTAGTCGCTGATGCTCTTAGCCGAAAGACTGTGCTTGTTGCAGCTATGATGATACAAGAAAGGAAATTGATTGAAGATTTCCGTGATTTAAATTTGACAAACCAGATCATATGTGCCAATTACACTATTTCTCAAGAGGAAAGTGATCTAAGGGCGGAAATTGAAGAAGCTCAGAGTCAAGATGACTGGATACAGCGCAATCTGACTCGAATCGAACAGGGAGAAGTTTCAGGCTACGACATATCGCCTCGTGGATTGGTTCGTTACCAGAAAAGAGTCTGCGTTCTACTTAAGGCAGAGTTGAGGCAGAAGATTCTGGATGAGGCACACAAGAGCCGATATACTCTTCATCCTGGTATGACCAAGATGTATCAAAATCTGAAATCGATGTATTGGTGGCCGGGTTTGAAGAGTGACGTGACCAAATATGTTGCAAGGTGTCTCACTTGTCAGAAAGTGAAAATCGAGCACCAGAGACCGCCTGGTTTACTTCAGAGTCCTGAGATTCCGGAATGGAAATGGGAAGGCGTGACCATGGATTTGGTTATGGGGTTGCCCAGGATCAGGAACTATGATGCGATCTGGGTAATTGTGGATCGGCTAACGAAGTCGGCACACTTCATACCAATCAATGCTGGTTATTCTCCTGATAAACTAGCAGAGATTTATATCCGAGAGATTGTCAAACTTCATGGTGTTCCGAAAAACATCATTTCCGATCGAGATCCACGATTTACTTCAAAGTTTTGGAAAGCATTGCATGAAGCCTTAGGTACTCAACTAAGATTCAGTACGGCTTATCATCCTCAAACGGATGGACAATCTGAGAGAACAATTCAGACGCTAGAAGATATGTTGCGAGCTTGTGTTCTCGACTTTAAAGGAAGTTGGGATCGTTTCCTTCCACTGGCTGAGTTCGCCTACAACAATAGCTATCATGCGAGCATCCAAATGGCTCCGTATGAAGCGTTGTATGGAAGACGGTGTCAATCACCTTTGTGCTGGAACGAGTTATCCGAAAGGAAGCTTTATGGGCCAGATTTGGTTGATCAAACCTCAACGCAGATTCGGATTATTCGTAAGAGGTTGCTTGCAGCGCAGAGTCGACAGAAAAGCTACGCTGACAAGAGAAGACGGCCTCTAGAGTTTGAAGTTGGTGACCATGTGTTTCTGAGAGTATCTCCTGTCACCGGCATTGGGCGAGCAATCAAACGAAAGAAGTTGAGCCCAAGATATATAGGTCCTTTTGAAATCCTTGAGAGGATTGGACCTGTTGCTTACCGAGTAGCACTACCTCCGAGCTTGAGCAGGCTCCATGACGTATTCCACGTTTCTCAACTGAAGAAGTACCAACCGGATCCGTCTCACATCATTGAATATGAAGAAGTTGAGTTACAAGACAACTTCACATATGCGATAGAGCCAGAACAGATCATTGATCGAGAAGAACGACGGCTCAGACACCGAAGCATTCCTTATGTGAAAGTGATCTGGAAGGGAATGACTCAGAGGGAAGCAACTTGGGAAGCAGAAGCAGATATGCGAAGACGTTATCAAGAGTTTATGGCTCAAGTTGTGTGACAAAAAAAAGGACGAAATTTATTTTTCGGGGGGAGAAATGTAATATCCCAAAAAGTGATTAAGGGCTAATGACTCCAAAAGTGATGTAATTATTGTTGAATAAACACTTTTGGAGAATGTGTGATAGGAATTTGGATATTTTAATGATTCCAATGGCTTCCTTGTGAAAATTCGTGTGGGGAGAGTGTTTATTGTGAAATTGGAACCATTGGGAACAATCGTGCAAAAGTTGAAAACTCTGTCCATTGAAACTCTGTACAGGGCAGCCAATTTGTATGGACGTTTTAAATAGGCAAATGGTGTCTAAAAATTCTGAAATTTTCCAGTATTAAATTTCACATGTCAAGCTTCAAAATGAACATATAATTTGTATCATTTTGATTTGTGACCTAAGAGTTTTGGATTTTTGAAGTTTGCCCAGCGAAATTAATTATTTTCTGGAACAGTATGCAAATATTGAAATTCTGGGAATTTTGTGGTGATTTTCAGTAATGGCCAATATTTTTCCTATGAAGAGGACTTAAATATCTTTCATTTGGCTTTGGAATCACCTCATTTCGATTTTTCTAGAATTAGTTATGATTTTTCAAAGTTGGGCAGAAAATCTGCCAGAAAATCCGAAAATGTGAAATTAGAAATTATGACATCATCATGTGGTAAGGTGGCATCAACATGGAATTAAAAGCAATTCCATCATCTTGATCAGCCATTCCCGACCCATTTCAGAGAAAAAAAAGACGTGAAGAGAGCTTGGAGAAAAGAGAGAAAAGAGGAAGAAATCTCGCAAGGTAAGCCGATTTCTCCGACGATCTAGCTCCTAACGCGTATAATTCCGACTCTAAGCTACTCCTCTTTATTCTTTAAGGTTGTGAAGCTCAAAATTTGGTGTTTCAAAGAGGCTAGGGTTCAGCCAAATTTGGGAAAAACTAGAGGGAGCTTGAGGTAACTTCCAAACTTTCGTATATTGCTTATTCTGGTTGCTGTGGGCAATTTAATTGGTGAAATTTCGCCGGATTGCCATTGGTTTTAAAGTTTGGAAATAATATGGCCTAGGGGTTATGTTGCCCAAATTGGGTCTTAATGTTAGTTTTAACCTAATGTAATGGTCAATAAAGTGATTAGGAGTAGAAAGGAACGCGTTTACGGAGCCGAAACCGAAAAACCCCAATTTTTCCTGGAGAACATGTATATTTCGGCGAAGGCTGTAAATGGGTCTTAGAGTTGGATTTTCAATGATTTGATGATTCCATTGGATTCAGTGGGCGAAAATAGGTGGGGTTACAGTTGGGCACTTTTTCAAAAAAGGCCGAGAAAGCATAATTACGAAAACACCCCTAAAACCCTAAAAGTAGGGCTGCCAAGGGCAATTTCGTAATTTGACATTGAATTTGATAATTCCGAGTCCGGAAATGGATTCCTTGGGCGGAAATATGTTAGGATAGCCCAGATTAGAATTTCGGGAAAAGTGCAACCGGACCGGGTACGGCGGGCCCAGGCCGGGTCCCCGGGGGTATTTTTGTAAATTTTCATTATAGACTCATATAACCCCAAGTAACACTATGGAAGTGTCTAAATGGTGCATTTGGAATTGCAGGATTCGATATTTGCCGCCCTCGTGAGCCAACTGCGTCGAAGGACATCAGGAAAGGACAAGGTAGTGACTCTCTCTCTTATATTATGTGTAATGCTCTGTATGTGTGTGTTATCACTGTTCTGTGATGAATCTTTGATGCTGCTGCGGTTACAGCTGGTGATAGCTGTCGTTTACAGCGCAAGCTGTCGTTTACAGCGTAAGCTGTCGTTTACAGCGTAAGCTGTCGTTATTGTGATTACAGCGTAAGCTGTCGTGATTATGATTACAGTGAGAGCTGTCGTATTGTGTATACAGCCGTGAGTGCTGTCGTTTGTGGTGAAAACCATGTATCTTTGAGATTGATGCTTCTGTTGCTGTTTGTGATTTATGTACATGCTTTGTGTTTATGCACTGTGTGAGTGGTTTGTTACTACTGAGATTCTCTCGAATCTCATTCTTTCCTATGACTAACATTTCAGATAGGGCGTGTGGCTCAAAGGAGAAGTGGCCAACCCGGAGCAACTAGGACCCTTGGGGGTATATAGTTGAGTTGGAAACGTTGGTTAAGTATTTTGAACTTGGGATTACTGTATATTCTGAATCAGGAACACTACATTCGATTTTGGTTGTGTAATCCCCTAGTGTATACTTATAAACCTTCAGGTTTTTATGCATAGAACCCGGAAGTTGCCGGGGATGCGGTTATACACTCTGATATGATTGAATGTATCTTAACTGCACAGGTAATTATATTCGAATATTGAAATTGAGACCTGGATGGAAAAAAGGGTTTTGAAAGTTTTGTAAAAATTTTACTGTGAGACAGAAAGTTTAAAACGAGGTTAAAGCATCCAATGGTCTCTAATCCGATTTAAATATGTGTTATCGAATTATAATTACGTGTTTAAAGTCAGGGGGTTACAGTTTCCACATTTGTAGCATATGATTTGTTGCTCTTTGGTTTGTTTCTTGTTTGGTCCTCCTTGATGATTCTTGAAGTTTCATTGACCTCTTCTATAGAACTTCTTAAACTTTCTTGCGATCATTCCCATATCATCATTAGGTTCATCTTCATTTTCTAATGAATCAACTTACTTGATGACTTTGAGGGCGACTCCTCTTTTCTTTTTGTCAGCAAACTCTTCCAGCTCCTTCTTGAATTTCATCTTTCCTTCATACTCAGAAAGACTACCAAAGAGTGCAACTATGGATCTCATTGATTTGCCTTTAACTTCTTAAATAGCTGTCACCTTTACTTCCCATGCTTTTGTAAAATTCTTAAGGATCTTTCTCACTTGGGAATCTTGATAAAAGGATTTCCCAAGTGGTGATAGCTGGTTGACAAGATGGGTATATCTGAGTTTGGATTTACAGATCCTCTCTCCAGGTTTTATTCGAAACAGATCATACTCTGTAATTAGAGTATTGATTCTATTTTCCTTGATCTTAGACGTTCCTTCATGTGCAAATTCTAGTGCATGCCACATGCCTTTGGCTGTTGGCAACGTGTAGATTCGGAAATACTCCTTCTAGCTAAGGGCACTTTGTATCATTAAAATAGTTTTGCTATTTAATGGTACTAATCTCTTGTAGTTGTCGTCGTATTCCTTTGGGCTCGTTTTCACAACTCTATCTTCCACTTTCTTCATTGGAATATAATTATCATATTGTATTACATTCCATAAACCGTATTTGTTTGCCATTACGAACACTCTGAACTTAGCTTTCCAAAATGAAAAATGTTCTCCGATAAAAAAATGAGGTTTAGTGCTAGCAGCTCTATCTGGAAGAATGTTTTCACCCATTGTTGCCATTGAATGGATCCTTCTCAAGTTGTTGAGCTCTTACAAGAAGACCTCATACCAAATGAAAGAGGCAAGCTTGACCTAAGAGGGGGTGAATTAGGTGATGTGATAAATTTTTTACGCTTTACGGTGTTATGGAGATAGATAAAGAGAGAGTAGAGATAATAGAATTTGCACACAAAGAGTTACACTAGTTTGGTCCAACCCCAAGCCTACGTCCTGTTCTCAGACATTGTCACCCCTAAGATTTTCACTAATTTTTCAAGATTCAGTGGGCTCTTACAATGTCGCAAGACAATAACTATCCTCACAAAGACTATGAGCAAAAATATTCTACATTAAGAATTTTTATCCCCCTTATGGCAAGTCTTACTAGTAGAACAATCCCTATGACCTTTCTCTCCTGCTTACGTATGCAAGTCTTACAAGCAGCAACATTCTCTCTTGCTTACACCCCTGTAAGTCTTACTAGCAACAATGTTCTCTCTTGCTTGCATCCTGTAAGTCTTACAAGCAGAAAGTCCTAATAGAAATTTTCTCTATAGCTTCACCCATAAGGAAATCTACCCTCTCAAGTTCACTTAACCTTGAGATCAAATTGAACATACAGTTTGAAGTGTTTACAGACTCTCTTACAGGGTGGATATGAAATCACTAAAATACAATATGAATGCAGAGATGAATATAAAAGTAGAGACTCTTGCAAGTAGAGACTCTTGTGGTATATTCTCTATCTTTCGTCTATCTGCAATGCTTTGTATTTATAGCATGTCTGAAATAGTTGTTGTGTAATGTGACGTTGAGGAGTGGGATGTTTTGTTATGAAACTGAATGTCACGTTGTGGAGTAGGATATAAGCATTTGTATTTTTAGACATTTGTTCATGGTGGGTCAACTGCATGTGATGACAATTGTCTGGCAGTTGGTGTGTAATGATGATGTTTGCCACAATTGACTCTCTCATTTGAATCTGTGATCCGAACGTTCATTTTCCTGTTTTACACTTGAAATGTATGTTAGACAACTTTTAGGTATAATAGCAAGTGAAAACACAATGAATAAATATCATTTAACCATATTTGGATTATTCGTTGTGACTCTGTATTGCATTCAGCTTGTGTGACAGATGAACTCGAGTTCTTTCTTCTTACTCGAGTGTACTTGTTCACATTCGAGTGTCACCTTTCACACTAGAGTTTTCTTTGAAATATTCATGCCTATACAGAGTAAACTTGATCACACTTTCAAGTGCATGAGATAACTTTCAAGTGTTGGTGCTCACACTAGAGTTCTTAAGCCACACTCGAGTGTACCTGTTTGTTGTCACATTTTCCAGTTGTCTCTACCAAGCACTTGCAAGTGTGAGCTTTGCACTTGCAAGAGTGTTCATGCCATACTTAAGTGCACAATCATGAACTCGAGCACTCAAGCTATTTAACAACTCTTCACTTAGTTCCTGCAGAAAATGTTAAGATTGCACTGGAAATATAGCACCACACTCGAGTGCCTTACCCCTCACTCGAGTGCACATTACATGTCAGCTTAATGAGGTTTTCTGGTCCTGCTTTAGAATGTAAGGTTGTAATGGTTCACTTGAAAGTGTTGCTACAAGACTCGAGTCTTAGTGCCTCACTCGAGTGCATATATAGACACTCGAGTGCACTTCATGGTTTTAGGATCTTGTTCCTCTCGAGATAATACTTGCAAGGCTTCACTTTTAGAACTCGAGTGAACTTCTCATTAACACTCGAGTATTCAGCCATAACTCGAGTGCATCATTTATTTTGATCTGCAACTTTTTGTAAACTTGTGAAATGCATTTAATAATTGAATTGGCTTATATTTACATCTTCAAAACATTAATTCCTTTATAAAACAATATACTAACACTTTGTTATCATCGAAATATGGATTATAACACTTTCCTTCAATTTTGATCAGGTTTCATGTTATCAACATATTCATCCAATAAGCTGATCATTTCATCTTCTCTAGACGCTTCGTCATGATCCGAAATATGTGACTCTCTTGAAGAATTGACCGCGAGACATTGAGGGGAAGGTCATTTCAGTCAACAACACCTTTGACAAAAGTAACAAGGGAATAATCTCCATCAAAGTCTTCTAAAATCCTTCCAACTTTCTAAAGTTTGTAATCAACTCTTTTAAAGATGTCATTTCTATTCACGAAATTAAGCCTAAAAAATGTTGGATGGGTTGGATATCTGAGGAGTAAAATAACAAGAGATTAAAAAGAAAGTAGTGTGCAATGTCTTTAAGGTATGAGGAATGTAAAATCCCAAATTTCAATCACCAAAATTCCTTTCACCTTGTGGCATTAAAGGGAATAAATGGTGAATTTAGACACAGTAGAAAGAATGGCAACACATTGTGAACAGTGATTATACGACATGATTAAGTTTGGACACAGAGGAACAATATTTGTTCCTTAAAGGCTTAATATGGAAGCCCAAATTGGAGAATGGTAGAGCACAATTTTTGGCCTAATAAATATGACAAGTTTCAGCCAAAACAAGAAAGAGAGGAAGAAGTCACAATTTAATACAACAATTGGCAAAAATGTAAAGGTAAAATAGTCTTTTGGCTAAATAAAAATTAAAAGCCCATATTTTCCCTTTCTTTATGCTCTTGGACATCCAAACAAGAGAGAAAGCAAAGAAAAATAACTACTTGGCTCAAAACTAATCAAGAAGGAGCATTTTTGGCCAAGTAAAAATGATTGAAAAGTTAAAAAGTAAGCACATGTTAATTATCAATTGAATATTAATATGTAAGAAGGTGAAGTTGGGATATTTTCAAGATCATTATCCCTTCCCAATGACCCTCTTCGTCCAAACATGTGGAAGGAAAGAGAAGATGGATAATTGAACATAAATGGTGTCTCTTGAAAGCCATTAGAGACAAGTTCAAAAAGAACAAGTCGAAAGTTAATTTTCTCATGCTAATTGACAATTTAATATTATTATTTGAAGAGGTGGAAATATGGTATTTCAAGAAGCTCTTTTCATTCCTTTAAGGGCTATATTTCAGTCACATTAAGGAGAGCAAAGAGAAATAATCATGATCAAGCAAAAGATGAAGACTTTGGTTAAAAGAAAGCATATGCAAAAAATTACAATAAAATATATTATTTTGAGGAGGTGAAAGATGATATTTTGGAGAGCTAATTATCCTGTTTCACAAGCCTCATTTTCATCCAAATAAAGAGAGAGAGAGAGAGAGAGAGAGAGAGAGAGAGAGAGAGAGTGTGTGTGTGTGTGAAACACAAGAACACAAATTAAAGAGAAGAGCAAGATTCAAGAAGCAAGATCAAGGTGAGTTTGGTTGTGATTTCCACTTGTTCTTGTCTTCTAATTCATGACAACACTCTCTAATCTCTATTTCTTTTTGAAATATACATAAAGCAAGCACAAATCAAGAGGAAGAGAGAGAGAGAAAGGGAGCCCATGGTTTTGAAGGGCTAGAGAGAGAAAATCAAAGGTAAGCCATGAAACCTTGTTATCTTGTTGATTCAAAAGGTTGTTTGTTGTGGTTGTTGTGGATTTGTGGCTTTAGTTAGTTTATTTTAATGATTAGGATGCACAAACCCTAAGAGGAGGTGCTGCCCAATTCTAAATTAATCATGTGGGAAGTATGTTTAAGTGATTAAACAAGTGATTTAGGGTGAAAAGAAGGTGTTAAGTAGATTGGAATCAAAAAACCTCATTTTCCCTAATTTCTCTAGATTCTTGGCCAGCCACTATTCACAGTGTTAGAGCTGGAATTTCATGAATTTGATGTTCCCATTGTGTTTGGAAGGCAAAATTGTGTGGAAATATGGTATGGTTATAACTTTTGGATAATTACAGATAATTCTGAAATTTTTGGAAGTTGGATGACCCTACTGCCAGATTCATTTTTTCGAAGTAGAGTTGTTGTGGCACATTTTTTAGTAGTCAAACCTGGTCTAAACTTTATGAAATTTTATAGGATAAAAGTAACCATCATGGGCTTTAATTTGATAGGTAATATGATGCAATTAGACCAATGGATTGAGAGATATGATTTTTCAAATTTTGATGTTGATTTTGGAATTGAAATCTGTGACAGATTGAGTTTGACCATTTTTCTGGAATTGTGTGGTTATAGTTGGTACTCTGTGATATTTTTCATTGCAAGAGGATATAAAGAAATTTTTATAGAACCTAGAATCAACCCATTTTGATTTTTGTAGAATTATTTATGAAGTTTCAAAGTTTGATGAAAATTCTAGTAGTTTTAGTCAATGTGCAAAATTAAAAAGGTAATTGCAAAATGTAATTACGTTGCACTCTAAGAGTAAAGATAACCAACAAAATAAGTTTGGAATAGTACATGAATGAGTAATAACTCAATTCTTGTACATTTGGGAATTTTAGGATATAACAGTAGCCTGAGCCAAACACAGGATGTTGGATAGATAGACAGGTAAGAAAAGGGCAATTCGAGGCAATACTCTATCTTTCATATACTATGTGGTGGTATATATCTTGAATGCTGCTATATTATGCGATATGAATAATGAACATACATTATCTAGCTGTGGTCTGGGATCCAGCCATGATACATAGTGCCTGGGGCACATTACCTAGCTGTGGTCTGGGACTTAGCTGAGGTAAATGGACAAGTAGGGGATTTGGCCTTGAATAGTGTGCACACTCCGTTTTACAGTGTTATTGTTATATTTAAACTATGTGGTGCATTGCATATCTATTTAGTATATTTATATGATTGATAGCTTGTTACTACTAAGATTCTTTCGAATTTCACCCTTTCCATAAATATATAATTTATCTAGCTAAAGGAAGCGACTCTAAGGGCAAAGTGGTAATTACCATCCAGCAACTAAAGATTCTAGTCCACATCAAGCACTGACGTTGGTTATCTGTAGGCTTTTATTATATTTTAGGTATGTAATTATATGTACAATCCTTGTGGGGAATTCCTGTAATGTAATAATATATCAGTATTTTTATGCTATTTCTATATGTCTACTGAACTGCTCGCAACACTCTGAAATAATTAAAGGTATGACAGGGAACACTTTCCTTTAGGCTTAACTCGCCCCTACCTATACCTACCTTATAGGGTGCAATTTGGATTGACACGTAAATTTTCTATAGGATATAATAAAAACCCTTGAGTGTGGATTGAGCTTCCAACACTCAAGCCAAGACAACAATGACTTTCACAAAGTGTTAATTTGACTTTATCTTTATGTGCACTTAAGGATAAAAGCAATGAGTTTGATCTCTTGTTATTGAGTGATTTCTGATATTGTGTTGTGTTTTTGTCATAAATGAAGTGATGGTGTAGCGTATTTATAGACCATGAAGTGATGTCTTGAAATAGTGCCTCTTAAAGCAACACCTCATCAATTAAAATTCATAACTATGTGTTAAATACATCAACCCTCATGAGCCAAAATAACTTAAATAATTAATGGTTATTTAAAATAACTCTTTCATAAGGAGTTACATCTTTATAGTATGTAGGGTTTTCTTAAAAACCAATATAACCTTTCACTAAGAACATTTGGTCATTGCCTTTCATATATATCTCTAGGAATCAAATAGACATAACCTTGATAACTTTTAGTGTTATAACTCCCTACATATCCTTTACATAAATTCCTTAATTTATAAGGAAATGACTTTTCAATAAATACATCTCTTCATTTTAAAATATTCCAACAATATGTGTGATACGTTTTGTCTTGACTTATGCAAATATATTCATGTTGTAAAAATTAAAAAAAGAAAATGAATAATAATACTGTAACTCCCTTCCGTAATTATATCCGAAATACACGATTAAAGTGAAATAGAGACCAATAATTGTTAAAACTCATTCACAATCCCATCCTTGAGATAGGGTTTTCACAAATACTTTATGAAATCTAATTGACCTGGTCTCATATTCACATATAGAATATAACTACTCTGTGAAGATAAATCACATCCGTGTAACTATCAGAGTGCACAATATAAATTTCTGGCAATCCCGGATTCCTTACATTAATCTAAGCTTTACAGGGCACATTCACCCTTTACAATTTTTCAAATAGAGGATTACACAAATTCTCATATCAAATACATACTCGAATATACATTCCAACCTACACAATAATATATCCAAATATACTTAATCCCAAACATGCATTGATAACCAACTATCACAAGATTACAACCCGAAGGAGTCATCGTTGCCCTTGGTTGAATGCTCCATCCTCGATCCACCTACCCTGTCTAAAATGTTGGTAGGGAGGGTGAGATTCTAGAGAATCTCAGTAGGAAACAAATACCAGTATGCATGCAAGATAAGTGTTTAATGCATGACATGCTTGCAATACATAACTCATGCTCACACAATGACATATCTGCATGCTCAATGTTTTGACAACATACTCATGGTCATAGCATAAATAGAAACAGAGCTACAATCATTCATATATGTTTCATATAATCAAACAAAGCAATACATGCATCAGCACACCAACACAAATATTAAGTACATATAGAAAAGGTAAGTTCCCTACACTTATTCTTTCCACGTAAGCTCCAGCATTGGCTACTTGCGATCCGAGCGAATATCAAACCGTATAACCAAGTCAAGGACATATGGTCAATCTCAATTCCAAATCCTTACTTCCACAATACTTAAAGTTGGTTATCATTCACACCTTTCAGTGGCTATAATAAGCTCAACGAAAGCCTAAAGGATTGGGAAGTACTAGGTTGGAAATCACCTTTCAAAATCATAAAATACTGAAAATGGGGGTTGACTGCAGCCAAAACGTGCACAAAAGGTTTCTGGCTGCGGCCAAAACTCACACAGAAACTTTTGCGCTGCAGCCAAGATTTTCTGCTGCAGCCAAGGAAACTTCAAAAATTCATAATTAATTCCAAAACAATCAAAATGAGGTGATTCCAAAGCCAAATGAAAGCTATTCAAGTCCTCTTCATAGGAAAAATATGGGCCATTACTCAAAATCACAACGAAAATACAGAATTCCCCAAACTCCACTACTGCCCTAAAACAGTGTTCAGTTTCAATCTCAAACTTTGGACAGTAATATCTCCCAGTTCCCTAAACGAAATGGCACAAATTATATGTCCATTTTGAAGCTTGAGATGTGAACTTTAAGATTGGAAAGTTTTATAATTTTTAGACATCATTTGCCTATTCAAACAGTCCACACGAACAAACTGCCCAGCAAAGAGTTTCAATGGACAGATTTTCAGTTTTTGCAATTTGGTTTCCAATGGTTCCATTTTCACATTAAACATCATTTCCACACAAATTTTCACAAGTAAACCATTGGAAACAACAAAACATTCAAATTCACATCACATTGACATGTTATACCATAGCCACAACATGTCACACAATGTCAAAATACAATGCATCACATTGCAATCCTTTCCAACCAAAGTTCCAAACAAATACCAATGGTCATAAAACATAACAAAAGACCATTTGCAACACACTACACAATGCAATTCCTCCATTTCAAAATCACATAAAATCAGGGAAAAATTCAAAATTCATAAAGCTCATCTACAAATCACAAAACTTAGATCAAAAGGTTTCCTCTTTCCCAAACCAATTCTTTGATTCTTCATCTTTCCACTTTTCCCCAAGCTATCAAACACCTCCAATCAAGAATCTAAAACCATAGAGATGAAGCTCTCATCACTATGAACAACATTAAAGAAGGGTATTTGAGCATTAGAGGACATTATCTCACCTAAACATTGAACTCTTCCTTTCTCTTTCTTCCTTGTGCTTGGCGTCAATGGAGGATGAAGAGAGAGATGAGAAATGAGGATGATGATAAGATTTTTGACCCAAAATGGCCTCTTGGACGTCCAAAAAGGGAGGAGAGAGAGAGGGAATATGTTGACAATTTGACCAAGATCCAAAGGTTCAAAACTTACCAAATGTCAACATCTTATTTCATCTTCCATGAGCTCACATACGCACACATACACATGATTCCACCCCTTTTGATCTATCACAAATCAATCTCAACCATTGATATTAAAGTTACCAATGAGTTTCCTTTTCGGTAACTGATTAATTGGTCGGAAACTTTATCGTTTTGCCCCTAATTACGGCAATTCCTCTTGAATCACCACCAAATACACCATATCATTCCTTTTCTTCCACAATGTGCCCTCCCCTCTATTTTAAGTCAATTTAGATGTTAATCCATAATTGAACTTAAATACAGGGTTTCGGTACTACTCACAAGGCATACGGATCACAATTGACATCATACTCTCTGAAAGAGTTCATTTATCACTAATGACATTCACTTTTGGAGTCATTAACCCTTAATCATAATTTGGGATATTGCTAAACTGGGGCTTAACAATCCATTAATCTTAGGCTTATTCTCTAGCCTCGAGTCTCAAAATTCAGAGTATTACAAATACTTCCTCTCAGTCAATATGATTTATTATAATCAGAGTGCATGTGAGTGATATATTTTGAAACAATCAATGCCTTTATTTTTAATCAAGGTATCTCTGAATAATTAACCAATAATGACTAATCTCTTTCAACATGTAAACATCGCAAAAATGGGTTTCGTGAAAATGTTTTTTAGTTGAATTAAAAAAATAGACATGTACCAAAATCAAACTATTGACAACGTTCTTAATTAAAGGCTTGTTTGGTGAAATTGTTTTTGAGTTGAATTAAAAAAAAATAGATAAGTGAGGTTAAAAGTTTTTAATTACTTTTTTATATTCTTTTATGTTATATCTTCTTTTTATTAAAAGTTTTTAACTCCACATTTATAATTTTTTTATTCAACTCATAAAATTTTTATTTTCCCTCACTGCCCCTCCCCTCTTCTCCTCTCCTGCCAAACGTCGCCCATGAGGCTCCCATATTTGCTAACGAAACATAACGTGGTTGATGACCTATATAATTGAACTTTATTTAGAAAGAACAAATTAAAGTAATAGATTGAATCAAGGGAAAATCCCTTAAAAATACCATCGAAAGAGCTAAATCCCAAATCAGTGCAGCAAATTTGTGAAATCCCGATTCAGTGCTGTGTTAGTACGGATGAACAGTGTGTGTATGCGAAAAGACGATTTTACCCATTAGCCCACCCTCTTACCACTTCAGAATAACAACACGAGACTCTTAATTAACAACTCTGGATTCTTGATTAACAACTCCGCTTAATTCTTTCACATATTCGTATATCAAAAATATAGTGTTATTAATAAAGAAAGATGTGTTGTTATTGACCCTGAAACTTAAATTATGAAGTTGTGAAATAAGAAATGGGAGTTGTTAATGTAGAATATGGTATATTTAATAACAAGATAGGTGTTCTTATTGTGAAAGTAAAAAGAAGAAACTGAAGTTGTTAATTAAGAGTCTCGTGTCGTTATTCTAGAGTGGCAAGAGGGAGGGCTGAAGGGCAAAATTGTCTTTTCGCATACCCGCACTGTTCATCCGTACTGACACAACACTGAACCAGGATTTTGCAAATTCACTGCACTGATTTGAGATTTAGCTATTTCAATAGTATTTTAAGGGATTTTCCCTTGAATCAATTAGGTACAATTAGATATAATAAGAGACTTCAAACTTTTAGAATAAGGTTATATATTAAAATATTTTGAATAGAAAAATTCATGGTAAGAAACTTATTGGGAAAATTCCAGATAAATACCTTTTGAATTAGCAAAACCCCTAAAAGTCTATTAACATTTTAAAAAGACTTAAAGGTGCCAAGGACCAAATTGAGTTTTTCAAGTTTTGACACATTTACCATTTTACCCCTCAATTTTTTTTTTTTAAAATAACAGTGGTGCCCTCGCCGGAGCACCACCGCCGGCCGGCCGACCAGGACCCCCGACGGCCGGAGCTCCGGTCGCCGATGGTAGGAGCTCCGGCCGGTGGAAGGTTTTTTGGTGGGGAGGGGGGGTTTTTTTTTTGACAAAAAGTTTCATTGAAATGGCAAGGGGTGGGATCGAACCCATCCCACCCCTTTACAAGGCAAGCATGGTGGCCACTAGGCCACCAAAGCTTCTTTATTATATATATGCATTATTAAATATGTATAATATAATTAAACGTGTAGTAGCTTTGACAAAGTCAGTAATGGCGTTGACAAATTCAATAATGGAAATAACAAGATTCGTAATGGTATTGACAAAACCATTTGCTGTTGCATGTTTTCATCAGCATTTTTGCACAAAACGTTTTTGTCAAAACCATTACCATTCTTGTCAAAATCATTACTAAACTTGTCAACCTCATTACTAAATTTGTTAAAATCCTTTTATTTATATTATGAATATTTTCATAATGGAATTGTCAAAACTATTACAATTCTTGTCAATCTCATTACTGAATTTGTTAAAATCCTTTTATTTATATTATGAATATTTTCATAATGGAATTGTCAAAACTATTATAATTCTTGTCAATCTCATTACTAAACTATTCCATAATGGACAAGTTTAGTAATGAGATTGACAAGAATTATAATAGTTTTGACAATTCCATTATGAAAATATTCATAATATAAATAAAAGGATTTTAACAAATTCAGTAATGAGATTGACAAGAATTGTAATAGTTTTGACAATTCCATTATGAAAATATTCATAATATAAATAAAAGGATTTTAACAAATTTAGTAATGAGGTTGACAAGTTTAGTAATGATTTTGACAAGAATGGTAATGGTTTTGACAAAAACGTTTTGTGCAAAAATGCTGATGAAAACATGCAACAGCAAACGGTTTTGTCAATACCATTACGAATCTTGTTATTTCCATTATTGAATTTGTCAACGCCATTACTGACTTTGTCAAAGCTACTACACGTTTAATTATATTATACATATTTAATAATGCATATATATAATAAAAAAGCTTTGGTGGCCACTAGGCCACCATGCTTGCCTTGTAAAGGGGTGGGATGGGTTCGATCCCACCCCTTGCCATTTCAATGAAACTTTTTGTCAAAAAAAAAAACCCCCCCTCCCCACCAAAAAACCTTCCACCGGCCGGAGCTCCTACCACCGGCGACCGGAACTCTGGCAGTCGGGGGTCCTGGTCGGCCGGCCACCGGGGCGGCGGCCGGCCGGCCGGCGGTGGTGCTCCGGCGAGGGCACCACTGTTATTTAAAAAAAAAAAATTGAGGGGTAAAATGGTAAATGTGTCAAAACTTGAAAAACCCAATTTGGTCCTTAGCACCTTTAAGTCTTTTTAAAATGTTAATAAACTTTTGGGGGTTTTGCTAATTCAAAAGATATTTATCTGGAATTTTCCCAAACTTATTTTTATTTAGAAAATTAATAATAAAATCTTATTCCACTAAGTAAGGTGCACCGTATAAATCACATGACGGTATTACCGGCATGCATGTTGGCCTCACGCGTGACTCATGTAAAAAGCCAATAATTCCTGACACATTAACACAGTAACCTTCTCACGTGTTTAATCATAGGTCGACGTCAGACTAGAAATTATTTGTCGAGAAAATTCAAAATCAAAAGGGACATGGTATGAAGTCGAAGAACAAGGCAAGTACGGTTTTCATTGTCTGGAAATTTTATTAAAAATAAAAAACTGAAGCAGATCTAGACTATTCATATTACTTCATTGATCAGATTTATTTGTATATTTTCACATTATGTGAGAAGATCCATACTACAAAATTTCTCTAGTTGAATGAGAGGGAAAACTAAACTCTATAAATAAATAAATATATATATATATATATATTCTACTATTATTAAAAAATGGATTATGATCAATATTTTCGGATTCATTTCCAAATGATGAAAAAACAATAGTAATCTTCTTCAGCTTTGACAGAAAAATAAATTGAATTATATACAATCAAGTAATGTTGTTTTCAAAGGGAATTGTCTTTCACACATTTTCTTCTATTTTTTGTATTGCCTTTTCAATTCTATTATACACAATTAATTTGTAACATTCATATATATCCACTGACAGTTATAAATCCATCAAGTAAGAAAAAAGTTAGAATTATTATGAGGTTTCAAGGAAGGAATGCAATCACAAAAAAATTCTAATGACAAGTGAGAAGTATACACTTATTATTTCTTGCACTGAGATTTATTGCATACATATTACTCAGTTATGTAGGACTTTTTGGTGTAAAAAATTATTTTGTTAGTCCTTATACCTGATTTTTAAATTGGTCCCTATAGGTTTTTTAATTGGGCCTTATAATTTCCTTAATTACAAGCACCAGTCCTTATATGCTTATAATATGTTAAATCATGACTGTCGGATTTCGGGCGTACCTAGAGTGTCGTTTCGAATTCTTCTGGTACCCACGCGAGTCGAACATAGGGATTTCAACTATATCACACAGCAAATGCACAGGAAGGGAAGAGAGGAGAAGAGAGTTCTCTTGAGAAAAAGTTTTTCTCTCTGTGTGTATTGTTTGTTATTTGTCTGTGTTATTATTCACGCGCACACACATCCGTTTTATCAAACAACCGTTCCCTCCAAAATATACGGGGGAACTGCTCCCTCCAGGTTTTCAATTTTGAACCCTTGGGGAAAATTACAAATAAATACCCCACATTTGTCTTGGTATTTTATTTTGCCCCAATGCTTAAAGCTTAATGGGTTTGGGTTTTGGGCCTAATCCACTAAGGGTGGACCAAGGCCAATTCCCAACATCTCCCACTCACTTGGTGGATTGGATGTCATAAAGATTGTTTCTCTCTCTTTCTTCTTTCATACTAGGTGCTTTGTCGTGACCGCATAGGCATAACGTCTCCTAGGTGTTTGTACTAGAAATCCCTCTTATAGGACCAGCACAAGACAACCTTTCTTTGTGTAGCTTGAATTTTAATATTATGCCTCATATGTCCTAGATATACCAATATACACTTCCACATGGCAGATCTAATCCCTCTCAAGTCAAGATAAAACTTAGATTGCCTTTTCATATGCTTAGTATCCACACTCATGAAATTACCAATATTAATATCATAAGGGACATGTCTCAGACACCAGCATAGTTGTGTATATTTTAGGTAACATTCCTTTCGCTCATATATCATTTTGATATACGTCAACCGCTTTCCTAACATAATACCATGGATTGTATCAGTCGTAATCATAGGACAAATGTTAAGGTAGCAGTCGCTGAAGTATACCTCCATGACAATGTCAAAGTCAAAGGACATCACATAAGTGTTTAACCTTCTTGGGACTCACACAGCAATGAAGTGGGGATCCATTCACTTACTTCCTATTTGCGGTTCTTTCGTACATGTGGTATGAATCACATGCTACGGTGTTACTCTTACACTATAAGAGCGTACATCGTTTTGATTCTCATCATTAACACCGTACAGACATGAGTTTAAATGCTCCCAGTATCTAAACCCAAATTTTTTTACTCTATTTATCTATCATGACGTCAATATTGAAGAATTTGTTATCTGGCAACAGGCATCATGGAAGTGGGTATCCATGATTCGATCCATATTTATGTTACGTCTTATTGGATCTCATCTCGACGTACTACACTCTTATCGAGGTGACATAATTTGTATTTCTTCTTTACCATATCAGCATTCCTGCTGCTTTACTGGTGAACACAACTGTCTCATCTAGACATACTCTTCCTAAGTATCAAAGGCGGTTTCTCATATGAGAGAGCCAACCTTACCTGCCTGTATGACATACTAGACATTGTATACCTTCATATAGACACATAAAATTTTATAAAGAAACATTTTCATTAATCATAGACATATTACATAGTGTCTGCAAATTTACATTATATGCATCCCAATAACCTTCACATGTTTGTCATACATTTCCTTGGCTATGAGTTTGGTTAGGGGGTCCGTGACCATACTGTTGGTCGAAATATGTTGTACAGTAACAACTTTCTGTGCTACATAATCTCTCACAAAATTATACTTTATATCTATGTGTTTGGTCTTGCTATGATATTTGGGATCTTTCATATAGGCTATGGCTGCGATATTGTCACAATACACTAATACCGGATTTGTGCTGTCATTTCCAAATCCAAGATGTTCAATGAATCTCTTGAGCCATATAGCCTCTTGCACTGCTGAGGTGCACACCACGAATTCAACTTCCATGGGATGTAGAGCAATGCACGTCTGCTTCTTGCTGCTCCAACATATAGCCCCATTGTTTAGCAAGAAGGTGTATCCTAAAGTTGATCTTCGTTCAACTTCATCTCTACCCAAATCAGCGTCAGAGTATCCAACCAAGCGCAGATCACTTCCTTGATAGCCTAGAGCATAATCTGACGTGCCCTTCAAGTATCTCAAAATCCTTTTCACTACTTTCTAATATTGCTCACCGGGATTTGACTGGAATCTGCTAACCAGTCCAACTGCATAACAAATATCTGGCCATGTACACATCATTACGTACATCAAACTTCTAACGGCACTAGCATAAGGAACCCTTTCCATTTTCTTCTTTGCTGACTCAGTTTTGGTACACATATCAAAACTTAAGGTTACACCTGAAGTTACTGGGGTATCTAATGGATTGCAGTCTCTCATATTGGATCGCTCAAGAATTTTCTTGATGTAATTCTCTTGTGAAAGAGAGAGAATTCTTTTAGAGCAATCCCTTTGGATTTTAACTCCAAGTATATATTCTGCTTCACCCATGTCTTTCATCTCAAAATTCGATGATAACAATTCTTTAATAGCTAAGACCAACTTTAGACTATTTCTAGCTAGTAGTATGTCATCTACATATAAGGATAATATTACAAAATTACCCTCAAACCGTTTAATGTAGATGCAGTGGTCCTCTTCAATCATTTGAAAGTCATAAGAGGTTATTGCTCTATGAAATCTCAAATACCACTGTCTGGATGATTGTTTCAGTCCATAAATGGACCTTTTGAGCTTACAAACTCTACTCTCCATTCCTTTCTTAATGAAACCTAATGGTTGTTCCATATAGATTTCTTCATCCAGATCACCGTTTAGAAATGCGGTTTTTACAACAATCTGATGCAGTTCCAGATCTAAACTATTTACTATTGCCAGAATAAGTTTTATAGAATTGAAACGTACAACAAGTGAGAAGGTATCCTCGTAATCTATACCTTCTTGTTGTGTGTACCCCTTTGCAACCAATCGAGCCTTATATTTGTCAATTGATCCATCAACTTTTCTTTTAATTTTGAGAATCCATTTGTTCCCAATGGCTTTTCGCCCTTTTGATAGATCAACTAGTTCCCAAACTTGATTCTTCTTCATTGAATCAATTTCTTCCTCTATTGCATTCTTCCATTCATCCTTAGCAGGACCTGATAAGGCTACTTGCACAGAACGAGGCTCATCATCTTCGTCTGGAGTAACAATAAGTGCCTCTCCTTCTATGGAGAAGCGTCTCCTAGGTACATTTCCCCTGTCACTCCTTCTTGTAGGAACTTCTTGTCTCTTTCGCTTCTCTTGTCTAGGCTTTTGTAAGGTCTTTCTGAGCTCCCACTCAAGTCAATGTATTGAGACGATTGAGGATCATTAGTCTGAGTTTGTTCTATACTGTCTTGTTCTTGTGTCTCATTAAGAGATACTGTACGATCAATATCTCCCCTGCTAGGAAATTCATTTTCTAGAAATACGGTATCTCTTGATTCAATTTCAGTCACAGTTCCATCTTCGTTTTCACCTATGAAAACATTTCCTTTAAGACCCAATTTCCCATACCTATGGGAATTATTATGAATGTACGCAGCAGACCCCCAGGGTCTCAGGATGCTTAAATCTGGCTTGTGTTTTGTCCATAACTCATAGGGTGTAGAAGTGACTGATTTTGAGGGCACACGGTTAAGAATGAAGGCAACCGTTAGTAAAGCATCACCCCAATATGAAATTGGTAGATGTGCTTGAGCCATCATTGACCTAACCATGTCTAGAAGAGTTCTATTTCTTCTTTCAGCAACTCCGTTTTGTTGTGGAGTGCCAGGGATGGTTAGTTGCCTAATTATCCATTTTTCTTCATAAAGCTCCTTAAACTGATCAGATAAGTATTCACGACCTCGATCAATGTACAAAGCTTTAATTTTACAATCTGTTTGATTCTCTACTTCATTCATGTACCATCTAAAGCATTCAAGAGCTTCAGACTTGTGTGAGATCAAATAGATGTGACCATATCGTGAATAGTCATCAATGAAGGTAATGAAATACTAGGCTCCGTGTCTCGCCCTCACACTCATTGGACCGCATATATCAGAATGGATTAATCGCTACAGAATCTTAGCTCTAGTTCCCTTACCGAAAGGTTTCCTAGTTGTCTTACTAGCTAGACAATTCTCACATAAGGACATTTCCATATTCAAAATTTCACCTAGCAAACCTTCTCTAGCTAGTTTAATCATTCTATTTTGAATAATATGTCCTAGTCTAGCGTGTTAGATATTCATATCAACAGTAATATTAGAGGAAACAATGAAATAGTCACACACATTAAAATTACGAACAATATCCATAACAAAGAACTTTCTAGAAAGGAAAGATAAACCATAAAAGGTCTTGTTGCTAAAAATGTCTGCAACTTTGCCATGAAAGTTTACATCAAACCCATAATCTAATAAACAAAGTACTGAAACTAAATTCTGTCGGATGTCAGGTGCATGAAGAACATCATGTAGGATCAAAGTCTTCCCACCACGCAAAGGTAATTTGCAGGTGCCAATTCCTTTGACTTCGATCTTTGCATTGCTGCCCACGTAAAGCCATTTACTTAGATGTGGCAACCGACGGTATTCCACAAAGGATCCCCGATCCCTCGTCACATAGTCTGTTGAGCCTGAATCCAAAATCCAAGAAGAACAAATAGGTTCTATTAGAAAAGAAATACTTAAAACAAAAGAAATATGTGAATTCACATAATCTACTAGTACCTTTTCACGGTCGTTTCGCTCAGTACAGTCCCATGCGAAGTGACCCATTTTCTGGCAGGCGTAACACTTGACCTTATTCAGGTCAACTTTCTTCTTTCTGCCCTTCTTTCCTTTGTTCTTTAATTGTTTTCTGCCCTTTTTGAGCTTAAAGCCATCCTTCTTGACTTTCTTTTGAGATTTCTTGCCCTTTTTGGAAGTGGGCTTTACATTAGAAGGACCAGCATTTTCAGTGTAGTAGGCTTGTCCAGAAGCCTTATACACCTCTAGGCGTTTTTCCTCAAGCTCAAGATGTTTCACTACATCATCAAAAGTGACGATGTTGTCATTATGAGTTAAATTCACTTTCATGTGCTCCCAGCTAGAAGGAAGCGATCTGATTACAGCCTGAACTTGCTGTTCATCAGTCAAGGTGTATCCAGCTTCCTGAAGTTCTCTAATCATATTGGACATCTCTCTCAGATATTGCTTCATAGGAGTATTTGCTCTAAGCTTGTAGGTATCAAACTTCATTGTCAACCTTCTAAGCTTAGTGGTTGATGTGCCACCAAACTTATCCTTGAGTGTAGCCCACATAGCCTGAGCAGTTTGGTATTTCTCATATTGGCACATCAGGTCATTCTCCATTGTGCTCAATAAGGTGACTCTGGCAATGCTGTTCTTCTTCTTCCACGCTTGGAAAACTTCCAAGTTTCTACTATGCTGAGTAGTAGTCCCAACTTCAGGTTCCACTAAAATAGTCGTTAGTGGTTCAATAGCCTCATGTTCCTCTAAAATGTACTGCACCTTACGGTGCCAGATGTCCCAATTATCGCCATTCAATTTCTCCCCTTATTCAGTCAGCAATGATGCCTCCACGCGCCCTCACGCACCCCGAGAAGAAAAAAGTCCTGGAAAAATAAAAAATGGATAAAACCCACTCTCGCTGGACGAGCATGTAGTACACACGCCACTCTGCAGCCCTCTGATAATCACACGCGCCGGCTGGCGTTTCTGTCCTTCAATCTATTATTATTATTTTGTTTTTGGTTGGGTAATGCGTCGAGTTGGGCCTTACCACTGACCCAATCTGTTTTTTTTTTAAATTTTGGGCCACCTATGGCCTAAACTGATTTTTTTTTTTTTGCATCGAATCGGGTTGGGCTCCAACCCGATCCATTTTTTTTATTACTTTTTAGGCGCAAAACGGTGCCGTTTTGGAGTCGCTGGAGGTTGTCTTCAACCTCCAGCCGAGTCGGCCCGGACCCTGTTTCAATCGTGGGTTGGGTCTACCGACCCGAAAACTTCTCTCCTTCGTAACTTCACCGTCCAATGTCCGTTTTGCTCGTTCTTGGTGTCCATCTTCATCGTTTTTTCGAGCTCTACACAATGAAATTATTTTTAAATCCTAAAAAAACTCATTTTATTATGACCCAATCCGATTCTCTTTTTGGTCTTCCGCTTTTTTTTTCGGATTTCTCACAACCTCTGAGTTCTCTTTTGTTTCATAGGCTTATTATGTGTATTATGAGACTTTTTGATATAATAATACTCATAGTACAAGAACTCAAACACATAACAGGAATTCAGGAAAAAAAAGAACTCACATTGTATCACAAAAAAAAAACAGTAAACGCAGAACGCATACATTTATATACATATTAACAGGAATTAATTCTCATACAGATCATTATTTGCTCATGAACTTTAAACGAATAAACAGACGGACAAAATTTCCAT
The DNA here is from genome assembly GCA_963210345.1 of Inga oerstediana. Classification (NCBI taxonomy): domain Eukaryota; kingdom Viridiplantae; phylum Streptophyta; class Magnoliopsida; order Fabales; family Fabaceae; genus Inga; species Inga oerstediana. The sequence goes on along the minus strand of OY723400.1, from coordinate 56,818,607 downwards.
ATATGCATTCATGATAAAAAAACACAGACGCAAATTCATTGTTCATAATCATACAGTATGGCAAAAGCAACATTCGGACAGATTAAAAAACCTAACTAGGCTCTGATACCAATGTCGGATTTTGGGCGTACTTGAAGTGTTGTTTCGAATTCTTCCGGTACCCATGCGAGTTGAATCACAGGGATTTCAACTATATCACACAGCAAATACATAGGAAGGGAAGAGAGGAGAAGAGAGTTCTCTTGAGAAAAAGTTTTTCTCTCTGTATGTATTTGTATGTTATTTCTCTATGTTATTATTCACACACACACATGTCCTTTTTATCAAACAACCATTCCCTCCAAAATATACGGGGGAACTACTCCCTCCAGGTTTTCAATTTTAAACCCTTGGGAAAAATTACAAATAAATACCCCACATTTGTCTGGGTAGTTATTTTGCCCCAAAGCTTAAAGCTAATGGGTTTGGGTTTTGGGCCTAATCCACCAAGGGTGGACCAAGCCCAATTCCCAACAATGACTATGTGAATGCTGGTTAATCAACATATAAGTTTCCATAAAATACAAAATAAGAAGTTTTTTTAAAAAAAAAATAATGATGAGAAAAACTCATTTATCATCAACATAAAAATAAAAAAATTATTATTCTAATAATATCATCATCTTGCATCATGTAATCTAGTTGATTTTGATTTTATTTAGATCTACATGGTAGATTAATCCAAGTATTTGTTGAGTGAGAGGCACGCCAATAGCTACTAATATAATTTCTTTTATAAATTAACCAACTATGAGTTTAGGGGGCCAATACCTCTATAATTGAGATAACTAGAAGGATCAAATAAAAAGGGAAAAAAATAATGACTTAATTTAAAATAAAGTAAAACTGCATCAGCTCACACTTTTTTTTTGTCTCAACTTCAAATTTACACGTGTTGGGTGGATCAGGCTCAAGCTCAATTGTATTGAGGTCAGAATATAAATATTAGGAAACTTTGGGTCAATGACTGTGATATTCCCCAATTGTTTTAATTTGTATTGTTAAACTCATACAATACATATGTTGATGAAAGGGTGCATGGATTGATGAAGAGTAATGTGGAACTCTATATATATGTTATTGCACAACGGTTCAAGATTACACTATATATATGTATATATATGTCTATTATCTTCCTCTTTCATCTATGGTTAATTTGTTGTGTAATATAATTGCAGTCCACAGTGTAGATACTTCAACGAGTTAACTAGATTCCAAGTACATCCAGAATTTCTACAACATGAAACACGACTCATATTTCTCCTTAGACAAGGCCATCGTGGCAAGTAAGATCAGTGCGTTCGTTATGCGGTAAAAAAAGGACAATTCATGTTCCCTACACGTTTCTTGTTCTTAAAGCATAATCTTCAAACTAGATAGCTTTATAATATTCAAACTGCATACATATTCGGTTCAAATTAAAGTGTCGGCAAGGCACGTTTCAGATCGCATCACTCATGGGCCTTTTTTTTAAGGTAAAAAAAAAAAAAATTGGCCGCTTCCGCCAGTGTAATATCCTTTTTTCTGCGAGTTCCACTATCATTTTAATGTTTTTATAAACGTTGAGGGAATAAAATAGGGTTAAGCTTTGAGTTTGACTAGTGATTATAATTGAAGGAAAGTGCTTAATTTAAAAAAATGGTATAAAAGTATGGTATGTAAAGGTTTGAGTCCTTAAGGAATTACTTGTGTTAAAAGGGGCATCCACGAAATCCAAATTGAATACTGAATAATAATATAAAAAAAGGGGTGATTGATTTTTTTGGTGGAATAAACTTGATTAAATTTATTAAATAATGTATAAAAAATTTTCATGAGTAGTTTTGAAAATTAACCCTAATTATTATATGAATTCATGATGCCACTTAATCATCCTTATGTTCAAAGAAAATAATATTTTTGGGAGAAAAGTAATTAATTAATACTTGAAAAAAATTTGTGTAGGACCTAATAAGGAAACTTACTAAAAGTGATCGAATCCTTATATCTAGGAGCAAGAAAAAAACGTGCTAAAAGAGATCGAATAGGGAGTATATAACGAAGCCTTCAATCCGGATTATGAAATGTGATGTGGAAAGATCACATTTTTCTCCAAGGGAGATAAAACCTTGATTTTTTATGTTTTAATTGCAAAGTTTATCATATATTCTCAATTACTTGATAATATTATTTTATTTGTGCATTTTTGGGTCCAACTAAAAGTGGTACACTTCACATGATTTTTCCATATGTAAAATTTAAACACTTAACTTAAGGAAAATCATACCACTTCTACTTGATCCAATCACCATTGGCATAAGCTAGCTTTTACACCAAATGAAAATTCAAACCCTTCTTTACATCCCTCAATATATTTTGTATGCGATATGGAACATGATGTAAACGATTAAGAAAAAACGATAGACTATTTGAATAGTTTTCAAGCTTTCTTTAGTAAAAATCTCATACCTCATTAATATGCATCGTTATTCAAAGTTATTGAGGGCTCGTTTGGTTCATGAAATCATTGGGAATGTAGCGGAATTGAATGGGGATCGGATTACATTGAATTTGTCTGGTATGATATTTAAAAATGTGGAAATTAAATATATTATGTATATGTTATTAAATTAACTCCAAAATAAAAAGACAAGCTTAAGGCTATCAAGCTTCTTCAGCTTTGCCTGTCAAGCTTAAGGTTCAAGTTCTAGCTTGTCCTCTCCATCATAGGTTTGATCTTTGATATGCACCTTAAGGTTCATCGACTTTTTAAGCTTCTTAATATTATACCACCGGTCCTTAATATAATGTCTTTTTTCTAATCCCAATGATATATCTCACGTGTAAAGTGGAGGAAGACTGTGGTGGAGAAATGAAGGCAAATAATGTCTTTTTTCAAATTCTCACGTGTTCTAATCCCAATTATATATCTCTAACGATATATATGTGTGTTTGTAACAGCGATAGGAAAAATGGAGTTTTTCAATTTAACTTTTGATAATTTTATTTTTGGTAAAAGCTCGATTGTGTAATGTGATTTATGTTTGGAACAACGATTGTATAAATGACTTTTGCAAAAGTAAAACTTGTTTGGATTAACTTAAGCACAAGTGACTTTTGTAATAATAGTAAGAGAGAGTGGGTGAAAAAATATTTTAAAGGGTTAAAAACACCAAAAAATAGTTTAAAATAATTTTTTGAACTGAAAAAGTATATTAAGGATAAAATTGCAATCAGTCTGATAATATACTGAGTACAGTTGAAAAAATATTTTAAGGGTTAAAAACACCCAAAAATAGTTGAAATTAATTTTTGTAGCCAAAAAAGTATATTAAGGATAAAATTGCAATCATTCTGATAGCACACTAGACACAACTGGAAAAATAATTTAATCATTTCCATTCTCCCCAAACGCTAAATCAGTAAAAGCTCCAATGTTGAGCTTATGATATAAGCTATTTTGGTAATCACAAGTTCAATTGGCAATTAGGAACTCCAAACACTCTTTTTTTTCTCAATTGCCAATTGAGGTTTTCCTTCCAATTAAGCATTTGGGGCCAAACACTCTCCAAAAACACACTAAAATCTCCACTCCCTCGTACGAAGTAATCCTGATGCTTTTGATATTCTCCTTTACCACCTAAATGGGCCAACCAAACACTTAAAAGGGGACTTTGCATCAGGATTGCAGAAAATCTTGATACAATGCATCGAGTGAAATAGGCCCTTATTGGTTCGTCATAATAAGCTTTTCCGGTTCATGACGTACATATAAAGGAATTGACGTTTGAAAACATAAAATCAAGCTAGTCTTATACATAGAAAATGGGGTATCTTTAATAACGTCATCACCACCAAATTCTTCTATTGATTTCTCGATGGAGGGAATATGTGGGCATGTTTCTTTCTCTTTTTAAAATAAAAAATAATAAAACTTGTTTGAAAAACTATTTTCAATAAGTTGTTTTTAAAAACTAAAAAATCAAAACAGTTTGTAGGTGTTTTCTTTATTTTTTTTTTGTTTTTATTTTTTTTTTAAGATGTCACCTATCAAACTATCGAAACCACACCACTGTCACCAACCATTGTTATGTTACCGGCGGCGACTGTTGTCACCACATCACCGCCAAGTCACTTCTAAAATAATTTTTTTTTAAAACAACTATCCAAACTATTTTTTTTTTTTTGAAAACTTGTTTTTCAAAAAACAATTTTATAAAACTCTTTTAGAAAAAAAATAGAATCAAACACGAATCTCTCTACAGATGCTTGGATTGAATTTATGTTTTTTTTTTCAGACAAAAGAATTTATGTTTTCAAATGGCACGGGGAGAGAATTATGTTTTGTGTTTTCAGAAATTCTTGCGTTAGGGTGAGTTAGCTATATGTCTTGTCTCTTTTAAATTATTCTTATTATAGATTTTTCAACCAAGAATGTTATTCTTATGCGTGTACGTGGGCTCAAGCCGAACTCGTGGTTTGATAGTCCACCCTGTTTTTTTATGTGGGTCAACCATGAACGGCGCCTGGTCAACGACACGGCTCAAAAGTTGGCAAAAAAAAATAAAATAAAGACAGTCAGAAGATTACTGCTTAATTTGGGTCGCCACTTCATAACCTGCTGGGTCGTCTGGTCCGTTTCCCGGTCCAGGATTGTTTGGTTCCATTGCAATCTTGTCCATGATATAAGGGGCCGGTCTGTTTTAGTGATTCATCAAGTTCACAGGGCATCGCACGTAGGAGTGGAATTAGGCCAGGCGGCCTGTCAGGGGCCTGTAGCCTGGCCTGTGATTGACCTGAACAGGTCTGTTCAGGCCTGGCCTGTCAAGCTAAAAGGCCAGGACAAGGCCAAAACAAAAGCTTGTTTTGCTTATTAGGCCAGGCCAAGGCCTAACAGGCCTGTTAGGCCGGCCTAAGCCTGTAAAAATATTTTTTAAAAAAAAAAATCAGATAAGAGTTAAAGGATAATTTCGCTTGAGCCTGTAAGTTTTAGCCTGTTTAAGGAAGTCTGTTAAGGAGGCCTGTTTTCAGCCTGTGGCCTGTTAGCCTGTTTTGCAGTGTGGCCTGTAGGCCTGTCGGTTTGCTTAAAAAATTTTAAAAATTCAGGTCTCCTTAACAGGCTTCAGGCCAGGCCCAGACCTAAAAATTGGCCTTTAACAGGCCACAGGCCAGGCTCAGGACAATTTGTGCCTTAACAAGCCTGGCCTATTAAGGCAAAAGCTTGGCCTGGCCTGGCCTGTTTCCACCCCTAATCACACGGTTGATTGGATTTGTCATTTGTTAAGAAAATTATATTTCTTATATTTTTATGATTTGAACTCAATTTTACAGCTGAAAAGAATCAAAGTAAAGATGTTTTTATGAGAAAATTTTAGAAAAATACCTATAAAATTTGAAAATCTCAAATAAGTGATTTCTTACTAAAATAAGTTGTGAATTGCTAATAAAATATAGTCAATGCCTAAACTATTGTAGGAAACAAAATTAGTTTGGGATTTTGATATTTTAAAGGTATTTTTGTGAATTCTTTTCCAACAATCAACCATCTATCATGACTTATTTAACTGAAAAGACCCTATTCTTATAGCACACTACTACAAAATCATCAATATATAATAATTGTTTATACTAAAATAAAAGATATATGATGATTATTATCAACCTTAAATTATCATTATAAACCATTATATATGCGGATGCTATAGTTCCAAATTGTAATATATTGTTGGCATATATAATAGTTATTTGTTAATAATGGTAATGTATTGCCTTTATTTTTTTTAATTATATATAGTTATTTTTTATTTTTTTTATTTTTGATATTTATTATATAAAACACAATATAATCATTGATAATAACAAGATAATAATTTTAAATAAAAAATTGTGTTTATAGTATTCAAAACTCAATAAATTATTAAAAAAATGCAATACATTATAGATAAACATTATACAATTTAAAAGAAATTAATCACTTAAACACTCTAGAACATTATCTTATAACTTTTTGAATTCTAAGAGAAAATCTATTAAAAACATTCAACAATATTCTCCAAAGCCTTTGTTGTAGATTGACGATCAAGTATCAGTACTCCAGAGTTCCAGTAACTACAAAAGGATAACATAAATAAGAAAGTCAGAATATATATAGTAAAAATTGGCAAATATTAAAACTTGAGCAAATCTCGGATCTAATTTCAACATACTAGCTAAAGTTTAGGAACATGAGAGTGTGAATGTTCAAGTAGATCATGATTTAACAAGCTGCTAAAAATTAGGAGAAAAAATTATATTGATTTTAGTCTATATAATCTAGTATAATCAAAGTTTTTTTTTTTGCAATAAAAAAATAATAATAAATTTAGCATTTTACCTCATCGTTTTTTCGTGTTCTCTACCTTTCTTTGGTGTTTTTCTCTATTTTTATCTTCAAACCAACTGCTGTCATCAGAAATTAAATATTGCTTTTTATCTACGATTCTTTTGCCTAGATAATCAGGCGATCTTGAGCCTCAACTAGTGAGCTCTCGTTATATAAAACAAATAAAATGAAACTAAAAATGTTAATTCAAAAAAAAATGAAAACTTACCTGAGGAAGAATCACGAGAGGAAGGTGATGCAGCTTCCAGAGTGAATATTCATGTTAGTGGTGGAGGACGAACCTGCAACGGCAGAGCAAAACTCATGGAAAGGAGAGTATGAGACCTACTAGGGAAGCTCAAAATTGTTTAAGAAGAAGTTGGAAGAGTTGTGTCAAATATTTTTTTTCCTAGAATCTTGCCTCCTTATATTTGATATTTTCCATATTCCTGCCTTTTTAGATGAAAGAATACTTAACGATTCTTTCTGAAAAATTATAATGTATTGTCTATAATATTAACTAATAAATTAAAAAAGAATATATTTATATATTGTTAAATTACTTAACGGTTCTTCGTAATATATTGTTAGATAATATTTTTATATTATAGGATACACTACATATTTGCGGATTTATACAGCTTAATGCATAACGCTTATAGCTAATAAATGTCATGTATGTCGAGGCGAAAGTCGCAAAAGGACGTATACCATTTAAAAGTAATGGTTAATTATACACATTGTCATGAATTATAAGGCGGAATTCACGAAAACACTAAACTAATGGTTGTAGTTAATAACCGTCTTTTATTTAGTAACAAAAGTGACAGTTCTTTTGAAAAAACTGTCAGGTAATGATTACAAATGATTCGTCTTCAGACCCTTATATTAGTAAAGATAAAAATAACGGTTTTCAAAAACAACAATCATCTAACACCCCACCACCATGTCATAAGTCATAACCACTATTACAAAATATAGATTTAGTGATGCTAATATTATGACACTTCTTTAAACAAGCACCGGAGGAGAATTTTTTTTTAAAAAAAATACATGTGGCAACTATGACGCTTGACCAGAAAAGTGTCATAGTTGTCCAATACCTTGTATGGCATTTGTCTAGGGAAGCGCCATACAAGGGGTTATTGTTAAAAAAACAAAATTACACCCCTTGCATGGCGCATGCCCAGGCAAGTGCCATGCAAGGGGATATTGGGGATATTACAATATCCCTTGTACGTATGTTGGGGATGTTGTAACATCCCCTTGTATGGCGCTTGCCCATACAAGGCAATATTGGGGTTATTTTAATATCCCCTTGTATAGTGCTTGCTTGGGGAAATGCCATACAAGGGGTGTAATTTTTTTTTTTAAATATCCCCTTGTATGGCGCTTGCTTGGGGAAGTGCCATACAAGGGGTGTAATTTTTTTTTTTAAATAACCCTTTGTATTGCGCTTCCTTAGGCAAGCACCATATAAGGTATTGGCCAGTTATGACGCTTTTCTGGTTAAGCACCATAGCTGCTATATGTGTTTCAAAATAAAATAAAATAAAAGCCTTCTCTGGTTGCCCTTATTCCTTATTCTTTTCCATCGGAGCCTTCATTTATGACCTTAACCTTAAACTCAATCCTCCTCCCCTCCCAAAAAAGAAGAGAAATGTCTCAGAAACACCAGGTTAGTAACATAACGTACTCAATTTCTTCTTCGCTGATTTTAATTTCTCTCTAGATTTTAATTTCATATTGTGACTTGCACATACAAATCCATATACGGAAGTCATCGCTCTGTCGCCCAAGTCTCTCATGTTCGAAGAAATACGCAATCCAATCCTATTGGAAAGCTCACACTAAAGCTTGTGGTACCAGAGAATATAAGTGCGACTGTGGTACCCTATTCTTTAGGTACCTACTAAATTCTCAAATCTCACCTTATAATAAATGCTACTATTTTTTGGAGGGGGAATTTATTTATTGCTTCTTTTATTAATGTAAATGATTGGGTAATTAATGGAGTGTCTGTTCAATTCGTTCCTAAAATCAAGAAGGATAGTTTCATCACCCTCAGAGCTTTCTGCCAAACTTGTCACTGCGATTGAACTAGCTGAGAAATATTGGTCTTTATATGACATCTTTAGGTTTGCCAGAGATCAATATGCAAGTGCCTTAACTTAAAAAAAATAGCTGGTATAGTCCCCACTTCCATTGGCACTACAAAGCTTGGTCTCCCACTTTTTTTTCCCTTCTTGTCTCCTCTTACAGAAGCGCCCTTGTAAGTCTTTTTTTTAATATAGAAGCTTACGTCGATTGGCACTATAGTTTCCTCTTCTTCTTCTTTTTTAAGTTTAAAATCTGCAATGAATCTTAGCTTGTAGTTTTATGTGTGCTTATAATTTTTTTTCTAAGTATTTGCTTGAAGTTACATCTTTCTCTTGTTAAACTTCCTATACATTGTAAGCTTTTTAATTTTTGAGCTTACAAATATAATTTTATTAGTTTTTACTACTTTAATTTGCTCAATGTATTTTATATTTAATTTAACTATGATATGCAGTGATTTTATGAATTAGTTATTTGTTTGGAGTTATTTCATTTTGGTTTAGCTTGATTCTGGTCATTTTGCTGTAGATTTGTATTGTAAAATATAGTGTTCATCAATAAAAGAAAAAAATTACATAAAATTTTTTTTTTTAAAAAATACTTCCTATGGCCCTTCTTTAGAGAAGGGCCATAGGAAGTATTATTTCCTATGGCATTTCCTTAAGAAAGTGCCATAGGAAGCTATCTAAAAAAAATAAAAATAAGCTATGGGGCTTCTACAGCTTCAAGAAGCGCCATAGCTTCTTGTAATAGTATTGAAAGCTGTGTCGCTTCCTAAACACCACAGTATTCATAAAAAAAAAAGCACCACTTATGATGTTTTTTGTAGTAGTGAACTCGTAACCCTTCGTAATCCGTAGACCTCTATTTAAACTCATATTCCTTGTGATTTTTACTACTTTTTTTATTGGCCTCCTCCTTCTCCTTCATCATGTTAAGTTCCCAAGGAGCTTCTCCATTGCCACCACCAGTCTTCTACCATCACCACTTCCTTCTCCTCCTCCTCCTCCTTTGCCTCCTCCTACGCCAATACGCTGAACAAGAAGTTGAACCACATACTTTATCACAATGATGTTAACTATGACTTGCAGTTATACCCTTCATCTCCCTCCTCCGATGATAAGGATGAGGATGAGGATGAGTAAGAGGACAAAGATGAGGAGGATGAAGTATATGATGAGAAGGAAGAGGACAGTGATGGTGGTGATGACTAAACATCATCATTGTTTTCTTTCCTGCCGTTGTCATCCTCCTCATTGTCCTTATCCTCATTCTCTTCATTGGAGGAGGGAGATGAAGTTTAAAGAAAGCAACTTAATAATTCACATTTATTAATTAAGAATCATAAAGTATTTTTGCCAACATACTTAACGGTTCTAACTTAATAAACATTAAGTTATTGATAAAGTTAAAAAATAACTTAATAACTCACGGTTATTAATTAAGAACCGTAAAGTATTCTTTCTAACATATTTAACGGTTCTAACTTAATAAATCTTAATTAAAGCTTTCGAAACCTTTCCCCTTCCCTATGCTTACTATGGGTGCTTCCTCATCATTATGAGAATGAACTAGGTACCCTTTCATTATGCCCTCCTGTTCAACTTTTTAGCATGTGCAATGATGATTTTTTCACATCCCTTCCAGATGTCTATTATTTAAACTCTACATTTTCATATATTTTTCCTACATTTTCTTTATCGTCCTCCTTTTTGTTCTCTATAGCTTAATCGCCAAGATGAAACACTGTGCTGAAGACATGCTAGAAAACTCTTAGCGTCATCCTCCACCTCCTCCTTGTCCTTCTACTCAACCTCCACCGCCGCCTCCGCTGCCGCCTCTTCCACCTCCACATCTTATGCTTCCTTAACTGGAGGCAATGTTGCGGCATGCACAACAGATTGACCATGCCTTGAGGAGGCTTTCTAGATACCTCTCCAGTATGAACCGGAAGGCCAATCTCATACTTGATGAGTATGGGATTGGCCATGATCCTAACAATGATCTTGGCCAATCTTCTGGTGATAAGTGGCTTAATGATCTCATCAGTTCATTAGGCAACTGGCCACTATCCTTTTTTTTCTCATTTTATTGTTTTGTCTTTTTAAATATTTAGTAAAACAAAAAATAATATATCCAACAATTTTTCAAAAAAATACCATCATGAAATAAAATAAATAACAGTTTTTATACTGTTCATTCATAACGACAGTCATAAAAGAACAACTGTCAATGACACTTACAAGTGATTAATCTTAGACAAATTAATAATGGTTATTAAAAACTCATTGCCACCATTTATAAAATATAATTATCTGATATGTAAATCTAATGGACGCGATGGCTTGATAATCCACTTAACCTTCTCTATATAAATGTCCAAAAATTGAACTCTACTTCTCCACTTCTATTTCAACTTCTCAAAGCCAACATCTTTACCAAATTTTTGGAGAAATGCAAGAGAACTTCTAGCTCATCATCTTAGGACAAACCAAAAGATGAACTCCCTCCACCAACAAGTATTGAAGGGCTCATCCACGTGACCTATGAGCTCCATCATATGGTCTAAGTTTACTTGCTAGAGCAAGGACACATGGACTAGTGCTTGAAGGAACTTACCACTCTCGTTCGCTCTTTGAATGAGAAGGTGGATAAGTTACTAGAGAAGGAAGAATATGATGATGCATCAGATTCTTAAAACATTTCCATAACTTTTTATTTTTGTTTATTTATAAAATTTGTCTTTTTTTTATTTGTTTGTAAAAAAATGTGATTGCATAATCAACAACCAAAATTTAAAAAAAAGTGAAATACATAACAGTTATTAAGTAAAACCTGTCAATTATTAGAATACCATGCAAAAAAAGTGAATTATATAATGCTTATTAATAAAGAACTGTGATAAATGTAAACAAATAAATAGCAGTTCTTTTGGACGAACCATGATGTAAAGTTTTAGGCATAATAACCTAAAAAATCATACCATTCATCTTGTATTTAATCATCTAAAATAGAATACACTTGACACTTAGTCAGTATGAAACAAAACCCACCAACATCTTAACCCTACGACTCTTTTTGTCTTTTACGGCCTTTAGGAGTCATTTTCTGTAATGTCATTATCTTATTTCCACATTTTTCAGAGTGTTTGCATGCAGTTCGGTGGTCACATAGGAATAGCATATATATATTGATATATTGATACATGGTACTTGATTATATTACAGGTTTTCCCCCACAGGGGCTTGTACACAAAATTTACAAACCTTGAAATAATAAAAAGGCCTTCAAATAACCAACAGTCTTGTTTGATCAGCACCAGAACTTTCAGTTGCCGATAATTACACTTTTGCCCCTTTGAGCCGTTATCTGCTGCTGAAAACTTTATATATTTATGGAAAGGGTGAGATTCAAAGAATATCAGTAGTAATATGCAATAAGTCATATAAAATGCAATAAACAAATATGCCTTACACCATATAATGCAACATAACACAAATAACACGACACATGCACATGAGTTAGGGCTACTCCTCTACTACACGTAAACCTTGATTGGATTCTTGTTCACATCCAAGTAAATGTGCCTCCTCGCATAATGCCCTACTCGACAATACAATGTTCATATTACAGAAGATGACATACATAAAGCATATAAACATTCAAATAGTTTATGAAAGATAGAGTTACTACCTGGAATGCGCTCTTTCCTTGCTTGACTGTCGGTCCAATACTGTATCCGGCTTGGGCTATCGGTATATCCTAAAATTCCAAATTTATAACAAATGAGTTATTATTTATTCATAACTTATTCTAAACTCATTGTGTTGGTTATCTTATGCAGTTACAATATTTTCTATACAATGCAATTCCGCACAATGCATTTTCGCAGCTTTCTAGAAACTGCCAACTTTACAGTCAACTTTGAAAATCCATAATTAATTCTAGGAAACTCCAAATTCATTGATTCCAAATTCCATAAAAAGCTCTTTAAGTGTAATTTTATGGAAAAATACCCAAGTCTAACCATTACCACCACATTATTCCTAGAATTACATCAAACCTCACTTGTTCTAGATTCTCTTCCAGAAATAGGGCTCAAATTTGAAAAATCATATATTTCAATCCACTAGTCCAAAAATTATGTTCTACCCATCAAATTAAAGCTCTACATGTATACTTTATGTCTGTTAAGTTTCATCATTTTTGGACCAAGTTTGGCTAACAAAATTCATTTTGCAACCAAACTGTTTCTAGAGAAACCAATCAAACAACATCTTTTCTTAACTTCTAAAATTTCCAGATTTATACATAATAACTTCTTTCTGTATTAATCAAATGACCATTTTGCCCATACATTTGTTCCCATTTTCGCATCTTGCTGGAAATCTGGCAGAATTTTCTTCCAACTTTGAAAATTCATATCTAATTGTACAGGTGTCCAATTGGTATAGTTCCAAAGGCAATGAAGTCTATTTTTAAGGAAAAATATAGTCTTTAGCCACCTTTATAAGACCCTGCCTTACATACCACTTATTATCGATATTAATCAAAGTAGCAATTGTTTAGTTCTATGGGCACATAGGGATAGCAAAAATATACTGATATTATTGAAACAATCTTGCTTGATTATATTACAGGAGTTTCTCCCACTGGGGTTCGTACATAATAATTATAGACCTTAAAACAATAAAAGGTCTTCAGATAACCAACATTTCCTCTTATGCTTGTCCAGAACCTTCTATTGCCAGTAATTACGATTCTGCCCTCTGAGCCGCTATCTTCTGTTGAAAACTTTTTACATTTATGGAAATGGTGGGATTCAGAGAATATTAGTAGTAACATACAATTAGACATATATGATATGAAAATAAATACGCTATGGCCATATAACACCCTATTTACGTTATCATTTTGATGAGTCTTTTGCAGTGAATTCGAACCACGTAGTAATATTCATTTATAAAGTTCTTTCAATTTCCAAACCTCAAGACAGGATTTGAACCTGTAGTTGAGTGAGTTTTTCAAAATATTTCAAAAATTTTCACAAACTATCATAAAGTGGTTCGTAATTTCTTCATAACTCAATTTCTTAATACTCATTTTCCTTCATTTTCTTGTTATCTTAATTAGAGTGATTCTTTGCTCATTTTTATGCGTAGAAGGTTTCTTAACTAATGGGCTCGTACCGTGCGATTACCCATTTCTAATTCAATTATCGCGCTTGGATAATTAATTCATTCGTCATGCTGATTGTACAGTTAACCATTGCAAATATATTAATTTACATAACGGACTAATGCGTGAATAATTCTTCTCTTCTTCATTATAACTTCATTTTTGGTACAACGTCTTGCACTCCTCTTCTGTGCTCAGCTAGCTATATGGTTGGCGGGGGAGGGTGAGATTCGGGGGAATCTCAGTAGCAAACATTACAGACAATACATGTAAGATGGATGCTAGTGTATGATATGTTTGCCTTACATAGGCTTATGTTCACATAATGATATTTTGCATGCTCAATGTTTCATTGAACATACTTATGGCAATAGCAAAAACAAAAATAGAGCTTCATTCAATCATGCATGCTTCACATAATCAAGTAATGTAATATAGCAAATAAATACACAACATAAACATTACATACATATAAATAAGTAAGTTCACTACTTTTTGTCTCTGAGTCCCCTTTTTGTACATTTTTTTCCAATCACTGAAGTTACTTCCATTGCCTCTTCTTTCTCATCTCATGGCCTTAGATAAATGGCTATATTATTAGAGCCATGACAAATAAATGTCCAATGGGCTACTTTAGCCTCTAGGACTTGTCTTTAGTCTTTGGGCCCATACTTGTTCTAAATTTTAATTGTTAGGATTGGTAGGCACAGCGGAAGAATTTTAAAAATTTTCACCGATCCTAATCGAGGATCTATCAACGGCGTTTAAACCAAGTTGGAAGGATTCATACCTTTTGATGATTCAGAGTTTTCACGATCTCTAGGAGCCAACACATCAGGTCCGCTCCCTCTACCGATATCCACATGAATGCTCTCCAACCGAGACTGCGTGCTAGCGCCTCTAATGTCTCATAGGGTTTCACTTGCGGCTCTCAATTCTCATGTGCGTATGAATATATCTGCTCTATCAAGTTTATAACCTATGAAGGCTATTTTCAAATTTCAAAATTAATTATCATTAATTTCAAAATTAATTAACAATTAATTATCTTGATGAGTTAATTAAATAAATTCAGTTTAAATTAAATCTGTCCAACAGTTTTAATTTAACCTATTTATTTAATCCAAATAAAGAGCCATTAGATTTAATTTATCTTCATAAATTAAATCTGAGATACTATATCTCTATCATGTTAGTTATTAAATTTAATATATCTTAATAAATTAAATTTAAAACTAACAATATAATAATATCATATAATATATATATACATATATATATAAGATATATATTTGAAAAATATATATATCTATATAATATTATTAATGAATATTATATTATATATATATACATATATAAATATAAAATTCGTCCACCCTAAATTAAACATTATCTCATGTTGGGCTATTCTTGTGTGTGACCCTGTGGGCCCATATGAAGTTGGTAGTGGGCTAATAACTATACTAACCCAAAAGTCGCAAGCGGCCTCTAGCAAGACATTACGACTACCCAATTCATATGAGGATCATTATCAAGATGCAACCTGTCATACAACCATGTCACGTCCCTTTTGTCACACGATATATCGATTAAGGATAAGGCATGGATAATGTCATCCTCTTGTTCCTAACCATTATTTTCTCGATTCCTGAGTAGCCTGATAACAGAGACAAAAACTCCTTTCATCATAGTATGGCCATATATTTCTCAGACTCACTCATCGAGGGGCCCAGTAATATCTCTCTACTAATGTGAGGGACAAATTCCATCTTGATCATTCATATTCCTCTGCATGAAAAACCACCAAGCCCGATCGTAGCCTTTATCATCACCCGGTCAAAAGTGACTTTTGACTAGTTCAAAGCTTAGCAACTCTCATGTAGGAATCCATGATGACCTCAGGTCTAAGGGCATTGTGACGGGGTTATACATGAGAAAAGCTTATGACTTGATCCATATAGCTTTCTCATAGTGGGTCGGTCCAGCACCTTGTACCCTTACAAGTGCCTAAGACTTTGATTCATATCTCCATATCTTATCAAAGTCATACTGATCTTGTTTCATCTTTGCTCCCGCATAGATGACCGACCAGGGACATTTTAGGATAATATTTATGAATTATCCAAGGATACAATTATCACAGTTAACATGCAAATAATATGATAACATAATAGAGAAATTTCATTAAAATAATAATGTTCAAAGTACAATGATTGGCCCTTAGGGCACAATTTCCAACATCCTCCCACTTGCCCTAGGTGCAATCATTAATTTGCCTAATTCCCATTGCCCTAACATGACGCTCATGCTTTGCCTGTGCTAGTGGCTTAGTAAGAGGATCAACAACATTATCTTCTCCTGCTACTTTGCATATCTTTATATCACCTCTATAATTGATTTCTCTAATAAGATGGAATCGCCTGAGTATATGCTTGGTCCTTTGATGTGATCTAGGCTCCTTGGCCTGTGCAATAGCACCGCTATTGTCACAGAACAAATCTATTGGATTTGAGATGGTAGGCACCACCCCTAGTTCAGTAATGAACTTTCTGATCCAAACGGCTTCTTTAGCTGCATCTGATGCTGCTATATACTGAGCTTCTATTGCAGAATCTGCTATAGTGCTCTGCTTGGAGCTCTTCCAGCTTACTGCTCCACTATTCAGGGGGAATACATATCCAGATTGCAATTTAAGGTCATCTTGGTCATTTTGGAAACTTGCATCTGTGTAATCGGTTACGCAAAGCTCATCATCCAATCCACCATAGACAAAAAATAAGTCCTTAGTCCTTCTTAAGTACTTTAGGATATTCTTGACGGCAGTCTAATGACCCTCACCAGGATCTGGTTGGTATCTGCTAGTCATACTTAAGGCAAACGAGACATCCGGTCGAGTACATAACATGGTATACATGATGGATCCAATGGCCGAGCATATGGAACCTTACTCATGCGATCTCACTGATCAAGTGTACTAGGACACAGATCCTTGCTAAGATGGATGCCATGAGACATGAACATGTAACCCCTTTTTGAATCCTGCATACTGAACCTATGCAGTATCTTGTCTATGTATGTGCTCTGACTTAGGCCTATTAGTCTTTTGGATCTATCCCTATAGATCCTAATCCCTAGGATATAGGTGGCTTCATCTAAGTTTTTCATTGAAAAGGACTTTCCTAACCAAGACTTGACACTCTGCAAGGTAAGAATATCATTCCCAATGAGTAGGATGTCATCTACATAAAGCACTAGAAATACAACTATGCTCCCACTAACCTTCTTGTAAACACAAGGTTCATCGATATTTTGAATGAATCCAAACTCTTTGACTACTTCATCAAAATGATGATTCCAGCTCTGAGATGCTTGCTTCAATCCATAAATGGATCTTTGAAGCTTGGAAAATTTTACCAAAGTCCTCTGGATGCACAAAACCTTCAGGTTATGTCATGTACACATCCTCAAGCAGCGTTCCATTAAGGAAGGCTGTTTTGACATCCATATGTCATATTTCATAGTCATAATATGCTGCAATGGCAAAAAGGATTTTGATTGATTTGGCTATTCCAACTAGGGAAAAGGTTTCATCATAGTCTACACCATGAGTTTGTGTGAATCCTTTTGCAACCATTCGTGCGTTGAAGACGTTTACATTGCCATCCATGTCAGTTTTCTCCTTGAAAACTCATTTGCACCCAATGATTTTTACACCTTCAGGTGGATCGACTAAGGTCCATACCTGATTGTCGTACATGGATTACATTTCAGACTTCATGGCATTTAGCCATTTCTCAGAGTTTGGTCCCATTGTGGCTTTTCAATAGGTGGTGGGCTCATTTTGTTCAATGAGCAACACATCACGGCCTTTAGTAATCAGAAATCCATATCTCTGAGGCTGATACCGTGTCCTATCAGATCTTCATGGACCTTGTGTTACTTGAGGAGGCTCAGCAACTTGTTGTGAGTCTTCTCTAATTTCCATCTGTGGTTCTGTACCATCTTGTGGCTCTCAAATTTCTTCGAGATGTACGTCGCTCCCACTGGTTGTTTTAGACATAAACTCTCTTTCTAGAAACTTGCCATTTTGAATAACAAACACTTTGTTATCGGTGGGATTGTAGACATAGTATCCTTTCATTTCTTTAGGATACCCCACGAAAAGGCACTTTGTGGATCTAGGCGCTAATTTATCAGAGGCTTGTTGCTTAACATATACCTCACATCCCCAGATCTTGAGAAAAGATAAACTTGGTTTCTTTCCAGTCAATATCTCATATGGTGTCTTTTCAATTGCCTTAGATGGAACACGATTTAGTATGAACGCAGCTATCTCTAGGGCATGTCCCCAAAAGGATGGTGGAAGATCTATTTGACTCATCATAGATTGAACTATATCTAATAGTGTTCGATTCCTCCATTCAGAAATGCCATTCCATTGTGGTGCTCCTAGAGGAGTCAATTGTGAGATTTTCCCACAACTCCTAAGATGGTCAGTGAATTCTTGGCTCAAATATTCACCACCTCGATCAGATCGAAGTGCTTTAATTGTTTTACCAAGTTGGTTTTGTACTTCATTTTGGAATATTTTGAACATTTCAAAAGATTCAGATTTATGTTTCATTAGATAGATATACCCATATCTACTAAAGTCATCTATAAATGTAATGAAGTAGACAAAACCTCCTCTAGCAGCTATATTTAATGGTCCATATACATCTGTATGTATGAGGCCCAATAATTCAGTAGCCCTCTCACTGTGCCCAGTAAAAGATGCCTTAGTCATCTTTCCTAATAAGCAAGATTTGCATGTATCATATGATTCAAAATCAAATCAGTTTAGAAATCCATCTTGATGGAGTTTAGAAATGCGTTTCTCATTTATGTGGCCTAGACGATAATACCATAGGTAGGTCGGATTCAAATCGTTTGATTTTATCCTCTTAGTAGTTACGTTATAGATATTCTCATTATTAGGATGTTCCAAATTTAATATATAATGACCAACATGCAAATCACCATCAGCATAGAAAATGTCATTACGATAAATAAAACATTTACCATTCCTAGTAATGGAAGCATAACCTTCCTTATCCAAATAAGAAAGAGAAACAATGTTACTACTTAAAGCTGGAACATAATAGCAATTGTTCAAAACTAACAAAAGCCCACTGGTTCATAAGTGCCTACAGCTAAAGCAGCAACTCTTGCTCTGTTTCCAACTCGTAGGTCCACCTCGCCCTTCTTCAGCTTTCTACTGTCCTTTAGGCCCTGCATATTTGTACAAATATGAGAACCACATGTAGTATGTAATACCCATGTAGAGGAAGTAGAAAAATGAATGTCTATAACATAAATACCTGAAGCGATAGCGTCGCTATCCTTCTTGTTCTTTTTCAGATCTTCCAGGTAGAGTTTGCAATTCCTCTTCCAATGACCGGGTTCATTGCAGAAGTAGTAGACTCCTTCCTTTGGAGGCTTTGCCTTCTTGGGTGCAGGCTTGGTTTCGGGCTTGTTTGACTCTTTGGTCTTACCACCTGAGCCATTACCCTTCCATTTGCCCTTCCCTTTCTTTTTTATACCCTTTCCTTTCTGAACCATTAAAACTGTGCTAGGTTTTTTCTTAATGCTTTGCTCAGCAGTTTTGAGCATCCCATGCAGCTCAGAAATTGATTTCTCCATGTTGTTCATGTTGTAGTTCATAACAAACTGGTCATAACTCTCCGGGAGTGAGTTGAGGATCAAATCCATAGCTAATTCCTGGCTCATGGGAAATCCAAGCCTCTCAAGGTAATCAATATAGCCTTTCATCTTTAACACATGAGTACTAACTGATGCACCTTCAGCCATGTTCAGGAATATAAGGCCTTTGCGGTCTCATACCTTTCTTGCCTTGCCTGTTGCTGGAACATTTCCTTGAGATGTACAATTATCTCATGAGCCTCCATGAGTTCCAGATCTCTTTGGAGCTCTGGAACCAAAGTGGCAAGCATCAGGCAACCTACATCCACAGAGTCATCCTTATGCTTTGTGTAAGCATCTCTCTGAGCTCTTGGAGGATTGGCTGCAGGCTCCTCATGAATGGGTTGATCTAGGACATAAGCCTTTCTTTCCTGCTTGAGAATAATTCTCAAGTTCCTGAACCAGTCAAGAAAGTTTGTCCCATTGAGTTTGTCCTTCTCAAGGACCGATCACAACGAAAGTGCAGCAGTATTACTAGTCGACATGATTCTACAATTAAAATATGTAAAGTTAGTTAGTAATCTCCCACTAAATTAACAACCCTCAATATAATAATTAGTGGGCTAAGATCCATATTTGGCTTAAACTTAAGTCCGCTTTGGCAAGACACTTAAATTCAAGTTATTTAGGTAGGTAACCTATTTACCAATTACATCACATGTAACTCTTAGATCTTTATGGGATTTAATCATTATATGATCCGGCATGTTTAACCCCATCTAATGCCTTGAGATTCAAAACCATTTTGTTAATCTCAATTAAGTCAAAACATAATGAATATTATGATCAATACCATTCTCAAGCTTGTCTCATCAAGATAACTCAAGTGCATCCACTTTGGTGGTTTCTACAATTGAGCGATCTAGGTTTTGACAAGTATTCATTAATTGATGGCATTATGACTTAAGATTTGATTCAGAGGGCTTAATTAATTAGTTTTGTTTATATGGATGCAATCGTGGTCGTATCTCATACAGATAAATACATATAAACGTAAAAGTAATCATGCAATGATCTTATCAAAAGCATAATTTAAACATGACACAACATGGCTTACCTAACCTAAAATCCTCCCAAGCCAATGAGAAGACTTCTCTAAATAAAAAAGAAATACATTGAGAGAAACCTCGTTTAAACATTCGAGGGGAGTGAGATGAGAAGAGAATGTACATCGAGAGTATTTAGAGAAAGGCACATCTTTCTAAATAATTTCGTTTTGTATTAACCAAATCACATGCATATTCGAGTGTTTCTTATAAACATACGTACACATCCCATATATATCACATGTATAAGAATCATAAACTCAATTTAAACGCACAATTGATCTGGCTCTGATGCCACTGTTAGGATCGGTAGGCACAGCGGAAGAATTTTAAAAATTTTCACCGATCCTAATCGAGGATCTATTAATGGCGTTTAAACTAAGTTGGAAGGATTCATACCTTTTGATGATTCAGAGTTTTCACGATCTCTAGGAGCCAACACGCCAGGTCCGCTCCCTCTACCGATATCCACACAAATGCTCTCCAACCGAGACTGCGTGCTAACGCCTCTAATGTCTCCTAGGGTTTCACTTGCGGCTCTCAATTTTCATGTGCGTATGAATATATCTGCTCTATCAAGTTTATAACCCATGAGGGCTATTTTCAAATTTCAAAATTAATCATCATTAATTTCAAAATTAATTAACAATTAATTATCTTGATGAGCTAATTAAATAAATTCAGTTTAAATTAAATCTGTCCAACAGTTTTAATTTAACATATTTATTTAATCCAAATAAAGAGCCATTAGATTTAATTTATCTTCATAAATTAAATCTGAGATACTATATCTCTATCATGTTAGTTATTAAATTTAATATATCTTAATAAATTAAATTTAAAACTAACAATATAATAATATCATATAATATATATATATATACATATATATATATATATATATATAAGATATATATTTCAAAAATATATATATCTATATAATATTATTAATGAATATTATATTATATATATATATATATAATTCGTCCACCCTAAATTAAACATTATCTCGTGTTGGGCCATTCTTGTGTGCGACCTTGTAGGCCCATATGAAGTTGGTAGTGGGCCAATAACTATACTAACCCAAAAGTCACAAGCGGCCTCTAACAAGACATTAGACTACCCAATTCATATGAGGATCGTTATCACGATGCAACCTGTCATACAACCATGTCACGTCCCTTTTGTCACACGATATATCGATCAAGGATAAGGCATGGATAATGTCATCCTCTTGTTCCTGACCATTACTTTCTCGATTCCTGAGTAGCCTGATAACAGAGACAAAAACTCCTTTCATCATAGTATGGCCATACATTTCTCAGACTCACTCATCGAGGGGCCCAGTAATATCTCTCTACTAATGTGAGGGACAAATTCCATCTTGATCATTCATATTCCTCTGCATGAAAAACCACCAAGTCCGATCGTAGCCTTTATCATCACCCAGTCAAAATTGACTTTTGACTAGTTCAAAGCTTAGCAACTCTCATGTAGGAATCCATTATGACCTCAGGTCTAAGGGCATTGTAACGTGGTTATACATGAGAAAAGCTTATGACTTGATCTATGTAGCTTTCTCATAGTGGGTCGGTCCAGCACCTTGTACTCTTACAAGTGCCTAAGACTTTGATTCGTATCTTCATATCTTATCAAAGTCATACTGATCTTGTTTCATCTCTGCTCCCGCATAGATAACCGACCAGGGACATTTTAGGATAATCTTTATGAATTATCCAAGGATACAATTATCACAGTTAACATGCAAATAATATGATAATAGAATAGAGAAATTTCATTAAAATAATAATGTTCAAAGTACAATGATTGGCCCTTAGGACACAATTTCCAACATCAATAACCCAAGACACTTTAGTTAGTTAACCGTTAAAGTTAACATATTAGGCCCAATAGGTATTTAATGGGCCCACACTAACTTTATGGCTTTATTTAACAATTAAAGTTCAAATTAATTTCCAATTACCCTTACTTTCATATTTTCGAACTATTCTAGAAAATTGGCAGATTTTTCACTTAACTTTGAAAAATCATAACTAAATCTAAAAAAATCCAATTGTAGTAATTCAAAGTCCTATGTGGCCCTCATTAAGTCTATTTTAAGGAAAAAATAATCATCCCTTCAGTTCAGATGTACACAATTCTAGATTCCATAATTATTCGCCCATGCCACCAATCTCTGTCCAGAACATGGCATATTTCTGATGACCAAACTTTGGAAATTCATAATTAATTCTACAAAAATCCAAATGAGTTTCTTCCAGTTTATATAAAAATATCTTTATGTCTAATTTAAGGGGGGAAAATCCTAGAGCATCAATTACAACAACACATTTCCCAGAAATTCGTTAAACCTAGACTGTGATAGAATTCATTGTAGAATCAAGGTCAAACTTTGAAAAATCATAACTTTCAATCTACTTGTCCAAATGGCCCATATTACTATTAGATTAAAGCTCATAATATCTACATTAATCCTATAAAATTTTATAACATTTGGACTAAGTTTGGCAGATAAAAACACGTTGTAAGTTCACTGCCTCCAAAAAACGAATTCAGGCAGCTTTGCACACAACTTCCAAAATCATCATAAATCATCATAAAATTATAAATACATGATTAAATCTTAAAAACACCCTCTGGATGAAAATGAAAAGTACCATAGCCCTCAAGAAAACTCATCCAAACAATAAACCAATTTGTTCAAAATGAAGCCTACGCTTACCTCTACACGTTTCGGCAACCGGTTCGGAAATCCGGCAGTATTCTAGCCAGCGAGATGGCACCAAACACCTCTAAATGATTATTTAAAACCAGAAAAATGAAGCTTAGGATGAATAGAAGAAGGTTTGTGAATGGTATTTCGAGAGAAAACATCGATTCGATAGTGTTTCAACGGATTCAAGTTCTTTAAAATCACTATTCACCTTCTATCTCTCCTCTAATAATTTCTTGGCATTTGTTTTTATTTTTGGGGGTATATGGATGAAATTGTTGGGCCCTTAATAGTCTTGGAAAGTGTCAGCCACTTATGGCATTCCAGTGGTTCCATTTGTTTGGAGTTCCAGTGATTCAATGACACGTGTCACTTACTTTAATAAAGTATGTCCCGCCTCTTTTCTCGGGCTTCTAGCCATTCAATATGTCAGGGAAAGTAGGCCTCTGATGATTTTCGCCAGCTCCCAGGCTCAGTGTTTGAGAAAGTCAATTTTGTGTTCAGACCAATGACCGGTGTATTCCCCAAACTCAGGTGTTAGGTAGCGCTCTTTGGGAATGCCAACACAAAAGGCATAAAGGTAGTTTAATGATGAGGGACAATTGTCACCTCTTTATGTGGCCAACACAAGTGGCTTTCTCCTTTGTCATGATTAAAGGACATATGTCAAGCTCTTGTTTAGCCAACACAAAAGTTATTGTAGGATCGGTAAGCACAGCAGAAGAATTTAAAAAAATTTCTCACCGATCCTAATCGAGGATCTATCAACGGCGTTTAAACCAAGTTGGAAGGATTCATACCTTTTTGATGATTCAGAGTTTTCACGATCTCTAGGAGCCAACACGTCAGGTCCGCTCCCTCTACCGGTATTCACACGAATGCTCTCCAACCGAGACTGCGTGCTAGCGCCTCTAATGTCTCCAAGGGTTTCACTTGCGGCTCTCAATTCTGATGTACCCTGAGTCTATCAGCTCTATCAAGTTTATAACCCATGAGGGTTATTTTCAAATTTCAAAATTAATCATCATTAATTTCGAAATTAATTAACAATTAATTATCTTGATGAGCTAATTAAATAAATTCAGTTTAAATTAAATCTGTCCAACAGTTTTAATTTAACCTATTTATTTAATCTAAATAAAGAGCCATTAGATTTAATTTATCTTCATAAATTAAATCTGAGATACTATATCTCTATCATGTTAGTTATTAAATTTAATATATCTTAATAAATTAAATTTAAAACCAACACAATATAATAATATCATATAATATATATACATATATATATAATATATTTCAAAAATATATATATCTATATAATATTATTAAATATAATAATATAATATATATATATATATATAATATATTTCAAAAATATATATATATATATCTATATAATATTATTAATGAATTTTATATTATATGTATATAAAAATTCATCCACCCTAAATCAAACATTATCTCGTGTTGGGCCATTCTTGTGTGCGGCCCTGTAGGCCCATATGAAGTTGGCAGTGGGCCAATAACTACACTAACCCAAAAGTCGCAAGCGGCCTCTAGCAAGACATTACGACTACCCAATTCATATGAGGATCGTTATCACGATGCAACCTGTCATACAACCATGTCACGTCCCTTTTGTCACACGATATATCGATCAAGGATAAGGCATGGAAAATGTCAACCTCTTGTTCCTGACCATTACTTTCTCGATTCCTGAGTAGCCTGATAACAGAGACTGAAACTCCTTTCATCATAGTATGGCCATACATTTCTCAGACTCACTCATCGAGGGGCCCAGTAATATCTCTCTACTAATGTGAGGGACGAATTCCATCTTGATCATTCATATTCCTCTACATGAAAAACCACCAAGCCCGATCGTAGCCTTTATCATCACCCGGTCAAAAGTGACTTTTGACTAGTTCAAAGCTTAGAAATTCTCATGTAGGAATCCATGATGACCTCAGGTCTAAGGGCATTGTGACGTGGTTATACATGAGAAAAGCTTATGACTTGATCCATGTAGCTTTCTCATAGTGGGTCGGTCCAGCACCTTGTACTCTTACAAGTGCCTAAGACTTTGATTCGTATCTCCATATCTTATCAAAGTCATACTGGTCTCGTTTCATCTCTGCTCCCACATAGATGACCGACCAGGGACATTTTAGGACAATCTTTATGAATTATCCAAGGATACAATTATCACAGTTAACATGCAAATAATATGATAACAGAATGGAGAAATTTCATTAAAATAATAATGTTTAAAGTACAATGATTGGCCCTTAGGGCACAATTTCCAACATCCTCCCACTTGCCCTAGGTGCAATCATTAATTTGCCTAATTCCCATTGCCCTAACATGACGCTCATGCTTTGCCTGTGCAAGTGGCTTAGTAAGAGGATCAGCAACATTATCTTCTCCTGCTACTTTGCATATCTTTATATCACCTCTATCATTGATTTCTCTAATAAGATGAAATCGCCTGAGTATGTGTTTGGTCATTTGATGTGACCTAGGCTCCTTGGCCTGTGCAATAGCACCGCTCTTGTCACAGAACAAATCTATTGGATTTGAGATGGTAGGCACCACCCCTAGTTCAGTAATGAACTTTCTGATCCAAACGGCTTCTTTAGCTGCATCTGATGCTGCTATATACTCAGCTTCTGTTGCAGAATCTGCTATAGTGCTTTGCTTGGAGCTCTTCCAGCTTACTGCTCCACCATTCAGGAGGAATACATATCCAGATTGCGATTTAAGGTCGTCTTGGTCAGTTTGGAAACTTGCATCTGTGTAACCTGTTACACAGAGCTCATCATCCAATCCACCATAGACCAAAAATAAGTCCTTAGTCCTTCTTAAGTACTTTAGGATATTCTTAACGGCAGTCCAATGACCCTCACCAGGATCTTGTTGGTATCTGCTGGTCATACTTAAGGCAAACGAGACATCCAGTCGAGTACATAACATGGCATACATGATGGATCCAATGGCCGAGGCATATGGAACCTTACTCATGCGATCTCGCTGATCAGGTGTACTAGGACACAGATCCTTGTAAAGATGGATGCCATGAGACATAGGCATGTAACCCCTTTTTGAATCATGCATATTGAACCTATGCAGTATCTTATCTATGTATGTGCTCTGACTTAGGCCTATTAGTCTTTTGGATCTATCCCTATAGATCCTAATCCCTAGGATATAGGTGGCTTCACCTAAGTCTTTAATTGAAAAGGACTTTCCTAACCAAGACTTGACACTCTGCAAGGTAGGAATATCATTCCCAATGAGTAGGATTTCATCTACATAAAGCACTAGAAATACAACTATGCTCCCACTAACCTTCTTGTAAACACAAGGTTCATCGATGTTTTGAATGAATCCAAACTCTTTGACTACTTCATCAAAACGATGATTCCAGCTCCGAGATGCTTGCTTCAATCCATAAATGGATCTTTGAAGCTTGCAAATTTTACCAAAGTCCTCTGGACGCACAAAACCTTCAGGTTATGTCATGTACACATCCTCAAGCAGCGTTCCATTAAGGAAGGCTGTTTTGACATCCATATGCCATATTTCATAGTCATAACATGCTGAAATGGCAAGAAGGATTCTGATTGATTTGGCCATTGCAACTGGGGAAAAGGTTTCATCATAGTCTACACCATGAGTTTGAGTGAATTCTTTTGCAACCAGTCGTGCCTTGAAGACATTTACATTGCCATCCATGTCAGTTTTCTCCTTAAAAACCCATTTGCACCCAATGGTTTTTACACCTTCAGGTGGATCGACTAAGGTCCATACCTGATTGTCGTACATGGATTGCATTTCAGACTTTATGGCATTTAGCCATTTCTCAGAGTTTTGTCCTACTGTGGCTTCTCGATAGGTGGTGGGCTCATTTTGCTCAATGAGCAACACATCACGGCCTTCAGTAATCAGAAATCCATATCTCTGAGGCTGATGCCGTGTCCTATCAGATCTTCGTGGACCTTGTGTTACTTGAGGAGGCTCAGCAACTTGTTGTGAGTCTTCTCTAATTTCCATCTGTTGTTCTGTACCATCTTGTGGATCTCGAATTTCTTCGAGATGTACGTCGCTCCCACTGGTTGTTTTAGAGACAAACTCTCTTTCTAGAAACTTGCCATTTCGAATAACAAACACTTTGTTATCGGTGGGATTGTAGACATAGTATCCTTTCGTTTCTTTAGGATACCCTACGAAAAGGCACTTTATGGATCTGGGCCCTAATTTATCAGAGGCTTGTTGCTTAACATATACCTCACATCCCCAGATCTTAAGAAAAGATAAACTTGGTTTCTTTCCAGTCTATATCTCATATGGTGTCTTTTCAATTGCCTTAGATGGAACACTATTTAGTGTGAAAGCAGCTGTCTCTAGGGTATGTCCCCAAAAGGACGGTGGAAGATTTGTTTGACTCATCATAGATCGAACCATATCTAATAGTGTTCGATTCCTCCGTTCAGAAACGCCATTCCATTGTGGTGTTCCTGGAGGAGTCAATTGTGAGATTATCCCACAACTCCTAAGATGGTCAGTGAATTCTTGGCTCAAATATTCACCACCTCGATCAGATCGAAGTGCTTTAATTGTTTTACCAAGTTGGTTTTGTACTTCATTTTGGAATATTTTGAACATTTCAAAAGATTCAGATTTATGTTTCATTAGATATATATAGCCATATCTACTAAAGTCATCTATAAATGTAATGAAGTAGACATAATCTCCTCTGGCAGTTATATTTAATGGTCCACATACATCTGTATGTATGAGGCCCAATAATTAAGTAGCCCTCTCACTGTGCCCAGTGAAAGGTGCCTTAGTCATCTTTCCTAATAAGCAAGATTTGCATGTATCATATGATTCAAAATCAAATGAGTTTAGAAATCCATCTTGATGGAGTTTAGAAATGCATTTCTCATTTATATGGCCTAGACGACAATGCCATAGGTAGGTCGGATTCAAATCGTTTGATTTTATCCTCTTAGTAGTTACGTTATAGATATTCCCATTATTAGGATGTTCCAAATTTAAAATATAATGACCAACATGCAAATCACTATCAGCATAGAAAATGTCATTACGATAAATAGAACATTTACCATTCATAGTAATGGAAGTATAACCTTCCTTATCCAAATAAGAAAGAGAAACAATGTTACTACTCAAAGCAGGAACATAATAGCAATTGTTCAAAACTAACAAAAGCCCACTAGTTCATAAGTGCCTACAGCTAAAGCAGCAACTCTTGCTCTGTTTCCAACTCGTAGGTCCACCTCGCCCTTCTTCAGCTTTCTACTGTCCTTTAGACCCTGCACATTTGTACAAATGTGAGAACCACATGCAGTATCTAATACCCATGTAGAGGAAGTAGAAAAATGAATGTCTATAACATAAATACCTTAAGTGATAGCCCCGCTATCCTTCTTATCCTTTTCCAGATCTTCCAGGTAGAGTTTGCAATTCCTCTTCCAATGACCGGGTTCATTGCAGAAGTAGCAGACTCCTTCCTTTGGAGGCTTTGCCTTCCTGGGTGCAGGCTTGGTTTCGGGCTTGTTTGACTGTTTGGTCTTACCACCTGAGCCATTACCCTTCCATTTGCCCTTCCCTTTCTTTTTCATACCCTTTCCTTTCTGAACCATTAAAACTGTGCTAGGCTTTTTCTTAATGCTTTGCTCAGCAGTTTTGAGCATCCCATGCAGCTCAGAAATTGATTTCTCCATGTTGTTCATGTTGTAGTTCATAACAAACTGGTCATAACTCTCCAAGAGTGAGTTGAGGATCAAGTCCGTAGCTAACTCCTGGCTCATGGGAAATCCAAGCCTCTCAAGGTGATCAATATAGCCTTTCATCTTTAACACATGAGTACTAACTGATGCACCTTCAGCCATTTTACAGGAATGTAAGGCCTTTGTGGTCTCATACCTTTCTTGCCTTGCCTGTTGCTGGAACATTTCCTTGAGATGTACTATCATTTCATGAGCCTCCATGAGTTCCAGATCTTTTTGGAGCTCTGGAACCATAGTGGCAAGCATCAGGCAACCTACATCCACAGAGTCATCCTTATGCTTTGTGTAAGCATCTCTCTGAGCTCTTGGAGCATTAGCTGCAGGCTCCTCAGGAATGGGTTGATCTAGGACATAAGCCTTTCTTTCCTGCTTGAGAACAATTCTCAAGTTCCTGAACCAGTCAAGAAAGTTTGTCCCATTGAGTTTGTCCTTCTCAAGGACCGATCGCAATGATAGTGTAGCAGTATTACTAGTCGA
The DNA here is from genome assembly GCA_963210345.1 of Inga oerstediana. Taxonomy (NCBI): domain Eukaryota; kingdom Viridiplantae; phylum Streptophyta; class Magnoliopsida; order Fabales; family Fabaceae; genus Inga; species Inga oerstediana. Next base: position 56,789,132 of record OY723400.1, on the reverse strand, counting down.
CATGATTCTACAATTAAAATATGCAAAGTTAGTTAGTAATCTCCCACTAAATTAACAACCCTCAATATAATAATTAGTGGGCTAAGATCCATATTTGGCTTAAACTTAAGTCCGCTTTGGCAAGACGTTTAAATTCAAGTTATTTAGGTAGGTAACCTATTTACCAATTACATCACATGTAACTCTTAGATCTTTATGGGATTTAATCATCATATGATCTGGCATGTTTAACCCCATCTAATGCCTTGAGATTCAAAACCGTTTTGTTAATCTCAATTAAGTCAAAACAATAATGAATATTATGAGCAGCACAATTACTCAAGCTTGTCTCATCAAGATAACTCAAGTGCATCTACTTTAGTGGTTTCCACAATTGAGCGATCTAGGTTTTGACAAGTATTCATTAATTGACGGCATTATGACTTAAGATTTAATTTAGAGGGCTTAATTAATTAGTTTTGTTTATATGGATGCAATCGTGGTCGTATCTCATACAGATAAATACATATAAACGTAAAAGTAATCATGCAATGATCTTATCAAAAGCATAATTTAAACGTGACACAACATGGCTTACCTAACCTAAAATCCTCCCAAGCCAATGAGAGGACTTCTCTAAAAAAAAGAGAAATACATTAAGAGAAACCTCGTTTAAACATTCGAGGGGAGTGAGATGAGAAGAGAATGTACATCGAGAGTATTTAGAGAAAGGCACGGCACGCAGGCCATATTTAAATATTACAACCTTTGTAAAATTCTAAAGCCATGTTGTTTACCATACCCAAACAAGGATAAATAAGAAACCACAACAAGAATTCATACAATATGAAAAGCAATAAATGTCATGATTGCCGCCAACTACGATCTCAGGTACCCTACCCAATTTCATGCTTGTTCAAAACGAAAATCACATACATGTTTCAAGATATACATGTTCGGAATCGATTTCACGCTTGTTTCAAAACGAGAATCACATACATATTCGAGTGTTTCTTATAAACATACGTACACATCCCATATATATCACATGTATAAGAATCATAAACTCAATTTAAACGCACAATTGATCTGGCTCTGATGCTACTGTAGGATCGGTAAGCACAGCGGAAGAATTTAAAAAAATTTCTCACCGATCCTAATCGAGGATCTATCAACGGCGTTTAAACCAAGTTGGAAGGATTCATACCTTTTTGATGATTCAGAGTTTTCACGATCTCTAGGAGCCAACACGTCAGGTCCGCTCCCTCTACCGGTATCCATACGAATGCTCTCCAACCGAGACTGCGTGCTAGCGCCTCTAATGTCTCCAAGGGTTTAACTTGCGGCTCTCAATTCTGATGTACCCTAAGTCTATCAGCTCTATCAAGTTTATAACCCATGAGGGTTATTTTCAAATTTCAAAATTAATCATCATTAATTTCGAAATTAATTAATAATTAATTATCTTGATGAGCTAATTAAATAAATTCAGTTTAAATTAAATCTGTCCAACAGTTTTAATTTTAACCTATTTATTTAATCTAAATAAAGAGCCATTAGATTTAATTTATCTTCATAAATTAAATCTGAGATACTATATCTCTATCATGTTAGTTATTAAATTTAATATATCTTAATAAATTAAATTTAAAACCAACACAATATAATAATATCATATAATATATATACATATATATATATATAATATATTTCGAAAATATATATATCTATATAATATTATTAAATATAATAATATAATATATATATATATAATATATTTCGAAAATATATATATATCTATATAATATTATTAATGAATTTTATATTATATGTATATAAAAATTCATCCACCCTAAATCAAACATTATCTCGTGTTGGGCCATTCTTGTGTGCGACCCTGTAGGCCCATATGAAGTTGGAAGTGGGCCAATAACTACACTAACCCAAAAGTCGCAAGCGGCCTCTAGCAAGACATTACGACTACCCAATTCATATAAGGATCGTTATGACGATGCAACCTGTCATACAACCATGTCACGTCCCTTTTGTCACACGATATATCGATCAAGGATAAGGCATGGAAAATGTCATCCTCTTGTTCCTGACCATTACTTTCTCGATTCCTGAGTAGCCTGATAACAGAGACAGAAACTCCTTTTATCATAGTATGGCCATACATTTCTCAGACTCACTCATCGAGGGGCCCAGTAATATCTCTCTACTAATGTGAGGGACAAATTCCATCCTGATCATTCATATTCCTCTACATGAAAAACCACCAAGCCCGATCATAGCCTTTATCATCACCCGGTCAAAAGTGACTTTTGACTAGTTCAAAGCTTAGCAATTCTCATGTAGGAATCCATGATGACCTCAGGTCTAAGGGCATTGTGACGTGGTTATACATGAGAAAAGCTTATGACTTGATCTATGTAGCTTTCTCATAGTGGGTCGGTCCAGCACCTTGTACTCTTACAAGTGCCTAAGACTTTGATTCGTATCTCCATATCTTATCAAAGTCATACTGGTCTCGTTTCATCTCTGCTCCCACATAGATGACCGACCAGGGACATTTTAGGACAATCTTTATGAATTATCCAAGGATACAATTATCACAGTTAACATGCAAATAATATGATAACAGAATGGAGAAATTTCATTAAAATAATAATGTTTAAAGTACAATGATTGGCCCTTAGGGCACAATTTCCAACAGTTATGCCATCATGAGTCATCATTACTTACTTTATTAAAGTTACTTTATCGGTGCATACTCGAGGTTCTACTAGAGACCGTGGCACACATAACGAGGCACAAAAGATGAGACCAGGTCGGAGTATATGTGTTGGGCCTTACATGGCGCCACATACTAATGTCTACATCAAAAACACAGGGTACACATATCTGTCCTGGAAATGTCATGTGCACACCTACACCAACCTATTTCTCCCGACTAATCCATCCCTTACCTCATGACATAACTGGGTGGCATCTTCTACCAACCCAATAGCATCGTATATATGTCGTGGTACATCTGCATCGACACTTTGATCATATTACCTACGCATACTGGGCCCTTTGCTCGGTAGGACTGGATCACATAGTCCCCTTAAGTCTTTCTATCTCTCGACATTCTTAGTACTCTTTCCAAACTGGGCTTAGTAGTCAGCCTGATATAGGCATATTCTCAAGTTTCTAGGCCCAAAATTCGGGATATTACAATTCTTCTCACGTTCAATAAATTTCGTCCTCGAAATTTTCTACCGGTCCAATTCTTAATAATACTTCAAAAGGACCATTATAGCGAGGGTTTCATTTCTTTACTTCTACATGCTATTGACACCTCAAATTCAAGATGTTTTCTCCTTCAATTCTTTTCTTATAGATCTTACTCGTCTATCTTACGTCAAAGCTTCTTCAATCTAAGCTCTCAGACTACTTTCCTCTTGACTAGCACGGTAGCTAGCAAGTACTTATCTAACTTCATCAGTTTAGATTTCTAGATACTTCTATTAGTTTTTGTTCTGTATCATCATAACCATCAACTACCCCACTTTTCAATTTAAAGCAACATCAACAATGCAGCGTCACTGCTTTTTCATTCATCTATGTTGTCTCATATTCTATTTTATTAGTATTATTTTTTGACTTTTCAAATGTTTGAAATTCTTGTGGTCGCAGTACATTTTCACAATTGCACTATACATAATAGTACTATTACATTTTCAAAGACAACATGATCGCTGCCAGCCCAATTCACAAGTGGGGTAATTCATTTAGTGAGGTTTCAACTATTGAGAGGTACACGACACGCAGGATATTTCCCAATCCTTTCTTTTATTCTCATTCTATTGTAAACCATACCGGTCGCTTCACTACAAACCTTACAGGTCACAATTCTCTGCAAACCACACAAGTTGCCTTATTCATTCTTTGCAGACCACACATGGGTCACATTCTTGGATCGAGAATATTCAATACTGGTGCGAGTTTCAACCTCTCCTATAGCTCTATGAAATCCTCTCATAGACATCCTCCCACTTAAGAAATTCTTTCTTTCAAGTGAGTGGCAAAACTATTCGAGAAAAATTCCGGATTCATTTAGCAAGACTTAGCAAACTAAGTAATTCTACAATAGTTTCTAACCTCTTTTAGTTCTGTATTGCTCCCACTATTCTGGGTTCCTCTGAGGATCCCTTCTTTTAAGACAATATAGTTCAACAATGACCACTACAAACTAGTCAAAAATTTTGTTCAAAAATTCAATTCTTGAAAAATTCTATTCACAGTTCAGTTCATATAATTCACGACACTATCAGGTGCATTAGTCAGTTCAAAATTCAATTTTTACATATACTGAAGAACCATATAACTATTCTAGAAGGTCATTTATTCTAGAAAGTCATTTATTCTATATACATTTCGGGCTCCTCTATTGCTACTCAAGCCATTCATACCCTTATGAAATGTTCACAAAACACGCAAAACAAACCATCCATTCTCAAGCATTCACATTCATTCATAAGACCTAATCGGTTAAGTTTAGCATTTATAGGACACACTGGCCCCTACTCCTAGCATTGGGTATTCTCAATTCACGATATGCGTATAAGCACCAATACCAGATATACATCTAGCATAAAGTTAGGTAAATTTAAGAACAACCATCCCTTGCTACAGCATTAGGAATTTCTCATTCTCAGACATTGATTTTACACACCGCCTCTCAGCCTAGGGCAAATTCTAGCCAGTGCAACCTTCTGTCGTACCGTAAGGCCATATCAGGGTAAGAGCCCACAATCATGTCAAAATTATACTAAACCAGCTCTGATTCTATACTGAATGCATATCATGTCTGACTGCTCGAGGTATCACCCCATGCCATAAGCATGTCAGGTCTTACTTCCTACCATATATTCATAACACGAATATATTCGATGGTATACATATAGGTGTAGAACTATTATATAAGATACGAGAGCAAGAGTTCACTTGACTTGTTCTATCGAGCCTGTTCTTTCTATTACTATGTTCCATCGAGGAACACACTCTCATTCATTCTTTCTGTGGGAATATTTGTAATCATAACCTTTCCCTATGCTGGATTAACACCTAGCAATCATCAGAAACCTCAATTCATTCAATTCATTCTAGTACCTCAATTCATTTAAAACATTTCAATTACCTAGGGAATCAATTCAACTATCGTTTGATTCTTCGGTTACAATTCATTGGGGTATATGGTCAGGCAACTATCACATTTTTCTGCTTCAAATTCAATTTGTCTTACAGAGGCTTCTATATTCTAGAATATTCTTTAAATCATTCTCTTAATACCTCAAATCACCTAGAGTCATTATTCAGATTACTAAAGCACCATTCAAGCTAAAGAAGCAATATATAACATTCTCTTATTCTTTTATTGCTTCTTAACTTCAAGGTCATGCCCAACATCCATTGAGCATCCTTAACTATATTCTATACCTCAAACATCCCTGAGCCATTTCAGCGTTCTTAAGAACCTAAGGCTCAAAATAAATTCTTGGATCACAATCCAATTCTTAACTTCGTACTCGATCTATAACCTCAATGTTAATTGAGTCCTCAATCATACCCAATATACATGCTAGAAATCATCATGATTCATAGCTCTAATTCTATTCTTTACAATATTCAAGTATTAACCTCCAGTTTCACTGAAGATTCAACCTTAATCCTGAGGTTCACAATTCTTATTCTATATGCCTTTAAATATAGTTCATCTAACTAAGATGATCCATAGTTATAGAGAAATCTTAAGACAATCACTATTCCTCAAGTCTCCATAACCTTACCCACTTAACTTCCCAAGGGGGTCACCCATCCCGGGATTACTCTTGCATGAGCACGCTTAACCACGGAGTTCCACTGGAATCCGGGTCATAGCTGGCTCAGCATTAGATTCTTCAAAGCTCATAGCCTTCTATACTGGGTATCTATCACTATTGCTCCATTTCATTCTCTATGTACAGCTCTACCCCTTCCCCTAAACCAGTCTTCCCAGTTAGTGGTTAGGGGAAATTCTATTTCTCTGGGTTCAGCTATCACCCTTACTTCTTAATCCTAGTATCACTCAGGATTATCTAAGTATCAACAAGGATACTCTTCACATCAGCAGAGCATACTAGCCAAATGCCATAATCTATGCTTTGATACCACCAAATGTAACATATTAGTTACATTATCATTTTGATGAGTCTTTTGTAGTGAATTCAAACCACATATTAATATTCATTTATAAATTTCTTTCAATTCCTAACCTCAAGATAGGATTTGAACCTATAGTTGAGTGGGTTTTTCTGAATATTTAAAAACTTTTCACAAACTATCATAAAGTGGTTCATAATTTCTTCGTAACTCATCATTTCGTAATACTCAACGTTCCTTAATTCTCTTTGTTATCTTAAGCAAAGTGATTCTTTGCTCATTTTTATGCGCAAAAGGTTTCTTAACTAATGGGCTCATACCGTGTGATTACCCATTTCTAATTCAATTATCATGCTTGGATAATTAATTCATTCATTATGCATATTATACAGTTAACCATTGCAAATATATTAATTTACATGACTAGTGCATGAATAATTCTTCTCGTATTCATTGCAACTTCATTTCTTGGCATTTTTTCTTATTTTTGGGGTGTATGGAGGGAATTGTTGGCCCTTAATGGTCTTGGAAATTGTCCGCCACGTGTTGCATTCCGGTGGTGCCATTTGTTCAGCATTCCAATGATTTGGTGACACGTGTCACTTACTTTAATAAAGTGTGTCCCACCTCTTTTCTTGAGCTTCTAGATGTCCAATATGTCAGGGAAAGTAGGGGTTTGATGATTTTCCCTGGCTCTCGAGCTCGATGTTCGAGAAAGTCAATTCGGTGTCTGGATAGGAGACTGGTGGATTCCCTAGACTCAGGCGCTAGGTGGCACTCTCGGGAATGCCAACACAAAAGGCATCAAGGTGGTGTAATAATGAGGGATACTTGTCACCTCCTTATTTGGCCAACACAAAAGTGGCTTTATCCTTTGTCATGATTAAGGGGCACATGCCAATTTCTTGTTTAGCCAACAGAAAAGTTATGTCATAATGAGTCATCATTGCATACTTTATTAAAATTACTTTAATAAAGATACTTTATTGGTGCATACTCAGGATTCTACTCGGTTCCGCGGCATGCATAACGAGGCACAAAAGATGACACCAAGTCGGAGTGTGTGTGTGGGCCCTATATGGTGCCATATACTGGTGTCTACTTCAAAAACATAGGTACACATGTCTACCCTGAAAATGCCATGTGCACACCTATATCGACTTATTTTGCTCCACTAATCCATCCCTTACCTCATGACATAACTGGGTGGCGTCTTCTACCAACCCAATGGCATCGTTGTCTATCCTATGCACATCTGCACCGACACTTTAATCCTATTACCTATGCGTACTGGGCCCTCTGCTTGGTAGGGCTGGATCACATAGTCCCCTTGAGTATTTCTATCTCTGGCATTCTTAGGACTCTTCCTAAACTGGGCTTAATAGTCTACCTGATATAAGCATATCCTCAAGTCTCTAGGCTCAAAATTCAGGATATTACACAACATGTTACATAAACTGATAGAATGCTGTGTGCACACTGTTCAAGGCCAAATGACTGTTTTCAACCTTGGCTTAACTCTGCGCCTCCGTTGGGTCCTGACCACAACTATGCTAATATAAGTGTCCAAGAGACTGTGCTCATGTTACATAAGATGACATACACGAACATACAATAATCACATAGTGCATGAAAGAAAGAGTTACTACCTAGAACATGCCGTTTCCTTGCCTGACTGTCGATCCAATATTGTATCCAGCTCGGGCTATTACCAAGTCCTATAAATTATAATTAACAAGTAACTGGTTATTATTTGAACTATTACTGCCTTTGATCACAGTTTGTTGGTTATCTATCATAGTTTCAACAATTTCTGCACTATACAACTCTGCATAGTGCAGTTTCACAGTGTTCTAGAAAACTAGCAGATTTTCAGTCGAATTTGGAAAATCATAATTAATTCTAAGAAATTCCAAATTGACTGGTTCCAAAGCCTATATACAACTCTCTAAGTGTATTTTCATGGAAAAATACCCAAGACTGGTCACTGTTATCATACTTTTCCCAGAAACTTGCCAAACATTCCCTGTTCCAGATTGTATTTCAGAAACAGGGCACAATTTTGAAAATTCATATCTTTTAATCTAGTCATCCAAAAATCATTTTCTACCCACCAAATTAAAGCTCTAAACCTCTACTTTAATCCTATAAAGTTTCATAATTTTTGGACCAGGTTTGGCCAACGAAATTCATTTCACAACAACACAGCCTCCAATGAAATAAATCAAACAACATTTCCTTTCAACTTCAATAACTTCCAGATTTGCATACTAATATCCAAAAATCATGAACTTATATATTCCTACACAATTTTCCCTTATAAATCCAATAGAATCATCAACATGATCAAATTCTGATTACTCAATGATGCCCTGTTTAGGTCAGAAGTTTAGGGTTTTTCACAACAAACAACCAATTCACAATTTAATCACTAAACTTAGCTCATTTGCCTCCAAACCAACATATAAGCACATGTATAGGATGAAAGCTTCATGAACCCTGAAAACCAAAATTAGGACTGTCAAAATAGCCTAACAAAACTCAGCCAAATCAAGCATCATATACATCAAAATGATGTTCTTACTTACCTCTTGCTTCTTCTTGTGTTCTTTTCTTGATTCCTCAACTTTTATTCTTGCAAGATGGTTGAAAATTCCTCTTCTTCAAAAAAAAACCATAGAAATGAACCTCTCATCAAGGGAAACAAGGTTCATGAATAGCTTTTGAGCCATAGGAGTGGCTAAAAAGGTGAAAATCAAGCTAGAAGATCTTACCTTTACTTGTGTTCTTCTTTTCTCTTTCCTTCTAGGTTTTAATTTTGAGAGAGAGAAGAGAGTGAGATAAGGTATGAAGATTCTCTTCCTTAGCCACTTAAACACTTGGCCGAAAGTTGCTAGAGAAATAAGAGAGGAAAAATTAATATGTGGCCACAATCTCTCCTTCTTGCACAAGCTAATTCTATTTACCATGTATTGTAAATTACCATGGTAATTCCTTTTTGACTTCCTTTCCTTCTTTCTTGCTCCTTTTGGATGACATTTTGGTTGCCAAAAGGAGGAATTTTTGTCGACTAATTGCCTCAACCTTAATTTGCCATTGGTTAATAATTTTTCAAGTTGCAATTGTTGACAAAGTCCTCTTCCTTCTTACACATGTTGGTCAACTTTTCTTATATGGATAAAGGTAACATATGTTGTTATTCTTTCTCTCTTTCTTACTTGTGTTTGGACAAGCTATTGGGAGAGTTAAAATGCTTCTTCAATTATCATAGTTTTCACCTCTTCAAATATTACTTTTCATGGTAATTACTTTCCCACAATTTTTGACTTTTCCACTTTCATTTACTTGGTGTAAAATGCTCCAACTCTTGTCATATTTATCCTAAATATTGATTTCCCTTTGCCCCTTGCTTTTTAGACATCCAACTCATAAGAAAAAGGGAAAAATATGGGGTATGGATTTAACTTAGTCAAATGACTATTTTGCCCAAACATTTTTTTTTTCATTTTCGCACTTTGCTGGAATTCTGGCAGAATTGTCATCCAATTTTGAAAATCCTTATCTAATTGTACCAATGTCCAATTGGTTTCATTCTAAAGGTTATGTGACCCTTATTAAGTCTATTTTTAATAAAAAAATATAGCCTTTAGCCAACTGGAAGCTCATAATTCCCAGAATTTCCATTTTTGGATGTTGTCATAGAAACTTGCCAGTTTCAATGGGCTAACTTCAAAAATACATAACTCTTTGTGTACATCTCCAAATGACTTATATGACCTATCAAATTAAAGCTTGATTAGTTTACTTTTATTTTGAAATCTTTCATAGGCATTGGGCATCATGTGCCTATTTAAAAATGTCATGCAACAAGACTGCTACACAGGGAAACTCACTGGTAGCAAATTCAAATGTTTACAATTTGTGTTCCAAACATAATCATGTTGTGTGTGACCACTAATTGCCTTGTTTTGTCATTCCATATGCTCTTTACTTCATCTTTTTATTCCCTTTAATATAAGGAATTTTGGGTGAATAAAATTTGGGATGTTACAAACTGAAAGCTCATAATTCCTAGAATTTCCATTTTTGGACGCTATCACAGAAGCTTGCCAGTTTCACTGGCTAACTTTAAAAATACATAACTCTTTGTGTACAACTCCAAATGACTTATATGACTTATCAAATTAAAGCTTGATAAGGCTACTTTTATTCTGAAAAATTTCACATTTATTGGACATTATTTGATTATCCAAAACTATCACACAACCAAACTGCCACACAGGAAAAACACACTAGCAGCAAAGTTTACATTCCTGGGACTCTTGCTAAACTGGGGCTTAGCAGTCCACTTAATTCAGGCTTATTCTCAAGCCTTTAATCCCAAAATCTGGGATATTACATTTTCATTCGAATCCCACCCTAGAAAGCCTTCATCTGACTTCTCCCTGACAGCCGCGCTAGTGAATTCGCTTGACCCTTGTCTCAGCAACTGCCGCGTGAGTTATTTTTGTTCATGAACCATAGCCGATTGGGCTGCCTTAATCAAGTCATAACGCTATAAAGCATATAAGGTGATGTTAAATTTCTTTATGAAGTCATGTTTTTTTAGAAAACCCATTATTGTAAACCTCTTATTTTTATTTTTAGGATGAAAGTGTAATTAGGAAATAATTATTTATGAAAATGGATTTAGCAGGTAATTATTGGAAAGAAAAATGGTTTGGTTAAAATATGATTAAAAAAATTAAAAACATAATATAAAAAATATATTAAAATAAACTAAAGGGCACGTGGCCCTTTAGTTTAAAGGCAGTGGGTAGGGGTGGGAGCAGGCCAGGCGGCCTGTCAGGGGCCTGCTGCCTGGCCTGCTCTGGGCCTATACAGGCCTAGCCTTTCAGGCAAAAAGGCCAGGCCAAGGCCTGTTTTAAAGCCTGATTTATTTATCAGGCCAGGCTCAGGCCTGTTAATAGGCCTTTAAAGCCTATCAGGCCGGCCTGTTAAAAAAATTAAGGGTATAAGTGTAATTAAACAAAATACCAACGTTCAATTTTTTCCCCACACCGACAGTTTGTTTTTTTCGAATTTCAATCTTCACAAATTTCAATCAATTAAACCGACAGATTTTATAACTTAAACACTAAAGCTCACATCATGACACTATAGTGACAAGCATTAAAAAAAAGCTGCCAATCACAACGTGGCCCACGGTCAAAGTAAGATCATCACTTAGTTCATGTTTCTCGGATTGCAACGTTCTTTTACATGCACTTTAAACAAGACTATAAGGACAAAGCAACTTTACACGCAATGTGGGAGGAAGAGAAATTAACCCAAGATCAAAGCAACTTTCTTTTACGCAACCACTTTAAACAAGACTATAAGGACAGTTTTATATTCGTACTTAACATGAAATTACCAGATAAAGTAAATCTGGAAGTTTCACATGCATTCCAAAAATGGAAAAAAAAAAGTTTTTTTTCATGAGAGTGATAGCTGCCGCTCAACGCATAATTTGCACTGGACATATAGGAGGACCACCTCATCAGTTCATCTTTCTCGCAAAAAAAAAGATCATCAGTTCATCAGCTCATCGAGTCATCGTCATCAGTCTCGCTTGTGCTCCGTCATCTTTCTTAGTTCATATTTCTCAGTTCTCCATCAGGAGCATTTCATTGTTGTCCGTCAGCTTCACAGATCATTGTCTTCGGCATCGCGTTTGTGCTCACAGTCACAGCTTCTCAGCTCTTCGTCAAGCGCATTTCTCAGTTCTCCGTCATCGGCATTGTGTTTCTGCCAACAATCACAGCTGCTGTTTTCTTCGTCAGGCGTGTTTCTCTGTTCTCCGTTAGCTTCTCAATTCTCTGTCAGCTTCTCAATTCTCCGTCAGCTTCTTCCTTCTCAGTTGATGCTTTGAGTTCAGGTTTTAATTCTCCTATTTTAATTTTGAGTTCGCACTGTTAAAACATTTATGTGTTCTTGCCTTCTTGGTAATTAAATTGATCTATTGCTTTGAAACATTTATCTTTTAAACCCAGTTCACATAATTTATTCTTTAGCCTGCTTTAATTGATCTATTGCTTTGAAACTCTATTTTTATCAAATGCTTTGGTGTGTTCTGTAAGCCTATTTAAAATGTTTTAAAGTTATAGGCCCCTTAATAGGCCTCAGGCCAGGCTAGGCCTTTGTACAGGCCAGGCTTAGGCCCAAAAAATGGCCTCTTTCAGGCCACAGGCCAGGATCAGGCCATCCTGATACAAAACAGGCCTGGCCTGGCCTATTCCCACCCCTAGTAGTGGGTATGTTAATAAGTATCCCACCCCCACCACTTTAATTTTCATTGGGCAACAAGGATCACAGGGCGCGATTCAGTCTCTGTCGCTATTTAAGCTGAGTTTTCAAACTTTTCAGATAATTTCGGTGCTTAAAATCACTTTTTTTTATTAAATTTCCTTCATAACAGTTGTTCTATGTATTTTTATCTTTTTATTGGTGATAATATTGTACTGATTAGTGAGAATTTTGACATTCGAGTTTTGGGAGAGTTCTGAGTTTAGACAATAGATGACTATATATGGATAGGGGAATGCTAATAGATAATCTTAATCGGTTTGGATTCATTATTTGGTTATCTTATGATTTTACAATGAATTTCAATTAAAAACATACAATAAATTATTTATTTTTGGAAGTTTTTGCCAATTAAATTTGGGTTAAACAATTTATTTGAATTATTGGAGGTATTATTGAAATTTTAATCAGTTTAGTTTTGTAGATTTTGAGTTATATGAAATTATAAGTTAGGATTTGATATTTAAGTTAAAGTTTGATATGATTTTAATTATGTGGAAGTTTGAAGAGTTGTTTAATAATTGGGCTATGCCCATATAAGTTAGAAAAGAGATTTGATTTGTAACATCCCGATTTCATTCATCAATATTCCTTATGTGTATTGTGACATTTAATGGAATAAAATTGTGAATTTTGGTGAACATGGAATGTCAAAAATAAAGCAAATAGTGGTCACACACAATATGACTAAGTTTATGACACAAATTGCAAGAATTGGGATTTGCCGCCCATGTAATTTCCTGCATGGCAGTCTAATTGTGTGATGCTTTTAAATAGGCAAATGATGTCCAATGCCTATAAAATTTTTCAGAATAACAGTAGATATATCAAGCTTTAATTTGACAGGTCATATTAGTCATTTGGACCTATACACTAGGAGTTATGTATTTTTTAAATTAGCCAAGTAAAAGTGGCAAGTTAATGTGGCAGTGTCCAATAAAGGTAATTCTGGAATGCTATGTGTCCAGTTGCCAAAAGGCAATATTTTTCCTTCAATATAGACTTAATAAGGGTTATATAGCCTTTAGAACCACTGCAATTGAACATCTATAAATAAATATATGAATTTTTAAAGTTTGATGAAAATTCTGTCAGCTTTTAGACAAGGTGCCAAATTAACAAGGCAATGGCAAAAATGTATGGGCAAAATAGTCATTTGGCTAAATTAAATCCATAGCCCATATTTTCCCCTTTTTCTTGTGTGTGGGATGTCCAAAAGAGAAGAGACAAGGGCAATAAGTATTTGAAATAGATATGACAAGAGTTGGAACAATTGTGGCCAAGTAAATTAAATTGGAAAATTCAAAAGTAACATTTTTAATAAATGGCTATAGCATAATTAATTGTAAGGGAATGGATGGAGGTAATTGAAGAAGCCTATTTGGTTACTTTAGGGGCTCATTTACGTCACTTTTGGCAAGAGGCAAAGGGAATTAATTATTGAAATACAAATGCCACAAGTTGAAGCATTTTAGCCAAGCAAAAAGTGAAGTTTGAACAGTCAAAAGCAAGTTTGTAATAAAGAGCCTTACATGGTCATCGCAAGACTTGGATGAAGGTAATTGAAGAGGCATATTTGGTTCATTCAAAAGCCCTTATTTACATCAAGAAGGAGAGAGAAAGGGAAACATTTATGATTAAAAATTAAAAGAGATGAAGCTTAACAAATTGGCATGTGATAAAAGGCAATTAAATATTATAAACAAAGGAGGTGGAAGGAATATTTTAAAGAGCTTATATCATCTTTCCTTAAGCTTCATTTCAGCCAACCATAAACCAAGAGAGAGAGAGAGAACTATTTTAAGAGCAAAGAGGAAACAAGAGAGTTCAAGAAGGCAAATCCAAGGTAAGTTGATGAAAATTAAAGTGCTCTTGCCTTCTAGTTCGTGTAAGACCTCTCCTAACCTCTATATCTTCATGAATAACATTTGTACCAAGCAAAAACAAGAGCAAGAAGAGGAGAGAGGGAACGGTTTAGAGAGAGAAAGACAAGGAAATTAAGGTGAGCTTAAGAACTAGACATCTCTTGATAGTTATTGATTGTTGTGGTAGTTTGATTGGATTTATTGGCTTTATTTTCATGGTTTTTGCAAATTGGAATGATGAAATCCTAAGGGGTATGCTGCCAAATTTACATTAATCATGTTCATTTGGAGTTTGGGTGGTTAAACAAGCACTTACAAGTGAAAGGAAGACATTTTATGCATTGAATTCATGAAAACTCATTTTCTTCCAAATTTTAGTGAGTTTTGGGCAAACCCAAAATTGAGGGTTAGATCTAGAATTTCATCAATTTGATGATTCCATTGTGTTTAGAATGAAAAATTGTGTAGGGAACATGTAAAGTTTGAAGTACAATGTGTAATGCCCCAAAATTTGAGTAAGGGATTATGACTCCAAAGGTGAAAGTGATTATTGTTAAACCAACACTTTTGGAGAATACGATATAAGTCATAATTCGAATGTATTGTAGTCAGTGCCCAAACCCTATATTTAACCTTAATTGTGTGTCAAAGCTTAAAATGCTTTGAAGGAGAAGGGGAGGGTGCATGATTAGTAAAAGGAAATGAGAAAATGTGTTTGGTTGTGATTCAAGAATAATTGTCATAATCAGGGGCAAAATGAGAAAGTTACCAACCAATTGGTTAGTTACTGAAAGGGAAATTCATTAGTAACTTAAAGATCAATGGTGGTGATTGATTTTGCAAGAGATCAAGAGGGTGGAATCACATGTGTGGGTGCTTATGTGAGTTTTGTGTTGTGATATTGTGTGACATGTTGTGGTCATTGGGGGAAACATGTCAATGTAATGTGAATTAGGTTGATTTGGTGTTTCCAATGGATTCCTTGTCAAAGTTTGTGTGGGAATGGTGTTTGTTGTGAAATTGGAACCATTAGGAATAAAGGTGCAAAAATCTGAAATTTTGTCCAGTGTGAACTCTGTACAGGGCAGTCGGTTTGTCTGGACATTTTAAATGGGCAAATGATGTCTAAAAGTTCTGAAAATTTCTACTTTTAAAGGTCACATGACAAACTTCAAAATGGACATGTAATTCATGTCATTTCGTTTTGGGAGCTGAGAGTTATGATTTTCCAAAGTTTGGGATTAAAACTAAAATCTGTTTTGGAGCAGTGTTGGATTTTGTGCAATTCTACATTTTTGTGGTTATTGACAGCCTTGATTCACATTTTTCTTGTGAAGAGGACTTAAATAGCTTTCAACACGCTTTGGGATCACTCCATTTCGATTTTTCTAGAATTAGTTATGATTTTTCAAAGATTGGACAGAAAATCTGCAATAATATCCAAAAATGGAATTAAGACATAAGCATACTTAAAGATGACATAAGCATGGACTTATAAAATAATTCTCCATCTCCTTCCTCTAGCCAAAACAAACGTGAACCAGCTAAAATAAGAGAGAGGAAGTGTAGCCATTTTCTAGAGAGAGAAAGGAGAAGAGAACTTGTACTGTAGGTCGATTTCTTCGGTAAATCGGTTCCTAACGCGTATAACTCCAATCTTAGGAAGCTTAAATTCTCTTGTTCAAGGACCTAGGGTTTCAGCCAAGAAGAGGAAAAGCTAGTGGGAGCTTGTGGTAACTTCCAAACCTTCGTATATTGACTATTCTGACTGCTGTGGACAATTTAATCAGTGAAATTTTGCCGGATTGTCTTTGTTTGTGAATTTGGAAAATGGGTTGGTCTAGGTGTTATACTGCCCAAATTGGTACTAAATGGTAGTTGTAACCTAATGGAATAGTCAATAAAGTGGTTAGGAGTATAAAGGAACACATTTACGGAGCCGAAACCGAAAAACCCCAATTTTCCCCGGAGTACCTGTATATTTCAGCCAGGGCTAAAAATGGGCCTTAGATCTGGCTTTTCAATGATTTGATGATTCCATTGAGTTCAGGAGGGAAAATTAGATAGGGTTATGTTGGTCACTTTTTCAGAAAAGGCCAAAAAAGTATAATTACGAAAACGCCCCTAAAACCCTTAAAGTGGAGCTGCCAAGGTTAATTTTCTAATTTGACATTGAATTTGATAATTCTGAGTCTGGAAATGGTTTCCTTGGGCAAAAATATGTCAGAATAGCCCATGTCAAAATTTCAGGAAAAGTACAGTCGGACCGGATACGGCCGGGCCGGGCCGGGGTCCCGGGGGTATTTTGGTAAATTTTCATAATAGGCTCGTATAACCCCCTAGAAACACTATATAAGTGTCTAAACTAGTACATTTGACATTTTAGGACCAAGTTGAAAGCCTGAGGGATTGACACGTGAATCGAAGCACACGGTTTGAGGTGAAAAAGGTCTAAGGTAGGGAACTTACCTCTCTTGCATGTATTTGATATTTGTGCTAGTGTATTGATGCATGTTATTGCTTTGCTTGATTATGTGAAACATATATGAATGATTGAAGCTCTGTTTCTGTTTATACTATGGCCATAGTTTTGTTGCACGAAACATTGAGCACGTAGATATGTCATTGTGTTAGCATGAGTTTATGTAATGCAAACATGTCATGCTTTAAGAACTTATCTTACATACATATTGGTACTATTTTCCTTCTAAGATTCTCTCGAATCTCACCCTCCCATACCAACAATTTAGACAGGTGAAGACAAAATGTATGTTGAGAACAAAGAAAAGAACCGTACAAGTGAATTGCGGTGGTGAAATGGAGACACGTGAAACGAAGATGGGAAGGTGTCTCCGTTTCACTCGGATGAGTTTAGACACCCTGATAGCCCTGTGCTGTTATATTGATAGTAATTATTATGTACGAACCCTTATGGAGAATTTCCGTAATCATGCACATATTATCAATATATTTATGCTATTTCTATGTTGCCCACCTAACCGGATATAATTTTCCACAAATACTCTAGTAAACGTGAAATTAAGATAAGGGCGTGACACAAAGGCCTTAGAATGTGAAATTATAAAATTACCCTTAAAACCCTAAGTTAGGGGATGCCAAGGCCATTTTCGTCTTTTGGCAGTGAATTTTGTAAAACTGAGGTCCAAATGGATTATACACGCAAAACTGTGTAGGAATAGCCCGAGTCATAATTTTTGGAAAAGTACAGTTAGACCGGGTACAAAAGGACTTAGACAGTTCTCGTGGGTATTTTGGTTATTTTACAGTTTTAAGCAAAGATAACCAACTAAATAAATTTGGAATAAGATATGAATGAGTATTAACTCATTTATTGAAAATTTGGCATTGTTAGGTAGCCTGAGCCGGAGTAGGAAAAATTGCTTTTTTGAAGTTATGTTTTTTTGAAGGTTCCTTAAATTGCTTTTTTACAGTTTCAATTATTACTCTGATCAAAGGTTCCTTAAATTGCTTTTTTGAAGTTATGTTTTTTTAGAAACTCTAGTATATTGATATGGATTCCAAAGAAAATACCTCATTTCTTGGAAGTATCCATATTTCCAAAAGTTACTTCAAAAAGATTAATAGGGATATGAAGAATAAACTAGTTTAGTCATACCAAGACGCGATAAAGCATTCAATGTGGCATTAAATTGCTTTTTGTGAAGTTATGCTTTTTTGGAAAATCTATTACTACTCTGATCGAAAATTCTTTTCCTGCTTTTTGTATTATATAGGTGGCACTAAGTTAAAAGCTCTGAAATTCAACATTGGATCAGTCCTACACTCTTCAATATAAGAGTTTTAGAGTTATTTGGTCTCAATTCTATCAATAGAGTTAAGAGTTTTAGAGTTATTTGGTCTCAATTCTATCTAATAGAGTAGTACTTCCCAGATCTAGTAGCCTTGCAATATGGGATGGATCAAGATTTTCTAGGCTTTATTGCCTAAATCAATTGCACTCTTGACCTATATATCTCATAATGTAAGTGTTCATTACTTATACCTTGTGTCTCATCAACAGTTAAGCCAGGAAAGGAATAGGTTGGTAGAAAAAAAACATGAATATCCGTATATAGGAAAGGCCACAAGGGGGTAAGCAAAGCCTTGAGCAGCTCAAGAGTTTGATTACCCCTTGCTTTGCTTAAGGGTTCGCATACCCTGTGTGGCCTTTCCAATATGAATATTCATAGGTTTTTTCTCTAATCCATTGCTTTCTAGGGTTAATTCCTGTGAAGAGACATAATTTATAAGTGCACAGTTACATCATCATTTATATAGGTCAACAGTTGTCATTGATTCTCCCTATAAAGCCTAGAATGTCTTGATCTATCCCAAATTGTATAGAAACTAAATGTGGGAGGTACTGTTATATTATATACAGTTTAGTCCAACTAGCTTAGAAACTCTCACTTGAAAAGTCTCACATTCATACATGATGGTTAACCGCCATGTATTATAAAAGTTTATTGTTCTTATTTAGGAACCGTTATTTATGTACTAAATACATAACGGTTGTCTACGTGAGACCGTTATTTAGTGTTATTAAAAGTCATGATTCTTACAAAAGAACTGTTATTTATGTTACTGAATAAATTATGGTTGTCAAAATGAGACTGATGTGTATCATGTAAGCATTACTATATATTTTGATGATTGTTCATGTGTGAACGTCAATTATTATCATAGCAATGCTCATATCATGGCCTCGTCAAGCCTCAATACATAACTGGTGTTATCTTATAAATGTTATAATAGGTCAAGAATAAATAATAGTTAGGAACCATAATTTATCTACGCGGAACAAATATCCCGCATATATGATGGCTTGGAACCGTGAAGTATTGCAGTTAATAACCGTCATGTATCGCGATTTTTGTAATAATAATAATTAAAGGTTCTTTATAAAGAATCGTAAAATATTGTCAAACTTTTTTTTTTCAGAATCCCACATATTTATATTAAATAATACTTAATTGTTTTTTATGAAAAACCGTAATGTATTGTCAAATGACTCTTTTATGGAATCCTGTCTCTATATATTTGACATTTTTCAGAATCCCACCTTCTTATATATGACGATCATCATTTTTAATCATAAGTAGTCTTAAAGAATATATAACGGTTCTTTGTGAAGAACTATCAAATATTGTGACTAAATTTTTTTTAGAATCCCACCTTCTTATATATGACAATTTTCATTGATAATTGTTATGTATTCTTAAAGAATACATGATGGTTCTTTATAAAGAACTGTCAAGTGTTGTCAAATAAAATTTTTTTAAAATCCCACCTTTCCCACTTCCATAAGATATTAATAGATATTATATTTTAGACTAATATCTTAACATATTATATTTGTCTTAAAAGTATAAATATGAGATATTATTATATATTATATGTAATAATATCTCATACTTATAATCAAAGAATAAGTAAATTGAGAGACAAAGAAAAAGAGTTAAATGAGAAGCACAAATATGGGATTATAGGGAGAGATTTATTATGCAGTAGACGGGTGGTGCCGATTGTGGAGCTCCGGTGTTGGCGGCTAGCGAGAGTTCTTGACCTTTTTTTTAAATGTCTGTGACATTTTGGTAAAAACACATAAACTTTAAAATCCTAAATTCCTACCACGTCACATTTTGGTCCTTTTCCTATTTCATAAGGCTTTTTAGGATTTTGTAAGTTCAAATGGTATTTATTTATCATTTTCTCATTATAAATTATTGATAAAGATGTATAAATTTTCTCATATTAACTTTACATGTAACAGATAACTAGCTATTTAAATTATATATTTCTAGGGATTTAGATATCAAAAGCTGAATTATAAATTTTGTATTAAGATTTGTAAGTAATAATATTTATATTATTATATTTTAAAGAGATATTATTAAAACAAATGTAATATATTTTTGTTAATTGCTTACCAGTGTTGTTGATGTTGATACGATAATCAGCCGGTAACCAGTCAAAGTGCTTGGTTAAAGTGGTATTTTGGTCTTTTAAATGGGTAAGAAAAATACTCCCTCCGGTCCTAATTATAGGACATATTTACCTAACTTTGAAGAAATTAAGAATAGTAGTTAAATTAGTTAATCTTATTTATTTTCCTAAAATGCCCTTATTTAATACATACAAGAAATCATGTTTTGTTCATGTTGATCACTTGCCTTGATGTAAAGCAAGTGATCTTGCCTATCATTAAAATGGAGTTATGCTGGTTTGGTTCGAGTGGAATTAAAAAAAAATGAAAGTTACAATTTTAAAAAATAGAGATGATGGCGTTGATAGTAGGGTTGATCATGGACCAGACCGGACCGGATTAGGCCTTAACCCGAGGTCTGGTCTGAATAGTACTCGGGCTGAACAAGACAGCCCGAGGTCCGGTCTGGTCCAACACCAGCCCGAGCTCGGGCTGGACCAGACCAGTCCAGTGGACTGGCTGGACCAATCCAGGCAGTCCAGTACCTGTTTGGTTTTTTTTCCTCATAATTTTTTGCCTTCTTTGGCAATATTTTGGGCCTATTAATACCATAACTTCATAACAATGTTTTACAATCTTAAACACATTAAACATAACAATCCATAACAATCAATTAAACACATTAAACCTAACAAAGTAACAAGTGATAACAAGTCTATTACATTACACACAAGTGGAAAACAAATGATTAAGATCTAATTTCTTGTTCTTGAGCATCCATTGTCATTCATTTGTCTCCTCCACCTTCAATAATACTTGATCCATCTTAAAAAACAAATTGTATGTATTAAGAACCAGAACAATCATCCAGTCAAGTGAGCAGCTAAGTAAAACACCATTATTTCCTCAGGACATAATATTGGCTAGTTCAATCCAATCCCTGGACAATGTAAAGCTTGCATCAGGAATCCAATTTATTGAGAACCAGAACAAACCAAACAATAAGACCAGATATCAGGTTTTAGTTCTTCTAGCAACTCATGATTGATACTGGAGGATAAATAAGACAAGTTCATAACAGCAGCTAATTGAACTGCAATTAACCTATGTGGCCTGCTCCTTCTCGGAAGCTAAATGACAATCCATCAAAAGGAACTCATTCACTATGCTATTCAAAATAAGCTATTGTTTAGCTGTTCAAGTTTCTATAAATGCACAAGAGTTGGGCATAAGAATCGCCATTCTTGGCCACACAAGCAATGGTGGGTGGGTGAATCTATATTTGTCATGCAGAAGCAGCAAAAGTAAAGTTAGGCAATCCACGAGCATATTGTTTGAAAATAAGGTAAAACAATACTCTTGCATAACATAGAAAAAAATAAACCGGAAAATTAGAGTCCATCTCACTGATTAAAGACAAAATTACGGAAAATGATATTATTGAATTGAACAAATAGACTCAACTTCTGAAACAGAGTGTTCATCAGCTACAATAAAAAGGAAGTGGACTATTCTTTTGAAACTCATATATTTCCAATAAACATCAACCCATAAACATAATTACTATACAACAGCACTTTTCATTTTAAAATTTGTTAGACTGATTTATTGACTCCGGTGCAAAACATACATTTAATCTTCATACTTCACTTGTATAGGAGTGCCCCTAATTCACAGAGCTTTGATTCAAATGCTACTTCATATGGCATCTATAAATAATTCGTGCGGACATACTTGATACTAGATATTTGTCACGTTTATACCACACTTTCAAAGTAAAAGATGGTGATTTGGCATATAAACAACCAATGAATGCATCATAACTGAAAAGAAACAATGCCATACTAACAATTGAAAACTAAATAGAAGCTCTTACTGATTAAGTTATGTCCACCGCTCCATCATAATCTAAAAACAAGCTTGAAGCAAACTATCATAAATTACTTCACAAATTGTAACAGTTGCATTTCACCTCTCCCATTATTTCAAATTTAACAACACAGCACGCAGATATTAATTCCTTTTGGTGTATTAAATTCATCACCCTTCATTCTTTAAATTTCAAAATAAATCTCAAACCAGAGCCAAGACTTACCGGTTTGGCGTCATTACTATGGCCAGGTTCAAAGACAGGCCCTGATTTGATTTCATTTGCAGTTTGACAGACGCGTTACGCTAATCCGGCTAATTCGTAGAGAGGAGAGGTGATGAGCTGAGTAGAGGCACCTGACGGAGACCAGAGACTCCCGACGGAGACCAGATTCACTGGACGGAGACCAAAGAAGCCCGACGAAGATTGGACTGCGAGAGACGTGAGTGATTTCAGTGCTAGATCTAGGGTTCCACTTCCATCGTTCCAAACTCGAGTCTTCATTCTTCGAGAGGCTTCCCACTGTCTGCAAATCTTGCTGAAGACTAAAGTGATGATGAAGAGTGGGCTCTGCCGCTCTGGGCTCAGTGAAGAATTGAGGGCCTGAGGGTGCTGTGTTCTGTCCAATTCCAAAGGTGGATATAACAAAAAAATAAAAATAAACTACTTGGGTCAGACTGGACCAGACCAAGGGATCTGAGGCCTTGGTCTGAAGTCCAGTCTGGCCCAATAAAACCAGTCTGGTCTGGTCCATCAGAACTTGCTTCGGACCAGATTTTTTTCCATCAGACCGGACCGGGTCAGACCGGGTCAGACCGAACCACCTGAACTACTGGACTTTTTGCTCATCCCTAGTTGATAGTGTTAAATTGATTTTCTTACCCTTTATTCTTATAAAATAAAAGAAATAGTAGAATTGAGGTGTATGTGACATTAATGAATTGCAAATATTACTTACTTCATAGAATACATAGGTGTATTATAAAATTATTATTATGTTTCATTATTATTGAGAAAGTATCAATGGGAGTATTTTGGGAAGAAATTGACAAAAATTAAAACTTTATCCTATAATTAGGACTAAGATCAACTCCCAAATATTGTCTTATAATTAGGACCGGAGGGAGTAGTATAATCTCTTGGCATGTATTTGTAATTTTAGAAATCCAATCGGTATTAATTTCTTATAGCGTACTTATACCCACTTTTTTGAGACTTTTTGTGTATATTTCAATCAACTAACGATGAAGGGTTAATATCAACGTCCTGATAGTTTGATTGAATTTAAATTTGTACCCCTAAACTTTCAAATCATGCCTATATATTTTCATAAAGACTTATTTTGAGTTTAATGACTTTAACTTTATTTAATGCCGTTAAGTATATGAATCAAAAGTTTTGGTTTTGGTCTCTATATATACTTTTAGTGAGTTTTAGTTTTAATCCTTATGAGTTTTGAATTTGATATCTATACTTTTAACGAATTTTGATTTTGATCTATATACCTGACGGCCTTATTTTTAGTTAACGCCATTAAATTTAGGCCTAATCCTTATAAAACTATAGGTACTAAAAAGTCATAATTGGAAATTACAAGGACCAAAACCAAATAATCAAGCTATAAGCATCAACAATAGTATTAGGCCAATGATAAAAGAAAATTACAAATGCTTAACGAATGGGGATTTTTTTTTTTAACAACGAAGGGGGATAATGTTCTATTTCTAATAATAAAAAATAAGTATATTCATCAAATATAAATAAATGTAAAATATTTAGATACACAATAAATAAAATAATGGGAAAATTTCATTGAGACCCCAAGTGTAACGCCCCAATTTTTGATTAAGGCCTAATGATAATTATTGAGGATAATTATCGGATTAAAGTGGAATTAATGTGTATTGGTGACAATATTATCTATTATGTCATAATTGATGGAAAATTTATAGAATGGGATTATTGGCCATAAGTTGGTAATTAATGGGGAAATTAATTACTAACTAAGAGAAAAATGAGAAGTGTGATCAAATGGATAATGGAAGGATTAGAGAGATTAATTGGTGACTAAGTGTGTGAGAGCTAATAGGAAAATGACATGTGGCAAAGTGGGTGTGAGAGGAAGATAAAGAAAAGTCAAATGGGATTAAAGAATGAATTTCTCTCTCCTATCTTCCCTCTTGTGCGCTGCAGAAGTATGGAGGGAGTATTGTCATCATTTGTTCCTCTTCTTCACTACTCCTCACTCCATCTCTCATCTCTCTCTTCTCTCTCCATTTCCTGGCGCCATTTTTGCAGCAAAGGGAAGGAAGAAAAGCTTTTGAAAAGGTAAGGAAAATGGCTTCCATTACTCAAACATCCTTCTTTAATATTGATCCTTGAATGAAGAGCTTCATTTTGATGGTTGTAATGTGTTCATTGGTGTTAGTTTGTGACCTCAAGAGATTGTGAAAGTTGAAGAATAAAGAAATCTCTTTGGCAAAGTGAAAGAGGTGAGTGTTAACTCCCTTTTGATATATATATATATATATTGTGGTTGTTGGTTGAGCATTGATTTTCTGGAATTTTCTGCCTTATTTTTGAAAATTAGGGTCTTAGTGAGTTTGGCATGTTGTGATCATGGAAATGGTATATTGTGATGTCTTTTGGACAAATGGATTGGGCTGAATCATTAAAAGTAAAGTTTGGGAACTTTGTGTTGGTTTTGGTGTATTGGTCAAAACAGGGCATGTGGTTAGATTGTGAATTCGGTCATTTTGAGGTTACCATTGTGTTCCTTGTGGAAAATTGTATGGGAATATGTTTGGTTAATGATTTTGGAGTCATTGGACACTTTAGTAGAAAAGTTGGAAAATGCTGTCAATGTGAACTCTGTCTGGGCAGTTTATTTGTGTGGACGTTTTGAATGACCAAATGATTTCATAAAATTGTGAAACTTTCCAGTCTTAAATATCACATCCCAAGCTTCAAAATGGACATATATTTTGTGTCATTTCGTTTAGTATTTTGGGAGATATGGTTGTCCAAAGTTTGGGGATGGAAACAGAACTCTGTTCTGGAGTAGTGTTGAGTTTTGGGTGATTCTGTATTTTTGTGATGATTTGAAGTAATGAGCCATATTTTTCTTGAAAGAGGACTTAAATACCTTTCATTTGGCTTTGGAATCACTCCGTTTCAATATTTCTACAATTAGATATGATTTTTTGAAGTTCAGCCAAGAATCAGGAAATTTCTTGGCCGCGGCCCATGAGTGGCTGGCCGCGGCCCAAACCTTTCTGCCTTGATTCTGGCAGCGGCCCATGGGTGGCTGGCCGTGGCCAGTGGCCTTCTGACCATATTTTGGCTACGGCCCAAGGAAGGGCTGGCCGCGGCCAACCCCTGTGTTCCAGCACTTTAAGTTTTTGAAAAGAGATCTTCACCCTATTGTTTCCCAACCTTTTAGGGGTTTTATTAGAGGCATTTGTGGCTCCTTAAGGGTCATTATTGATAACCAAATCTAAGTGTTGAAGAGTTAATTGAGTATTGGAATAGAGAATAATGCTTCATCCTTAATTATGACTTTAGGATTTGATATCTGCCCGGACCATATAAGGCCTGTGCCTGCTCAAGGAAAGAAAGACAAAGGTAGTGACACTTTATCCTATATCATGTGTATTGCATTGCTTGTTTGCATTAGTCATTGAATACAGTGAAAGTGAAGAGGACGTTGCGAAAGCCCGGACTCGATTATAGTGAAAGTGAAGGGGACGTGGCGAAAGCCCGGACTCGATTACAGTGAAAGTGAAGGGTGTAATACCCCGAATTTTGAGACTTGAGCTTAGAGAATAAGCCTGAGATTAGTGGATTGCTAAGCCCTGGTTTAGCAAGATCCCAAATTGTGATTAGGGTTTAATGACTACAAAAGTGGACGTGGTTAGTGATTAATGAACCCTTTTAGAGAATATAAAGTGGATTGTAGTCGCTTGTGTTATGAGCAACGCCAAAACCCTGTATTTGAGTTCAATTGTGGATTAACATCCAAATTGACTTAGAATAGAGGGAGGAATTGAATGGGATATTGTGATGGAAATGGTTTCATGTTGTGGTATTTAATCATTGGAATTGATTTAAATTGGATTGGACACATTGGTTGCAAAAAAATTGGAAATGCTGTCCAGTGCGAATTCTGTCTAGGCAGTCTTCTCGTATGGACGTGTTTACTAGGCAAATGATGTCAGCAAAATTATGAAACTTTCCAGTCTTAAAGTTCACATCCCAAGCTTCAAAATGGACATATAATTTGTGCCATTTCGTTTTGGGAACTGGGAGATATGACTGTCCAAAGTTTGAGGTCGAAAATGGACTCTGTTTTGGGGCAGTGATGAAATTTGTGTAATTCTGGAATTGTTTGGTGATTTCTGGTAATGGATCATATTTTTCCAATGAAGAGGACTTAAATATATTTCATTTGGCTTTGGAATCACCTCATTTCGAATTTTCTATAATTAGTTATGATTTTTCAAAGTTTGGGCAGAAAAACTGTCATAAAATCCGAAAATGGGATTTATGACATCAGCATAATAAAACATGACATCATCCTAATGTTAAAACACCTTTTATTCATCTTTCTCCTTCAGCATTCCGACGCCATTCTGCAACCAAAGTAAAGAAAAGGAGTTGAGAGGGTTTTGGGAGAAAAGGAGAAGAGAACTCGCAAGGTAAGCCGATTTCTCCGACGATCTAGCTCCTAACGTGTATAACTCCGATCCTAAGCTACTCCTTTATGTTCTTTAAGATTTGGAAGCTCCTCTTTTGGTGTTAAACCACCTAGGGTTTTCATTCAAGTCAAGGAAAAGCTATTGGGAGCTTGAGGTAACTTCCAAACTCTTGTATATTGACTATTCTGGCTGCTGTGGGCAATTTAATCGGTGAAATTTCGCCGGATTGCCATTGGTTGTAAAAATGGAAAATGGGTTTCCCTAGGGGTTATGCTGCCCAAATTGATACTAAATGGTATTTGTAACCTAATGGAATAGTCAATAAAGTAGTTAGGAGTAGAAAGGAACGCGTTTACGGAGCTGAAACCGAAAAACCCCAATTTTTCCCGGGGAATTGAGAATTTCGGCCAAGCCTAGTTTGGAGGGGTTAGAGATGGATTTTCAATGATTTGATGGTTCCATTGAGTTCAGGATCGAAAATTAGGTGGGGTTACAGTTGGTCACTTTTTCGGAAAAGGCCGAAAAAGCATAATTACGAAAACGCCCCTGAAACCCTTAAAGTGGGGCTGCCAAGGGTACATTTGTAATTGACATTGAATTTGATAATTCCGAGTCCGGAAATGGATTCCTTGGGCGAAAATAGGTTAGAATAGCCCATGTCAAAATTTCAAGAAAAGTACAGCCGGACCGGGTACGGCGGGGCCGGATCGGGTCCCCGGGGGTATTTTAGTAAATTTTCAATATAGCTTCATATAACCCCCAGAAACACTATGGAAGTGTCTAAATAGTACATTTGACATTGTAGGATCGAATGTGAAGCCCCGAGTTGCTGGCACGCAAATCGAGGAGAAAAGACTGGAGGTAGGGGACTTACCTTACTTGCATGTATTCGATATCTTTGCTTGTGTAGTGATGTATGTGATTGCTTTACTTGATTGTGTAGAACATATTTGAATAAATGAAGCTCTGTTTCTATTTTCGCTGTGGCCATAGTCTTGTTGTATGAAATATTGAGCATGCAGAATTATCATTATGGGGTATGCATCTAGATAAAGCTAACATGTCATACACATAGCATCTATCATGCATGCGTTATGGTATCTGTTTCCTACTGAGATTCTCTCGAATCTCACCCTCCCTTACCAACAATTTAGACAGGGCAAGTAGCTCGTGGAGGGAGCGGCAGGACTCCTCCGAGATGAGATTGTGTAATCCCCATTTGAAGAATTGTAATGGGCAATTGTACCCTATGTATCTTTAGTGAAGGTATGTACCAGAGATTGTCGGGATGATTAAGTTGTGCACTTTGATATTTATATGAATGTGATTTATCTTCGCATAGTAATTGTATTCGAAATGTGAATATGAGACCAAGTTTATAAATGATTTCAAAAAGTATTCGTGAAAACCCCGTCATGTGATGGGTTAGTAAATGTTATTTGATTATTATTGGTCTCTATTTCATTTTAATCACGTATTTCGGATATAATTACGGAGGGGGTTACAAAGGGGATGTGGTGAAAGCCCGGACTCGAATACTGATAAAGTGATGGGTCGTGGCGTAAGCCCGACCTCGTATATAGTGAAGGGAACGTGGCGAAAGCCCGGTCTCGAATATTGATTGCTGCATTGTGATATATGTGACTTGCTTTGTATATATGCATCATATAAATAAACTGTTGCTTCTGGGATTCTCTAGAATCTTATTCTTTCCAAATAACATTTTTAGCCCGGGCAAGTTGATCGAAAAGCAAGCAAGTGGCAAAGGACGATTAGGACTGCCAGCGGTAGTCTTAGCTATATATTTTGGTTTTATATTGAACTGGTTATCATTTTGAATAAATGTATACATATTGAATAGAATTGTAGTGGTATAGTTTTGTGTAATCCCCGGTATGGATACTGAGATGGGCAATGATGCCCTATATAAACCTTTAGATTAATGTTATTATCCCGGGTGAACGTCGGGAATTATGCTTACTCTGATATTGTATATGTAACAGATCAAACAGGCCATTTGTTTTAATGAATGAAATGAATAGAGATCCATTTGTACAGTTTTTTTAAAAATTTTTTAATTATCCCGGATTTCTTATTCGATTATTAAATGTGATTAAACCCTAATCCCGGCCTGATTATCGAAGGGGGTTACATTTGTGGTTTCAGAGAAGTTTTCCTGGCATTTGTAGGAATTGCTAGGATAGTTGCCCTAGTTTATTGCCTGAGTGTTAGAGGATTGATATAGTTGATTGTATACACAAGAATATTCTAGATATTGATTGGTATATAAGAGTTTAAGGAATATGTGTATACTTCTATTGTGATTTCTGACTGGGTGAATCATTTGTAGACTGAAGAGAATAATGGCTCGCCCTAGAAATAGACAACCGGATCCGAAGGTGGAAGAGCTCAATGATAATCCTCCTGATCCGATGCAAGAAATGATGACATTGATAAGAGAGCAAAGAGACATGATCCGTGAGCTAAGGGAAGAGCTCAGGGAAGAAAGAGCTAAGAGAAATGAGGAAAGGCTCCAGTCTACTCATGTAGAGACTAGAGAAGAGACAGCTGAGGGATCGCATAGACCTCAAGAGTCGCCACCTCATATTGAGCATAATCAAGGGTCACATGGTGTGCCAGCTCAAAATGATGGAGACCTTAATTCTTGGGTGTCCAAATTCTGCAAACACATGCCTCCTGTGTTTAAAGGAAGATTTGACCCTCAAGCAGCGGAGGATTGGATAATGAGGCTAGAGAAGATCTTCGAGGTGCTTGAGTGCCCATCGGAGGTGAAAGCAAAGCTAGCTATCTACAAGCTAGAAGGAGATGCAGACCGATGGTGGTGAAACATTGCCATGACCATGCGGGCCCAGAATGTGCAAGTGACTTGGGAAGTGTTTCAAAGAGAGTTCAATGACAAATTCTTCCCTAAGTCTGTAAGAATAGAGAAAGAGTCAGAGTTTCTAAAGATAAAGCAAGGGGACGATGAGACCTTTGATGAGTACTTGTCTCGATTTGTTTGTCTATCGCGGTATTCCTCCTACCTCCGGCATAAAGATGATGAGGAGTAGAGCTCCGACATGCTAATCCGGGGTTTGAGGAGGGAGTTAAAGAAAAGATTGGCCGCTCGGCAGTTTGACAAGTTCAACAAAGCGGTGGAAGAGTGCCGGATCACCGAGAACACTTTGAGAGATATTAACCCAAGTAAGGGTGGTGGTCGCGGTGACACTAGTAAGGGAAGTTCATCCCAGAAACGTAAAGACCAAGAGTTCTCATCTAAGGGCGGTAGTAAGAAACTGTACCAATCTAGAGATTATGGGAATCAGGGACAGTTACCACAGTAGGTATGCCCTGATGCAATAGAGCTCATGCTAACAGAAATTGTGAAGGGCAATGGGTGTGCTTCCTCTGCAAGCAGCCCGAACATATGGCCAAAGATTACAAAGGGCGACCGGTAGAGTCAAGGCCCAAGAATCAAGCGAGAGTGTTCGCAATGACCCATGAAGAGGCAAGGAAACCTCCCAAATTGACCCAAGGTACTATTCTTCTCAATGGTAGTGTATTGCAAATTTTGATTGATTCGGGTGCTAGTCATTAGTTTATAGTCTATGATTGTGTAAAGTGCCTAGGATTGTATGTTCATAGATTGCCAATTGATATTGTTGTGTCAACACCTATGGGTGTTAAGTCTGTGACGGCGAAAGCTTGTCTAAATAGTATTATAACTATGGAAGGGTTGGAGTCTACCGTTGATTTGATTTGTTTACCTCTATACCAAATAGAGGGTATTTTGGGCATTGATTGGTGGACGGCGGATTGCCTCCAGAAAGGAAAGTAGAATTTTCAATGGAAATAGTGCCTGGAGCTGGTTCGATATCCAAAGCCCCACATAGAATGGCCTTATGAAAAGGTGGAATTGAAGAAACAAATTGAAGAGTTGTTCGAGAAGGGACTCATTCGAGTCAGTGTGTCACCATGGGAAGCTCAGGTATTGTTTGTGAAAAGAAGGATAGAGAATGGGAAGAGTGAATGACTTCTGAGTTCTTAATACAATGACACCTTCATCTAGAGACAACCAATTGGGAAGTGCTATCTACAGAGAATTCAAATTGGAAAGGGCTACCTGCGGAGAATTCTAATAGGAAAGGGCTACCTACGGAGAGTTCTGATCGGAGAGAGCTACCTAGGGGAAGTCTGATCGCAAAGGGCTACCTACGGAGAGTACCATACCGTAGTGTGAAGCCACCGTGACGACAAACCCTAGTGTTGAACTGCCGTGACAACAAACCCTAGAGTGCAGCCACCTTGACAATGAACCGTGGACTGTAGTCGCCATGATGTTGACTCATAGACTAGTGTTACGGAAAGGTTGGCTCTTAGTGATGGTGCATTGTAATGAATCCCATAATGGATGGGTTTTCTTGAGATAAGAAGTCATACAGCTTGGAATGATTCGAATTGAATTGGGCTAAAGTCTGGCACAAACAAATAGAGATTGGGAATGTTGTTAGTGGTAATGGGAGATTCCTTTGGGACTCCTATTAAATCAACTTAACATTGCTAAAGTATAGATAAAGAGATAGAAACCCAAATGTGGTGAATGTGACATGTTTGAGAACTATAATGAGTAGAAACTCGAGACAGTGTAACTTACAGCAGGTGCATGTCGACGTGAGCCGTTGTAGGGTTTGACATTGGTCATCTCTACCATCGGCCGTTGATGTACCATATAGAATGTAAAGACCGTAAAGCAATGTGTAAATGTGACTACGCCAAGCGCACTGCTACTGGCTGACCCTGTTAAGGGATACAGGTGGGGTGTAGGCAGGGTGGGCACCGCCACTGGCTGACCCTGTTGAGGGATACGGGTGGGGTGCGACAATGAAAGTATTCGCCATGCCAAGCGCACTGCCATCGGCCAAGCCCTCGGAGGGGGTATACGGGTGGAGTGTAGGCAGGGTGGACTATGATAGAAGGGTACTTCAGATAGAAGAGATTGAGATTCCGGAGAGGCTCGATATTGTTATTGAAACCCAAAGGTCTCGGTTACCACTAGTGGAGTCATTGGTGGGTGTACGGGTGAGGGTAATGATGGGAAAGTGAATATAGTGTAAGCGAAAGTATAGTGAAAAACAACAAAAGCTGAGAGATGTGATGACAGCGGAAACTATCAGTTGTGCGCAGCGAGTCTGCGGTGCTTTGAGATATTCCCGGAAGAGGAAAATGACCTAACGACTGAGATTAAAGGGGCTTAAAGCCGGAATGAACGAGTATAGTTCGTATCATAGTAATCGAGTGAGGTAAAGACCTCTAAGGATTGAAATCAGAGATCACACACTCGTGAGGGTGTCTTTGAGTACAAGAAATGATAAAGTGATTGAGAGAAAGAAATTGAACCATGGAGTATTGAACTGTTGAAATTCTTGAGTAAATCGGACCTATAGAGTATTGTTGATATGAGTGGTTTTGAAGGATTGCCTTTAAAGAAAGGCAAATCGAGGGACGGAAGCCGTCATGAAAAGGTGTCTGAGGTTTATGTCCCCAATGGTGTAACAAATTTCAAGGACAAAATTTATTGAACGGGGGGAGAAATGTAACGCCCCGATTTTCGATTAAGGCCTAATGATAATTATTGAGGATAATTATCGGATTAAAGTGGAATTAATGTGTATTGGTGACAATATTATCTATTATGTCATAATTGATGGAAAATTTATAGAATGGGATTATTGGCCATAAGTTGGTAATTAATGGGGAAATTAATTACTAACTAAGAGAAAAATGAGAAGTGTGATCAAATGGCTAATAGAAGGATTAGAGAGATTAATTGGTGACTAAGTGTGTGAGAGCTAATAGGAAAATGACATGTGGCAAAGTGGGTGTGAGAGGAAGATAAAGAAAAGTCAAATGGGATTAAAGAATGAATTTCTCTCTCCTCTCTTCCCTCTTGTGCGCTGCAGAAGTATGGAGGGAGTATTGTCATCATTTGTTCCTCTTCTTCACTACTCCTCACTCCATCTCTCATCTCTCTCTTCTCTCTCCATTTCCTGGCGCCATTTTTGCAGCAAAGGGAAGGAAGAAAAGCTTTGAAAAGGTAAGGAAAATGGCTTCCATTGCTCAAACTTCCTTCTTTAATATTGATCCTTGAATGAAGAGCTTCATTTTGATGGTTGTAATGTGTTCATTGGTGTTAGTTTGTGACCTCAAGAGATTGTGAAAGTTGAAGAATTAATAAATCTCTTTGGCAAAGTGAAAGAGGTGAGTGTTAACTCCCTTTTGATATATATATATATATATTGTGGTTGTTGGTTGAGCATTGATTTTCTGGAATTTTCTGCTCTATTTTCGAAAATTAGGGTCTTAGTGAGTTTGGCATGTTGTGATCATGGAAATGGTATATTGTGATGTCTTTTGAACAAATGGATTGTGTTGAATCATTAAAAGTAAAGTTTGGGAACTTTGTGTTGGTTTTGGTGTATTGGTCAAAACAGGGCATGTGGTTAGATTGTGAATTTGGTCATTTTGAGGTTACCATTGTGTTCCTTGTGGAAAATTGTATGGGAATATGTTTGGTTAATGATTTTGGAGTCATTGGACACTTTGGTAGAAAAGTTGGAAAATGCTATCAATGTGAACTCTGTCTGGGCAGTTTATTTGTGTGGACGTTTTGAATGACCAAATGATTTCAGTAAATTGTGAAACTTTCCAGTCTTAAATATCACATCCCAAGCTTCAAAATGGATATATATTTTGTGTCATTTCGTTTAGTATTTTGGGAGATATGGTTGTCCAAAGTTTGGGGATGGAAATAGAACTCTGTTCTGTAGTAGTGTTGAGTTTTGGGTAATTCTGTATTTTTGTGATGATTTGAAGTAATGAGCCATATTTTTCTTGAAAGAGGACTTAAATACCTTTCATTTGGCTTTGGAATCACTCTGTTTCGATTTTTCTACAATTAGATATGAGTTTTTGAAGTTCAGCCAAGAATCAGGAAATTTCTTGGCCGCGGCCCATGAGTGGCTGGCCGCGGCCCAAACCTTTCTGCCTTGATTCTGGCTGCGGTCCATGGGTGGCTGGCCCGGCCAGTGGCCTTCTGACCATATTTTGGCCGTGGCCCAAGGAAGGGCTGGCCCCGGCCAACCCCTGTGTTCCAACACTTTAAGTTTTTGAAAAGAGATCTTCACCCTATTGTTTCCCAACCTTTTAGGGGTTTTATTAGAGGCATTTGTGGCTCCTTAAGGGTCATTATTGATAACCAAATCTAAGTGTTGAAGAGTTAATTGAGTATTGGAATAGAGAATAATGCTTCATCCTTAATTATGACTTTAGGATTTGATATCTCCCCGGAGCATAGAAGGCCTGTGCCTGCTCAAGGAAGGAAAGACAAAGGTAGTGACACTTTATTCTATATCATGTGTATTGCATTGCTTGTTTGCATTAGTCATTGAATACAGTGAAAGTAAAGAGGACGTGGCGAAAGCCCGGACTCGATTACAATGAAAGTGAAGGGGACGTGGCGAAAGCCCGGACTCGATTACAGTGAAAGTGAAGGGGACGTGGCGAAAGCCCGGACTCCATTACAGTGAAAGTGAATGGGACGTGGCGAAAGCCCGGACTCGAATACTGATAAAGTGATGGGGCGTGGCGTAAGACCGACCTCGTATATAGTGAAGGGAACGGGCGAAAGCCCGGTCTCGAATATTGATTGCTGCATTGTGATATATGTGACTTGCTTTGTATATATGCATCATATAAATAAACTGTTGCTACTGGGATTCTCTAGAATCTCATTCTTTCCAAATAACATTTTTAGCCAAGGCAAGTGGATCGAAAAGCAAGCAAGTGGCAAAGGACGATTAGGACTGCCAGCGGTAGTCTTAGCTATATATTTTGGTTTTTTATTGAACTGGTTATCATTTTGGATAAATGTATACATATTGAATAGAATTGTAGTGGTATAGTTTTGTGTAATTCCCGGTATGGATACTGAAATGGGCAATGATGCCCTATATAAACCTTTGGATTAATGTTGTTATCCATGGTGAACGTCAGGAATTATGCTTACTCTGATATTGTATATGTAACAGATCAAACAGACCATTTGTTTTAATGAATGAAATAAATAGAGATCCATTTGTACAGTTTTTTTAAAAAGTTTTTAATTATCCCAGATTTCTCATTCGATTATTAAATGTGATTAAACCCTAATCCCAGCCTGATTATCGAAGGGGGTTACACCAAGGATGTGTGACATACTGGTAATTTCAGTCAACCCTCAACCTTCTGAAATTTTATTGCGTCTCCATGGGTCAAAATGAAATTAAGTTTTATGGGTGAAATTACAATAATGCCCTTCCTTTATTTTTTCCAAAAGAGCAGTTATGTGCAAGACAAATAAGAAAATTTATAAGACAATTAGAAGAAAAATAAAGGGATTTGAAAGAACATAAGAAATTAAAAATATTTTAGCTATTTACAAGACAAATATAGAAATTCATAAGACAAATATAGGCATTTATAAGAAAAATAAAGGGATTCAAAAGAACCTAGGAAATTAAAAATATTTTAGACATTTAGAAAACAAATATGAAAATTCACAAGATAAATATGGGCATTTATAAGCACTACTACAAAAAAAGTTAATTAGTAGCTCTTATTTTTTCATTTTTGTAGCACTTTTTGAGTGCTACAAAAGCCTTTGCTACAATAGGGTTTACTAGCACTTTAAGTGCATGTTTGGATTAGCGGTGGAGAAGTAGTTTTTTTTTTTTTTACAGATGGGGTTTTGAAAAAGTCATATAAAAAAAAGTCAAATTGTAGATGTGATTTGTGTTTGGATTGATGGTGGCGGAAGTGTCTTTTTTTTTTTAACTTGAAACCTGTTTGGATTAACGTTTGAAAAGCCCGTTTAGACTGAAAATGACATGATTCTTATTGAATACTATATATATATATATATATATTAATTGTATATATTGTGATAATTGAAATGAAAAAATTTAAAAAAGTGATAAAATAAAAAAGGTGTAATTATTATTGAAACACTCATGTCTATACAGACCAAGATATCTAACTGGTGTTAGATAGTAAGTATCGACCAAATAATATTTCCCTGAGTAATACACCAAAAATGTCTTTTACACAGTAAAATTATAGCAAGTGTAAGGGAGAAAAAACACCGTAATGTAGATTACCAATTTAACCCATTGTAAATCGATTTACAATAGATTTAGACATTGTAAATCAATTTAAACCACAAATAATAATAATAATTACCTCCAACGATTGCTAACCTTCAGTTGCTGAGCGTCCGGATGTGGGAGAAGTAGCTTTGATCTCCATCTGATAAAAGCTCCATTTTTTTTAGGAGCTCAGCCATCACATACGCTTTTCCAAATATACCAAATGAGTTTTTAAAGTTTTTAGTCTCCAAATAAACTTTTTTATCATACAGACGGTTCCCAAACAGACCCTTAGTATGGGTGGGAAAACCGGAAAAGGTACGGGGAAAGATTAAAAGCCAGGGCACGTACTTTTAGGTAAAAGAGAGAAAAGAAGATGATACAAGGAATGATAAAGAGGGAAGTTCGAAATTTTAAGGGAAAATACCAGTTAGGTCTCAAGCTAGAGAATTAATCTCAAAAAAGTCCCTTTGCAAATTCCAATGTCAGAAAAGTCCCTAGGGACTTTTCTGACATGGATTCCCAATGACCATTTACCAAAATACCCCCCAGCAATTTAACCACTATCATTGGTTACAACATGTTCTGCTATATTTACAACTTCGTAAGTTATATTAACAACATAATCAGTTACGTTTACAACATGTTATGTTATATTTAATGAGTTGTAAACGTAACTGAAGAGGTTGTAAACGCAACACAATCACGCATTTTATATACATGTTGTAAACGTAACTTACTATGTTGTTAATATAACTTACGAAGTTGTAAATATAGCAGAACATGTTGTAACCAATGACATTGGTTAAATTGCTTGGGGGTATTTTGGTAAATGGTCATTGGGAATCCATGTCAGAAAAGTCCCTAGGGACTTTTCTGACATTGGAATTTGCAAAGGGACTTTTTTGAGATTAATTCTCTAACTTGGGACCTAACTGGTATTTTCCCAAATTTTAAATTCAAAATCAAATTCTGAACTTCAAAAGCATAAAACATGAACTGGTATTTCTAATTGAATAACACGTGGACATCACATTAATGATAATTGGCCATAATAGGATGATGAGTTGGACCAATTACTATAGGTTTACAAGTTTTAGTAGTATATATTTGATCGATTGATTTATGATGACATGTTCTCTTGTTGCACTCTCAAGAGATGATTTTCAAAATTTAAAATTGGATATAATTTTTCCTTTATTCCCCAAAAAGTTGAACCCATAATTTGTAAGTGAAGTCGAGACGTTGGCAATGTTTTATTTAATTTTTTTTGTTGGTGTTTTTTTTTTCTATGTTAGATCTTTTATAGACATAATTACCTCCTCCACAAATGAAATAACCCAGTTGGACACATTTCTCAAGGTTAAACATAATTCCTCTTTTAATGGTTATGTTTGTGCTTTTCCTTTTATATGTTGCCTACTTCACAAGTGCAGTCCAGACGTTGGCAATGTTTTACTTAATTTTTTTGTTGGTGAATGTATGTACTGTAGGATTTCCTCATTCCCTTATCTTCTAGCAACATCATTATGTCATTCAATTTAAACTTTAAACTTTGAAGTCTAGCCATATTTGAATTTGGATTATTTTGGGATTCAGAGTAATTGGTGA
This sequence comes from Inga oerstediana, assembly GCA_963210345.1. Taxonomy (NCBI): domain Eukaryota; kingdom Viridiplantae; phylum Streptophyta; class Magnoliopsida; order Fabales; family Fabaceae; genus Inga; species Inga oerstediana. Next base: position 56,751,447 of record OY723400.1, on the reverse strand, counting down.
GTATTAAGAAGTAACAATAAAAATGAAGTTAAATCTTTTCAATGTTGCAAATATTATGAAAAACTATTTAAGGTCATTCTAAAAATAAACAAATCAAAATTACATATGTCGCATTGCTCGAAATAATTGTATTAACTTTTTTTCTAGAAAATGAAACTACTTTTTTAGTTATATCAATAAGAATATAATATAGTAAATGAGATCTTTATAAATTAATGTTATCTGCTTTTTGAAAAGTTCGGATTATTTTATTATTAAATTTAAGCTATTTTAATATTTTAATATTAAATTTCAGATATGCTGAATAACTTGCTTCATTTTAACCCACTTGGACACATTTCTGAAGGTTAGACATATTTCCTCTTTGAATGGTTATGTTAATGCTTTTCCTTTTGTATAGTCAAAGTCATTCATGCTATATTTAAGACTTTTTATACTTTTATGATTGTTTTGGCTAAAATGTCTATAAAGTTAGTGTGTTGTCATTAACCCTTTTTTTTATAACCGACATTCCACACGTCTGGTGCTATACTCCTATTTTTTTTAAAATGGTTTTGTTAGTGTGTGTTCGGATTAGTTTTAGAGAATAACTTTTACAGTTTATGAGATAAGTATGTGAGAGGAGTTTTATCTCGATTTGTGAAAAAATACTTCTGAAACCATGGTTTTGGGGTAGTGTTACAATAGGTGGACTCTTTTGTAGTGTGTTTTTTATAAAGCGCTATAATAGGTAATTATTTTTTTTAAAAAATATTGATCTCTTGCAGTGCACTTTGTTGGATTAGTGCTACAATAAATGATTCATACAGCTCTTTTTCAAGAAAGACCTACAAAAAGGTAATTTTTTTAAAAAAATTTCCAAAATTAAATGAGCAACTATTTTATATACTGATTTCTTTAGCCATCATATCTAAAAAACTTGTATAAGACAATCAATACCATAATTACAGAACAATTAACTTTTTATATGAATGCATGTTTAATAATTAGATTAACATGAAAAAATAACTTAACTTATATAAATACCTTAATTTTCTTCCCACTATGGCTATTTCTCCCCTGTTGTTGGCCTATCACATGTAGGCTCATAAATGAGAACTGTACTCTCCCGGTGTCCCTCAAAACGCTCTAGTATAAATACCTTCATATAAAACAAACAATTAGATTTACATTAATAAAATTAGATGATAAAGAAAAGGTATGATAAAGTACTTAATCTATATGTTGGTGCTTCCACCATTAAGTATGTCATTCAATTCTTCCTAATTTAGCTAGAAATATTATAAAAAAAAATTTCTTTAGAAAATATAACTCTAAATATCTACTCCTATCTTAATATCTAGTTCAAATTCTTAACTATCTAACTTAAATAATAAATAAATAATATTTAAACCAAATCCTAACAATATAAATATCTAAAATCCAAATCCTAGCTAATAAGATAATCTATCATAATCTTAACAAAATATTCTAAATAACATATCTCAATGATTTTCAAGAGCCCATAACAAAGGAACTCTCATTTACCAACACATCATAGCTCTTAAATAGAAAATAAATAATTTTTCCTAACACACAAGAAATTAAACATAATATTTAAAAGAACTCATTTTTTCACTTGACCCAAAAGGTCCTTTCTAGATCACACAAAGTTTAAGGCTCGCCAAATTACACAGACATAGAAAATACTAGAAATAGCATAGCTCTATATTTTGAAGATAAGAAATAGTAAGATGAGGAAAAAATTATATTATCTTTTGTTTTTTTTATGGTGACAAATCTTTTCTTCATATCATACAAATGACATGAAAAACGCAGCTATCAACTCTTTTTCCTTATATAAAAGGCAACTTAGAACTTGAGGTTAAAGCTTACAACACGAATAGCGACTACAACTATCCGTCCACTACCCACATACGGGCTTCACATCCAGGATGTGGTTAATGAAGAATCATACCATGTCTTTAGGAACAAAAAATGCATATGGGCCATCAATTTTAAAACAGTAAAAAAATGCAACCACCAAATAAAATATGTTAGACTTCCTTAGAGAAATCTTGAGCAAATAAAACTAGATATAATATAATACAACTTTCTCTTAACAACAAAACTGTTTAAACAAATCAATTAATCAGGAAATCCAATTCCCTCTAATGAATCAATAAATCAAGAAAACATTGCAAAGCATCAACAGTTCTAATTACTCTATTCTCGCTCAACATGCTTTTGTTTTTTACAAGGACGAACATTGAAGAGGCCAAACTGGGGAATAGTCAGCAACAATTTCAAATGGAAAAAGGGGCACCTTGAAAGATTTCTGATTTCTAACTAGAGGAAGAACGATGTAAAATAGATTTTAAATTTCTAACTTAGACACTAAAACCATTTAAACGAAAAAGAAACTTCACTACTAAAACTTACCAAAGATGGAGGCAAATCTTCAAAGAAAAGCTTTACAAGCTTTAGCTTTGGGGAACAAAATCACTGCTGTGAATGATGGTGAAAAACTTGAATGTTGTCATTGCGGCGTCCAGATATGAGAAAAGAGTAAATAGGGCTAAGAACGAAGGGGGAAAAGAGGAAGAAGAAAAATGGTGAAAAGATAGCTTGGGACGTCGGAGAACAAGAAGATTGAATGGCAAGGAGAGAGTTTGGTGTTGGAGTTGAAGGAAAACTATCGATTTGTTGCCCTAGAGATGAAAAAGGAAAAAGAGCAGTTACTCATGCGGAGAAGCATTTGAAAGTTACAACCTTTGTGGGTATAGTGGGTGAGTTAAGTGGGGTAATATTAGGGTTCAAAATATATTTAAAAAAAAAGCCTATTGTCGCTCTTAACCAACCAAATGCTACAATACCTAAATATTTAAATAAAATTTAACTGACACTTATGTAAATTTTTTAAAAAAAGAGCTATAATTGTTTTAATAATTTTTTTTAAAGAAAAATTATGACCAATTGTAGTGCTTTGTTAAAAAAGAGCTACAATTGGTAAAATCTATTATAGCACTGGTTTAAACTAGCGCTACAATAGGTTCCACCTTCTTATCTCTAGCTCTTCATTATTTAAGTGCTACAAATGGTGTGCTGCAAAAAACATTTTTTGTAGTAGTGAAGGCAAATAAGATAATTTATGAAACAAATAAAAATTAATTTCATTTTGGCCCAATGGGTACAGTGAAAGTTCAAAAATTTTTGGAGGTTGCTTGAAATTATATCACATTCTTGGGACTCAGTGAAATTTTCCCTAAAATAATTATGGAGATAATCCATAATCCCGCCGGCTTTCTTTCTCTCCCGTGTGTGGGTCTCAAAGAGGCAACACTTTGACCAGCGCCTGAAGGCGCAATGGTCACTAGTGGCCTTTAGGATGTGTTTGGTTTGAGGGGAGGGTAGGGAAAGAGAGGGGGTTAAACTATCTTTTTAGGTTGAAGGTATTTAAATTTTGAATAGGAATCCAAAATTTAAAAGGAATGAGAGGGTAAATTTTGGGTGGGAATCTAAAATTTAAAAGAATGAGAGGATAAATTTTAGGTTTTTCTTATTCAAAATTGTAATTTGCCACCCCCTCCCTCCTTCCTCTCTGCTCAAACGAAACACACCCTTAAAGGTCACTCCCCCCTCCCCCAAATCACAGGTTCGACCGTGCTCTGTGTACTTCAAAAAAAAAAACAAAGAAAGAAAGAGACAACACTCTGGCGCAGAAACATTAATAAGCATTTATATCATCTCCTATTGACTCTTGTAGTTGCAGCATTTATGAACAGCAAGAGTTATATGCACCAAACTTTGCGATATTGCTGCCAAACAATAATAATCTAGAAGTTGATTATATGGACCTAACTAACAGAGAATCATTAGCTAGTCCCTCCAAAATCGTAATTTTTTTTATATAGTCAGATCATTTTATATTAATTATATTTTGAAAACAAGTTTTTATTAATTGATTAGGAGCAAAAAATGAAAGGTTGACCAATTTTTTTACCTTATTAATTAAATAAATACTTAGTATTGACATATCTAAAACGGTTGAAAACATCTCATAAAAAGGGGCAAAGGGAGAAAATGTGGTGGGAGTATGATAGAATGATGATATTCATAAATAGAAGTATAGATGAATATATATATTCTTTTTATAAAGTTCATTACCAGATAAGAAGCAGCTCCAATTTTTAAGTCATGGCAGTTCTGATCATGAAGATAGCAAATTGGATCGTTCATATCTGTCTTATATTATTCACTTACCACTACTTGTTTTGTGCCGCTTCTGACTCCATAACCATTGGCAAACCCATTAGCGATGAAGAACTTCTTATTTCTAAGGGAAGAAAGTTTGCTCTTGGCCGGTTCTTTGCTCCTGGCAAATCTCGCTCTCGCTATGTTGGAATCTGGTACAATAACTTGCCAAAGCAAAATTTTGTTTGGGTTGCAAACAGAGACAATCCCATCAATGACACCTCTGGAGTTCTCTCCCTCAGCACAGATGGGAATCTTATACTCCACCACAATAACACCAACTTCCCCATCTGATCCACGAATGTTTCTATCACTGTTCCAAGTACCAGAGTTATGGCTCAACTCTCTGATGTAGGTAATCTTGTTCTAATTCAAAACGACTCCAAAGCTATGTTCTGGCAAAGCTTTGATCATCCCACGGACACCTTTCTTCCATATGCCAAACTGGGTTTCAACAAAAGAACTGGTCAAAACTGGTTCTTTCAGTCATGGAAGTCAGATGATGATCCTGCAACAGGAAGCTTCTCAATTAGGTTCAATACTTCCGGCAAAGCTCAGTTGTTTCTGTACAAACAAAATGTTCCAGTGTGGCGAGTTGGATTCTTCAATGGAGAAATATTTGTGGGTCGGACAGCTTTGAAACGATTAATGGTGCATACTATCAATGTCTCTGTTACTGAAGATGATAATGAGGTTAAAGTCATGTATCATGCCTTGGACAACACCTCTATATACAATATTGTAGCTATTCCATCAGGATACATATAAACACATAAATGGGATTACGATAAGAAAGATTGGGAGCGATATGGATCTTATCCAGAAGTGGGCTGTGACATGTATGGAAAATGTGGACCCAATAGTAACTGTGATTCTTACAACTACGGTTACAAGAAGTGTTCTTGCCTACCTGGGTTTGAACCCAAAAACCATAATGATTGGTATGAGAAGGATGATCAATCAGTGGGTTGTGTGAGGAAGAAAGGACCACCCTTGTGCAGAAATGGAGAAGGCTTTGTTAAAGTAGAAAGTGTCAAGATTCCTGATACATCTATGGCAAATGTTAGAAAGGGTTTGAGCATGGAGCAATGTGAACAAGAGTGCTTGGGAAACTGTTCTTGCACTGCCTGTGCTGCTGCAGATGTGAGAAATGGAGGAAGTGGTTGCTTATCATGGTATGGGATTCTGATGGACACAATAGTATTAAAAGAGGAAGGCCAAGATTTGTATGTTCGTGTTGATGCCATTGAACTGGGTATATATATTACTTATTTCTTCATTTTCCCCGGTTTTCATTTTTCTTTGTCTTACAGACTTTCTTGTTTCCAATTTTCTCAGCAAATTATAGCAGGAAATCAAAAGGAACACTTTCTGTGTCTGGAGTGGTGGGATTTCTGACGGCTACTATTGTTGTGATGATTCTTTTGATTTCCATGTGTGTTTATTGCTTTTGGATGAAGAAAAAGAGAGGTGCCAACTTTTCCCTTCTTCATTTCTCTAGGACAATTTATGGATTTTTTTGTATCCAAGACAAGTTATGAATTCAACAAAGAGAACATGAAATAAATGCTCTCAACTAGTTTTATGTGAGGTAAAAACATGAGAGGGGGATAAACATAGATACATAGAGATAGAGAGAGATAGAATGGTGAGTTGCATATGGTGCTCACCTAGAAGCTTAGTGGGATCATCATTATACCGTCTTTTTCTCTTCAGTTCTCCTATTTTTTTTTTTTTTTTGCCATTAGTTCTCCTAAATTTACTTTAGAGAGAAAAGTTAATTGTTTTGCCTTTGGAGCAGGGTGGCATAGGGTAGTCTCAATTTGTGCCCACCCTGAATCTGTATCCTCTATCATGTATCATATGCCTAGGTATGTATTATAAATCTACAAAATTAGAGATGGTAAGTTTTTAAAGCGAAATTACTAAAATATTGAGTTGCATGTAAAATTCTTATATAAATAATTATATAACACTATTATATATTAACAGATTGATGGCTTTGAAGGGTGTTGTATTAAAAGAGAAAAAAAATGCAATTTTTTAGGGTAGGCATGATGTATATTGGAGAATTGATAATCAGGGTTCAATTTTTTTTGTTGTGGAAGTTGAATGGGCTGTAATAAAACCCGTACTCTGTCCTATTGTCATTCTAATTCCACCTTTAAAATTGTCTTTTAAACGCTACAGTTTAGATGTAACTGATTACAATGTGTGTTTCCCTCACCTTAATTAGTCATTTGAGATGGAAGAAAGATTTATGACATATAGCAGATTCTACCTTGCTTATTGAACAGATGTATTGTCATATACACAATATTGTTGCTGACCTTTATATTAATCAGGCATTCATATTTATGCTAAACTATGTTTTACAATTTATTTATTAAATTATTTGTATAATAATATATGTATTTAAACTTTAAAAAATTCAACTTCGTTTAGTTGATATCAAATCATTGTGATGTGAACAAATTCTTGTTAAATGATGCATCTTTTTCTTAAAATACTGTTTTAAACGAGTCTGCTCTTTTCTTGACACAAACAAATTTCAAATTTGTTATTGTATGCTCTTGTTTTTGTTTATTCCAGACAAATGATTGAGCAAGAAATAAACATAGAATCTCCCTCAGAAGAAGAGCAAGGTGAAAATAGAACCCAAGTAAGCGTACCGTTTTTTGACATTAAAACCATACAGGCTGCTACAAATAGTTTTTCAAGTGAGAATGAGTTAGGGCATGGTGGATTTGGCTCTGTCTACAAGGTAAGTGAAATATTAAAAATCTCATTCGTATGCAACTTCCTGTATGTTTTAATTATTATAAAATAATTACCAATGTTTAATAGTCTTGAACAAATAAGTAAGATATTTTAGCACTTGATATTTCAGGGTTTAGTAGTTAATGGGCAAGAGGTAGCAGTGAAAAGATTGTCTAAAGGTTCAGGACAAGGGACTGAAGAGTTCAAGAATGAAATTAAACTGATTGCTAAATTGCAGCACAGAAATCTTGTACTGTTACTCGGATATTGCATTCATAAAGAAGAAAGGATGTTGATCTATGAGTACCTTCCCAACAAAAGCTTGGACTTCTTTCTTTTTGGTGTGTCCTTCTCCTTCCTCTCCCCAACTAGACACGTTATATAGATGAAGTTTGAACAATGAGTCACACTATTTATGACTCAAGAATAGCGTAACCTAAAATAGATGTTATTTCATATATATATATATATATATTGATAAACTGATTGCGTCAAATATAACACAATCAATTTACATACCTAAATGAATTAGAGAAACATTTGATGGTAGATATGAATCAAAGATCTTTTTTAGATTGGGATAAGCGTGTTCATATAATATTTGGAATTGCTCGAGGTCTTCTCTATCTTCATCATGATTCAAGGTTGAAAATAATCCACCGAGACCTTAAAGCTAGCAATGTTTTCTTAGATGCTATAATGAACCTCAAAATTTCAGATTTTGGTATGGCTAGAATATTTGGAGAGGACCAAATCCAAGCAAGAACAAGGAGGATTGTTGCGACATAGTAAGAACAAAACTCTTTTTTTAATTATTTTTACTTTTATTTATTGAAGGGCACCACAAGACCATTGGCAAGACCAATTAACTCTTTTACATCTCTTGAAATAAAATGAAAGATTGATTTGCACAATACATTATAACACTTTTGAGTTGTTGCAGTAGTTATATGTCCCCAGAATATGCAATGGAAGGACAATATTCAATAAAGTCTGATGTCTTCAGCTTTGGTATTCTTTTACTAGAGATTATTAGTGGATTCTTTTACTAGAGATTATTAGTGGGAGGAGAAATACAGATCGTGAAAAGGAAGGATCACACTTGAATTTGATTGGACAAGTAAGACTAAAAACCTACAAGGATGAAATCTAAACTAAACTATTTTTCCCCATATCCTCTCATGTTTTACCTTGCATTTTTCCTGCTGATAATAGTATAATATTCCATTAATTTGTAGGTATGGGACTTGTGGGAAGAAGGAAAGGCCTTGGAAATAGTAGACTCAACACTTGGCCTGGTGAATCATATCCTATTGATGTTGTCCTAAGATACGTCAAAACAGGGCTCTTGTGTGTGCAAGAAATTGCAGTCCAAAGGCCATCCATGTGTGAAGTTATATTCATACTTGGCAATGAAGTAAGCCTTCCCTCGCCTCAAAAACCTGCATTTCTGTTAAATTCTAATGATTTGTATTTAGAGGCTTCAACCTCTAGGGAAGCTTCAGCCAATGTCCTCACTTATAGAGAAGCTTCAGCTAATGTCCTCACTGATTCTACAATCAGTGGTCGATAACCATAAATCGAACATGGATAGCCTTTCAGTGGTTTTAAGTGAACTGAGGAAAGAAAAAGGCACAAAATGGTGAGCCTCTTTTATGACCCCTCTCATGTTAAGTAGTATTTCCGTTATTTTGTATGTATGTTTCTCCTTACTTTACCTAATTAAGTCACTTGAGATCCATATTAATCATGATTTAGGTATGGGCAAATTGTGTTTTATAATAAGTATGCATTTCTAGAATTTGATTCAAGAATTCAATGCATTCTGCCATTAGTGCATGTCAAGCTTGTCTCTATTAATATAACTTTGGTTATCTTTACTCGTTGATTTAGTTCTCATTTTTTTATTCCCTTTTATTTGAATAATTTGATCTGTTATCTTTTGTATTATGAGTATATTTAAACTTTGTTGAAAATAATGAAAAATCAAATACACACACACGAAAAAAAAATGATAATATTATGTGTTTTATTTCCATTTTTCTCGGATCGGCACCACTACTTTTTAAGCTGAGTTGCTGCAATGTGTGTTTGGATTAGCGTTGACAAAATTGATTTTTACTTTATCTTACTCTCCTAAACTTAAGTTAGGGTAATAGCTTGTTGGTGTAATATAATTTATATTTGGATTGACTTGTAAAAAGTGAGTTTGATAAACTGAAACTTACTTGAATAATTAATGGAAAAACAATTTTAAAATAAAATGACAGAAAAAACATGGGTTTTTAATTTTTTATAATATATTTTGATAATTTTAAGAGAAATATTAAAATTATAAAAATAGAGTTAATGTACTATTGAGAAAATTTGTGAATATTAAAAAACACTTAATTAGATATATTTAATAGATAAAATATACTCCTTTGGTGTTATTTGTAAGGCTGAGTGAAAAAATATTTTGGTCTTATTGATACAGCAAATCATTAAATTTTTCACATGAATATGCAATTTACCATTTATTTATCATAGTGTAGACAGTTTTTCTAAGGAATAATTTATATTAAATAGGGATAAAGTGAGAAAGTTAAATTATAAGCAGAGTTAATAAAATTTAATATTTTTTCTAGTCTGTATAAAATATGTTGAAAATGTCTTTTGCGTAGGAGTTACCATTCTTTTTATAAGTAAGAACTTCCAATTAAATGAAAATGATGAGTGTGAGAAAAGAGATGAGAGAGAATGAGTGGGAAAAGAGATGAATGTTTCTTTTGTATTAGGACAAGAGAGAGTATCTAAATTATGAATTATATGAATGCTAAATTTTTAATCGATAAGAATGTATTTAATCGATTTATTTGGAAATGAGAATTGATCATCCGATGAGCAAGACATGGGAGGAATTATTCATATGAGAATTGTAGTAGGACCCAAAGCCGTTTGGACTAATATCGCACTGATGCCGAAGCAGGGAAGAAGCAGGGAAAGATGGCTTTAATTTTTGTTTTTTGTCTGGTACCTCTAGGCGAAATTATTTTTTCTTTTTGAGTGAAAAAGGAAATGAACAAATGCCACCTAGATTTATTAATCATGGATACCAGATAATCAGAATTAGAGGAAGAGAAATAGTTCTAGATCTTATTGACTGAGTTGAGTGTACACTGAATATATAGCTGAGTCGAGTAAAGCAAGTGGATATGTGATTGTGTGTACACATGTCATCACCTTAGCTGAAGTCTGAAACTAACTCTACCTAAGTGACAACTAACCAGAACTGAACGTGCCAGCTAAGCATAACAAGTATAATTGTTAATCTAATAACCCGAAAACCCAATTTGGTGGAAATGTAATATTTCTCATTAACCATCAATAGCAAGTACACATGTATATATACAGTTAGTAAACCTGTGAGGGTCATAGACATTATCAGGTCATTACTCATATGACCCTTATACCCTCACTATCTGAAGAAAAATAAAATAAACACTAAACAACTAACAATTACAAATTACAAATTATCCTATACAATTACAGAAATACCCCTATCTTCGAATACTCCCCCTCAAGCTTGGGGGCATATAAATCCACAGTCCCCAACTTGCTCAAGAGACTCTTCTGCAGATTCTTCCCAACAGCCTTTGTGAGAAGATCTGCTTGTTGATTTTTTGACCTTATGTGTTTCAAATCGATTACCCCCTGTGCCCATTTTTCTCGCACAAAGTGGCAGTCGATTTCAATGTGCTTGGTGCGCTCATGGAATACTGGATTTGCGGCAATATGTATGGCCGCTTTGCTGTCATAGAAAATGTCAACTGGAGATTTATGCTCGATGGACAGATCTTTCAGCAGTTTCAATGCCCAAACGATTTCTAAAGTTGCCATGCTGAGTGCTCTATACTTTGCTTCTGCTGAAGACTTTGAAACGGTGCTTTGTTGTGGCGCATGATGCCCAGTCAGAGTCACAAAAACACTTCAGTTCTGGTGCTCCTTCTACACTTAAGAGAATTCCCATTCCTAGGGTTCCTTTTAAGTATTTGACTACCTTCAATGCTGCAGCCATGTGCGCTTTCATTGGTGTTTGCATAAACTGTGAGAGAGGCTGTACTGAAAAACAAATATCAGGCCTAGTTATTGTTAAGTATATTAACTTACCAACCAGTCGCCTGTATCTCCCTGGATCTCTCATAAGTTCTTCTTCTTTGTTGACACCTTCTTCATAAGCCATCAGCTTTAAAGTTGGCGCCATAGGTACACTCTCTAGTCTACAACCACTTAAACCTGTCTCAAACAGCAGATCAAGCACATACTTTCTTTGTGATAATAAAACTCCATGTTTAGACTTTGATATCTCAATCCCTAAGAAGTATTTCATTTGCCCAAGGTCTTTAATTTTGAAATTCTCACGCAACAATTTCTTAGTTCTAGTAATGGCAATTTCTGAATTCCCAGTTATTAGCAAATCATCTACATAGACTAATATTAACACAATCTCACTATCCCTAATGGATATGAACAGTGAATAATCATTTTTGCTTTGCTGGAAACCCCCTTTTACCAATGCCTCTGACAATTTTTGGTTCCATTATCTTGAGGCTTGTTTCAAGCCATAAAGGGATTTATTCAACTTACAAATCATGTGCTCCCCCTCACACTTATATCCTTGAGGTATACTTGTAATACCCCGAATTTTGAGACTTGAGGCTAGAGAATAAGCCTGAGATTAGTGGATTGCTAAGCCCCGGTTTAGCAAAATCCCAAATTGTGATTAAGGGTTAATGACTGCAAAAGTGGATGTGGTTAGTGATAAATAACCCTTTTGGAGAATATGATGTGATTTGGCACTCGAATATGATTCGTGTGTGTTGTGAGCAGCGCCGAAACCCTGTATTTGAGTTCAATTGTGGATTAACATCCAAATTGACTTAGAATAGAAGGAAGCATTGAATGGGGTATTGTGATGGAAATGGTGTCATGTTGTGGTATTTAATCATTGGAATTGATTTGAATTGGATTGGACACATTGGTTGCAAAACTGGAGATGCTGTCCAGTGTGAATTCTGTCTGGGCAGTCTTCTCGTGTGGATGGTTTTACTAGGCAAATGATGTCAGAAAATTATGAAACTTTCCAGTCTTAAATTTCACATCCCAAGCTTCAAAATGGACATCTAATTTGTGCCATTTCATGTTGGGAACTGGGATATATGACTGTCCAAAGTTTGAGGTCGAAAATGGACTCTGTTTTGGGGCAGTGATGACATTTGTGTAATTCTGGAATTTTGTGGTGATTTCTAGTATTGGTAAATATTTTTCCTATAAAGAGGACTTAAATACCTTTCATTTGGCTTTGGAATCACCTCATTTTAATGTTTATAGAATTAGTTATGATTTTTCAAAGATTGGGCAGAAAATCTGCCAGAAAATCCGAAAATGCCAATTTTGGGAATTATGACATCATCAAAAGGCAAGATGACATAAGCATGGAATTAAAACATCTTCTCATCATCTTCAGCTCTCATTTCCGATGTGCTGCACAGCTGAATATGGAGAGAGGAGTTGAGAGGAAAATAGAGAGAAGGAAGGAGAAATCTCGCAAGGTAAGCCGATTTCTCCGGCGATTTAGCTCCTAACGCGTATAACTCTACTCTTAAGCTTCTCTTCTATGTTCATGAAGGTTGTTGAAGCTCAGATCTTGGTTAGGAAAGTTAGGGTTTTTCAGCTATATTGGGGAAAAGCCAGAAGGAGCTTGAGGTAACTTCCAAACTCTTGTATATTGACTATTCTAGCTGCTGTGGGCAATTTAATCGGTGAAATTCCGCCGGATTGCCGTTGGTTTTAATTTATGGAAATGGGTTGTAGGGGCTGTTATGCTGCCCAAATTGATACTAAATAGTAGTTGTAACCTAATGGAATAGTCAATAAAGTGGTTAGGAGTATAAAGGAACGCGTTTACGAAGCCGAAACCGAAAAACCCCAATTTTCCCCTTAAAACCTATATATTTCGGCTAGCATTGTAAATGGGTCTTAGAGTTGGAGTTTCAATGATTTGATGATTCCATTGGATTCAGTGGGCGAAAATAGGTGGGGTTACAGTTGGGCACTTTTTCGGAAAAGGCCGAAAAAGCATAATTACAGAAACGCCCCTAAAACCCTAAAAGTAGGGCTGCCAAGGGCAATTTTGTAATTTTACATTGAATTTGATAATTCCGAGTCCGGAAATGGATTCCTTGGGTGAAAATATGTAACAATAGCCCATGTCAAAATTTCGGGAAAAGTACAGCCGGACAGGGTACGGCGGGGCCGGGCCGGGTCCCCGGGGGTATTTTAGTAAATTTTCAATATAGCCTCATATAACCCCCAGAAACACTATGGAAGTGTCTAAATAGTACATTTGACATTGTAGGATCGAATGTGAAGCCCCGAGTTGCTGGCACGCAAATCGAGGAGAAAAGGCTGGAGGTAGGGGACTTACCTTACTTGCATGTATTCGATATCTTTGCTTGTGTAATGATGTATGTGATTGCTTTACTTGATTGTGTAGAGCATATTTGAATAAACGAAGCTCTGTTTCTGTTTTGCTGTGGCCATAGTTTTGTTACATGAAACATTGAGCATGCAAAAATGTCATTATGAGACATGCATCTAGATAAAGCTAACATGTCATACACATAGCATCTATCATGCATGTATTATGGTATCTGTTTCCTACTGAGATTCTCTCGAATCTCACCCTCCCCTACCAACAATTTAGACAGGGCAAGTGGCTCGTGGAGGGAGCGGCTACGACTCCTTCGAGATAAGAGTTCGTTGTTGGTTACCAATGAGTTGTGAAGACTGTATATGATTCGGTTGAATATATGGTTATGAATTCGAGATGAGATTGTGTAATCCCCATTTGAAGAATTGTAATGGGCAATTCTGCCCTGTGTATCTTTAGCGAAGGTATGTATCCAGGATTGCCGAGATGATTATGTTGTGCACTCTGATATTTATATGAATGTGATTTATCTTCGCGTAGTAATTGTATTCGAAATGTGAACATGAGACCAATTTTATAAATGATTTCAAAAAGTATTCGCGAAAATCCTGTCATGTGATGGGTTAGTAAATGTTATTTTATTATTATTGGTCTCTATTTCATTTTAATCGCGTATTTCGGATATAATTACGGAGGGGGATTACATTTTGGTATCAGAGCTGCAGTTCCTGGAAAACATGGGAATTTGCTAGGATAGTGGCAGTAGTTGCTGCCTTAGTCATAGAGAATGACTTTGTTTGTTTGTGGTATACACATTAAGGTCCCTGCTGGTTGTGGATATATGTGATCTGTGGATTGTGTATACATTAATTGATTATTGTGGAGTCGAAAATCATTGTGGAAACAAAAGATATGATGGTTTGCCTGAGAATTAGATGTGTATATTCAGAGATGGAGGTAATCAGACCCATCATCTGATTTGAGAATAGAGGGAAAGGATTCCCTAAGATATGTGATATTGAGGTTTTAGGTTTCAGTATGAACCTAGACATTGGGTGAGAAACCCTAGGTGGTATAATGTTACATGTAGTGATATCATATTGAGTTTGTGGGTGTAAAGGCCTTAAGACCTAGGGGACCGGTGTGCCCTAGGCTGGCATGATATTTGGATTTGTGTTGGAGTTGTGATGCTCCGTGGAAATGAGGGAAGTGATTTCCCTGTTCAACTGAGGTTGAAGGTTTGAAAGATGAATTGTGATCCAAGGATCAGACTCAATAGTCAAGCTGGTCCTAAGGAGGTTGATATGACCTATATAGTCTGTGGTACCAGGATGTAGTATTAGATTGGAATTGAAATGTGTATAAGGTATTCCAAGGTTGCTAGTGTTAATCTAGCACAGGGAAAAGTGATTCTGCGGAGAATTTGAATTTGAAAGAGTTACCTACGAGGATTTAGAGCGGTGAAGGCAACCTATGGGGAGTTTTGATCGGAGAGGGCTACCTACGGTGACGTCTGATCGGAGTGGCTATTTGTGTGTTTATCACCTGCGGCCCACTGGGGGTGTGTATGGCACACAGTGGGAGGACCGTGCCTTCAGGGCGGTGGTGATACGGGGAATATGTGAGTCCTGGGTGAAATGTGAGTAACCCAGCTGCCTGCCAGGCTCAGTGTAAGGGCCGGCCAGCGGAGCTCTGGTACGTAGTTGATCAGGGGGGTGGGCACTCTGAAGGGGTGTGACAATATAAAAAAAAATATTTGTGACAGCCGCCGTGACGACAAACCCTAGTGTGCAGCTGCCGTGACGACGAACCTTAGTGTGCACTTGCCATGACGTTGAATCGTAGAATAGAGCTCTGGGAATGTTGGGAGTATGGAGTCTTAACGAAGTGCTGGTTGTGGCTTTGAATGATTCAAGTTGAATCGGGCCAAGGTCTGACGCAGATGAATATATGTTGTGAATGTTGTCAGTTGTGGTGGGAGATTCCTATGGGATTTCTGTTAAATCAACTTGACATTGTTAAAGCACGGATGAGGAGATTGACCTCAGAGTGTGCAGCGGAAGCGTGAGAATGTGATATGTTTGAGAATTGCATTAAGCAGAAGCTCGAGTTTGCAGAAAGTGCAAGGTGTTAGTGATGGCTTCAAGAAGTAAAACTTTGAAGTCCAGATTAATTTGTGAAAAAGGGGTCTTGAAGGATCCTAGTTTAGTGAAAAGAATTTGTGGTGGGTGGAATTATTAAAATGCCTGGTTCCAGCTTGTTGCAATTGTGCATTGTGAGTCTCTCACCTGCGGCCGTATGGGGTGATTCCTATGGTGGAGGACCATTCCGCTGGGGCGGTAGATTATGGGGGATTGACTATTTGTGAGCCGTGAGGCTATGTATATGCACTGCCACGCCAATAGTCCCTGAGTCGCTAGCAACGGTTCGGGTAAAGACTGTGTGTCTTCCCGGCGGTAAAAGGGGATGAGGGTGGAGTGTGATTGTGAATCTGTGATAGTTGTGAACAAGCTGGGATTGAGGTGTGCCGTAGCATAGCAGAGTTAGTTTAGCTGATGGCGAATTCGACTACATGATCGGGGATTCTTGTTTGTGAGGACAATTACCCCGACATGGCCAACCTGGCTAGCCACCACGTTGGTTGCACTGGTGTTGACCCATGGCCGAAAGGCGGTGCGTAAAATTAGAGTCTGCAATGTATGTTTGATAAGGAAATGGATTTTCTTGTGAGTCCTGGGTGAAATGTGAGTAACCCAGCCACCGTCGCGGGGCATCCCCAGTGGGGGTAAAACCGGGGTGGGCACCACCGGCACGGGGCATCCCTATAGGGGGTAAAACCGGGGTGGGTGTGACAATAAAATTGTGAGTCCGGTAACCCAAGGATACCCATCGGACGGGTGTGATGTGGGAGCCAGCCACGCAGTGGAAGCGTGGGCACCCATCAGAGCAGTGTGACTATAGAAAGGCGCCTGGATAGAAGAAATTGAGATTCCAGAGTGACCAGATGATGTGACATTGTGTTGATACCCAAAAGTTCCGGTTACCACTAGCGGAGTCACTGGTGGGTGTACGGGTGAGGGCGACACCATGAAAGTTGATACAGAAGTAATATTGTGTTGATACCCAAAAGTCATGGTTACCACTAGTGGAGTTACTGGTGGGTGTACGGGTGAGGGTAAAGCTGTGAAAGTGGATATAGCAGAAGCTGAATGTTTGTGTATACAGCTAAGGCTGTCGTTTGATGTATTGAGGTTGTGGTGTTTTGGGGTTACTCCCAGAAGGAGTAACTAGTTTGAGTTAAGCAGAGTGGTGGCCTATGCCGCCCAACTGCCAAGATCTTATGATATGTCTCATAAGTTAGAGCCTCCAGATATCGAGATGCACTAGCCACTCATGAATTAGGGGGCTTGTGATGATTGTGGTTATGTTATGATGGTTTTGTGGCAATCGTATGTGGAAGCGATTGCATCTGTTTGGCAAAAAAAAAATGGTGATTTGGTTTGTGTGGCAATCGTGAAATGGGCCGATTGCAGTTTGGGGCAATTGAGTTGCATTCATTGTTTGAGATTCTTGCGAGAATCGGATTTGTGGAGTATCATTTGTTTGTGGGTGGTCTAGAGGAGACCATCCCAATATAAAATGAATTGTGAAACGGAAGCTGTTGTGAAGAAGCATCCGCAGTTTGTGGATTAAGTGGTTCGACAAATTTCGAGGACGAAATTTATTGAACGGTGGGAGAAATGTAATACCCCGAATTTTGAGACTTGAGGCTAGAGAATAAGCCTGAGATTAGTGGATTGCTAAGCCCCGGTTTAGCAAAATCCCAAATTGTGATTAAGGGTTAATGACTGCAAAAGTGGATGTGGTTAGTGATAAATAACCCTTTTGGAGAATATGATGTGATTTGGCACTCGAATATGATTCGTGTGTGTTGTGAGCAGCGCCGAAACCCTGTATTTGAGTTCAATTGTGGATTAACATCCAAATTGACTTAGAATAGAAGGAAGCATTGAATGGGGTATTGTGATGGAAATAGTGTCATGTTGTGGTATTTAATCATTGGAATTGATTTGAATTGGATTGGACACATTGGTTGCAAAACTGGAGATGCTGTCCAGTGTGAATTCTGTTTGGGCAGTCTTCTCGTGTGGATGGTTTTACTAGGCAAATGATGTCAGAAAATTATGAAACTTTCCAGTCTTAAATTTCACATCCCAAGCTTCAAAATGGACATCTAATTTGTGCCATTTCATGTTGGGAACTGGGATATATGACTGTCCAAAGTTTGAGGTCGAAAATGGACTCTGTTTTGGGGCAGTGATGACATTTGTGTAATTCTGGAATTTTGTGGTGATTTCTAGTATTGGTAAATATTTTTCCTATAAAGAGGACTTAAATACCTTTCATTTGGCTTTGGAATCACCTCATTTTAATTTTTATAGAATTAGTTATGATTTTTCAAAGATTGGGCAGAAAATCTGCCAGAAAATCCGAAAATGCCAATTTTGGGAATTATGACATCATCAAAAGGCAAGATGACATAAGCATGGAATTAAAACATCTTCTCATCATCTTCAGCTCTCATTTCCGATGTGCTGCACAGCTGAATATGGAGAGAGGAGTTGAGAGGAAAATAGAGAGAAGGAAGGAGAAATCTCGCAAGGTAAGCCGATTTCTCCGGCGATTTAGCTCCTAACGCGTATAACTCTACTCTTAAGCTTCTCTTCTATGTTCATGAAGGTTGTTGAAGCTCAGATCTTGGTTAGGAAAGTTAGGGTTTTTCAGCTATATTGGGGAAAAGCCAGAAGGAGCTTGAGGTAACTTCCAAACTCTTGTATATTGACTATTCTAGCTGCTGTGGGCAATTTAATCGGTGAAATTCCGCCGGATTGCCGTTGGTTTTAATTTATGGAAATGGGTTGTAGGAGCTATTATGCGGCCCAAATTGATACTAAATGGTAGTTGTAACCTAATGGAATAGTCAATAAAGTGGTTAGGAGTATAAAGGAACGCGTTTACGGAGCCGAAACCGAAAAACCCCAATTTTCCCCTTAAAACCTATATATTTCGGCTAGCATTGTCAATGGGTCTTAGAGTTGGATTTTCAATGATTTGATGATTCCATTGGATTCAGTGGGCGAAAATAGGTGGGGTTACAGTTGGGCACTTTTTCGGAAAAGGCCGAAAAAGCATAATTACAGAAACGCCCCTAAAACCCTAAAAGTAGGGCTGCCAAGGGCAATTTTGTAATTTTACATTGAATTTGATAATTCCGAGTCTGGAAATGGATTCCTTGGGTGAAAATATGTAACAATAGCCCATGTCAAAATTTCAGGAAAAGTACAGCCGGACAGGGTACGGCGGGGCCGGGTCCCCGGGGGTATTTTAGTAAATTTTCAATATAGCCTCATATAACCCCCAGAAACACTATGGAAGTGTCTAAATAGTACATTTGACATTGTAGGATCGAATGTGAAGCCCCGAGTTGCTGGCACGCAAATCGAGGAGAAAAGGCTGGAGGTAGGGGACTTACCTTACTTGCATGTATTCGATATCTTTGCTTGTGTAATGATGTATGTGATTGCTTTACTTGATTGTGTAGAGCATATTTGAATAAACGAAGCTCTGTTTCTGTTTTGCTGTGGCCATAGTTTTGTTACATGAAACATTGAGCATGCAAAAATGTCATTATGAGACATGCATCTAGATAAAGCTAACATGTCATACACATAGCATCTATCATGCATGTATTATGGTATCTGTTTCCTACTGAGATTCTCTCGAATCTCACCCTCCCCTACCAACAATTTAGACAGGGCAAGTGGCTCGTGGAGGGAGCGGCTACGACTCCTTCGAGATAAGAGTTCGTTGTTGGTTACCAATGAGTTGTGAAGACTGTATATGATTCGGTTGAATATATGGTTATGAATTCGAGATGAGATTGTGTAATCCCCATTTGAAGAATTGTAATGGGCAATTCTGCCCTGTGTATCTTTAGCGAAGGTATGTATCCAGGATTGCCGAGATGATTATGTTGTGCACTCTGATATTTATATGAATGTGATTTATCTTCGCGTAGTAATTGTATTCGAAATGTGAACATGAGACCAATTTTATAAATGATTTCAAAAAGTATTCGCGAAAATCCTGTCATGTGATGGGTTAGTAAATGTTATTTTATTATTATTGGTCTCTATTTCATTTTAATCGCGTATTTCGGATATAATTACGAAGGGGGATTACAATACTCATGTATACCTCTTCATCAAGGTCTCCTTGCAAAAAGGCATTACTCACATCCATTTGGTAGACATTCCAGTTATTAACAGCCAACAATTTCATAACTACTCTAACTGTAATCATTTTTATAACAAGTGAAAAAGTCTCATGGTAATCGATTCCCTCTACTTGACTATATCCCTTAGCTACAATCCTAGCCTTATACCTATCAATAGTTCCATCAGAGTGATATTTTACCTTGAAGACCCATTTATATCCTATGGGCTTCCTATCTTTAGGTAGCTTTACAATTGTCCAAGTGTGATTTGCTTCAAGTGCTTCCATTTCCTCTTGCATTTCTTGAATCCATTCTACACTCTTGATTGCCTCATGATAGCTAGATGGTTCTACAACAGAATCTATAGAGCACAGAAAACACATGTGTTTGGCAGAAACATTGTCGTATGACATATACTTTTCTATAGGATAAGTACACTTACTCCTTTTACCTTTGGATGGTCCAGATGTAAGCAAGCTGCAAACAAAGTCATTTGACCATATTGGGGGTCTTCTTTCCCTTACTGGTCTAGCTGTGGTTGACTCATCAGAATTATTAAAATTTGATTGTAATTTTACTTGTTCATTAGATTTAAATTGAGTCATCTGTGGTTCTTTGTCACTTTGTTCTGATTGTTGCTTAAAAGAATCTGGTTGTAGCTCTTTCTCATGCAATCCAGGTTGGTCTATTAAATCATACCAAAACATTGTTTCATCTTTTTTATGTGCTCCCCCTTGCTGTCTTGGTTCCATATCAATAAAAGGGAATGGATTCTCAAGAAATTTTACATGTCTGCTGGCAAAAACATTTTTATTTTGAATGTCCAGCAGTAAATATCCCTTTTTATTGTCAGGATATCCAAGAAACACACATGGGATGGACTTAGCCTGCAACTTGTCATTAGATTGCAGATTAGTAGCATATGCCATACAACCGAAAACACGTAAAAAATTCACATCAGGCACAGAACCATATACCTTCTCATATGGACTCTTATAGTCTAGGATTTTAGAGGGCAATCTATTTAATAAATGGGCAGCCATCTTGACCGTTTCCCCCCAATATTCTATTGGAACATTACTTTGGAGGATTAGTGCCCGCGTTAATTGCATAATAGTCCTGTGTTTCCTCTCTACCACTCCATTTTGCTCAGGGGTGTAGGGACAGCTAGTCTCATGTATTATCCCTTTTTGATAAAAGAATTGTTTAGACTCATGATTCACAAACTCACTCCCGTTGTCACTTCTAACTCGCTTAATCCTACTAGAAAATTGTGTTTCAACATAGGCATAGAAATTCTTAATATGCATTAAGGACTCAGACTTAGCTCTCATAAGGAATACCCAAGTAGATCTAGAGTAATCATCAACAATAGTCAAGAAATATTGAAACCCTTGATGTGTTGGGGTTTTATATGGACCCCACACATCAACATGTATTAGTTCAAAACATTGTCGAGTTTTTATGCAACTTGAAGAAAAAGGAAATTTAGTTTGCTTGGCCTAAATACAGATCTCACAATCTTCTAACAAAGGAGTATGTTTCACATCAGCAATGTGCATATGCTTCATGATAGAGAGTGGCGCATGACCAACTCTTTTATGCCATATAGAAAATTTATTAGCATGCTGAGTCTTATTTCTACTTTGAACTACATTGGCAGTATCACAGTTCTTTGGAATTGTCAATATGTATAATCCACCAATTTGTCTACCAATCATCTTCGTCCTCGCACCCTGAAGGCCCTGCATTGAACAGAGTTCAAGGTAGAAGGACACAGAACAATTATGGTCTTTAGTTACCTTAGAAATTGATATGAGATTAAATTGAAGTAGAGGAGCATATAAGACATCATCTAAAGTTACTCCCTCTATCAGTTTAACTGATCCTACATGAGTGACAGGGACACGTTTACCATCTGGTATTCTTATAGATTTAATAGGTCCATTATAAATCCTATAGTTATCTAACAAAGTCAAATCCCCAACCATATGGGTTGTGGCTCCAAAATCCAAAATCCAGTTTATATCAGCAGATATGCAATCAAAGGGAATAGCCAAACATGTACCAGTCAAAGCATGTACGGTGGGCTCAGTTGAGTGCTTTAGCATCTGGAGAATCTGGTCATATTGTTCTTTTGTGAACGTTGGCGCTGCCGTGCTGCCATCATTGGTGTGTGCCTCAGCATCACTCAGGGAACCCGAGGCACTACTATTTAGGCCCTTAGTCTGCTTGGATTTTCCTCCTCTGAAGTTGGGTGGATATCCTATCAGTTCAAAGCAGTTTTCTCGTGAATGTCCTTTCTTTGAACAATGAGTGCACTCAATTCCAGTGTCCCCGCGGCCTCTTCCTCGGCCACGACCCCTTCCTTTTGCAAACATGGCAATTCCTTCATTTGGTGTATTTTTCTCACCATTGGCGATGACTTTCTGAGTCTCGTCCTAAATGATCATGCCATATGCGTCGTTCACAGAAGGTAATGGAATCATAAGCAAGATCTGACTTCTTGCTTGAAAATATGATTCGTTGAGTCCCATTAGGAACTGCAGAAGTTTCTGCTGTTGCACTGCCTCGGCATAAGCCTTTGCGGTTTCACAACTACACGATGGGATAGCCAGAATAGCAGACTGCTCCTCCCATAATTCTTTTAACTTGGAATAGTATGAAGTAACAGAGGCTGAACCTTGCCGAAGACAGTTGATCTCTCGGTGCAGAGCGAAGATGCGCGAGCCAGATTTCTTGTCAAACCATTCCTTAAGATCGGTCCAGGCATGGTGTGAGCTTTCAAAGAAAATGATACCGCTGGCCAACTCCTTAGATATTGAGTTTAATAGCTAGGAAAGAACCACTGCATCACACCATTCCCACTGATCTTGAAGCTCCCTCGGTTGAGATTCCTTTCTGCAACTGCCATCGATGAACCCCAACTTGTGTTTCCCCTTCAAAGCGATCCTTAGCGCTCGACTCCAGACGATGTAATTGTCGACGCCGGTGAGAGTGTGAGAAATGATAGAGGAGCCTTGGGTGTCCGACGGGTGGAGGAACAGCGGGTGAGTGAATGATAGCGAATCCGCTGGTGATTTCGGCTCTCCCATGGTGAAATCTTGACAAATCGAGGAAGGAAGGCACGCGATCTAGGGTTCCTTTTCTCTCGAGAGACTCGGCGATCTAGCGTGTTGAAGAAACTGAACCAGACGATGGTTCTTGGCCGTGCAACGTGGCTTCTTGGGCTTCTAATCGGGCTTCTTGATTTACCGTGAATCAATTGGATCCGACCCGGTGCTCTGATGCCATGTTAATCTAATAACCCGAAAACCCAATTTGGTGGAAATGTAATATTTCTCATTAACCATCAATAGCAAGTACACATGTATATATACAGTTAGTAAACCTGTGAGAGTCATAGACATTATCAGGTCATTACTCATATGACCCTTATACCCTCACTACCTGAAGAAAAATAAAATAAACACTAAACAACTAACAATTACAAATTACAAATTATCCTATACACTTACAGAAATACCCCTATCTTCTAATAATAATGCCATGTTCTAGTATATTCTAATAATGCAGAGAATGAGGAAACGACGACGAAGGTATGCGACGGTGGTCCTGGCTGTGCCCTTACTTTCGCTCAAACCCTTGTTAAAACTTCAAAGCACCAGTTATGTATTCCTCTAAGACTCTTACCCACGAGTACAAAATTGATTCAAAGGGATTTGAGGAATTTGGAAATTTGGCAGAAAATTGCTGGATCTTTCTATACCTGTGCGAAGAAGACGACCAACAACAGGAGCTCAGATCTAAGTTGAAACTAACGACCACAGCCAGACCACTAACGGTGTTAAATGTTGACCTGGTTTATTGTTAGTCATTGGAGAACTGGATATAAGGAACTGGAGGTAGGTAGGTTTTGTCCTCAACAATATATACAAGGTTACAAAGCACTACCAGTTAAGTCGAGGGATCAACATTACAAATTAAATGCCTAGCGTTACTGGCGTGAGAAACAAAAGCAGAAGTAGACAAGATGAGACCTTCTGGGGACTGATGCTCATTCATAAAAATGCTTCTATTTCTGCCATCCCAGAGTTTCCATAACAGAGTTCCAAAAAATAACCTCTAAGTGAGCACCAATGTTTCGTGGATCAAGGTTCCTTCGTAGCCATTTGTCCAAAGGCTGGTTTAGGAAAGAAGTCAGTTTGCTACTAGGAACAGTCTTCAACCAGCATTGAGTAGCAGTGGGGTAGCACCGAAAAACATTGTCAAGGTCTTCGACAGCATAGCAACATAGTGGGCAGGTCGCATCTTCAGTCATATCTCCGCGTAGTCTCCCCGCATTTGTGAGTAACCGGTTTCGTTTAATCATTAGATTCCTGTATAAATTGAGTGATATTTTAAAATTTTATTGGCTAAAAATAGCACAATTTTGAATTTTTTTATGATTTCTGAAAGAAAAAAAATACTACTATCTTCGATGCTTAATATAAAACCCAATTAACTTTTATTAGAAAAATTAAGAGAGCTAAATAAAGTATTTTAATATATTTATATTTATCGCTTTTCACTAAACTAATTTCCTTGACTTATAAACTGCTATATAATCCAATAATACACAACATGTACTTTAAATAAGTAATTTATTTAGCTTTCTTAATCTCTTCAAAAAAAAAGTCAACTAGATCTTATATTAAGGATCAGAGCTGGTATAAAATTGTGTTGTTTTTTTTAATATTTAGTATTTTCTTTAAGAAAAAGTAAAAAAAAAATTCAAAACTACATCATTATTTTTTTACCAATAAAAAATCAAAATATCATTTATTTTACATAGAATATAATAATCAAAAGAAACATGAAAACAAAAAACATTTGGGGAGTGGGGGAAATTTAAGGGCAGCAGAGGGGACAACTCTCACACCCCAAATCCTTCTGAAGCATCAGTTAAGAGCAAGGTGGACTTTATGATGCAGCTTCCTCGAGTAGCATTCTATGTTAACGAATGAATCAGAGATGAAGTGGTAGAATTCCCTTACCTTTTTTCCCTAACCAAAATATACATTTAATTCCTGTTTTTATAAGTATCAAATATCATTGAAAGTAAAATGATCATACATCATAAGTCCACAATCATATGAGGGAATGATTGTAGAGAAAGAAATAATGTTCGGTCAATACTATCAACCTTACAAACCCTGTCAAAAACAAATAAACGAAGAAAATTCTCAATGTCCCTGAAAAGGATATTAGCAGAGTTAGGTTTTGTCCCTTGAGGTGGCAATAGGTGCTTCCGAATGTAGAAGACCTGTAACCCGCTATTGGAAACTGGATGGAAGAACGAAGACTTGGAAATCCATGGGAGAGATGCTCTGAAGTAGGTGAGTGAAAGGAAATGTTGTCCTGAAATACTTGTGTAGCAGAAAGACTGAATGGCTTGTCCTTGAAAACATATCCATGATCTACAAATAGTTTTTCTTCCATTTTTGGATTTTTCCATGAAATTGGACCACCCTTCAATTGGAATTTGGCCAACAGATAACACTGAAGACTGAGATGCCAATGTTCCAATGTTTCTTGAAGAATGCAAATCAGAGGAACGCCAAAGTGCATAAAGAAACTGCAGATTGAATTTCCTTAATGACTGCTTCAAGCTTTAGAGGTCCAGGACACTTGTGACTAATCTGGTTTCTCTTCATCCAAATGATGCCGAGTATTTTGATCATCATGCTAAGCTCTATCAAAAGCTTATCTTTATGTAATTGCATAACTGTTGGTGCTTTAAACCACAGTTTAAAATTGCCAAAGGTTAATGAAGGCAGTCTCAAAGAAGTAGCACCATACCATACAGCCTTGGTGAATGGGCAATTTAGAAAAAGCTGCTCCAGTGATTCCCTCTCAGAGCAACCAAAAACACAAGAGCTAGAGACATTGAGATGATGAGAGTTTAGTACATCAACTACATGAATTGCCTCGTTCAGTAATTTCCATACAAAAAGGATATCTTTCATTGGAAATGAAAGGGACCATAAAAACTTCCAAAACCTATATGATGAATAAGAGAAACTATTGGAAGAAATTAGTTTGTATCCAAACTTGGTTAGCTACTTCCTTGATCAACTAAAGCTTCAAATAATTCTATCTTGTGCATCATTGAATGAGAGAGGAATATTGACAATGACTTCAGCAACATCTCTAGGATATAATGATCTTGCCAATTAGATGGAAGATGCAGTAACAAATCCCTAATATCCTTCAATGAAGATGTTGGAGTTCCAGATTGCATGGGTCACCACAACAGATGGTTTAAAGGGATAGACGTGCCAGATCCAACTCTCCAACAAAGATGATTACAAATGATAGAAGCATAACTGTGAATACCTTTCCACACCCAGGAGGAATTGTAAGGTAGCTTGATTAATGATAAGATGTGCATATCAATATATTTGGTCTACAATGTTTCTGCCAAAAGAGATTTGTTAACCTGGGTAATTGATTTAAGTCCTAGCCCACCTTCTGAAGTGTGTCTGAAAATGAAATTCTTGCTTTTCAAATGAATTCTTTTTTTGTCCCCATTTGATCCCCAGAAGAAGTTAGTGCATCTCATGTCAATTTGATGACAAATATAAGCAGGTAGCTTCACACAAGATAAGACATGCAAATTTACTCCCGCGAGAACCGATTTGATCAGGGTTAGCCTAGAAGCTTGAGACAATAAACGTTCCTTCCAAGCAGCAGTTCTTCGCTCAATGGAGTTAATAACCTGATTGAAAAATTGAGAATTATTCATGCTGGGATCAACCCAGGTACCAAGGTATTTGCCTAGCCTATTTGTGAAATGTACCCGCAGAAATCGGGAGTATTCAAGCTTTAAAGAATGCGGAATATTTGGACTGAAAATCAGTGATGATTTAGCTTTGTTGATCTATTGGCTAGACCAGCTACTATAAATTTCCAGAGTTGCTTTGATCGAGTTGATACTTTGATTATTTTCCTCAAAGAAAAAGACTGAGTCATCAGCATAAAGTAAATGAGACACCGGTTGGGTATTATTGCTGATTCTAATTCCCTGAAACTAACCCGCATGCTTGAAGGTATTCAAAATGCAAGAGAGCACTTCAGCATCTAAGATATAAATATAAGGAGAGACTGGGTCTCCTTGATGAATACCTTTGTTAG
The DNA here is from genome assembly GCA_963210345.1 of Inga oerstediana. Taxonomy (NCBI): domain Eukaryota; kingdom Viridiplantae; phylum Streptophyta; class Magnoliopsida; order Fabales; family Fabaceae; genus Inga; species Inga oerstediana. Next base: position 56,724,529 of record OY723400.1, on the reverse strand, counting down.
AAGAGATTGACCCTGCAATGCTATCGTTGAAAGTGGTGATGCATTGCATGAGAAGGGCAATCTATTCATATGGGAAATTCATCCTTTTTAGAATGACATAAATAAAATTCCATGATAATGAGCCACATGCCTTGGAAAAGTCTCCTTCAAATGCAATGAGTTTTCTTCTTCCATCCCTAGCTGAATAAATCTGATTCATAAGATCCGCAGCTAGTAAAATATCGTCTGTAATAACTCTTCCCTTTAAGAAGGCATATTGAAAAGGAGCAATGTAGTTGCTCAAAATCTTCTTCATCCTCAAGCACAAAACCTTTGATATTAATTTGTAAACCACATTGCACAGATTAATAGGCCTAAGATCTTTTAAAGTTTTGTACTTGACCAGATTTGGGAATGAGAATAATGTTGGTTTTATTGAAAGACTAAAGAATAAACTTTGACTCCCAAAATTTATGCACCATATTGAACAAGTCAGATTTTACCAGCTCCCAATATTTATGAAGAAATTGGCATGAATACCATTAAGACGAGGTGCACTATTCTTTGGCAATGAAAAGACTGCCTGTTTAATTCCTTCCATAGAAAAAGGTTTCAGAAAGCTTTGAAAATCTTAACTTAACAGCGTAGGCATTAAGAGATCCTGTAAAGCAGACAACAATTCCAAAATAGAAGAATTTTCGTATGAACAATAAACTTCTGAAAAATGTGTACAAGCAAGTTGGGATATTTTCTCATAGTTACTTGTCCAAGAATCATCCCCCTTTTTATGCTTTTAATTTGATTTTTTTGCCTTTCTTTTGGAGATAGATGCATGAAAGAACTTAGTGTTTCTTTCTCCCTCAGAGAGCCATTTCAATTTTGCCATTTACTCCCAAAAACTATTCTCATACTCATACAGAAATTTCAAGTTATGTTCAGCATTTAAAAGCATAGATCCATGCCAAGGGTCAAAGCTTCTAGACAGATTGATTACATAGGAGACTGAATCTAGTTCAGCTTTAGCACTTTGGATTCTTTTGAACAAATTCCCAACAGAAGAGCAATTCCATTCCACAAGAGAATAAAAAGTTCTGCTAAGCTTGCAATGTAGCTTAAAGGGGGCAGAACCTTGAAATTCAAGAGTCCAACAGTCTTTGATAATTTGATCACATTCTTTAAATTTGAACTTGAAATCTTCATATTTTCGAAATCTGGCCTTTTCCTTATTATGGCACTTTGAAAAAATAATGGGGTTGTGATATGAAGAGGTTATAGTAAGGGCTCGTTTGGTATGATGGAAATGGTGGGCATGGAAATGGAATTATAACTCAATTCTATATATAAGTTTGTTTGGTACCATGGAATTGGAAGATTTTCAAATTCCATATCCACCAAGATGGCTAGAAATGATTTCCATCATCACCCCCCAAGATTTATAATTCCATATACGAGATTTCATTTTGCCCCTCAACAAAATCATAAACTCTCTAACCTCACCGACGAAGACGATGAACTCCTATCACTCACCGGAGATGACAGCAACCTCTTAACTCCGCCCATCTTCACCTTTTGCTCATCACTGTGATTATGACACGGCCAGGACAACGTGGCCGTGCCACTCTATAATAAAAACGAGCCTTCACAAAACTACTTCTACAGAAAATCGCAAGCTTAATCACCACCTTGCGAACGTCAGCGTCGGCAAGGAAGACGGCGATTACTGGTAAGGAAGAAGACCTTCGCAGCACTTCTTGTGCACTCATCGGCGATTATTGGCAAGGAAGACGACGAGGGTGTCAGTGTCAGCGTCAACGAATCATCTCCACCTTCTCCATTGAACATCAAGCTTTAGATATAGAAAAAAAAAATGTGTTCTTATGAGTTTAGATCTATGTTATGAAAAAATCTGCATGTACTTACTAGATCTGGAAAAAAAAATGTCATGTGTTCAGGGTGGTCAAAAAACGGTTCAGTTTTTTATTTTTTAATTAGAAGGATATTTTAGTCTTTTCATATAAAAATTAGGTCTTATGTCCATGACATACCAAATACACTTCTAAACCTCAATTTCATATCCATTTTCATCTTCATCAAAATCAATTCCAGCGTACCAAATAGGCCCTAAGAGTATTTACAAAAGATCCAGGGAATTCCATCAGCTAGTGAGAGTTACAAAAAGGCCTATCAATTTTTTCCAGAACCATCTGCTGACCTTTCCTATTATTTGTCCAAGTAAAGTTAGGTCCTTGTTGAGTCACTTGCATCAAGTTGCATTCATCCGGACAATTTTTAAAAGAAGACATTGCACTATTTTGCCTTGTATAGGTCAGTTTATCCGATGATGACAGAATCTGATTAAATCATCAACTAGTAACCAAGGCCCCACAAATATATTAAGCATATCCAGTCATCCATTCCCAAAGGATATGCCTCAGTGAAGCTCCTGGTGGAACATAGATGAAAGACAAAAAAATAAGAGGAAGAGGAAGCAACTTCCTTAACTTGCAGTGACATACAAAACTTGACAAGTCAATAATCTGCACATTGAAAGAGGGTTTCCATGCTATTATAGTTCCCCCCGCCCCCCTAATTGCATCAGTACCAACATGAAATGAAAAACCATAATTAACTACCGAAGAAAAGGCATCCTAAACACTAATCTTTGTTTCTGATAAGAAAATAAAATCTGGGCAGTACAAAGTGATCAAGCACCTACAACGTTGAACTGCCAAGGATTTTCGATAAACTTGACAGTTCCAACTTACGATCTTCATGGCTTTTGAGGAAGCTTTAGGGCAGCTTCCTGAGCCTGACCGGTAAGAGAACTTCCTCTTTCAATCTTCAGTTTTTTAGTTACAGGATCCCAAGACAGGACAGCATAGGCTTGATGCTTCTTAACCTTCTTCTTCTTAACTTCCGCAAGAACTAGGGAATCAGAACATGGGTTAAGAGTTTAAATCAAAGCCTTCAGAGCCTCTTTGCTTCTTCTTTAGAGACTTACGATCCTTGCTATAAGGAAGAAAAAAACCAGCAAATATCTCCCATGACGGTGATCTCATTCTCTTTCTCATCTCATTCATTGTTCTCCTATATCTCTTTGTCATGAATAGAGGGATTGGAGCCCTTAGTGAAGCATGATTGGAATTAGAAGGAGCATCTCCTCTTATACCCTCTGTGTAGTAAAGAGCTTTTACATCATATTCAAAAGTTCCAAGAGAAAAGGTGACATGAGAACGTTTCTTAGAGGATTGAATAGGATGATCAAAATGTTCTTTATGATGAGCATTGTGTTTCTGATTAGGGTGATAATTCCGATTTTCCTCAACAAAAGGATCAGCCATTATGTCAGAGTTTAAGGGATGATCATCTTTGACCTTCTTTTTCACAGCAACATATTGGTCCTCATTATGAAAAGATCTTTGCTTTTTACCACTGAACAGAGGAGTGGAGCCTTGACTCAGAAACATGAGATTGGGTAGGCAGAAAGACTGGGTCTTGATCTATCTTAGAAGGGTTTATTGACTGAGACGACATCACTGGGTCTTGATCAATTTCGAAAGAGGCAGCAGATATGAAAGGGCATTTAAATCGTTTCTTAGAAGAACAAACTAGAACTTGTCTCATTCCATAAACCTCAACCCAATCAAAGACAACATTAGCATCTCTCCACAAGCGTTTAGTACCTCTTTTATCGAAAAGACCATCATCATTATCAACTAAGCAAGTTTCTCTAGCATTCTTGCTAGAATTCTTTGAGAATTTAGGAGTCATGCCCCAAAAGCCTTTAGCATCAGTAACAACTGCAGCACCTGAAATGTTAGCCCGCTTAACATGCATAGTGGAAGGAATTGACAGCTCGCAATATCTGCGTTTTTGAGCTTTTGAATCTTGAATTTTATATTGTTTACACACCCTACTATACAAGTCAAAAGACTACTTTTTGCTTACATTTGATCCTGTCAACATCCTCATGCAGATGAGAGTGTGAAACAAGTTTAACATCAAACCATCGAGCAGTAGAAACATAGAACCCAGAACAATAATCATATTTAACACTAGCTGATCGAGACCCCATGACTGAAACCAACACCCGAGGTTGGCATTTAGGAGATTGACAATGTCCAGACACATGCCCAATACCCATACAAGAAGGGCCTACTTTGCGAACTTGTTCCAAAAAAATTGATACCTTCATATGTTGACCATCAAATAAAGGAAACCAATTAAGGTTGAGAGAATTTAACCCAGATGCTGAAAGAAGAACACGAATGCATAAACCATAACCATTTGGATGACTCCCATCATCATAGGAGAAAAATTCCCATACGATCTCCAATATATCTTGCTAACTCTTCAGTAAAATGTTTCAAAGCCAAACCATAAAATTGAATACAAACAAGAAAATGATGAGCAGACAAGATAGACAAGTCATGATTTGGTCTCCACGGGCTTAAAACTATGAAATAACTTTGTAGCATCTAAGAGCCATGTAAGAACATATGATTTAGATCCTCCTCAATGTGGAAATAAAGTAAATAAGAATTATTGATCTGCTGGACCACCAATACCGTTCCTTGTACTTTCCAATGAATGTAATCAGAGATTGCAATTTTGTGATATGCAACTTACAACCATCTAACACTTCAGCAAAAATGAAAAGCTTCCTATTAAAAGATAAGTTGTTGTAGCCATAGGAAGACTCCCTTGATTGATAGTGATGAGGCATGCTTGAACCAATACACAAAAAGACAAACACAATACGAAGTATAAAAGTAATTCAGAAGGCAAAACCCACAATAATTAGCCAGATTGATGAAAAATCAAGAGAGATACACCCTCCACAATATTGAACCAGAAAAACATGACAATTCCAATCAAGGCCAAATGCAATACCAATAGATTTTGTGAAAATTCAACCAGCACAGTAGGAAAAACTAAAATCCAAAAATCAACAAATATTCTCGTGGCAATATAACTTCGACAATAGCTTCTCAAGATACCAGATCGACCAAATCAAGATGCAGGCATCAGAGATATTTCTACTGCAGCAATAAGATTTTAGAACAAATGTAAATAGATTAGAGATGATGGTTCAAGGATAATGCAAATAAAAGGATTTCATTGCTGAGATCCCTTTTCTAAACCCTTCTTTCCGAAGCCACCGATTCTCTACCACAACAAAATGCAATTATCCACCAGAAAAACGCAAGCCAATGTGAGACTGAACAAAGCCCTTTCAAAATCAGAGTAAAAAATGCAGTGTATTAAGTGGCAGAAGCCACCGATAAAAAAGACCTCTCACAGCAACGAGATTAGCTTGAAACAATAGGAGAGGGATGAAGCACTGAGAGCCTGCGAATAATCTACTTAAAGCACCATAAGACCATGAACAGAGATGAAAAACGAAGGAGCGAAACAAAGATTGGCGATGATTGGACGAGCATTCTATAAGCCACTCCAAGACGGCGAGGTAGCGAACAGCTCTGGTGAAAATCAATGGATTGAGAGAGAGAGAGAGAGAGAGAGAGAGAGGAGCTCTTAGATGGAGGTCTTCACGGCAGCGATAGTGGTGAATGGCGCCGATGAGTGTAAATCAGGGGTTTGAGAGAGACGAGCTCTCCACTCGGCCTAACACTTAATTCCTTAATTTTAATGAAGTAAGGAACCCTCTTTATCCATATATATCACATCGATCCCCAATGCTGTTTCTCTAATCTGTATAATATCTGAGTTGAAAAAGGACTTTCAAAATAAACAAGGAGATCAGAAAACAATTGTAAAAGATATGAAAAACTTCTGCCAAATAAAGGGTTTCATCACTTCCTATATATGTTGGACATGCAAAATCAAACGGTAACTTCAAACTGGATCGATCAATGTTTTGATGATAAAAAGATACTCCCTAATGTGTTATTAATAAGAAATGTTCTCTCTTTTATATTGATCTTTAGTATAAATAAATTTTTTTTTTCATTCTTTTTTTCTTATACCTCAAGATTTAAACTACTCCCTCCGGACCACAATATAAGTCTTTTTTAGAAGAATGACTTGGTCCATAATATAAACGAGCATGTGATACCCGTGCGTTGTACAAGGAGATCAAACTTGTGAACACATAACAAAAATCATTTATTATGAAGAAATAACCATTCCCACTTACAAACTATCTTGTAACAATTATGGTACGCATGCACAATATTAGCAAACTTAAATGTGAAATGAGTTCAAATAAGACATAGTATTTGCAAGAGGCTAGGAAAAAAACATCAACATTACAAAAAACCTCCTTGTAGACGACATTTTTTGTTGTCCCTTTCTCTCCACATTCAGTTTCATCGAGAACAATCTTCAAACCGTCCATGCTCCTCACTCTAGACAACGCAACATAAAGTTGGCCATGTGTGAAAATAGGTTTTGAGAGATATAAGCCCATATGACGCAAAGATTGCCCTTGACTTTTGTTTATAGTCATGGCAAATGATAGTGTGATTGGGAATTGTCTCCTTTGCATCCGAAAAGGCCATCTTGACTTTGAAAGATTCATGTCCATTCTATGTATGATAACCTTTTGATTTGGTCTTGATCCGTTCAAAGTAATTGCTTCAATAACTTTCTTCCCAATGAAAGAGACTCGAAGACGCATTCCATTGCATAAACAGGAGGCTTGATCAATATTCCTAAGCAACATAATTGGGGCACCTACTTTTAGCACAAGTCTGTGTGGTGCCAACCCTGAGGAACTAATTGTGTTGAGGAATTCTGTCGTGTACAGGTTGTCAAAACTGTCAGAATCTTCAGTTGACTTGCACACAGTATCACAACTAAGGAACTCAAATTCTTCACCTGGCAACATCGAGCACATATGATCGTTTATTTTGTTAACCATCTCAATTGTTGGTTCTAAAATAGCCCTGTCATTGAAGTACTCGTTCACTATTAGTGTAACACCCCGATTTTCGATTAAGGGCTAATGGCATTGAGATTGATTATAAAATTGTGTAATTATACACTTTTTGAATTAATATGATGTAAATTTGAGATAAATGTGTGTGGTATTTGAGATCAAGGGTTGAGATTCATTATTGATGGATCGGAATCCTATACATTGTGTCTATGTGAGCTCATAGTGGAAGTGGATGAGATGGTGACATGTGGCATAGTGGAGGCCTTTGGATGAGGCACTAGAGGACAAAATACTACTTTTCCTCTCTTTTATCTCTCTCTTGATCGGTGGAGTGTGTGTGTGCAAGGGAAGGAAAGTTTCATTTCATCATCATCTCTTCCATCTCACCATTTTCTCTCTCTTCTTCCTCCATTTTCTGGCTCTCAAGCTTGGGAAAGAGAAAAGGAAAGCTTGAATCTTGGTGAGTTGTGATCCTCCTTTGCTCGAAACCTCTTCTCTAAAGTTGTGTATCTCATTGAGAGCTACATTGTGGTGGTTGTAGAATCTTGAAAGGTGTTGATTTGTGAGTTGGAGAAATATGAAAGTGTGAGAATCAAGATTCTGAATTTGGTAAAGAGAAGAGGTAGGCATTTTGAGCATTTTGATATATTATTTGTGATTTTTGGATAAGTTTATGAAAATCTGGAAAATTGCCCTAGCTTATGCCCATTTTTGAATATATGAGTTTCATTGTGTTTGATGTTGGAAATGGTTCATTATGATGATATTTGAGTATTGGAGATAGTTTTGAAGTTTGGAATTGTGTTGATTGGAATTTGGACATTGTGTGAATCATAGAGACCATAGTGTTTGATTGTGGTTAGATTGGTTTTGGGATGTTTTAGAGGTTGCCATTGTGTTCCTTATGGAAAATTGTATGGGAATAAGCTTGGTTATTGATTTTAGAGTCATTGAACACTTTGGTAAAAAGTTGGAAATCTGTTTGGTTTGAGCTCTGTTTTGTGCAGTAATTTTGTATGAGCGTTTTGAATGACAAAATGGTATTGGAAAATTCTAAAACTTTCCAGTCTTAAATTTCATATCCCAAGCTTCAAAATGGACATATATTTTATGTCATTTCATTGAGTATTCTGTGAGATATGGTTGTCCAAAGTTTGGGATGGAAACAGAACTCTGTTTTGGAGTAGTGTTTAGTTTTTGGTGATTCTGTATTTGTGTAGTGATTTCCAATGAGGGGCTATATTTTTCCTTGAAAGAGGACTTATATACCTTTCATTTGGCTTTGGAATCACTCCGTTTCAATTTTTCTACAATTTGTTATGGTTTTTCAAAGATCAGCCAAGAGTCAGGAAATTGCTTGGCCGCGGCCCATGAGTGGCTGGCCGCGGCCCAAACCTTTCTGGCCTGATTCTGGCCATGGCCCATGGGTGGCTGGCTGCGGCCCACGATCTTCTGACCATATTTGGGCCGCGGCCCAAGGAAGGGCTGGCCGCGGCCCACCCCTGTGTTCCAGCACTTTGTGTTTTCGAAAAGTGACCTTCAACCTTTTGTTTCCCAACCTTTTAGGGCTTTCTTTAGAGGCATTTGTGGCCTCTTAAGAGTCCTAAATGATAACCAACTTAGTGTATTATGGATATAAGTAATTGGAAAATAGATTGATCAATTGTCCCTAATTTGGTATAGGATTTGATATCCGCCGAACGCGTGAGCCCACTGTGCCAAAGATTGTCAGGAAAGATATAGGTAGCGACTCCTCTCTTATACTTTGTGTAAATGTATTGTATGTTTGTCCGTCATGCATTGAGTCGATGTTGCTGCTGCTGTTGCCTTGTGATTCCTTGTGCATTGAGATGATTTGAGATGCTTTGTGGTGCTTTGTACTTCGTGTTGCTGCTACATAGTGTTCACCGCGAAAGCGGGTGTTGTGCATAGTGATTACAGCGAAAGCTGGCATAGTGTTCACCGCGAAAGCGGGCGTAGTGCATTGTGATTACAGCCCTGAGTGCTGTCGTATATGGCGTGAGCCAGAGATAATTGTGAAGCTGCTGAACATGATGAACATACATGCTTTGTGTTTATATATTGTATGAGTGTCTTGTTGCTACTGGGATTCTTTAGAATCTCACTCTTTCCATATGACTAACCTTTTCAGACAGGGCAAGTGGCTCAAAGGAGAAGCGACCAACCCGGAGTGGTTAGGATCTCTTAGGGACATTCAGGATTTTGGGATTGTTTGTTATCTATTGTAGATTTGGGATTACTGTAGATAAATTGTTCATAGTGAATTTTTGACTTGTAATCCCCATTTGGGAAAATAGTAAACCCATTTGATATATAGAGTAACCCGGGGGTTTGCCGGGATTTTAGTTTCCGCACTCTGATATTTCTTATGTGAATTGATTTCTCAAGTAGTTATATCCGCACGTGAATGTGAGACCCGGAATTATTACGTTTTGAACTTATTTTTAAATACCTCATCCTGAGTTGAGGGATTATAAATTATTGATTTCATTTTATTGGTCTCTATTTCACTTAAATTTTGAAATCCGGATGTGATTATCGTGAGGGGGTTACAGTTAGGTTGTCCATGATGTCAGTATATGTCGCTTGTACAATTGCATTTATAGCATCGTAGGAGTGTGGAATGAGGACTTCGTCTGGGATTTCAATGTCAGCAACTCTATCAATTGCTTTCCCTAAATTCCCATCACCCACATCTAACAACCATTTTGAAAACCATTCTATCCTCTTCTTAAGTTTGGGATCATTGGAAGATCGAAGTCTCATATTTCTTATCAGATGGAAAACTTTACAATGTTGCCATAAGTGTGAAGAACTTATGCATGCATTGACAATAGCTGCTCTTGTACCCTTGGGAATGATAGGAAGTATTTGTCTAAAATCACCTCACATAAGAATGCATTTTCCGCCGAAGGGGCGATCAAACTGCATGATATCCTTCAAACTTCTATCAAAAGCTTCAATGCAAAAGAGTTGTACCATAGGTGCCTCATCCCAAATAATTAACTTTGTGGCTTTTATGAGGTTTGCCAATAGTGAGTTTTGCCAAATCGAACACGTAGATGACTCAGTAATTTGGATTGGAATTGCAAACCTGGAATGAGTTGTCCTTCCTGAGGGGAGTAATGTTGCAGCAATTCCGCTAGAAGCCACGGTGAGAACTATATCCCCTTTTGCACGCAATGTGGAGGCTAATGCATTCCATAAGAATGTTTTGCCAGTACCACCATAACTATAAACAAAGAAAAAACCACCATGAGGCAAGTGCAAAGATGCCATGATATGATCATATACATTCCTTTGCTCTGAGTTGAGATCATTTAACAATTTCCCTGACTCTATCTTCAAATATTGACAATCATGTTCTTGGAGTATCATGTGGTTTGAGAAATCAATGGATGGAATTTCATCAGGGATCGGAAGGGAGCTATAATCATGCAAACTCTTTCCATTCTGTTTAAGGAGGCCATTTATTTCTTGGAGTGTGGCTTGCTCTTTTTGACTCATCGATACCTGAATTCCTACATATTTTGGAACACATAATTTTAGATTTTAAGAAAGCACAGTGATGTGTTATGATAAAACTATAATCGATTAAATTATGTTATGATGTGTTGTGTAATGAACCTAATAAAGTCGGATCATTTCATGGGATGTGTAGCAGATCTTCAGACAATAATTGTGAACTTTCTTTCCAAACATTATGAGGACGTTGCAAAGAACTACAAAGCAACATAGTGACAAATAACTTCCTCAAAGAGAAGCTAGAAGCCCAAGAAGAAGCTTCTCTAATTACAGCTATATATTCTTTATCGTCATCTAATAGCCCCAATGCAAAGCATGCTTCTTTGAAGGTATTGTGGATTACACCATCAACTGTTCATATAGCTTCAAAGGAAGACGGCCCACGGACTTGAGTTAGCAAAACCTGAAGATAATACAGTTTACCAGCAGATGGTGATACATGGGTTATTCTACCCACAGAACCTCCTCTTTGTCTTTTCTTCCATTCACGCTTGTCTTTCTGGTAAACATAATAATTTGGGAACTCTGAATAGTTGAGAGTTCTGGCAAAAGTATCGGAAGAATTAATTTTCATCCAGGAAAGGAACTGTGACTCACAGACACAGGGCTTTTCTAGTAATTCAACAACATCGTCTGTGTTGGAATAGATGACATATTGCTGATTTGGAAGATGAAAACTCAACCTCTCGACTGTAGGATATCTATGATGTATTGCGAAACCAAAGATTCTCCAAGAAGCTTCACATGCCAAAACATAACGACAGTTGTAATATTGTTAGATCTCATCAATCACACCATTGCCTGATGTATTCTTGCTACTATCAAATATTCCAAGGACAACTCTATCATTCCTTTTGCTAATATACTTAAATAAGTATTTAATAGCGGTTGACTGATTGCATTTCTCTACATTAATATGTGCTTGAAACATTTGCAATAGTTGTGCATTATATGGAACAACATAACGGTTGTCTAATGGTATGCCCTTCAATTCAATAGACCTTCCATTATCTCTGCATCTGTATGTAGGGTAACCATCTTCATCTATTGTTGTGTTATTGTTGAACTTCTTCAGGAAATATTTGCTGCATTTGTTGTCTTTCATGCATAGTGCATTATGTCTACTATTTCCACATGGGCCATGAATCATGAATTTCTATACCAAGTCATGAAGTAACGGTGATTTTTCCTTGTCAGGTATTTCTGTTGAGATTACCTTGTCAATAGAATCGGGGTCATTGAGCTTGTCCTTGGGATCTAAAAATAAAAGTATATGTGCATGTGGAAGGCCCCTCTTCTGGAACTCTATTGTGTATATATATGCCATCTATATAATGATGAATGATCATTAGTGAGTCGAAAGGATAAAATGATAAAAGAACTTGAATTTCATTAATTGAGTTAGAAGAAAAACACATTTTAAGAAATGAGAACTTGTTATGGCTTACCTGCACGTATTGTCCCAAAGATCTTTTTTTCTTCAAAGTCTTCATCAAGGACCTTAACTTCATCTCAAAAATTCTTGAAAGTACAGTCAGACAATCGGAAGGATTCAAACTGTGTTGCGCACAATATCTGGTAACTTCAGGCCATGCAGGATTGCAAGTAAAAGTGATAAAAAGATCTGGATACCCAACTGTTCTACATATCGCCATTGCATCTTGGTAGTTTTGAATCATATACCTTGCACCCCTAGTGAAGGATGATGGGAGTATAATCCTTTTACCTGTTGAAGAAGCATTTGTTTCACCATTGATCACTGCATCCGATAAACCTTGATATAAATCAGTCCTCAGCTCCTTCTGGTGTGTCCTAACCCACAATAATCTTTGTGCTTCAATCATTGTATAACCATCAACAATAAATTATTGTAAAAGCCGAGAAGCATGATGTAGAGTGCATAGTTCATTTTCTCTCACCATCAATCTATAACTTAAGAATTCACGTATGCTAACTCTTTTCTTCGTCTTTGTGTCAGTTAATGTCTCATGCCTATGTTGGACATCATCTCTATAGCCATCTTCACCATAAGGGAACAAAATAGGATACTGCAAAGGTAAATATGCGGCATGTAATTCATTGATTCGTTTAAGACATCCTTCATGGGTCTCTACAATGATATCTCGCACATTAAAATTCATATCAATGTCTCTGACAATTAATGCTGCCACTTCAGAAGCTGTTGGCAAGTTATACGTTCGACCATCATGCTGTCTGTTGCCCATCAAACACATTTTTAAGGTAGAATGGTTTGGATTTGAAAGAATCTCTCCTGCTAATCAGAATTACTTCACAAAAGGATTACAATCATCAAGTTGGTCCTTTATCTTATTAACAATGTCTGGAACAATCATGTTATCCTTTTGATGCTTATTGGTAAAAGGAATTGAATATCAGTATAACTTATACCCAGTGCAACGTTTTGAATTATTTAAATAAACAAAACATACCTGACTGCAGCAATTCGGTTTGAGACTTCATTATCAGTGTCATGTATATACAATTGAGAATAGACTGGCTTTGCACCTTCAGGTGGCATTAAGGTGCCAATTGTGTGGTAATTGACGCCAGATAATACATAAGTATAAGGACCACTACCGGAGTTGATAGAATGGTCTATTTTCCCTCCCATTGATGTGAAAGAGAGCATGTTGTTGTATTTTCTTATATTTGTGTAGAAATTTCTTGAATCTGCTTCACCTTTTTTGAAGAACAATTTATGGAATAACAGAGGAGGAGCTTTCACAGCAGATAGAACAACCTTCCCTTTCAAGCAACATAATGAAAATGTGTTGACATTCCTTTGTTTCCTATCTTTCTTGACTCTTTCATTAAACCAAAGTTGTGCTTGACAGAACTAACATTGATATGTTGGGTCCCCTTCATCTGTGTGCATATTCGATGTAAGGATATGGTGTTAAATATATTTTGAAATGTAGTTTAAAAGATCATGAGATGGAATATAACAGTGTAGAGTTGATGTTACCCTGGTAAGCAATGCCTTGATAGGTCGAATGATTGGTAGTAGAACTATTTGAATCCAAAATCTGCTTACGTATGTACGACAAATCATCTGTTTTGTAATAAAATAATGTTATGAGCATGATGACAAAATTACTATGTTTATTGCAATGTAAAGAACTAGTACGCAAGTTATGTTTTCAACCTTGATTAACTTCTGTCTCAGATTCACTGGAAAGGTTATGCTCAGCTGCCTCCATCTCAAAGTTGAACTCAATGTTCTTGTAGTATTCCTCTTAAGGTACTAACAATAATAAGGTACCATAATGACTTGATAGAATAGTTTATGTTCTTTAAATAATAACTTGCAAACAGTATATATAAAACTGAATGATAAGGTACTATAATGACTTGACAGAATAGTTAATGTTGTGAAACAACTTTCAAAAATCATGATAAATATATAATGACTTGACAGCCTGAAAGTAATGTATAATCGCTTTACAGTGTATTACTTATGTTCTTGACCAATGTTATATTGTATTCTGATGGTTGATATTCTTAAAAGAAATGTTCAAGTCCGTTGCAAGGTCAAATCCATGGCATCCCATTAACTATTGTAATTGAAAATGACAGAGTGCCTAAAGGAAAAATACTGGCTATGTTTAACTTAAACCAAAAGAAATAAACTATATGTAAAACTAAATAAGGAGACAACATAAAGAATTTGTAGATAAGGGAGATAAATGTAAAATATGATAGTTAAATCATATTTAGAGTTTCAATGGCAGGGGATAAAACTTGAATAAGCTTCTTAGAGTTGAACATGATTCTGGTGTTTCTGAGAACTTAAGTATTGTTGTCGGAGAGCATCCTTTTGCGGAAGACACCGTCAGTGTCACATGGGTACGTGGTCAACTGATTGAATTTTTATTTTTATTGTTTTTTATCAAGACTACAAACCGAGTGATGAGATGACTTGGTCAAATGTCACTTCCAATTTTTATTAGTCCTCCTCCTTTTTTTTTATATTACATGGGTTGAACAAATTAAAGAAATGATCAATGTTACCACTGCTAAGTGGACCTGGTAGATTCCCTTTTTTTATAAATAGTATTTTCCCCATAATTGTTAACCAAAACATGAAATGATGATTTACCCTAATCTGACTCACTGATTGAAGGGCGAAGAAAAACTCACTGATAATTTTTAAACCCAAAAAAAAACTCACTAATCAAAGGCATAGGTTTGACTGTTAGGGACTATTTAAATCAACAATATAACTCTTATAGTGGTAGGAAGGGGAAGAACTGATTAGTGAGTTAATAGAGTATGAAATCATGGAATAATGACATAGCGTAAGGCTAAATACTTTGAATGAAAGCTCAGCAATTGATGAATTTTAAGGTAGTTTTCCTGAGACTTATCATGGAAAAAAATAGAGCAACTAATAATGTTGTAGCCATGTCTTCGAATACCAATACCGTACCTGGGAGCTGATTAATGGTTGTGCCATATATGCCATCATTTGCATTGAGTGAACTTTGTCCCTGCTTCACAGTTGCGTTCCTTTTGTTCCGGGTTCGAACTATACCTCCTTGAGGTTCCTCAATGTCTCTCCATCTTGCAGTCTTACATTTGAAAATGTAATTTAAGTCGTTGCTGGTTTTAGCTTCTACAGTATGAGCAATGCTGCATTATTATCTACGAAATTTGCAACAAATAAATTTACAAAGTTATAGGACATGTAATAGCATTAAAACCCATTTGTATGACCTTCAAAAAGACCATCCAAATTTGATTAAAAGTTGGTTGTGTCTTGAAAAGGAACAAACATTTTCTGCCTTGTGCGAGGCTTTTTCTACCTTTGAGAAGCATCACTTAATACTGTTGATGGCTATGTGTATGCGACGTTCTCTGAGGTGGGGGTATTCTGGTTTGGAGATCGAACATTACCCTTCATTTTGTTGTAGTTTAGAAGATCATAACTGAACGTGAATATGTACTTTACGTGATTTTGTCTCTTCTGTCAAGATGAACTAAAGTTATAGAGTAAGGTATAATGTATGGCAGAACCGCAAGCAAATGTTGAAAGTTAGTATCTAAGGCCTCCAGAGTTAAGAGGTTAATTCTGCTAGGATAGAATTGAATGGTTCATGACTGGCTGCAATATATATTCGAAGGCAAAAACTGATGTATTTGAGGCCATACCAGTAGAAGTATGTGTGTTGAATGAACAACCGTGTAAGTTTGCAGATCTATAAATTAATGTTATGTGGAAGAGCATGGGGGCCGTCTATTGAAGATGTTTGTTTATTGGAAATATAATAAGATCTTGCTATCACATATCCCTATGAAAGAAGGAAGTAATGCTGCACCAGCCTTTCTCCACTGTATTTGATGTGGTTATTAGAAAAGCAGTGAGGAAGAAAACCAAATAAGTGATTGCTTACACACCTTTGACAACTTGAGGAAAAGGTTGATATGGACAAGGCATCAAATGAGGAAAACATTGGATTTAACGCATTTTCATTGACCAACATGAGATGGCTATATGATATCTCAGAAGGAATAAGCATAAATCAATAACTTACTTGCAAGTTGTAAGAAGGGAAAGTACTTGAAGATAAGAGCATGATGTAAATGGTAGTATGGACATGTAATGTGTTATTTGAATCTGTTTATTTTTTGATACAGTTTCATGCAATGCAGTGGTACCATAATTTATTGACTAATGTATTTAAAGGGAATAGCAATTTTCAGAACTGCTTTTCTCCTGGCCACAGTTTCTTATGAAACTTATGATTTCTGTTGTGTTTTTATTTTGTATCGAAATATCCACTGAGTTGTTGATAATACTGCATTTTTATGGGGAGGGGGATGGAGACAAAGCCTACTTTGTGTTATTTAATTAAATTTGCCCCCATATCCACCATACTCAGATTTTATTTTGTAGAGGGGACATTATGTTTTGCTCTTTCCTTAATTTACTTACAGCCATTTCCAGATTGAATGTGGTAATTGTTTCAGTACCTAGACAAATATTTTCGGTATCTATGCTTCATCTATACTTTAAAGGAGGCATTTAGTCATTGATCCTTTTATCAATTTCTTTGCCTAAATTCCAGATTGAATGGAATCTTAAGTATAGTTCCTTGCTGTGTGGATTGATTGTCATAGTTAGTATATTCTACTACAATTGTTGAAATATGTTGATGTTACATACTTTCCCATTTAAATTAATGTATAACTGTGAACTTCAATTTTTATTGGGGATCATGAATTAAATGATACGTCCTTAATTGTATTAGTTTTTTGTTTACAGGTTAGGTTGCACAATATTCTATGTCCTGGTTCCTATTATCCTCCTGAAGATGAATGAAATGTTATTTGCTATTATCATGACATGTTGTCACATTAAAGTTGAAAGTTATACCTATTGAGGTCCAAGAAAAAGGGTCGTCAACCTGTTCCTCCATAAGATATTGATGCACTAATAGATGTAAATGAGAGAACCTATTTGATAGAAACATGAAAGACAAATCCGAACCATGCAACTTCATTTAGTTCAAGGACAACGGAAGAACACAAACGGGCATAATCTGAAATAAAAAAAAGACAAAGCTGCAAGTGACGGGAACTAAAGTATAGTTTCCGTATCATGCTTGAAGATTATTGTTACATTCTCCTACTTCTATCTAAGAGACACAGAGATATACTTAGGTGGTCACTACTTTTCTTGTTTAATGGCTTTCAAGAGCCTTTCTTCAGTGGAGGTTTGGGGCATAGATTGGAGGGCAGTAGCAACATAAATTTTATTACTGCCCCTCTTGATGTTAGTCTTCCTTTTGCCTTTAGTAGACGGATGGGAAACATTGTGAGAGAGGTCAATGAGTGTCACATCTTGATCCTCTATAGTTTTTTTTCGGCCTCATTACGTGCAGCAAGTTGTGGCTCAACAGGAGCATCCACCTTAACTCCACTATCTTCAGTTGGAGCTTTGGCATCCTAAGTCCAAGTATGAATTTGTGAATTACTAATAGAGTACGAAGAAAAATATGAGTAAACCAATGTTTGTAGGCACTGAAAATCATACCATTCTAGGTTGAGAGCCTGTTGTGGGCAGTCCTGTAAAAGTAATTAGGGGAAATATCAGCATGTTGTAATGTCGATTTCTTTTATAAGGTGACTGTTCGGATAATTTGTAAATTGGAATAAGTATATACCTCCACCGATGCTAAATTAAACTCATTGAGAAGATCTTCGCATATTGCAAATTCACATACACTTATGCTGGATTCAGGGTAGTTTTTGTTATAGTCATTGAGTTTCAATTTTAGCAAGAGCTTTAACCCAACAGGATCTTCCACTTCCTTAGGGAACCCTGTTCCAATTTTCTTCTACATAACATAAACATGTAATGAGTTTGTTTAAAGGTATGCATGGAATTGGAAGGGAAATTTCATTTACCTCTGTAGTTGTCAGCTTCAACTGCAATGCCGTCTTATTTAAAAGCTGAACCGCAAGTTTGTCCCAAAAAAGAACTGAATAGGAACCTGTTTTGTCCTTAACAATGTAGTGGAGTTTCATCTTGAAAACAATGAAGTATTAATTTGTTATGTTTTGGCCCCATTGGCTGAAAATAATTAAAAAATGAAGCTGACTGAAATACTTTGACAGTAACAATTACTTAGGCTCAGTTGATGTAGGTGCCTTTTTACATCCGGGACAGAGCAAAGGGCTGTTAGGATCTTTAACATCTTTGAGTCTAGGTTTAGATAAGCATGTGGAACAACCATCATAAATCCAACCATCATAATTTGTGGATTTCACAGTTGATAACAAATACGCTCCCCTGGAATGAAGTTTTGGCAAGAGAATATTTCAATAATAAAGTAAAGGGTGGTGCAGAAATTTGAAGAACATGCTAAGGTAGCTCACAGTTTTTTGTTCTTTGATTTGTGAAATGGTCAATTTGGTGGAGTTATGCAAAGAACCTCCTCCAGAAACTTGACTCATCTGTGATGAGATAGATTGACTGAAGGTGGTAGTCATAGGTGTGTCACGATCTTTGACACTATAATCACACAAAGAGAAAGCAGGTATGGACATTTAATTAAGCATTTTTTTGACAAAACATGTCAAGATTAGTTCAGGTCTGTATAAGATCTGCATAACATTGTAGTCACCTTTCAATCAAATCATGGACCTCTTTAATGGCAGGATTAAATAATGCCCTGGTGGCATTGAAGGAGCTGTATATCTGCCGTCTATCTACACAACAGTTAAGTGTATAAATGGGTAGTAAAAGAAATAAGTAGTGATCATATTATACATACTGTTAGTGGTATGGGCTGCTAATAGGAAATGTTTTAGTACTAATAAGCCATGGTTGAAAAAAGTATATAGTACTTTACTATGACACATCCATTCGACTAAAAGTACGAAGAAAAAGATATCTTCAATGTAGGCAAAGAAAGTGTAAGAGATAGTTACTGTTATCAGTTGTGCCAAGTCTAGCGACATGTAATAGAATGACAACTGGCGTGTCATGGTTTTCCAATTGAGCAAGGTATGCATCTGAGGCACAACTATCCCAAAGAACACATTCAATGTCATTTCCCCTGCAAGCAAACATTATGAATAAAAAATCAAGGATAGTTCTATATCTGTGATGTACAAAATGAAGGAAAAGAAGTTTATCATTAGAGGTGAGATCTTACTGATCATCCTGCAAAACCATTCTCATCCTATACTTGGTCTCATTGTCTTTTTGAATCTCCTCTAGTGTCCCAATAGAATGTACGAATGCAAGGAAATCTATATGCATAGCATTGAACAAACTAATTTTTTCCATTTATATGCTTAGAATGAAGTTATAGTGACTGAAATATGGCGTACAATTAAACAGATTTATTTATTTGCAAGAAATATAGGGATATGAATCAATATATGTTGCAGTACCAAAAAGGTAATCAATTGTGTCATTGTCATGAAGGTTGAGTATGTCAGATATAGATTTGAATGAGTATACGTAAAGTGGTAGTGGTGCATCTTCTTTATTGATTGATGTATGTGGGGTGAAAGTAAGCTTGAAAGGATGAACAGTAGCTTTATACTTGTAAGAGTTTTAAGAGACAATAAAGTTTGAAAATTCATAAGTATTTCCCTCAGTGATTTTAGAAGAGAATTTGTTGTGCATCCCTTTGTTAAGAACACTGGCTTGAATCTTGTTTCCCTTCAATGAACAATAAGATGGGGTGATAAGTAATATAACTAAATAAATTTGCTATATGGAAGAAAGAAATGGAGGGATGAGTTCTGACCTCAACATCAACCAAAAGCAAAAATATACAAAATAGCTCTGATGGTACAGCCTTTTGGTAAACATTCCATTTCCTGATGACTCTAACCATGATGTTCCATAAGTTTGATTCATCGTGCAAGTCTTTGAGCAGAGTTTGGGACATAGTGGGAGTATAGATAAAGGCGATGAAATCTTTGAAGAATGCTCGGTAAGAGAGGAAATACTGGTGGGAGAGGAACACCTAGGAAGAGGATATTATAGGAAGAGTTGGATAGTTAGTGTGGTGAGGATGGGGGTGTTTAGCTTAGTGGGCGGGAAATTTGAAAAGTGGTACGGGGAACAGACAGATCCAATTGAGAAGGAGGCGTGAGGAGTCGAAGATACAGATTTACAGCGTACAGGACAAATATTTGGGGGTGAAAGAAAATGCTAAAAGGTTGTCTAAGGTTATTGTTGTGGAGGTAAGTTGCAGGAGGAGTAGATGTTGATGGGCTCAAAACAATGATGAAAGAAGTAACGAACAGCTAAATGGGCGGGAGGTAAGTTGCAGGAGGAGCAGATGTTGATGGGCTCAAGACTATGATGAAAGAAGTAACAAACAGCTCAATGGGCGGTTTGCACAATGTTTGAAAGGACGTATGGTAATAATAAGTCTGCATACCAAAGATGACTTAAAAAGTAGGCGCACCAATGAAGGCAGAGATGATGGCATACCTGCAATGGGCATTGAGTAAGGCATTAGGTTACCTACATGAGCTATGTAGGGAATGTCCATAATAGCTGATCCAATAAAGCTTAGGTTTAAAAAGATACAGAATAACCCATGGACTGAACTTACATTTTTATAGGACCTGGAACTCCATGGCAGGAAAAAGATCCTTGTAACTCGGGTAACATAACATAATTAAGCAGAACGTGGAAAGGATTAATGTAGCCAAGTAAAAATATTATGCATTTTTTTGCTGAGATGATACTCCTGCAAATAAAACCGGCTAGAAAAGATTTGATGTTCTGATCAAGTTAACGTACAGAAAATCACACATCAAGAGGGAAATATTTTGCGGATGAAAAAAGTCACTTGTAGTTGCAGTAATGTGTGAAAGGAGCAAAAAGTGACCTGTAGTTTCAGTAAGTCCAGCATAATGTGACATATGTAATGACAAAAAAGCATGGGACCTTATGAGTTTTTTATGGGTGGTCAACAATAGCTAGACCATATGCTGATCGGCTAAATCGTAGGTTAAAAAAAAGGGTAACCCCTGTTCACAAATGTCATTGTTAGAGGACCTGTAGTTGAATGGACTGAAAAAGTGAATAACATTAATGCAGGTAGTGTGAAGACAAAAAAGTCATATACATACAACATTGAAATAAACCTAACCATAAACCATAACAGAGAAGAGAAAAATAACTGATGCAAAATGTTTTTGTGAGTTAAAGGAATATGTGGTTTGTGTTGCTGAGGCGACTAATCATGTTAACATTTAAAAGCTCTTTTTTTTCAGCCAATTTTATACCAGTGTTATAATGGCAGATGGAGATAAGAAATCATTGGATAGACACATAGAGGGGAGGATGAATATTTGACTGGGTATCTGGTAAAGGGAAGGGCATTCAAGACAATTGGTATTCAACTTTGACTTGAGAACAAAATGACATTACACATTTACTTTTGCAGTGATTCAAGGCCGGAAGAGAGAAAGCAAAATGGCGGGAAGGGGGCAAAGCTAAGTGTATGAAAAATGATAGCACATGTGGATGCAGGTCAAAAAAAGGGTAATGAAATTGCAGCGTTTTTGTTAAAATTAATCCTTGAATGGTCTCATCAACACATACGCAGTGACAATATGAACAGCTATGCCACAAAACAAACAAACAGGAATTAGACCAAGGAAAAGGAAGGTAGAAAGCATACCTAAACAAAAGGCACTGTAGTCAAAGAAAATGCTTATTTGACAAAGCAGACACAAGGCATATGATAGAAATGAAAAGACTATGCGTCAGAGATGCAGCTTTTAGTGTGGAGGCATTGACTGTGTTAAGAGTTAAGACATGTAATGAAGTAAAAATCAGGCCATATCATGGAAATGAAAAAAAAACAAAACAGATGCACTAAAAGCAAGAGAAGCAGTGACCATTAAAAAGTGCCTTGATCCCTAATTGAGCAAAAAAGCTAAACTGACGCAGTAAAGATGGAGTCGGATAGGAAATGCACCTAATTGAGGAGATGAATTTATGTAATATAATGTAATTAGTTACTTTGGTTAATAGAGGTGCTATTTATATGTAGAAAAGATGGAGTATTGTGCGAGAAGCCTCAAGCTATTTATACGCCTATCGCAAGTCGGCACCTGAATGAAGCAATACCTGCATTTCAAGCAGATTGCAATGCATCTAGGAGGATGTTAACCATTCCAAACGGGCAGATATCAGAGAACAACTCAATTGAAGACGACAAAAAAAAAGCTGCCACCAGCTGCTCAAATAGGGAAGGAGTTAGGTTATATGACTAACTAAATGAGTTGTTTCCAGAAGTGTGCGTGCAAGTTTTTTTAGGCGAAAATTCTCTTGCTCTTGGTTTAATAATGATATCTACTAATGAGTTGTCAATCTCTCATATTGGTTTTGATCATGAGTCACCATGTTCTGTACGTCGTTTCTTACAAATTTGTTGTCTATTTTTGAAATTACAATGGGCTTCTTTGGTTAAAGATATATGTTGCTGATGGCAATGTTACATAATGACTTATATGGGCTAACTCTTATTGAACCAACCTACTTAGAATGTACTAATCCCTTTATTTGGAATATGGGTTTTAAAATGAGAAGGTTTTTTGTTGGCACAAAAACATCCAATTGAATAGATGCATTAAATCTCCAGCCCAATATTTTTTTTTACAATTTGGAGGTAGTTGTTAAAATATCCTCATGTCTATTATTTTTAAGTCTAACATGGAACGGTTGGATGATAGTGAAAAACTTCTCTAATGTTACATAACTTAATTTTAATTGAGTTTAATAATGCGGCCCAACTGCGTACTTACATAATCCTCACTACATGTAACATGGAAAAGTTTGATAATATAAATGTGTAGAAAAAACTACACCATGGATTAATTAAAGGGTAGTCATCAGCATGTTAGATAAAAATGAAGAGGCTTTCAAGGTGTTGCTAACCCCATCTCAATGCTGGTTTAAGGTGTTGCTAACCCCATCTCAGTGCTGGTTTAATTAGTTGAAATTACCAAATTCTCTTAAAAGCATAATTATCAATTTGAAGGAAGAGAAAGGGAGAGGGACAGATTAAATACAGCTATACAAAACTACATGTCTGAGATGTTGTTTGCCATGATGTGCGTTCAATATATATGCTAACTAGCAAAACGCAAACTTGCCTAACCCCTCTTCGGTTGGGTGTTTTTTCCATTCCATTCCAGTATTGAAATAAGAATAAAGGCTTGCCTATTGAAGGCCACAATCAGACAACCCAGTTCCTTACATAAGTCTCGAGATCTTTACGGCCCTGCCCAGACTTCACGGAACAGAGGAAGACACTGAAGTGGGGTTACATCAGTGTTGAAACCAAGCTTCTTCCCTGGATGGACGCCATGCAACTTACTCTTGTGAACAGAGTAAGCCTATAGGAAGGACACAGTAATGTGGGAGAAAACTGGAGTGAAAAAGAAGCTTGGTTAGTTTCTTATATTTGGCTGAAAAACAGAGGAAGGAACGAATGTTGTAAAGCATCATTAGATGGTATGAACCTGAATAGGAGACATATTATCCTCATTCGTTGCTTCGTATGCCGAGGAGATAAACAGGACCCAACCGACTGAGGATCGTAATGTGGGAGAAATATCGAGTGAAAAAGAAGGTTGGTTAGTTTCTTATATTTGGCTGAAAAACAGAGGAAGGAACGAATGAGGATACTGTAATGAGGATCATAGGTTATATAGCAATGAAGACAGATGATTTAGGTGAGGAGTTTGAAACTTGAAATTCAAATTGAGCAATGACGACAGCTACGTTTGAAGTCACTTTCATGAGCCAATGGCTTATGCGTAGCCCGAGATATAGGGAGGTCGGCTTGTGAACAGTGAAATGTGCCTGTAGCCGAAGATAAGCCGTGTAAGGAAGTGGATGGGCGGAAGAGATTTAGATGATATATTGATCACATTGAGAGCAATTAATGCAATTTTGCCCATATAGTTAATATTTAAACATGACTTGTTGTATTTTTCTCTCTCCTTCAAAGCCTCATTTAATATGGGTAAAATTAAATTAGTTAAAGTGACTTATTATACAGACTTGATGGAGTACTTTTTCCTTTTTTGTTTTTTTGTAAGCATAGATATCCTTCTATTGGAGATAATCCTATTGGAGGCATTTTTTTCCTTTTCTACCTCTATTAAATACATATTTTTATATTAAGACCAATTTCATTCAATTGCACAAAATCCCAAATTTAAAGTTTAGGGTTTCAAATATAAAATTGTTAAATTATAAATCTTCACTTTATTCAACATTAAAAACCGATTAAAACTTTAACAATATCTCCAATACTATAAATAAATCATTTAACACAAATTTAATAGCATCTAGGTCCTTTGAAACTTCACTGCAATTTGATGATTTGAAAGAACATGATTGTCATTAAGTTTGTTAATAGAGACCTGGTTGCAATTTTCCATTTTTTATTTTATATATATATATATATATATATATTTTTCTGTTTTCTGTTTTTTTAATTTCATTTTTTATTCTTCTATTTTTTTTCCAATTTCTTTTTTTTTTTGACTTTCTACTATTTTATGTTATTTTTTATTTCTAATTTAATTTTAAATTTTAACAATAACAATAATAATAAAATAGTATTATTTCTACATTTTTATTCCATTTCATTATTACTATGGCATAATTTCTTTTGTTATCATAGATAATATTTCAAATAAACTTTTTTCATTTCAATAATTACATGATAAATCATATTTATTATGGAATAATTCTTCCTTAATTAATATTATACCCTAAATAAAAATTAGGATGCCACATTTACAAGTCAAAAAAATAAAAATAAAATTTTACTCCCTGTAATAATATCGTCCCACTTTCTTCCCTGTAACATCTTTATACAATTTACAAGTCCATTTTTTATATTGGCGAATGTGTAAATTTAATAATGAACAATTTCGCTATGAGCATGTATAAGATTTAACTATTTTCACGTGTAAAAGTAGACATAAACAATTTATTATGGAGAATATATAGCAACGCCGTTAAGTAAACTTAACTTCCATTACTTTTTGCACTGTGATCCCACCAATCTTCTTTCTCTCTATTATTTTAATATATTTTTAATGGAAAAACATTACTTAGACCCTTTGGAAACAATTTCATTTCTATTAACTCCAAAAGATTCTAAAATTTCACTGCACTCATTGGATCAAAATAAAATTAAGTTTTGTTAGTATAAAGACAATAATACCCTTACTTTATTCATAAGAGTATTTATAAGAAAAATAAAGCTATTTTCAAGGCAAACATGTGAATGACCATGGAGTTAAAAAATTTGGTCATTCATATATTTGTCTTATGAATGCCTATATTTGACTTGTAAAAAAAAATTAACTTAGTGGATTCTTTAAAATCCCTTTTTTTCCCTTTGTAAATGCATTTATTTGTCTTGTGAAAAACCTTATTTGTCTTGTGAATTCTATTATTTCCTCTATGAATGGTCAAAATGTTTTTGGTAACTCCTTGATTTTCTTTGAATCCCTTTATTTTTCTTAAAAATGCCCAAATTTGTCTTCTAAATGCTCTTACTAAAAAAACAAAGTAAGGGCATTATTGTTTTTTCATTGAAAAAATTTAATTTCATTTTGACCAAAGAGGTGCATTGAAATTTCATAATCTTTTGGGGGTTAACTAAGATAAATATTTTCCATAGGGTCTAAGTGATATTTTCCAATTAAAAATATTAAAATAATAGAGAGAGAAGACCCCACTCAGAGTGCAAAAAGTTACAGAAGTGAAGTCTCATTAATAGTGTTAGTATATCTGCTCTCAAATAAATTGTTTATATATACTTTTGCACCATAAAACAGTTAAGTCTTGTATATGCTCAGAGTGAAATTGTTCATTGCTAAATTTAAACCTTCGCTCGTTGATATTTACATATCCTCTAGAAATTTATAGCTTAATCAGTGTATCTATGATTTACTTATAAGCAAAAGTGGTTTTTTTAATATGCTAATAATTGAACTTGGACCTCTTGGTCATTCTCCAACCTTGGAACTCAAGGCAAAATCACTACTACAAATTCAAGTATATATAACCTTAATAAATAACGGTTACAATGAATAAACGTTATATATGTCGAGGTAGAGGTCGCGCAAGAATGTATGATGCTAAAATATAACGGTTAAATATGTGTATCGTCATGTATTGAGAGGCAGAATTTATGAAAACACACAAATAATGATAACCATCATTTATTTAGTGACAAATATGATGGTTTTTACGAAACAACTGTCATATAATACTTACAAACGATTCGTCTTCCAATATTATATTAGTAAAAAAATATATATAACGTTTATAATAATTAATCGTAAAGTATGGTTATAAATATGGGATATTATTAGATATAATATCTAATAATATATTAGATTTATACTTTAAAGATAAATACAATATGTTAAGATATAATTATATATAATAATATCTTATATTTATTCTTTCAAGATAAATATAATATGTTAAAATATTAGTTTAATATATATTATCTATTAATAACTTAAGGATGTGAGAAAGGCGTGATTCTAATAAAAAATTATTTGACAATACTTGACAGTTCTTCATAAAGAATCATTGTGTATTCTTTAAGAATACTTAACAGTTATTAATGAAAATTATCATACATAAGAAGACGGAATTCTAAAAAAAAATTATTTCACAGTATTTGATAGTTCTTCACAAAGAACCGTTATATATTCTTTAAAATTACTTAACGATCAAAAATAATAACAGTCATATATAAAAAGATGGGATTCTGAAAAATATTAAATATATAAAGGTGGGACTCTATAAAAAAAATAATTTGCCAATACAAAAAAGGTGTGTGTTTACAATAGACCACACTTTGGTGGCGCAGAAACATTAATTAGCATCATTTCCTATTGATTCTAGTAGTTGCAGCATTCATAAAACAGCAAGAGTTATATACACCTAACCAAATGTCTGTGTCCACCTAACCACATGTTTGACCATGAAATGATGGAATCGGCTCTCACCCTTTTCTCTAAGGAAAATAATGGTCTTTTTCTTTCTATGAGCTGTTAGATTAAATTCTCAACGGTCCAGATTTAATATATAATAAAAATATTATTAATATTTTTAAACGGTGAAGTTCATGCTCTGAGATAGGTAATGTCAATTGTTAAGACATTCGAGCAATAAGAGTAAGTATGTATATTTATAAACAGTGAAGTTCAGGCTTGTTGGTTCATATGACTAGAGTTCCAAAGTGTTGTCTTATAAAGTTACTCCACTGTAATAGTTGATGTATTTAATACATCAATGAACATCTGTAATTCTTGGAATAACTTAGCCAAATAAGACTCTAGACATTAGTCACAAGGCATTCACATACTGAATTCTTTTATGAGAAATACACTTGAATCTCATATAGATAGGTAACTTTCCAGACGTAAGGTTTAACATGTTAGAGAATAAAGGCTAAAGAGTTCAAGCATTGGATAACACATTTAATATCAATGATCAATATGTCAACGATGGGGAAATACTCTAGTGGATGGATTTGAAGCATTTCTGACTTTCAGTATACAAAAATACTAACTTCCAATTTTGAAATCAATTTGAATGCAAACAAGATATGAATAGTTTTCAAATAATGTGTATATACTTTCTATAAATAGGATGAATTGAAATCCAAGTAAATTTGTGAAATGTTCATTTCAAATTTCCAATGCATAGAAAAGTTATGCACAATTCTATTTTGATACATTTAGCAATTTGAAAATATTTTGAAAACCATAAATCATTGATTGCTAATGGTATGCAGTAATGAGCAAGAATTTACCACTCAAATTGAGATTGGAAAGAATGGGTACAACTGTTAAGATTTTAAGTACTAATAAAATGTACCTGGCTTGAGTGTAACTTGTAGACACTCAAGTTAATTTCCATATCCTTGTATCTTTGTATTCAAGTCCTCCAAGATTACTTGAGTAAACCATGTTTTGAAGCTAATTTATGCATTTGTACCTGTGGCATTCACGAGTTCTTGCTGCACTTTTAGGTGAGTTCTTCAAGCACTCAAGTGTGCTCATGTCTCACTCAAGTGTGCGTCGAAATATTTGATGAACTCGAGAGTCTCCTTAGAGTTTCTACATACTCTGTTAACCCTTGTTTGACTTTCTCTGTGCCTTTCTAATTCAAACGATCAAACTCTTATTTCACACTTGTAATATATGTTAAATGATGTTAAATAATAATAACAAGTGAAAATAGAATGAATAAATAATATTAAACCATGTTCGAATTGATCGCTGTAAGTTTGTTGCATTTTGGCTTCTGACAGAGCATCACTCAAGTGCACCTTGGTCTCACTCGAGTGCATCTTCATATTTCCTCTTCTGCTTCTGTTTTTTGTTGCACTTCTATGTGATTTTGAGAGAGTGCATTTTCACACTTGTGAGTGATGTGGGTTCTCACTCGAGCACATATCCTCTACTCGAGTGCACTTGTACTTTGTACTATGAACCCACGTCTCTGGATAACACTCGTACCCCATTTTATCAAGAGTGTAATTTTGCACTTGTGAGTGATGTGGGGCCATGTCAGACTTGATTTATTTATTTGATTCTAAATATGGAAAATGATGTATCATAAGAAAGCTCTTGTCATATGCATTCTAATGTAAAAAGAATCAGCTCCAAACTCCTTGTATTCTATAAGTTATGATCGAAAGAGTGTCTATCGCACTAGACTGCACAAGTGTTGACTTCTATAAGGCATAGCTCCTAGAATATAACTTCCAATTAGAAAAATTACCTATCCATGGAAATTTCTTTGAGTCTAGTTTCATATGGCATTGGTTTCGTCTGAATCCGATGTGTCATTTATGAGTTATATCCAAAACACCAAACATGTCTTGAAAAGTGACGGTGATTTCAGTGTCAACTTCCACGAATCATATCTCCTTCATCTAAGCTTCTTTCAATGTGATCTTGGTGTACCATTTTCGTGTTGTGTGTCTTCTTTCATATGCCACCAGTTTCAAGTCAATCTGATATGTGGTTTGAGAGATATGGCCAAAATACCGGACCTCTATCAGACGGAACGAAAAACAGAGCTGAGTAGAGTAGCCCCCACACTCAAGTGTGCTTCATCCTGCACTCGAGTGCAACACCTTTGGCACTCGAGTGTTGAGCTCACACTTGAGTGTAACTTCTCTAGAAGTGCCATAATTCAGATATAAGTTATCTTAACTTTGTATTAACCCATTCCAACCATCATTTGATCATAGAAGTCTCCGGTATCATTATAGAAACCTCCAGTATCACTTCTAAGAGCTTGAATCTTGATATTCTCATTAGATCTTGCAATTTCTTCTTTCTTCAATATCTTTCTTCTTGATTTTCCTCTTGATAATAATTCTCCATAACCCAATCAAGATATCTTCTTTATTTTATTGACTAACTTCAATCTTCTTCTTTCTTTGCCTGGCTAATCTTCAATCATCTTCTTTCTTTGCTTGACTAATCTATAAGATATATAACATTAAACATAGTAATTAGTCAAAGAAATACAGTATATAAACTTTTTTCTCTTATCATTTCACATCTATATTTGACATCATCAAAACTAATCATATCTAACAAAATATTCTAGCAAATATATGTTTACAAATCCATTAAGAGCCAAATTAGCTAGGGCTCAACCTACCCTCTCCTAATCTCATGGCTACCAATTACTTTTCCAACCTAGAATGTATTAAAAAGTCAAATACTTGCAATCACTATAATAGCATATTTTCAGCTCCAAACTTAAGATTTGATATAATGGTCAAGTATGAGTTGAGTTTCCACTATTGCTGATAACAGTTTATAGAGCTTCAATCTCATCCCTTTTAATGTTCTTAACACCAAATCTCTTGTCAGACCTTTTATTAAAGGATC
Source organism: Inga oerstediana (assembly GCA_963210345.1). Classification (NCBI taxonomy): domain Eukaryota; kingdom Viridiplantae; phylum Streptophyta; class Magnoliopsida; order Fabales; family Fabaceae; genus Inga; species Inga oerstediana. Next base: position 56,694,630 of record OY723400.1, on the reverse strand, counting down.
TACAAGATTTAATTCAGATTTTACATAGTTAATGGAAATTTCTCCATTCAAAATCAAATTTTTCACATATTTTGGGTTAATATGTAGCGACTTTCCATTATAAAATTGGCTATAAGCCTCTTCCAAGAATATATTGACTATCACAATGAATAAATATTGGTGCCAACTTCATACTAGAGTCGAGCAATAAAGACCCATAACAACAATCAAAATTATTAACATGTCAACAATAAAACATGACTCATTGCTATTATTAAAATTACTATAGCCAAACATGTAATTAGAATTTATAACTCTGTCATTCCCTCTTTTTCTTTGAGGTCTTATGAGACTATCTTTCCTCCCCTACATGTACCTTCTCATGAGCATTGATACCTTTTGTATCATATATCATTACCCATGATCCATTCCTCTTCTATGCAAAGATAATCCCTCAATTGCTCAAGAGAGATTTAATATTTTATTCTTAATTAGGAGTCTTTTTTAAGTCTTCCCATGAAGGAGGGAGTTTCATCTATGATTGATGAGACAAAATAAATTCATCCACATACATGCTATTTGTTTGAAATTATTCAAACCATGTTCAATCCATGCATTAATTCTATATCACAATTGTCATCAATCATTCAAATTAAAATCGAAACACAACATGATAATCATTAACTCATCTAATTGACTATAGAATTTTTTATGAAAGTTATCAATTTACTAAATTCAAAATCTATCATATTTCTCATCACTTTCTAATCATGATTAACATATTCCATGATTCCACAAAACAAAAAACCATATTATTTAAGCAAAATAATTGCATCAAACTAGATCATGATTGACCGTCATGAATCTATAAAACATATTCCATAAAGAAAGGAAAATAGATACTTACCTCTCTCTCTTTGCCATTGACCAAAGGAATTCAAGATGACTTATTGACAAAGTTCACAGAATGAAATCATCGATTTTCCTCTTCTATTTCAAGAAAATTCCGAGGGACAAAAGGTGACAATGATGAAAGCGGTCCATGAATTGCACTTCGCCGTAGATAAAGCCATAGGCTTGATCCGAATCCTTTGTTTTTTACCCAAAAAAAGGCTGCCATCTTCAAATTTAGCCATATAGCAGCAACTTGAGAATTGCTATATGTTAACTTAAAGCGAGATCGGAGAAGCCATCCAAGAAGCAGGCTACGTAGCTTGCGGTCAAGATCAAAATCTTTATTAAAACTTCACAAAGTTTTCTTCTTGCATACTCCTTTAAAGATATCATTTGTATTCATGGATTTACGCCTAAAGATTGTTAGAGGGGTTAGATCTTAGAGAAGTATAAGAAGAAAAGATGAAGAAGAAAGTAGTAGATAATATCTTCAAAACGTATGCAGTACTTTCATTTAGGCTTAATTCACCCCCACCTACACCTATCTTATAGAGTGAAAGTTGGATTGACTAACGAATTTCTTACAGGATACAATAAAGATCCTTAAGTATAGATTTCACTCCCAATACTCAAGCAAGACAACAACAGCTTACTATGAACCAACGTAACTTTAATAACCAATGATTATTTAAAATAACTCTTTAATGGAGAGTTACGCCTTTTTAGTATATATGATTTTTTTTAAAAATCAACATAACCTTTCACCAAGAGATAGTTACCCCACACCTTTTCATAGGTGTCTTTAGGAACTAAAAGGACATGACCATGGTGATCTTTAGTGTTATAACTCCTTAAACAACCCTGTATATAAATTCCTTAATTTAATGAACATGACTTTATAAAACACACGTCTGATCTTCATTTTAAAATGTTCCCACATGTAAAATATATGAAAAACTTCTGCCAAATAAAGGGCTTTATCATCACTTCCTATATATGTGATACATACATGCAAAATCAAACGGTAACTTCAAACTGGATTGATAAATGTTTTGATAATATAAAGGTGCTCTCTCCTGTCCTATTTATATATAACTTTTTCTCTTTTATGGATGGTCTTTAATATAAACAATTTTTTTTTGTGCCTTAAGATTTAAACTACTCTTTTTTTTTCTATCACTGTTAAAAACATATCTTTATATTAGTGAAACATTAATTCTCTTTTATTCAATCATTTATTATACAATCGCTGTCATATTTTCTACTCATGCTCCCTCATATTTTTCACTCATTCTCTCTATTATATTTTTCATAAATAGGGGCATATATTTGGAAAAGATATTATGTGTTTGACACATTTATTATTTTTATCTAATTTTAATTTGCTTTGAGCAATTAGGATAGTTGTTGCTTATATAAAGGGTTAAAGAGAGTATTGCTGAGTTATTACTTAAAAAGTAACAAGGCTGTGAGATTGTAGGGTCCTCTTTGCAGTTCTACATTAATTGTTGCTTATTCTTGTTTTGTTGGTGTATGAACGGAGAGAAGATAATACATTTCACACGACAAAAATATGTGCTGAAATCTCATTTAAATTTTGAACACATCTTCATAATCACATGGATCATCGCTCCAACCACCAGATCCAGATGAACCAAAGATTGAGTCATAACAACAATGGAATCAAGTCTCTTCAGTAACTTTGTGAGTCCCCTACTCCTCTTTTTCAGCTGTTGTTTATGTTTTGGTTCTTCCATTGATTTCATTACCTCATCCCAATTCATCAAAGACGCTGAAACGATAAGCTCAGGTAACTTCATTCAAACTTGGGTTCTTTAGCCCAGAAAATTCTACCAACCGCTATGTGGGAATCTGGTATCTATTAAAGTCCACTGCCATCATTTGGGTGGCTAACAGAGAACAACCTCTCCGAGATTCTTCTGGGATTCTCGCCATTTCCGGAGACAACAACCTTGTGGTGTTGAATTCACAAAATCACACACTTTGGTCTTCTAATGTGTCAAACGTTCATCCAAGTTCATCAATTATTGCTCAACTTGTAGACACAGGGAACCTTGTTCTGAAAGATAACAACACGGGAAACACTCTTTGGGAGAGTTTTCATCATCCTTCTGATTCATTCTTGCCCAAAATGAACTTGGTACCAACCCAAAAACAGGTGAAAAAGCAAAGCTTACATCTTGGAAAGGCCCTTAAGATCCATCCATGGGCAGCTTCTCTGCAAGTATTGAACGCCTAGAAGCTCCTGAAATTATAGTCTATAATGTGTCCAAACCAGATTGACGATCTAGTCCATGGAATGGCCAAGTATTTCTGGGCCAATATATTTTGGGTGGTTCATATCTTGGAGGATTTTCTGTAGGAAAAAACCCAGATGTTACAAGTTATATCACTTATGATTTGGGAGATAGAGAGAACTTTGGAGTCTTTAAGTTGAATTCAGTAGGAAAATGGCTAATGATAGGGTGGAAGCTTAAGAAAGTTTTCGGAAAATGGGGACTTCAAAACTCTGACTGTGATGTCTATGGTCAATGCAAGGAATTAGGAATCTGTAATCGTCAGAGTTTACCTGTAACATCCTGGATCTTAATTAAGGGATAATAACTTCAAATGATGTAATTAATGTTAATTAAGCATATTTGAAGTATATATTGTGTAATGTGATATCAGGATCATTAGTGGTGAATTAATGAGTATTGTACTAATCAGGGGTAAAACGGTAAATTTACCAACCGTCTGGTTAGCCATTGATGAGAAAACCCCCTTAGTAATCAATATCAATGGTTGAGATTGAAAGATCTAAGGGTGGGATCTTGTGTATGTGAGAATATGTGAAATCATTGTGGGAGGAATGAGATGATGCCAAGTGGCTAAATAAGAGCCATTGGATGAGTCAAAATATTCAAACTCTTTCTCTCTCCCTCTTAGTCGGCCAAGTGCATGGAAGGAAGGAATGATCATCACTTCACCTACTCACTTCTCTCTCCATTTTCTTCCATTTCCGGCGAGTAAGCAAGAAAGAGAAAGTAAGGGTTTGAATTTTGTTAAGGTAAATGATCTTATATGCTTAGCTACCCTTCATTAATGTTGACCAAGTGGTTGAGAGTTTGATTTCTATGATTTCAGAATTTCCATTGGTGGTGTTTGATTGTTGGATAAATCTGAAAGTTGGTGGAATCAAGGTGTTGATTTCAGCAAGTTGAAGAGGTAGGTTTGTGATGCATTTTGATATATATGTCAAGATGTTTGCCTAATCAATGAGAATTCTGGAAATTAGACCTAAATATGATGTTGAGTGAAGGGTAGGCTTTGATTAATGGGTCACTGTTCATTTGGTCAGTTTTGACATTTGGGAGTGATTAGAATTTGATTAGAAGTTGAATGAGGGAAATTGTTAGAATGAGGTTTTGAGAGGTTTGATGATTTAGAGAGAGAATGTGTTGGATGGGTTGAATTTGGGTTGTTTTTGGTTGCCAATGGGTTCCTTGTGTTGAAATAAGTGATAATGAGCTTTGACACAAGTTATAGGACCATTGGAATTCAATTGGTGAATTTTGGAGAAGTTTACCAGTTGCTGCGTTCTGGTTTCTGGTGTGATTTCTCGAGTGAGAGAAGAACTCACTCGAGCACAGGATGAACGTGCTCGAGTGAGCATGTTTGTGCTCGAGTGAGGGTGTGTTTTTGGTGCTGCGGGTGAGTATCTCAGGGTATAACTCGAGAGTGATTGCCAAGAGTGCGCCTGGCACTCGCGAGCATTGGGGAATCACTCGAGCATGGGTGTTTGTGCTCGAGTGAATCTGTTGCCTGGGAGTTGGGGTGCTCTCGGGCAGACACTCGCTGCCTTGTGCTCGCGAGCACTGAGGGTCAGTGCTCGAGCACAGGCGTGTGTGCTCGAGTGAAGATGGAAGAAGATGTTGAGAGATGCTCTCGGGTTGTCACTCGCAGGCCTCACTTCCGTGGTGCTCGAGTGTGCTCGGGGTCTCTGCTCGAGCACAGCCTCTTGTGCTCGAGTGAGAGTGTAGGTTGGTCGCGGGAGTTGCTCTCGGGCAGGCACTTCCTGCGCCTCACTCGCAGGTGCTCGGGTGAAAATGGGAGTTGTGCTCGAGTGAGGGGTGCGAGTGAGGGGTCCAAAAATCAGAGTTTAGCTTTCCAAAGAGGGATCTTTGGGGATAGTTATCCCAACCCTTTAGGCATATGAATAGGCATTTAATGGCCATCTAAAGAGTCCAAATGAATACCAACTTAAAGTGTTATGGAAGTAAGAATTTGGAAAAGGAAATTAACCAAATGTCCCTATTTTGAATATAGGATTTGACATCTGCTATCCTCGTGAGCCTACTGTGCCCAGAGACATCAGGAAGGGATCAGGTAGTGACTTTTCTTTTGTACCATATGTGATGCATTGTATGTGTGTATTATCATTGCTTTGTGATAAGTTCGTATGTTGTGACTTATGTGGATATGTGTTAGCACCGTCAGTCCAATAGTCCCTGAGTAGCTAACAACGGTTCGGGTTTAGGCAGTGTGCCTTCCCGGCGGAGAAAGGGGATGAGGATGAGGTGTGATTATGTGATATGTGGGCCGAAAGGCTGATTATGAGCCGAAAGGCTATCTGTGAGGCCGACGGTCCATTTGAGAAAGCCGGTTAGCTGTATGAGTTATAAGGCTATATGTATGCACGGCCACGCCAATAGTCCCTGAGTAGCTAACAACGGTTCGGGTTTAGGCAGTGTGCCTTCCCGGCGGAGAAAGGGGATGAGGGTGGAGTGTGATATGCCACGCCAATAGTCCCTGAGTAGCTAACAACGGTTCGGGTTAGGGCAGTGTGCCTTCCCGGCGGAGAAAGGGGATGAGGGTGGAGTGTGATATGCCACGCCAATAGTCCCTGAGTAGCTAACAACGGTTCGGGTTAGGGCAGTGTGCCTTCCCGGCGGAGAAAGGGGATGAGGGTGGAGTTTGATATTGGTTGCTGCTGCTGTATGATGATTTGCTTACATGCTGTGTGCTTATATGTGGTATAAATGTTTAGTTACTACTGGGATTCTTTTGAATCTCATTCTTTCCTTTGAACTAACCTTTCAGACAGGGCGACTGGCTCTAAGGAGAAGCGAGCGACCCGGAGCGGATAGAGCTTCCTAGGGACATTAGTATGGCTTTTGTTGGTTAATCATTTTGGATAGGGATTACTGTATTACATTTTGAGATGTAAATAGTGTGAATATTTGGTTTGTAATCCCCTACTTGGAATTTGAAACTCTATATATATATAGATGTACCCGGGGGTTGCCGGGGTTTAAATTACGAACTCTGATATATGTGAATGTAAATTAACTGCACAGGTGATTATATTCGGTAATTGAAAACGAGACTCTGATAGGAAGGAAGTTTTAGAAATTTTATAAGCTCCTACTATTTAGTGGGTAATTTAACAAGTTTTGAACTATCCGACGGTCTCAAACCCCTTTTTATTATGCATTATCGAAAGTTAATCACGTTAATTAAGGCAGGGGGTTACATTACCTATATGTAGTTGTTTAATTTATATGGGTTTGAGCCCAAGAATTCAGAAGAATGGAATACACAGAATTGGACAAATGGGTGTGTGAGAGAGACACCATTACAATGCTAAGAAAATGGCTTCTTGAAGCTAGAGAACATGAAAGTGCCAGATTTTGTAGAGATTAGATCTTGAGGAAGAAAATTGCAGAACCAAGTGTTTAGAGAATTGTTCGTGTTTGGGATACGCATATGACTCTTACATACGATGCATGATTTGAAGTGGTAATAGCTTAATTGACATGGACAAATTCCCCTATGGAGGAGTTGATCTCTACCTTCGTCTGGCAAATTCGGATCTTATTACCTTAGCTTTTAGAATCCAGTAGGATGAGCGGGGAACCTCTTCTCATCTAAATTGTCCAGATTGGTCTAAATTTATTTTTTTTTTACTTTTTGTTTTTCAAAAAAAAAATTATTTCAATAGGTAGAGAATCTAAAATAAAAATAATCTCTTAACTAACATTTTTTCAAAAAATGATTTTTTTATTTAAAAATCACCAATTAAATAAAATCAAATCTGGATTGTCTAAATATGATCTGAACATCCAGATCAGAAAAGCTTTTGGATGATCAGGGAACTGGGTCTTTAGCTTTTGCCTTTTATTGTTCAATATATCCATCAGTTTATGTTTTATTCTTTTTCCCAATTTGATTCCACTTTCCACGGTAATAATAATTATAATTGCAGTCAACGAAGCAGAGATTGGTGATAATAGAATTGATGAAGGAAGGAAAAAGAGGAAGGTCATGAAAGTAATCATTGCAAATTCAGCGACACTAGGATCCACTGTTTTGGCTGCATGTTCATTTTTTGTATGGGCAAGTTTTGCCAAATCTAAAAGTACTTGCATTTTTTCCAAATAATTATTATTGCTTCGATTTATATATTAATGAGCATTTTAGATTATCCAAAATGATTAATTGTTGTTGGTGACTCGGGGAATGAAAATCTAAATGCTAAGAGTGAAAACATTGTTAGAGACTCTAAACAAGAAAAACTTGAGGAGCTTCCAATGTTAGAATTTGAAAAGATAGTAAACGCAACAAACAGTTTTCACCCTGATGATAAGCTTGGAGAAGGAGGTTTTGGTCCTGTGTACAAGGTAGCATTGGTAAATTATTTGTGTTCATTTCTTTTAATATCAAGTTTATATATATACTAGTGTGTATATATATTGGTTTTCTTGACATTCATATTTTCTCAAGGGAATATTGCAAGATACACAACAAATAATTGCAGTTAAAAGGCTTTCAAGAGTCTCTCGACGAGGTCTAGAAGAATTTATGATTGAGGTTAAGGTGATTTCTAAGCTTCAACATAGCAATCGTGTTAGACTCCTTGGTTGTTCTATTGACAAAGATGAAAAGGTGTTGATCTACAAGTACTTGCCAAATAAAAATTAAGATGCAATACTCTTTGGGTAGTTAAATTTATGAATTCCATTTGCCTTATTTTTCCGAAAGTTTCAATTTTTTCAAAGGAAAGCAAAATATGAGTTTTGTTCTGGTAATCTCATTTTATAGATTCAAAGAAAGTGATTGTCTTAGATTGGATAAAGTGTTATAATATTATTGAGGGAGTTGCACGAGGTCTACTTTATCTTCATAGAAATTTAAGATTGAAAATAATACATAGAGATCTTAAGGCGAGTAATATCTTATTAGATGAAGGATTGAATCCAAAGATATCATATTTTGGTAGAGCAAAGATTTTTGGAGATAGTGAAGATGCTAGCAACACTAAGAGAATTGTTGGAACATAGTCAACAACTACTATCACAATTTACATTATGACATTTCTTTGAGCATTACATTCAAATTCTCTTAGATTAATTATCAACGATTGAGTTTTCTTTATGTAGTGGTTACATGTCTCCAGAATATACAATGAAATGATTATATATTTTCAGAGAAATCAAATGTGTTTAGCTTCGGCATTTTGATCCTAGAAATTATTAATGGGAAAAGAAACATTCTCTTCTATCATGAGGAAAGTTCCTTTAGCTTACTCCGACTTGTAAGTTAATTACAAATTTATTACTCTCTATTCTAAAATGTAGAGCCTACTTTATAATGTAATTTTCACTACAAACTAGGGTTTACATTTAAAATTGGAGTACTATCTAGTAAATTTTAAACTTCAAGTTAAAGATGTGTGTATATTGATGCTTCTTTGGTATTTTCATGCATTGAAACTATGGAACGAAAACAACATTACATCGTTCATAGACCAGGAGATGTATGATCCATTCTTTCGTAAAGATATTATGAGATGTATGCACATTGGACTTCTATGTGAGCAAGAACTTGCAAGTGATAGGCCAAATATGGTCACCGTTACTTCTATGCTCAACAGTGAGATCATTAGTCTTCCTTTACCAGCATAACTTGCTTTCACTATAAAGCAGTATATTGTCAGTGCAGAATCACTATAAAAAATAATATGATTTAGTAGCGTTTAAAAATGTATATTTATAGCGGTTTTAATTGCTACAAACAACATTAGTAGCGGTTGCAAAAACTACTACAAAATCCACTGTTGCAAATGGATTTGTAGTGGTTTACAATAACTGCTACTCACATACCACAACTGCTACAAACTTAGTAGTGGTTCATTTCAATCATTACAAATGTTGGAGCCACAATTTCGCGTGCATAGCGGGAAATGAAAATTGAAAATTAAGCTTTAATTCTGTAGTGGTTGGAAAACCACTGCTAAATTTAAATAGGAATTTTAAAAATTTCGCTCCAACACCTTTGTAGTTGTTACCAAACCACTATTAATATAGTATGAAATTTAAAAGTAGTGCAAAAAATGTAATCCCATTTTGAGTTTAAATTTGTAGAGGTTCAAAATTTTGGGAAATTTTTTTTTAAACATTATACAATTATCTGAGTCTATTGTTATAATACTATGTTGAATAGTTATTATTTAAGTAACTTAAATGATAGTAGTTATTATTTAAAAAGAATTATTAAATTACGTTAGATAAGTATAAATTTTATATAGGTAATATTATTGAGAATGTGCAGATAATAATGACTTATTATGTTGTCTACTATATGTTGATCATTATGGAAGGAATATTGAAAACCTTGAGGAAAAGTTCTTCAATTTGTCGACCAAAAAAAAATAATGAGTATAAATATTATGAGAGGGGGAAAAATGTTGAAATCAAAGAATTAAAAAAAAATTTTATTATATTTGATACTTTGTTTAGCTCTTTGGCCCTTAAAAAAAATTTAGAAGAGAGAAAATGAAAGAAAAGAAGGGTTGAAAGAAATGGAAGAGTGTTTGAAATGAGGTGTGGTGGGAGTATTTATAGAAATCTACGTAACGCTTGTAGTGGTTAATGTGATAGATTTTATAGTGGTTGATATTTATAGCGGTTTATGTGACATTATTTGTAACGATTTCACATTTGTAGCAATTTTATTTGATTTTTGTAGTGGTTATATTGTAGCAGTTTATGTGACATTATTTATAGTGGTTTCATAACCTCTACAAATATTGGTCTGAATTTTTTTTATAAAAATATTTTAAATTTCAAATATTCAATTTGTAGCGATTTAATCCATTTAACCGCTACAAATATTTATACTTTGTAGCGGTTTATACCAATGTGCAAGTTAGATGAACTTTGGATGGTTGTTGTAATGTTTCATCTTGTGATGTCATGAGAAAAGTTTATATTCCTATAGTTCCTATGCACAAGTCATTTTGAGAAGCTTTTTATCTTCCGATCTATTGCGTTTATGTTGAATATCATAATGTGCATTAACCGACGATTTAATTGTCATTGAATGAGTTTTTAAGTGTGCCCAATGGATTGGTGATCCATGCCCTATAAAAGGGGCATAAGACTAAAATTCATTGTAACCAGGCTCTGAGCTTTTGGTCAACTCTCTTCCCTCGTCTGGTATTTTAATTTGGTCTGTTGAGTTCTTTTATCTTTCATTGTTACGTTCATCTTGTTTTCTGTAGAAAACTTTGTTTAATCCTAGGGAGTGATGTAATACCTCAAATTTTGAGATTTGAGGTTAGAGAATAAGCCTGAAATAAGTGGACTGCTAAGCCCCAGTTTAGCAGGAGCCCAAATTTATTCCCTAATAATTCTTATATATTTGAGGTATTAAAGAAAGTAAAATGGTGAATTTTGGAGAAAGTAATTATGTTTTTGGTGAAAACGCCTATGAGATAGTGAGCTTGTCATGTGATTTTGAATGATCAAATGATGTTCGAAAATTATTAAATTTTACAGGATGAAAGTAGACATCTTAGTCTTTCATTTGATAGGTCATATGACTCAATTAGAGCTATATACAAAAAGTTATGAATTTTTAAATTTAGCACAAAAAAACTGTGAAATTTCTGAAACAGTATGCAAAGATTGAAATTATGGGAATTTTGTGATTCCATCTAGCAAAATTCTATATTTTTTCTTGAAACTAGACTCAATAAGGGTTATAGGCTTTGGAATCACTCCAATTCAATTTTTCTAGAATTATTTATGATTTTTCAAAATTTAGGCAGAAAATTTGCCATAATTTTGTAAAAATCCAAAAATTTGGAAAATTGATAAAATATAATAATATAAGCTCATCCTCTTCCTCCAGCCAGCAAACCACGTGAATAGATCTGAAATTAGAGAGAGAAAGCTTAAGAGAGTTTAGAGAGAGAAGGAGAAGAGAACTCACAAGGTAAGCCGATTTCTCCGATGATCTAACTCCTAACACGTATAACTCTACTTCTAAGCTTCTCTTTCATGTTCTTTAAGGTTGTAAAGCTCATATTTTGGTGTGGAGGAGTTAGGGTTTTTAGCCATATTTGAGAAAAGCCAGAAGGAGCTTGAGGTAACTTCCAAACTTTCGTATATTGCTTATTCTGGCTGCTGTGGGCAATTTAATCGGTGAAATTTCACCAGATTGCCGTGGGTTTTAAAGTTTGGAAATTGAGTTGCCTAGGGGTTATGCTGCTAAAATTGGGTCTAAAACGTAGTTGTAACCTAATTAAATAGTTGATAAAGTGATTAGGAGTAGAAAGGAACACGTTTGCGAAGTCAAAACTCAAAAACCCCGATTTTCCCCGGAGAATCCATAAGTTTTAGCCAACTCTAGTTAAGGATCTTAGAGTTGGATTTTCAATAATTTGATGATTCCATTGTGTTCAGGGTGGAAAATTAGGTGGGGTTATAGTTGGTCACTTTTTCGGAAAAGGCCGAAAAAGCATAATCATGAAAACACCCCTGAAACCCTTAAAGTGGAGCTGCCAAGGGTAAATTTGTAATTTGACATTGAATTTGATAATTCTGAGTATGAAAATAGATTCTTTGGGCAAAAATATATCATAATAGCCCATGTCAAAATTTTAGGAAAAGTACAGTCAGACCAGGTACGGTGAGGTCGGGCCGGGTCCCTGGGGGCATTTTAGTAAATTTTCAGAATAGGCTCATATAATCCCCAGAAACACTATGGGAGTGTCTGAACGGTACCTTTGGCATTGTAGGATCGAATATGAAGCCCAAGTTGTTGGCACGCTTTACGAGGCACACGTTTCAAGGCGGAAAAATGGTTAAGGTAGGGAACTTACCTCTCCTGCATGTATATGATATTTTTGTTAGTGTGTTGATGTATGTTATTGCTTTGCTTAATTATGTGAAACATATATGAATGATTTGAAGCTATGTTTCAATTTATGCTATGGCTATAAGTATATTGTTCGAAGCATTGAGCTTACAGATTTATCATTGTGTGAGCATGAGTAATGTGATGCAAGCATGTCATGCATTACACATTTATCGTACATGCATATTGGTATTGTTTTCCTACTGAGATTCTCTCAAATCTCATCCTCCCCTACCAACAATTTAGACAGGAGAAGACAGAAGATATGCTGAGAACAATGTAGAGAACCATATGAGGGGATTGCAGTGGTAGAACGAAGACGAGAAGTTGTCTCTGTTTCATTGGGAAGGGTTTAAAAGCCCAAGTAGCCTTGTGTGGCTACATTGATGGTAATGATCATGTACGAACCCCTATGGGGAATTTATGTAATCATGCACTTTTTATCAGTATATTCATGTTATTCTTGTGTTGCCCACCAAACCGCATGTCGTTTTCCGTGAATACTCTAAAAAAAAGGTTAAAACAAGGTAAGGGCGTGACAAGTGACATTTGTAACGCCCCAAATTTCAATTAAGGGCTAATAATGATTATTGAGGATAATCATTGAATTAAAGTGGAATAATTATATGTTTTGTGGCAATATTAATTAATATGCCATGGTTAGTGGAAATTGAAAGAATGCAATTGTTAGGCCATAAGTTAGTGATTAGTGGAGAAATTAATTACTAACTAAGAGAAAAATGAGAAGTGTGATTAAATGACTAATAGATAGATTAGAGAAGTTACTTGGTCAATTATTGTATGAAAAGCCAATAGGAATGTGACAAGTCGCAAGCTCACATGTAAAGAGGGTGAGAGAAAGGTCAAATGAAATATTTTAATAGTTTCTCTTTCTCTCTCTCTCTCTCTCTCTTTTCCCTCATTTTTCGCTGAAGAGTATAGGAGGGAGTATGATCATCATCATTCCTTCATCTTCTTCACTCAATCTCCCTCTTCTCTCTCTCTCTCTCTCTCTCTCTCTCTCTCTCATTTTCTCTCTCCAAACTAGTAGCTATTGTGGCTCAAGAAAGAGAAAGGAAAGCTTGTGAAAAGGTAAGGAAAATGACCTCAAATGCTTAAACTTTCTTCTCTAAAGTTGTTCCTTGAGTTGAGAGCTTCATTTTGGTGGTTATAGATTGGCCATTGGTATTGAATTATGACATCAAGAAAATCTAGAGGTTGGAGGATCAAAAAGTCCTTTTGGAAAAGTTGAAGAGGTAAGTGAAACCTATCTATTCATTTAAGCTTTGTGCCATTTGGATTAGTTTTGAATTTCTGGAATTTTGGCCTGATTTTTGAAATTGAGGATCATGATGTTTTTGGTATGTCATTGGCATGAAAATGGTACCTTGTGGTAAGTTTGGGATAAATAGATGGATTTGGGATTGAAATGTTTTGTTTGGATGATTTTGAATGTTTATATTGCCCAAAACTAAAGTATGATAATGGAGTAGGATTTTGGTAAATCTGATGGTTCCATGTAATTCATTGGGTGTTTTTGTGTGGGAGTAGCCTTGAGTAAGAGTTTGGGACCATTAGGATCTCTTGGGCAAATGTTGGAAAATGCTGTCAGTGTTTCTATGTTTTCTGGTTTCTGATAAAATTACACGAGTGATTTGGGGTTCACTCGAGTGTGGGATGAATTTCACTCGGGTGAGGTGGTGCATTACTCGAGTGCTGCATGCATATTTTGATTCTCTTCAGCTTTCTGTTGTGCTTCCGTGATTAAAATCCAAAAGTGTGTCTTGACACTCACAGGTGTCAAGCCATTACTCGAGTGCTCTTGTCCTTGCTCGAATGATGTTTCCTTCTGAAAGTTTCTCGTGCTCTCTGGTGAGCACTTCCTGGACCTCACTTTAAGGGACTTGGGTGAGCATTAGGCTTCCACTCGAGTGATTGTGTCTTTGCTCGAGTACAGCGAGCAACTTTGGGTTCTGTTGTTCTTTTGTGCTCTTGGGTATTCACTCGCTATTGTTCACTCTCTAGTACCCGAGTGTAGACCGTACCATCACTCAAGTGAGGTATCCTTTACTCGAGTATCCATACAATATCACTCGAGTGAAGCCATCTTCACTCGAATGTCTTAATGAAAAATATCAGGTTTGAGCTTTCAAAAAGGAGATCTTTTGGGATAGTCTTCCAACCCTTTAGAGCTATTGATAGATTTATTTATGGGTACTAAAAGAGCAATAATGATAACCAAATTAAGTGTAAAGAAGTCATTGAGACTTGGAATAGAGAATTAACTCTTCGTTACTGATTATAATTATAGGATACGACATTTGCCCTACTTAGGAGGGACCAGTGCCAGAGCGTGCACGGAAGGAACGACCAGGTAGTGACTTTTCTCTCATATTGTGTATGATGTCTGGTATACATGGTTGATCATTATGTGTTAGTGAAATGTGAATGAAAATGTGCCATGGTCCATTGCAGCGTGAGCACTTCAGCGGGAGCCATCGTAGGGGGTTGATGCTTATCACACCTACCCCGGCCGTTGAACTGCCATTGTAATAGGCATGGATCTTTAAGAAACTGCTTTGTGAATTTGGCCAGTGTGGCTGTGTATTATAAAATGCTTTATATGAATCCTAGCTGTGGTAAAATATATTGTTGTGAACTGTGTTGTGGTGCAATACAGCATGAGCACTTCAGTGTGAGCAAACATAAGGGTAACATGAGTCATACCTGCCCTTGCCACTGTAACTACCGTTGTAGTTGCAATGTGTGTGTGATGATTGCTTTCATGCCTTATTATTATGCATACTCTAAGTGATTTGTTACTACGGGGATTCTTTAGAATCTCACTGATGTGATTCAGCAAGTTGTGCCTTCAAATTCAAGTGATTCTTTGCAAATACCAAGTGGACCAATCACAAGAGCGAAGCCAAACAAATTAAGGAAGCATTAAATGGGCTAGTGCAAGATACTTGAACAAAGCAAATAGAAATTGGATCAAAGCTGGACCAACATGCTGAAAACGTCAATAACTTCATATGGGCTACAAATAGAAATATTGATCATGTTTTGGACTTGCAAACTTGAAACTAAAGAGCTTGGACCTAGTACTACACATGGGAGGACTCATTTGGGCCTAAATAAGCACATTTTGAGCCTTAATTTGTTTACTACATTTTCTTGAAGTCAAGTGTGTAAAAATCAACAAGTAGTTGGCAAATTTGACTTTTGGTTTCTTTAGCATGTTGTATTTGATTTTTCAACTTTCTTCTAGATTGTATTAGACTTTTAGGTTTCCTAGCACATGGTTTTACAATTTGTATTGATTGTTTTCAAAATTGCAATTATGGCAATTAGGTCATATTTTACTATAAATACTTGGTGCTTCTTCATTTGTAAGACACAATTTAGATTTGAATGATAAATGAAAGTTGCACTTCTGCACTTTGTTTCTTGAGAGTGGATTCTCTCTAGGGTTTTTATTAGAACTAACAGACTTATCAAGGTTTGATCATCCTTGTGGCGTCTTCCAACACTTCAGGTCCTTGTTCTTTCATGTTAAAGGGTTCAAGTGGATCGTCGATCTGTGTTTAGCTTTCTCAGGGTGTGTATATTTCAGAATTGGTTGTGGGTTCGTGGGATCTTCCCTTGTGGGTTTGCACCACTCACTCTCCCAAAACAACTTTTAGGCAGGGCTGAAGGATCAAAAGGAAAGCGGGTGACGAAGAGTGGTTAGAGCTCCAGATAGGAGTTTCATTTTTGGAATATTTGGTTATCATATTTGTAATTTTTGAATATATTCTTGGGATATGAATGTGTGTGTGTGTGTGTGTGTGTGTGTGTATTTGTGGCATAGTTGTGTAATCCCCAAGAAAAAAAGGGAATGAGATTATGGCATTTAGGCTTTGTGTAAACCCTTTTATCAATTAATGGAACCCGATTGTGTTGAGAATTTATACTGTACTCTGATATTTGTAAATGGAATCAACCTATATAGGCCATTTGTATTGCTTGAAAATGTGAATGGGAGACCATGTAGAAAAGACTTTTGAAAAGTTTTGTAAACCCGGTCTTGGGCAAAAGTTTATTTTAATAAGTCCCAAATTATAATATGGTATCTAATTCTAGCTTAATTACATGTTTGAGAACGAATCCGGGCCTTGAACGTGAAGGGGGTTACAACATTTCTTATCTGCAAGTAGTTACATACACTACAAAAAAAACACTGAATTTCAAATGGAATTTAGAGTTTCAAACAGAAATGGCTTCCGACAGAATGGATTCCGACAGTAATAATAGCATGACAAACCAATTTCTGACGAAATTCAGATTCTGTCGGAAATTTTCGATGGGATTTCTGATGGGATTAATTCAATCGCAAATTTCTGATAGAAATTTCCAACGAAATTTATTTCCGTTGCAAGCAACTTCTGACGGAATATTCTGTCAGAAAATTCCCTCGCAACTTCCGACAGAATTGAATTCCGTTAGAAATTCCGTCGCAAACTTATTTTTTATTTTTTAAATTTAAAAAGCCACGTGGCAACTTTGGCTACCGCCCCGTCATCACTGGCGCCTAGATCCACCACGTGTTGCAACCTCTTTATTCTTGGAAATGCAACTCAACTTGCCCCTCCTTTGGTTCGAACCCACGACCTCGTCCGTACGTATAATACCCCGAATTTTGAGATTTGAGGCTAGAGAATAAGCCTGAGATAAGTGGATTGCTAAGCCCCGGTTTAGCAAAATCCCAAATTGTGATTAAGGGTTAATGACTCCAAAAGTGGATGTCAATAGTGATAAATGAACCCTTTTGGAGATTATGGTGTGAGTTGGCACCCGATGTGATTCGTATGTGCTGTGAGCAGCGCCAAAACCCTGTATTTAAGCTCAATTATGGATTAACATCTAAATTGACTTAAAATAGAGGGAAGGCGCATATTGTGGCTAAATGAAAAGATGTGAAGTGTTGGTGGTGATTCAATGAGAATTACCGTAATCAGGGGCAAAACGGTAAAGTTACCGACCGATTGATCGGTTACCGAAGAGGAAACTCATTGGTAACTTCAAGATCAATGGTTGAGATTGATTTGTGTTGAGATCAAAGGGTGGAATCCAATGTGCATGTGCCTATGTGAACTCATGAGAGATGTGATAAGGGTGTGACACTTGGCACAATTTGAGCCCTTGGATCTTGGTCAACATTCAAACTCTTCCCTCTCTCTTTCATAGTCGGTTAACACATGAGAAAAAGGGGAAAAAACTGATTCTCTCTTCATCATCTTCATCTTCACTCCCTCTCTCTCTCAAGACTCCATGGCGCCATGCTTCAAGGGGGAAAGAGAAAAGAAAAAGGTAAGATTTGCCTTGTTTCTTGTCCTCTATTGCTAAAACACCCTTATATAATGTTGTTCATAGTGATGAGAGCTTCATTGCTATGGTTTTAGATTCTTGATTGAAGGTGTTTGATTGCTTGAGGAAAAGTGGAAAGATGAAGAATCAAGGAATTGGTTTGGGAAAGAGGAAGATGTGAGTATTTGAAGCCTTTTGATCCAAGTTTTGTGAATTATGGTTGAGTATTGTGAATTTCAAATTTTGCCCTGATTTTCTTGTGATTTTGGATTGGATGAATTGGGTTGTGTTTTATGTTGAAAATGGTGCCATGTTGTGGTATTTGGCCATTGGAATTGGTTTGAGAACTTGGAATGAAAAGAATGACAATGTGTGTTTGTGTTATGGTTTTGTGATGACATGTTATGATTATTGGTAAAACATGTCAATGTGATGTGAATTTGGTTGATTTGGTATTTCCAATGGATTCCTTGTGAAATTTTGTGTGAGAATGATGTTTGATAAGAAAATTGGACCATTGGAAGCCAATTGTGCAAATTTGGGAATTCTGTCTTTTGGAAGTTCTGTCTGGGCAGTCTTGTTGTGTGGACGTTTTGACTGGGCAAATGAAGTCAGAAAATTATGAAACTTTCCAGTCTTAAATTTTACATCCCAAGCTTCAAAATGGACATATAATTTGTGCCATTTCGTTTTGGGAACTGGGAGTTATAGCTGTCCAAACTTTGAGGTCGAAAATGGAACCTGTTTTGGGACAGTCTTGAGTTTTGGGGCATTCTGTATTTGTGTGGTGATTTCTAGTAAAGGCCAATATTTTTCCTGTGTAGAGGACTTCAATAGCTTTCATTTGGCTTTGGGATCACCTCATTTCAATTTTTGTGGAATTAGTTATGAATTTTGGAAGTTCAGCCAGAAACTGGATTTTCTTGGGCCGCAGCCCAAATGTTTCTTTGCAGTTTTGGGCCGCAGCCCGTGGATTTTGGGCCGCGGCCCACCCCCAAAAATCAGTATTTTACACTTTTAAAGGTGATCTTTGGTCAAGTGTTTCCCAAGCCTTTAGGCATATGTTTAGGCTTTGATTAGCCACCTAAAGGTCATGAATGGTAACCAACTTTAAGTGATATGAAAGTAAGGTTTTGGAATAGAGAATAACCCTATGTCCTTGCTTTGGTTATAGGGTTGATATTCGCTCTGGACGTGGTTTGGTATTCGTTCTGATCGCAAGTAAGCGGAGCTGGAGCATAGTGGAAAGAGTGTAGGGAACTTACCTCCTTGCCTGTATATGATATTGTGTTAATGTGTTGATGCATGTTATTGCTTTGCTTGATTATGTGGAACATATATGATGTTTGAAGCTCTGTTTCTATTTATGCTATGGCCATGAGTGTGTTGTTGAAACATTGAGCATGCAGTTGTGTCATGGTATGGGCATATGATATGTATTGCAAGCATGTCATGCATTATACACTTATCATACATGCATTTTGGTATTTGTTTCCTACTGAGATTCTCTCGAATCTCACCCTCCCCTATCAACATTGTAGACAGGGAAGGAAGAGCGAGGATGGGGCAGGCATTCAAGGACGGTGAAGACTCCTTAGAGTATTTGAGTTTGGTAGTTGGTTACCATAGATGTTGGGATAATTATATATGATATGGATGTATATTTGAGTATGTAATCGGATATGTATTTGAGAAAGATTTGTGTAATCCCCATATGAGGGCTTGTAGGGGCAAATATGCCCTGTAAGGCTTTGAGTTAATAAATGGAACCCGGGAGTTGCCGGGATGATATTGTTGTATACTCTGATTTGTTATGAATGTGATATTCTGCGTAGTAATTGTATTCGAAAAGTGATTATGAGACCAAGTTTATAAACGATTTTGAAAGGGTATTTATGAAAATCCTGTCTGGTAGATGGATTTGTAAAATGTAGTTTTGTTTCTTATCGGTCTCTATTTCACTTTAATTGCGTATTTCGGATATAATTACTCCAGGGGGTTACAGTACGAGTGTGATGCCTTACCGGATGGGCTCGACTGCTTTGGCATTCTATTATTACACAGTTATATATATAATTTTATTATATATAGTCAATTATTTATAAATATATATTTGTTGTTTATATAAAAATGTAATAGTAATATAAAATAATTTTATATATTCTTATAGTTTTTAATATAAATTAACTTCAAATTAAAACATTTTACATCTTAAATAAATTTCATATGACTATATTTTTTTTCTAATTTCTAAAATTATTTTGTATTAACATTAATTAGTAACTAATAAATAATTATTAACTAATATTCTTTTTACTAATATTAATTAATAACTAATAAATTTTATTTTTTATAAATAAATTTTTATATGACCATTTTGCCCCTACAGGGACCAAAATCTATGATTGAAAATTAAAAATATTTTAGAAATTAGAAAATAATAATTAAAAAATAAATTTAAAATTAAACTTAAAATATTAATTAATAAATAATAATTTTTTTAAAAATTAAATTTTAAAAATTTAATTTAAAAATAATAATTAATTAAATAATAATAATATTTACATTTTCCAACAGAATTGAATTTCGTCAAAAATTGCGAGGGAATTTCTGACGGAATTGAATTCCGTCGGAAATTTTGCTATGGAATTATTCCGTCAAAAGTTCCATAGCAAAAGACAGAATTTACCATAGAATATTTTCCGTGGCTAATTCCGTGACAAATTTTGCTACATAAAAAATTTCGTCGGAAACTTTTCCGCCATCCTACGGATTTTCGCCGGAATTTGCTACGAAGAATTTTGTCATGATAAATTCCATTAAAAATTTCATGTTTTTTGTAGTGATAATAGCTTTTATGAATAGAGTCCTCAATGACAATTCACATTGTATATTCTTGTTGTCTTTACATGTGCTGCCAACAGTAAATCTTGTTGATCTTGTGAGTGCATTGTGACGAATTGGTCAACTGCATTGTGACGAGGTGTTCCCAAATTCTTTTGGTTGTTCAGAAAGGAAAGGGAATGAGATGAGTTTAGTGCTCGTTTGGAAGAGCTTATTTTTGGGCAATAAGTGCTTATAATTCGTGATTCACAGTATACGAGATAAGTATGTGAGGGGAGTTTTTTCTCGGCTTGCGTAATAAGGGCTTATTTCTCAAATTTAAGCTCTTCCAAACACAAGGGCTTATACATCTTTTGCTTTATTAAATTTTAGTGCATTAGATCATAATCTAATTCATGAGTTGCGTTGAAATTTTGATGGGCTAGTAGGCATCATTGAGATATGTCATTGCCTTTGTGGAATAATAATAAATTTTATCTACAAAAACTTTTTGAGGAACTGGAGAGAGAAGGTTTCCAATTTGCCAGGGACCAGGGTACTTGAGACGAGATCGAGAAAGGAAAACAAGGGCAGTGTCTAAACGGTGGACCTTGACGAGCATGAACACAAAGGAAACATATATTGGTCCAATGACAATGGGGAATGAAGTATGGGTTTTGTTATATCTGGTGAAAGTGTCATATCCCAGATTTTAAGTCTAGAAGCGTAAGAATATACTTTAATTAAGTAGGCTACTTAGTCAATGGAGGCAGAGTCCCAAAAGTGCTCTAAAAGGTTAGAAAAATTGTCACAAATTAAATCACAACTTAAAAGATTTTAGGCTACAATTTAAATATTTTTAGACTCTGGGAATGTTCCTGAGACTGTTCCAAGGGCTAAAAAGAAAGGGAATAGTGACCAAAATGTAAATGAAGAAAGGTTGAAATTATAAAATGATGGTGAAATAACTCAAGGAAAATATATTGTATTAAAAAACTATTTTTGAGTATTGGAGTGGATTTATGTTAAGTTAAAATTAATTTTTGGGCTTAAAAAAGTATTATTCTTCCAAATTGATGCAAAACTATGTGTGGGGTTCAAATTGGGCCCAATAAGTGTAAGGAAAATCAGTAAATGGAAAGGAAGAATTTTAAAAGAATCATGTCAATTCTATTGATTAGAAATTACCAAAAAAAATAGTCATAGAAATTAAATTCAATCAGGTCAAGAAAATTCCCAAAATTCTACCAAGATTAAAAATTTATGAGGGCTGATCCAAACCCATTTTAAAGAGGAGAAGGACGTGGCTTTTTGGCAGAGAATGAGAAGATACTTTTATGTATTTACTTGGCCAAGATTTAACCAACACATGCTATGCAATTAAAGAAGAAAATGTGTTGAGCTTAGAGGAAATTAAACTAAAGATATTCAATGGCAACCTAATCAATTTTCCTACATTCAAGGGTAAAAATTGGATTCATAAAGTGATCTCAAGGACAAGCTCAGAAGACAAAATGAATGGCCAAGATTTACTATTTAAAAGAAAACTTAATGATGATTAAAGTATTATTTGGCGAAAATTGATTGGTGGAATATGCATTTTATTAAATTTAGTGTAATATTAACAAGTTAATTCATTTTCTTTCTTCCTCCTTCCTTACGTCCCTCAAAACAATTGAGAGGAGTGGAAGGCGATGAGTTAAATATAAAGAAGAATGGGAAGCAATGGCGGAAGAGAGACTTCTGTAATATCCCAAAAAGTGATTAAGGGCTAATGACTTCAAAAGTGGATGTAATTATTGTTGAATAAATACTTTTGAAGAATGTGTGATGGGAATTTGGATATTTTAATGATTTCAATGGCTTTCTTGTGAAAATTTATGTGGGAATGATGTTTGGTATGAAAATGGAACCAATGGAAGCAAAGATGCAAAATCTAAAATTCTGTCCAGTGAAATTCTATTCTGGGCAGTCCGTTTGTGTGAACGTTTTGAATGACTAAATGGTGTCTACAAATTCTGAAACTTTCCAGTCTTATAGTTCACATCTCAAGCTTCAAAATGAACATATAATTTGTTTCATTTCGTTTTGTGAACTAGGAGATATAACTGTTCAAAGTTTGGGATGGAAACTGAACTCTGTTTTGGGGCAGTGATGAGTTTTATGTAATTCTAGAATTGTGTGGTGATTTTTAGTAATGGCCAATATTTTTCCTATGAATAGAACTTAAATATCTTTCATTTGGCTTTGGAATCACCTCATTTTGAGTTTTCTAGAATTAGTTATGATTTTTCAAAGTTTGGGCAGAAAATCTGCCAGAAAATCCGAAAATGGGAATTATGACATCATCTCAATAAAAAGATGACATTAGCATGGAATTAAATATGTTCTCATCTTCTTCAGCTCTCATTTTCTGTCGTGAGTTTCAGCTGAAAGGAGAGAGAGACGTTTGAGAGCTCTTAGAGAGAGAAAGAGGAGAAATCTCACAAGGTAAGCCGATTTCTCCGACGATCTAGTTCCTAACGCGTATAACCTTGTTCCTAAGCTTCTCTTCTATGTTATTTAAGGTGTTGAGAAGCAAATTTGGTGTTCAAGAGGCTAGGGTTTTCAGCCAAGTCAAGGAGAAGCTATTAGGAGCTTGAGGTAACTTCCAAACTTTCGTATATTGCTTATTCTGGCTGTTGTGGGCAATTTAATCGGTGAAATTTCGCCGGATTGCCATTGGTTTTAAAGTTTGGAAATGATATGGCCTAGGGGTTATGCTACCCAAATTGGGTCTTAATGTTAGTTGTAACCTAATGTAATGGTTAATAAAGTGGTTAGGAGTAGAAAGGAACGCGTTTACGGAGCCGAAATCGTAAAACCCCGATTTTCCCTGGAGAACTCATAAATTTCGGCCAGCTCTAGAAATGGGTCTTAGAGTTGGATTTCCAATGATTTGATGGTTCCATTGAGTTCAGGAGCGAAAATTAGGTGGGGTTACAGTTGGTCACTTTTTCGGAAAAGGCCGAAAAAGCATAATTACGAAAACGCCCCTGAAACCCTCGAAGTAGGGCTGCCAAGGGTAAATTTGTAATTTTACATTGAATTTGATAATTCCGAGTCCGAAAATGGATTCCTTGGGCGGAAATATGTTAGGATAGCCCAGATTAGAATTTCGGGAAAAGTGCAACCGGACCGGGTACAGCGGGCCCGGGCCGGGTCCCCGGGGGCATTTTTGTAAATTTTCATTATAGACTCATATAACCCCAAGTAACACTATGGAAGTGTCTAAATGGTGCATTTGGAATTGTAGGATTCGATATTTGCCGCCCTCGGGAGCCAACTGCACCGAAGGACGTCAGGAAAGGACAATGTAGTGACTCTCTCTCTCTTATACTTTGTGTAATGCACTGTATGTGTGTTGTATAACTGTTTTATGATGATTTCTGATGCTGCTGCGGTTACAGCTGGTGATAGCTGTCGTTTACAGCGCAAGCTGTCGTTTACAGCGTAAGCTGTCATTATTGTGATTACAGCGTAAGCTGTCGTTATGTTGATTACAGCAAGAGCTGTCGTATTGTGAATACAGCCATGAGTGCTGTCGTTTGTGGTGAAAACCATGTATCTGTGAATTGCTGCTGCTGTTGCTGTTTGTGATTTATGTACATGCTTTGTGTTTATGCATTGTGTGAGTGGTTTGTTACTACTGAGATTCTCTCGAATCTCATTCTTTCCTATGACTAACATTTCAGACAGGGCGTGTGGCTCAAAGAAGAAGCGGCCAACCCGGAGCAATTAGGACCCTTAGGGGTATATAGTTGAATTGGAAACGTTGGTTATGTATTTTGAACTCGGGATTACTGTATATTCTGAATCAGGAACACTACATTCGATTTTGGTTGCGTAATCCCCTAGTGTATACTTATAAACCTTCAGGTTTTTATGCATAGAACCCGGGAGTTGCCGGGGATGCGGTTATACACTCTGATATGATTGAATGTATATTAACTGCACAGGTAATTATATTCGAATATTGAAATTGAGACTTGGATGGGAAAAAGAGTTTTGAAAGTTTTGTAAAAATTTTACTGTGAGACAGAAAGTTTAAAACGAGGTTAAAGCATCCAATGGTCTCTAATCCGATTTAAATATGTGTTATCGAATTATAATTACGTGTTTAAAGTCAGGGGGTTACACTCCTATATAGCGCAGGTACTCTTACACTATATTTAGATTGAGAGAAAATTAAGGGGGAAAGAATACTATGAAGGAAAACTTTCAAAAATAGTAAAAAAATTTTTACCATTTTTGGAAGTTAACCTTCTTAGTATTTTCTTCCCTCTATTTTTCTCTCACTTTTCACCCAATCCAAACATAGCGTTCATGAAACTTTCCAAACCCACCAAAAGCTATTTATCCATGATTTTAGAATTTGGAAAACATTACTTGAGGGCTGGACAAAGTGAATGGAGTGGGAGAGGTCAGTAGTTAGCAAAAGCAAGGATATGAGGTAAGAATACCTATGATTTTGGTATGGTTTTCTTAGAGTATGCTGAAGTATATTTAAGATAATGATACTGTCCTGTTCTGGACAGTAGAGAGATATGAATATTAGCTAATATCTTGGACATATATGAGGTGCTGAAACATCAATTTAAGGCAAAAAAAAAACCCTAATTATTAGAGAACAAACTTTAATCAAAGGACATCATGATAAGGGCAGGGCTCTAGGTCAAGAGGTTTAAAAGGAAGCTTTGTGAGTTTGGTAAAATGAAGTTCACCAATGATTTCATCTTTAAAAATTGTGTAGGTTAGGGCCAACAAATCAATTTAGAAGTTAAGGGAATGAAAATCCTAATTTTAATCAAAAAGGGAAGACCAATTTAACTAAGTAAGAGATTGTTAGTTTAAATGTCTTCGAATAGTAGGCTTATTTATTTCCCTTGCTATAAATAGTTTAGGGTCAACTAGGAAATCACGGCACGAATTTGGAGATAATCGACAGAGGCTTAAAAGGTTGAAAATTAAACTTGCTTGAAAACAACTAAATATCAAACCTTGCTTTTTCTGTGGTACACAAGTTTGTTTAATGGTTGTTTTTAGGGAGAATTACATTCAGGTCCCAAGGAAGAAGAGAAATGAAGAAATGGTCCCTATAGATTGCAAAATGAAAAAATGGTCCCATGGAGTTGTCAATACAGGCTCCTGAAGTTGTTAATGAGTTGTCAATACAGGCTCATGGAGTTGTTAATGGGACCATTTTTTCATTTTGCAATCTATAGGGACCATTTCTTCATTTTTTTCTTCTATGGGACCTAAGGGTAATTCTCCCATGTTTTTACTATGGCATTCTTTGCCATGCCATGAATGAAGGTGAATTATATTTGGGTTAATACAATGTTTAGCCCTTATAGTTTACTTTCATTTGATTTTGATCCCTTTTGTTTCAAATCATAGATTTTAATCCCTTAAGTTTCCTTCTGTTTAAAACGTTAGTCCCTGTAATTTAATAAGGACCTTAACAATGTTAAATACAATGATGTGGCACTAACACAGTTAATTATGCACAGATATTCCTTCCCCTTCTTCACAACGTTTCCCACTTCAACTATTACTTCTGAAGCTGCATTGTCCAGTTCGTGTGCTCTGTGAGACAACTTCATTAATTAGTAGTGTTCTAGATGAGCCACCTCTGAGAAGCTGCAAATAGATAATTCATTTCATCAGTACCCTCTCAGACTTACAAGGTGATCGTAGTAGCAAAGGTAGTATGAAAGAATTTAAAGCAAAGACCACGGGCATGGGTGTCCAACTCCGAGAACCTGCAAATAAATATTTTCACTCCACGTTGATGAAGACAATGATCTAACAGCCCGTTTAGTTGGAGGAAAATCTGAGGAGGGAAAGGAACTAAATTGATAGGGAGGGAAGGGATGTGAAGATTGTGAGGGGAGAGGGAAGACGGGTCCCCTGGATGATGGGTTGTTTGGTTCTAAGAAAATTGAGTGGAGGTAAAGTGGAAGTAAAAGTGAAATACCCAAGTTGCCCTTCATAGTAATGAATGAAAACTTAAAACAAAAAATGTGTTTGTTTTTAAACAAATAGAAGAAAAACAAGTGAACAAATGATTTTATGTGTCACTAAAGAGTGATAACATTATTTTATGTGTGTCACTGAAGTGAACAATTTGCACTCGGGTGATT
Source organism: Inga oerstediana (assembly GCA_963210345.1). NCBI lineage: Eukaryota > Viridiplantae > Streptophyta > Magnoliopsida > Fabales > Fabaceae > Inga > Inga oerstediana. The sequence goes on along the minus strand of OY723400.1, from coordinate 56,668,195 downwards.
TTTATGTTTTTACAAATTTCCATCATATTCTCCTTCCAATTAAGAAGAGGCATTTGAATGTCACTCGAGTGTCAATGTAGCCACCCAAGTGATTCATCATATTTTCTTTATCAAAATAGGTAGTTACCATCAGGTAACTCGTGAGGCTTGTGGCTATCACTCGAGTGTCATTCTATAACTCAAGTGATAGACATACTCAGGGAGTTACTATCAGGTAACTTGCAGATATCACTCTAGTGCACACTTGTCACTCGAAAGATATTTGTGCGTGTTGAGTCTCAGCTGGATCACTATCTAGTTACCCTATAGTAGGGTGACAACTTGAGTGCTTAGGGAGTTACTCGAGTGATATTGTGACTAACCCTTCCTCTGCATATTTGATTTTGGTTTCAATAGTCAGTTTGATTTTCTTTCATTTTGTTTCACATTTTGTATATTGTGTGCTTTGAAGGGTTTATTCTGTAGAACTAGTTGATACCCAAGAGGGGGTGAATTGCGTGTATAATAAAATCTTAAAATTTTTGAAAATCTTTGTACATCTTAGTGAAAATAATAAGTATGAAAATAATGACCCATAATGAAGTGTTAGAGTGATTAGAAGCAAAGAGTATGAATTACAGAATCATTCCAACGATTTTCTGAAATTTTGAGTTTTTTGGAGAACGAAGATGTTCGAATAAGTCTCTGAATCTAACAACCATAATTCTTTGGATATAACTTCACATTTGTCAAATGACCTATTATAAGAAAGCTCTTCTAATCTACATTCAAATACAAAATGAATAAGCTTCAAACTCATTATATTCTGAAAGTTATGATCCAAATACGGACTACTGTTCTGGATAGTGTTTGAAATCACGAGTGTCAACTTCTAGAAGGCATATCTCTTTGTATATAGATCCAAATATCACCTATGACCTATCCATGGAAAGCTCTTTAAGTCTAGTTTCATATGTTACTAATTTCATCTCAATCGGACATGTAGTTTGAGATTTATGTCTCAAATACTGAACTCATTTTGAAATATGACAGTGATTTGAATGTCATCTTCCAAAATTCATATCTCCTTTATCTGAGCTCTTTTTAACTTGATCTTGGTGTCAAAATTATGCATTGGAAGTCTATTTTCATATGAATGAAGTTTCACCTCAATTATAGTTGTGGTTTGGAAGATATGACAAAATTACTAAAGCTCTATCATGCTGAACAAAAACATAGTCAAGTGATAAATCGATTTGGTTTTTGGTAAATCGATTTATCTTTGATTTCTGAATGACATAAATCGATTTGCGTATGCTTTAAATCGATTTTCCTTTTTTTATAACATTTAGATGCCATGGTAAATAGATTTGAATGGTAGTAAATCGATTTACTTGAGTTTTGGAAACCATATAACCTTTGGCCAGATTTGTAAATCGATTTGCAACTTCCATAAATCGATTTACTTCACATTTGAAAATCAGATTTTATCAACACCCACCTCCAATTTTGGTTGCTTACAACTTCACGTCCACACTTCTAGCTTTGTCCCTCCTCCAACTGGCTTTTTTTGCTGAATAGGACGCCTCCGACAAGGATAAACTCAATCACTGCTTTTAAAAACGTTTTAAGGGGTAAATATGTAATTCATTTTTACTATTCATAGTGGGAACTTTAGATGACACCATATTTTGTGGGAACCATCTTCCCAATTTTAATTGAATTTTGGTGATGGTGGGAATTTGGGTTCCTAGGAAATTTGCCCGCCAAACACGTTTTTTGGTAGTGAACTTTGTTAAATTCCTTTTCGTTCCCTCTAGTTCGGTCAACTAAACGGGCTGTAAGTTACTTTGTAATTCATCTTTACTATTCATGGTGGGAACTTGAGATGACACCATTTTTTGTGGGAACCCATCTTCCCACTTTCAATTGAATTTTGGTGATGGCAGGAATCTGGGTTCCCAAGAAATTTGCCTGCAAACATGTTTTTTGGCAGGGAACTTTGTTAAGTTCCTTTCCCTTCCCTCTAGTTCAGTCAACCAAATGGGCCCTAAGTGATGGGCTCTAAATTACTTTGTAATTCATCTTTACTATTCATGGTGGGAACTTGAGATTGCACCATTTTTTGTGGGAACCCATCTTCCCACTTTCAATTGAATTTTGGTGATGGCAGGAATCTGGGTTCCCAGGAAATTTGCCTGCCAAACATGTTTTTTGGCAGGGAACTTTGTTAAGTTCCTTTCCCTTCCCTCTAGTTTAGTCAACCAAATGGGCCCTAAGTGATGGGCTCTAAGTTACTTTGTAATTCATCTTTACTATTCATAGTGGGAACTTGAGATGACACCATTTTTTGTGGGAACCCATCTTCCCGCTTTTAATTGAATTTTGGTGATGGTGGGAATTTGGGTTCCCAGGAAATTTGCCCACCAAACACGTTTTTTGGTAGGGAATTTTGTTAAGTTCCTTTCCCTTCCCTCCAATTCGGTCAACCAAACGGGCTCTAAGTGATGGAAAAATGCCCCCTCCCAGATGCGTCTTGTATGTCTTCTCTCGGTGATTCTTTTGTTTAAAAAAAATAATAAATTTATCACTTAGCCATGTAAAATATAAGAACCATTAGTTAGCTTACCCAGTCACCAAGCCACATCAGCATAATTGATGAAGTTAACGCTACCTCATCATATTTAACACCGTTAAATTCCTTATTAAACTATAGGGACTAATGTTTTAAAAAAAAATAAAACTTAAGGGACTAAAACCAAAACAAAGACAAACTATAAAGACTAAATATTATATTAACCCATTATATTTACTGTAAATGTGGTGCACATTTGAGTGCAATACTTTCATATATAAATTCAAGTGCTTTTAGGCCTTGAATGGGGAGTAGCCATCAACGTTTTAATGAACACACAATACTTTCACACACACACACACACACACACACACACACACACACACACAAACAGGTAAAACTGTAACGATCGCCATCTCAACACACACACACACACACACACACACACACACACACACACACACAAACAGGTAAAACTGTAACGATCGCCATCTCAACAACCAATAACTTTAGAAGAATAATAATAATTGAAAACGACTAACTCGTATAGAATGTAAACGGGCTCTTAGCATTATTGCCCACAACTAATAGATATTAGGGTTAAGGACTTAAGGGGCAATTTTAACCCGGATGTTTCAAAAAAGGAGCAATTTTACTTTAGTTATTATCCTAATTAATTTTGACTATTAGTTGATTAGATACACTGAGTTGATAGTCCACATATCATTCATGTCATTTTTGTTAAGCTGCAAAATTTCTCCAAAAGTCCATGTGTCATCTTCACTTTTTTTTTTTTTTGCAAAGTTAGATTTAAAATTTTTGAGGCAAATACATATTTTAACAAAAATGATGTGAATGATATCTAGACTGTAGCCCAGCATATTTGGTTAATCAATGGTCAAAATTAACTGAGATAACAGTCAAGAAAAATTACCCCATTTTTTAAACTTTCGAGGAAAAATGCTCCTAATAAAACTTCCAGAGCAAAAATACATCTTAATGAAAACTTCCAGCGCAAAATTAGTCCTTAACCCTATATTACAAGTTATGTGCCATGTTGTTTTCCAGCATCTTCGGACAAAAATGTATTCAACTGATAAAGCTCCCGGTTATATATATATATAGTTATATCTTATATACTTCCAAAGACCATAAACTACTAGAGCAACAGGTAAGTGATGGCCATTACATATTGCTTATCTTAAAATTTTTCGTTACACCTAGAAAGATTGGAAATTTATAATATCTATATAAGGTTTTCACACAACTTAAATGAATACAACAACAACAAAGCCTTTATTCCATTAGGTGGGGTCGGCTACGTGGATCGCATGACACCTTTGTGCTCTGTTGAAAACCATATCTTTAGGTATATTATTAATCAAAAGGTCTCTCTCTATGACCTCATTGAGTGTTCGTTTCGGTCTTCCGCGACCTCGTTTTACAGGACTCCATACTACTTGATCAATCATTCTCACCGGTACATTCAATGGCCTTCATTGAACATGTCCAAATCACCTCAAATGATTTTATACCATTTTTCTTTCAATAGATGCCACTCCAACTCGTTCACGTATATGATTATTATGAATCTTATCTTTTCTTGTATGACCACACATCCATCTCAACATCCTTATCTCAGCCACCCTCATTTTATGTTCATGTTGTCCCTTTTTGTGTGTTTAGATTAGCTTTTGAGAATAGTTTTTATGATTTGTGAGGTAAGTGTGTGAGAGGAGTTTTGTCTCGGGTTGCATAAACCTAGTTTGAAACCTAGGTTTGGAAACTTCCCAAACACCCACTTAAAGCTCAACACTCACTACCATATAGCATTGCTAGTCTTATAGCAGTATGGTAGAACTTCCCTTTTACCTTATTAGGTACTTTCCAATCACAAATAACTCTAGTAGCTTTTCTCCATTTATACCATCCAGCTTGAATTCTGTGATTAACATCTCCGTTAATTTCACCATCTTGTTGTATAATTAAGCCCAAATACCTAAATGTTGTCACTTGTGGAATGACTTGCCCTCCCATACTTGCAATGCATATATTCAGTTTTGCTCATACTCAGACGAAAACCCTTCACTTCCAAAGTCTGTCTCCATATCTCAAGTTTAGAATTAATTTCCTCATTGGATTCAACCAACAGAACTATATCATCCGCAAAAAGCATGCATTTAGGGATTTCCTCTTTTATAAGCTCAGTTAGAACATCTACCACTAGGTTAAATAAATAAGGGCTCAAAGTCGATCATTGATGTAGGTCAATCCTTATAGGAAAATCTTTTGTTACACCTCCAGGCATTCTAACATTGGTTGTAACCCCTTTATACATGTTCTGAATGGCTTTAATATATGCAATCTGCACCCCCTTCTTTTCCAAGGCTTTCCAAAGTACCTCTTTTGGCACACGGTCATATGCTTTTACCAAATCAATGAAAACTATATGCAAAACTCTTCCTTTGCTCCTATATTTTTCCATTAGCCCCTTAATAAATAAATCGCTTCTGTTGTAGACCTTCCTGGCATGAATCCAAATTGGTTTTCAGCAATATTAGTCTCTAACCTCAACCTGTGTTCAATCACATTTTCCCACAATTTCATTGTATGACACATAAACTTGATTCCTCTATAGTTTGCACAATTTTGAATATCTCCTTTATTCTTATAAATAGGAATCAAAGTGCTTTTCTTCCACTCATCCGGCATTTTCTTAAATCGTAAAATCTCATTAAATAATTTTGTGAGCCACAACACACCCTCTTCACCCAAACATTTCCAAACTTCAATAGGAATACCATTAGGTCCAATAGCTTTACCATTTTCCATTTTCTTAAGAGCTTCCTTAACCTCACCAACTCGAATCCTATGGTAAAATGACAAATTAAGATCACCTTCTAGAGTTGTCAAATCTTCCCAATCACAAGACGGCCCTCCCCCTCCATCATTGAACAACTTATAAAAGTAGGCTTCCTTCCTATTCTTAATATCTCCATCAGTAACCAAAACGTTGCCTTTTTCATCCTTTATACATCTTACTTGGTCCAAGTCTCTCGATTTTCTCTCCTTGTTCTTTGCGATCTTATAGATCTTTTGATCTGCCGCCTTTGTCCCTAACTCTTTATAAAACTCCTCATATGCTTTATTCCGAGCTTCACTCACTGTCTTCTTAGCTTCCTTTTTAGCCAAACAATGCCTTTCCCAATTTTCAACATTACTACACAAGTGTATTGCTTTAAAACAATCTTTCTTATGCTTGGCTTTCTCTTTAACAGTCTTATCCCACCACCAAGTCTCCTTATCTTGCCAACCAAAACCTTTTGATTCTCCCAAAATTGTTTTAGCAACTTTCTTCACCTTTTTAGACATATTCTCCCATATGATATTAGCACTTCCTTGTAACTCCCACTCCTCCTCCTCCAAAAGAGTTTTCCGAAAAATCTCCTACTTCTCCCCCTTAAATTGCCAACACCTGACCCTTGGATTTAAAACTTGTCGACGCTTTTGTTTTACACACTTAATATTCACATCAAGGACCAAAACCCGATGTTGTGTTGTCACACCATCCCCAGGGATAACTTTACAGTTAGTACAAAGTCTTCTATCAGAATTTCTTACCAAAAAGAAGTCAATCTGTGTATTGGCAGCTCCGCTCTTGTATCTAATTAAATGCTCCTCCCTCTTCTTAAAGCAAGTGTTAACAATCTTGAGGTTATACGCGAGTAAGAAATCAATAATAGATTGACCATCGTTACTGAGCACCCCAAATCCAAAACCCCCATGAGCCCTTGCATGAGGTCCTGCCTCCTTACCAACATGTCCATTAAGATCTCCTCCAATAAAAATCTTTTCGGTCAGTGGAATACTCTGAATTAGCCCCTCCATATCTTCCCAAAACTTTTCCTTACGATGTGGTTCTACCACTACTTGAGGTGCATATGCACTGATAATGTTTATAATATTCTTCCCAACAATCATTTTTAAGGAAATGATTCTATCCTCAACCCTCTTAACTTCCATCACATTCTTTCTCCATTCATTATCAGCGATGATACTAACACCATTCCTTCCATTAACCTTTCCTGTGTACCAAAGCTTAAAACCATTAATTTCCCGAAACCTTTCTTCTACCCATTTAGTTTCCTGAAGGCATAAAATATCAATCTTTCGATAATTCATTACGCCCACCACCTCCATAGATTTGGTATTCAGAGTTCCAACATTCCAAGTGCCAAATATAATTTTGCTCTCATGAACTAGCTTCTTTAGCAACCTCCATTCAGAAGAGAGCGATAGCCCTTGCTCATTTAATACTACATCCGGGCGACGATGCATCGGCTCTCACTCACTTCTCACTGTACTTGAGCCATTTAGCGCGTTACATACAGAAAACAACCTAGCATTAGCACAATTTCTTCGTTGATCCATGTTCATAAGAGATTCAACAGGGTTTTACGTTGGCTGTCGGGGCCTAACACAACTCTCCTCCTTTACCCGGGCTTGGGACCGGCTATAAACATAGGGGGAGTTACACAACTTAAATGAATAAAAGACAAATACCTCTTTCAAATAACTGTCCACAGCATCATCATGGATCAACAACAAAATCAAACAGTTATCTAATTGTCATCACAGCAACTCCATGCTTTCTGAAGAAAGCCTGAGAACCAACGACATAATTACGACTTTTTCCTTATCATCCCCACAAAAGATGGGTATATTAAGAGAAGAGTGTAACCTATATTAGCTAGAACTTACAGATATATGAACAGAATCTTCACGTAGAAAATCAAGGGCATGAGGGTGGTCAAGATCAACAGCTTGAGAAACGTCAATAATATAGAGGTGACCCTCCCAAATGGAGAGGAAAAGAATTAATTTTTGACAAACATACATGAAGAGGGTCAAATGTTTACCGGGAAGATGTTTACCTCAAAATAAAGTATATTATATTTACTGAGGTCTCTATGCACCAGTTTGCACTTTTGATACAACATGAGCATAGCAATAATTATCCGAATCCATACAATCATATTAGTTCAATACAGCTCAGAAACTTTTTCGATGACTTATTTTTATTTTAAAGGGTTTTTTTTTTTTTTTTTTTTGTGAGGGGAGGAGGCATTATCCATTAGAGTTGCCAGAGATTATAGCAAAGTTATTGTTGAACTCGTATCCGTTTCCTTGAGCTTCAGCTATTGAGTTGAAAGGTTCACGGCATGGTCTCAAAGCCCCTTTGACTAAGTGATCAACATTCCTATCCTTGTCACCTTATTCTCTTAAACAAATTAAGCATTAGAACAGAATATAGTGGACATGTTCTTTGTCCTTACTTGAAGCCCTCATTGGTATTCTCTAGAGTAATAAAGTTATTCATGGGCTCTCATTTAATAATTTAAACTCGGGGGCTGAAATTGTCTTTGACAAGTTTTTCCATTAAGGATCCCTAGATTAACCTTCAAAGAGACAGGCCTTGGGATAACTAGTTAAGAAGCTTATATTAAAGCAACCCAACTGTATCCATTCAAGAGACTAACTAAGAGTACAGTTCTAGCACTGTAAACATGATATGATATGACAAAGGCTATGTTTGGCTGTAAATGAAAAGGGCATGTGAAAAATGAGAAGTGAAAAAAAAAAGAAAATATAAATCGATTCTATCTCTATCAAATCTTTTTTTCTTTTCCATTTGCCCATTTTCACCTAACCATAAATTGGAGAATTCATTTGACATGCCTCAACATAGCCTTCATGAAGCTTGTCCAGTGATAAAGCTACATCTTTAAGATGAGGTGCAGCCCAACCCTGACTTTCCCGTGGCATTCAACATAGACACAGCTTCAACAAAAAGAAACTAAAGAAGTTACTCATTTCCTACAGCTAGACACTAGTTTTAGAATGCATTACCATAATAAGGTCATATGCGATATTGAAAGAAATTATAATCTTTACAGCATATTTGATTGAGGATAACCATAAGAAGCTCACAATGCTCTATTAAGTAAAATAAGTAGAAAACTACTCTCTCCGGTCCTAAATATAAGATAAAGTTGACTTTTTTGGAAAAATTAAGGAAGTTAATTAAATTACTCTAGAGTATTTTTATTTTTATTTTTTTCTCCAAACTAATTAGTTTGACTAATAAACTAATATATAATTTAAGGATACACAATATATGATATGATTAAAGCAATACCTATTAAATTCCATGACCAAAACATGCGTTCTTAAGTGATAAGGTGTTGGGCACCTAAGTCCAGCTTCCTTTAGCCTGCAGACAAAATCGACAGAGAAAAAGAAAGACCCAAGTTGGTCTTACTATGGAATTAAACATATTCCTTTCTTAATATATGGATTGAAACAAGCAAGACCAAGCCAGTACCCATGAAGAATACTAAACGAAGTTCTCTAAACTGAAGTAAAGCTTAAAAGGGAATGATAGAAAATGGATGAATAATTTGGAGTAAACATTGTTTTGATTACTGAAATATACAAACATTTTCAATGTGTACCTTATTTCCCATAATTCTCAGTTTAGAAATTTAACTTGCACACTTTTCACCAATTTAATCCTTTTGTCAACTCAATAATTACTGGTGACATGATCTGCTTCCAACATAACAATTAAAGGCCTTTTACCATACCAGGAAGGATTCATAAACAACTTTCTCAATTAAGAAAAAGCCATTATAGAACTCAGTTGGCTCTGACTGCACTTTAATTCACATTCAATAAATAAAATTTTTTACAAGGGGAAAAACATACCAGAGGCCACGTACGAATTGGAATACATCATATGAACTGGAATTTGCAATAAATGATTTATTCGCTTCTTACCAAGTACTTAAAGCTGATTTAGGCGAGAGAAGACCTCTGATAATACAATGATTTGGCTTCCAAGCTATGTTAAGCAGCTCATTCAGATTTTCATCATAATATTTCTCAGTAAGAACAGTTCAGATCAGAAAATAAGTCACCACCGTGACAAACTGATTAGGCTAAGATGGGTAGGCTCAGAATCTCACGGTGCCGGATCTTAAAATTGTCCCACAAATGAAATCAATTTATAAGCATATCGTTCAATTTACCTTTTGCTCTCTCTAACTATCAATAAAACAAGTATCATGAGAATTTTTAGAGCTATCTATTTCTATGGAACTGCTACCCGAAGGTTTCTGAACATTGCCCTCTTCCATTATTCCTCTCATTCTAATAACATCTTCCCATCTATCTGAGCCAGCACAAGTATTAGAAGATAGTACATAGTTACCACTGTCAGAAGGGTCCACTTCATGAATCTTCTTGGAGGCAATCGCAGCCATGGGCACATTTCTATGAAGCTTAGAAGCACTCAGTAATATCCTCCACACTACAACATCTGGAACTATTGGCATTTGTTTGATGAACTCGCATGCCCTTTCTAAATTGCCAGAGCGACTTAGAAGATCCACAACACATCCATAATGTTTCATTTCAGGTTTCAGTCCATAAAACCTTTCCATGCTTTCAAAATATTCCAATCCTTTACCAATCAATCCTGCATGAGCACATGCTAGCAAAATGCCAACAAATACCCCATCAGAAGGCGGAACACCTTCACTCAACATTTGTGAAAAAAGCTCAAGAGCAGAATCTGCAAAACCATCGACACACTATCTTTGATCCTCATCTCTTTAAACACCTCCAATGCTTTCACCACCACTCCTCATTTTCAATACATATCGATCAAGGCATTTCCAACATAAACTTCAGCTTTTAAATCATACTTGCGTATATAGTCATGAACTACTACTCCAACATCCAGTGACCCTAGATGGGCACAAGCAGAAAGCTCGCTAGCAGCAGTAATTTCATCTGGCTTCACCTCAGCAGCCATAATTTCTTTAAAAAGTTTAATTGCCTCTGTAAATTGGTTGGCTTGGGAGTAACCTGTGATCATAGAAGTCCATGAGATCACATCTCTCTGTGGCATCTCATCGAACAACTTCTGAGCAGCTACTAAGTTTCCCACTTTTCCATAACCCTTAATTAACGCATTCGAAGAAACTGTATCTTTATGCTTCATTCGATCAAATATTTCTTGGGCAAAATCAATCATACACCGTCGTCCGTACATATCTATCAGGGTGGTCCCCAGATAGAGATCAATTGACTTGTGATTGTTCTCAATGTACTCAACCATTGAGACGGCAAAATCCCACTCACCCAAAACAGAGCATGCCAAAAGAGCCTTCATTATTGTGACTGCATCAGCCTTTACATTTGTCGTCTGCAATGCCTCAAAAATACCCAAAACCTCTTTACATTTACTGCATTGGAAGAGCAAATCTCTATTCTCAAAAATACCCACATATCAAAGAATTCCAAGAAACCAAATCTCTATTCTCCATTTCATCAAACAACTTCTGTGCAAGACTCAAATCAGTAATCACCACAAGAAGCGTACATATGAATCAAGGCATTAGAAACATGAAGATAAGACACAAATCCAAGCTTGAAAGAGTGGGAATGAACTAATTTACCATATAAAACATCAGAAACTCTAGCACAAGCCTTGAAAATATAAATGAGAATCAAATTATTACCATGAAGCCCTCGGTGATACATAAGGTTATGCATACGAATTGCTTCCTTTGGAAGAGCACTGTGTGACCAGCGCCGGATCATGAGATTCCAAAGAGATAAATTGGGGTGGTTGATTTGGTCAAAAGCAAATTGGGCTCTGAGTAAATTTGCAGGGATAGTGCACACCATTTAATAATTTCGAACATGGAGGAAGGGTCTGTGTGAAGGTGCTTTCTGATAAGGTAGCCATGGAGTTCTTTGACAGAGTTGACCGGTCGGGTGTTCACAGTGGAGTTGCCGAAGCGGCCAGCGATGGGCATTACATTTGTGAGCCTCATTGGCAATTCTAGCAGGAAGCAGCCTCCGCCATGTTCATCCCAAGCTTCAGAATTAATACGGAAGCCGATGCTCTCAGTGACCCATATTCTTGGAATCTTAGTATCCCTCATAAGCTCATCTAAACCATTGATTTTATTAAATCATGGCCATCCACTTTGATAATTTTAAAAGACATTAAGACCCCTCAAATGGGTCGAGATTCTGCAACTTTTTGTATTCTTCGCTCCCCATATCCAGAAATCACCAACTGAACTTGTTATGTTTTCTGCAAGGATAAGATTTTCCTCCTCTCAGAGATGCCATGATCAAAGTTTGATCAGAATTAATTCACATGCAAGCTTTGAACGAATGCATTTACGAAGCTTTATAATTTTCTCATGCTAAATGTAAGAGCTTAATCCATCTGCCTCTTAAATTTATAATTTTTTCTTAAATTATTCATGCTAATTGTATATTTTAAAGGGGTTTCATAAAAGAGAATAATAATTAAAAAGAGTATTTTAACAAGGTAATCAATGTGTCTGAGAAAGTAATCTTATCTTTACAACCTACTTCCTATGAATACCCCATTACATTAACAGTACGTAGCAGCATATATTAATATACTCTTTTTTATATATAATAATATAATTTTTGTTTTCCAAAAAATTTTTGTAATCATAAAGATAAGTTACATTGGAAAAATTTGTGTAACATATATTGAGTGTTTTATGTCAAATATATCCTCCATCTCAATTATTAATGAGGAGATAGAGGATATATATATATATCTCTTGCACACCAGAGTCAAGTTGTTTAGATGTTGGCAAAAAAAAAAAAAAGTTTTTTTGATTGGTTTGCCACATTATCAACATCCATTTCAGTAGCTTTGTAAACATTCTTTCTTTTATTCTCCTCACTTGAAGGCATCTTTTATTTTCACAATTTATACCGCAAACAAAAATTCCTTTCAACAAGAACAACAAGCAATCAATCAATCCCGCCAGCAAAAAAATTCATTCGGAAAAGAATTTTCTTTGGCGTTCAGTATTTTAGTGTGTTTCCCATTGGAAAAGAATAGTGGGAAACAGAATTAATTTTTTTTTACCAAAAAAATAATTCAAATTGATTTTTTTAATAAAAAGACAATTTTTTATTTTTTTTTTAATTTTTTAGGTTAAGTTATTTTCTTATTGGAGACAACCCTATTTGAGGTACTTTGAACACTAAATATAAACACCTCTCTCCATATTTAAACATTCACTTGCCATATTATGAGACACTAATCATTTCACTAGACCCGACCCGACCCACCACGTTAGTAAAGATAATTCATCAAAACAAGGTGAAATGATACACATAAATTGTGTCTCTATTCATTAAAAGATAAACCCAATATATCACGAGGAGACCCAATCCACACAAAGCAAAACAAAAAAACATACAATTATTGAAACACTTGCAAACATTAGACAATCACAACAAAACGAAAACAAGGACAAAATACTAGGAGCCATTTTACTACTACATTTTAAACATTGCTAAAAATGAGCTGAGGTAGCGGGGAAGAGCTACTTTAGAAGTATAAAGAGGGCATAGCTATAAAAATCTAGATGAGCCACTAGGATAAAGGGCTTGAATATGCAAAGGACATTGAGAAAACAATAGTAGAAAAAATCTAGAGGCAGGGTGTAACACCTCATTAGAATCAGCATAATCTATGTACTTAACTTTCAATCCATTAAACAACACTTACAGGTTTAAAGATTCTGTCCTAAATAAATAAAAGCCAAACATACTCACAGAATAATTTCAAATATCAACTTAAATGTTTAGTTTCAAATAAACATTTACTAACCAAAAGGTTTTATAAGTAAAAATAATCCGTTATGACAAATAAATATATATTGATATAAATGAGCTTGACAAGAGCCCTTGTTCCCTTGATGCTTTCCCTTGACTCCTATTTGATCTCTCTTGATTATTTTGGGTTAAGGTGCAGATGTAACAATAAAATTTTAAGGAAAGAACGCTTGTCACAATTATGTTTTAAAGGGAGCAAAAATACACATAAAGAATTAAAACTGGAGCATTCACCACAAACCCATTAACTTGGTCCTCATTGACTATTAGGGAGAAAGAAGTTTGACTTGAAGTAGTGATGTGCCGGAGACTAAATGCTTATGTGGCAACATGTGTAAGGGCTAGATGAATATATATTTTTACCTTATTGGGACAATTTATGTAGTTAATGGTTATTTTTTTAAAAAAAAGAATGCACGTATTGGGAGAATAAGAAAAGCGTTGGGACAGAGGGAAGTCCTGAAATTGGAGTTCGCTGACAATGACGAAGAGGGAACAAGACATGGTGGAAGCAAAAAGGTGAGATTCATTTAGGGATTTAGAGTGGGATAGTGACAAAGTGAGAAAGCAAGAGCTAGGTGAAGGACGAAAGGATGAATGGGGCTCATGTGTGTAGAGATTCTTCTAGGGTTTTGAAGAAAGGGACAAGAGAATCTTCAACAGGTAACCTTTGATCAGAACAACTACTATTCATCCCCACCTCTTCAAAGTAAGCTTTCGTCACTGTTGTTAGATATGAGTAGTTTTGATGATGTAAAATATAAATGTTAAATGATAAGAGCAAAAAGTTTATATAATACTTTGACTAATTACTGTGTTTAATGTTGCATACCTTGTAGATTAGTCAAGCAAAGATTGAAGATAATCAAGAAAATAAAGAATTTGTCTTATTGGGTTATGGAGAATGATCATCAAGAAGGAAATCAAGAAGAAAGATTTTGAGGAAAGAAGAAATTACAAGATCTAGTGAGAATATCAAGATTCAAGCTATTAGAAGTGATACTGGAGGTTTCTATGATGATACCGGAGGCTTCTATAATCAAATGATGGTTGGAATAGGTTAATACGAAGCTAAGATGACTTATATATGAGTTATGACACTTCTAAAGGAGTTTTACTCGAGTGTGAGCTCAACACTCGAGTGCCAGAGGTGTTGTCCTCGAGCACGGGATGAACACACTCGAGTGTCGGGGCTACTCTGTTTTACGTTCAGCTTGATAGAGGTCTGGTATTTTGACCATATCTCTCAAACCGCACATCGGATTGACCCGAAACTGGTGGCATATGAAAGAAGACTCACAACACGAAACATTTACACCAAGATCGTATTTAAAGAAGCTTAGATGAAGGAGATATGATCCATGGAAGTTGATAGTGAAATCACCGTCACCTTTCAACACAGGTTCGGTATTTTGAGCATAACTCAAAAACGACGACACATCGGATTGAGACAAAACCAGTGCCATATGAAACTAGACTCAAATATCTTTCCATGGATAGGTAATGTGCCTAATTTGAACTTATATTCTAGGAGCTATGCCTTCTGGACGTTGACGCTTGTGCAGTCTAGTGCGATAGACACTCTTTCGATCATAACTTGCAGAATACAAGGAGTTTGGAGTTGATTCTTCTTGCATTGGAATGCATATGACAAGAGCTTTCTTATGATACATCATTTTTCATATTTAGAATCAAATAAATAAATTGAGTTTGACATGGCCCCACATCAACCGTGTGTCCAAAAACGCACTCTTGAAAAATTTCATGCGAAAATAGGGGCTGGCTACAGCCAAAAAGACCTCTGGCTGCGGCCAGAAACAGCACAGAAAGTTTCTTGTTGCAGCCAAGAATTTTCTGGCTGCGGCCATAAGCAGCGCAGAAAGTTTCTGGCTGAGGCCAGGAAAGTTCTGTTTCTTGGCTGAACTTCAAAAAATCATAACTAATTCTAGAAAAATCGAAATGAGGTGATTCCAAGTCCAAATGAAAGGTATTTAAGTCCTCTTCATAGGAAAAATATGGGACATTACTGAAAATCACCACAAAAATACAGATTTCAAGAAAAGTCCACCTTGCTTCAGAATTGATCCTAGATTTAACATCAGACCTTGGACAGTCATAACTCCTAGCATACCAAACGAAATGACACAAAACATATGTCCATTTTGAAGCTTGAGATATGAACTTTAAGACTGGAAAGTTTAATAATTTTCCAACACCATGTACTATTTTAAAACGTCCATGTAAATCCACTGACAGAACAGAGCTTTTCACTAATCAAAACTTGCCACTTTTAAAACTAAGTTTCCAATGGTTCAAAATTCATATTCAACACTTCTCCCACACAATTTTCCACAAAGAACACAATGGCAATCTCAAAATGATCAAAATCATTCTCCTTTATCATGCTTTGGTTTTGGGCAACACAAACATCAAAATTCCAATCTCATCTAAACATCAAATTTCAATCACCAATCAATCTATCTATCCTAAACTCATTCCAAAATACCATTCTCATGCCAAAACATACAAAATGAATAGTGGCACTCATTTTTGGATTCAAGGCCAAATTTCCAGAAATTACAAACTAATCCATTTGACACAAAACATATATAGATAGATAGGTTTCACTCACCTTATCAACTTTTTCAAAGGGAGTTCTTGATTCACCACTTCCCAAAATTTCGTGTGGCCACAAATCAACACCAATGGGCACACTATAAACACCAAAATGAAGCTCTCATTCCATGGAACAACATTAATGAATCAAGTTTAGGCAATGTGGTCCAATTTCTCACCTTAATCACCAGTTTTTTTCCCTCTTTCTTGCCCACTAAGGTTGCCAAAAATGGAGGAAAGGGAAGGAGAGAGAACGAGAGAGAGAAGAGCGAAGAGTGATGAAGGAAATATGATTTCCTACTCCCTCCAATGTCCAGCCAAAAAGCAAGGGAAGAAGAGAGAGAAAATATTGTTTTCAAATACCAATTGACTTTTCCAAGCCTTCTCTCCTCTTGCCAAGTGTCAGCCTCTTATTGGTTCTCATAAAACAAGCACCCAATTAACCACTTTAATCCCTCCATTAGCCATTTTAATCACACATCTCATTTTCTCTTAGTTAGCAATTAATTTCCCCATTAATCACCAACTAATTGCCCAACAATTTCATTCTTTCAATTTCCACTAATCATGGCATATTAATTAATATTACCACCAAACACATAATTATTCCACTTTAATTCAATAACTATCCTTAATAATTATCATTAGCCCTTAATTCAAATTTGGCAGATTTTAAGATTAAAATTGACCCTGTTCCATTGAATAAATTAATAATGTGTAGCATTCATGGTAATGTTATTACACTTGTAATTGGATGACTAATTCTTTTCTTCATTAGACATAGAATTGTGCATTGTGACACTTTGCTCAATGGAAAGGGATTCTTGAGAAGATTGGGTTTCAGTTTCAAGGTTGATGATAAAGTAAGGGCAGTGATATCTGGGGACGGAGATCTTCTATCTAGTCTTGAATCAGAAAATGACCCTTTTGGATCTCTTGGTTTTGATTCCTTAGCTTACCTACTCCAGCAACCAGGTAATATACAATGTGCCTATAAATTAAGAGAATATGTTTTTTTGGCTAACAAGAGAATATGGTTTTATTATAATCCTGAGGAATCATTTCCCAAAAACTAGTACTTGTGGGTTTAGAAAGTTAGAAGACCAAATTATAGAAACTTGAGAAAGTTCATGATTTTGATCTTGGATTATTCATTTATCTCTCCATACTGTTCAATGCTTGCTTATTCTGATACAATATGAGCATGATGCCTTACCATAAATAGAAGTTGTAGAACTAGAATTATTGCTTGTCCCTAGGCTTTTCGTTTATCAAATCAGATATATTGAGCTTGTAGTTGGAGAATGATATTAAGTGATTTTTATCAATTTAGTTGAGCTTCAAATTATGATGTTATGAAAGTTGATTTAAATTTGCCTAATTTACTGAACAAATTTTAATTGCAAACTCTAATATCCCAATTTTTGATTAAGGGCTAGTAACAATTATTATGGATAATTATGAGTTTAAATTGGAATAATTATGTGTTTTATGGCAATATTAATTAATATGCCATAATTATTGAAAATTGGAAGAATGGAATTATTGGCCATAAGTTAGTGATTAAGAGAGAGATTAATTACTAGCTAAGGGAAAAATGAGTGTTGTAATTAAACGGCTAATAGAGGGATTAAGTTGCTAATTGGGTGTTTAACTTTATAAGAGCCAATGATGGTGTGACATGTGGCAAAAATAGATGAAGCAAGAGAGTGAGAAAGTCAAATTGAGTTTTATATTATTTTCTCTCTCCTTCTTCTCCCTCATTTCGGTTGAATAGGTGTGGGTAGGGGGAAATGATGATTGCTTCTTCTTCCTCACTCCTCATCCCTCTCTCACTACTACAAAAAGGTTGAAAGGTGGTGCACATTTTGTAGCCCTTCTTTAAAGAAGTGCCACAGCTGCTTTTTTTTTTCTTTTTCTATATATATATATATATATATTTAAAATTTTGGGTACCAACTGTGGCGCCTAGTAGGATAGGAGCCACAGTTGGCAGGGCCAAGTGTGGCGCCTGCCTATGCAGGCGCCATACTTGGTGCTGCATACGCAGCTATGGCGCCTGGCCCCCCAAGCTCCACACCTGCCAAAGGGCCAAGTGTGGCGCCTGCCACACTTGGCCCTGCATACGCAGCTGTGGCGCTTGGCCCTGCCTTTTGGTAGGCGCCACACTTGCTATTAATTAAAAAAATTTTTTTTTAACAAAGGATAATGTAATCCATTCTAACCAATAGCAACTCCCCCGCCCCAACACTTATCTCTCAATTTTCACTTCCTGCTCAGTGGTCCCGCGTCCTCATTCTTTCTCTTTTTGACTACTACTCAACTTTAATTATTCAACTACCCTCTCCTCCATTAAACTACTTTATCTTTCTCAAGATCGTGGTATCTGTCGCCCCCTCCCTCCATTTCCTATCCTCTTCACACTAAAATACACACCCACATGCTCACACGTCCTCATCAGCGAATCTATACTTTGTTTTAATTTGTTCCAACTGCCATCCATCCCTACTCCTGTCCCTTCCCTTGTCTTTGTGTCTTCTGCTTTTGGTCCCCACTCCATCCAGTTGGTCCCAACTGCTCAAATTTCCTCCTCCTCCTCACTCAAGATTGCGTCACAAACGGGCAACGTGGTCCCCCACTGCACTGCACTGATCAATTAACCTGTAAGTTCAACGTGCTTTCTTTTTTTATTTTTTTTTCAGGTTGATCTGCTTTCTTTTTGTTATCACGCACGTTAGATCAGAAATATTTTTGGTTTAATTTAAGCAAATTAGTTAATTTGTATATCAATCCCATTATATTGTTGTGAGCTATAATATATTTTTAGATATGAGGTATATACTTTTAGTTCTTTAATTTTATAATTTTAATACCGTTAATATTATTAACGAAAAATATTGGTGTAGTAAATTCAAGTAATGATTGTGTAACTAACATAGTATATTTTAATTTTAATTTTTTAATATAATATATTTAAATTATTAAACTAAAATAAACTAATAAATCCCTGTAAATAAAATTAGAGTTTTTATATAAAAGCCCAAATAGTGATGTTGACCAAACTGAGGACATATATGCTTTCCGAGAACCTTATGTACTTGAACCATACTTTCCGTGATGTCCAGAACGCTTATTCTCGGCCAATGATAATAGTCTTGAATCTTGAATCTTTTGTTCTCAGCTGGAGCCTGGAGGTGGGGTTGAAGGTTTGGATGAATCTTGCTTCAATCTCATTCTTAGAATATATATATATATATATATATATATCAATGCATATATTTTGTATAGAAAATATTTCAAAAAGTATTTGGTGCTTTAAGGAAAATTCGTTTAAGAAAAATCCATGGATAATTTGAAAATTATAAGAAAAAAAAGATGCTCTAGATTTGGTTTACTGGAATGGACTAACATCTTATAATATGTGGAATCTATGCTGTGATAGGTACACACATCTAGTATGCGTGCAATTCAAAGATTAAATGAATAAATTATATTAATGATTTTAAAAAATAACAATAAAATTTTTAGAAAATTGACTCGACCTCCATGTAATTCCTATTTTCAAAGTTAGCTGTAACGCTAGAGAAGTGCTACATATCTGGACACCATTAAAAGAAGCTGTGGTGTTGGTAAGCGCCACAGCATTATAATTTTTTTTAAAAAAAATACCATCCTGTGGCGCTTGGGGGGCTAAGCGCCACAGGAGACCCCCTCCTGTGGCGCTTGGTGGGCCAAGTGCCACAGGAGACCCCCCTCTTGTGGCACTTGCCCCACCAAGTGCCACAGGAGGGTATTTTTTTTAAAAAAAATTATAATGCTGTGGCGCTTACCAGTGCCACAACTTCTTTTAGTGGCGTCCAGATATGTAGCACTTCTCTAGCGCCGCAGCTAATCAATTTATAAGCGCCACAGCTTTGCTTTTTTGTAGTAGTGTCTTCTCTCTCCAAAAACGTCAGCCATTGTTGGGCAAGAAAGAGAAAGAAAGAGCTTGAGAAAAAGGTAAGTAAATGGCCTCCATTGCTCATGTTCTCTTCTTAAATTTTGTTCCTTGGAGTGAGAGCTTCATTTCCATATTTTTACTTTGGACATTGGTGTTGGTTTGTGACCACACGAAATTTTGGAGATTGGTGAATCAAGAAGTCTCTTTGGCAAAGTGAAAGAGGTAAGTGAGACTAATCTATCTATCTAAGTTTTATGTCAAATGGTTTAGTTTGAAATTTCTGGAAATTTTGGCCTTTAATCCGAAAATGATGACCACTGGGCTTTTGGCATAGTAATAATATGTTGGGAATGTATATGGATAGATAGGATTGATTGGGAGTTGAAGGATTGAGTTTAGTTATTTTGGAAAATTGGTGATTTGTGTTGCCTAAAACCAAAGCATGATAATGGAGTAGGATTTGGATAATTCTAATGATTCCATTGTATTCCTTGGATGTTTTTGTGTGGGAGTAGCTTTGGTAGAGGTTTTGGGTCTATTGGAACCATTTGGGCAATGGTTAGGAGATATGGTCAGTTTTGCTGCGTTTTATGGTTTCTGATAGAATCACTTGAGTGATCTGGGGCTCACTCAAGTGTAGGATTAATAACACTTGAGTGGTGATGGGTTCCACTTGAGTGCAGTAGTGCAAACTTCATTTCCTGCTCTCTGTGTTCTTGTTGCACTCCCGTGGTCAAAGGCAAGTGTTGCCTCATTTGCCAGTGTGGTAGGACATCACTCGAGTGAGCTTCCTATCACTCGATTGTAGGTGTATTTGACACCAAGGACTTGCCTCTCGGGTTGTCACTTGTGGTTCTGGTGCAAGAGTGTGCCTTCTCACTTGTGGGTATGTGGTATTCACTCTAGTGCAACGGGCTATGCTCGAGTCCTCTTGATCCTTGAAAACTCTTGTGCTCTCGGGTGAGTACTTCTTGAAATTCACTTTTGGGGACTCGGGTAAGCATCTGGCTTTCACTCGAGTGAGGTGTGTTGTGCTTAAGTGCAGTGAGCCATTTTGGCTATTGCCATTCCTTTATGCTCTCGGGTGTTCACTCTCTGTCTTTCACTTTCTGATACCCGAGTACTGACCGTACCATCACTCGAGTGAGGCCATCTTCACTCGAGTGTCTCAGTGAGAAATATTAGTTCTGAGCTTTCAAAAGGGGATCTTTGGGGGATAGTCTCCCAATCCCTTAGGGCTATGGTTAGAGGTATTCTAGAGTACTAAAAGAGCAATAATGATAACCAATTAAGTATTAAGAAGTTATTGAGAATTGGAATAGAGAAATAACTCTCTGTCACTTATTATAATTATAGGATAAGATATTTGCCCTCCTCGGGAGTGACTAGTACCAGAGCATGCACGGAAGGACTCAGGTAGTGACTCTTCTCTCATGTTGTGTATGATGTTTTGGTATGCAGGACTTGTCATTGTGTTGAGTGAAATGTATGTGCCATGGTCCATTACAACGAGAGCCTTTTAGGGAATGACAGTGGTCATTTCTAGTTCGGCCGTTGAACTGCCGTTGTAATCAACATGGATCATTGTGAATCCCACCCGTGGGGGCGGCATTTGTGAACCCAGTTATGGGCTGTGTGTATATCTTGCCAGTGTGGCTTGCGTTATAAAATGCTTTATATGAATCCTAGCTGTGGTGAAATATATTGTGTGGATTGTGATTGTGCAATGCAGCGTGAGCAAGTGTAAAGGTAACATGAGTCATACCTGCCTTTGCGGTTGTAACTCCCGTTGTAGTTGCAATGTGTGTGTGATGATTTGCTTTCATGCCTTATTGTTGTGCATATTATGAGTGATTTGACACTACGGGGATTCCTTAAAATCTCACTCTCCCAAAACAATTTTAGACCGGGTAAAAGAATTGAAGGGAAAACGGGTGACGAAGAGTGGTTAGAGCTCTGGTTTAGGAGTATATTTTGGTTAATGGTTATAATGTAAATCATTTGGATATTTTTGGGAACAAATGTATGTATATTGAGACATGTGAACATTTTTGTGTAATCGCCAAGTAAAGGGTATGAACTATGGGCTTTGTGCCTTTGTATGAACCCTTGTTTAATTAATGGAACTCGAGGGTGTCGAGAATTAATGCTGTACTCTGATATTTGTAAATGGAATCAACCTGTACAGGCCAATTGTGTATTTGTAATGTAAATATGAGACCTTTGGGAACAAGTTTTAGAAAAGTTATTATAGTCTCTGATTTTGGGAAGTTTGATTTTTTTTTAGTCCCAAATTATCCAAGGTCTCTAATTCTATATTAATCACGTGTTTATGAACGTAATCTTGGCCTATGGTGGAAGGGGGTTACATTTGTGGTATTAGAGCTGTAGTTCTTGGCAAGGTGAAGATTTGCTAGGATAGCTCCTTAGCGAACCTTAATCCTTTGAGTTTAGGGTAGCTTGATGATTGATAAGTGCTTGTTGCATATACACATGAATATTTATGCTATTTGTGGATTTATATAAATTTTATGGATTATGTGTATACATTGGCTATGGTACTGATGTGGTGGATCATTTGTAGAGAATTAAAGGACAAAATGGTTCGCCCAGGCAACAGGACCCAGAGGTAGAGGAGTTAAATGACAATCCTCCAGACCCAATGCGAGAGATGATAGATCTCATCCGGGAACAAAGAGATATGATAGCTGAGTTGAGGGAAGAGCTCAGAGAGGAAAGGGCTAAGCGAAATGAGGAAAGGCCCTGTCAACATAAGAAGAGAGTCATGCTGAGACTTGACATGAGGAGATTGCTGAGGGATCTAATCGATCTCATGAATCCCCACCTCACACGGTGCCTAATCAAGAGTCTCAAGGGGTGCCGGTTTGTGAGGAAAGATACTTGCATTTTTGGATCTCCAAATTTTGCAAGCATATGCCTCCGGTGTTGGATGTTTGATCCCCAAGCTGCGGAGGACTGGTTGAACCGGTTAGAAAAGATTTTTGAAGTCCTCGAGTGCTCTACAGAGGTGAAGGCAAAGTTGGCTGTGTATAAACTAAAGGGGGACGCCGACCGATGGAGGAGGAATATAGCCATGTCATTGAAAAATTGGAATGTACCCTTGACTTGGGAGGTATTTCAAGAGCAATTCAATAAGAAGTACTTCCCCAAGTCGGTGAGGCTTTAGAAAGAGTCTGAGTTCCTGGCTATCAGGCTGGGAGATACGCAGAGCTTTGACGAGTATCTTTCCCATTTCACTCGATTGTCATGGTATTCTGCCTATCTTCGGGATAGAGATAATGAGGAGTGGAGCTCCGCTATGCTAATTCAGGGATTGAGGCGTGAATTGAAGAAGAGGTTAGCTGCTCTTCAGTTTACTAACTTCAATAAGGCCGTAGAAGAGTGTAGAATTATTGAGTACAACTTGAGGGAATTGTACCCATCTAAGGGTAGTGGTAGCCGGAATGAGCCAAGCAAGGCAAATACTTCCTAGAAGCAGAAAGGGCAAGGGTCCTCATCTGGGGGTGGTAGTAAGAGACCCTATCAACCTGGGGGTCATAGTGATCAGAGACCTCCAGCGGGACTAGTGTGCAACCAGTGTAGAAAGTACCATCCGGGAAGAACCTGCGCTGGGGAGGTGATTTTCTTGACTGCAAGCAAGTGGGTCACATCTCTACTAAGTGCCTACGACAGCCAATAGAGCAAAGGCCCAGAAATCAGGGTCGAGTGTTCGCATTGACACATGAGGAGGCCCGGAAGTCACCTGAATTGATCCAAGGTAAAATTCTCCTTGATGATAATGAGTTAGATGCTTTGTTTGATTCCGGTGCAAGTCACTCTTTTATTTGGTTGTGCCGACGCCGATGGGTGTCAAGGCTGTGACGACCAAAGCCTGTTTAAATTGTGTGATAGTTGTTGAGGGTCGTGAGTCTACGGTAGATTTGATCTATTTGCCACTTCAACAACTAGAAGTTATCTTAGGCTTTGATTGGTTGACAGCAAATGATGTATTGCTTGATTGTGGTGGCAAGTGAATAACTTTCCGTAATGCATAGCGGGAGAACAATTTGAATGCCGAGTTGAATTTGCTTTCAACGGCTAAAGTTGAGAAATATCTCGAGAAGGGATGCCAAGGGTATATTGTGTTCTTCTCTATTCAGGGAGAGTCAGGTAAAGCTCTAAAGAGTATACCTGTTGTAAGAGAATTCCCTGAGGTATTTCTGGAAGATCTCAGTGGATTGTCTCCGGAAAGGGAAGTAGAATTCCTAATTGAGATTGTACCTGGAGCTAGTTTGATATCCAAAGCCCCATATCGTATGGCCCTGAATGAAATGGTGGAGTTGAAGAAATAAATTGAAGAATTACTTGAAAAAGGGTTCATCCGACCTAGTGTATTGCCATGGGGAGCTCCAGTGTTGTTTGTGAAAAAGAAAGATGGGAGTTTGTGATTGTGCATCGATTATCGTGAACTTAACAAGGTAACTGTTAAGAACAAATATCCACTCCCAAGTATTCACTCGAGTGCAATGGGTTATGCTCGAGTCCTCCTAATCCTTGAAAACTCTTGTGCTCTCGGGTGAGCACTTCTTGTAATTCACTTTTGGGGACTCGGGTAAGCATATGGCTTTTACTCGAGTGAGGTGTGTTGTGCTCGAGTGCAGTGAGCCATTCTGGCTATTGCCATTTCCTTTATGCTCTCGGGTGTTCACTCTCCGTCTTTTACTTTCTGGTACCCGGTGTAAAATGTACCATAACTCGAGTGAGGCCTTCTTCACTCAAGTATCCTTACAATCTAACTCGAGTTAGGCCATCTTCACTTGAGTGTCTCAGTGAGAAATATCAGTTCTGAGCTTTTAAAAGGGGATACTTAGGGATAGTCTCCCAACCCCTTAGGGCTATGGTTAGAGGTATTCTAGAGTACAAGAAAAGCAATAATGATAACCAATTAAGTATTAAGAAGTTATTGAGAATTGGAATAGAAAAATAGCTCTTCGTCACTTATTATAATTATAGGATACGAAATTTGCCATCCTCAGAAGTGACCAATGCCAGAGCATGCATGGAAGGACTCAGGTAGTGACTCTTCTCTCATGTTGTGTATGATGTTTTGGTATGCATGACTTGTCATTGTGTTGTGTGAAATGTATGTGCTATGGTCCATTATAGCGTGAGCCGTTTAGGGACTGACAGTGGTCATCTCTAGTTCGGCCGTTGAACTGCAGTTATAATCGACATGGATCATTGTGAATCCGACCTGTAGGGCGGAGATTGTGAATCCAGCCATGGGCTATGTGTATATCTTGCCAGTGTGGCTTGCGTTATGAAATGCTTGATATGACTCCCAGCTGTGGTGAAATATATTATGTGGATTGAGATTGTGCAATGCAGCGTGAGCAAGTATAAGGGTGACATGAGTCATACCTGCCATTGCCGTTGTAACTCCCATTGTAGTTGCAATGTGTTTGTGATGATTTGCTTTTATGCCTTATTGTTGTGCATATTATGAGTGATTTGACAGTACGAGGATTCCTTAGAATCTCACTCTCCCAAAACAATTTTAGACAGGGCAGAAGAATTGAAGGGAAACTGGATGACGAAGAGTGGTTAGAGCTCCAGTTTAGGAGTATAATTTGGTTACTAGTTATCATATAAATCATTTGGATATTTTTGGGAACAAATGTATGTATATTGAGACGTATGAACAATTTTGTGTAATCTCCAAGTAAAGGGTATGAACTATGGGTTGTGCCTTTGTTTGAACCCTTGTTTAATTAATGGAACCCAAGAGTGTCGGGAATTTATGCTGTACTCTGATATTTGTAAATGGAATCAACCTGTACAGGCCAATTGTGTATTTGTAATGTGAATATGAGACCTTTGGAAATAGGTTTTAGAAAAGTTTTTATAGTCTCTAATTTTGGTAAGTTTGATTTTTTTAGTCCCAAATCATCTAAGGTCTTTAATTCTACATTAATCACGTGTTTATGAACGTAATCTCGGCCTATGGTAGAAGGGGGTTACACAAACTGTAATATCCTAAATTATAATTAAGGGCTAATAACTTCAAAGTGATGTAAAATGTGCTTGATGAGGGTATCGTATATGTTATGACAATCAGGGGCAAAATGGTAATTCACCGACCAATTGGACAGTTACCAAAGAGGAAACTCATTGGTAATTGATATCAATGGCTAAGATTGAATAAGCAAGGGAGTGGGATTGTGTGTGTGCATGTTCAAGTAAGCCAAGGAAGATGCCTCAAGATGTTGACATTTGGCATCATCTCACACCCCTTTGACAAGTCAACAATAGCAACTCATTGTTTTCTCTTCCCTCCCATTCTTTTAGGTCGGCAAATGGGCTAAAGTAGAGACCAAAAATCTGATTATTTTCCCTTCATCATCATCATCATCATCTCATCTCTTCTCTCATCTCCATTTTCGTCCAAAGTTTGAAGGAAAGAGAAAGAAGAAGGCTCAAGTTAGGTGAGGATTTGTTCTTGTATGCTCAACTCACCTTCATTAATATTGTTCATGAGGTTGAGGGCTTTATTCCTATGGTTTCAAATTTTTGATTTGTGGTGTTTGAGAACTTGTGGAAATTTGGAAGTGAGGGAAACAAGGAACTAGCCTGGGAAGAAGTTAAGGTGAGTATTTGGAACCTTTTGGTATATTCATTGTGGTTATTGGTTTAGTCTTGAGATTTTGTGATTTTGCCCTGGTTTTTGGTGAATTTCAAAATGTGTGAATTAGTTAGTGTTTAGTGTGAAATTGGTGTCATAGTGTGTCCTTGAGCATTTGAAATTGATTTGGAATGTTGGTTTGGATTGGTTTGCAATATGGTGGTTTGATTGAGTTCTTGGTAAGACATGTGGCGGCCATTGTGTAACATGTCAATGGAGGTTGAATTGGGTTGTTTTGATGATTTCAATGGATTCCTTGTGCAAATTTATGTGGGAATGGTATTTGATATGAATTTGGGAACCATTGGAAGCATTGGTGCAAAATTGAATGTTGTCCATTGAAAGTTTATTCTGGGCAGTCAGGTTGTCTGGATGTTTTGAATAGGCAAATGGTGTCTAAAAATTCTGAAACTTTCCAGATTTAAATATCACATTCCAAGCTTCAAAATGAACATAAATTTTATGTCATTTCGTTTTTTGAGCTAAGAGTAATGACTGTCCAAAGTTTGGGATTAAAACTGGAATCTGTTTTGGAGTGGTGGTGAATTTCGTGTAATTCTGTACTTCTGTGGTGATTTCCAGTAATGGCCAATATTTTTCCTAGGAAGAGGACTTAAATAGCTTTCATTTGGATTTGGAATCACCTCATTTTGATTTTTCTAGAATTAGTTATGATTTTTCAAAGTTTCCTTGGCTGCAGCCAGAAATTCTTGACTGCAGCACAAAACTTTCTATACATGTTTTGGCCGCAGCCAGAGAATTCTTGGCTGCAGCCAAAACCCTATTTTCAGCATTTTGTGACTTTGCAAAGTAATTTCCAACCTAGTACTTTCCAATCCTTTTAGGTTCTCTTTGAGCTTGTTATAACCATTTAGGGGACTCATATGGAACCTATTTTAAGTGTTTGAAAGTAAGAATTGGGGGTAGGAAATTAATCCATCATTCTTGATTTTGTTTATAGGCTTTGACATTTGTCGTACCCGCAAGCCCACTGTGCCAAAGGACGTCAGGAAAGAACAAGGTAGTGACTCTTTCTCTTATACTGTGTGTGAAATATTGTATGTATGTGTGTCATGCATTGAGAATACTCTGTGTTACATTGTGATGCTTTGAGATCACAGCGAAAGCTGACGCCTAGTGATGCTTTGTGAATACATTGAGATCGCAGCGAAAGCTGACGCTTAGAGTTTACAGCCAGGAGTGCTGTCGTTTGTGGTGTGAACCATGATACATTGTGATGCTGCTATCATGACCTTATATGCTATGTGTTTATGCACTGTGTGAGTGATTTGTTACTACTGGGATTCTCTTGAATCTCATTCTTTCCAATGACTAACATTTCAGACAGGGCAAGTGGCTCTAAGGAGAAGCGGGTAACCCGGAGCGATTAGGCCCTTTGGGGTATATTTGGTTTTGGGATATTGATTATCCACTTTTGGAATTGGGATTACTATATATGTTGAGATGCAAATATTATATTTGATTTTGGTAATTTAATCCCCTTGGGAAACCTATAAACCCTTAGTTTATATTTGTACAACCCGTGAGTTGCCGAGGTTTTAGTTATACACTCTGATATGTATGAATATAAATTAACTGTACAGGTAATTATATTTGAAAATTCGAAATTGAGACCAGGGGAGGGAAAACTTTTGAACGATTTTGTGAAAACCCTACGGTAAAGTAGGAAGTTGAAAAGAGTTTAAGTTATCCAATGGTCTCTAAACCACTTTAATTATGCGTTATCGAATCATAATTACACTAATTAAGGCAGGGGGTTACACAAACACTACAAGTGTCTCTTAATTGAATATGCTACTACAGAGGAACATGGAAATTAGATATATATATTCGATATTGTTTGTTTCAGAATCAGCTTTAAAATTGTGATTTTTAATTGTTGTAGGGAAATGGCAAGTAAAGACATGCTGATAGGGAGCCGTTTGAATATTGGTGAAAGTACAAGACACATTGGTTTAGGGGAAAATGCAAAAAATGAAAATGAGGGAGGTTTTGGGCCAAATGCAAAAGAGCAAGATGTGATTGATAGTATAGAATACTTAGGTGACGCTAATGAGTTGGAGGATATTTTGATAGACACTGATGGCATTGAGGACATAACTAACACAGAAAGTACATATCTGAATGTTCGAGAGGTAGAGGAAGGAGTTGACCATGAGGATGATTATGATGATGATAGTATGGATGGGAGTTATATTACTCAGTTTGAATCAGGAGCTTCTGATACTGAGGTAAGTTTAGAGGATGATTTTGAAGTTCGTGAAGACAGTGGTGGTAATGATTTTGATGAGGATAATGAAGAATTAGGCCGCAATGATGCTGGTGGTCCTCTAGATGAGAGGGCTGGTCTACCTGAGTAGGATAGGTTTGGAAGTAGGCCATGCTTTATGTTGGTTATGACATTCTTGGAAAAAGATGAGCTAAGAAGGGCAATTGACAGGTATGGAATTGCAAAGGGGGTAAATGTTAAAATCGTTAGAAGTGAGAAGAGGCTATTGATAGCTACTTATGAAGTAGGCTGCCAATTTAGGTTGTTTACATCTAGATATGGGGATAATTTTAGTACAAGTTGAAGAGTTTGGTTTATAAGCATATGTGTGATAGGGTTTACAAGAATCAAAGGGCAAGTGTCAGGTGACTATCCAAACATTTTAAGGAGAAAATATAAGAGAATCCTTAGTATACTATTACTGAGATGAAGAAGGATGTTCAGCAGGAGTTGAATCTATGTGTGAGCACACATAAGTGCAAGAGGGCAAAGAGGAAAATAATTTAGGACATTAATGGGAGTTATGTAGATGAATTTGCCATGTTAGATGCTTATTGCAATGAGCTTAAACTATCAAATCCTGATTCTAATATGAGTGTTAAAGTCAGTCTTGAGGCTTTAGAGTAATATAAGAGGGTCTTTCGAAGAGTGTATGTTTGTTTCAATGCATTTAAGGTATGTTTGTGTTAAATTTTCCTAAATTGTTCTTTTTTGTTTATGCATAAAAATTTGACTGGTTGGTGTATGTTTTAGGTTGGGTGAAAGCTTGGTTGTCGGCCATTTATTGGTTTAGATAGCACTTTTTTGAAAGGCAAGGCTAGAGGAATTCTTTTAACTACTGTGGGTTTGGATACGAATGATTCAATCTACATATTAGCATTTGGGTTGAACAAAAAGGAAACTGCACTGAACTGGACTTGGTTCCTACAATGGCTTAGGTCTTCTCTGGATCTTGATGATGGTGCTAATATTACATTAGTTTTAAGTTTATGAATCTTTTCTTCGTTAGGTCAGCTAATTTTTCTTCTTATCCCTTTAATTTATTCTTTGCTAGGGACCAAGCACCGTTAATGTGGTTCTTACATTTTTCGAGATAAACGAAAAAACTCAGGATTATTTCTTGACATGTATGGACCATAGTTTAAAGCTTTTTTTATGTACAATGAACTAATGTGATACGAAGGAAGGATTTCTTCTTGGGTATAAATGCTTGTTAATATTAATAGGTTGACATGTGGCTCATTTATATTTATATTTTTCCCTCCAATGGAAACTAGCATATTATAATGGCCACGTGTTCATCACATTAGCATTTTTTATCAAAAGCTAATTTTCTAACTGGCAACTGACAGAGATCAACAGCACTATTACTTTTGCTCCTATTTTCAAAGTTTGAGTAGTTTTGCACCTAAAAAAAGTGATGCATTTTAAGTAAAATTTCTTAGGTATTTTGTACCTTAAATAAAGCACTAGGAAAGGACAAAGGGTAGGCAATAAAATATAGGGTTAAGGGGTAAAAATATCTATGAATTTTTATTAAAAGTGTATCTAGTACTATATGCTTTTTTAATGTATAAAAATAGCCATAAACTTTTAAAAAGGGGGAAAATTACATTTTTGTTAAGGAGGGTTATGTTGACCATTAAATATATTAGGTTTGACTGAAAAAATATGATGGGGATGCTGAGGTGGATCCCATGTGGTATTACTAAGGATACTATCAAAACTTGATTAAGTGCCGTAAGTATGTGTTAAAAAAAATAGTAAGTAGCAAATCAAGGTCGTCCCATAAAGATTCAAATAAACTAGTGGTTAGGTATTAAATTTCCTTGTTTCATTTAAATTAAAACAATTCAAAGTGTTTTTAATATGAACGAAGAGAAATTAAGTTAAAAAACAAATAATAATAATAGAGACTTTTCATAAGAAACAAATTCTAATATCAAAGAGGACAACTTGAGTCATTAATTCCTTGTTTGCTTCTTAGATTTTATCTCCACTAAATTAAATAAATTTCATTTAATCAGTTAATCTAGATTTTTAATGTCTATAAATGTCTATAGGTATATTTATATACTTACCTCAATTAATTATATCATGTCTCATATAATTAAATAAGGTGCAATTTTATATTAGAATTACTCTAATTTGATTTTGCGGAGCTTTTGAGTATATGTCTATGCTAGACACAAATTAGATTAAACTCTAATTTTACATTATTTAATCACAAGGTCAATTTAAGTTTTCCTTTGTCAAGTTCAATAAAAAATTTAGGTGCGCGTAGCTTTAATCAACATCATCCCAACAACATCACAATTCAGATTCAATAGCATATATGAAAGAGGGGAATAAACTGCAAGCAAAACTCTTTAGGTAAATAGAGCCAAGATCAGACTTAGCAATGGTGTCACTCCTCTGCTTCTTTCTAGTTCGCGAGCTCTCCTCTCTTCTCTTCCACAATTCCTCCTCCTCTCTCTACAGTGAAGAAGACGGTGATGATGAGTGAATAAATGCCTCCCATCACCTTTCTTTCTCTTCTCTGGATCAAAACGCTCCAATGATGGAATCGTGGCTCTCTCTTTTCAATCGGCTAAGGTGATGAAGATGATCTCTGATATTCCCACTGCCACTTCATTTAATTCCCCCAATCGTGGCTTGTGTCTCTACGTTTCCCTTCAATCATCGTCAAAACGGCGCTGCATCTCTTGCTGTCAAAAAAACAAAGAGAAGGAAGCAACAGCAGCAGCAACTGAGTCCCTTTTTTTTTAGAAAACTTCCCATTATTATTGTTTTTTCTTTATTAAACTTAAAAATTCTATTTTAATTTAAATCCCGACAAATGATGCACTTAATTAACATCACATAAAATTTAAAAAAAAAAAAATCCTTTTAATTTAGCACTGAAGTAATCAACTAACGAAGAAAAATAGTTGGATTGACATAGAGCAGTAGAGCACCACATCATTTGTGGTCCAACAAATAAAAGTATGACATCTCATTGTTTTCTTCATCTTGTGTCATATTCCCACTTTTATTGTTTAAAAAATTTATGAGAAGTTCTTTAGCCTTTGCCTGTAGCTGTCTCCCGCCCCTTCTCTCTTCCTCGGCTAACCCCTCCCATCTTCTTCACTCAAAAATCCCACCTCTCACCCCTTGACTTTAGTAGAAGCAAGAAAAATTAGAGAAAGATTAAAGTGATAATGGAAGAGACAGAGAAAAGAAATTTAGGAACAAAATGTTTTTATAGATTTTGAAATCTGCAATTTTTGGTTACCCTTTTAAATCTGCAATTTTTGAAACTCCAACAGCAATGACGCTGCAAACAGAAATGATGATCTTGAAGAAGACAAGAAGATAATGATGTCTTGTGAGTAAGTCATCTCATACCCACGATTTCGAACCACCATTGCGGTGGAGCATCTTCATCCACCTTAAAGAAGAGGCACCGATGAATGTTCAGTGTAAGAAACTGAGCATGAAAGAAATTGATTTGGAGGAAGGAGGGTTTGATAAATAAATTTGTTGAAAAAACCCATAACAATGACGGTTTCCACTCTTTCCATTCTACAACCCAACCCTAGCTCACTTCTTTAGGAAATCTTCAGCAACGAGTGGAAGGCACCGAAGTGCGAATTCGACGCCGTGGAGAATTTTCCAGTTCCTTCCCTCTGCCATTGCCAGTGAAACACATAAAGGCTTTCCTGGCTAAAAGACAGGGAAAGAAGACTTCGACGGCGATGCAATTGATTTTTACAAGAGGTTTAGATTTTTGAATGAGTTCACCATTCACATGTAGGCTTGAGGTCGAGGAAGAAGTGGGCAAAGGGCATTTTCACATTCGGCCACATTTCCACTGATCAGGTGAAAAATCAATCATACACACTAGTTGGCAAAAACTTGACGGATATTTTCTAATATTAACAGAAATGGTAATGTTGCACCCATTTTATTAGTTCATGGGTCATGGGCATGTTTACACTTCTAAAAAATATATAGTGCTGAACACACTTTTAGTAAAAACTTATAGATATTTTTGCCCCTTAATCTTAAAATATACATAAAGTAAAGATGAAAGAAATGGATGCGCGGTATGAATAAAATGTAATATACACGCACGCACACTCACACTAGCTGGCAAAAGCTTGTTGAATTAACATGTGAACATTTGTTTCCGAGTGGAAAACACCATCATCTTCTACTTTACTTTGATTACTGAGAGCTCTTATATTTTTAAAATTTATATAAACGGCGGTTTTGAAATCAAAAGTTACGTAAATTATACATCATCTTTATTTTGTAAAGTCTATTTTCATACACCCAACTATTACATACTAATTATATTACATTCTTTGGACCAAAATATCTCTTACAGCGTATTTTGGATGGAGAGTAAATGGGAAAGAGAAAAGTGGGTGAGAAAATGGAGAGAAAAATAGATTTTCCCTTGTTTGGATTGGAGGAAAACATAGAGGAAGAGACGAGTGGAAGGAAACAATGGCGTGGGTCCCATTGTTTTCTACCCAACATTTTCTTTCCAAAGATGGAGAGATTTTGTAAGAGAGTAAATTTTCCAAAACAACCCAGCCTTCACCTGCGCCATCATCATTGGTCACCTCATTTGTTATACGTGAGTTTGGCCACTGTCAAATGCTTAATTTCTTGTAGATGATACGTATGACAACTTTTTTTTTCCCAGTAGAGAACACGCAGGACAAATTAATATATATATATATATATATATATATATGGGACACGAACGAAGGGCAGAGTTGGAATAAGTGTCCCTGGTTTGGATGCCCGATACTTGAAATTGCTTTTTTCTTGAGTCTTTTGCTTTCTTATAATACCAATCCATAAGGACCTAATAGGACTATAGAAGCTGTTGAGCCCTACTAAGCTTGAGGCCAGACATCCATCTCTCTTTCATTAATAAAGAGAGGAAAGGATACAAGCAAGGAAGTGAAGAGTGCTGTCAAGAGGTTAGTTACCAGTTCCTTCCAAAGTTCATATACATACATATTTATAGACTAAACTATACATTTAGTCTTTTATGTTTGTATCGATAATCATTTTAATCCCTTGAGTTTAAAAAATGTACTTTTAGTCCTTAAAACTTTACACCGTTAGTTTTATCTGATGGAAAGTGCTAACTCATCAAGTCACATTATTTAAATCTTAATTAGCCGCCACATCACTTCAATTTTTTTTAAAAAAAAATTCATATTTTAATTATAATAATAATATTGTCATAAAAAACTCTCAATTTTTAATTACTTCTTTTACATCTGCGCTCCCTTTGGTCCTTCACCATGCTACCACACCCTTCTCTGTATAAAACCCTAATCCTGCCGCCAACACCATCTTCCCCATGAATCTTGAGAAAGCGCCATTGAAGATTGAATTAGGTTATTTTTTAATGATAATTACTGAGTGATCTACATGATTTTTAAGAACATCAGATTTGTGATAATGATGCGTCTTAGAAGGCCATGAATGAGTGATTTGTATGATTTTTAAGAACGTTAAGTTCTTGGGGGCACAAGAATTGGGAAGTGGACGGAAGAGATTCAAAGATACCATGGAAAGAAGAGGGGGAAGGAATGTCTCATGGAGGGACTTCTTTGAGGACTTGGTAATGGTTAATCTAAACTAACTAATCTGACATATAAACTGGTATATAATATAATAATACACAACATATGATATGATTAAATAACTTATTTAACTTCCTTAATCTCTCCAAAAAAGTCAACTGGCCTGGATCTTATATTTAAGACTGGAAGTAGTATTAAATATGCATGCTTCAAGGTTTGTCTACTTAACCAAATGGTTTAACTCACCTAGTTAGACACATTCTAAATGTTATATTTTCTTAACCTATAGTCTTATCTAATTATTAGAAGTGGGACTACCTCTAACAAAAATGGACATATATGTACAAGTTTCTCAGAAAGACATCATATTTATTCCCCCTTTAATCATTCATACTGTGACTCATCCTACACAGGTTCCCTCCTTTCCACGCTCTTTCTTGGGTCAACACTTGTATCTTTACCTTCACACTCATTTGCCACGTGCTCATCAAACATATAGAGAGCATGAAATCTCAGAGATATTAATCACAAACCACAAAATTAAGGCAGAAGAAAGAGGAGGAGGAGGAGACTTTCTTCCCTTGCATGAAATAGAGAAACATGTATTCTTCATAGGATCTTCCAAAATAACAAATCCGGTCTCGCTAAAGCAACATTCTCCTAATCAGTATGTAAAGATCTTGTGTGTGTATGGCTGCTCATTTCTAGCATTTCTTTATATTCTAGTTCTTCTATAGATTTCACTTCATCATTTCAATTTATCAAAGACTCTGACATCGTTAGCTCAGGAAGCTTCATACTTGGGTTCTTTAGCCCAGGAAATTCAACCAATCGCTATGTTGGAATTTGGTATCTATCTACAACCACACTCATGGGTGGCTAACAGAAACAACCCTCAGTGATTCTTCTGAGGTCTTCGCAATTTCTAAGGTGGCAACATGGTGGTGTCGAATGGTCAAAATTTCCCACTTTAGTTATCTAATGTGTCAAACATTCCTCCCAATTCATCAATAATGGCTCAACTTCTCGACACTAGGAACCTTGTTCTGAAGATAACACCACAGGAAAAACACTATGGGATAGTTTTCAGCATCCTTCTGATTCATTCTTTCCAAAAATGAAACTTGGTATAAACCAAGGAACAGGCAAAAATCCAAAGCGTACGTCTTGGAAATCGCTTTCTGATCCATTCTTAGGTAGCTTCTCTGCTAGTCTTGAACGCTTGGATGCTCCTGAAGTTGAAGTCTGCAATGGGACTAAACCAAATTGGCGTTCTGGTCCATGAAATGGTCGGGAGTTTGTAGGAGTGATGGCTGTAGAATACCGAAATTAAAGGAGAAACTGAAGGAGAAAAGTCAGAAAATGAGGGAGCAATTTCAAGATCCAACATTGTAGGCGATAATTAGGAACAATTAGTCTTAATTTTCTTCGAGTGTACAGTAACATGTCAGGACCAAATGTACGCTTGATTCTATATATATATAGATGTAATCTAACTATGAAATATATCATAACAATAATTCAGTCTTCCTATTCTCTTCATGGTATCAGAGCTATAGGAAAGAATAGGAATTCAAATTCATACTATAATTCTTCAAAGCGCCCTCTAGGTTCTCCACTTTTTCAGAAGCAGTATCGGCGTCCTCGGTAACCGTCATCTCCGTGTTTTTATCTCCGATATTGTCAACGCTTGTCCCAGTGTCCTAGTCTCTGTCCGAACCAGAATCGCTTTTGCCAGGATTTGTTGGAGTTTGTCCTAAACCTCCGTCTCTGCCCGACGACACCGTCATTTGTCGCAGACATCTCGACTATCGCTGACGACCTAACTACACACTTGAAGATCTAGACAATTTCTGTAGTTCTCAGTCGCATCAGGTCGATTGTTAGCTTGCTCGGTGACCTTTACAGCACCCACCTCACTTTGGTGTCTCGTCTTTTCCTTCTCTTCCTCATCCTCATCACTGTCGCGATAGCACTTGGAATTGAAGCTCAAACTCGGCTCCCTCATCTGCCGTGCTTCCTCATCCGCCGACTATCGCTGCTCGTCTCGCCATACTCTCTCGATCTCGACCTGTCCTGCACTCTCGTCTCGCCTTAGATTTTATCCTCCCTCCTCAGTGTCAACTAACTGAGCCACTCGGTCAAATTAATTCATTGAGCTGAGGAATACCTAATCTGTCATTTTCAAAATTCAGTAGACCAACTTGTCATTTTGCAAATTTGGAGGACCAAACTATCATTTTAAAAATTTGAAGGTCCAAACTGTCTTTTTGAAATTCGAAGACCTAAACTATCATTATGTTTACATTTTCATATGCCTCTTCCTCTGTCCCTCAATTTGGCTCCAATGACATCTCCACTGTCCTTATTGTTTCTGAGAAACTTACCAGCGACAATTATCGAGAATGGTCTCAATCTATGATTCTTACTCTCAATGGAAGGGACAAACTTGAATACATAACTGG
The DNA here is from genome assembly GCA_963210345.1 of Inga oerstediana. Lineage (NCBI taxonomy): Eukaryota > Viridiplantae > Streptophyta > Magnoliopsida > Fabales > Fabaceae > Inga > Inga oerstediana. Next base: position 56,631,305 of record OY723400.1, on the reverse strand, counting down.
TGAAGCACAAAGGCCTTCAACCTCGGAAACCAAAGAATTTCGCAAATGGAAGTCCGAAAATGCATTGGTATCCTCTTGGTTAATCAATGCAATGTCATCCTCAATTAAGAAGGGTTTTATGTACCTTTCTTCAGCCAGAGAAATTTGGGAAGCTCTTCGTGAGACATACAGTCCTGTGGGAAATAGATCCCGCAAATTTGATGGCAAGAAAAAATTATGGCAACTAAAACATAATCACATGCCCCTTGATGATTATTATCTTGAAAAATCAGTACTCTGGCAAGAGTTTGATGCCTTCCAAAATAAAACTCATCATTACGGGGCTGATGCAAAAGAAGATCGTAAAGCAAAAGAAGAGAGGGTATATGAGTTGCTAGCTGGTCTTGATGTGGTTTATGATGATGTTCGGGCTCGAATTCTTAGCCAAGAACCCTTACTGTCTGTGCGTGAAGTTTACACTTTGTTGCGCAGAAAAGAGGATAGGCGTAAAACAATGCTTCAAAATCCGACTAATTCCGCTACTACTCTTGAAGCCTCAGCCTTTATTGTTCAATCCACAGAACCAAAAGTTTCTAAAGGCCGACCGTTCTGTGATCATTGTAAGAAACAAGGGCACACAAAAGACACTTGTTGGAACCTCCATGGTAAACCTGCTGACTGGAAGCCAAAGAAAGGAAAAAGAAGAGGTTATATGGCTGAAGCATCCAAGGAATCATCCCAAAATGGCCAGCTAAACAAAATCATGGAAATGCTAGCAACACTACAGACTACGACAAAGCCTACTACTTCAATAGTCAGGATTTGTAATTTCTTTCAAGCCTTGTCCATGATAAAAAAAACAATGTACAGGACCTTGTTGGATTGTTGACTCAGGTGCTTCAGATCATATGACTGACAATAAGGCTCCCTTCTCATCCTATACTCCTATCACCAAGGGAGTATCTGTGCGAATCGCTGATGACTCTGAGTCTGTTGTCACTAGAATTGGTTCTATCAAAATCTCTACTACACTTACACTTCATTCTGTATTACATATTCCAAAGTTGAAGTGTAATTTACTATCTGTGAGTAAGTTAGCCAATGATGAATGATGTCAAGCTAACTTATGTGCTTCCTACTGTGTTTTTTAGGATCTATTGACAGGAATGACGATTGGGAGTGCGAAAGAGCTTGATGGTCTCTATTACCTTGATGAAAGTAATAGTCGTTCAATTACATCTTGAAATAAAGTGTCTCTTCCTAAAACTAGTAATTTGGAGTTGTGGCACAAATGTTTAGGTTATCCAAATTTCCATTATATGTCTTAAATGTTTCCATATCTTGTTTCAAATAAAATTTCCTTTGATTTCCATTGTGATTCATGTGAAAAGGCTAAACATCATTGTACCTCATTTCCAAAAATCCCATACCAAGCATCACAACCTTTTTCCACAATTCATAGTGACTTATGGGGACCATCACACACACCAAACCGATCAAAATCAAAATGGTTTATCACATTCATAGATGACCATACACGTGTGAGCTGGGTCTACCTATTAAAGGATAAAACAAAAGTATATCAAACTTTCCTTAACTTCCACAAAATGATCTAAACTCAGTTCCAAACCCAAATCCAGATCCTACACACTGACAATGGGACTGAATACCTCAATCAGGCCCTATCCACCTTTCTAACCGAAAATGGCATTATTCACAAAAGCACTTGTCCCAATACGCCCCAACAAAATGGTATTGCGGAATGAAAGAATCATCATATTCTTGAACCTGCTAGAGCTATCATGTTTAGTAGTAATATTCCGAAATATCATTGGGATGATGCTATCCTTACTGTCACATTCCTAATTAATCGAATGCCAAGCCGACCACTGTCTTACCAAACACCACTTCAACTCCTCCACAAATACTACAACATCCCATACCTTGAAAATACCCTGCCACTCCGAGTGTTTGGCTGCACATCATATGTTCACATCTATAACACCAACAAACTGGATCCTAGAGCCCTTCGTTGTATCTTTCTTGGCTACTCCCATTCCTAAAAAGGATACAAGTGTTATGATCCGGTCTCCAAACATTTGTTTATTACATGTGATGTCACCTTCCATGAAACTTCTCCCTATTATTCCTTGTCTGCAATTCAGGAGGAGAAAGATAGTGGATTTTAGACAAAAGAGACACCAACGGATGACCAGACAGTCACAATTTATATACCTACCTATATAGAACCTACTCCTGATACCCAAGCTACTCCTGATGTCCTTGATCATCCTGATAACCTTGATAACTCTGATAAAGTGCCAAATCCAAGGGAAGAAACAAATATGTGGGGTAATACCTACATATGACGACACAAAAAAGGTAATGAGCCACAAGCTATTAGCACTTACCAAGAGTCGATACCAGAGGCAGGTCCAGGAGAAATTGAAGGTTCTGGATGACTTTGATAAGGCAATGGAATAGATGTGGGGGCACTCAAAAAAGTTATATGATTGGATTTTGAATCATGGCGATGTTGACAGGTGGGCAATGAGCAAGTTCCCTTACAAGTGTTGGGACAACATAACAACCAATCTTGTCGAATCTTTCAATGCTTGGATGGTGAAGGAGATAAAGTATAATGTAGTCTAACTAATCATGCGCAATGTGAGAAAGTAGCAAAGAAGATGCATGCGACAGATCTGTCAATGAGGAAGTGAAAGAATTGTGTTGGGCCAAACATAGAGGCGAAGATGAGGGAAAATGTAATTGGAAGTAAGTATATGTGGTGTGAAGATTATGGTCAGGGAAGATTTTGTGTGCATACCACACGTAGAGACTATGGGGTTGACATTCAACAACATGACTGTAGTTGTGCATTTTGGCAAATGAGTGGGATTCTATGCTCACATGCCTGTGTAGCTGTGAAGGTTGTCCATGGCAACATTTATGAATATGTTGATGATTGTTTTAAGATTGAAACTCAGACAAAGATTTATGAGCACATCATGATTTCAGTTGTCACAATAGACATGCCAAACCTGAATGATTATAGCCTTTATACCATACACAATATGTCTAAAAATATCTTCTTGCACTCTCTAATTACAAGCAAACTACTTGGAAGACCAAGATCAATAAGGCAGGAATCACAGTTCCAAAACAGAAAGATTTATCATTGTGCATGGTGCCATGAAGTTGGGCACACACGAAGGACTTGCAAAAATCCCAATCCATGTTGAAGTTAGTATTAGGCAAAATCTTTTGGTGTATATATACTTTGGTCTGACCCTTTTGTGTTATTTTTTTAGATGAAGGGATGGGGTACATGGGGTATAAAATGTTGTAAGTAATTAGTAATAGATATAGGGTTATGTCAATGATAAAGGAACATTAAGAGGAACCACTTTCTTAATGTGTTGTCAATGCACATGTTAGAACAATGTTTCTTATTGCTGGTTTTTTGGCACTGTCATTGTATTCCCTATTTTTGTGTATGTAAGGTCATACTTCTTTATGAGGCCTATATGTAAGTATATCATGTTTTTTAGGTATATATTGTCCACTCCTTTATTTTGAAACTTATGTATATAAGGTTTAGAAGGAGGTTTTTGGCCTCTTTTGATGTGTTCTGATAAGGCAATTGCACTGTCATGGTGAGCTGATATTTGCAGAATGATGCTACAAAAGTTGTGCACTAACATGTTAAATATTAATGTACAATTGGGAAAGTCTCATCGTTTCTTGATGAACACTTGAGCATTTTTGGGGAAAATCCTACAACAGTCAGGGATTTTGCTGTCCTATGTGAAAAAAAATGGCCAAAGTATGGAAATGGTTATCTGAAAATCTAAATACATAAAAAAAGTTACAACTGGTTAAGAGAAGAGAAATTGGTAGCAAATGTACGAAGATGGGGAAATATCTGAGCATTATCTGCTTAAATGGTAATAAAATATTGCGAACCACAATATAAAACTTGATAAACCCTTATCTAGATTTGGGGAACCAGTTGCATATTCAGGGGATTATCCTATATTAGTGTTATCAGTTGCGAATGGATTATCTAATATTGCGAATAATTTGTATAAATGTGACATATTATAATGTAATCTTGGGAAAACTAATTTTCTTCAGTACTTGTTTCCATCCAAGTTCGCAAACGTGTGACGGTGTCTGCGAAATACTCATAATAAATTGCGAAAATGTTAACAACAAGTTGCTAAAACCTTATTTGGAGTTGGGGAACCAATATAACGTTTAGGGGATTAAAGTTTGGAAGAGAGGCAAAATGTTTGCATTACCAACTGCGAACGGCTTATCTAATATTGCGAATAATGTGTATAAAGGTGACACATTCTAATGTAACATTAGGAAATTTAATTTTCTTTAGGCCTTGTTCGTGACCAAGTTCACAAACTTGTGACGGCATCTGCGAAATGGTCATCATATATGGTGAAAAATATAACAAAAGGTTGGTAAAACCTTATCTGGATTTGGGGAACAAGTTTAACGTTTAAGGGATTAAAGTTTCGAACATAGGCGAAATGTTAGTGTCATCAGCTGCGAATGGCTTATCTAATATTGTGAGTAGTGTGTATAAATTTGGCAAATTCTAATGTAATATTGGTAAAAAAATTTTGCTTCAAGGATTGTTTGCTAGGTGTCTGTGAATTGCTTATCCTACATTGTGAAACGGTTAACATAACTTGATAAACCTTAATCCGGCATTGTAGTACCACTTTCATGTTGAGCGGATTACATGTACGGAGTGGCAAATCATGTATGCATTATCAACCATGGACAACTAGTGTAATTTTGTGAAACCAACAACAAAAGTTGGTATCGTATAATGTTAACTTGGCAAAAACAAAGTTGCATTAGTGCATGTTCATAACCAAGTTCACAAGCAACGAGGGCCGTCTGAGGAAATGCTAATCAAATTTTGGTTAACACAAAACATAACTTGATAAAATCATATCTAGAATAGTGGAACCACTTTCACTTGCAGACTATTAAATGTGCCAAGGTTTAAACAATGTATGCGTTATAACCTGTGAAACTGCTTATCTAATATTGTGAAAAAGTTATGTAAAGTTGATAAATTAAAATGTAACTTGGGGAAAAAGAAAATAGATTCAGGTCTTATTGGCATCTAAGTTGGAAAATGTGGCAAGAAGTCTCGGGAAATGCTAAACAAATATTGGGAAACAGCATATAGAACTTGTTAAACTCTTAGCTAGCATTGTGGAACCACGTTCAAATGCAGGGGACATTTACAATGCAACAACATCTTCATTTGCGGAAATGATTATGTAATGTTGGGAAACGCTTATCGCAACAAGATGATCTATAATATCAATTGTCAAAGCCAAAATATCAATGCAGCTAATAAAGAGCTATGGCATTAAATGCTTGTTAGCATGTCCCAAATCATAACAGCAAATGGATTAATACACAAAACAAGGCCAAAACAAGTTGGGATGTCCCATATGGGTTCAACAAACAAACATAACAACTCTGTGCCTACAAAACAATAAGACACACTAAGAGCGTTTTTTGGTGGTGGCTAGTCTAGGGGGAATGAGCTCCAATACAGTGTCATGGTGTAAGTTCAGCGGATGATTGACTGACCACCATATTATATCGCTCCTTAATTGCTTAGTCTCCTCCTGTAAATAACTAACCAACTTAATTTTGCTTTAATTTCACAAAAAAAGTAGAAGGTTAAAGTTGCAGAGGTATACATTTTTATAGTCCAAGACACAATCGAGATCCCACTGGCTCAACCATATCATCACGTGCACACCACAATCCTTAATTACTATCGTCACATAGTTAGTCATAGGTTGTATTAGTTCTAATGAAAGGAAAAACAATTATTTATTTGAACAAAATGGTAAAACTCATGGATTATTTTGTTGGACAATAAGAGGCCATTGAATTTCGCTCTTTTCCTTCTTTCCGACCTTATCTAGCTTCACTAGCCCCATAATGTCAAGAAAACAATCCCTCTGAAGCCACAAACATAATACATAACAAGTTAATGACATGGTGTGGGGAATTTTAGCGTGTGACAACATTATCCACTTGCAGCTATACAAAATTTACAATTAAGTTGACAATAAAAATTTAATCATCTTGCATGGCACCCTTCCTACTTGACTTCTTATCGGTCATTTTAGGCTTCATGAAGTCCAACACGTAGAATTGCATATTGTTTGTCACTAGATCAACACAAAACCAGTGGCCACTCACAAGTACTAGGCCCATGATCAAATCACATTCCCCAATATTGTACCCAACAATTTCAGGCATAAATTGTTGTTGCACAGTGGAAACTTTCCACCCTATTGGCCTACCTAACAACTTTGTCTACGACAAAAAGATTGTAGTGTGTGATGACGACACAATATTCCAACATGAAAACATGTAAATGAGTGGGTGGACAGTTTCACTTACGATGAACCATGCATTAAATATATGCTGCTTCGGTTGTCCTCCTACCTCCTTAAACACATACATTAAAGTGTTACAGACAACTGACATAACCTGCAACACCAAACATATGAACTAGACTTAATTCTGGATTATCAACCATGACACACGGCTTACTATTACTTGGCAATGCATAGTACTTGAGAATATTTTGGTATAACCCTTCAATTTTTACAAGTACACATACATACCATATTGCTTATTCTTTGAATTCCCCCAGCATATATAGCTAATCCCGACTTAGTTCACATCCAAGATGTCAACCACCGGCCTGCAATTTTTTTCCATTAAACGTAAATGTCAAGGTGGTTAAGACTTAATATGTTGTTCATATGTACTAATGATACATTGCAGAACAGAACTGTTATACTCACGTATCACGCTCTGGTCCAGTTGCCAGGCAAGAAATAATTTTGAAAAAAGTCTCTTGATCATCAGTTGGACTCTTCCTCTTTCGACCCACATGTAGCTCTACAAATGGAGATGTAATCGCCATTTTTGGCTGCCTCCTTGATCTCCGTGGTTGTTCAAGTGTCTCAACACTGCTACCTTCTCTTACGCCTTCTCCTTCTACTTGCTCGGACACTGAAAAGGGGGAAAAATTTAATGGAGATAAGGATTCGTAATCCCCTTCATTACCTACTTTCCCACTATCCCCTTCATCCCCTACCTTAACTCCCTTTATGTTAGTGTCAACATTACCACCTTCTTCATCATCTGCATCATCACGCTCATCATCATCATGATCAGAAACCTTATATTGCTCACCATCATCACCGATGTCTTCTGGTGTATATCCACTGTCAGCATCTCCATTGTCATCATCACCCGCTCCACTATCGTCATCCAAACTAGTACCATCACCATTATCAGCTGTCACAATAGGAATGGTTTGTTGCGATTTTCCCTTACGCTCTCGTGCATTCTGCACATTGGTTAACTCCTCGACCACAACATTGATAAGTCGCTTACGGTGTTCATCAATAACTTCTATAAGCCGCGCATAAAGATCCCTTAACTCCTATGTCAATAACAGAATTTAATTTCATATTTAATCTGTTTAATGAAGGAAAACAGGTATTACCCAAACAACAAACATACCGGGTCTAAATAAGGCATTTGTTGTGTGTCATTATTAGCCGCCCTTACTTCACTGCCTCGCATTTGGTACAAAATTCCCATGTTGCTCATCCTTTTGTTATTTACCATTTCATTGATCTTGTTCTTAGTTTAGAATTCAATAGGGCTGGTAGACTTATGGTGGACACTTTATTTCAAAGGGAACTTTTCTGCAAAGAATAGCTACACCACCAAAAAAATAACAGCGATAAGTGTGAACATGAATAATAAATTAATGAAAATGGAACAAGTTTCAAACCAGCAGTAAGTAGAGGCAGCCACCCACGTTGTAGGTCCCTTCGCGTTCATTCTTCTTCCTATACACTTTTTATGTAGCCGCTCATTTCCTTCCACAACTATTTGATCATGTACGTTTCTCAGTCATATTTTTCATATTCGTCCATTGTGCAACACATGACTCTCAACATTCTATCACTTATGACTCCACTTGAGTGTAGGCATAAAAAACTCCTAAAGTGTACAAGACGAAGAGAAACTCAAAGTTGTCCCCGCTTTCTCTAGATTTTATGTTCTTCAATATGTCAGTGTATTTCTTTTTCCCATATTCATTCTTCAACCTCTCATACAATGGATCAAAATCCTCCACATCTACCCTAACCTTGACCCCTTCACATGTAATACCAAGCAACATCTCCACATCTTTTGCTTCAATTTATTGTGTCTTCCCCTTATCCTGAATTGCTGTATTGGTGGATCATATGCTCTAAGTATGGATACAATCAAGTCATAAGGGAGTCTATCCAATTCCACATTCAACAAGTTTCCAAAACCTATTCTCCTAACCCTCTCCTTCAAATTTTCATTCTCATTCACAAATTCCACTAACGATGTAAATCCTTGAAGTGACGAGTGGGTATGAAAGGGCACTGTAATTTTGTTCTTCTTCTTCTATGGCCTTCCTTGCTTAGCTCTTTCAGCGTACTCCTTCTTATCATCCGACGGCTCTCGCCATGCCTTTCCTACAGCCTTGCTTTCTTCTGTCATCTTCTTCTTCTTGTCCGCCAAGTTTGCCACATACTCATTTCTAAACAACATAAAACCACCTTGTATTGGTTGAGTCTTCACAGGTTTGCTGTTTCCTCCTTTCGTCTTCACACTTGTGCTCTTTGCATGTCTACTCTTTACATCTTTCCGCCTTGGTGATTTCGATTTTGATGTCTCCCCTTTTTGTAACGTCATCTTCTTCGACCTGCACAAGAAGCATTTCACATTCATTAACATTGTTTGCTAACAATTTAAATGGTTCTTTCACACTCTCACTTCTTGTGAATCCTAATTCCCCTCATAAAAGTAGCACAGTCTAACAGGTCTTGATAAAAGTATTCACAACTTGTGAAAATAATTTCACTGCTTGCTTCTCAAAATTAACCTATTAACAGAGTTTCACAACTTCATATTAAGGTTTCCCAAGTGCTGATTTCATTTTCACAAGTACGCTATCAAACATTCCCACATACCAACATGTTTTTCAATTTCATATTAACTATTCCCAACAAACTTGTAACATTTTCCCACGTTAAGATTAGGAGTTCACAACCAAACAACCAATTTTGACTAGGGAATTCTCAAACTAGACAATTTCCCATGTTCTCATCACGGATTAACAAATTCTACAAATGGTTTCCCAACTTGAAAATTACACCTTCCTAAATACCAACACGCTTTCACAGTGTCATATGAACAATTCCCAAGTTTATATTAGGTTTTCACAGGTTATCATAACCTTCTCACCACCAGGGTTCACACTAATTGCAAATTTCCCAAGGGGTAATACAGTTTCCTAAGTTATCATAAATTATTAACAACTTCAACATATGTTCCTACAAGTTTGAAATTACACATTCCCATAAACAAACATCCTATCATAATGTCAGATTAAGAATTCCCATATTCATATTACACTTTATCAGCTTAAGGCCACACTAAATTTCCTACATTACACCATTGGTTTGCAATTTTTCCATAACAGTTCACAACTTTTATATTGGTTTTCACATATTGCAAATAGCACTTTCTAATAGGATTTCACAATAGTAATCAACCATTCCCATGTTAAATTTACCTTTTCTCAGGTCAGTTTTACCTAATCATATCCACACATCAGAGTTTCACAGTTTCATATTAAGCATTCCCAAATTCAGATTAAGTTTTCTCATGTTTAGGTTTAGTACTTCACATCCACGCATCACAATTTGACAACTTGGGAATAAGGATTCCCAACTTTAATTTCAGTTTTCTCAGGTTATGATTATAATTTCCCAACTACGCCTAACAAATTCCCAACTACCCATTCTGCTAAATTTCCCATATCATCAGACAGTGTAACAAGTTCTGATACACATTTCACAACTTCGCATAATGTTATATCAACTTCCAAATCACACTATTTCCATATTCTAACAGGGTTTCATAGTTATACATTCTCAACTTTAAATTCAATTTTCACAGTTTAGGTTAAGAATTTCACAACTACACATGCGACATACTTTTAAACCCATTCACTTACCAAACTTTCACGCCCAGCTGCAACTTCACATCTGAATAGTGATTTCCCAGCAACTCACCACCCAATCTCTACGCCAATCCAAGAAATGGCCACTTCTAGACTGCCGTCGCTGCCCTCCGTCAGCCTGAGATGGACCAGCTGACTTCCTACCCACCGTCGATGCCTCTTTCGCACCATAAAAACACACCCAACTCAGCCCAAATGAAAACTTTTATTGGTTTACGGTGTTTTTTTTCTCATTTTTCAGCTGCCGGAACAGTGACCTACTCTCTGCTTCAATGGAAGAATGTGGCACACTCCCTAGCCCCATCAACTCCTTCTTTCCTCCTCAAATCGACCCCACCCACTTTGGACCTACTATGCAACCAACAACCCCGGCTCCCCACCACTCTTTTACTCCTCAGAAATCGCCCACTAACAGCCAATCCACGCTTGATAAAAACGCCTCCCTCTCTTCCTCTTTTCTTTTCAAATTTGCCTAGGGGCAAACCCGTCTTTTGATTCGAAAATGTAAATCCCTGATCAGTTACAAAGCACCTCTACAGGATTTCAAAATTTCGTTACACCTCTCTGTCTTTTCACACTTTTGAGATTCCTTTTGAGGAATTTTCCCTTTTTTTTTTCTTTTACTGTTGCAAAGAAGTACCAAGTGACACTAATTGACATCACCATTTTTACCCAGACGTCAAAGGAGGGATTTGAATTGCATGTGAAAGATATGATTGTTTTAGACCCCCTATCAAACTCCATTTTTTCTCTAATATTTTGTATGACTGGATAGGAGCATTCAAATCTAATATTTGATGTTTGAACCAAAGAAAAGAGAGAAAACAGACAACTCTGGCTTGAAGCATCCGATGATATGGATATGCTTTTGTAGCTATTCTTTCCCTCTATTTAGTTTTCCTTACTTTGTGCTCTACATTTAATGAATTTGATTTTTATATCAGTTGTACCTTTCATATTTCTTTCCTTTTATTCTGATTTAATGATCTTATGTAATCTGGGGAATTACAAAGTAATTATGTCAAGAAAAAAGGAAATTACAAATTAATTATTTATGGGATTTAGATTATTATAATTTTTGTGCAATTAAGAAGATTATAATTATACTTATGATTAATATTTATTTATTGATGATGATGATGATGATGATGATTATTATTATTATATTGACAATGATATTGAATTGATTAGGATATTTAAAATTTGAATTTCAAAAGAAAAGAATTGACAAGGGCTCACCGCAAATTACGGGGTTGAGAGGATTATTCTATCGAATTCAAATGATTGTATTTATTATTCTTTTATCACTTTATTGATTTAGATTAGTATGGGTAATTAAAATGAATTAATATAGTAAAGGTCAATAGTGCACATTTTCGGGAGATTTTGAAGGTATTTTATAAAAATAAGAAAAGATATAAAACTCAATCTATATTCAGTCTCCTAAGATGATTTTAGTTAACCTTAAATTTGGATGTTGATAACTCCTCATTTTATGGATATAAACAAATTTATTTATTATTATTTTTTGACAAAATAAATATTCAAATGTTAAATCCCTCAATAAATCAATTTATGGAGCACAACCCCACAATTCATTATCATAACTATCAATTTAGGTATCATAAATTAATTTAATCAATAAAGGAAAAAATTATATTATCTTTAATTTTCATGTGGTTTGGGGATTTATTTACTTACAAATTAATAAATGAATTTTTTGAAAATTACAATGTCATTAAATCTTGCATATATTTTTATATGATTATCAAGTCCATATTTATATTTCTATGAATTCAACAATGGACATTTTTAGGAGATTTTTAGATTCACATTGTCATTAATTAAGTCTTATAAAATTTGGGAAATCACAAAGTAATTATGTAAAAAAAAAAAGAAAAGAAATTACAAAGTGATCATAATCGGTATCCATGAATTCATTATTATTTATGGGATTTATAGGATTATAATTTTTGTTCCAATAAGTGGATTTTAATTTTACTTATTATTAATATTTATTTATTGATGATTGATTTATTATTTTTATATTGATAATGATTTTGAATTGATTAGAAGATTTAAAATTTGACTTTCAATATAAAAGAATTGATTAGGGTTCACCGCAAATTACGAGATTTAGAGGATTTTTCTACCGAATTCAAATGATTGTATTAATTATTCCTTTATTGATTTAGTTTAGTATGAGTATGAATTGAGACTGAATTTGATTACAATGAATTAATATAAATAATGGACTTTTTTGGGGAGATTTTGAAGGTTTTTTGTAAAATATAATTAATTGAAAGTATGTAAAGAAAAGATATAAAACTCAATCTATATTCAATCTACAAGAAATATGGGTTTAGTTGATTTTAAATTTGGATGTTGATAACTTCTCAATCCGTGGAGACAAACATTTTTATCTATTGTTATTTTTTGATAAAATAAATATTCAAACGTTGATTCCCTCAATAAATTAATTTATGGAGCACAACCCCACAATTCATTATCATATTCATAACTACCAATTTAGGTATCATAAAGGGAAAAAATTACATTATCTTTAATTTTCACATGGTTTGGGTTATTATTTACTTACCAATTTTTTTTGAAAATTACATTGTCTTTAAGTATTACGTATATTTTTACATGATTAAATAATTTTTTTTTTCAAATTTAAAATTCAATGTAAAAATTTTTATTTTTCACTTCTTATATATATTATATATAGGTATTGCCGTATTGGTAAGATTACAAATGTTTGATATTCATTTATATTTGTTTTTAAAATTGAAAGTGAATGCAAAATCCTATAGTCGGCATGCTTAAGATTTCTATCCAATGTTAACTAGGATTTGCTAGAAAAAAATTTGAGGAAAAAAATTATCTATGTTTTTGTAGATGTAAAAAAATTGATGAAACATTTCCTATCTAAATAGTTATAATGTGTGTGATTATATCATGAATTAAATATTTACTTATTTCATAATAGGTTTGCTTGAACCTTTTTTTATTTCGTATTTATTACGAAGCCAATATTTGATGGAATAATTAATGGTGATTTTCATTGGATAAAATTAGTAAATTAAATATAACATTCGTACTAAAAGCAAGTGGGCTAATAGAATTGAAGCTAACTAACATAAATGGTCATGTAAACTATTTTAAAATTACATTTGTAGGCAAAATGTAAAATCAATGATATTGCCATAGAAATGAAGTATATTTATGTTAAAAAAAGAAGTGAAGTAAATTTATTTAGTATAATGATGTTATTGATTAAATAGACTTGGAAGTTTTTTAATCGATGGACGAAAACATTTTGACATGGTGGTGATAGTAATTCTAGAAATTAAATTTGACATAGTGATGACAGTAATTTTAGAAATTAACTCTTAGGCCCTTAGAGTTTTTTTTTTGGGCGGGGGAGGGGGGTTTTGATCATCACACTCCATCTCTCCCCCTTTCTCTCTCCCTCATTCACTCTTTCTCATTCTCTATATAGCGTCATGATGTCACCTTCATATCAGATTGCTCACTCTACTTCTTCTTCTTCAACTCCCTCTCTGTATCTCTCTCTTGGGTTCTTCTTCTTCAGCTCCTTCTTTAGCTCCCTCTTGGCGTTGCTCCCTTTTTGGTTCATAGACTTCATTAGCTCTTGGCATAGCTCCTCCCTCTTGCCAAAGAAACCTGAATTGTGAATAACATATCTTGGCAGAAGCTTCATAAGGGCGAAGGCGTTGAATGGGCACTACTACAAAATATAGATTTAGTAGTGCTAATTGTAATACCCCGAATTTTGAGACTCGGGGCTAGAGAATAAGCCTGAGATTAATGGATTGCTAAGCCCCAGTTTAGCAAGATCCTAAATTGTGATTAAGGGTTAATGACTCTAAAAGTGGATGTTGTTAGTGATAAATAACCCTTTTGGAGAATATGATGTGATTTGGCACTTGAATATGATTCGTGTGTGTTGTGAGCAGCGCCGAAACCCTGTATTTGAGTTCAATTGTGGATTAACATCCAAATTGACTTAGAATAGAGGGAAGAATTGAAAGGGGTATTGTGTTGGAAATGGTGTCATAGTGTGTTTTGATGCCATTGAAATTGGTTTGGAACTTTGGAATGGAAATGTTGCAATGTTAGGTTTTGAAATGTGAATTGTGTTGACATGTTGAGATTGTTGTGAAACCATGTCAATGAGATGTGAATTTGATTGATTTGGTGTTTCCAATGGATTCCTTGTGAAAATTTATGTGGGAATGATGTTTGGTATGAAAATGTAACCATTGGAAGCAAAGATGCAAAATCTGAAATTCTGTCCAGTGAAACTCTATTCTGGGCAGTCTTCTCGTGTGGATGTTTTGACTAGGCAAATGATGTCAGAAAAATATGAAACTTTCCAGTCTTAAATTTCACATCCCAAGCTTCAAAACGGATATATAATCTATGCCATTTCGTTTTGGGAACTGGGAGATATGACTGTCCAATGTTTGAGGTCGAAAATGGACTCTGTTTTGGGGCAAAGATGAAATTTGTGTAATTCTGAAATTTTTTTTGTGATTTCTGATAATGTCTCATATTTTTTCAATGAAGAGGACTTAAATACCTTTCATTTGGCTTTAGAATCACCTCATTTTGATTTTTCTAGAATTAGTTATGATTTTTCAAAGTTTGGGCAGAAAATCTGCCAGAAAATCCGAAAATGGGAATTATGACATCATCTCAATAAAAGATGACATCATCTCAATAAATGATGACATCATCTCAATAAATGATGACATCATCATGGAATTAAATATTTTCTCATCTTCTTCAGCTCTCATTTTCTGTCGTGCTGAACCAGCTGAAACTAGTGAGAGAAAGTTGAGAGCTCTTAGAGAGAGAAAGAGGAGAAATCTCACAAGGTAAGCCGATTTC
The DNA here is from genome assembly GCA_963210345.1 of Inga oerstediana. Lineage (NCBI taxonomy): Eukaryota > Viridiplantae > Streptophyta > Magnoliopsida > Fabales > Fabaceae > Inga > Inga oerstediana. The sequence goes on along the minus strand of OY723400.1, from coordinate 56,616,256 downwards.
TCCGACGATCTAGCTCCTAACGCGTATAACCTTGCTTCTAAGCTTCTCTTTCATGTTCTTTAAGGTATTGGAAGCTCAATTTTCATGGTTTAAAAGGGGCTAGGGTTCAGCCATATTGAGTAAAAGCCAAAGGGAGCTTGAGGTAACTTCCGATACTTCAATCTTTGATTGTTCTGGCTGCTGTGGTTGATTTAATCGGTGAAATTTCACCGGATTGTCTTTGTTTGTAAATTTGGAAAATGGGTTGGCCTAGGTGTTATGTTGCCCAAATTGATACTAAATGGTAGTTATAACCCAATGTAATGGTCAATAAAGTGGTTAGGAGTAGAAAGGAACGCGTTTACGGAGCCGAAACCAAAAACCCCAATTTTTCCCGGGGAATTGAGAATTTCGGCCAAGCCTAGTTTGGAGGGGTTAGAGATAGATTTTCAATGATTTGATGATTCCATTGAGTTCAGGAGCGAAAATTAGGTGGGGTTACAGTTGGTCACTTTTTTGGAAAAGGCCGAAAAAGCATAATTATGAAAACGCCCTTGAAACCCTTAAAGTGGGGCTGCCAAGGGTAAATTTGTAAATTGACATTGAATTTGATAATTCCGAGTCAGGAAATGGATTCCTTGGGCGAAAATATCTAAGAATAGCCCATGTGAAATTTTCAGGAAAAGTACAGCCGGACCGGGTATGGCGGGGCCGGGCTGGGTCACGGGGGTATTTTAGTAAATTTTCAATATAGCCTCATGTAACCCCCAGAAACACTATGGAAGTGTCTAAATAGTACATTTGACATTATAGGATAGAATGTGAAGCCCTGAGTTACTGGCACGCAAATCGAGGAGAAAAGACTGGAGGTAGGGGACTTACCTTACTTGCATGTATTTGATATCTTTGCTTGTGTAGTGATGTATGTGATTGCTTTACTTGATTGTGTAGAGCATATTTGTATAAATGAAGCTCTGTTTCTGTTTTGCTGTGGCCATAGTTTTGTTACATGAAACATTGAGCATGCAGAAATGTCATTATGGGGCATACATCTAGTTAAAGCTAACATGTCATACACATAGCATCTATCATGCATGCATTATGGTATCTGTTTCCTACTGAGATTCTCTCGAATCTCACCCTCCCCTACCAACAATTTAGACAGGGCAAGTGGCTCGTGGAGGGAGTGGCTAGGACTCCTTCGAGATGAGAGTTTGTAGTTGGTTATCAATGAGTTGTGAAGACTGTATATGATTCGGTTGAATATATGGTTATGAATTTGAGATGAGATTGTGTAATCCCCATTTGAAGAATTGTAATGGGCAATTGTACCCTGTGTATCTTTAGCGAAGGTATGTACCCGGGATTGCCGGGATGATTATATTGTGCACTCTGATATTTATATGATTGTGATTTATCTTCGCGTAGTAATTGTATTCGAAATGTGAATATGAGACCAAGTTAATTAGATTTTAAAAGGTATTTTTGAAAACCCTATCTCGAGGATGGGATTTTAAATGAGTTTTGATTATTATTGGTCTCTATTTCATTTTAATCTCGTATTTCGGATATAATTACTGAGGGGGTTACACTAATCTTATGGAACTTCTTCAAACAAGCGTTGGATGAGACTTCTATTTTTTTAAAAACAAAATACATGTGGCAGCTATGGTGTTTGACTAGGGAAGCGCCATAGCTACCTAATACCTTATACGACGCTTATCTGGGAAAATGTCATACAAGGGGTTATTTAAAAAAAAACAATTTACTCCATTTGTGTGGTGCTTGTCGATCTGGATATTAAAATATCCCATTGAATGGGATCCTCGTACAAGGGGAGCCCTTGTATGGCGCTTGCATTCAAGGGATATTACAATATCCCATGCCCTTGTATGGCGCTTGTTGTAACATCCCAATTTCTGATTAAGGGCTAATGATAATTATTGAAAATAATTATCTAATTAAGTGGACTGCTAAGCCCTGGTTTAGCAAGAGTCCAAATGGTGATTAAGAAATATGAAAATGAGTTGATGGTAATTCCAAGTGAATTTCCATAATCAGGGGCAAAACGGTAAAGTTACCGACCAGTTGATCGGTTACCGAGGAGGAAACTCATTGGTAGCTTCAAGATCAATGGCTAGGATTGATTGTGTGATTGGGCAAGGGGCATAATCATGTGTATGTATGTGCATGTGAGCCCATGTGAGTTGAAAGGAGATGGTGACAAGTGGCATGTGGAGAGCCCTTGGATGAGGCATAAGTGATGACACATCATCATCTTCATCTCCTCTCCTCTCTTCTCTTCCTCTCGGTTTCTCTCTCTTGTTCGGAAGCCATGGAAGCTTTGGAGGGAGAAAGGAAAACTGGATTTTGAGGTAAGCAAATGGCCTCTTTAGCTCAAACTCTCTTCTTCAATGTTGATCATTGAGTGATGGGCTTCATTTTGGTGTGTATAGTGTGGCCATTTGGTGCTGATTTGTGCTACACGAAAATATGAAGTTTGGAGAATCAAAGAGTGTCTTTGAGAAAGTGGATAAGGTATGTGAAACCAATTCTTCTATCTATGTTTTATGCCAAATGATTATGTTTGGAATTTCTGGATTTATTGCCCTAATTGTGAAAATATGGGTAATGGGTAGTTTGGCATGTTATGGCATTGGAAATGGTATATTGGTATGAGTTTTGAATAGATAGAATGGATTTGGGATTGAAATGTGTGAGGTTGTTGATATAGAGAATTGATGATTATGATGCCCTAGACCAAAGCTTGTTAATGGAATGGGAATTGGTTAATTCTATGGATTCCATTGAATTCAGTGAGTGATTTTGTGTGGGAGTGGCTTTGGTAGAAGTTTTTGGTCCCTTGGGATCAATTGGGCAAGAGTTAGGAAATGTGGTAAGTTTTGCTGCGTTTTCTGGAATCTGATAGATTCACTCGAGCAGACATGGGTGTGCTCGAGTGAGGGATGAATGTTGCTCGAGTGAGAAAGAACCTGCTCGAGTGATAAGAGAGTTTTCCCTTGTGTTGCTTCGAGTGCACCTGGGTTTTATGGGTTGTGCTTCGAGTGCACTTCCTTGTGCTCGAGTGAGGGAAGAACATGCTCGAGTGAGCATGGTCTGCTCGAGTGATAGTGGGAGTCCAGAGCGAAGGGTTGCTTTCTGGTCTTCACTCGCGGGCAAGGTGCAAGAAGTGTGCCTTCTCACTCGCAGGTGGAGGGCATCTGCTCGAGTGAGCCGTGTGTGCTCGCGGGTGAGAGGTGTGTGCTCGCGGGTGTGCTCGCGGGTGAGAGTGGTGTGCTTGAGTGATCCAGTGCTTGGAGAGCGTTGGGTGCTCTCGGGTCCTCACTTCCTAGATTTCTCTCGTGGGTGCTCGAGTGAGGCTTTTGGCCTTGTGCTCGAGTGAGGATTTGTGCTCGAGTGAGCCAGTTCCTGAAAGTGAGAGTTGTGCTCTCGGGCAAGTGCTCGCGGTCTCACTTCCTCTTGTGCTCGAGTGATGTCCGTACTTGTGCTCGAGTGAGAGCTTCTGTGCTCGAGTGAGGCAGTGAAAAATATCAAGTTTGAGTGTTTTAAAAGGGGATCTTTGGAGATAGTCTTCCAACCCTTTAGAGCTATGGATTGAGGTGTTTAAGGGCACTTAAAGGGCAATAATGATAACCAACTTGAGTGTCTAAAAGTTAAGGAATTGAAAAAGGGATTAATCCTATATCCTTGGTTTTGGTGATAGGATCTGATGATCACTCTGATTGTGAGCAGCTGGAGCTGGAGCTTACGTGGAAAGAGTGTAGGGAACTTACCTCTCTTGCATGTATTGATAATTGTATTTGTGTATTGATGCATGTTATTGCCTTGCTTGAATTATGTGAAACATATGAGAATGATTGTAGCTCTGTTCTATTTATACTATGGCCATGAGTATGTTGTGTGAACATTGAGCATGCGGATATATCATGATGTGAACATGAGTTATTGTGATGCAAGCATGTCATGCATTAAATACTTATCTTGCATGCATATTGGTATTTGTTTTCCTACTGAGATTCCCCAGAATCTCACCCTCCCCTATCAACATTTTAGACAGGGAAGGAAGATTGAGGATGAAGCAAGCATCCAAGGACGAAGAGGACTCGTTTCTGGGTGAGAGCTTAGTGTTGGTTATCATTGCGTAAATGGGATTATGTATTTGTATATGGATCGGTATTTGAGAATGTATTAGGATAAGTTGTGTAATCCCTATTGAATGAGTTGTATGGGCTAATGTGCCCTATGATTATTGAGCGAAGATATGATCCCAGAATTGTCGGGAATTTATATTGCGTACTCTGATAATTGTATAAATGTAATTTATCTTCGCATAGTAATTATATTCGGAGTGTAAATATGAGACCGTGTTTTAAATGATTTCGAAATGTGATTGTGAAAACCCCGTCTGGTTGATGGGTTTATAAAGGTTGTTTTGACTTATTGGTCTCTATTTTCACGTTAATTGCATAATCCGGATATTAATTACGGCAGGGGGTTACACTTGTATCCCATGGGATATTGTAATATCCCTTGAATGCAAGCGCCATACAAGGGCTCCCCTTGTATAGTAAAATCCCATTATATCCCATTGAATGAGATATTTTATTATCCCCATATATCATATAAGGTGGTGTAAGTTTTTTTTAATCCCTTTGCCATACAAGGTGGTGCAAATTTTTTTTAATAATCCTTTGTGAAAAAAGCCTTTATTTTTTATTTAAAAAAATAAAGGGCTAGCTATGGCGCTTTCCTAGGCAAGCGCCATAGCTGGCCTTATTTTTTTTAAAAAAAATAAGGACGAAAGTTAGAAACAGGTGTAGTAAACGGCTTTAATGACTTTTTTGTTTTTTGCCTTGGCAGGTGCCAAAGTGTGTTTTGTTTATGTAAGGCCTTGGAAGGCGCTTGCCTAGGGGAGAGCCTTCCAAGGCTAGACATTTTTTTAAAAAAAATTGTTTTTTTTTTCAAAAACATTGTCTATCATATTTTTTTGTTTAAATTATTTTTTAAAATTAGGAGAAGCAAAAAAATTGTTTTTTTTCAAAAACATTGTCTATCATATTTTTTTGTTTAAATTATTTTTTAAAATTAGGAGAAGCAATGGTTAGCATTTCTAAAAAAATAATTTTTTTTAAATTGTCTCCAATGTTTTTTTTTTATTTTTTTTTAAAAATGTGCCTTGTTTGGTGCTTGTACATGAAGCACCATACAAGGTTTTGCAATGCTTTTTTATTTTTATTTTTTAAATTGTGCCTTGTATGGCGCTTGTATATAAAGTGCCATACAAGGTTCTATTTTAAATAAAACCTTATATGGCGCTTATACATCAAGCCTCATACAAGGTTCTATGTAACTTTTCACCAGCCCGCCATTATTATCTTCTTAGCGTGCCTTCCAACTCCCCATTTCCTAGAACTCCATTGCTCCATCATCTTTTCTTATCCCTTTGGTCCCCACTCTATTGGTCCACCATATTTCCATTTCCATTCTCCCCACTCCCTGCTTCCTATATAATTCTTTGTCCCCACTCATGCATATTTCTTCAACATTCTATTCCAACATTATGAGACCTTGACTTCTCAGGTTACCCAAACCACTCAACCTTCTATTCCAACTTTCTAACCAATAACTACCACTCAACCACAAGACTCCACATAGCTATCCTCTAAACTCATAATCCCTTTGAATCTATCATGGATTCATCTAGCTCTAAATCAGATTAGTCTTCTCTATATACTTCTGATGAATCAGAAGATCATTTTGCTGATGTTACTAGAATTGTAATAGTCTAACCAAATGATGATGATAGTGAACCTGAGGAATCTCATGTTGATCAAACTACAGATCCACTCAGCCTTATAATTTTGCTTAGAAACCAACCACAGGACCTTTGTTTGCCTTTGATGAAACTCCACAGGATAAATGGAGACAAAAGCTTCAAGAATTTGGAGCATGGATTGATTTATAGCTTATAGGACAAAACGTGACTCTTGAACAAGTTCTTAAAGAATTTTTCTTAACACTTATTGGAACCCTAAGAGATTGGTTTCAAAGTCTCAGTCCTTATGAAAAGATCCAAGCAGTACAAGTTGATGATACTGAACTTCTGTTGGGTGAAATTCATAAAGAGTTCATAGGAAACTTCAATATTATAGAAAAAATGGATAGAAAAGAATTTTGTAAGATGAAATGCTGCTCCCTTGATAAAAAAGATCTGCAGAAACATTACACCAGAATGGCTAAGAAGTACTACAAGTTAAATGGACATACTGATGTCAACCTTCAGCACAGCTTCATCACCTCTCTTAATGATGAAAGTCAACCAGAATTACATAGAAGCCTTCATGCTCTTAGGAGAGATCTGTATCAAATTTCTATAAGAGAAATTTATCATCTAGGCCTTGCAACAGGAGACAAGCTCTATGAGCAGTACAAATACATCAAAGATATTCTTAAAGGCACAACAAAATTGAAACATGCCTACAAGAAGCCTCATCTTAAGATTAAGTGTGAGGACCACAAGACTTGTCATTGTCCAACAAAGAAGAAGTCTCAATATCGCTCATATTCCAAAAATCCAGATAAGAGATTTTTTCCTAAAAGACATCCAAGAAGAAGAAGAACTAGGTTTTTTAAACCTACAAGATTTTCAAAAGTAAAAGGATCTTGATGCTTTAATCACAGACAGAAAGGATACTACCAAGAATTGTCCTAATAAAACAAATAAGGACATTAAGATGTTGCAACAGCTTCATAATATCTTGATGATCATAGATGAAAATGCAGACATTGAATCCTTCCTTGAAGAACAACCCTTCAATAATGGTACTAGAGCCTTATTCTTGTTAAATAGACAGCAACAATATGTTATGAATGACGGTGATTAAGAAGAAATCTAGAAATCATGTGTGAAGCCTCTAGCTCTTCTGACCATCATACAACCCTCATGTCTTCTTTCACTCCCAGAAATCTTCCTTCTTCTGTAAAAAGATCCCTAGCTAATAAGATAGAGAATCTTATAGAAGTTACTCATCTTTCTAAAGATGCTTTGATAACAAAGACTGATCCATCTCTTCTTAGTCCTTATAGTGTTTACCATAGAACCAATCATCTCACTAAAAATATCAGGACTCTATTGACTACCAGACGACCTCATGCCAATAAGGTTGTTCACACAATAAAGATGAAACAGTGTCATCTCCCTACTAGTACAGAAGAATTGTATACTACCATAGAGATACCACAGCCTTTGATCAACCACTGGAAATCTAAAGGATATACCCATCTTTATATGGGAGCTATCAGACTAACTCTTGCTCTCCATAGAAGAAAAGGCATTCTTGTTACTGCTAGAGTTGTTGTTGTTGACTCTACCGACAAACACTATCATAATGCTCTTATTGGTGCTCTTTTGACTACTCTAAGTAATAGAAGTGTTATCCTTGCTATCTAGCCAGATTTCAACATCAATTTGTTTGGCTCTACTCTTACGAACAAATTAAATGTGCCAGTTCAGATTGCTAAAGCTTATCAAGATCCCAATGCCGTCATGGCAACCTTACAACATCAGGTGGTTTACAGATTGCAAAACCACTCTCTTGACCTTCACCTTCTAAACTCTACAAAAGATGCCATGTTTGTCATGTCAAATAGACCTGATGATACTTCTATCATCCATATCCCCAGACAAATCCCTTGGGAATAACTTTCCTAGTTGATGCCACTTGAGTGGATTAACAATTATGTAAGACTTTTTTATGGGATCCAACTTGATGTTCATACAACTATTCCCCCTCTTATTCAAAGATTACCAGACGGTACCATCAAGACTACCTTTGAGAGACCAAGTCCACAAGCACCTTCAGCTCCTCTTGGGAGAATCCTTACTCTAGATCTCTCTCCAGCTTATACACCTTCTAGAAAAGATGCACCTGTAGCATGAGTAGACCAACATGTAAACCATTGCTATGTTTCTTATTTAAATGGCCAATTTCTATGGGATGTACCTGGTTCAGGTATGTGTGACCCTAACTATCAGTATGATACTCCAGAATGGTAGGAAGAGTCTGATGATGATGAACAAGGACTTTACTGATACAAATATGCAACCAAGTAGGCCAAGAAAAATAAATCCGTTAAAGGATCATTTTGTTCATACAAGTTTCACCATCTCTATCAAGATGATGATGATCATGGCCTAAGCATAATGATCATGGGCCAAGCAGCTTTCTACAAAAAGAAGTTAGAGACCTCCTCCTCCTCCTGAAAGATCTTCCAAAGACATTAATCTTGTTGAATTAATATTAGAAACAAGACATTCAGATCTTGTCCAGAACTTCTTTCTGAAAATCCAGAACCAGTTATTTTGGCTCTTCCATCTCCATTTACACAATAGATTCGTGCATAGGGATGATCGAACATCCTTATAACTCTAAATTTCCTTATCTTGAGACAAAAACAAACGATAATACTAAGGTCTCTGCTCGATCTTATGTAATTCCAAATACAGTTGATTCTCAAGGAAATCTCAAACCAGCATCTGCAGCTGAAAAATTTTTAAATTGGCAGACCCGAAAATTCAGATAAGAGATTTTTCCCCAAAAGACATCTAAGAAGATGAAGAACTAGGTTTTTTAAACCTAGAAGATTTTCAAAAGGAAAAGGATCTTGGTCGTTTATTTGCAGACAGAAAGGACACTTTACTAAGAATTTTCCTAATAAAACAAAGAAGGATATCAAGATGTTGCAACAACTTCAAAATATCTTGATGATCACAAATGAAAATGCAGACATTGAATCCTTCCTTGCAGAATAACCCTTCAGATATAAAGATACTCAATATGTTTTTCCACTTTCTAAAGAAGAAGAGAATTCAGATTTCTCTGATCTTCTGATCTTGAATCTGACTCTAAGTCATATGAAAAAAACCCTTATCGGCCGTTAACTATATAAGACCAGCTTTACTTTCTTCACCCTCCAAATTTCCATCCATTAAATCCGACCCATCCTCTCTAAGTCAATCTTTTATAGGATCTCTTGAATCTTTTAGATCTAATACTAAAGAGAACCTAAATATTCCCCTGCTAAACATAAAAGTCCAAGTTCTTCTAGAAAAATATTCCAAACCCGTTATAGTTATTGTCTTCTTTGATACTGGTTCTTGTAAGACAGTAATGAAACCTCATATTTTTCCTCCTGAAGAATGGGCTCCCCATGATCAGTATTTCCACACAACTGATACCAAACATTTCAGAATTGATATTATTTTTAGAAGAAAGATTGGCATCAAGTTCTTCCAGTGATGCACTTTAAAAATCAAAGTGCTAGGAAGTAATCTTCCTGGCAAAGATATTTTATTATGGTTTGATGCTTTCCATCATACTCAAAATCTCATGATCCTGCCTAAAGGGATTAATAGAAAGGAAATTTTAGTCCTTATACAGATATCTCAAGCTTGTTTGAACTTTAGTAAGCATCACTTCAATACTCAGATATCAAGGATCAATGACTTTAATATTGTTCAGACAATCATGATCAATATTCTCATCCTTGTCCTTTGTAGAAGAATCAGAAACTCTTCATAAAGCTACCTTTAAGGAAAAATGAGGATATTAATCCTACAAAAGCTTCTCATCCAGGGATAAATCCTGATGACTTGAAATTAGCTAGAGAAGAATGTTCAGCTTTATTGAAACGAAGACTTATTAAGCTCACAAAGTCTGAATGGGCTTACTAGGCCTTCTATGAAGAAAAAAGATCAGAAGTCAAAAGAGGGAAAAAGAGACTTGTCATTGACTACAAGCCACCAAACCATTTTCTTCAAGATGATAAGTTTCCTTTACCTAAGCCCAATACTTTGTTTGCCCATCTCAAAAAAGCCCAAATCTTTTCAAAGTTTGACCTCAAAGCAGGATTTTGACAATTAGATATTCACCCAGCAGATAGACCCAAAACTGCTTTTTTGCATACCTAATGCTCAATACCAATGGATTGTTATGCCTTTTGGTCTCAAAGTTTCCCTATTACTATTCTAAAAAGCTATAACCAAAATTTTTGAACCTATCATTCACAATGCCCTAATTTACATTGATAATATTCTTATTTTCTCTGATAAAGAAGAATCTCATAGAATCTTGTTGACCCAATTCACTAAGATTATAGAACAATACGCCATCATGCTATCTTCCAAGAAATGTGAAGTTGGTGTTAAAGAAATTGAATTCTTGGACAATTATGAGAACCAGAAAAGCATTACCATACAACGTACAAGGAAACCCTTACTGCCAAGCGTGGAATTGAAAATTCAATTTTCATCTGAGCCCTTATCACTTTATTATAGAAATGGACAATACATCTTTTCCAAAGATGCTTGATCCAAAGAAAAAGATCTTACCAAATGCTTAGCTACTTAAATGGAAAGACTGGTTTTCTTGCTATAAATTCATAGTTCAACATCTCAATGGTCACCACAATACCATTGCAGATTTTTTATCTAGACCTCAAAAAGCCATGCCTTCTAAACCTATATATTAACCATCTCACACAGGCAACCATGCCTTACATCATAAAAGCCACTCTCTTTCCTCCAAGTACCTACCTTGATTTTCCTTATCATGTTCAAAAGATTGCTGAACAACAACTTTCCTATTGGCTTCATCTTCTTCTTTTTATTAAGACTAATCTTATTCCTAAAGCCCAATATTTAGCCTGAACACTCCTTACACAACTTTACCTTTCGTCCAAGGACCTATGCCTAAAGAAATCTTTTGGTATCTGTGGTCTTTGACCATTCTCCATGTTAGTCATAGCCTTCACACTATTACCCATATATCACTATCTCTGTGATAAAACCATGACAATTCCCTCATTCACTCCTCTACCCTACTAGAGAGGAAAACTTTATAATTTTATTTGTGATAATAATCTTTAGCGCATTAAAAAGAAGAAAAAAAGATTTTCTTGTGTTTTCCTACTTAACAGGTCTTATGAACTGCAATTAGATGGCCTTTATACCAACAGTAATGTAGAACTATAGGACACTCCTTTTGATTGGGTTCGTCAAAAGACTCAAATCCTTATTGAACTTGGTTATTCCTTAGGACAGGTCAATGACTACCTAAGGACCAATTGCCACATCTTAGGCCCTATCCCAGTTGAAGACTATGATCCATTCCAAGGGATTACTCCTCCAAAGACTGGCTATGTTGTTCAAGGATTCTCTTCTCAAGCAACGCCTAATCAAATTCCCATAGGAATTCTAGGCCCTGAATTTCAAGACTCGCAAGATCCAAGTGAAGACTATCCTCAGCTTAGTCTTTCTATCCTAGGCACCTCCTCTCAAGTGTTCCAGAATCCTCTACCCAAAGAACTTAATTTGCCTCAGCCCAATTTGACTCAAACCTATCCACCATACTATACCCAATCCTCAATCCAGAAGGCCTAAGACTTAGTCTATCTAGAAGTTCTTGATAACAAGCCATCAAATTCCCTTCCAAACAGATATTATTGGGATCCACTACAATATGTCCGTGACATGATGTATGGAGATAATGACCATGACAATTTGTCTCGTAATGATGATCACGAGCCAATACTATCAATATTCAAATATTGAACTCCAAAAGTGTAGGCAACATCTCAGTCCTCAAGAATTGTCGGCAACATCTCAGCCTTCCAAAAGTGTCAGCAGCACTTTGTAAAAAGTTACCCTTACTTTTCTGAATACCTATGCCATGTGTGTGACAGTATTACTTTCTAGCTGTCCTACAATAATCATGGGCTTATCTCAATGGCCTATGTATTTGTACTATTAATAGTATGATGCTTGCTTCTTCCCAATCTGTGTATCTATATAAGGGATGATCCTCACTTCAATCTGGATCATCAAGAGTTGTATTCCTCTTCTATCAATGTAAGTTTTTCTTCTCAGATGACTTCCTTCTAAATTCTTCTTTTCTTCTGAAAGCCTAAATTCTTAATATGTTGCTCTTGTCTCTGTAAAGATTCAAGTATGCTTTGCACTTGCCTCTTTGTGAGGAACCTATGTATCCGAAAGAATCTGACCATTATCCTGTGAAAGTATTGAGAAACAGGTTGATGATGAACTCCAGTATTTGTTTAAGACTTGGAAGTCCTAAAGTGTCCTTGAGCAAAGAGATGAGAAAGCTTGGACTTACCTGGACTAAGAGTCTGATACATGCTCTTGGTTTACATTTTTTACATTTTTCTCAGTTCATTTGGTATCAGCACTACTAGAAAAAATGGTTTTAATGTTCCTTTTTTTGGCCTTTTAATATCTGAAAACAAAGAAATGTCTATCTGAGGGTCATGGAAAAAAACGTCAATAATGTCCGTAAAATAAGAGACGTTAAATATACAGGACTTTAGACATCCCCACTTTAGACTGGGGATGTCTAATGTCTGAGGTGCACTTTAGACGTCCCCAATTCAGACTGGGGACGTCTAAAGTGTCGCTCCCAGCTCTACCACGTCCCTTTTTATTTTAAGGACGTTGAAAGTTTTTTTAAATGGCCTTTTTATATATATTTCACTGTCTGGAAAACTTAAACTGCAAAAATAGGATGGAAACAACAGAATAAAACAACAGTAGTTCAGTCGAATGGAAACAACAACTTGAAACATAGTGATCAACCCAAGGCTCTACTAGATGCAATAACTTTAAGGAGTAGCAAACTAATTAACTAACAAACCACACAAACTACACAACAATCTAAATCCAAGTTTGTTATTGCACTAAAAAGACTATATCCAAGTCCCTAGTTTGTACAATACCCAAGACTAAATCCAATCTATATCTAACAACAACAATTCTAATTATATGTACAATATATAGAACTACCATAAAAGTATGTCATACACAAACTACTTAAGTCTCTGATCATATTTATGTCTTCATATGAGTAGGCATCTTCATTGTCAAAAATATGTAAATTAGAAAATAAGCTTAGATGAAATAATGAATCAAGTGAAAGAATTGCCATTGAATTACAACACCAAGAATATTATCCTCTGAGAATGAAGAGCGATTACTTGTTCAAAATCTGTCGTAATGGCACTCTAAATGATATTAAACATATAAATTAAGACATAGTATCCACATTCCCAGCCGCCAGGTTATTGAGGGAACTATAAATCAAAAGCAAATGGTTAAAATTAATAAAGGCATATCTAAAACGACCGTCAATCAAAAGAACTTGATTTGAAACTACGTACCTTTGGAAACAACCATTTTGGGTCTTTGCCACTTTTATGATCACGTGGCCCGCCAAGCACTCGATACGTCTTGCTTGCCCTATCATTAAAATGAAAATCAACATAAATTAGAATAATTCATTTAAGTCAAGAATCAAGAAGCAATGAAATACAAAAAAATAACTTACGTGTTGAATACGCTTTTAGTTTCTTTGTATGGTCTTTTACTTAAGGAATCAAACCAGTAACAACGTGGGATTGAGGACAGAGAACACAAAAACTCCAGTGGTAACTATCACAACATATACAGATTAAAAAGAAGTTAGATGGCAAGGAAATTATTTATTAAAAATCTCAAATACACAAAATTAAAATGTGTACCCTTGAACAATCGGTGCTGGATAACAAAGATAGTTATTCTCTCCTATTGTGAAGCCCATATAGTGCATCCTTTTTGACATTGTATTCCTATTCCTTGTCATATGTGCAGGAGACAAGAATCCATATAAATCAACTCTTTCCAAGTCAATGCATATACGACGGAAGGAGCTATAATAGAATTAAAATGATGAATGTATTAGCTATTTAAAATCAACTTAACTAAATGAAGGAAAAAATAGGAAATAAAAAACTTACAGGATTGCAAATTTGCCCCATCCTATATCTAGCTCCTCCAACTTAATGAACTGTTTAAGATCTTCTTTATCAATTGTGAAGGGATACTTTAATTCCTGGCCCACAATATCTGTAGGCATATGCAAATCAATTTGGCAAATGCCTTTATAGATCTGCTGCAGTCGTGCTAAGAAGGGCCATTTTTCTGCTTCCTGTTCGTTCTTTTAGAACATTAAAAACATATTGTTAGTAGGAGGCCAACACATCTCAAGTGAAAGTGAGGTAGTTCCATACTATTGGAGGTGTTGCTGCTGAGCCAATAAGATGTACAGGCCAAAGGATGAAAGATCCTATATCCTGAGCTATCATGGCAACCTTGGCATCAGGAATAGGGATAGCTGTACCTTCTTCCCCCTCTCGAACACATGTCACAGTCACCCTACGTAAATGTTGTGGAATTTGCTGATGTTGGTGGGTGGTAGCTTGTGTGTGAACAAGAGCATCTACAACTACATGCAGCACCAGGGCGTCCAAAGAGAGGATAGCAGGTTCTCCCGACTCTGGAGTGGGAGAAGGGTCACCAAGTGGTTGCTCCACTAGATTGTAACTTCCTTTAGTGCTGTGGAAGGCCGGGGATGAATGGGTTCTACGATCGGAAGTTGCCATCCGTAAATCAAACATCTTCATCATTTTAGCTTGTAGCTCAGGCATCATCTTAAGACGTAGCTCTAGCAGCAGCTCTTGTCGGAGCTGTCGCGAAGGTTGGCCTCGAGCTCTTATGAGACTTCCTGGCGAATCTTAGCCACAAGCTCTCTACTGGGTTCAGCTTGTGATGAATAAGAATGTGAGGCTCGACCAAAATACTTCATGACTCGAACTCCCTCCCCCTGCCTCCCCTCGAACATGACCGGGGTGATCTGGCTTCCCAATTGCTGTTGACAAGATGTCTAGCTGTCCACTTAGAGTGAATGAACCTTGGCTACTATGCTCTTCCAGTTCATCCTGCAGCATAAAAGTTATTGTATACGAAAATTAAGCACTCCTAATATGAAACAAACTTTGTACTTATGCTTTAACTACTTACAATCCTTGCGGCAACCTCAGCAACAGTCAGGTTTACGTACTTCCCACCCTTAATCCTCCCTGCTTTCCATTTTTTGTGATGTAGAGGAAGTGGCGGGGCCTGGACCACAACGCTAGGAACTGATGTGGCTGCTTCCTTCAATTTCTCCAACTCTTCTGCCATCATCCTTCGCTCAAGCTTCCGATAACCACCATGAGACATGCAATGTTGATACTTATTAGCTGCTTGCCTCTTTGCATTTGCTACACTTAATGCTTGTGAATAAAGAAAATGAACACCGAATCAATAACGTCAACTATATTCAAATAAAACACTAAGATGACAGAAATCTTACCAAAAAGTTTGGATCTTCTCGTGATGCCATAAACAACCTCCAGTCCTTTGGAGACAAATACGTATACTCCTGACATGGATCTTTACTCCTCATATCCCCTTAAATGTAATCTCATGTAAGCCTGTTCTTAAAATCTTTCCATCATAAACGAACCTCCCTCATCCACTCCTTGTACATCACTGCGGTGTCAGGGACATCATAGGTTTGCTGTAAGACAAAAACATAAGTTAATTACATTTGAAGCAATAAGAATAAAGATATATATGCAAATTTATCGAAACTTATATACCAAAAGTTGTTGCCAAATCAAGTTTTTCATTTTTGGTGGAACCAACTTCCAATTATCATAGGTAATGCGAACTTTGCTTCGAGCAAAAAAACCTAAGTAGCTAATGAAATGGTCTTTCTTCGGGCCAATTGGTTTCATATTTTCATCAAAGTTAATATGCAACCTCTCCTGTTGATGGTGATGACGTGCTACTAATACAGCCATTTTTGTACTGCCTCTAACCCTTCTTCTCGTAGAAGGTTCAGGGATCACAACAGGTTCAGACCTATTCATTTCATTGTCCCTATCACTTTATGAGTCACTAGAATTGTCCATATTCCTGTAAACACAAAAATCATTGTCAGATAGGTGAATAAATTGTAAGTAAATGAATAAACTAACTAGTTATAAAACAAACAGCACACATTACTATTTTCTAAGTTAAGCTCTTACTCTAGATTGTTTCCCATATTCCTTCACCATGATCATTTCTTACAGCATATTCTTCATCATCTACCAATTCTACTTCACTTGTGTAGGTGGATTAATTGTGAAAGGTGGTGTGTCATCAAGGTTGAAGGTCGGATCACCATGCTTCTATTTTTTACTTTGAAGTACAATGAAAATTTTTTTATTTGCAGGATCTGTGACATAAAACACTTGTTTCGCCTAGCTTGCTAGAATGAAAGGCTCATCCCTATAACCTACTCTTTCAAAATCAACTGAGACAAATCCAAATTATTGATCTATTACCACAGCATTATTGCTAACTCGCTTACATTTGAATAAAGTAACTTTGAACTTGTTGTAAGTGATTTCCCATATTTCTTCTATCACTCCATAATAGGCCATGGATGCTAATATGGGGTTTTTGTCTTTCGAATTGGAAAAGTGCATGGCTTCAGCTTCTACCATCACCCCACTATTTTGCATGGTACTTCTGTCATCTTGGTCTTCTGTGTAGAAAGAATACCCGTTTATATCATAACCGCTCTAAGTAATAATCTGAAATGAAGGCCCCCAAGCTAGCCACTCTATTGTCTCAAACACACCAGTCTCATGTAAAACCTTCAATCTCTTTTTGTGTTCATCTATGTACGGTTGAACTTTTGCCATGTTATTCAGGATATAAAGGTGTGCTTGCAACACCTCTTCACAAGGCATAGTCTTTACTTTCAGTCCTCGTGTTCCCTTGCTCCTCCCCTCTTCATACCGATATTGTTCCTTCTTCCCTGATAGATAATCGCTGCAGAAGTCCATAGCCTCTTCAACTACATACCTTTCAACTATTGAGGCTTCTGGTTGATAGGGATTTTTAGAGTACCCTTTTAAGATCTTCATGTATCGCTCGAAAGGGTACATCCACCTCAGGTAAACTGGACCGTAGAGTCTTACCTCCCTTACCAAATGAACTATCAAATGCACCATTATATCAAAAAATGAAGGAGGAAAGTACATCTCTAATTGGGAAATATAATATAACCCTCAGCTTCTAGTTCATCCAGCTTTTCAGTGTCAATGACTTTGTTACATATAGCATTAAAGAAAACACACAATCTTGTCACAGTGCTTCGAACTTCATCTTTCATAATGCCTCTAATAGCGTTACATCAACACATGATAATCATGGGACTTCATTCCCAATAACTTCAAATCCTCTATTGACACACACCTTCTCACATTTGAAGAATATCCTTGTGGTACCTTAATTTCATTCAAACACCCACACAAACTTCTTTACTCCGCTTTTGATAGTGTATGCGCTGCTGGCTCCATGTATGCCCTCCTACCATCATCTCTTAGCTATGGATGTAACCATTCTCTTATTCCCATATCAACAAGGTCTAGTCTCACACTAATCCCGTCCTTGGTCTTCCCTGGAATGTGTAAAAGCATACTGACAAGGCTATCACAAACGTTTTTCTCCACGTGCATCACATCAATACTGTGTCTCACATCAAGCCTACGCCAATATGGCAGATCAAAGAAAATTGATCTCTTCTTTCATATGTTCTTCTCACCCACAGTCTTCTGATTCTTACTGAGTAAGACATTGATATGTTCAACCCGATTGTAACTTTGTAATACCCTAAATTTCAATTAAGGGCTAATGATAATTATCGAATTAAAGTGGAATAATTATGTGTTTTGTTGGCAATATTAATTAATATGCCATAATTATTGAGAAATTGAAAGAATAGCCATAAAGAAGTAATTAATGGAAGAAATTAATTACTAACTAAGGAGAAATGAGATATGTAACTAAATGGCTAATGGAGGGAGTAAAGTAACTAATTTGGTTACTTACTTTATGAGAGCCAATGAGGTGGAGACATGTGGCAAGTGGTTAGGATGAGAGAGGGTGTTGGAAAAGTCAAATGGCCTTATTTTATTGTTTTCTCTCTCTCCCCCTCTCCCTCTCTCTTATGCGAATTGACATAGGCATGGGGGCAGATTTTTCTACCATTCTTCATTATTTCACACTCTCATCACTCTCTTCCTTCTCTCTCTTCGTTCAGTCATGGCAGCCAAGAAGGGAGAAAATGCTTTGTGAAAAAGGTGAGTTTTTTACCTTCTTAATGGCCTCTAATGGAAAAACTCCCTTCTATAAAGTTGTTCCTTGAGTTAAGAGCTACATTTCTATGGTTATAGTTTGCCATTTGGTGTTGGTTTGAGACTTCAAGAAATTATGGAGGTTGGAGAATCAAGAAGCTCCTTTGAGAAAGTTGTTAAGGTGAGTTTAAGAGACCTTTCTATATAAGTTTTGTACCAAATGCTTTAGCTTGGAAATTCTGGAAATTTGGCTTGAAATTTTGAAAATTAGGGTCTTGTGGTGTTTGAATTGTTGTTGTCATGAATATGATGCTTTGTGATGTATCTTGGGTTTATAGAATTTGATTGAAGCTTAAATGTAAGGTTTGGCACATTTGTGTTGGTTTTGTGCATTGGGCAAAAATAGGGCATGTAATTGGGTTGTGATTTTGGTCATTTTGAGGTTACCATTGTGTTCCTTGTGAAAATTTATGTGGGAATAGGCTTGATTGTTAATTTTGGAGCCATTGGACACTTTGGTAGAAAATTGGAAATCTGTCTTATGTGAACTTTGTCTGGGCAGTCAGTTTGCACGAGCGTTTTGAATGACCAAATGGTGTTGGAAAATTCTGAAACTTTCCAATCTTAAATTTCACATCCCAAGATTCAAAATGGATATATAATTTGTGTCATTTCGTTTTGTTAATTGAGAGTTATGGTTTGCCAAAGTTTGGGACAAAAACTAGACTCTGTTTTGGAGTAGTGTTGAGTTTTGGTTAATTCTGGAATTTTGTGGTGATTTCTGGTTATGGTCCATATTTTTCTAGTAAAGAGAACTTAAATACCTTTCATTTGGATTTGGAATCACCTCGTGTGGATTTTTCTAGTATTAGTTATGAATTTTGGAATTTCAGCTAAGAATCAGGGAATTTCTTGGCCGTGGCCCAAACCTTTCTGATCTGATTCTGGCCGCGGCCCATGGGTGGCTGGCCGTGGCCAATGACCTTCTGACCATATTTTGGCCGCGGCCCAAGGAAGAGCTAGCTGTGACCAACCCCTGTGTCCCAGCACTTTGATTTTTCGAAAGGAGATCTCTAACCTATTGTTTCCCAACCTTTTAGGGCTTTTATTAGAGGCATTTGTGGCCTCTTAAGGGTCAATTATAATAACCAAATTTAAGTGTTATGAAGTAAATTACATCTTAGAATAGAGTATAATTCTTCGTCCTTAATTATGATTCTAGGATTTGACATTTGCTCTCCTCGAGAGAGACTGGCGCTAGGACACGCCCGGAAGGACCAAGGTAGTAACTCTTCTCTCATATTGTGTATGATGTTTTGGTACGCATAACTTATCATTGAACTTTGTGAACTGTGTGCCATGTGTAACCCCCTGCCTAAATTAGCGTAATTATAATTCGATATCAGTCAATTAAATTGGTTTAGAGACCGTCGAATAGTTCAAAACTCATTTAAAACTCCCTTTTATAGTAGGGACTTTACAAAATTTTTGAAACTTCTTTCCTATTCCGGTCTCAAGTTCAATTATCGAATATAATTACCTATGCAGTTAATTTACATTCATTCATATCAGAATATCTAATAGAAATCCCGCAACCCTCAGGTTCTATTCATTCACTAGAAGTTTTACAATTCCCATATAGGGGATTACACAACTGTATTCAACTACCAATTACAACCCAAACATAATTTACAAATTCCCTGTCCAACAGGTTTAACCAACACATCCAAAAAAATAAATGTCCCTACAGGGTTCTAACCGCTCCGGGTCGTACGCTTCTCCTTAGAGCCACTCGCCCTGTCTGAAAGGTTAGTTAAAGGAAAGAATGAGATTCAAGAGAATCCGAGTAGTAACAAAACATTTATACCACACATAAGCACACAGCATGTAAGCAAATCATCATACAGCAGCAGCAGCACAAATCACACTCCACCCTCATCCCCTTTCTCCGCCGGGATGGCACACTGTCCTAACCCGAACCGTTGTTAGCTACTTAGGGACTATTGGCGTGGCAGTGCATACACATAACCTTATAGCTCATATAGCTATCTGGCTTTCACAAATGGCCCGTCGGCCTTCACAAATAGCCTTTCAGCTCACATAATCACATATATCACACCTCATCCTCATCCCATTTCTCCGCCGGCAAGGCACACCGTCCTAACTCAAACCGTTGTTAGCTACTCAGGGACTATTGGCATGATGGTGTTTACACGTATTCACAATGTCGCAGCATAAGAATTTATCACAAAGCAATGATATAACACACATACAATGCATCACATATGGTACAAAGGAAAAGTCACTACCTTGTTCTTTACTGACATCCTTTGGCACAGTGGGCTCGCAGGTACGACAAATGTCAAAGCCTATAAACAAAATCAAGAATGATGGATTAATTTCCTACCCCCAATTCTTATTTTCAAACACTTAAAATAGGTTCCATATGAGTCCCTTAAATGGTTATAACAAGCTCAAAGAGAACCTAAAAGGATTGGAAAGTACTAGGTTGGAAATTACTTTGCAAAGTCACAAAATGCTGAAAATAGGGTTTTGGCTGCAGCCAGGAATTCTCTGGCTGCGGCCAAAATGTGCACAGAAATTTTTGCACTGCAGCCAAGAATTTCTGGCTGCAGCCAAAACGTGCACAGAAAGTTTTGCGCTGCAGTCAAGAATTTTTGGCTGTAGCCAAGGGAACTTTGAAAAATCATAACTAATTATAGAAAAATCAAAATGAGGTGATTCCAAAGCCAAATGAAAGATATTTAAGTTCTCTTCATAGGAAAAATATTGGCCATTACTGGAAATCACCACAGAAGTACATAAGTACACGAAATTTACCACCACTCCAAAACAGATTCCAGTTTTAATCCCAAACTTTGGATTGTCATTGCTCTTAGCTCAAAAAATGAAATGACACAAAATTTATGTTCATTTTGAAGCTTGGAATGTGAACTTTAAATCTGGAAAGTTTCAGAATTTTTTAGACACCATTTGTCTATTCAAAATATCCAGAAAACCTGAATGCCCAGAATAAACTTTCAATGGACAACATTTCAATTTTGCACCAATGCTTCCAATGGTTCCCAAATTCATATCAAATACCATTCCCACATAAATTTGCACAAGGAATCCATTGAAATCATCAAAACAACCCAATTCAACCTCTATTGACATGTTACACAATGACCACCACATGTCTTACCAAGAACTCAATCAAACCACCATATTGCAAACCAATCCAAACCAACATTCCAAATCAATTTCAAATGCTCAAGGACACACTATGACACCAATTTCACACTAAACACTAACCAATACACACATTTTGAAATTAAGCCAAAATTAGGGCAAAAATCCAAAATCCTCAAGGCTAAACCAATGACCACAATAAATATGTCAAAAGGTTCCAAAGGCTTACCTTAACTTCTTCCCAAGACTAATTCTTGATTTCCACCACTTCCAAATTTTCTCAAGCTTTCAATCACCACCAATCAAAAATCTAAAATCATAGGAATAATGCTCTCAACACCTAGAACAATGTTAATAAAGAGTATTTGAGCATTCATGGTCATTTGAAGCACTAACCTTAGGTTTTTCTCTTTCTCTTTCCTTATATAGTTGAACGAAAATGGAGGAGAGGAGAGATGAGATGAGTTGGTGAAGATGATGATCTAATTTGGCCCTTCAATTGGTTATTAGGCATCCTAAATGAGAGAGGGAAGAGAAAAGCAAATTTTGACACTTTGACCTTAATCTATGGTTCACATGAAGCCAAGTGTCAAGATCTTGTTCCTTCTCCCAACTCCTTCCATGTTCATGCAAGCATTGGATCACTCTCTCATAATCTCTTGATATGTAATCCCAACCATTGATCTACAATTCACCAATGAGTTTCCTCTTCGGTAACTGACCAATTGGTAAATGAATTTCCAATTTTGCCCCTGATTATCATAACCTTTACCAAATCACCATTAAACATGAATATAAGCTTAAACATTGCTTACCACACATTCACAATGAGTTTAGCAACAATTACATCCTTAAGATCATAATTAGCCCTTAATCACAAGTTGGGACATTACACCATGGTCCATTACAGCGTAAGCACTTCAGCGTGAGCCTATAGGGATTGACGCTGGTCATCTCTAGGTCGGTCGTTGAACTGTCATTGTAATCGACATGGATTTTTGTGTATCCGACCCATGGGGCGGTGTTTGTGAATCCAGCCGTGGGTTGTGTGTTGATCTTGCATGTATGGCTTGTGTTATGAAATGCTTTATATGAATCACAGCTGTGGTGAAATATATTGTGTGGATTGTTGTGATGCAATGCAATGTGAGCAATTCACGTGAGCAATCGTAAGGGATGACATGTGTCATACTAACCATTGCCGTTGTAACTGCCGTTGTAGTTGCTTTGTGTGGATAATGATTTGATTTCATGCCTTATTGTTGTACATACTATGATTGATTTGACACTACGGGGATTCCTTAGAATCTCACTCTCCAAAAAACCATGTTTTAGACAGGCAGAAGGATCGAAGGGAAAGCGGTCGACGAAGAGCGGATAGAGCTCCGGTTTAGAAGTATATTTTGGGTTATTGGTTATCATGTATATCATTTAGATTTTTTTGGGAAACAATTGTATATATTGGGATTGATGGTATAGTTTTGTGTAATCCCTAAGTTAAGGGTAATGAATTGTGGGCTTTGTGCCTCGTAAAACCCTTATTAATGAATGGAACCCGAGTGTGTCAGAAATTTACATTATACTCTAATATTTGTGAATGAAATCAACCTGTACAGGCCATTTAGTATTGAAATATGAATATGAGACCATCATGAATAGGTTTTGTAACAGTTTTTGTAAGCCATGATTTTGGGGAGTTTGATTTTGTTTAAGTCCCAAAATCATTTAAGGTCTCTAATTCTACATCGATTATGTGTTTATGAACTAAATCTCGGCCTATAGTGGAAGGGGGTTACAATCTTCCTCTCCGGTTAATGCTTTTGGAGCCAGTCCATGCTCCGACAAGCCGTTAAAATGCTTTCTTAACGTATGATACGGGTGGAACCTAGGAAGGAACCTCCTGTGACCAAGGTAGACCATCTTTCTTCTATGTTTAAGTTGGTAGAAGTGAGTGTCTGCTTCATAGATTGAACATGCTTTATGCCCCTTCACACTGTACCCTGAGAGGTTTCCGTACGCAAGGAAGTTATTTATCGTGGTGAAAATCATTGCACGTAACTTAAAGGACTCATTCTTATATGCATCAAACACATCTATGCCTTCCTCCCATAACTTCTTTAAGTCCTCAATCAAAGGCGCCAAGTAGACATCGATATTGTTTCCTGGCTGTTTTGGTTCAGAAATCATCATAGAAAGCATCACATACTTGCGTTTCATACAAAGCCATGGGGCAAGTTGTATATTACAAGAGTACTAGCCACGCACTGTATGTGCTATTAAGAGTTCCATACGGATTGATGCCATCTGTACAAAGCCTAAGCCAAAGGTTTCTTGGCTCGCTGCCAAATTCAGGGAACATTTCATCTATTTTCTTCCATTGTGGAGAGTTTGCTGGGTGCCGAAGATATTTTCCATCAAATATTCTATCATCTGAATGCCATCTCAACTTCTTCGCTTTTTTTGCAGTTCCAAACAAACGATTAAAGCGTGGTATTATTGGAAGATACCACAAAACGTTTACAGGTTGCCTTTTAGTTGTCCCATCGCCACAACTACCATCTTTCTTCACTTTGTATCGTGTAGTTTGACACTTGGGGCACTCACTCAGACCTTCATACTCCTTTCTGTTAGTATGCAGTCATTAGGGCAAGCGTGTATCTTTTTATACTCCATACCCATTGTAGATAGGATTTTCTTGGCCTCATACATACAATTTAGAAGTACATTATCGTCTGGAAATACATCACACAACAGTTCAAGCAGCATTGTGAAACTACTATCGGTCCACCCACAAGTTGTTTTTAAGTTAACCAAATGTAATGTTTCTGTCAGCCGTGTGTATTTACTCCCTGGGAACAACGGTGTCTCTGGATCACTCCGCAGGCTGTCATATTCATGCAATTGCGTAAAGGATTATACCTTAATATCGTGAATCATTCTCTCCATTCTATCTTCATCTTTGACATCCACAACTTCCTTCTTGTGCGACGGACAATCAGTTACTTCCTCACCATGCCATATCCACCTTGTGTATTGAAGATTTATTCCATCACAAAGTAGGTGATCCCTTATAACTTCAACATCCCATCTTCTCTCATTTAAACAATTGACACAAGGACAAAAATACATCCCATTTTTGGCTGGAGTGTTCCTTCTAGCATATTCAATAAACTCTTCAACCCCATTCTCATATTGTTCACTTGTTCTCAAAGCATTCATCCAACTATGATTCATTTTATTACTACCTACGCCATTCCTAATAACACTCAAGTTTAGAATAATTGTCAACACATGGAATTGCCTTTTACTATTTTGTTTTTCAAAATTTTGGCAGCATTTCCCCTTAAAAGTGAGACATCCCAAAATCAAAATAACAAACCATCTCAGCTTAATTTAAACAAAATTAAACTAATTAAGAAGAGTAAAATAAAATTTCATAGCACTAAAACAAGAGTAAAAAGAAGGAAGCTAGCATTAATTCTTCTAACCCAAACAAAAATTCATAGCTTCATTTTCTCTACTTCGGAGCATTAGGTAAATGCAAGGAAAGAAAGTACCATAATCTCATGTACCAGAAAGCATAGAGAACAAGATTATGGTGTTCAATAATTCCAATTCAAATTCTACCCATTTTCCTATGTTCTTGAATGCTAAAGGAAGCACCAAGTTCAACTAAACATTAAAAAATTGGCGCCACAAAAACTGGCACCAAGTTCTAGGCCCTTTTAAAATTTTCAATATTTTTTACTTATTTTCAAATAAAAAAAAATAGAAGAAAAGATCTCATAAATTTTTTTATTCAAATAATAAATATTGGCAAACTAAAGTAGCAAATTCAATCTAAATAACCAAAACTAAATAAAATCAAACTATTATATTGAATTGAACTAGATAGACAAGAGTTGGATATGTGTGTGTGTCGCTTTCTCTAAAATACCTCTCTTTTATTGAGGGCATCAAACGTGGTGGAAGAAAACAAAGTGAGAAAAATTATAAAATTAATAAGAAAAATGTAAAAAAAAAAAAGAATCTAATAAATGAGACAAAGTGATGCATCAAGATCCAATATTTAGGATCAAGTCATATTCATCAATTAAGTACTTCCTAAATAGAAGGGAAAACTGACCAAGTTCAAAGGATACATGTCTATTCAAAAAATAGCTCAGAGTATACATTTGGAATTAAAAATACAATCACCACCACAGTTTTAGCTCTAGCTAGGGGTGGAAACACACAATCAATTCAATGCTTCCACATTTAAATCAGCAAAACAACTAGAAATTTCAAGACAATTGCTAGAAGAACAACATTCCATGAACAACTAAGTTCAGAAACTAAAATGAAAACATGTAGAAGCACCAACTAATATGGTTTGTTTTTGGTCCATAGAAAAGGGCGTTAGAAACCAATGTCATTCTCATTATTTCAGTTTAGAATCCAGCGGCTTTGGTGAATCAACCATCTGATTACGGGCAGAATATAAACATATTATATTGGTTTTCATTCTTCCCAGGAACCTGCAAAATCAAACAGAACTAGCCACAACAAAGTTCACTTGGAAAAGATATTTAACCTTTGGTGCACCAAATTGTGGCTATGCAACATCTCTTTTGCCAACCCAAACAACCAAAACCAATGAGTAAAAAACCGGACCGGACAGGCCGGTCGGACCGGAAAACCGGTGAACCAGTCTCAAGGCCGGTCTGGTCCGCTGCTGGAGAGGGGGGAGGGGTCGAACTGCTGAGGAGCCAGTCGAACCGGTGAGAACCGGGTTGGCTCGGCAAAACCGGCGGGCGGAGCGGTTAGGGCGGGTTAGAATTTTTTTTTTAACTCCAAAACGTCGCCGTTTTGGGTCATTCTGGAGCAGCAAGCTGCGCGACCGACCCGACCCGAACCGAAAGACCGACCCGACGCTTTTTGCCCTAAGCCCCTAATCGACTCGATGATTACAGTATTCCACTGCCAGGTGCGACGAGAATGAGAAATTGAGAATCTGAAAATTCTCAAAAATCATCGATTCATCCTTCTCAGTCTGAAACTCAGAATCAGATCCAAATTCTTCATTCGTTCTCCGTGATTGGTAGCCGAAACCTGGAAGTGAAATCAACAGCGGCCTTTTGCGACGTCAATCGACGGATGTGAGTGCGTGAGCGGTGGATGGCGACCTTCGACTGTGTGTGATAGATGAAATTCCAAAACCGATCTGAAAGCTTATCTGACCTTCGACCTTCAGCTGATTTGAACCACCTTCGGCAAGAGCTGCGACGTGCGACGTGCGACCTGCGAGCTATTTTGGTATTTTTTTTTAAGTTTTGACTTTTGATTCATTTCTTGTTGGCCTTTTGCTCTGTATGTCTATTGTCACTGTTCTGAATCCGATGAGCTGCGATTTTAGGTTCATCGGATTTCTATCTGTCATGTTAGATTTCTATCTGTTCATCTGTTATCAACATCATGTAAGAGCTGTGACCTGTTATATTGTTGCGTGTGATAATAAATTGCTGTTGTATAAAAAAAATGCAAGAGATATTCTGTGGCTTGACTTTATAGTTTGTATCTCGCATAATGGCTTATCTAGAGCCTATCTATATAAATTGTGAATGAATTGTGAATGAAGAACAAAATGAGCTGGCTGCTGGCATCTTGCTCCTGCGTCTCTAATTGCAATGGGAGATGGTTTAAATCAAATTTTAACATAAAATTTATTTCAATTGAGATGTTACTGTTTTTTTTAAAAAAAATAGTATTATTTTTTTGTGAGTACGAGGATTAAGGTATTGATAACAAAAGATATACATCTCTCCTAACTAGATTGCTATATTCACAGTGATTAGAATTTGAACCTCCAATAACTTTAAGTGTCAAGAATTCATATCATTCATCTCAAAATGGGGCTAACTAAAAGTTGAGAAGTGCAAAAAGGAATAGGAGAATATGTTTTGATGATAATTTCAAGTTAACTAAAAGTAAAAATATGGAAGGGAAAGCATTGAGAAAATTCGTCATTAGCAACCTTTTTCTTTCCCTTTATTTAGTGTGTTCTTTCATAATAACTAGAGCCTATCTATATTCTATACTAGTAGTGGTAACTGAGCTTCTGTAGCTGTTATTCTGACTTGTGAACATTAAATTTGCCTTGTTAGTGGAAGGCTCTGGCTTGTCTATTTGTGTTAATGCTTGTCTATTTGGATTAATGCTTGTCTATTTGTGTTAATGCCAATAGACAAGCATGTTTCTTTGTTATTGAAACTAACAAGAGTAATTTTCCCTTAATTTAATGCCAATATAGTGATATAGAACTTGTAACTACTTTAACTTTTTTTTTAATTAACTTGTTATTGAAACGTTAAGTTTGTTTCTTTGTTGTTGCAAGGATGGATATATCTAGTTCAGGAAATGAAAATGTCACTCCTAGTGGTAATATTGAACCTAATACTCCTAATACCGAACCTCACACTTCCAATTCCAACACTAATCCTACTTCTACTCCCAATACCACAATTCGTGGTAAAATTGATCCAGCATGGGCACATGTTGCCTTAAAAAAAGAGGGGACACAAAATGTATATACATGCCTCTTTTGTGGTAATAGCTATAGAGGAGGAGGCATAAACAGAATGAAGCAACATCTTGCTGGTGTGTCTGGTCAAATTGCTTATTGCAAAAAGGTTACTTCTGATGTGCGTTATATGATTGCAGAGTCTTTGAAAGAAAGTTCAAAGAAAAAGTCCGTTGAAGATATAAGAGAGGAGGAAGTTCAAGAAGAAGAGGTTGATAGTGTATCTAAAAAGAGGAAACAACCTGGGACGATGGATAAATATTTCGCTCCTAGGTCAACTCCTGGAGCTCAGCCAACCATCAAGAGTGCCTTAGCATCAAAAGAAGCACAACACAATGTGAAAATGCTTATTGCTGAATGGGCTATAGTCAACTGTATTCCATTTAAAGCATTGGAGTGCCCTTTATTTCAAAGAGCTGTAGATGGAATGTGCTCTATAGGGCTTGGGTTTAAAGCCCCTAGTGCTTATGATTTTAAAACCAATTTGTTAAGAGATTGGAAAAAGGAATGCTAGTTATTCATTGATGGTCATAGAGCTAAATGGAAGCAAAACGGCTGCACACTTATGGTGGATGGATGGACTGATGTTAGACAACGGACTTTGATAAACTTCTTAGTTTATTCTACCCACGGAATGGTGTTTGTTAAGTCTGTTGATGCATCAGACTTAGTCAAAGATGCTAAAACTCTGTTCTCGCTGTTTTCTGAAGTGATTGAGTGGGTTGGTTCGAAGAATATTGTCCATGTGGTGACTGAAAATGCTGCCAACTATGTGGCATGTGGAAGATTGATCAAGGAGAAATATAAAAATATTTATTGGACTCCTTGTGCTGCTCATTGTTTAAATCTTGTATTGAAAGACATTGCAAGCATGCCTTATGTGTCGGACATTGCAGCAAAGGCATCAAAGATAACGGCATTTGCTTACAATCACATGATATTCTTGTCTTGGTTGAGGAAGAGGACGGGTTGGAAAGAAATTGTACGTCCTGGTGCTACAAGGTTTGCCACTACCTTCATTACATTGCACAGCATTTACATGCACAAACATGACTTGCAAGCCCTTGTTGTCAATAAGCATTTTGTGGACCATAGGCTATCTAAGACTACTCCGGGAAAAATTTTTAGTGCAATCATATTAGATAGCCGGTTTTGGAATGAGTGCTACTAAATTGTGAAGATTGTAACTCCTCTGATAAAATTGTTGAGAATTGTTGACTCAGATGAGAAGCCCTCACTTCCATATGTTTATGAAGGCATGCAAAGGGCAAAAAGTGGAATTAAGGAGATGTTCAAGAGGAATAAGGATCATTACAAGCCCTACACAA
This sequence comes from Inga oerstediana, assembly GCA_963210345.1. Lineage (NCBI taxonomy): Eukaryota > Viridiplantae > Streptophyta > Magnoliopsida > Fabales > Fabaceae > Inga > Inga oerstediana. Next base: position 56,587,114 of record OY723400.1, on the reverse strand, counting down.
GTATCATTCAAGCGAGATGGGATAAATATCTGAAGACCAATCTCCATACAGCTGCTTATCTATTGAACCCGGCATTCGTATATGGTCTAGCTTTTGTACACAAGGGAGGGTTAATGCAAGCTTTGATTGACGTGGTGGAGGCTAACTCAGATGAAAATGTTGATTGTTATAAGGTAATGAAGCAAGTGACATTATATCTTGATGGCAACGAATCTTTCAGCAGAGAGACATGCAAAAAAGGGGCTGAAAAACTAGATCCTTGTAAGTAATTAAGTATTCATCTTTATTGTTTAATATTCAATTAACAACATATTAATTGATTGTAACTAATATTATGTATATGTTTTATTTTGTAGATGAATGGTGGATGTACTATGGCTATTTAGTTCCAGAATTGCAACATGTTGCAACACGTATTCTTAGGCAAACATCTGCTTCTTCTGGTTGTGAGCGAAACTGGAGCTTATTTGAGCGCATACATACAAAAAGGAGAAATAGATTGCAGCATCAAAGGCTGAATGATTTGGTTTACACTAACTATAACTTGCGATTAAAACATAGGTACTTTTAGATATTATGAAAAATGCTTTTAATTAATATGGATTAAGTTTTAAATTTTAACTGAAATCATTTATCATTGGAAAATTGAAGGAGTGTATTGAATAAAAAGAAGCCAAGTTATGATCCCATTGACTATGAGTCCATTGATGAGGTGGATTTTTGGGTGACGGAAGAAGATCCCATTCCAGAATTTAATGATGAAGATGCAGAAAATCTTGAAAGTGTTCTTAATAATGAAGGCGTTGCACTTTCATCAACTCTGGATAGGATTACTGAAGGTTTATATAATTATATATCCTATTAATATCCTAATATCCTGTTACTAATTTATTATCCATCCATATAATTATTTGTTATACGTAATCATTGATATTCATTGTTGTGCATTTGGATAGGTGACGAAGATAGGGACATTCCCGAACCCCCGGCTTTGAATGATGATGTCACTACTACTTACCCTTTCCCAAATCCAGTACCTATTGACTCATCTCCAATAGATCAGCTTGATGAGTTGTAGAGTTTGTTGAGTGATGATTTACTCATTTGGCTATGGTTGATGGATGATGTTATTGACTATTTTTGTGACTATTTTGATGCTATTGGCTTGTTTGATGAATGATGATTGATATTGTTATGTTTTGATTATATTTTGATGTTATTTATGGGTTTGCTTTGAAGAACTAACTAGGTATTTTAACTATTTTGATGTTGGTGATGACTTATGACTTATGAATGTTGATTATTTTGTTATTGTCAATTATATTATAATGTTCGACCACCTGTTCGACCACCATGTAACCCCCTTCACGATTAAGGCCGATATTTAGTTCATAAACACGTAATTGATGTAGAATTAGAGACCTTAGATGATTTTGGGACTTAAACAAAATCAAACTTCCCAAAATCATGGCTTACAAAAACTTTTACAAAACATATTCATGACGGTCTCATATTCACATTTCAATACTAAATGGCCTGTACAAGTTGATTTCATTCACAGATATCAGAGTATAAAGCAAATTCCCGACACACTCGGGTTCCATTGATTAATAAGGGTTTTATAAAGGCACAAAGCCCACAATTCATTACCCTTAACTTGGGGATTACACAAAACTATACCACCAGTCCCATTATATACAATTGTTTCCCAAAAATATCCAAAAGATATACATGATAACCAATAAACCAAAATATATTTCTAAACCGGAGCACTATCCGCTCTTCGTCGCCCGCTTTCCCTTTGATCCTTCTGCCCTGCCTAAAACATGGTTTTTGGGAGAGTGAGATTCTAAGGAATCCCCGTAGTAACAAATCAATCATATAATGTACAATAATAATGCATGTAAGCAAATCATTAACCACAACAAGCAACTACAACGGCAGTTACAACGGCAATGGTTAGTATGACACATGTCATCCCTTACGATTGCTCACGCTGAATTGCTCACGTTGCATTGCATCACAGCAATCCACACAATACATTTCACCACAGTTGGGATTCATATAATGCATTTCATACACAAGCCATACAGGCAAAATACACACAGCCCATGGCTGGATTCACAAACGCCGCCCCACGGGTCGGATTCACAATATCCATGTCGATTACGACGGCAGTTCAACGGCCGACCTAGAGATGACCACCATCAATCCCTACACGGCTCACGTTGACCTGCTCACGCCGCAATAGACCATGGCACACATTTCACAAATTTAACGATAAGATATGCATGCCAAAACATCATACAAGATATGAGAGAAAAGTCACTACCTTGATCCTTCCGTGCGTGTCCTAGCGCCGGTCTCTCCCGAGGAAGGCAAATGTCAAATCCTATATTTATAATTAGGGACGAAGAGTTATACTCTATTCCAAGACTTAATTAACTTGAAACACTTAATTTTGGTTATCATAATTGACCCTTAAGAGGCCACAAATGCCTCTAATAAAAGCCCTAAAAGGTTGGGAAACATCGGGTTGGAAACCACTTTTCAAAATCACAAGGTGCTGAAAACAAGGGCTGGCTGCAGCCAAAAAAACCTCTGGCTGCGGCCAGAAACAGCACAGAAAGTTTCTGGCTGCAGCCAAGAATTTTCTGGCTGCGGCCAGAAGCAGCACAGAAAGTTTCTGGCTGCAGCCAAGAATTTTCTGGCTGCGGCCAGAACGTTCGCAGAAGCTTTTGCGCTGCAGCCAAGAATTTTCTGCTGCAGCCATGGCAACTTCGAAAATTCATAACTAATTCTAGAAAAATCGAAATGAGGTGATCCCAAAGCCAAATGAAAGATATTTAAGTCCTCGTTCAAGGAAAAATATGGCTCATCACTGGAAATCACCACAAAAATACAGATTTCAAGAAAAGTCCACACTATTCCAGAATTGTTCCCAGATTTAACATCAAACTTTGGACAGTCATAACTCCTAGCCCAAAACTTGAAATGACACAAAACATATGTCCATTTTGAAGCTTGAGATGTGAAATTTAAGACTGGAAAGTTTCACAATTTTCCAACACCATTTGCTATTTTAAAACGTCCATGTAAGATCACTGCCAAAACAGAGTTTCTTACAACCAAAACTTGCCACTTTTAACACTAAGTTCCCAATGGTTCAAAATTCATATTCAATACTTCTCCCACACAAAATCACTCAAGGAACACAATGGTGACTTCAAAATGACCAAAATCACAACCCAATTACATGCCCTGTTTTTGCCCAATGCACAAAACCAACATAAAGTTCCCAAACTTCATCTTTAAGCTTCAATTCAATACCATTCATTCAAAACACTTAACAAGGCACTAATTCCATGACAACAACAATTCAAACACCACAAGACCCTAATTTTCGAAATTCCAAGCCAAATTTCCAGAATTTCCAAGCTAAATTATTTGGCATAAAACTTATATAGAAAGGTTTCTTAAACTCACCTTAACAACTTTCTCAAAGTAGCTTCTTGATTCTCCAACCTCCACAATTTCTTGAAGTCTCAAACCAACACCAAATGGCAAACTATAACCATAGAAATGTAGCTCTTAACTCAAGGATTAACTTTAATGAAGGGAGTTTGAGCAAAAGAGGTCATTTACTTACCCAAAGATCAAGCTTTTCCTTCTTCCTTTCTTGCTTGTTTCAGCGAAATGGAGAGAGAGAGAAAGAATGAGAGAAAGAGGGATATGAGAGCTTGAAGATGAAGAGAAAGTGATTATTTTCCCTCTAACCCATGCTGCCAGCGTAAAGTAAGGAGAGGGAGGAGAGAAAAATATTAAACAATTGGGATTTGACCTTTTTTTTTTACTCCTTCTCTCTTCACCCATTCTTGACACATGTCCAAAACTCATTGGTTCTCATACAATATATCACCAACTAGCTTCACTAATCCCTCCATTAACCATTTAATCACACTTCTCATTTTTCTTATAGTTAGTAATTAGTTTTCCCATTAATCACTAACTAATTGCCCAATAATTCCATTCTTCCAATTTCCATTAATTATGACATTAATTAATATAGTCATAAATTACATAATAATCCCAATTTAGATCATAATTATCCACAATAATCATGATTATCCCTTAATTAAAAATTGGGATATTACACACCGGTCCGACCCCGGTTGACCCATTAACCTTTGAACCTATGCCGTGACCGGTTCATTCACTACTACAGAATATAGATACTGCTACCCTAAAAGACGTCCCTTTTTAAAATAGGGACGTCTAAAATATAGGCGGTGGCATTTTTGTAATTATGTGTGGGAACTTGGTAGCTTTAGACGTCCCAAATTCAATTTGGGACGTCTAAAGTTAAAAAAAAAAATTTAATATTTTTTTTTTTTACTTTAGACGTCCCAAATTCAATTTGGGACGTCTAAAGTAAAAGAAATTTTTTTTTTTTTTTTTTTTTTTTTTTTTTTTTTTTTTTACACTTTAGACATCCCAAATTCCATTTGGGACGTCTAAAGTGGTACTTTAGACATCCCAAATTCAATTTGGGACGTCTAAAGTTAAAAAAAAAAATTTAATATTTTTTTTTTACTTTAGACGTCACTTTAGACGTCCCAAATTCAATTTGGGACGTCTAAAGTAAAAGAAATTTTTTTTTTTTTTTTTTTTTTTACACTTTAGATGTCCCAAATTCCATTTGGGATGTCTAAAGTGGTACTTTAGACATCCCAAATTCAATTTGGGACCTCTAAAGTGATGTCTAAAATAAAAAAAAAAAATTTACACTTTAGATGTCCCAAAGTCCATTTGGGACATCTAAAGTGTAAAAAAAAAAAAAAAAAATTATTTTTTTTAACTTTAGACGTCCCAAATTGAATTTGGGACATCTAAAGTAAAAAAAAAAAAAAAAAAAAAATTTGACTTTAGGCGTCCCAAATCCCATTTGGGACGTCTAAAGTAGAGACTTTAGACCTCCCAAATGGGATTTGAGACTCCTAAAGTCATGTCAGAAATTCTGACATGTGTGAGACTTTTTTTCCCTTTTCTTCATTCCCATGTCAGAAAACCCATACTTCTTTTTCCATCTTTCCCATCCCCATGACTTCTCTTCCCTTTTTTCTGCATTTCCTTTTTTCTTTCATTCCCGTGACTTCGTCTTCCTCAATCTTCTTCCTCTCTTTCTTTTCTTCATTCCCTTTTCCTCCACCTCCTTCCATTCTCATAACACCTTCTTTGCTCTCACCCTCCGGCGTACACCTCCTCCACCTTTTTTGCCCCCTCCACCCTCCGGTGTACACCTTCCACTCTCTTTGTTGCTTTCAGCCTCCGGCGTACATCTCCTCTCCACTGTGTATACACAACTCCTCCAACGTCTTCTCTCCACCTTGGAAGCACATAGACATTGTTGGCTGCCCTCTCCCCTGGTTTCATCAGGTTTGTTTTTTTTTAAATATAAATTTACATGAAGAATTAAGTTAAACTTGCAATATGAAATTATTATAATGCTTTCAATTTATTTACATGATTCTAGTTATTGGAGTGTTTTTCCCTTGATTGTTTTTTTTTTTCCAGAATCATAAACTAGTTGTTAGTAGTTATGCTATACTAATAATGTTTTTGTTTTATACGTTTGGAGTTTGGAAATCGAGGAAAATACATATGTATATTTATTTTGATGAAATGAATAACAATTAGTTTGTAGTTGTGTGGTGACAAATATTTTGACACTTTCTAGTTGTTGTTATATATATATGATATTAGGTTGTATGAGTTGTTGTTGTTATTATACATATATATATATATAGTAAAAAGATTGCAGTGCTAGAAGTCCTTACCATTTCGTAAGGGACATTTTTTTGTTTATGAATCCATCTTCAATTCTGTTTCTGCAATTTTAATTTGCTGGGTAATGAAGAATATAAATAATTATTTTTAAAATAATAAAACTTTTTAACCTCCCAAATTAAGAATTTGGGAGGTCTAAAGTCCCCCAGTGGAGGACTTTAGACGTCCCAAATTGAGATTTGGGACGTCTAAAGTCCTCCATGGGGGACTTTAGACCTCCCAAATTGAGATTTGGGAGGTCTAAAGTCAGGACTTTAGACGTCCCAAATCTCAATTTGGGACGTCTAAAGTCCTGACATCCCAACTTTTTTGGGACGTCTTTTCTTAAAATATACTACGCCCCCTACATAGACGTCCCTTAGTTTTTGGACGTTAAAAGTGCTAAAATAGGGACGTTAAAACCCCTTTTTGTAGTAGTGATTGACCGGTCCGGTTTTTTGTTCCTTGACCAAAACCAATCTCAACAGATTCTATGACTTAAAATAAAAAAAAATATTCAAAGAATGTTTAGAACGCACAAGTATTCCTTCAAAATCCTTTATGCGAATATTCAAAGACAAGCTTCCACCTCTCTCTTCTCTTGTATCTAAAAATCAGGCAGTGCGAAAATAATTTAATATCAGTTATCAGTTAATGGTTAACAAGAAGAGAACAAACTGATATAAATTTTACAAGTTTAAAGGGAAATGCACAAACTGAGAACGCAACTGCAGCAACAAATAGCAAGACCCACGGCCATGGGAATGGGAGAAGAGGGAAGAAAATGCAGGGGAGGTGCGCCTTTGTTCAGGGAAGGAGTTATGATAGTGCGCTCACGGGTATGGGAGAAGACAGTGTGCTCACGGGTATGGGAGAAGAATGAAAACAAATGCAACGGGGAAATTGGCATGGAACACAGCAGCAATCACGGGTATGGGCCAAGAGGATGCAGAGAAGGTAAAGCTGCAACTCTATAGTTGCATGAGGTGATGGTTCTGCGTCCCCAGGCAAAATGGGGACGCCTAAAGTAAGCTTTAGACGTCCCCATTTATGCAGGGGACATCTAAAGTCCACTTTAGACGTCCCCAGTTTTAAGTAGACGTCCCCAAAAAAATTGGGGATGTCTAAAGCGGTTGAAAATTTTTTGTTTGTTAAATTTATCCAGCGCCAAAGCCTCCCGCCAAATATTGAACTTTGGGCGTCCCTAACTTAAAAAGGGACGTCCTTTAGGGTAGTAAAAAGTCTAGTTTGTAGTAGTGCAGATGGGATAGATCTTAGTCCCAATGACTTTGTTGGTGTCTGTGTCTGAGATCTTTTGATCTTGTTCATATATAACACAACACAGTCATTAGGATCTGGATACATCCACCTTCACTAGTGATTTAAAATATCATGTTAGTTAAAGTTAATCATTTTATTTTTATTTAGGTAAAAAATTATTTTATTTTTATGATAGTAAAACTAGTAAAAGAATTTTTTGTCGAGTTCATTGCAAGTTTTGGGACAAATTAATCAAATTGAAAGAATACAAGAAAAAATTTTGATTTAATCGTCCAAAATATATAATTTATTTCTTAAAAAATAATAAAATATAAATAATACAAATTGACGTTTCATATATATAACCATTTATTAATCAAGCCAAATTTCTTGGCCTCACATTATTTTATTTTTTTTAAGAAAATAGTCAAATTCTTAGCATTATGACGTAGTAATTACTTCAAAAGCTTTTCTGACTTTTGTGCCTCTAATACTTTACCTTCTCATACCTTTGTGATTACTCAAGCGCTTAATTGTATTTTGTTTTCTTTTGATAATTAATTTCTACAATATGGGAGACATTATGGTATCTTGCTGTCATGAAATGATGTGGTTCATATTTTTAAAATTGAAAAAAAAAATTTTAAAAAATCCAACCATATACCCAAAACACTTAAAAATGAAATAAATGTCATTTGGCTCACATGCATTCCAACGAAAATGACAACTTATTTTATATTGGTACAGAAGCAGCGCACAGAAAATGGGACAGCTTTTACACAAGAAGCGCACTTCATTCATTCCTACAATCGTATTCATTCCTACAATCGTATAGTCATAATAGAGCACAAGCAATGCAATCAATAATCAGCATATAACTTAGTTTTAAGTTTGTTCATTAACGTTCAGAATCTCAAGTGATCAGCCCACTGCATAAAAAATGCAATATTTTATGGTCAAAGGGTTGCTTATGATGAATAATTATATTAGTTAATGGAAATTTAACAATTCAGTTTTCAATCACTCCTAAAAAGTAATCTTTAGAGGCTTTCCAACCTTGTTCTATGATTCCCTCATATATAGCGACAGAGAGGAAGGAATATACATTCTCAAAGACATATACTCCTCTAATCGTATTTATAAGCCATAAATAGTTATTTTCTTGTAGAGTATGTAGTTAAATAGGGAAAAATTTGAGACATTGTTAAATTTTAAGGTAAAATTAATGAAGTTTAAGGCTTTGTTGATTTATGTGAAACATGCTAGAAGTGTCATATAAATATGATAAGACGTGTACCTTTTTTTTCGTATATAATATTGTACCTATTATATCCTATACAAGGATTTAAACTCAACTTCATGGTTATAAAAAGGCATTAAATGAGATATTTGGTCTTACTTAGGTTTAAAAAAAAGAAAAAAAAAACACACAATTTGATCATAGCCAGATAATAAAAGATAAGACATCATTCTCTGAAAACAAGTCCAAAAAAAAAAATTCCAACTAAGACGTCTAAGAACCCATACAATGCTCAAATAAGTTCATTCCTTTGAACACATAATATTCTAATCCGTAAAGCAAATTGCTTTTTGACTTGAGTTTGATATTTACTACTCTTCTAGTTTTAAATATGAGACTTAGTTAAGGCGTTTATTTTTATCTTAATCCCTCCGGCCTCCTAAATTTATAATTTTTTCCCTCAAACTATTCACAGTAATTACATATATTAAAGGGATTAGTTTTCATCATTGAGAATAATGATTCAAAAAGGTTTATAAATTAGATAATCCAACACACACTTTTGAAAAATAACTAATTTAATTAATTTATTTAGGAGTATCTATAAATTGTTGGAATATTTTAAAATAAAGAGATATGTTTTTATAATGTCATGTTCTTGTAAATTAAGAGAATTATATGAAGAGTTATGTAAGGAGTTATAATACTAAGAGTCAGCAAGGTTATATCTCTTAGTCACTAAAGATATGTGTAGTAACCATCACGTGCTGAAAGGTTGTGTTGTGTTTATAAGAAAACTCTACATAATATAAAAGTGTAACTCTTCAAGAAAATGTTAGAATAAATGTCAATGGTTATTTAAGTTATGTTGATTCATTAATTAACATATGGGGTTCATGAATCTAGCATATAATTATGACTTTTAATTAAAGAGGTGTTGTTTCAAGAGGCACCACTTCAAGGCATCACTTAATGGTCTATACCTTGCACCATCACTTCATTTGGGACAAACAATACAATATGACACATAAAAAATCACGCAACAAACAAGAGATCAAATTCATTGCCTTTCTCCTTGAGTACACACAAAGATAAAGTCAAACAATCACTTTGTAAAAGCCACTGTTGTCTTGGCTTGAGTGTTGGGAGTGCAATCCATACTCAATGGGTCTTTATTGTATCCTATAGGAAATTTGCCCATCAATCCAAATTGCACTTCATAAGATAGGTATAAGTGGGGGCAATTAAGCCTAAAAGAAAGTGCAGCCTACACCTTGAAGACATTGTGCAATAACTATCTATGATTCCCCATTACATTAACAGAACGTAGTAGTATATATTAATATACTCCTTTTGATCCATAATATAATTTTACTTTTCAAAAGAAAAATGTAATTCTTTTTTTGATTTGATCAAGGGTTTCCCCTTTGAGGCTTAGAGGGCAGAGAGTTCTCACCTCTCTCAATAAGCGTGCTTCCCGAGATTCGAACTTGTATTCTCCTCCCCTTACAAGAATAAGGCCCCTTACCACTTTAACCAATAGCTTATTGGTAAAAAAAATTGTAAATCTAAACATAAGTCATTTTGTAAAAAATCGTGTAACATTAAGCGTTTTATTTTAAATATGTCCTACTTCTCAGTTACTTATAAGGAAATAGAGAATATATACATAATATATACACACATATATGTACTCCCTCCGATTCTTTTTATTAAAGCTCAAAATTTGAATTCTCTTGGTTCTTTTTATAAGAGCCTAACAAAAATTGTCTGAACATTTAATGAGTTTTTTTTTTCATTTTTGCCCCTCATTATTTATGTATATTGCAATAATTAAAAGTTGGTGATACATATATTTACTCTTTTTCTCTCTCTTACTTGCCACTCATAAATAAGGGCATATTTGGAAAAAAAAAGTTTATGTCAAACGTATCATTTTTAACTACTTTTAACACTACTACAAAATATAAATTTAATGGTGTCAATCTTATGACACTTCTTCAAATAAGTGCCAAAGAATACTTCTATTTTTTTAAAAAATTCATGTGGCAGCTAGGGCTGAAAGCGTCATATACTTAATACCTTCTATGGCGCTTTACTAGGGAAGCACTATACAAGGTTACACACCTTGCATGGCGCTTGCTTGGGTGTTATTAGATACATACTTACTAAGTTCCAAAGTCACACTTCCTATGGCCCTTCCTTAAGAAGCGCCATAGGAAGTGCATTTAAAAAAGTATCTCCTATTCATCATGTCTAAAAACAAAACAAAAAATTCTGAAGTGTATGAAAAATAGAAAAACTTGTGAAGATTATTTGGGTTGAGATGAGACTATTTTGCATTCAATTCAAATAAATCAATCATAACTTCTATTGTCAGCATTTCATAAAGGAAAAAAGTCATTCCTAAACATGGAGTAAAAAATAATAGTAGTAACTAGTAGGAGTCAAAATTAATTAAAAAACAAAGATTTTCTAAAGATTTAAAGGAAGAAAATAAATTTAAGTCAAGTTCCTTGATTCATCATGTCAAGTCCTTTAAAACCATGTGTCCTATTTATTTCAGCTATATTTATATTGAAATTATAATATTTCTAAAATATGACACATGTATCCTATTAATTTTTAAGCTTACAAATATAATTTTATTAGTTGTTACTTATTTAATTTACTCAATGTCTTTTATATTTAATTTATTATTTAAAATTATTTTTAAAAAAAAAATTTACTAGAAGGGCCTCCACGCATATATCAATATACCTTTAATGACGCTTGCTCCAGCAAGTGCCATTGGAGGCATATATTAATATGCCTCCTATGGCCTTTGCTGGAGCAAGCGCCATTACAGGCAACAAACCCATTGACAAATTTACTTTTTAAGGTTTTTAATTTTTTTTCCCTTAAATTATGAAGTTAATACCTTTCTAAGGCTTTCAATTTTTTTTTCTTTAAATTGGGAAGCTAGCGCTTTGTGTCAAAGTGTCATAACTTCTACCACTTGTATGATAAGGTGCTATATAATTTCCACAGCTCGCCATTTTTGTTTTCATTTTCATCTTCCTGCTTTCACTCTAGCTCTCTCATTTCCAAAAACTCCGTTGCAGTACAAAACTTCCTCTCCCACTTGCTTTTTTTTCTTCTTATCTCGGCTTCCTTCAGAAGGTCCCTAGTGTGTAAGTGTTTTTTTTTCAACATTTGGTTCATGTTTTTTTAAGTTAAAATCTGTCATGAATCTCACATATATATATATATGCTCATAATTTTGTTTTTAGGTATTTATTTGAAGCTTCAACTCTGTCTTCTTGAATTTCCTATACATTGTAATAACTTTTTTATTTTTATTTTTGAGCTTACAAATATAATAATACTTAGTTCAATCCTCCGTAGAAGTAACGTATATGGCTCAAGTTTAAGCAACTTAAATGTTAGAGTTCTTTTATGCTTGATACATGAAGACGTAATATTAGAAAAGATACGTGATATGTTATTTTATTTACTATGGATTATATTATAAATTGCTGTGAATTTTGAATTTTAAACGGAGGTTTACATCAGAAAATAAAAATAATTACAATTTTTTTTTTAAAAAAAAGACTTCCTATGGCGCTTCTCCGGGGAAGAGCCATTGGAAGTCAATGACTTCCAATAGCACTTCCCTGGAGAAGCGCCATAGGAAGTGCCAACTTCCTATGACGCTTTTCTGATAAAGCATCATAGCTTTATACTTAAAAAAATTAAATAATCATTCTATGGCATATCTGTATATTCAAGAAGCATCATAGCTTGTTTTAATGGCACTGGAAGCTATGGCGCTTCCCAAGCGCCATAGTGTTCTTTGAATTAAGCGCCATAACTTGTGTTTTTTGTAGTAGTGTAACACTCTCTTAATCAGCGTAATTCGGTTATCAAACTCTTAAAAATAGGACCAGAGATTTCCGACACTCATGGGGAAAGTATTCGTTGTGCGGATTATCTTGCAGGAACGGCACACATGATTCCACAGGATTACGAGGAACTTGGGATTTCCCCAGTTGAATGTATTCATCTTTTTGCTTTGGATTGTGGTTTGTTATCACAAGAATAATCTGTAGAACCTAGCCTATAGATTTTGTCATCTACAAGCTTTGCTTGCCTTTGTATAAAAAAAAAAGGACCAGAGAGAGTATATGAATACATGGTACACAGGGAACAATTTTTAAATAACTTTAAAGATCCAACTAATTTTTGTTTGTTTTCAGTAAATTAGTCATACGTAACTTATGTGATTGATAAGTACATTGAGAGTGCACATATGCGTGCCCCCATGAGAATATGTGTGTGTGTGTGTAAAAGATTTATGCCCTAATCTCATGAATATTGGTACAGAAGAAGCACACATAAAATGGGACAGCCTTTACACAAGAAGCGCACTTCATACATTCCTACAATCGTATCGTCATAATAGAGCACAAGCAATGCAAGTAATAATCAGCATATCACTTATTTTTAAGTTTGTTCATGAACATTCAGAATCTCAAGTGATCAGACCACTACATACAAAATGCAATATTTTATGGTCAGTGGGTTGCTTATGATGAATAATTATATTAGGTAATGGAAATTTAACAATTCAGTTTTCAATCACTCCTGAAAAGTAATCGTTGGCGGCTCACCAACCCTGTTCTATGATTACCTCATATATATATATATATATATATACATACATACATACAGAGAGAGAGGGAGGAAGGAAGGAATAAACATTCTAAAAGTGATCTCTAGTCGTATTTATAAGCCATAGGGAGAATATATTTGTTGGTCATAATGTCAAGGTATGTCATTAAATTTTTATATGAATGTACAATTTTATATTTCATTTATTATTTTGGAGATAGTTATTCTCTTGGGGAATATGTAGTTAAATAGTGGTACATTTGGAAGTTGCCAAATTTAAAGGTATATTTAATGAAGCTTAAGGTTTTTCTTGATCTATGTGAAACATGCTAGAAGTATCTTATAAATATGATGAAAGGTGTACCAATTTTTCCTGTACACTCATGTACCTATTATATCCTAACAAGGGTTTAAAGTCATAACTTCACGCTTAAAAAGGTATTAAAAGACATACTTTGTGTTATTTATATTTAAAGAACTGGTTAAGGTGCAAGAATAAACATGAAATTTTTCTAAAAGTATGTCTAACATCAAATATTGTTTTCATGGGCAAAAGTTACTATGAACTTTTGAAATAGGTTCAAAAATACACATTGACGGTTAGTTAAACCTTTTTTTTAAGGGTTAAGGTGTAAAAATACACATGAGATTTTCCCAAAAGTGGGCTCAACGCAAATGTTTTTTAGGCACAAACGTAACTATGAACTTCCACAATAGGTGTAAAAATATATTGACCATTAGTTGACTATTTGTTTGAATTTTTTATTGAAAATAGTGGCATTGAGGATGACGTGGATGATTAAGAAACAACCTAGAGAGAAATGCCGACATACTCTAGGAGTACCGTGTAACCCCCTGTCGTAATTATATCTGAAATACGCGATTTAAAGTGAAATAGAGACCAATAAGAAACAAAACTATCTCAAAATCCCATCTTCACGATAGGGTTTTCACAAATACCTTTCAAAATCATTTATAACCTGGTCTCATATTCAAATTTCGAATACAATTACTATGCGAAGATAAATCACATTTATACCAATATCAGAGTGCATAATATAATCATCCCGGTAACCCCGGGTTTCATATATTCACTAAACAATCATAGGGCACATTAGCCCATACAACTCCTCAAATGGGGATTACACAAATCCTCTTAAATACATATACAAATATCCAATAACTCATTCCAAATACATAATCAAATATTCTCATACAAACATATATTCAAATATACATTCCACAATATATATACAACCTTTATCCAAATACAAATACAAATAATCCCATTTATGATAACCAACTATCACAACCAAACTCCAATGGGAGCCCTAGCCGCCCTTGACTGCTTGCTCCATCCTCGATCCACCTACCCTGTCTGAAATGGTTGATAGGGGAGGGTGAGATTCTAGAGAATCTCAGTAGGAAACAGATACCTATATGCATATATGATATGTGTTTAATGCATGACATGCTTGCAATACATATCTCATGCTCACATAATGACATATCTGCGTGCTCAATGTTTCAAGAACATACTCATGGCCATACCATAACTAGAAACAGAGCTACAATCATTCATACATGTTTCACATAATCAAGCAAAGCAATACATGCATCAAAACACAAACACAAATTTCAAAGCATGCAAAAGAGGTAAGTTCCCTACACTCTTTCCACGTAAGCTCCAGCTCTGGCTGCTCACGATCAGGGCGGACACCAAATCCTCTTCCTCTTTCCCAAACCAATTTCTTGATTCTTCATTTTTCCAATTTTGCTCAAGCTCTCAAACACCTCCTCTCACAAATCTTGAGCTTCTTCTTTCTCTTTCCTCCTAGCTTTGGGACGTCCATGGAGAACCAAGAGAGAGAGATGAGATGATGAGATGAAGATGATGAAGTGAATGTAGATTTTGGGCCCAAAAACGTCCAAATAAGGGAGAAGAGGAGAGAGGGAAGAGTTGACAAATTAAACAAGATCTAAGGGTCCAAATCTTGCCACTTGTCATGATCTTGATCCATCTTCATGAGCTCACCAAGGCACACATACATGGGATTCCACCCCTTGATCTCTTACACAAATCAATCCTAACCATTGATCTTGAAGTTACCAATAAGTTTCCTCTTCGGTAACTGATCAATCGGTCGGTCACTTTACCGTTTTGCCCCTGATTATGGCAATTCCTCTTGAATCACCACCAAACACACCATATCATTCCTTTTCTTCCACAATGCTTCCTCCCCTCTATTTTAAGTCAATTTAGATGTTAATCCATATTGAACTTAAATACAGGGTTTCGGCGCTACCCACAACACATACGAATCCCATCGGGTGCCAAATCACACCATAATCTCCAAAAGGGTTTATTTATCACTAACCACATCCACTTTTGGAGTCATTATCTCTTAATCATAATTTGGGATCCTGCTAAACCAGGGCTTAGTAGTCCACTAATCTCAGGCTTATTCTCTAGCCTCAAGTCTCAAAATTCGAGGTATTACATACTGTGTCATCTGAACTCTATCGAATGAAAATATAACAACTCATTATTTAATCCTAGTTGGCTGATAACTCATCTGAAAAAATTTAAATTTTATATTTTTTTTAAGAAAAATATTGGTGATCATTTTGTTTTAGATTTTTTAAAATTAAGAAGTTTTTTTAAAAAAAAACAAGATAAAATTTGAATTTTTTAAGATCAGTCAAAATTCAAATAGGATTAAAATGATATGAATTGTTATGTTTTAATTAGATAGAATTTAGATGATGTGGTATTCTTGGTGTATGCAAATATTTCTCCAACCTTGAATAATAGTTTGCTGGCTGGGCAAGGAAATTAATTTCCACCTAATCCTTTATCTCCACCTTATCACTTCTTTCGGAAGAGAAAAGGGGAGGAGAGGAAGGGTTAGGTGAAAATAAAGTGATGAGGTAGAGATAAATGTGTCATGCCCTGAAAATCAAGAGGTGACCGACATGAAACATAAGTGAACTCACATTCCTTAACCCTAAACATATAAACAAATATTAAATAGTACTCATAATACCATTAAAAAATCATAACAAGTACAATAATCCTAAGTATTCTTAAAACATCTTAAATTCATATCAACAACATACTTCATTTAATCAAAAGTAGTATGTCTCTTGTAGAAAATTTGGGCAAAGTCTTCTTTAGAAATCAGACTTTCCAAAATTCTACAATGACTCGAATTTTCCTAACAAGACTAGGAGCTCTGCTCCAAAAATAGCATATACATATGCATATATTCCAAATTACAAGGGAAGACAGGGATCATATCTATAGTCTACGTGGAGCATCTAAACTATAGAAATAAATACATAAATGTAAACTTATGTTTATAGCAATTAGCAGCTCTTCCAAAATATATCTACAAACTTTGATAAGCAATGAGAGTCTTCACTACTCAGCTGGAGATGTGAGGTTAATGATTCTATTTGAGACCAAAATAAATTTTTAGTGAATAACATCTCATTAATGAAAATAACTAAAATACTAAAAGAAATAAATTGATCAAACAAAAATATATAATAAAGATATAACAGTTAATTTCAACTTCCAAGTACGAAATCATAACCCTAAACGAATTTTTAGAAAATATTACTAATAAGCATATTGAAGCAGCCGTATAGAAGATCATTAAATGAACAATACCAACAGGTAACAAAACAATTTGTTTTTCAAAACAAGTTTAAAAACATTAAATCTCAAACTCCTTCTTTTTTGTAGGACTTCATCAACAGAATGGATAATAAGCATGGACACACAGTAAACGAGGGACAGTAACCAAGTGCAAGCATGGACACAGTCCACTTGTCAAACCCCTTAACATTTCGATATTTGCAGAGTATTAAACACGTACTTCCATAAGGCATACAGAAATAGCAGAAATATACTAACATTAAGTACTTGTTTACAATAGAGGAAATTATCACAAGGTTTGAAAATATATACAAAGTGTTCAAAAGAACCAAAACTACAATTTTAAATAACTAACAACAACTTCTGCCTGCCCCGGGATTCTATTCACTGGTAACTACTACCTTGCCCCTTGAGCCACTAGCTTCAGCTGTAATGTTTGTATTATTGAAAAAGGGGTGAGATTCGAGTGAATCACAGTAGCAACATGCATTTTAGAAATATAAAATGTGAAAATAAATATGCCATGCACTATGTTATGAAAGATACAAACTTGTGTTGTGTGCACCCTGTCCAAGGCCAAACAACATGTTTGCAACCCGGGCTTAACTCGTGTCCAAGGTCAAACAACATGCTTGCACTCCGGCTTAACTCGTGTCCAAGGTCAAACAACATGCTTGCTGTAACCCCCTTCTCGATTAAGGCCGAGATTTAGTTCTTAAACATGTAATTAATGTAGAATTAGAGACCATATTTCAAATTGGGACTTATTAGAAAATCTTTTACCCAAAATCGGATTTGCAAAAACTTTTTCAAAATTTATTCACAATGGTCTCATATTCATAATACAAAACAAATATGGCCTATACAAGTGGATTCCATTTACAAATATCAAAGTGCAAATTAAATTCCCGACTCACTCGAGTTCCATTCATTTAATAAGGGTTTATACAAAGGCATAAAGCCCATAATTCATACCCTTTACTTGGGGATTACACAAAACTACATCAGAAATCCCAAAATATACATATACTTCCTACAGAATATCCATTAATATACAATGATAACCAATAACCAAAAAGGAACTCCTAACACGGAGCTCTACCCACTCTTCATCACCCGTTTGCCTTTTGATCCTTCAGCCTGCCTAAAATGTTTAATTATAGGAGAGTGAGATTCTAAAGAATCCCCGTAGTGTCAAATCAATCAGATAATGTACAATAATAAGGCATGGAATCAAATCATTATCCATACAAGCAACTACAACGGTAGTTCAACGGCAATGGTTAGTATGACACATGTTATCCTTGACGATTGCTCACGCTGTATTGCATCACAACAATCAACACAATATAATTCACCACAGCTAGGATCCATATAAAGCATTTCATAACGCAAGACATACAGGCAAGATACACACAGCCCACGGCTGGTTTCACAAACGCCGCCCCACGGTTCGGATTCATAAAGATCCATGTCGATTATGACGGCAGTTCAACAGCCGACCTAGAGATGACCAGCGTCAATCCCTATACGGCTTACGCTGAAGTGCTCACGCCGTAATGTACCATGGCACACATTTCACAAATTCAATGATAAGTTATGCATACCAAACATCATACACGATATGAGAGAAGAGTCCCTACCTTGATCCTTTCGTGCGTGTCCTAGCGCCGGTCTCTCCCGAGTAGGGCAAATGTCAAATCCTATATTCATAATTAGGGATGAAGAGTTATACTCTATTCCAAGACTTAATTCACTTCATAATACTTAATTGGTTATCATTATTTCTCTTTTAGAGTCATTAAATACCCCTAATAAAACTCCTAAAGGGTAGGAAGAACTATCCCAAATATCCCCTTTTGGAAGCACAAAAACTGATTTTTCACTGCTGCACCTCGAGTGAAAATGGTCTCACTCGAGCATTGGTACGGACACTCGAGCACAAAAGCCCTCACTCGAGCATTGGTACGGACATCACCTCAAGTGCAAGAAAGTGAGGACAGGAAATGTTTGCCCGAGAGCACAAGAACTTTCACAAAAAAGGATCACTCAAGCACAAAAGCCCTCACTCAAGTGATGTTCTTCCCTCACTCGAGCACACTCACTCGAGTGATGTTCTTCCCTCACTCGAGCACACTCACTCTCACTCGAGCATGATTATCAGAAACCAGAAAACGCAGAAGGTATGACAGCACTTCCAGAATTTTTTACCAAGTGATCCAAATGAACCCAAATACCAAACCAAAGCTACTCCCATACAAAAACACCCAAGGAATTCAATGGAATCATTAAAATGACCAAAATCCAACTCCATTATCATGCTTTGGGTTGAATCAACACAAATCATCAATCTTCCCAAAATCACTAAACTTAACATTTCAACCTCCAATCAATCTATCTATCCTAAACTCATTCCAAAATACCATTCTCATGCCAAAAACATACCAAATGAACACTGGCACTCATTTTCGGATTCAAGCCAAAATTTCCAAAAATTATAAACTACTTCAAATGGCATGAAACTGAGATAGATAGATTAGTCTCACTTACCTCTTTCACTTCTCCAAAGACACTCTTTGATTCTCCAACAATCAGATTTTCATGTGGGCTCAAACCTCAACCAATGGTCAAACTAAAAACACCAAAATGAAGCTCATCACTCAAGGATCAACATTTATGAATGGTGATTAAGCAATGGAGGGCATCTACTTACCTAAATCACAAGCTCTTCTTTCCCTTTCTTGCCCAACTTGGCCGCTGGAATTTCAGAAGAGAAGAGAGAGAGAATGAGAGGGAGAGAGAAGAGAGATGGAGTGTGGAAGAGAATGAGAATGATGATCTCTTGCCCCATACTCCCATCAGCATACACCAAGGATGAGAGAGGGAAGGAAATAATTTTTAATTCCAACTTTGACTTTTCTCCCTTCACACACACAAAATCTTGCCACATGTCTTACTCCCATTGGCTCTCACACAATAAGTCACCAATTAACTTATCTAATCCCTCCATTAGCCATTTAATCACGCTTCTCATTTTTCCTCTTAGTTAGTAATTAATTTCCCCATTAATTGCCACTTATGGCCAATATTTCCATTCTTCCAATTTTCCACTAATTATGACATATTAATTAATATTGCCATAAAACACATAATAATTCCAATTAATTTCATAATTATCCACAATAAGCATGATTATCCCCTAATCAAAAATTGTGATATTACACTTGTGACCCCGGCTTAACTCGTATCCAAGGTCAAACAACATGCTTGCAACCCCGGTTTAACTCGTGTCCAAGGTCAAACAACATCTTTAAACCCCTGGCTTAACCACGTGTACCATCGCTTGATCTCAAATCATAGCTAGGTTGTGTGTCATACCACAGAAGATAGCATACATAAAGTATACAGATTATTACGTAGTATATGAAAGAAAGTGTTACTACATGACTCCTTTTTTGGTTCCTTGGTCCGTCCTAAACTTTGGTTCTAGCTCGGGAAATTTCCAGTTTCTAAAAAAATTATAGTTACAAGTAACTAATTATTACTTGTATTATTACTGCCTCTAAATCAAATTCTGCTAGTTATCTAGTACAATTTTAAGAACTTCTACATGGTACAATTCTGCACAATGCAGTTACATTGTTTCCAAAAACTAGCAAATTTTCAGTCCACTTTGAAAAAATCATAACTAATTCTAGAAAATTTCAAATTGATTGATTCCAAAGCCTATGTGAAGCTATTTAAGTGCATTTTCATAGAAAAAATACCCAAAGCTAGTTACTATTATCACATTTTTCCCAGAAATTCACAAAACTTCCCCTGTTCTAGATTACATTATATAAACAGGGCACAACTTCAAAAATCCATATCTTTTAGTATACACATCCAACAATTATGAACCACCTAACTAATTAAAGCTCTACATCTCTACTTTAGACCTAGAAAGTTTCATAGCATTTGGACTAGGTTTGAATGAAGAAATTCATTGTATATTAACACTGCATCCAGTAAAACAAGCAAACAACATGTACTTTGAACCTCTAAAAATTCCAGATTTATGTACAATCATCCAAAAATTATGAACACCTGTATTCCCTCACAATTTTCCCTTATAAATCCAATGGAACCATCAAAATTATAAAATTCCAACTCCTTCTTATGGTTCTACATCAGAACAAAATTTAGGTTCTTAGGAGGTAAAGGGTGTTTTCTTGATTTCTCTTGATTGATCACTTCCTTTTCACTTATAATCACAAGATTAACTACTTAAACACTAAACAAACATGATCCATAGAAATTTTGAAAGCAAAATATTCTAGGGTTCATCATCCCAAACTTACAAACAAAGGAAAAAACAAAGTCAAATTCCACAACCACAAGCACAACAATATCTTATAGCACAAGAGGATTAAGTTTATGAGATTACCTCTTGATTTCTTGGCTTTCTCTTTCTAGGATGCCACTGTTCATTCTCTCTTCCTTGTTGATTTTGCTTGCTAAACATGATTTCCAAGATGAAGAAGAGGTTCTACATGAATTAGAAGGCTTAAATACAAGGAATTCATAATCTTACCTTAGATTTTTGCCTCCTTGAACCCTCTTGAAGCACTCTCTCTCTCTCTCTCCTTTGTTTGGACGAAAATGAAGGTTAGGAAAGAGATGAGAAGCTTTTAAAATATCACTTCATCTCTCTTAGAAATATATTATTTTAAGGTAACTTGCACGTCTGCTCTTACTTGGGCTTATCTCTATGTAACTTGTCATAATTATTCCCCTTGCTTCTTGATTAAATTCATTCCCTTATCTTTAGCCCAAAAAGACGCCATGGAGGGGTTCCAAATAAACCAAATGGGCCTCTTCAATTGCCTCTTGAAGTTACCATTAGGGCTGTTCGGGATCGGGAAATGCCATTTCCAATCCCGATTTCGAAAAGGGTTCGGGAAGGAGTTTCATTCTCGATCCCGATCCTGAAAATTTCCTGATCCCAAAAATTAGGAAATTTTCGGGATCGGGATCGGGAATTTCTCGATCCTGGATTTCCTTTTTTAAAAGAAAAATCTCTATATTGAATTTTTTGTTGTGTTTCCTTTAGTCTAATATAAATATATAATTTGTCTAATATCATATTGTACCAAATAAGTCTAATACAAATATATAATTAGTCCAATACATGCTTAAAGTTGTCGATTCAGCTGCAAAAAGAACAAAGACAAGAACAAAAAATTAGAATTATTTAATAAAGAATAAACGAAATTAACTAAATACAATAAAAGAATAGATATTACATTAAGGGTGTTAGGGATTTTCACATTTTATTTTACATTTGGTCTTGTTTTCTTAAATATTTTTAAAAAATGTACATATATATATATAAATTCGGGATCAGGAAAAAGTCGAGATCAGGGAGTCCCATTCCAGATCATGACTTTTTCCTGATCCCGAAATTTTCAGAACAGGATTTTCCCGTCTCGATTTGCTCAGGATCGAGACAGGAAGACCGGGACGGAAAATTGATTACACCCCTAGTTACCATGTACTTAGCCCTTTAATTACCACTTGTCTTTGACTTTTCAAACTCCCATTTTTGCTTCATCTTTTTACTTGGCTTAAGATGATGACACATGGCACCATTAGCTATCAAGTATTTCTATTTCCTCCTAATTTCCCTTTTTAGGTGAAAATATTAAGGAGAAAGGAAAATAATAATTGCCTCTTGCATTATCACAATTCTCTCTTCAAATAATTAATTAATCCTCCCTTTTGCTCTTTGACTTTCCAACTCAATTTTCTTGGCCACAATTGTTCCAAAATTGGGATATTTATCCCCAAACATTTATTTTCCCTTTTATTTCTTTATTTGGCCGAAAATGGCCTCCTTAAATTGGGAAAATAATTAATTTTTTGCTTTATTGGCAAATTACTCTTTTACCCCTCACATTTTTGTATTTAATTGTGGCTTCTTCCTTTTTTCTCTCTTCTTGGCTGAAACTTGACACTATTATTGGCCAATATTTGTGCCATTTTATGCTTCAATTTGGGTCCCCATATTAGGCCTTTTAATTTTAGTGCATAAAATCATTAAGTGCATTGTTTTGTCACTTCACATGCATCTTAATTCACAATTTTTATTCCACTAAATATCTCATTACATCAAGGGAATATTGGTGATAAAAATTGGGATGTTAAATCCCGAGGGTAAGTAACCAAGCATGGCTGGAAACCACGAGACAAGCATAGGTACAAAACCCACGAATATCAAGCGTGAGCACTATGCCCACGACTATCAATTGAGCTTGAAATTAACCATGGTGTGCCAAGGACTAACAGTATTGCTATTAGTAATCAACGTTCTGTATTCAGTCCTCTCAAAAATGTTTCACAAGCATGCGTGGGGCCAATTTATCGAAAAAGTGAAAAATTCTTCTTGTAATACCATGATATCTAGTATCAAATACGACATAATAGAATGTCCTAGCATAAAAGTTCACAAAAATATCTCAAAACTTTCCTTCAAATTCAATATGTCAACAAAAACTCTTCCCAAATAATAAAACTTGTGTAGAAACATTCCAAAATACAAGATTGTCTTAATATGAAAATTTCTATGAGAAAATCGAAAGTTTCCTTAGCATTTTCATACATAATCATGAATTATACTATGAAGTAATAGGAGAAGAATAAATAACAATAAATAAAATCATCAATCTATACTCATTTCAATATCAATAAGAGCACAAAACAAATCCGATAAACTTTCATTGGCTTGTAAAGATGGTAATTAACATGAAAGTATGGTAAGTAGTAAAAACATCTTTTATAAAAAATTTATAATGGAACGATATTCACTCACTTGTTGCGATCCCAATTGTATCATATCACTCTTTCCTAGTTATCAACTTCCCACTTATTAACTCCTTACTCTCTTAATATCCCAAAACAAAATATTAATATTCCAACTATAATCTATTCACAATTTTCATAACGTCTTATTAAGAGAAGTATTCCTTTAATAGTCTTTCCTTAACATTATTTTTTTGTTCAATCACCAACATAATCCCAATCATTATGAATTACTTCAACAAATAACTATCAACACACAACAAACACATCCACATTATCATTCTCAAGTTCATTAGAAAAAATGTAAGAGATCTGAACTTTAATCCTCATCACATTGGAAATAATATTGAATGCAATCCTAGACATTCTAAAAGAAAAGTTCTTGTTTTTTTTTTTCTTTCCATACATGCTTCCAAATTTAACAAATACCATAGTCATCATAACAATCTTACAACACACATATAACTCTTCTTTCCTTCAAGCTTTTTATCAAACAATGTGTAGGCACTCAATATTAAATCATAAAACAAACATCTTCAACACACTTATTTGCTACAAAAATTTTAAAATTCATCCACCAATCACTTCATGAAGCACCTACTGGACAATCAAAGTTTTAGTAATAAACAACACTGTGCTAATAAATTACCAATTCTATCTCTTCAAGAAACAAAATGATTTCTCAACATTCCCTCAATTCTAAAATTTGATTTACACTAAAATAATTATGTATAACTGTCCATTTTAACTCTAAATTCTACTTTCAAACATTTTATCAAACACCTAGTGTGCATTCACAATTAAACAAATTAATCAAGCTTACTAAACTACAAGTTTCAGCTTATTTTGACTCCCATTTTCCCTTATGTCCTACGCACAGCCACAAAATAATAGCAGAAAGTTTATGAAACTAAACATACCCACACACAAATGATAGCTACAGATTCAAGGAAAGAAGAGTTTCTTTTTATTTTTTAAAACATACCTCACATAGTAGTGTTTTATCGAGTTGAGGAAACGGGAGAAAATGAAGGATATGTAACACCCCAAATTTTATTCCCCAGCATGTATTGTTATTATTTTAAATATTCAATAAAATGGTGAATTCTAGAAAATGTGAATAGTGCTTCTAATGAGATTTCTTATGAGGCAGTGAGTTTGTCATTTGGTTTTGGATGACCAAATAAAAAGCAAAAATTATTAACTTTAACAGGATGAAAGTAGACATCCTAAGCTTTAATTTGATAGGTCATGGGTAATTTTTAGAGCTATATATAAAAAAGTTATGAAATTTTGAAGTTAGCCCAGAAAAATTGTTGATTTTCTAGAACAGCATTCAAAAACTTAAATTCTGGGAACTTTGTGCTTTCAATTGGGAAAAATATATATTTTTCCTTGAAAATAGACTCAATAAGGGTTCTATAGCCTTTAGAATCACTCCATTCCAATGTCTACAAATTTAATTAGGATTTTTCAAAGTTTAGGCAAAAATTCTACCTGAATTTCCAATAAATCCGAAAATGAAGGCAAAACAACTTTGAAATTATGAGATAAATTTGAAAAGCCATTTGAGCTAATTGAAGGGCCCTCAGACATGATTGTGGATAGACCAAGAGGGAAGGATTTTAATTGGGATTTATAACCCATTTATATGTACACAAAACTAAAGCTTTGGTATTTTTGGGAAATTAGGAATTATGACATAAGCAATCATATTATAAATCATTGTCCTTCCTTCTTCCGTGCTCATTCTTGACGGTTTTAACACAAACAGAGAAAGAGAGAGTTGAGAGGGTTTTAAAGAGAGAAGGAGGAAAATCTCACAAGGTGTTTGAAGCACAAATTTGGTTGTTTTAGAGGCTATGGTTTCAACTGCATAAGAGAAGAGCTAGAGGAAGCAAAAGGACCTGATTGATAGCCTAAGCTATGGCACAAAGTTTGAGGAGCCTATTTAAGGTACAAGAGAAGGACTCAATGACCAGAGGTAGGGGACTTACCTTATTTGCATGTATTTGATATCTCTGCTTGTGTATTGATGTATGTGATTGCTTTACTTGATTGTATAGAGCATATCTAAATATATGAAGCTTTGTTTCTGTTTTCATTGTGGCCATAGTTTCGTTGCATGAAACATTGAACATGCAGAAATGTCATTATGAGGCATACATCTAGTTAAAGCTAACATGTCATACACATAGCATCTATTATGCATGCATTATGGTATCTGTTTCCTACTGAGATTCTCTCGAATCTCACCCTCCCCTACCAACAATTTAGACAAGTGAATACGGAAGGTATGCAGAGAAGAGAACCATACGGGAGGAATGCAGTGGTGGAACAAAGATGAGAAGATGTCTCCATTTCATTGTAATAGGTTTAGATATCCTAGTAGCCCTGCGCGGTGATATTGATTGTAATTATCACGTACAATCCCAATGTGAATTTCCATAATCGAGTACTTATTATCAGTATATTAATGTTATTCATGTGTTGCCCACCGAACGGCGCATCATTTTCCGTAAATACTTTGAAAAAGGTGAAAATAAGATAAGGGTATGACAATTTGGTATCAGAGACCAAAGTGGTTTTGGCAGAGTGGCGGTTCTGGCAACATGATGATATACTGATAAGGTCTTGATTATATGGTAAAAGGAGATACGCATAGAATGGGGCACTAGAGAAGTGAACTTCCCCTCTTTTGTGAATTAGCCCCGAAAGATTAGGGAATATCTGAAGGGCAGCAAGTAGAGCAATACCGGATTGAGGATGCTCCAAGGATATTATGAAAACCTGAGGAAGCATGTACTGGTGGTTGGAAGCAGCTGAAGCTGGTATCAGCATTTTGGCATAGGCACACAAAAGTAAAGCGTGCTCAACTCAGGGAAATCTTAGGATGGGTGACCCCCTGGGAAGTTAAATTAGTAAAGTCAATGAGACTTGAGAAATAGCAATTGTCTTGAGGTTTCTCCATGGCTAGTAATCATTTTAATTAGATTATTTAAAGGATGCTTAGAAGCATGGAGATATTGATGATGTAAGTATTAATTTTAATTTGAACTGTTTCTGTTGTAGTAAATACTGCATAGAAAAGTTCATTTGGTAAGGTTATGGGAAACTTAAAGTGTTGTAAATGTTTTGAGGTTTCTCCATGCTAAATGATGATCCTTAGTAACATTGTGGTATTAAGGGGATGTAGATACGATATACGGTGCTATATGATGAGTGGTGATCATATCGTATAGTGAAACACAAAGATGGTAAGGCTAAAAGGTACAGATGCTAGGTCAGGTCAAGAAGCTAGAACCTGACCTAATATAGTAAATCTTCAACATGTTAGCAAACATCAAACAATGATCAATGATCAAGGATTATAGTAATAAGCTACGAGAGATGCAGCGGAACACATACCAGGGGAAGATTTGAAATCCAATGTTATCTAGGAAAGGCCAATGTAGTAACTCTATCCTTCATATACTATGTGAATGTTTATATGCTTTGTATATGCCATCTTCTGTAATATGTATGATACACAGTGCCTTCGGGTACACTGATGAATAATGCCTACAGGCAGTGCCTTCAGGTACACTGATGAATAATGCCTACGGGTAGTGCCTTTGGCTACATTGATGAATAGTGCCTATAGGTACACTGATATGCCCGTCGAGGACTAAGGTACGGAATGTATAGGGGTTGCAATAGTGGTTGGCTCTGAACACATTTCCGACTAAACTGAGTTATGTGTTAGTACATTATTGCATTATATGGTGCAAGGCATATACATTATCACATTCTCTATGAATGATTGTGTGTTACTACAAAGGTCAAGTGGGATCCAGCTAAGGTGGAAGTAGTACTGAACTGAAAGGGGCCAGAGACTATCTCTGAAATACATAGTTCTCTGGGTCTTACCAAATATTACCAAAAATTTATACCGAATTTCTCTAGAATAGTTTTGCCTTTGACAAGGTTAACCTGAAAAACTCAACATTATCTATGAGACCATAATTGAGAGGAGAGCTTCATTGAGCTGAAAAAAAACTTATCAGCACTGATATTAATAACCCCAAATCCACTGTGGACCTTTGTTGTTCTTATTGATGCCAATAGGCAAGACTGAGAAGTGTTTTAATGTTGCATTGCCATGTATTGGCTTCTGCATATAGAGAATGTAAGCGTTATGAAAAAAAATTTGACTTTTTATCCCACACATGATCTTGAGTTAGCACCAATTGTGTTGCACTGAAAATCTGGAGACGTACAGTTATAGTGCGACTGTAGTACTATATTGCAACCACCAAGATTTGAAGTATTGATATAATCAAAAAGAATTGAATATAAGAAAACGTTACCCAAAGTTTTTGGCTATGCATATGTAGTAAAATTCAGGGACGAAATTTATTTAAGTGGGGGAGAAACGTAACACCCCAAAGTTTATTCCCCAACATGTATTGTAATTATTTGAAATATTCAATAAAATGGTGAATTTTAGAAAATGTGAATAGTGATGCTAGTGAGATTTTCTATGAAGTAGTGAGTTTGTCATGTGGTTTTGGATAACCACATAATGAGAACAAATTATGAAATTTTACAGGATAAAAGTAGACATCTTAAACTTTAATTTTATAGGTCATACGTAATTTTTGGAGCTATATGTAAAAAGTTATGAATTTTTTAAATTAGCTCAGAAAAATTGTTGATTTTCTGGAACAGCATTCAAAGACTTAAATTTTGGGAAGTTTCTGCTTTCAATTGGCAAAGGGCTATATTTTTCCTTGAAACTAGGCTCAATAAGGGTTCTATAGCCTTTGGAATCACTCCAATCCGATGTCTACAAACTTAGTTATGATTTTTCAAATTTTAGGTAGAAAATCTGTCATAATTTAAAATAAATCCAAAAATGAAGGCAAAACAACTTTGAAATTATGAGATAAATTTGAAAAGCCATTTGAGCAAATTGAAGGGCCCTCAGACATGATTGTGGATAGACCAAGAGGGAAGGATTTTAATTGGGCTTTATAACCCATTTATATGTACACAAAACTAAAGCTTTAGTTTTTTTTGGGAAATTAGGAATTATGACATAAGCAAGCATATTATAAATCATTTTCCTTCCTTCTTCCGTGCTCATTCTTGACGGTTTTAACACAAACAGAGAAAGAGAGAGTTGAGAGGGTTTTAAAGAGAGAAGGAGGAAAATCTCACAAGGTGTTTAAAGCACAAATTTGGTTGTTTTAGAGGCTATGGTTTCAACTGCATAAGAGAAGAGCTAGAGGAAGCAAAAGGACCTGATTGATAGCCTAAGCTATGGCACAAAGTTTGAGGAGCCTATTTAAGGTACCAGAGAAGGACTCAATGACCAGAGGTAGGGGACTTACCTTATTTGCATGTATTTGATATCTCTGCTTGTGTAGTGATGTATGTGATTGCTTTACTTGATTGTGTAGAGCATATCTGAATAAATGAAGCTCTGTTTCTGTTTTCACTATAGCCATAGTTTCGTTGCATGAAACATTGAACATGCAGAAATGTCATTATGAGGCATACATTTAGTTAAAGCTAACATGTCATACACATAGCATCTATCATGCATGCATTATGGTATCTGTTTCCTACTGAGATTCTCTCGAATCTCACCCTCCCCTACCAACAATTTAGACAAGTGAATACGGAAGGTATGCAGAGAAGTGAACCATACGGGAGGAATGCAGTGGTGGAACGAAGATGGGAAGATGTCTCTATTTCTTTGTAACAAGTTTAGATACCCTAGTAGCCATGTGCAGCGATATTGATTGTAATTATGACGTACAATCCCAAAGGAAATTTCCATAATCGAGTACTTATTATTAGTATATTAATGTTATTCTTGTGTTCCCCACTGAACGGCTTATCATTTTAGAATTCCTACACCAAACGATTAGAATTCCTACACCAAACGATTAGAGCAAAGAAACAGAGATAGGGTTGACGATTAAAGTCAATGGGTAGGAGACCTATGTTGCCTTCAGCACCTAAATGCACATGCGATCAAGTGAATCTTCCAACTCCACCTAGTGTTCTGTAGATCTTATTAGCGGCAGCACCTACAAAGAAAATGAATAATCCAAGTCACGTCCAAGGATGCTATCCTTAAGAGCTATTCCACAACCATCGGCTAAGAGGAAACGACACTCCTCAAGATAAAACAGATCCTTCCTGCAAGAACAGGTGAACAGAACATCGAAATATAATAGAACTCAGCAGGCAAAAATCAAAGGAGAGGAGTACTCGAAGGCTCAAGAGCAGGATATCTTAGCCTCTTCTAAACATTGTCTTCTTATAAGCCTCATAAACATGAATGTTTGGGCAGCCAATAAAGCAATAAAATGACCGTTATGTTATCATTATAATGCCATAAAGATGCTTAGGCAAGGTTGTTATGGACATTGCAACTTAAAGCAATTCAAAAGCCATCAAAGTCTACACGTTATAGGCATTTCAAGTGATCCAAGAAATCTATTAGTTTTTATTTTAAAAACTCCAACATCTCGAGCTTGCAATTAAGGCCAAGTAAATTGACATTTTTTATAAACTCAATTATTCCAAAATAAATTTTAAATTCTCCACAAAAATATTCCACTAAAAAGTGCCCAGTGCATGTTCTAACTCACACACATGGGGTGGAGAGATATTGCCGGATTTCCATAATGTTTGCCTTTGATGGCCTATCATAGTGTGATCTCATTCCTCCTCCTAGTCCAAGATCACTTATTACTTAGACCCCCATAATCCCAAGCAAAGTGGACTTGTTCCTTGTGACACACCTACTCATTATTTCCAACAACCTCTACACACCCCAACGTAGTCGCATAATTGGAAGAGGCAAAGGAAAGATATTCCGATGGTAGTGGCACCAAATAAGGGCGCACACCAGGGAGAACAAGGATGACAGGCGACATAGCAAAACTGAGAATAAGGATGCCGAAGTCTCCAGAATTTTTTTCCTTCCGTTGCTGAAGGACCAAGCGATGGTGGGCAGAGGAGAGGGAATATATATATATATATATATATATCCAAGGCGGTGAGGCTTTAATTGACTAGAGAAATACTAAAATACCCTTATTGCAATAGGTAATCAAAAAATTCATATGGAATTTTGGTAATTTGAAAATGGACTGAAACAAAATAAAGGTTTTTATTATAATTATTATTTTTTGTTGATGGGAACCAAGAATAGTGCAACAATTAAAGGCAGAAAATAAAACTGAGAGATTATCCTCATATCTTTATTCAAATATTTAAATATTTGAATGAAGATATCCTAAGATACTAAATAAATTCAGATACTTTGATAAAATATTATCAAGATATCCTAAAATTACCCATTAATACACAACTAGGTTAATGAGAGTAACTTCCTAAAAATAAATGAATAAAATTATTAATTTAATTTTGCAAGTATATGAATTTACTCATCCTAACTTGAGAACCACTTAACAAATCAAAAAGATTAACTAAATAATAGAAAACATCTAAAATAGCATAAAAATATTTATTTATTATCTCTGTATTCTATAAATTATTTCTAGGGCTATTACAAAAGGGTTTGGTGGAAATCAATTTTCTTTTCCTAGTCAACAAATTATTATTCTAAGTTCTTTCTTAATTGCTCACGTCATCCTCTATCACCATTTTCAGTCAAAAAAATTCAAACAAATTAATGGTCAACAATGATCAATATGTATTTTCGCCTATATTTTGGAAGTTTAATTTCAGCCGCCACTTGCCTTGTCATTTCATGTGCCCCCTCCTTCAAATTTCTTCAATTATCTTTAGGTTAAAATGAGTTGTGCCTTGTTTGGATAAAAAGGTAAAAATCTATTTTGGCATTAGGCATAAAATTGCATCTACCAAACAAGGCCCTTACTCATTTAACCTTCTTTTAGAAAAAATGTAAAAATAAATTATGCACTTGTGATGTTCCACTCTTGTCTTTCATTAAGCTCCAAAATAACATCTTTGACCTTGGCCACTCAAGTTGTGCCACATCATTACCTACAAAATTAGATTCACAAAAGTAATATCTTTTACTCACAATTTAAGAATAATGGGAATAACAAATATTAATTAAAAATATAACAATTTAACCACTATAATTCTCAAATTATTCTTTCACTAAAATCTCACATTAACACTTGATTATGCCCATAATATTCAATTAAGTCCTACAAAAGCTTAAGATTAATTAATAAAAATATATAAGTATTAAGCTCTATCAATTCCCCCACACATAAGCTTTTGCACTCCTGAGCAAAACATTAAACTCATCACTAGGTACAGAGGGATGAAAGTTGAAAGAATAGGCAAGATCAAGTTTTAAGGATCACACTTTGTCAAATAACAGGTATCCTCCAATCCAAATTCAATGAACATACCAAAAATTGAAGTAGCTAAAGTAATGCAAGGTTTAATTACAATAAGCTTAATTGAGAACCTTAACTAGGATAAGTGTTTGCACTCTTCTCTCATATAAGGTAGTTTTTCACTCACATTCACTTTAGCCACACTCTACCATAAGCTTGTAATATTTCTAGGCTTTCTACTACTTGCAACAATGGCATAAATAAATCTAAAGGACTTTGTAGGGTTGTAATTGTTAGATCCCAAGTTTTGATGATAACATTAATTCAATTATGATTGAAACATGTTTTTAGAAGGTTAAGAAAAAGATTCCAAGCTACCAAATGCATATTTGATGTTTGCTGATATCTGCTGTAAAATTGCACCTGAGTGCTCGAGCATGAAATCTGCACTCGAGCACAAATCACTTCTGTACTCGAGCAGGTGTGAGAGAAATCCAGGAAGTGAGTACCCGAGAGGGATTCTCCCTTTATATTCAATGGATCACTTGAAGCACAAGAGATGCACTCGAGCAGTGAAGTCATTATCACTCGAGCACGTATGCGAGTGAGGGCATGCGAGTGCTTGGCCGAGAGCAAGTAATGGCATGCTTCCTCTCCTCACTCGAGCAAGGCATGCGAGTGCTTGGCCGAGAGCAAGTTAAGGTATGCTTCCATCATTCACTCTAGAAAGGCATTGCGAGTACATGGCCGAGAGTCTTGAAGTTCAGAAAAGTACAAGTGTGCTCGAGCACACTCATCCATGCTTGGAGTGACACGTCCATGCTTGCGAGTAATATTTTCATCCCTCTCAAGATCAGTTGAGAGTGCTTGTTCAAGAGAGCATATTCCTTGAGAATATGCTTCTCACTCGAGCAGAGGTAAGTGTGCTCGAGTGAGGGCCAAAATCACTCGCGAGTGAAAATTCTATCCCTCTGAAATTCTGGTGCGAGTGATGGTTTAGAGAGCATATTCCCTGAGAATATGCTTCTCACTCGAGCAGAGGTAAGTGTGCTCGAGTGAGGGTCGATATCACCCGCGAGTGCAAATTCTCACTCTTGTCAAAATGGTATGCGAGTGATGACCCGAGAAGTCATTCCCTGTGTAAAGTGCAAAGATCACTCGAGCAGAGATTTTGTGCTCGAGTGAGACCTCTCTTCACCCGCGAGTGAAGATATTTTCTCTCTGATATTCCATGCAAGCACAACCCGATAACAGAGGTATATGAAGGAAAATAGGAGATCACTCGAGGTGAGTCTTTCATGCTCGAGGTGATGCTCTGTTGACCTCAGAAAGTGCTAAGTATCACAACGTTCATTACGAATATAGTTTATTGTTATTAATTCATATCATCATTACTCTTTATCTTTGTTTAACATTGTTTTGAATGTTTTAAGAGGATGATCCAGGAATATGAACGTTTGAATTGAGCCACATGAGAAAAGTGATACAACGGCAGACAAGATGATTATAAACACGCTGGCACCTACCGCACTCAGTTTATTCCATTTCAACATGCACGTGCCTGCCAATATTTTCAAAAGACCCGCTCCTCCAATATTGAGTGTTCAAACGGGCAAAAACTGAGGAGGCTCTATATATACAGAAATTCAAGGAGAATGAAACAACTAAGATTCACATACGCAGAGAACGACGTAGCACAAGAATTCACAAGCTCATATCAATTCTCTGTTCTTCATCTAATTTCTCTGTATACACTTTTGATCTTCAGTGTTTATTCATTTACTCTGTAAGAGAGTCTTCATACAAACTCGAAATACTATATTTGTGTGATCTCAAGATATTGGGATCTTGAGAGGGTAGTTATTCCTTACGAGAGAAGCAGTTGAGAGAAATCCTTGTAGTGTCTTTCACTCATAAGCCTTATAAGATACAAGCAGGAGAGAACGTTGTTGTTCATAAGACTTACAGTGGTGTAAGCGGAAGAAAACGTTGCTGCTCATAAGTCTTGTATACATAAGCAAGTGAGAAGAGTCATAGGTTGTTTCTCTGCACATAAGACTTGTCGTAAGGGGGAGAGAAGTTTCTTGTTGAGAGAATATTTCTGCCCGTAGTCCATTCAAGGACAATTGTTGTCTTGTGGCGTTCTGAGAGCCCATTGAATCTTGGAGATATTGTGAAAAGCTCAGTAGGTCTTGATCTCTGAGGACTGGACGTAGGCATTGTTGTTAGGCCGAACCAGTATAACTCTCTGTGTTCAAATCTTCTCTACTCTACTCTATTCACTATATTTACATATCATCATCTCAAACGAAAAATTTATAACATCACCCAATTCACCCCCCTCTTGGGTGAAGCTTGCCTCTTACATTTGGTATCAGAGCCACGTCTTCTCCGAAGAGCCTAACAGCTTGAGAAGGATCCGACAAATGGCAACAATGGGTGAAAATATCCTTCCAGACGGTGCTTCAATCACTAGACCTCCTGGTTTTGCTGGAGAACATTTTTCGTTCTGGAAAGCCAAATTCAGAGTGTTCGTGATGGCCAACGAATACGGATTATGGAATGTTATACAAGATGGTGACTATGTTCCAGTGAAGAAAATCGAAGATAGAGCAGTTAAAAAGAGTCCAGATGAGTTTGACGAAAATGACAAGAGGTTAGTAACATTAAATAGCAAAGCCATTTTAATGATACAGAGTGCTCTTAGTCAAAAAGAATATTTTTGTATATGTACTCTACCTACTGCCAAAGATATGTGGGATGCCCTTGAAATTGCTCACGAAGGTACATCTGGAATCAAAGAAAATAGGATCAATACTTTAATTACAGAGTATGATTTATTTCGTATGAAATCTGGAGAAAGTATGTCAGAATTTGAACTAAGGTATACTCATCTTGTTAATCAATTATCTGCTCTTGGAAAGTCGTTTGATCAAAATTCCCAGGTAAGAAAAATTCTTAATATTCTTACGAAAGAATGGGAAGCAAAAGTGACAGCCATCGAAGAAGCCAAAGGAGAGTCTATGAGATCCGTAGCTGCTCTCTTTGGTAGTCTTTCCGAATATGAAGGAAAGTTGAGATTCAAAAAGGAACTTGAAGAAGTCGATGATAGAAAGAAAAAGGGAGTTGCATTTAAAGCTAGTAAAGAAGAAGAAGAAACTTCCGAGAATGAAGATATTCCTAGTGATGATGAAATGGGAATGATCGTGAGAAAGTTCAAGAAATTCTACCGAAGAGGACAAAGGAATTTCAAGAATTATCAAGGCGGACCAAGCAAGAAAGAAAACAAAGAACACCAAATAGTATGCTATGAATGTGGAAAACCAGGACACATCAAATCTGAATGCTTCAGAAACAAAGACAAAAAGAAGCAGAAAAAGAAAGCATATATATCATCTATTTGGGGTGATAGTTCGTCAGACGAAGAAAATGACAACGACGAAGTAGCTAATCTATGTTTGGTAGCTAAGGAAGAAGAATCAGACTCTGAGGTAAGTGACTCTGAACCCTCTTATAATGAATTGTTATCTGAATATAATGCATTGCATACAGAGTTTATTAAAGTTGCTAAGGAAATGGTTAGTTATAAGAAGAAAGTAAAAGAACTAGAAAGTAATGTCATATCATCACATGAAATGTGTAAAGAGAAAGATAAGAAAATAGAAGACTTAACAAAGATTGTTGAAAAATTTACTAAAGGAAGTGAAACTCTCAAGGTTATCTTAAGCTCTCAGAAAGTTTCCTTTGATAAATCTGGAATTGGATATGATGCTGTGCATAATAAAAATAAGAAGAGTAGTAGAGACTATCTTAAATATTTTAGGAATTCTGTGCATACATCAAATCCATTTGTGTCTTGCAATTTTTGTAATAGGAAAGGACATTATACTTCTTCGTGTTATTTCAAAAAGGGAAAGGTTGTTGGAACATATAAATGGGTTCCGAAAGGAACACATATTCCAAATACTAACCACAAAGGACCCAAGAAAGTGTGGGTACCTAAAACTTGATAATCTTATTTTAGGTATGTCTCAAAGCATCTCGAGCGAACAAATGGTATATTGATAGTGGATGTTCGAGACACATGACTGGTGACAAAAATAAGTTCACCATGTTTGAACCTAGAGAAGGAGGAAAGGTGACTTTTGGAGGAAATCAATCCGGACGTATTACTGGAATTGGTGAAGTAGGAAGAACAGATGGCTTTCAAATCAACGGAGTATATTATGTTAAAGGTTTATGCCACAATCTCTTAAGCGTGAGCCAAAGCACTGACAAAGATAACTGGGTGATCTTCGACTCGAAAGAATGCTTGATAGTCAGTAAGAAAGATCTACCTCTAAACAAAGAAACTATCAAGGCAAAAATCCGAGCTCAAAGGGACGGTAATTGTTATACAATTGACTTTAATTCAAATTCTTCTGAAAATTGTTTTCTAAGTCGATCAGAGGAAAGTTGGTTATGGCATAAGCGTTTGGCTCATGTCAATATGAATCAACTTGACAAATTGATCAGAAAAGATTTAGTTGTTGGCCTTCCTAAGCTAAAATTCAAAGATAACATGATTTGTGAAGCATGTCAAAAAGGCAAACAAACTAAATCTTCTTTTAAAACAAAATATGAAATTTCTACTTCAAAACCTTTACAATTACTTCATATGGATTTGGTAGGACCTGCAAGAGTAAAAAGTTTTGGAGGAAATTTATATACGTTAGTAATTGTAGATGATTTTACTAGATTTGCTTGGACTATATTCATTGCCTCAAAAGATGAAACTTTTGCTGAATTTATTATGTTTGCCAAAAAGGTTCAAAATGAGAAAGGTATTTCTATTGTCTCTATTAGAACAGATCATGGAGGAGAATTTGATAATCAATTATTTGAAGATTACTGCAACAACGAGGGGATAGATCACAACTTCTCTGCTCCTAGAACACCTCAACAAAATGGAGTAGTTGAAAGGAAGAACAGAGTGCTTACAGAAATGGCAAGAGCTTTACTTAATGAAAAAGAAATGTCACAAGTGTTCTGGGCAGATGCAATGAGTACTGCATGCTATATTTCAAACAGAGCATATATTCGTAAATCTCTTGGAAAGACACCATATGAACTCTACAAAGGAAGAAAGCCAAATATTGCTCATCTTCATATCTTCGGGTGTAAGTGTTTCATTCACAACAATGGTAAGGAAAATCTAGGTAAATTTGATTCTAAGTCTGATGAAGGTATTTTTCTAGGATATTCAAATAGAAGTAAAGCTTATAGAGTTTTCAATAAAAGAACATGTACTATTGAAGAATCTATTCATGTTGTGTTTGATGAAATTGAATCTCAGACAAAAATCAATGATGAAGAAGAAATGGATTCAATCAAGAAAAATAAATCTATTTCAAAGCAGGATGTTTTTGAAACAAATGATCTTCAAAATTTGGAAGATGTTGATGATCTTGATCAACCTAAAGCATGGAGACATGTGAAGAATCATCCAATTGATCAAGTTATAGGAGATATTCATGAAGGTGTCAAAACCAGAAATAGAATCCTCAATGAGGTAACATTTTCTGCTTTTATTTCTGAAATTGAACCTTCTAATATAGAAGAAGCTTTATCTGATAATGATTGGGTGATTGCTATGCAAGAAGAATTAAATCAATTTCAAAGAAATCAAGTTTGGGATTTGGTTCCTCGACCTAAAGATCATACGGTTATAGGGACCAAATGGGTTTTCAAAAACAAACTTGATGAATCAGCAATCATTGTGAGAAATAAAGCAAGATTGGTTGCCAAAGGCTATAATCAAGAAGAAGGTAATGATTATGAGGAAACATATGCTCCAGTGGCAAGATTGGAAGCAATACGAGTACTCTTAGCCTTTGCTTGCATCAAAAGTTTTAAACTTTATCAAATGGATGTAAAAAGTGCTTTTCTAAATGGTTATATTATGGAGGAAGTATACGTCGAACAACCTCCTGGTTTTGAAGATGAAACGAAACCCGATTATGTCTTCAAACTTAAGAAAGCCTTATATGGTTTGAAACAAGCTCCCAGAGCTTGGTATGAAAGACTAAGCAAATTTCTTCTTGATCAAGGTTTTGTCAGAGGAAAAGTTGATACAACTTTATTCATCAAACATAACAAGAATGATATTCTAATAGTTCAAATTTATGTTGATGATATTATCTTTGGTGCTACTAACGAATCTATGTGTCAAGATTTCTCTAAGATTATGCAGGGAGAATTTGAAATGTCCATGATGGGAGAATTGAACTTCTTTCTTGGACTTCAGATCAAACAAAAGAAGAATGGCATATTTATATCTCAGACAAAGTATTTGAAAGAATTACTGAAGAAATATGGTCTAGATAATGCTAACGGAGCTGATACTCCAATGAGTTCTACAACATTGTTGGATGCTGATGTAAAGGGACCTAGTTTCAACATTACAAAGTATAGAGGAATGATTGGTTCATTACTCTATCTTACAGCAAGCAGGCCAGATATTCAGTTCAGTGTAGGAATGTGTGCAAGGTATCAATCCAATCCTAAAGTATCTCATGCAGAGACAGTAAGAAGAATTTTCAAATATCTAGGAGATACTTCAGAGCTTGGACTTTGGTATCCAAAGAGAGGGAACGAGTATTTAATAGCATATTCAGATTCAGATCACGGTGGATATAAAACTGACAGAAAGAGTACCAGTGGACAATGTCAATTTCTAGGTGGTTCTCTAGTGTCATGGTTCAGCAAGAAGCAGAACACAGTTTCATTATCCTCGACTGAAGCTGAATATATAGCTGTGGCAAGCTGCTGCTCTCAAGTGCTATGGTTAAAACAACAACTTCAAGATTTGGGAATTTATTTAAAAGAAATCCCAATCTATTGTGATAATACTAGCACGATAAGCTTGGCAAAGAATCCTGTACAACATTCAAGAACCAAGCATATAGACATTCGACATCATTTCATTCGAGATCATGTTCAAAAGAAAGATGTCAAAGTGGAATTCATACCAACTCATCTTCAACTTGCGGATATTTTCACGAAACCAATTGCAAAAGAGCAATTCCTCTATATTCGAAGAGAATTGGGAATGGTTAATCCCAATGAATTGTAAGTTTTCTTGTTAAAAAGTTTAATTAAATGTTTATTTTGATGATAACCATACTGACTTTAGCATCGGAGAGGTCAAAATTGTTTTTGCAGGATTCTCACTCGAAGCACAGAGGGTGCTGCTCGAGTGATGAGCTGTGTCACTCGAAGCACAAAAAGGACTGCTCGAGCACAGCACTATTTTTGATACTCTGCTTCCTAACATGGAAAACAGAGGTTAACAGAGGAGTTATTAATACCAAGGGAATATATTATAAACTACAGTGAGAATTGAGCTCACTCGCGAGTGAGGAAGTCTCACTCGAGCATGGTATGAACATGCTTGAGGTGAGAAATGCCTGCTCGAGTGAGGAAGAAGAATTTATTTGCAAAAATGATCAAACTCATGGTTACTCAAATGATCTTGGAGGATTTGAGTACAAAGGTGCAAAATATGTCAAAGAATCCACAATCCAGGTATGTTCTACTTGTTTCCTTATTTTTCCAGAACATCACTCGAGCACAGATAGAACACTCGCGAGCACAATATGAACATCACTCGAGCACTAGGGTTCATGCTCGAGCACTGTCACTTATATCAGTTACTGGGGAGCTCAGAACGTCGCACTTCCTCCTCTCACTCGAAGTGCTCTCTCACTCGAAAGACACAACTCTTCATCTTCAACCGTTTTCTCATCATTCAATCACGTCCTCCTGATTCAAATCGACGTTACAACCTCTCAATCGTCTATAAGAGGTGATTCTTGTCTTCTGCATTATTCACTTGTGCCCTAATCTCTCTTGTATTTTTTTTTCCCTTCTTTCAAAAACAAGAAGTTCTTGTTTCTCTTCTACCTTTCCAATGGCAAGAACAAAGTTACCCTCTATTCCTCAAAAGTCTCATTCTCCTTCTTCCACTCACTCTGCTGCCAGTGAGTCTGGAACCCCTGAACTTACTCCTCCATCTCCCAAAAACTCTCCCCCACCTTCACCTCCTCCTAAGCCCAAAACCAAGAAGAGGACTCCGAAAACACATCCAAAGCCTAAAGTTCCAAAGAAAGACCAACCTCCTCAAAAGAAACCAAAGGGTGTGGTCTTCAAGGAACCCTTAATCAAGGAACCTATAATCACCCGGTCTCAATCCAAAGAGGTACAAGGGAAGGGAAAGAAGAAGGATTCAGAGCAACCCCATTCATCCTCTTCTTGTGGGGATACTTTCAGTAAACAACTCAGGGAAGCAATAGAAAAATCCAAATTGGACAATATTGTTGGGAAGATTACATCTCAAGCCGGTGTTTCAAGTTCACACCAAGCTAAGCACCCAAGTGCTTCTGCTTCAGGAGCACCTTCTGCATCTCAAGCACCAGTGGATGACCAACTCACTAGTCCTCCTGAGGGATTCAATGTGACAGAGCTTAAGGCTTTACCACAGAAGGTATATGATGATGAATTCAAACATAGACATTTCTGCCCAGTAGTATATATTGATTTGGATTATCAGAAAAAGAATTGTCATTTGGACTTGTATCCTTACCTTCAGTACTATGCTCCCTGGCTAATTATTCATATGCCATATTCCCCCACTGTTGTGAAAACCTTTTACAGCAATATGAAAGTTCATAATATTATGTCTAGATCTGGTGATCTAATTAAAGAAGCTGTATATACAACCATTAGAGGGAAATTCATTATGATTTCTGCCAAAATCATTAATGATTTGCTTGGTTATGTTGCACCTCCTACTGATCCACCCCCATTCTCTGCCAATGAAACTTTTAACATTTTGAGACCAAAAGACCCAACTGGCCCCCTCACTTTCAAGCCTATTGATATGCCTGATAATCACAGAATCCTTCATTACATCTATTCCCGGAGCATAGTCAATAAATCCAAAAACTTTACCCACTTTGCACAAAAGGATTACTATCTATTGGCTTCATTGGTTGCTGGTCAACAAAGGAATGTAGGGGAGATCATTTTTAGTGAGATGCAAAGGTTTCGTTTTTCTTCAACAAGATCCACAACCATACCTTACCCTCAACTTGTTTCCTTCATCTTGATGAAAAACAAAATCTGGTATTTGGAAGGAAAAGAAAGGGTTCTCATCTCGGTTTGGAAAGACTCAATTAACTCACATGGGTATCAATCTTCCGGTGAGTCGGACCAAAGCCACATCCAAGAGGGAAGCTACTCCATCCAGAGGAGATGAGGCACAATCATCTGCACAAGGCCCTATTCCTCCTCCTTTATTTCTCAATGCCTCTCTGTCTAATCATTTGTCTGAGGTAATTAATCAAGCTGTATCAAATTTGAAGAAGGAACTAGTGACTGAGTATGAGAAGCTTGTGGAGAAGATGGAAACACAAGTTGTTAAATTGGTAAATCAGGCCAACCTTAACTTTGAACTGATGTTCAAAACACAAGATGAGATGTCACAGAGGATCACTAATATGGAAACCTTCCTGCATTCACATTTTCCCTCCTCATCTTCCGGGGTGCCTCCAGAGACCACTCACACCTCACCACCTCATCCAGAGACTCATGTACTTTTCACTGATCCTGAGTCTAATGTAGATGTTACATTTGTCCCACAACCACCATCTCCTCCTGACCAGCCCATTGACCCTCTCTCTGGCATGATATCTTTTGTTCCACCTCCAGAACCCCCTTCTGATGTTGACAAAACGGGGGAGAAGGATGTGTGATGTCTTCTGAGCTTTCTGTAGGCTGTAGGGTGTATATGGGTGTTTGGGTAGTTTTCTGTATTGGGTAGGATTTGATTTGTATGTCATTTTACTATTTTGAAGTTATATTGTGTTGTTCAAGTTTTTTTCTTAATTATCAAAATTTCAATGTTTCAAGTTATTAAGCTCTTGTCTCATACTATACTTATCTTGGCTGTTAAGTGTCCAGAGGAAACATTGCAGGAAAATTTGAATTTGGAACTTAAACTTGATATGCATTCTGGAAACTTTGAAGAAATTTCAAAACTTTTCAATTCCATTCAACTTCTTTTAAACCTTCATCACAAAGAGTTTTGTCATCATCAAAAAGGGGGAGAATGTTAGATCCCAAGTTTTGATGATAACATTAATTCAATTATGATTGAAACATGTTTTTAGAAGGTTAAGAAAAAGATTCCAAGCTACCAAATGCATATTTGATGTTTGCTGATATCTGCTGTAAAATTGCACCTGAGTGCTCGAGTATGAAATCTGCACTCGAGCACAAATCACTTCTGTACTCGAGCAGGTGTGAGAGAAATCCAGGAAGTGAGTACCCGAGAGGGATTCTCCCTTTATATTCAATGGATCACTTGAAGCACAAGAGATGCACTCGAGCAGTGAAGTCATTATCACTCGAGCACGTATGCGAGTGAGGGCATGCGAGTGCTTGGCCGAGAGCAAGTAATGGCATGCTTCCTCTCCTCACTCGAGCAAGGCATGCGAGTGCTTGGCCGAGAGCAAGTTAAGGTATGCTTCCATCATTCACTCTAGAAAGGCATTGCGAGTACATGGCCGAGAGTCTTGAAGTTCAGAAAAGTACAAGTGTGCTCGAGCACACTCATCCATGCTTGGAGTGACACGTCCATGCTTGCGAGTAATATTTTCATCCCTCTCAAGATCAGTTGAGAGTGCTTGTTCAAGAGAGCATATTCCTTGAGAATATGCTTCTCACTCGAGCAGAGGTAAGTGTGCTCGAGTGAGGGCCAAAATCACTCGCGAGTGAAAATTCTATCCCTCTG
Organism: Inga oerstediana; assembly: GCA_963210345.1. Classification (NCBI taxonomy): domain Eukaryota; kingdom Viridiplantae; phylum Streptophyta; class Magnoliopsida; order Fabales; family Fabaceae; genus Inga; species Inga oerstediana. The sequence goes on along the minus strand of OY723400.1, from coordinate 56,544,458 downwards.
AAATTCTGGTGCGAGTGATGGTTTAGAGAGCATATTCCCTGAGAATATGCTTCTCACTCGAGCAGAGGTAAGTGTGCTCGAGTGAGGGTCGATATCACCCGCGAGTGCAAATTCTCACTCTTGTCAAAATGGTATGCGAGTGATGACCCGAGAAGTCATTCCCTGTGTAAAGTGTTGTAAATGTTTTGAGGTTTCTCCATGCTAAATGATGATCCTTAGTAACATTGTGGTATTAAGGGGATGTAGATACGATATACGGTGCTATATGATGAGTGGTGATCATATCGTATAGTGAAACACAAAGATGGTAAGGCTAAAAGGTACAGATGCTAGGTCAGGTCAAGAAGCTAGAACCTGACCTAATATAGTAAATCTTCAACATGTTAGCAAACATCAAACAATGATCAATGATCAAGGATTATAGTAATAAGCTACGAGAGATGCAGCGGAACACATACCAGGGGAAGATTTGAAATCCAATGTTATCTAGGAAAGGCCAATGTAGTAACTCTATCCTTCATATACTATGTGAATGTTTATATGCTTTGTATATGCCATCTTCTGTAATATGTATGATACACAGTGCCTTCGGGTACACTGATGAATAATGCCTACAGGCAGTGCCTTCAGGTACACTGATGAATAATGCCTACGGGTAGTGCCTTTGGCTACATTGATGAATAGTGCCTATAGGTACACTGATATGCCCGTCGAGGACTAAGGTACGGAATGTATAGGGGTTGCAATAGTGGTTGGCTCTGAACACATTTCCGACTAAACTGAGTTATGTGTTAGTACATTATTGCATTATATGGTGCAAGGCATATACATTATCACATTCTCTATGAATGATTGTGTGTTACTACAAAGGTCAAGTGGGATCCAGCTAAGGTGGAAGTAGTACTGAACTGAAAGGGGCCAGAGACTATCTCTGAAATACATAGTTCTCTGGGTCTTACCAAATATTACCAAAAATTTATACCGAATTTCTCTAGAATAGTTTTGCCTTTGACAAGGTTAACCTGAAAAACTCAACATTATCTATGAGACCATAATTGAGAGGAGAGCTTCATTGAGCTGAAAAAAAACTTATCAGCACTGATATTAATAACCCCAAATCCACTGTGGACCTTTGTTGTTCTTATTGATGCCAATAGGCAAGACTGAGAAGTGTTTTAATGTTGCATTGCCATGTATTGGCTTCTGCATATAGAGAATGTAAGCGTTATGAAAAAAAATTTGACTTTTTATCCCACACATGATCTTGAGTTAGCACCAATTGTGTTGCACTGAAAATCTGGAGACGTACAGTTATAGTGCGACTGTAGTACTATATTGCAACCACCAAGATTTGAAGTATTGATATAATCAAAAAGAATTGAATATAAGAAAACGTTACCCAAAGTTTTTGGCTATGCATATGTAGTAAAATTCAGGGACGAAATTTATTTAAGTGGGGGAGAAACGTAACACCCCAAAGTTTATTCCCCAACATGTATTGTAATTATTTGAAATATTCAATAAAATGGTGAATTTTAGAAAATGTGAATAGTGATGCTAGTGAGATTTTCTATGAAGTAGTGAGTTTGTCATGTGGTTTTGGATAACCACATAATGAGAACAAATTATGAAATTTTACAGGATAAAAGTAGACATCTTAAACTTTAATTTTATAGGTCATACGTAATTTTTGGAGCTATATGTAAAAAGTTATGAATTTTTTAAATTAGCTCAGAAAAATTGTTGATTTTCTGGAACAGCATTCAAAGACTTAAATTTTGGGAAGTTTCTGCTTTCAATTGGCAAAGGGCTATATTTTTCCTTGAAACTAGGCTCAATAAGGGTTCTATAGCCTTTGGAATCACTCCAATCCGATGTCTACAAACTTAGTTATGATTTTTCAAATTTTAGGTAGAAAATCTGTCATAATTTAAAATAAATCCAAAAATGAAGGCAAAACAACTTTGAAATTATGAGATAAATTTGAAAAGCCATTTGAGCAAATTGAAGGGCCCTCAGACATGATTGTGGATAGACCAAGAGGGAAGGATTTTAATTGGGCTTTATAACCCATTTATATGTACACAAAACTAAAGCTTTAGTTTTTTTTTGGGAAATTAGGAATTATGACATAAGCAAGCATATTATAAATCATTTTCCTTCCTTCTTCCGTGCTCATTCTTGACGGTTTTAACACAAACAGAGAAAGAGAGAGTTGAGAGGGTTTTAAAGAGAGAAGGAGGAAAATCTCACAAGGTGTTTAAAGCACAAATTTGGTTGTTTTAGAGGCTATGGTTTCAACTGCATAAGAGAAGAGCTAGAGGAAGCAAAAGGACCTGATTGATAGCCTAAGCTATGGCACAAAGTTTGAGGAGCCTATTTAAGGTACCAGAGAAGGACTCAATGACCAGAGGTAGGGGACTTACCTTATTTGCATGTATTTGATATCTCTGCTTGTGTAGTGATGTATGTGATTGCTTTACTTGATTGTGTAGAGCATATCTGAATAAATGAAGCTCTGTTTCTGTTTTCACTAATAGCCATAGTTTCGTTGCATGAAACATTGAACATGCAGAAATGTCATTATGAGGCATACATTTAGTTAAAGCTAACATGTCATACACATAGCATCTATCATGCATGCATTATGGTATCTGTTTCCTACTGAGATTCTCTCGAATCTCACCCTCCCCTACCAACAATTTAGACAAGTGAATACGGAAGGTATGCAGAGAAGTGAACCATACGGGAGGAATGCAGTGGTGGAACGAAGATGGGAAGATGTCTCTATTTCTTTGTAACAAGTTTAGATACCCTAGTAGCCATGTGCAGCGATATTGATTGTAATTATGACGTACAATCCCAAAGGAAATTTCCATAATCGAGTACTTATTATTAGTATATTAATGTTATTCTTGTGTTCCCCACTGAACGGCTTATCATTTTAGAATTCCTACACCAAACGATTAGAATTCCTACACCAAACGATTAGAGCAAAGAAACAGAGATAGGGTTGACGATTAAAGTCAATGGGTAGGAGACCTATGTTGCCTTCAGCACCTAAATGCACATGCGATCAAGTGAATCTTCCAACTCCACCTAGTGTTCTGTAGATCTTATTAGCGGCAGCACCTACAAAGAAAATGAATAATCCAAGTCACGTCCAAGGATGCTATCCTTAAGAGCTATTCCACAACCATCGGCTAAGAGGAAACGACACTCCTCAAGATAAAACAGATCCTTCCTGCAAGAACAGGTGAACAGAACATCGAAATATAATAGAACTCAGCAGGCAAAAATCAAAGGAGAGGAGTACTCGAAGGCTCAAGAGCAGGATATCTTAGCCTCTTCTAAACATTGTCTTCTTATAAGCCTCATAAACATGAATGTTTGGGCAGCCAATAAAGCAATAAAATGACCGTTATGTTATCATTATAATGCCATAAAGATGCTTAGGCAAGGTTGTTATGGACATTGCAACTTAAAGCAATTCAAAAGCCATCAAAGTCTACACGTTATAGGCATTTCAAGTGATCCAAGAAATCTATTAGTTTTTATTTTAAAAACTCCAACATCTCGAGCTTGCAATTAAGGCCAAGTAAATTGACATTTTTTATAAACTCAATTATTCCAAAATAAATTTTAAATTCTCCACAAAAATATTCCACTAAAAAGTGCCCAGTGCATGTTCTAACTCACACACATGGGGTGGAGAGATATTGCCGGATTTCCATAATGTTTGCCTTTGATGGCCTATCATAGTGTGATCTCATTCCTCCTCCTAGTCCAAGATCACTTATTACTTAGACCCCCACAATCCCAAGCAAAGTGGACTTGTTCCTTGTGACACACCTACTCATTATTTCCAACAACCTCTACACACCCCAACGTAGTCGCATAATTGGAAGAGGCAAAGGAAAGATATTCCGATGGTAGTGGCACCAAATAAGGGCGCACACCAGGGAGAACAAGGATGACAGGCGACATAGCAAAACTGAGAATAAGGATGCCGAAGTCTCCAGAATTTTTTTCCTTCCGTTGCTGAAGGACCAAGCGATGGTGGGCAGAGGAGAGGGAATATATATATATATATATATATCCAAGGCGGTGAGGCTTTAATTGACTAGAGAAATACTAAAATACCCTTATTGCAATAGGTAATCAAAAAATTCATATGGAATTTTGGTAATTTGAAAATGGACTGAAACAAAATAAAGGTTTTTATTATAATTATTATTTTTTGTTGATGGGAACCAAGAATAGTGCAACAATTAAAGGCAGAAAATAAAACTGAGAGATTATCCTCATATCTTTATTCAAATATTTAAATATTTGAATGAAGATATCCTAAGATACTAAATAAATTCAGATACTTTGATAAAATATTATCAAGATATCCTAAAATTACCCATTAATACACAACTAGGTTAATGAGAGTAACTTCCTAAAAATAAATGAATAAAATTATTAATTTAATTTTGCAAGTATATGAATTTACTCATCCTAACTTGAGAACCACTTAACAAATCAAAAAGATTAACTAAATAATAGAAAACATCTAAAATAGCATAAAAATATTTATTTATTATCTCTGTATTCTATAAATTATTTCTAGGGCTATTACAAAAGGGTTTGGTGGAAATCAATTTTCTTTTCCTAGTCAACAAATTATTATTCTAAGTTCTTTCTTAATTGCTCACGTCATCCTCTATCACCATTTTCAGTCAAAAAAATTCAAACAAATTAATGGTCAACAATGATCAATATGTATTTTCGCCTATATTTTGGAAGTTTAATTTCAGCCGCCACTTGCCTTGTCATTTCATGTGCCCCCTCCTTCAAATTTCTTCAATTATCTTTAGGTTAAAATGAGTTGTGCCTTGTTTGGATAAAAAGGTAAAAATCTATTTTGGCATTAGGCATAAAATTGCAACTACCAAACAAGGCCCTTACTCATTTAACCTTCTTTTAGAAAAAATGTAAAAATAAATTATGCACTTGTGATGTTCCACTCTTGTCTTTCATTAAGCTCCAAAATAACATCTTTGACCTTGGCCACTCAAGTTGTGCCACATCATTACCTACAAAATTAGATTCACAAAAGTAATATCTTTTACTCACAATTTAAGAATAATGGGAATAACAAATATTAATTAAAAATATAACAATTTAACCACTATAATTCTCAAATTATTCTTTCACTAAAATCTCACATTAACACTTGATTATGCCCATAATATTCAATTAAGTCCTACAAAAGCTTAAGATTAATTAATAAAAATATATAAGTATTAAGCTCTATCAATTCCCCCACACATAAGCTTTTGCACTCCTGAGCAAAACATTAAACTCATCACTAGGTACAGAGGGATGAAAGTTGAAAGAATAGGCAAGATCAAGTTTTAAGGATCACACTTTGTCAAATAACAGGTATCCTCCAATCCAAATTCAATGAACATACCAAAAATTGAAGTAGCTAAAGTAATGCAAGGTTTAATTACAATAAGCTTAATTGAGAACCTTAACTAGGATAAGTGTTTGCACTCTTCTCTCATATAAGGTAGTTTTTCACTCACATTCACTTTAGCCACACTCTACCATAAGCTTGTAATATTTCTAGGCTTTCTACTACTTGCAACAATGGCATAAATAAATCTAAAGGACTTTGTAGGGTTGTAATTGTTAGATCCCAAGTTTTGATGATAACATTAATTCAATTATGATTGAAACATGTTTTTAGAAGGTTAAGAAAAAGATTCCAAGCTACCAAATGCATATTTGATGTTTGCTGATATCTGCTGTAAAATTGCACCTGAGTGCTCGAGCATGAAATCTGCACTCGAGCACAAATCACTTCTGTACTCGAGCAGGTGTGAGAGAAATCCAGGAAGTGAGTACCCGAGAGGGATTCTCCCTTTATATTCAATGGATCACTTGAAGCACAAGAGATGCACTCGAGCAGTGAAGTCATTATCACTCGAGCACGTATGCGAGTGAGGGCATGCGAGTGCTTGGCCGAGAGCAAGTAATGGCATGCTTCCTCTCCTCACTCGAGCAAGGCATGCGAGTGCTTGGCCGAGAGCAAGTTAAGGTATGCTTCCATCATTCACTCTAGAAAGGCATTGCGAGTACATGGCCGAGAGTCTTGAAGTTCAGAAAAGTACAAGTGTGCTCGAGCACACTCATCCATGCTTGGAGTGACACGTCCATGCTTGCGAGTAATATTTTCATCCCTCTCAAGATCAGTTGAGAGTGCTTGTTCAAGAGAGCATATTCCTTGAGAATATGCTTCTCACTCGAGCAGAGGTAAGTGTGCTCGAGTGAGGGCCAAAATCACTCGCGAGTGAAAATTCTATCCCTCTGAAATTCTGGTGCGAGTGATGGTTTAGAGAGCATATTCCCTGAGAATATGCTTCTCACTCGAGCAGAGGTAAGTGTGCTCGAGTGAGGGTCGATATCACCCGCGAGTGCAAATTCTCACTCTTGTCAAAATGGTATGCGAGTGATGACCCGAGAAGTCATTCCCTGTGTAAAGTGCAAAGATCACTCGAGCAGAGATTTTGTGCTCGAGTGAGACCTCTCTTCACCCGCGAGTGAAGATATTTTCTCTCTGATATTCCATGCAAGCACAACCCGATAACAGAGGTATATGAAGGAAAATAGGAGATCACTCGAGGTGAGTCTTTCATGCTCGAGGTGATGCTCTGTTGACCTCAGAAAGTGCTAAGTATCACAACGTTCATTACGAATATAGTTTATTGTTATTAATTCATATCATCATTACTCTTTATCTTTGTTTAACATTGTTTTGAATGTTTTAAGAGGATGATCCAGGAATATGAACGTTTGAATTGAGCCACATGAGAAAAGTGATACAACGGCAGACAAGATGATTATAAACACGCTGGCACCTACCGCACTCAGTTTATTCCATTTCAACATGCACGTGCCTGCCAATATTTTCAAAAGACCCGCTCCTCCAATATTGAGTGTTCAAACGGGCAAAAACTGAGGAGGCTCTATATATACAGAAATTCAAGGAGAATGAAACAACTAAGATTCACATACGCAGAGAACGACGTAGCACAAGAATTCACAAGCTCATATCAATTCTCTGTTCTTCATCTAATTTCTCTGTATACACTTTTGATCTTCAGTGTTTATTCATTTACTCTGTAAGAGAGTCTTCATACAAACTCGAAATACTATATTTGTGTGATCTCAAGATATTGGGATCTTGAGAGGGTAGTTATTCCTTACGAGAGAAGCAGTTGAGAGAAATCCTTGTAGTGTCTTTCACTCATAAGCCTTATAAGATACAAGCAGGAGAGAACGTTGTTGTTCATAAGACTTACAGTGGTGTAAGCGGAAGAAAACGTTGCTGCTCATAAGTCTTGTATACATAAGCAAGTGAGAAGAGTCATAGGTTGTTTCTCTGCACATAAGACTTGTCGTAAGGGGGAGAGAAGTTTCTTGTTGAGAGAATATTTCTGCCCGTAGTCCATTCAAGGACAATTGTTGTCTTGTGGCGTTCTGAGAGCCCATTGAATCTTGGAGATATTGTGAAAAGCTCAGTAGGTCTTGATCTCTGAGGACTGGACGTAGGCATTGTTGTTAGGCCGAACCAGTATAACTCTCTGTGTTCAAATCTTCTCTACTCTACTCTATTCACTATATTTACATATCATCATCTCAAACGAAAAATTTATAACATCACCCAATTCACCCCCCTCTTGGGTGAAGCTTGCCTCTTACAGTAATGTTATATAAGCCAAATGATGGAAAATTTAACAAACACTATGATTGCACCAAATAATTTGCTAGATCACTAAGCAATATAGAACTAACTTAATTCACATATTTTACCATTGTGACTTTATTTCTTTCTTTGAATTTTTTTTTAAATTCACACTTTTTCTCTTTTTCTTCTTTCTATTTTCTTTCTTTTGAATATTCACATGGCATTTTTTTCTTTTCCTTTTCTAATATATAATAGTACTCTCTCTTTTGTTTCATTTTTTTCAATAGTGCTATGAAGAACTTGATAAAGGATGCAAACATAGAATTTGTATAATGAAATAGAAAAAAAAAGTGAAAGGCTCAAAGGGGTAAACTCAGGTGAATGATGAATGGTTTGTATTTAGGTTAGAAGGTTTAGAAATGAATCCCAATGTTATCTCTATCCATACCATTGCAAAATGTAGCCTCAAGCAAGAAACAAAACAAGTTCTAGAGAGCAATAATCTAAGTGGATAAATCACACAATGAAATGAATAATTAGGCCCAAAACACGTTCCAAGTAGGCTTTTTGTTCCCTAACAAACTCATCAAAATTAAACCATGCATCATTAAAACACTTGAATTTTGTGGCAATTCACTAATTCAAAGCAAGTTTCAACCATGAATCTAACTAAGAGTAATCGAGATCCTTGATCATGACTGGAGACCTCAAAAATCTCAGTGAATTGGACTAAAAACAATAAAAGGACAAAAGCAGTAGACAGAACCATTTGATGTCACAGTGAAATCCATCATGAGAATAACCACACTCCCCCACACTCAATCCTTACATTGCCCTCAATGTAATTCACAAAAACAAAGAACCTAGATCCACTTATCTCTTGGGTGAAGTGAATGTTGTGAAGTCCAATTCAAGATTGAAGCACAACACATCATCATCACAAGGAAAGAGAGAAGGACAAGACATTAGTGGAAATAGTTCTTAGAAATTAGGCATAAGGATATAGAGAAAAAGGTAGTGGAGGATAAGGTCAAGCACAAGAGTATGTCCAAAATGGAGTTTATTCAATTTGAAAAATGCAAACAAACATATTACTTTTTACTACTGATAAGTCCCTCCCCCACACTTGTTCAATAGCATAAATCATCAAATAAAATAAGGAACAAGGTAAGGAAGGAGACTACCGTGTGCATTATGGTGGCTTGTAGCTAGATAGGAAAATCAAAAGGAAGCTTAGTGTTTTCCTCCTCAACATTATAGGCCCAAGTAGGAGTGGAGTTTCTCAAATGCAAAGATAATAAGAATGACGACAACTACCAATAGAATTATTCTGTAAAGAATTAACCAAAACAACAGCAGTACCATTCCAAGGATGCCACATGAATCAAAATACTTAAATCCATAGAAAGCATTAAGACCAATGAAATGGCATAATGGTGTATGTAATGTGATAAGATTAGAGTCAATTGCATTCGATAACAAGTGCTTCTCATAACCAATAAAGTCAACTAGGGGCTTATAGCAAGCAACACTAGGTATCAAAGAATCAAATCGGATTTTAGTAATGGTAGTGACATAGTCAAGCACCACTTTATCATGTATAGCACAATCCAAGTCAATAGAATCATTAGCAACATCAAATCCTAATAAATCAGGAGATAAATCACATAATAAGATTTGGGAGTAGGAGTCATGAATATGCTTGACATCATCTAGTAAAGAAGTATGATCATCACAAAGCACAAAACTAGGTCCAAGCAATTCAAGTGAATCAAGGTGAATCTCACTTGCTAAATCAAAAGCATTATCAATTGAAACAATGGGTACATGTGTAACCCCTTCACGGTAATTATATCCAGATTATGAAATTTAAGTGAAATAGAGACCAATAAGACAAAAATCACATTTATAATCCCTCATCTCAAAGAGATGGGGTGTTCAAACAAAACATTTAAAAACAGAATTCGTTTGGTCTCACATTCACTTCCGAATACAATTACCTGTGCAGTTATATCACATGATAAATATCAGAGTGCGTAACCAAAATCCCGACAACCCCGGGTTACTTGTATATATACAATGGGTTTAAAGTTTCCCAAAATGGGGTTACATATCCAATAAAAATCCATATTTACAATCATATACATATAGTAATCCCAAAATCCAAAATCTAAAATGGATAACCAACAATCCAAGATCTAGTATGTCCCTACTAGCCCTAACCACTCATGGTTAGCCGCTTCCCTTTCGATCCACTTGCCCTATCTGAAAATGTTAGTTATTGGAAAGAGTGAGATTCTAAAGAATCCCAGTAGTAACAAATTATTCATACAATATATAAACACAAGGCATGTAATGTATCATGTTCACCAGCATCATCAGCAACAAAATGATATATGGCTCGCACCACAGACGACAGCACTCAAGGCTGTATCACAATGCACTATGCCCGCTTTCGCGATATTCACAATGACAGTTTTCGCTGCAAACACTATGCCCGCTTTCGCGATAATCACTATGCCAGCTTTCACTGTAATCACTATGCAGCAGCATCACAAAGCACAAAGTATCTCAATGTACTATGTATCACAAAGCACAAAGCTCCACAAGGCACAAAGATCCACAATGCACAAAGCTCTACAAGGCACAAAGTAGCAACACTCAATGTATGATAGGCAAACATACAATACATTTACACAAAGTATAAGAGATGAGTCACTACCTGTATCTTTCCTGACGTTCTTTGGCACAGTGGGCTCACGTGTCTGACAGATGTCAAATCCTATAACCAAATTAGGGACAACCATCAATCTCTTTTCCAAACACTTATTCCATAATACTCTAAATTGGTTATCATTTAGGACTCTTTAGGTAGCTATTAGAAGCTTAAACACATGCTAAAAGGGTTAGAAGAAACTACCCTGAAGATCCCTTTCCGAAGGCAAAACACTGATTTTTGGCTGGCTCACTCGAGTGAAGATGACCTCACTTAAGTGATGAAAGACTCGTGCCCGAGTGAGAACGGCTCTCACTCGAGAGTGTTTGACAGTGAGTAGCTACTTCGGCCAGAAAGTGCTCACATCACTCGAGTAGAAAGCTTTACACTCGGGTGATGACTCTAAATCCACTCGAGTCCCCGAAAGTGCAACACAAAGAGTGACAACCCGAGAGCACATGCAATCATCAGAGGGACAAGCTCACTCGAGCATAGCCCCTAGTGCTCGGGTGAGAAGGTTTCACTTGCGAGTGTCGGAACACACTCTTGATCATCAACCAGCGAGTGACAACCCGAGAGTAACCCTAACCAAGAATTCTCACCATCACTCGAGTGATCCCATGCTCACTCGAGTGATCACCAACATCACTCACGGTGAACGAAGTGCACTCGAGCCCCCTTTATGAGAACCCAAGCAAAACACAACGAAGAAAGAGAAAATACACGCAGCACTCGAGTGAGGCTATCAGATTGCCAGATCACAGCAACTGATAGAAAATTCCCAGATTTACCAAACTTAACCCAATGGTTCCCAAACTCCACACAAAGCTCACTACCACTTAAACTTGCCTAAGGAACATATTAGTAACCTCCAAACACCCAAAAACCATTTTAACCACAATCTATGCCCTTGGTCTCTATGACACACAACACCCAAATTTCATTCAACTTAATTCCAAACTCCAAAACCATATCCAATATTCAAATAACTTCACAATGAACTAATTTCAACATCAATCACTATGAAATTCATACATTCCAAAATGACACAAAACCAGGGCAAATTCCAGAATTTCTCAAACTTATTCATCAATCATAACATATATATCAAAAACCACCAAATGCTTACCTCTTCACTTTGCCAAAGTCAGAATCTTGATTCTCCAACTTTCAAATATCTCTAACACTCAAATCACCACCTTTTAAGATTCTGAAATCACCACAATGAAGCTCTCAATGAGGTGCACGACATTAGAGAAGATGTTTAGGGCATTGGAGATCAACTAGAACATCAAAATCTCACCTTTCTTCCTCCTTTTCTTCTTGGTCGCCGGAAACAATGGAGAGAAGGGAGAGAATATGAGAGATGATGAGAAATAGAGATAATGATGATGAAGTGTGTACACTTCCCTTGCCCATACTCCCACCAAAAATGAGAGAGAAAAGAGAGAAAAGTGGACTTTTGTCCTTTTATGCCACATCCAATGGTCCTCACAATGCCACATGTCACCATCTTCTCACTTCCACTATAAGCTCACACAATTGCAAAGCATAGGATTCCGATCTATGGTCAATAGATTTCAATCCTTGATCTCTAATCACCAATTACACTTATATCAAATTTTCATCACATTTCTCTAAAAGTGTTTATTTACACTAATTACAACCAATTTCAGAGTCATTAGCCCTTAATCCCAAATTGGGTCATTACAACATGCTTGTCATCATAAAAATTGTGAACATTGAACTCTTGCAAACAAAGATTGACCTTAGGATTAGTGATCAATTGTGATTTGACATCTTTATCTTCACTCTTGTGTAACTCAAAAACACACTAGCAACCAAGCTAAGACTCACTATGGCAACTAAAAAGAACACTTAACTACTTAAAACCTTGGTAATCATCCTCCCCGGCAACGGCGCCAATTATATGGTCCAGCTTCTCATTTCATGTGGTCCAATTGCTATTTAATTTCAGCCGCCACTTGCCTTCTCATTTCATACGGTCCCCCCTCCTTCCAATTTCTTCAATTGTCTTTAGGTTAAAATGAGTTGTGCCTTGTTTGGATAAAAGGTAAAAATCTATTTTGGCATTAGGCATAAAATTGCAACTACCAAACAAGGCCCTTACTCATTTAACCTCCTTTCAAAAAAAATGTGAAAATAAATTCTGCACTTATGATGTTCCACTCTTATCCTTCATTAAGCTCCAAAATAAAATATTTGACCTTGACCACTCAAGTTGTGCCACATCATCACCTACAAAATTATATTCACAAAGGTAATATTTTTTGCTCACAATTAAAGAATAATGGGAATAACAAATATTAATTAAAAATATAACAATTGAACCACTATAATTCCCAAATTATTCTTTCACTAAAATCTCACCTTAACACTTGATTATGCCCATAATATTCAATCAAGTCTCACAAAAGCCTAAGATTAATTAATAAAAATATATAAATATTAAGCTCTATCAAAGTTCATAGTTACTTTTGTCTCTTAAAAAAGTATTTGTGTCGGGCACACTTTTGTAAAAATCTCATGTGTAGTTTTGCAACTTAACCCTTAAAAAATTCAAACAAATGGCCAACTAACTGTTAATTTGTATTTTTGCACCTATTTTAGAATTTCATGGTTATTTTTACCTCTCAAAAAAAAAAATAGTTGGTGTTGGGCGCACTTTGGGAAAATCTCATGTGTATTTTTGCATCTTAACCCTAAAAAACAAAGGAGAAAAACCACCATCTGATCGTAGCCAGATAATGAAAGATAAGACGTCATTCTCTGAAGACAAGTCCAACTAAGAAGGCTAAGAACCCATACAATGCTCAAATAATTTCATTTCCTTGAACACATAATATTTTAATTCGTAAAGCAAATTGCTTTTGACCTGAGTTTGATATTTACTACTCCTCGGGTTTTAAATGTGACTCAGTTGTTGCATTTATTTTGGGGAAAATCTCATTCAGGTCTTAAGGACCAGCAAAAATATCAAAAAAATCTCTAGGAATCTTATTGATATAAATTTCAAATGTGAGTTTATTTAATAGACAAGTTTATGGGACTATATTGACAAGTCAAAGAGCGGTCATTGACAAGCTCATATATGTTAACTAAAGCAGCTCCCGATGACAAGTGTATGTGACTATATTAACAAGTCATAGAGTGGTTATTGACAAGCCATCTATGTTAACCAAACCAGCTTCTGTTGACAAATGTATGTGACTATATTGACAAGTCATAGAATGGCAATTAACATGCGCATATATGTCAATAAGATAACTAGGGATTTTTTCGATAGAGGAATCTACAATGAGACTCTTTTGATATTTTTTTCTGGTCTTTGGGACGTGAGTGAGATTGTCCCTTTATTTTAATCCTAAATGTGAGACTTCAATCCATCTGGCCTCTTAAATTTATAATTTTTTTCTCAAACTATTCATAGGAATTCCATATATTAAAGGGGGTAGTTTTCATCAATAGGAATAATGATTCAAAAAGGTTTATATATTAGATAATCCAACACACATTTATTAAAAATAGCTAATTTAATTAATTTATTTAGGAGTATCAATAAATTATATCTAATTTCTATATATGCATGTTAAGACGGGAAGAAGTATAAAAGCCATCACGCCACTCAATTTGGAGGGTAATGGAACATCAATTAAGTGCCCGTTTGGATTAGCGGTGGAGAAGTGGCTTTTTTTCCATCTGACTTTTGAAAAAGTAAGGTAGGATTAAAAGTGAAAATGTAAATGTGATTTGTGTTTGGATTAGCGGTGGCAGAAGTGACTTTTTTTTCTAACCTTGAACCTGTTTGGATTAGAGTTTGAAAAGCCCGTTTAAATGTAAAATGACTGAAAAGGGCATGGATGCTATTGAATATTACATACATATGATGTAAGAATATTTTGATTTTTGCAAGTGTGTCTGTGTCTTTTTAAATTATTTGCTGGAAAAAAATTACTGAAAATCATTCTGGTTTTCTTCATTCTTTTTTAGTAAATATTTTGATTTTTGCAAGTGTGTCTGTGTCTTTTTAAATTATTGTCTGCAAGAAAATTACTTGCTGCCCAGGTCTGTATATATACTTGAAGTAAGGAAAATAAACAAAATTTAACTAAAATAACTGAAATTTTCATTTAAAAAAATATGCACCAGAGTATTTAACTAAAAATGGATAAATTTAAATTAGTACTACAATGCATACGTGAAGTGCAAATGATAGAATCATCTACCGCTAACAAGTTGGTCTCTGATTGTGTCACGAATATTATTCATTTGTGTTGAAGATAATCTACGAATAGTTGATGTGGATGCTACATCAACTGGATCATTGTTACCTTCACCACGTATATTTCCTCGTTCAGCATCTTGAAAAGGCACATCTGTTTGGGAATTTCTTCGGATAAGATTGTGTATGGCCATTGTTGCACAAACTATGCGGATTTGTGTTTCAAAGCTATATGACTTCATTTCCCCCAATAGCTGAAACCTATTCTTCCAGACTCCAAATGTCCTTTCTATAGTGGTCCTCAAACTTGAATGATAATAATTGAACATCTCGTTGGGATTTGCAAATCCCTCGCGTCGCCTGAAGTCTGGAAGGTGATAACGCTCACGTCTATACGGACCAAGATATCCAACTGGTGTTGGATAGCCAGCGTCGACTAAATAATATTTCCTTAACAAATAGAAGAAAATTACCAGTGACTGTAAAATTATAGCAAACGTGAGGGAAGAAATTCAAAGACACTATGTAGGTGAAGGTGTTGAAGATATACCTTCAGGTGGATGAGGGAAATTCATGGATGGAGTAGAGATAGCCGTTTGAAAAATACGAGCATCATGTGCAGTTCCTTCCCACCCTGCCAGCACAAAAGTGAAGCACATATCCCAATCGCATACTGCCATGATATTCTGTGTTGGATATCCCTTTCTCCCGATAAATCTCTCTTGCTCTGACTGACTAACCACACACTTGATGTGAGTTCCATCAATTGCTCCTATTGCACCTTGGAAATATGGGTAATATCGCCGATCAGTGCATATTTTTGGGTGACAATGACGGAACTCAGGATCAAGCGGTTTAATAATTTCTGTCGCTAGATTGATACAAGCATTTAAAACTAAATGGAAAATCCTACTAATAGTTTCTCCTGAATGTTGAAATCGTTCCTGTAGAATCCTATTTCCTTGTGCATGTCCAATGGTATATAAGAATATGGCAACCATTTGTTCAATTCCAATGTACCTTGTTTTCTGTAACCCATGTTCAACCAATTTAGAGCACAAGAGAAAAAACACATGTTTTTCCACTCTAAAATTTTGATGACAAATTCCATCATGGCCTTCCAATACCTCTTGTACCCACTTTGCACCTGTTTGCTGACTAGTTCTGCATGGCTCTTTACAAATATAAGGCACGAGATATTGAGCCATCAAGGCACCTACGTGTGCATACTCCATCATCTCTTCGTCTAACATAGCTATGAGTCGTCTCCTTCTTTCTATACGAGACGGTTGTACTTCCTCCGTACGCTCTGAAATATCTTCATTGCTCGAACCTACCATAGACGATGTAACCTGTGTTTTTTCCAACATTGTTCGAAATAAAATACAATTAGAAGGTTGTTGATTTACGTCATAACATGCGTTAATTTCATACTCATGCATAACTAGCACAAAATCATAGGTTTTAGGGGCATAAGGTTATATCATAACATACATAACATACGTCGTCTAACATAAGTACTATCATAACATACATAAGGTCTGGATATCGATATAACAACACATGACAAAGTTTTCAAATGTAACACATAATAGAGTTCAGGGCTTAGGGGCAATCTGAAGGTGTGGGCTATTGTAAGCATGTTCCTCCAGCCACTCTAACAAGGCTTCTTTGTTTCCTTTCAACCCACAAAACATGTCGCGAGGCATCTGGTGCATCATCATATTACAACAGCGGCGACGAAAGTCCTTATTACTCACAACTTCTGGAATTGTGAGTAACTCTGATATGACGTCACTCGCTAGTGCATCACCTGCGGACATCTTTCTTATGTCCTGTAATCTATCCGTAGTTGCATCAGCTATTCTACTAACCGCGTCTGCTATTGCTTTGGAAGTGGTTGTTGGTCTCTTCTTCGATTTCTTAAACCCTGCATCCCTCTTCCTCTTCCCAATGCTACCAGAACCACTAGGTGCACTAGGTGCAGTGTTCGTTGTCATCGTGATTCCTTCAAAATCACTAGTCACTCCCACACTTCCTCCTGCCGTAGGACCTTCAAGATCTTCCTCACTATCTCCTGATCCTTCTTCTAGGTCCATTGTAGGTCGGTAGACATCGTCTTCATCATCACCCTTTGACATCTGTTGCTGTGCACCCACTGACATCTGTTGCTGTGCACCCACTGACATCTGTTGTTGTGCAGAAGATGGTGTGAACATGGTGCTGCCCGATGCCATAACATCCTTAAATATGATCTCCAATTCTCTGGCAAACCGGAGGCCTCTATACCTATACTTTGCATACTCTCCATTCTCCTGCATGGATATAATAATATGACAATACAATTAATAATAATACTAATCATCATATGACACAAAAATTCAACAATCTATAATAATGAAAATAATAACAACAACAATAACAATAACAAGTTTTCACCTGAATCTTCCTCTCCCACCACTCATCCTCCGCAATAACCATATTCCTCGCTGCATTAAAAGCTATACCAGTCTCTCTCAGGAATAACTTCTCCCATGCTTTCCATTCTTTCCTCAGGTTATCAAACCTATTTTTAAGTTGTTTCTTGTCATATGATCGTCCAAATTTCTCATTAAATGCACACTTAATGTATTTCCACCCGTCCTTCGTGAATGAAGATCCTTGACGTTCTTTCTTGTAGATTTGATCAATGCATTCGTGGATGAAAATCTCTGTGCTACTTACATCCCACGTTGCTTTACATTTGTTTGGATTCATACTTGTATGTGAACTAAAAAGGAATTCATAGGAAAATACATACATTAAGGAATCCCTTTGATATTGGTCATTTGCAGCACCTCAATTTAGATTTGATCAATCATTCTACCACAATCATCAAACACATTTAATTGCATGCTTCCTAGGCACTTGACTACCTTGATCATTTGAAAAATTCTAATAGACCTTATCCTTAATACTAAAGATATCCTTAATACTAAAATAACATCCAGCATCAAATCATAACTTAGTCTAGAAGAGAATGATACAAAAATTGAGTAACACCTCAGTTAAACGTGTTATGTCATTGGAAATGCAGCAACTCCCAATCACAAACAAGTAATTGTTCCCCTCTTTATTGAGCAATAGTCCAGAGCATAAAGCAAGTCTATAAAGGGTTTACAAAGGGAAACTTATCCAGTCCTTCCCTAGTTCCATTGTCCACTGTGAAGTAAAAAGGCCCGCCAAATTCATCAAGGAGTACCAGTGATTTATGCACAAAATAGTATAATAGCAATTCATGTCTTAACTAAAACATTGCTTGATAAAAAGAAAAATACTTCCTCCGTACAAAAACAGCAACCTTAAGACTAGCTAGTTATGCAGAGGCTCCTTCTTTATAACATGTTAACTCTCAGTTCCAATATTAATTAATGCGTCAATGAACTTTGTTGTCTAGTCTGTTACGTTCTCTTTGGAGTAGCAAAGGGAATCCAGTTTTTGAATACTGGGATTCTCCCTGGTGTGTATTCAAACAATATCAGAATAACAGATGTTTTATTAGACCAGAACCTCGTTGCAAAAATCTGCACCTATAGCCTGCCTTTGTTATCAAACTTGGGACAGGTATCAATAAAAATAAGTTAGATTCATTACGGTTTCTGTTTGTATGGGAAAAAAGAAATCACGTTTTTAGTTCACTTGCAGGTTGGCCATGGAAATTCTTCCAGCAAATCCAAAAGTCCAAAAGTTAACAAAAGGTATGTGGTAGAACTTCAATCTGGTTTTGAGAAAAATTACTGAACATGCACAAACCACTTGTTTTTAATGAAAAGGAGACCCATCATATATATAGTAGTACTCTGTTCATTAAGCGAACTATGATGTTCTGCAGTGATAAACATGAAGAAAAGTCTGATATATACGACTTGGGAGTCATACTATTGGAACTCATCCTCGGAAGGACAATGAAGTCAAAGAATGACGTGGACGCTTTAACTAAACTAGTAACAAGTCTATTCTGTTTTGTTCACCATTCTTCACTTTTTAGGATCTTGTTACTGGAACAGTCAAAACACACATAATAATCAAGGCATTTCAAATGCTTAACAAGTGGTTCGGAAGAGAAGAAGGCAGTGTGGCATTAAACAAAGTGGACCAACGATGGGTGATTAGAAATTTAAAATAGAAAGAAAAGAAGCAGTGTTCATTGCTCAAATTCAACAAAAATCATGAGCAGCACTTCGACATCCACACTCATAAGGCAGAGAAACGAAAATGGCAATCAAAACAGGGCAGATATGTTAGAGAAACGAAAATGGCGACCATTTCTTTACCCGACGCTGCCTGCCGATTCTGGACGAATATATGACAGAGACACGGTGGGGAGATGAAGACACAAAGCCGGTCACCGCACACTGTTCCGGCGAAGATCAAGAAGCTCCGATGACCTCTGTTCTCTATCCCAACTCACGGATCTGGCCCTCCTGAGTCTTGGGCCCACAGATCGGCACAACACAAGCAAAGTTGAGCACACTATTTCACCAGAAGCAACTGCATTCGCCGGCCACCATGAGACGCCGATGAGAAGCAAACTCAGATCAGCAGGAAACGCTAAAATCACCGAAGGCAAGCCATGACTTGAGTGATGACGCGAGATGCCTATGAGACCCGAGACGCCGACAAGCCACAAGGAGATCTGGACAGTGCTGTGACCGACGACGCCGACCGGAAGGGAAGCTCTGATTCGAAGGAAGAAGGCTCTGATTCGAACGACTACACCACCGGAAGGGAAGCTCAGATTCGAAGGAAGAAGGCTTTGGGCATGCACTCTGCTTCGACAATCATGGTTCGGTGAGACAAAATAATGGCACTATAATGCTTCCAACGGTCTTCCTGCAAGCATTTATTGAAGAGAGAGACAGCAAAAGCACGGCAAAGTTGAAAAAAAGCAACGGGAGTGAGCTTCAAAAATAAGTGGCGGTATTTTAAAAAGTTCATTCATGTTCACCGCTTTGCCAAACTCTAACCAACTGTCCATCGTGATTATTTATCTGCAAACGTGCGGTCAGGCTGGTCTGCCGCTTTGCCAAACAGACCCTAACAATGTAATCAATGAGTCCAAGAAAGTAATCTTATCTTTCCAACCCACTTTCTATGATACCCAATTACATTAACAGCACATTGCAGTATCCATAATTAATCTTACTTTTTTTTTGAAAAAAATTGTAATTCTAAACATAAGTCACTTTGTAAAAACTTGTGTAACATTAAGCGTTTTATTTTAAATATGGCCTACTTCTCAGTTACTAACAAGGAAATAGAAAATATATACACACATATATGCATGTGTATATGTATGCATGGTACACAGGGAACAATTTTTAAATAACTTTAATGAGCTAACTAATTTGTGTTTTTTTCCAGTAAATTAGTCTTAACATAACTTAAGTGATTGATAAGTACATTATTGAGAGTGCACATATGCGTGCTCCCATGAGAATATATATATATATATATATATCTGTGTGTGTAAAAGATTTAAGCCCTACTCTCATGAATATTGATTGGTACAGAAAAAGCACACAGAACATGGGACACCTTTTACACAAGAAGCGCACTTCTTACATTTCTACAATCGTATTCATAATAGAGTACAAGCAATGCAATCAATGATCAGCATATAACTTATTTTTAAGTTTGTTCATTAACATTCAGAATCTCAAGTGATCAGCCCACTACATAAAAAATGCAATATTTTATGGTCAGTGGGTTTCTTATGATGAATAATTTATTAGGTAATGGAAATTTAACAATTCAGTTTTCTATCACTCCTGAAAAGTAATCTTTGGCGGCTTACCAACCTTGTTCTATGATTCCCTCATATATATATATATACACACACACGCATATAGAGGAAGGGATATAAATTCTCAAAGTGATATACTAGTCCTCTAGTCGTATTTTTAAGCCTAAGAGAGAATGTATTTGTTGGCCATAATTCCAAGGCAGGTCATTCAATTTTTTACATGAATATACAATTTTACATTTCATTTATTCACTACTACAAGACAGAGATTTTACTTCCTTAAAAAACGTCCATTTTTCAAAAAGTAAAGTAAAAAATAAAGATGGTGGTAGTTTTGTAATTCTGTGCAGGAATTTTGACATATTTAATGTACCTTTACTTAAAGTGGACGCCAAAAGTCAACTTTCTCCGTCCCTTTTCAAATTGGGACACGAGGATTCACCTTCTTTGGTCTCCTCGACCTCGTCGTTAGATTCGCCAGTGGTAGTGCTAAGGGAGGCGTGGTGGTAGTGGTTCTTCTTGTAGCGACGGCAGTGGGAGAGGTTTTCCATTTGAATCAAGAAGAAGAGAAAGATGAGTGTAATTGTATGAAATTGGCAAATAAAAGCCGTAAATTTAAATTCATGCCTATGCTTTTGGCGTCCCCAATTTAAATGGGAAAGCTGAAAGTTGGGCTTTTGGCGCCTTTTTCGACTAATGCCCCTCTTTTGGCCTCCCCAATTTTACTTAGGACGATAAAAGAGGGCTTTTGGCTTCTTAAATATTATTTGGGACTCCCAATACGCCAAATTTTTTCCTATAATTACCAAAATACCATCGCCTTTATTTTTTACTTCTTTTTTTGAATAACGGACTTTTTTTGGGAAAGTAAAATCTATATCTTGTAGTAGTATTCGGTGTCCCAATTTGAAAATAATCACTACTATAGACAACGTTTTTAATGTCCATTGTCTGTAGTAGTGATTATTTTGGGGATAATTATTTTTTTGGAAATTATGTAGTTAATTAGGGGTAAATTTGGGAAGTTGCTAAATTTCAAGGTAAAGTTAATGAAATTTAATGCTTTTCTTTATCTGTATGAAACATTTTGGATATGTCTTATAAATATGATAAGAGGTGTACCATTTTTTTCCTATATACTCATGTACCTATTATATACTATACAAGCATAACTTCACGCTTAGAAGGCCATTAAAGAGATACTTGGTGCTATTTAGGTTTGAAAAAATAAGGGGGGACCACCATTTGATCGTAGCTAGATAATGAAAGATAAGACATCATTCTCTGAAGACAAGTCCAAGAAGGCTAAAAACCCATACAATGCTCAAATAATTTCATTCCTTTGAACACATAATATTTTAATTCGTAAAGCAAATTGCTTTTGACCTGAGTTTGATATTTACTACTCCTCAGGTTTTAAATGTGAGACTTCAATCCATCCGGCCTCTTAAATTTGTGACTTATCCTACAAAGATTCCCAACTTATGCTCTCTTTGTTGGAGCCACGCTTGTTTGTTTACCCTCATCCTCATTTTCCATGTGCTCATAAAAAATATATAGAAAATGCAATCTCAGAAACATTAACCCATGTGATCATAACCAGAAAAGGCAGAAGGAGGAGGAGGAGAAGATTATCTTCGCCTGGATGAAATAGAGAAACTGGTATTCTTCATAGTATCGTCCAAAATAGCAAATCTGGACCTTATATCCTCTTCATCGATGTGTAAAGATATTGGTTGTATCTTGCTGCTCATTTCTAGTTGCTGTTTATATTATGGTTCTTCTATAGATTTCAATGCTTCGTTTCAATATATCAATGACCCTGATACTGTCAGCTCTGGAAGCTTCAAACTTGGGTTCTTTAGCCCAGGAAATTCAACCAATCGCTACGTTGGAATTTGGTATCTCACTAGTACAAAAAAGGTGATTTAGACCGGCACATTTAAACCGGTTATAGTAAATGAGGTCTAAAAGAAATGCGCGGTGGCATTTACGTAATTATAAAGAATTTGGGAGACCGGTTATTATAATAACCGGTCTAAAAAATAAAATTTAGACCGGTTGTACACTAACCGGTCTTAAAAGATTAATTTTTAGACCGGTTATTCTAATAACCGGTCTAAAAATTAATATTTTTAAGACCGGTTACTCAAAAACCGGTCTTAAAAGTGGATTTTTAAGACCGGTTGTCTCACAACCGGTCTTAAAAATCCACTTTTAAGACCGGTTGTCTCACAACCGGTCTTAAAAGTGGAGTTTTAAGACCGGTTGTGAGACAACCGGTCTTAAAAGTGGAGTTTTAAGACCGGTTGTGAGACAACCGGTCTTAAAACTGTCCCCAAATTTCAACTCCAGCTCTTGCGCGCCATCTTTCCCCAAACTTTCCCCAAATTTCTGAAATCATCTCACTCCGACGCACTCTCCTCCTCCGTCAAATCCGTCTTCCACCTCCCAAATCCGTCTTCCATCACCGACGCACTCTCCCAAATCCGTCTTCCATTCCGTCACCGACGCACTCTCCGCCTCCGTCAATCTCTTTCTGGGCCGCCACCATCACCGACGCCCTCTTTCTCTATCCCTCCGCCTCCGTCAATCTCTTTCCGGGCCGGCACCATCACAGATCTGGCTCTATTTCCAGCACCTCCAGCAACTGTCATCACAGCTTAGAAGCACGCAGTTGGTAATTTCCCCTGTTTTACTGTCTTCATGTCTTTAATCCTGATTTCAGGTCTAGGCGAATTAACTTGATACCTTCATTGTCGTTGGCATGCGATTATCATATTCCATTTCTTGTTATGGCATTTTCTGTCTTCTTAGGCAGACGGTAATAGGCAGAGAGGAGAATGGGAGGCAAGTTTGATTAGAGTGTTAGTGTGAATTAATTAGAATCGGTGTGAGGGAATCTGTATGTATCTATATATATAACGAGAGGGGTTAATGTAGTCAATTAATTATACTCTAGAAGAGAGAGATGGTGCACTATACCTTGGTTGGATGAATCATCCTCTTATTGCCTCTTGTGCTTGGAGGTGAAAATCCCCCTGAACTGGAAATTGATTCAATTTTGCTATTGAGGGCTTTTCGTGAGGTAAAATAAGTGCAATTCTCTGAACCAAGAGAGTTTCTAGTAGGACTCATAGTTGTACAATTTTATTTGCCCCATGCATATACATACAAATACCTGTAAAGAAGAAACCAAAACAGAGATTCACCTTTCCAAAGCTACTCCACAGCAAATTATATATACACATACAGCAAACTAAGAACATAAAATATCCAGAAAATTAAAACAATGTAATCATATCCAAATCTGAAACAACAACCACATGTCTATATATACTTGAACAAAAAATGGGTACTCTAGCTAATTCTGTTATGCAGCAACCCACTAACGAAAAATAATCATACCAACTCTTCTACTACTTCAATTTGGTGGGGCAAATATTACTCACAAAAAGTGTCTTCAAAGTAATGGAGGCAAAACCAAATTAAATATGATAAAATATATATCATATGATATTTATTTTAACTTAAACGCATAAATGCATATATATATATATATATATTTATATAAAAACCTTAGTAGTAATTGAGGCATGATTGTGGATGACTATGTCCTACATGAATTTCATGACATAGTACCCATAATCAGAGCTTTTTATCTAATTGCCGTAGACACTATAAAGAAACAAATGAAATTTGCTAGTCCTTGCTTTCATTTGTGTAAAAGGAACACAAATAAACAATGTGTGTGTGTGTGTGTGTTGGTAAATTTCCTCTGCTCTCTTCCATGTGTAAATGGATAATAGCCACGGCCAAGTACAGGGGGCAGATGAGGCCTTCATTTGTGGCATACCAATAAACAAATATAATAAGACGATAAGAAATTAATGACTGCTAAAAGTTATAAAGGAACACATCATAGTAAAGATATAAACAAACATATTCATCAACTTATTACATATTGAAAAGCTCGACCATCTGTAATAAGTTGTCCGCATCCCTATGAAGCGAATCAATGTACAAAATCCTTTGTTTGAAGGGATTTTGCACAATGAGGAGCCAATGTCCCATATGTACAATAAACATAATTAATTCAATACCATATATCAACAAACAATTTAGTTAAGTAGTATACACACCCTTGGTAGTACGATGCCAAGAAGAAATTGTCCTTCTTCTTTAGTACCCTTCTAATGACTATAACCACCACTCCCCACACTTTTCTCTCAAAAAGACATTAAAAGAATATATATCCAAGTCACTTTCTCTGACGAAAGCGCATTCTTTCCTTCCTCTTTCCACCTCCATTCCTCATTCCCTCACTCCTTCTCCATTCCACTTTCCCTCATTCCATTTTTTCCTCACACGCTACTCTAAATCACGATATTCTTTGTTTACTTCTAGTTACACTATGTACTTGGGTGTAATGATTGCATGCTCTCATCATTCTCCTACCTTTTCCAGGGAAAAAGTACAAAACAAATAAAAGGTGTTAGAATATATGGATCGTAGTTGGATACAAGCTAAACGGACGAGTGTTGAATATGATGTTGGGGTCAAGGGTTTTTTAGATTTTGCAAAAAGAAATGCCGATGATGATAGTGGAATGTTTTATTGCCCTTGTGTAAAATGTTTGAATGAGAAGCGATTAAGTGCTGCAGATATATATACACATTTAATTTGTGAAGGGTTTTGTAAGACGTATGTAGTATGGGTATGGCATGGTGAACAATTAGAAATGCCAAGTGCATCTCAACATGGGGAAGTGACTTGTGATGATAATGACACGGATATGGATGATCGGATAGAGGACATTATTCGTGATGTAGGAGAAGAGGCTTTTGAACAATCACATGCATATGGTAATATGTGCAGTGATGCTGAGAAGCCGTTGTACCCGGGGTGTAAAAAATACCAATTGCTGAATGCAGTATTGAAATTGGTAAGCTTGAAAGCACGGCATGGATGGAGCGACAAGAGTTTTTCAGAAACGCTTGAGGCCTTTAAAGATATGCTTCCTGATGATAATGTGTTGCCTTGTCGATACTATGATGCTAAGAAAATACTGTGTCCACTAGGGATGCAGTATAAAAAGATCCATGCTTGCCCTAATGATTGCATATTGTATAGAAAAGATCATGAAGAGAAGGAGCAATGTCCGATATGTGAAACTCCGAGGTATAAATCAAATAAGGGCCCTGCAAAAGTGTTGTGGTATCTTCCAATCATTCCAAGGTTCAAGCGTCTGTTTGCTAATGAAATTGATGCCAAAAATTTGAGATGGCACGCAGATGAGCGGATTTCTGATGGAAAGCTTCGGCATCCAGCTGATTCTTCTCAATGGCAGAAAATCGATCAATTATTTCCTAGCTTCGGTGAAGAACCTAGGAATCTCAGGCTTGGGCTTAGCACAGATGGTATGAATCCTTATGGTAGCTTAAGCAGTATACATAGTTCATGGCCTGTTCTGTTGGTAATTTACAACTTATCTCCTTTGTTATGTATGAAACGAAAGTACATAATGTTGTCTATGTTGATTTCGGGACCAAAGCAACCCGGAAATGACATAGATGTTTACCTACAACCCTTGATCGAAGACTTGAAAGAGTTGTGGGATAAAGGTGTCGATGTTTTTGATGCGAACAAGAAGGAGACTTTTAATATGCGAGCAATGATCTTTTGTACTATAAATGACTTCCCTGCATATGGGAACTTGCCAGGATATAGCGTTAAAGGCCACAAAGCTTGTCCGATATGTGAAGAAGGCACATGCTACCATCAACTTCAACATGGAAGAAAGACGGTTTACCTTGGGCATAGGCGATTTCTAAGACGAAGCCACCCTTATCGTAGATTAAAAAAAGCTTTTTTCGGTGGCCAAGAGTTTGAAGATGCTCCAGAGGCATTGACTGGGGAGCAAATTTATGAAAAGGTGAAAAATATCAATACTATGTTTGGTAAGTCATCAAAGAGTAGAAATGAGAAAAATATATGGAAAAAAAGGTCCGTCTTCTTCGATCTTCCATATTGGCGCAATCTTGACGTCAGACACTGTATTGATTTCATGCATGTGGAGAAGAACGTATGTGATAGTATCGTTGGGACACTGCTCAACATACAGGGAAGTTCTAAGGATGGCGTGAAGGCAAGATTAGACTTGCAAGAAATGGGAATACGAGAAGATTTACATCCAAGGCCATACGGTAATAGAACATTTTGTCCTCCAGCTGCTTATACTTTGTCTAAGGTTGAGAAAAGAAGCTTTTGTGAGTGTTTATATGGCGCTAAAGTTCCCTCAGGGTATTGTTCAAATTTTAAAAAGCTTGTATCGATGAAAGACTTGAAGTTAATAGGGCTAAAGTCTCATGATTGTCATGTCTTAATGCAACAACTACTCCCAGTAGCTATTCGAGGCATTGCCGAATATGATCTTCAACACATATTGACTAGACTTTGTTTCTTCTTCAATGCCATTTGTTGTAAAGTCATTGACACGGAAAGATTGGAGGAATTGGAAAATGAAGGATACATTATCTTATGCCAGCTTGAGAAGCTTTTTCTTCCGTCCTTTTTTGATATCATGGCACACTTGGTTGTTCATCTAGTGAGGGAGATAAAGTTGTGTGGCCCTATCTATTTCCGGTGGATGTACCCGATCGAAAGAACTATGAAAATACTAAAAGGGTATGTGAAGAACCCCAATCGGCCTGAAGCATCTATTGTTCAAAAATATGTTTCTGAAGAAGCTATGGAATTTTGTCAACAGTATTTGTCAAATGTACGACATATTGGCCTTCCTAAGCGTCATGATCAAGAAGGGGGTAGACGCGGGGCAACAGTAAAGAGCATAGATGCTGATGAATTGCAACAAGTCCACCTGTACATCTTGAACAATGTTGATGAAGTTCAATATTACATGAATGCCCATAAAGAAATTGTACGGAAACAAAATAGTCGAATGAGCGAACAAAGGTTAATCAGGGAGCATAACAGAACTTTCGCACATTGGTTCAAACAAAAGGTTGACGGAGAAGAATGTGTTTCTGATACAATAAATTGGTTAGCACGTGGTCCTGAAGTTGATGTCATAAGTTGGACTTCATTTGTGATCAATGGTTATACCTTTTACACGAGGTCCCTAGATGATAAGAGCACCGTCCAGAACAGTGGTGTTGTATTAGTGGCTGAATCTATGCACTTCTCTAGTTCGAAAGATAAGAACCCTACGTTGGCTGCCATACCTTATTATGGGGTGATTGAAGAGATTTGGGTGGTTGACTATGTTAAAATTAGATTTCCCATTTTCAAATGCAAGTGGGTTGATGTCAATAATGGTGTGAAGATCGATAGGTTAGGATTTACATTAGTAGATCTGAATAGTAGAAGTTTTGGAGATGAACCTTTCATTATGGCAGATCAGGCGCAACAAGTGTTCTATATCACTGATCAGGCAAATAAAATGTGGTCTGTAGCTCTCCAAGGAAAAAGGGTCGTTGATATTGACGAGAAAAGTCACTCAAATTATGATCTTCTTGAGACTCCTTCTTTTTCCAGGGGTCTACCAGAACTGAACGAAGAAGATGAAGCAGATAATGCGCACGGCACAAGAAATGATCATCACGAGGGAATATGGGAGGATATCTCTTTATGATACTACTTTGACCTTAACTAACTAAAGTAATTATGATTATGATTATTATCTGAAGAATATGTTTAGTTATTTTATCGATATAGTCTTCACATGTCATAGCTTAGGATTTATCTTTCTTTGTTGTCGTTACAGGAAAATGACGGATCCCCAGCGTCCTAGTGCAGAGGATCAGCCACCTCCTCCACCTCTGGGTCAGCCACCTAGTGCTCAGCAGAGTCAGCCAGATAGTGTTAACCAGGGCGAGCCTAGCAATGCTCCGAGCCAGGGTCGTAGTGAGCGCAGTAGCCAGTCTGTACGGAGGGGTGGTAGACGTGCCACACGGTTGACAGATGTTTCCCTCAGTCGGAGTGCAGGCCAAAAGATACCGATTGAGTTTGATAGACATTGGAAACCAATCGGGCCTAATGCACAACGATATAGGAGTTTTGTCGGCCTCCTTGCACGTAACAAGCCGAGCATCTTGATAGAGGAGTGGAGAAATGTCGATCCAAAGGTGAAGAAGCATATTTGGGACACTATTCAAGTATACAATTCTCTTCTGTATGTAATTAATTATTATCAAATGTCACTTCATTTGTCACTTACTCCTTCAATGCATGCATTTCAGCTCACCTACGACGTTCCTCAGAGTGAGATCTTGTACGACAAGACGATGACGTATTGTTATGAGCGCTGGAGCAAGTTTAAGACAAGTCTGACCAACAATTACATTCATATTGAGGTGCAAGATGGTCAGCCTCGTCCTAATCCGTGCAGCACGTATACATTTCTTGATCAAGCGACTTGGGAAGAATTTGTTAGGCTTCGGACTACTCCTGAATCTTTGGTTAGTTGACTTATTTTTTATTTTATTTACTTAGCAATTATCTTAATTGATTATAACACTTTCCTTTTGTATCATTTCTTATTCGCAGGCAAAAAGGCAAAAAGCACAAGAGAGTGGTAGAAAGAATGATTGCCCTCATACAATGTCTCGTGGGGGTTATGCAAAGGCTGAAAGAGACTTGTTGGCGGCCAAACGGAAGAGATTGGAAGAAGCATCTCAATCCGATCCTTCTGTTCTTCTTTCTCCGCCATCTCCGATTCGTCGAGAAGAAAAATGGCAATTTGCCCACCAAAAGAGGAGTGGGACTTATACGAGTGAACAATCTCGTATAGTTGGTGAAAGAATTGTAAGTATATAACGTTATTGTAATTAATTACATAAGAAACGTACATTATTACTTACGTTTGTTATTTTGTATTATGTTACAGGATGAACTTAGAAAACAACAAGCTGAGGGATCTTTTAAGTCGGAGGGCAGGAATGACATCCTCACAGTTGCTACTGGCAAACACGAGCATCCAGGCCGTGTCAGGGGAGTTGGAGGAGGGGTAGGGATACGGGATTACTTTGGAGCCCCCGTATACTATTCCTCAAACATCGTGACTAGGGAGGAATTGGAGAATATGTTGGCCATTGCAAGAGCAGAAGCAAAGGCCGAGGCTGAAGCATCTTTTGATGCACTTTTAGAGACCCGGTTGAGCAAGATGAAAGAGGAAATGATAGTGTTTATGAGCTCAAGACAAGATACCAGTGCTCCCCCTCCACAATCGATTGATCCTAATAAGCAGAGCACTAAAGGTAGTTGTTGCAACATCGGGCAGTCATCAGAGGGTCCTAACCCGCAAATTACGGAGCTTTGTGATCTTTTTGTCGAGGATCCTCTGAGACGGTTAGTTGCACGGGGTAGCGTGCATAACCTGGGATCAACTGTCCACCACCGACAAATGGAAGGTGATCAAGTCCGGGTGTCAGTTGACGAGGTGATTATTGCGGATGCACCTGTCCCTATCCCTTCTGATGAATTCAAGGTCGTTAGCGATGTCTTGGGCACATTCATCTTGTGGCCAACGAACCTTGTTTCTGGTCGAGCCGAGGATAGTCCGATCAAAGCCCCCCCAAGTCCGATCAAAGCCCCACCAAGTCCAGCTCCCTTCACTGATCAGCAAGAAGTTTCACAGCCTCCATTGAATATCATGCAGCAAGTGATTCTGATGGCTTTTGATACATCATTCAAAACAAGAGAGTGGCCTACGGATTCATTTGTTGGACAGTCAGGAGTGACATGCTATCTTGAGAGGGATGATTTGATGTCCCTGGTAGCTCCTGGACAAAATCTTACGATTGCGATTGTCCAACTGTTCTTAATGTAAGTAGCTTCTGCAATTCAAAGTAAATATTTTAAAAGTTTCACCGTTTACCTTTTATTTATGTGCTTGCGTTATTGTAGGTACATGCATCGTAGGTTGGTCTCCTCTGGCAAAAGCGAAAAATTTGGATTCTTATGCCCCCATCACATCCAAGAGAAAGGGACCACTGCTGCTACTAGACATACATACTTGTCACAGAGGCTTAGTGAAACTGGAACTGAGTGTTTCTTGGCTCCATATGTGCATAGGTAAGAAACAAATTGATATACTATAATTTATATAATGTTTTATGTTTGCTTAATATTCTTCTGTTTTTTTCAGTGATCATTGGCAGTTGCTTCTTCTATGCAAGAGTAGTTACACTGTCATCCTCTTATGTTCCCTCCACTTCAAACCAGGGAATGATTTGAAAAAGACCATTAATTCGTTAGTTTTCTTGCATTCTTACCTTTTGTATGCAAAGTTTATGGAATCTGTGTAAAACCAATAACCTTTGACATTGTGATGATCATAGGTCTATGCGGACATTCCTACACAGTGCTTGTGGTAAGCATGTTCGTGATTTAAAGGACCCTACATGGATCATGCCAAAGGTTAGTACATATGGATTAACATTTGTTTAAAGAATGTAATAAGACATGCCTTTATATTTGTTTTAATGATATCATGTTTTTTCTCAGAGCCGTCGGCAACCAAAGGGGTCCAACTTATGTGGTTTTTATGTTTTGAGACACATTTACAATATTATCACTCTAGGCACGACTGATTTTACTCAAGAGGTAAATTTATATTTCAGAACTTTTGTTTTACTTTATTGTTTTTAAGTTACTAAGTCAATGTTTCGTCTGGTTTTGGTGTTACAGATGTTTGATCTTGCCGATCCCTTTCCTGAAGAAGATATTGATTTCATTCGCACATGTTGTGCTGAATTCATCCATGAGCTATTACAAAAATAGTGAGTTTTTGAATCCAATGTTACATTGTACATTATTTTATTTCATTCTGCATGTATTTGGCTCTGATTTGTATGTTTTATTTTATTTTTGTGATTGCTTGGTTTCATTTATTTGAAGCAATTTTTGTTATATGATCTTGTCTTCTATAATGTGCAAATGTTTGTTTCTTCTGACGGACTGTTTCATTAGAGAATGAGTTGGCTATTTACACAGAAAACTATGGAAGGTTAATGTCAGATGAAGAAACCAGAAAATGGGAATAAGATATATACACACACACACTTGGAATTGGAGTGATGGTAGTGGTAATTGTGGGGTGTTCAGGCATTATTTGCTTTGCCATGAACAGCTCAAGTATTATTAGCTGAATAGATGTTGATAATAACTATATTCTATGTCTCACGGATGTCTCTGTAATGGTTATATAATAGAAAATAATATGCTGATATAATGTCTTGAATATCCCTTTATGATGCGTAATGAATGAAGTGAGTGAATTGGTGATATATGCAGGGATTATGGATTCTTCATATTCGTCAAAGGGAAAGAAGAAGGGCTTGGCAGATCAAGCAACTTTTGCATATATGTTCATTGTTTTTGTTTTACTCCTGTCATTTGGTCAACCTTACTGTCTAATTGCAAATGAATCATCAATAACTGACTTTACTGGCTGCTTGTATGAACATTAATTTGTTGCTGCTATAGACTGGTGCTTTTGAATTTTGAAATTCAAAAGTGATTGTTATTATGTACTGCTGTTTAAAATTGGAGCATTCTGTGCGTGTACATATAATAAAATGGGCGTTTTTTAAAAAAAAAAAAGAAGTTTTAAGACCGGTTGTAATCACAACCGGTCTTAAAAAGAACTTTAAGACCGGTTGTGGTTGCAACCGGTCTTAAAAGTCTAACATTTAAGACCGGTTGTCACCACAACCGGTCTTAAAATTCTTTTTAAGACCGGTTGTGATTACAACCGGTCTTAAAACTTCTTTTTTTTTTAAATCCGCCCCTTTTATTAAGTGACTTTTAAGACCTGTTGTGCCAACAACCGGTCTTAAAAGTCTCACATTTAAGACCGGTTGTTCTAGAACCGGTCTTAAAGTTCTTTTTAAGACCGGTTGTGACTACAACCCGTCTTAAAACTTATTTTTTTTTTAAAAACGACCCTTTTATTAAGTGACTTTTAAGACCGGTTGTGGACAACCGGTCTGAAAAGTGTGACTTTTAAGACCGGTTCTAAGAACCGGTCTAAAAAATAAAAGACTTTTTAGACCTGCTGTATCAAGACCTAATACAGAACCGGTCTAAAAAGTCATTTTTAACCGGTCTAAAAAGTCATTTTTCTACTAGTGTCTTTCTACAACCAATGTCATATGGGTGGCTAACAGAAACAACCCTATCAGAGATCCATCTGGGGTTTTCACAATTTCTAAGGATGGCAACCTTGTGGTTTTAAATGATCTAAATCTCACACTTTGGTCATCTAATGTGTCAAACATTCCTCCCATTTCATCAATAATGGCTCAACTTCTAGACACTGGGAACCTTGTTCTGAAAGATAACACCACAGGAGAAACACTATGGGACAGTTTTCAGCATCCTTCTGATTCATTCTTTCCAAAAATGAAACTTGGTATAAACCAAGGAACAGGTGAAAATCCAAAGCTTACGTCTTGGAAATCGCCTTCTGATCCATCCATAGGTAGCTTCTCTGCTGATCTTGAACATTTGGATGCTCCTGAAGTTGTAGTCTACAATGGGACTAAACCATATTGGCGTTCTGGTCCATGGAATGGCAGGGAGTTTCTAGGAGTGATGGCTTCTTCATATCTTGACGGATTCACTCTAAGGGAATACAATGGTACATATTACATCTCCTTTGATTTCTCAAATCCATCTTGTTTCGCAGTCTTTAAGTTGAGTTCAACAGGAAAAATTGTTGTAACGGGATGGATCAACAAGAAGGAACTTGTAAGATTGTCTATTCCAAAGCATGAATGCAGTGTGTATGGTAAATGTGGAGAATTTGGATTCTGTAATACCCTGAGTACTCCAATATGTAACTGTTTAGATGGGTTTGAGCCGAAGAATCCAGTTGAATGGAATAAGCAAAACTGGACAAATGGTTGTATAAGAAAAGCACCATTGCAGTGTGACAAAAGGATAAAAAATGGAAGTGAAGATGGGTTCAAGAAACTAGAGCACATGACAACACCAGAGTTTTTAGAGAGATTGCAGGTTCCTGCAGAAAACTGCAGTAGGCATTGTTTACAGAATTGCTCTTGTTTGGCATATGCATATGACGCTTTGATAGGATGCATGTCTTGGAGTGGTAAATTAATTGATATTCAAACTTTCGCTTCTGGAGGTGTTGATCTTTACATTCGTCTAGCAAATTCAGAACTTGGTATATTCTTGTAATTCTTACAGTTATCCCCATCACTTTTCAAGTTCATATCAACCCGATAAACATATTTTTCTTTCATATTAATGCAGAAAATGTTGCAGATCAAATAGGAGATAGCAGAAGGAAGAAGCGGAAGGTTATAGTGATTGCTATCTGTGTGATAATTGGAGCCACTTTTTTTGCTGCATGTCCGTATTTTTTATGGATAGTTGGTACCAGATCAAAAGGTACATGCACTATATTCTGGCCACTTTTCATAGTGCTGCACTAAATTAGTGGAGTTTATTCAGATTAAAACGCTGTTTATTAGTACAGGAAAAAAGAATCAAAGTGGTCTAAGTGAAAGCATGATAAGAAAGTCAAGACAAAACAAACTAGAGGAGCTTCCACTGTTTAAATTTGAAAAGCTTGCAGTTGCAACAAACAATTTTCACCAATCTAACAGGCTTGGTCAGGGAGGATTTGGTCCTGTATATAAGGTAAAATTGGGTCAAATAAATCAATTTATTTATAGAATTAATTACAGATTTTTTTTACAAAAAATTAATCATTTTCCTCTAGGGAGAATTGCAAGATTCTCAGGTCATAGCAGTTAAAAGACTTTCAAGAGGCTCTGGACAGGGCCTTGAAGAATTCATGAATGAAGTAAGGGTGATATCTAAGCTTCAGCATCGTAATCTTGTAAGACTTCTTGGTTGTTGTATCGAAGGAGATGAAAAGATATTGGTATACGAGTACATGCCCAATAAAAGTTTGGATGCATCGCTCTTTGGTCAGTTCTTCTTAATTAATGCCCATTTTCTTATTATAACTTCCATGGTCTTTATATATTGTAAATATAGTTTTGGTCACTTCTGGAAGTTTTCTTCATTTCTTTTTTAGATTCAAGCGAAGTAGTATTCTTAGATTGGAGAAGACGCTTTAACATAATTGAAGGAATTGCTCGAGGATTACTTTATCTTCATAGAGATTCAAGATTAAAAATAATACACAGAGATCTTAAGGCAAGTAACATCTTGTTAGATGAAGAGCTAAATCCAAAAATATCAGACTTTGGTTTGGCAAAGATGATTTTTGGAGGCAACGAGAATGATCAAGAAGGCAACACTAAAAGGGTTGTTGGAACATAGTATGTTTCGTAATCTTAACATATTTTTTTTGTTATGATATTTTATTTCATTATTCAATAATATAGTGATATTGATAGACAAATTGTTTATGGGAACACAGCGGCTACATGTCTCCGGAGTACGCAATGGAAGGACTATTTTCAGAAAAATCAGATGTCTTCAGTTTTGGAGTATTGTTATTGGAAATTGTTGCTGGAAAGAAAAACACAAGTTTCTATCATCTGGAGATGGCCTTAACCCTATTGGGATTTGTAAGGGACTCTCATTCACATACAATTTTGATTTTCAAGTCTTGTGGGGTGTGTGTGTATTACATTTAATGATTATACTCTTACTTTGATATTTGTAGGCATGGCAACTATGGATTGAAGATGATATTAAATCTCTAATAGACCCAGAAATATATGATCCAAGCTTTCATGTGGAGATGTTGAGATGTATACAAATTGGACTTCTATGTGTGCAAGAACTTGCGAAAGATAGACCAAGTATGGGCGTTGTATATTCAATGCTTAATAGTGAGATTGTCAATCTTCCTTCACCAACGCAACCTGCTTTCACCAAGAGGCAATGCATTGTGAGTGCTGAATCTTCTCAACAAAGTGATCCTATTTACTCCACATGTAAAACTGTCACACTCACAGAAATGCAAGGAAGATAACTTATGGCTCCCCAAAGTTACAAGACTATGTATGAGGGCCTGACACATGCCCGAAAGATCATTTAAGTTGGTGACCTAATGATAAAAGGAGCTGGCGACTGATGTCCCAGTGAATGGTGGCCGTAGCTCTAATGGTTCTAAGCAAGTGAAATTTCTTGCAAATTTTTAGTGGGTTGTGTTTGTTTTGACCATATTACTAATTGGGTTTGAGAAATTTCGGTCTAATATCTACCTAGTATTGTTAAAAAAGTAAAGATGTTGTTTTTTAATAGAAGATTTTATTATTAATAAAAACAATTATGTCCTCGAATAACAATAGATAAATGGTGACTATAGTTACAACATGCGCCTCTCAATATAAGTGTCTTCCCTGGAACTCGAACTCACGACCCAAAGAGATCTAGTGGGGCATTACACTACTAGACCAACTCTATATTACCTCTAATAACAATAGATAGATGGTGACTATACAGCATGCCCCTTCCAATACAAGTGCTTTCTCAGGGACTCAAACTTAAGACCTAAATAGATTGAGTGGGGCCTTACATTACTAGACTAACTCTATGTTTGTTACAACATGCAAACTTTATATCACATCATATCTTTTTTTTTTCTTTTGGAACAATTTATAAGGTGATAATAATCTGCGCTCTTTTTTAATTTTGACTATCAGGTTCAAATAAAAATAAAATACTTATGCATTTTTTTAAGTTAAAATAAAACATGCATAATTGATTGTAATATTGTTTGTCTCGCATCCATGCATTTTTTTTTTTTGGGAAAAATGTACCTATTATTGACGATCTTAAAGCCGACTTTGATCTTTGCAACCTCAATATGAGATTGTACGAACGGCTTTTTGGTCAGAACCTTCCTTCACTATGTATGAACTAATTTTCCTTCGTTATTGTGGGCACAAAATCATCTTAACAGAGGAATCTTTAATTTGTGTGCACTGAGCTCACCATGTAATTTATGTTATGGCCAATAAAATTATCACAGGTCAAGTATTTTATCTTATGTGTCAGCCTACTTGTCACGGCTCCCTCCCTCTATTATTTTAATCTTCCATTATGTTTATTTGCCTTCTAAATTGCAGAGAGAGTGCCGGAGAACGAAGCACCCCATTATTTCAAAAAGAGTCTAGGGTCAAATGCTAAATGAATAATCAAACCAGTGAAGAGTTGCGACCACTTACCAGGGAACTCACTTAAATTAATTGCATAGCGCAAGAATTTTGTAAAGTCCGTGAACCAAATCTGGAATGCTAGATTGTAAACTGCAGTTCATGAAAAGCAGTAAAATAGTAATACCCGGATCAAATGTTATGCAGCTAATTAATCAAGATATGAGTATTCTTATGACAGTCAACTGAATTGTAACCAGCGAAGAACACAATATCTAAGAATACAATCAATGAGCCAATCTGACCTTGGAATAAGGACAGTGTTCTTACAGTTGTAGTCCTTGACACGCTTGCAATAATTAATGTAACGGATCCGAAGGGATTGGGGTTAGAATATGGTTCAAAAGAAGGCCCAAGTCAAGATAGGTCATATTTGACACTTAGTTGGGTTCATTGAACATTTAGTAAGGGGTTTGGTCCTTGGCGGTGTATATGGATAAAGTTTTGTGGTCAGCACTAAAATCTCTTGGGGAATACGGTATGAGGGGATTAGCGGTGTATATGGATAAAGTTTCGTGGTCAGCACTAAAATCTCTTGGGGAATACGGTATGAGGGGATTAGTCATAACTATCGGCGATCGATACTTGGGCACAAAAAAATAAAAACAGAAGAAAACAAAAGCTGTGATGGAGGATGCATGGAATGAATATGATATTCTCTTCCTTGCTCTTGAACTCCTTCATATCAAATGTAACTCCTTCATTTTCGGGTTGTCCGCCATTAGGGTAGAAAACTCTCAACAAAGAACAAATTGTAACGATCAAAAAACAGATAGGAAATAGAATAGAATAATACCCCCAGATATAGATTCGAATGAGCAATATTATGCAGTCACAGTGCTTATAAACGGAAGGAAATCAGAGCACCGTTCTAGTACAAACAAAAATATAGCAGAAAAGGGAAATAGAAAGTGACAGAAGAAGGTCCAGAGTAAGGAAGAGAGTCTGCAGAGTGGAAAATATCACTTTCATTCCAAGCCTCCATCATAGCTTTTGACTTCTTATACTCATGCCTTGATGTATCCTGGTGGAAAAATGACTTTTTAGACCGGTTAAAAATGACTTTTTAGACTGGTTCTGGATGAAGTCTTGATACAGCCGTGTTACTTTTTAGACCAGTTAAACAACCGGTCTTAAAAATCACTTTTTTAGACCAGTTCCTCGAAGACCAGGTCTAAAAAATCCAAACTTTTTAGACTAGTTGTTTAAAAACCGGTCTAAAAAATTTTCTTTTCAAGACTTTTAACACCGGTTATTAAAATACCCAATCTAAAAAGTCATACTTTTAAGACCGGTTATCAGAATAACCGGTCTAAAAAGTGATATTTTTTTTTAAATAAATAGGGCTTTTTTTTATTGGAAGGATTTTAAAATCATCCCAATCCAACAAAAAAGAGCCCTATTTTTTTACTATCATATAATTTTAAGTAAGCTATGACAACCGTAACAAAATATGAAAAACAACAACTCATAAGATAAAAAACTAACAATAATTAATAAAAAATATCTCAATCTTACAATTAAAATGTGAACATTATTTAAATACACAAAGGCCCTGAGGAGTTTCTGCAGATAGACAGTTTTGTACATGTTTCATAGCTGTGAAGCATTGAACAAATGAACTATTCAAAAGAGATCCAGCCTCCAGTTTAATGAATTATACATATGTAGCAGTAAGTCATGATTAGCAAGCTAAAGATACAAAAGTAACACATCAAAAGTTTTTGAGAAAGACTCGAGTGATATAAATGTCAGAGTTTTAGATTAATTAGGCTGTTGCAGATGAAGCATGGAACAGGAATACTGTCATTTTATTCCCCTAAATTATAGCGAGCTTACCTATCAACATGACGAAGGAAAGTAGCAGCAACTTCAGAGTCTTCAGTAACAATGCAATCAGTATGAGCACTGCAGAAAAAGGAATGGAAGAAAGGCTATCAGACTTGAAATACAGAGAAATCGAGTAAAGATGAATGTGGAAGAAGCAGGATGGTCTTAACATGCCTTCTATGTTTATGTATGTGGTCAATAGTAGCAAATACATCATCAACAATTTCAACTGAGCATGCCAGTGAGCTGTACTCATTATGGAAGCAGCTGGCTTCAGGAATACTTAACAATCCACAGGCTCTTGGTCCACCATATAATTGAACACCTGCCAACAAATTTATTGTATAATATGTAAGATTCATAGACTCTCAACTAATACCCTCTTTGTAAACAGATCAGATCTCCTGGTTTTTCCTTTACAACATCAGTAACCAACCAAAAAAGAGTTTCCTAGAGTTCCTGGATTCTTTTTTCTAGATGTGAAAAACTAGCTAGCTACCATTTCAGCACATTCTAATTTTTGGTTTGAGAATCAAGGATTTGTTTGATTACAGGAGAAAAGGCGGGAAATCATCAGTTTGACAGAGGGCTAAAAGATAACAAAAGAAAAAGAACTTGGCCCTAATTTAAATATATGCTTTCAGTTTCTCATTAATCCATATGGAATTAAGATCAAACCTTCTTTTCGGAGTTCAGCCATGAGTTCCCTAATTCCACCATTCTGTGTTAGATCCTTGTGCACGAGAAGTGTTTCCTTAAAAATTCAAGATATAATGTATTAGTACACACAGTCCATGATCTAATAACAAGTAAAGCTTGTGGATGTAGATAAAGAAACAGTAGTATTTAGTACACATTTCAAGGGATGTTAATAACCCGTAGTGTGTCTCAGTCCAGGGATGCATTTGTATCAAGTCCAGAATGTTGACAAACATCTTCTCAAATGTATATCAAGTCCAGAATCGTGTGATTCAAAACATCCAGGAATGCATTTGTATCAAATGCAGCTAGAAAAACCAGCATGATCACCAACGTAAGAGTTTTGCTTGAGGGTTTGAAAGAAAAATAATGGAATTCATAACTTAATTTTAAACCAGCAACTTTAGTTCTTTCCTTATCATTCTCACAGTAAACTTCAGAATATAACAACGATCGTTATGATAATACAGTCAGAAGTTACCATTATGCATCGTATCAAAGAGTAGGTGAAACATATGATAGTGACCGATCCAACATGCAGTACAAATAAGCCCACCTTTTGTCAACACAACTATTATTTATATATACAATCTTTATTGCAATTTCCCTTGTTCTACAATCGGGACAGAAGAAAATCAAAAGTTCATGCAAGTCCACAGAAGCAAATACAGGATAGAAACTAGTTTTAAATAAGTCCACAGGAGAAATCAAGTTGAAATTCAGCTTGAAATAGTTTGAAACCTTCAGTGCATGTCGATAGACAAGTACATTAATCAATCAAGAACGTAGACGCATACCTAATTTTCCAAATAGCTTAGCTAAAACAAAACCACCGAAGAAAGAAAATTAACATCTACCACAGCGAAATTCCAATTCAGAAGATTACGACTCAAGAACACAATCACGAGAACTGCGAAGGAAAATCCATAATCATGGCAAGTCAAGCACAAAATATACAACAGTTTCAGAAAAAGGGAGGGAGATAGTGTTTGTCAAAAACTAGAGCTACTAAGGAAACGAGAGCATATGCAGCACAGAGGAAGTAGTAAATATCGTCCTGCCACAGAGAAGAGTCATTGATCTCGTCCCACCTGTCCAAGAGGAGAACCCTGATCTTCATGAATAGTGAAGCAAGCGGCGGCGTAATCCTCATTTTTCCGCTCAAAAGACGAAGACGATGACGATGAACAAACAGAGCTACTCCTTTGAGAGAGAGCAAGGGACGAGTCTACGAGACTTACACTTACATATAAATCGCGCGCGAAGAAGAGAGGATTCAGATTCAGAGAGCCAGAATTTTAGGCGCGATCAATGGAATGGAATGGAGAAATCAGAAACGTATATGGCGGATTCTTTTAGACCGGTTTCAGATGACAACCGATCTAAAAATATCATATTTTAGATTAGGTGTCTCAAATAATCAGTCTTAAAAGTAAGAAATGTTTTTTTACTGTTTAACTTTTTAGACCGGTTCTTAATAACAACCGGTCTAAAAAGTTTGATATTTTAGACCGGTTTTGAGGGACAACTGGTCTAAATAATATATTTTAAACCTTATATTAAGAGAACCGGTCTCACAAGTTTTTTATAATTACAAAACTGCCAACGCTTATAACTTTTAGACCTTATCCGCTATAACCGGTCTAAATGTGCCGATCTAAAAGGCGTTTTTTGTACTAGTGTATCTTGACTTGGGCCTTCTTTTGAACGATATTCTAGGTGCGTGTTTGGATTAACGGTGGAGAAGGAGCTTTTTTTGCAGATAGGCTTTTGGAAAAGCCAGATAGAAAAAAAGTTAGATTGTAGATGTGATTTGTGTTTGGATTGGCGGTGGCAGAAGTAACTTTTTTTAACCTGAAACCTATTTGGATTAGCGTTTGAAAAGCCCGTTTAGATAGAAAATAACTGAAAATGGCATGAATCTTATTAAATACTATATATATATTAGTTGTATATATTGTGATAATTGAAATGAAAAAATTTTAAAAAAATGATAAAATAAAAAAGGTGCAATTATTACTGAAAAAAAAAGAAA
Organism: Inga oerstediana; assembly: GCA_963210345.1. Lineage (NCBI taxonomy): Eukaryota > Viridiplantae > Streptophyta > Magnoliopsida > Fabales > Fabaceae > Inga > Inga oerstediana. The sequence continues at coordinate 56,503,222 of OY723400.1, read as the reverse complement.
AATGCATGAAAATATTGAATTAAAAAAGATTAAATTTATATTTAACTTAGAATGCATACATAAAATGTCTAATCATTGGATCATCTACCCCTAACAAGTTGCTCTCTGATTGTATCACGAACATGATTCATTTGTGTTAAAGATAATCTACGGATAGTTGATGTGGATGCGACATCAATCGGATCATTAGTATCTTGACTAGGTATATTTCCTCGTTTAGCTTTTTGAAAATCCATATCTGTTTGGGAATTTCTCCGGATAAGATTATGTATAGCCATTGTCCACAAACTATGTGGACTTGTGTTTCAAAGCTATATGATTTCATTTCCCCCCAAGAGCTGAAATCTATTCTTCCATACTCCAAACGTCCTTTCTTAAGTTGTCCGCGAACTAGAATGATAATAATAGAACATCTCGTTCGGATTTGCAAATCCCTCACGTAGCCTGAAGTCTGGAATATGATAACGCTCACGTCTATACAGACCAAGATATCCAACTGGTATTGGATAGCCAGCATCAACCAAATAATATTTCCCTGAGTTATACACCAAAAATGTCGTTTACACGGTAAAATTATAGCAAGTGTGAGGAAAAAAAACCACACAATGTAAGTTCTAGTGAGGAATAGATACCTTGAGGTGGATGGGGGAAATTCATAGATGGAGTTGAGATTGCAGTTTGGAACACATACGAGCATCATGTGCAGTGAAAAGTGAAGCACATATCCCAATCACATACGGCCATGATATTTTAGGTTGGATATCCCTTTCTCCCGATATATTTCTCTTGCTCAAACTGACTAACCACACACCAGATGTGAGTTCCATCAATTGCTCCTATTGCATCCTTAAAGTATGGGTAATATCACCGATTGTTCAAAATTTTTGGGTGACAATGACTGAATTCGGGATCAACCAGTTTGATAAGTTCTGCCGATAGATTCACACAAGCGTGTAATACCATATGGAAGATTCTACTGACAATTTCTCCTGAATGTTGAAATCTGTCCTGTAGGATTCTATTTCTTTGGGCATGTCCAACATTGTATAAGAATATGGCAACCATTTCTTCAATTCCAAGGTTCCTAGTCTTCCGTAACCCATATTCTACCAATTTAGAGCATAGGAGATAGAAGACATGCTTTTCAACTCTGAAATTTTCAGGACAAACTCGATCATGGCCTTCCAATACCTCTTGCACCTACTTTGCACCGGTTTGCTTACTAGTTATGCGTGGCTCTTTGCAAACATATGGCACGAGATATTGAGCCATCAAGACAGCCACCTGTTCATACTCCGTCATCTCTTCATCTATAAGGGATATGAGTTGGGACCTGCGAGCTGCACGAGATGATCCTACTTCTGTTGTTTCTTCCAAAATATCGCGACCACTCGAACTTGCCATAGACGATGTAATCTGTTTGATTGCCAAGATTGTATGTGTCAACACCCGTTTCCATTTCGATATACACAGAGTAATAGAGACCAAGTTCCACAGGCATATAGAAGAGTACATATATACTGATAAAAGTATTTGTTTGCAGTCCAAAGTCAACCCTACAGAATGCGACAATATACACCACTATTACAAAATATCCAAAAGTATTTTAGACATAGACTATCTATAACCACGAACTTTGTATTTGCCTTGAGGCACAAGCCAGTCACTTCCCTTCATCTACATTCTTGCCTTTTGATCCACTGGCGCCCGCTGAGATGTTTGGTTTAGAAAAAGGGGTAAGATTCTAAAGAATCCCAGTAGAAACATGCTATCGTTCATAGAAAATGCGAAAAGTAAATATGATATATGCCATGTATGCACCAATTAATGAACAATATAAACATATCATCTGCATGTATACATGAGTAGGGCCCAGCCCCACTAATCTGCACCGGTTGGTCTTCCGCCAACTCCAGTGTAAGTGCCTCTAGCACTACTAGCCCCTCTCTGGGCAAAACATGTTGATTAATAAAGCGCATTTACAAACAATGGTATCCACACAATCATAAAACTATGGCATGATGTATGAAGGATAATGTCCCTACCTCGAAGTTCTATCGACCCCTTTTTGTGCGCCTCGTGAAACATGTTGACTTTCGGCTCCCGATTTGGTCCTAAAATATTAAATGTACAAGAAATAGGTTATAACCTATCCAAGTATCATTTTAGACTCTTCCATAGTGTTTCTTGTGGTTATATTAGCCTATGGTGAAAATTTACTAAAATGCCCCGGGACCCCGACCCGGCCCTGCCGTACCCGGCCGATGGCACATTTTCCCAAAATTTTGGCTAGGGCTATCCTGACATATTTTCGTCCAAGGAATCCATTTCGGACTCAAAATTATCAAATTAAATGTCAAATTATGAAATTGCCCTTGGCAGCCCTACTTTTAGGGTTTTAGGGGCGTTTCCGTAATTATGCTTTCTCAGCCTATTCTGAAAAAGTGCTCAACTGTAACCCCACCTATTTTTGGCCACTGAATCCAATGGAATCATCAAATCATTGAAAATCCCACTCCTACCCCTAGATCTAGCCCTGACCGAAATTATGGAGTCCTCCGGGCAAAATCGATGTTTTGTGATTTCGGCTCCGTAAACGCGTTCCTTTCTACTCCTAATCACTTTATTAACCATCTAATTGAGTTATAACAATCATTTGAACTAAAATTGGGCAGCATAACCCTTAGGCACACTCTTTTCCAAAATTTAAAACCAATGGCAATCCGGCAAAATTTTACCTATTAAATTGCCCATAGCAGCCAGAATAGACAATATACGAAGGTTTGGAAGTTACCTTAAGCTCCCACAAGTTTTTCCCAAACATTGCTGAAAACCCTAAGTCCTTGAACACCCAAATTTGAGCTCCACAAACCTTGAAGAACGTAGAAGGATAGCTTAGGAGCGGAGTTATACGCGTTAGGTAAGAATTTACCGAAGAAATTGGCTTACTTCGCGAGTTCTCTTCTCTTTCTTTCTCCAAGTGCTCTCAACGTTTTCTCACCTTAGTTTCAGCTGAATACGTCGGTTTAGGGGCTGATATGAAGAGGATGATGTTACTTTATCATATATATTTTATGACATGTAATTATTTATTAATTTTCCAAAAATTCAAAAACTAATTTTTATGTACATAAACTTATGTACATGTAATCATACTCATTAAGCCCAACCAATATTTCCTTCTCCATGCCACATATAGGAGACTCCTAGGGGTCCCTCCCTATGGTCTCATTTGGCTACATAACTTGTTCCGGTTAAGTATACACGTAAAGTCTCAATTTTGGTCAAAATTGCGTTTTTGCTCAAATTTTTCATAAATTTATATTAAATTGACCAAAATATTCTAAATATATTTTCCCCCTTTATTTCCCTTAATTAATTGAAATTAACTTCAATTAATTAAAAAATAATTTATTTTGTGCTATTTTGGCAAAATTACGATTTTGTCATCACCTTTCTAATCCAATTTCTTCTCTTATCTTTCCTTGGCCAATTTCCATCTATTTTCGGACCAAATATTTTATCTAATATTCCTTCATTTTTGGACCTTAATATTGGGCTTTTTAAATTACCCAAATTAATTCCATAATTATTTTTGCCCAATTTCCATGAAATTGAACATTTATGAAATTCATAAATTTCAAATTCATGAATATTCACCATTTTATTGAATTTCTCAAATAATTACAATATATTTGGTGAATATAAAATTTGGGGTGTTACAGTATGAAATCAAGTACAATGACAAATTGTTCAAGTAAAATGACATCATGTAGAAAAAGTTTATAACATTCATAACTGGCATAATAATAATAATAACAACCGGTCCTCTAACAACAGTAAGTTCTAGCATAACATATCACATAACCAAGTTTGCAAAAGTAAGGTCAAAATCTACCATAACATATATTAGGTCAAACATATCACTACAATTACATATAACCAAGTTTGCAAAAGTGACATAAAATATGGTTCAGTGATTCAAGGCAAGCTGAAGATGTGGGCTGTTATAATCGTGGTGCCGCAACCACGTTAGCAATATAGGTTTATCCCCTTGCAAGCCACGAAACATGTTGTGTCCAATCTGATGCATCATCATGTTAGAACATCGGAAACAGAAATTTTTGTCCTCAACAACCTCAAAAATGGTCAGTAAGTCAACCATGAAGTCAGTCACGTTATCATCATTCGTGGACAGCTTGTTTAGGGCATCTGCCCTATTCTCAGATGTCGTAGCTATCTTACTAACAGCATCTGCAATAACCCTCGAGGTTGCTTTTTGTTTCTTTTTTCCTTTGTCAGACCCTTCAACCCTCTTTCTCTTTCCACTTCCGTCCAAAGCACGTGCTATGGTTGTTTGAGTGTTTGTTGTCAAGGTGATTCCTTCCAAATCCTCTATCACTCCCACACTACCTCCAGTAGTAGGACGTACAAAATCTTCCTCACTATCTCCTGATCCTTCTTCTAAGTCCATTGTAGGTCGATAAACATAATCTTTGTCGTCAACTACTGGCATTCGCTGTCCAAAAGTCGGTGTGAACATAGTGGAGCCCGATGCCATAACGTCCTTAAAAAGGATGTCCAATTCTTTCGCGAACATGAGGCCTTTGTACCTATACTTTGCATAGTCTGCATTCTCCTATACGTATTCAAGTAACCAAAATGAATGCATTATCTTTACTAATAATTACAACAACAACAACAACAACAATAATACTAATACTAATAATAATAATCACAACAACAACACTTGTACCTGTATTTTCCTCTCTCACCACTCATCTTCTGCAATCACCATATGCCTTGCAGGGTCATATTGAATGCCAGTCTCTTTTGAGAACAGCTTGTCCCACACCTTCTATTCTTTCTTTAAGCTATCCCACCGATTTTTCAGTTGTTTCTTGTCATATGACTTTCCTGTTTTTTCATTAAATCCAGAGAAAATATTCTTCCACCCATCCTTCGTGAAGGATGACCCAAGACGTTCTTTCTTGTATATTTGTTCAATGCAAAGTTCGATGAAAATTGCAGTGGAACTTACATCCCATGAAGCTTTATCTTTACCCTTGTTCATATTTCTATGTAATCAATTGACCAGAAAAGAAAAAACAAATGTCCCAAGTGAAATTAATCAAAAAATTCAGCATTAAATGGCAATGCATAATACACACACATACACAACAATTCATAATCTCAAACAAAATTAAATGAAGAATAATTATAATCCCATACATTAATTATGAACAATAGCCTAGTCACATCTAATCCAATGATTCAAGTTTTCATTTTCAAACAAATGTAAGCAAAATTCCTTACTTTTCTACTGGCAGGTCCTTTAGATCTATAGATATATTAATATTGTCTTCTTTTAACCAATACTTATTAAACCACATTGTGTGTACGCATTATTCAGAAAATCCAATAGATATACAAACTGGCATGCTCACTAGCTAAATCAAGACAGCTTGAATAGAGTCATTGATGATCCCCTTGTAGGATAAAAAAATAGTCTAGTATGGCATGCTTTTTGTTAATTGTAATAAATATCAAAAACCAAATGATTTATTACCAAAACAAAAAAAATACGATTTTATATTTCATAACCAAATTTTCTTTTTCCAAAACCCCTGTTGTAATTATTTTTGTCACAAGAGGAACACGTTTACATGTATAGCCATTTCTGTCAAAGCAAAAGAAACCAATGAAAACTACTGAGTTTGATCACAATTGGACACAACAATCATCCAGAAACTGAACACAATCAGTGAAGAGAACTTGGAAATCCAAAGCTGACAAAATCAAATGAATGAGGATTGTCTACTCGGTTATATTCCCTCTTCCTATACAATCCAAATTGTTATATATCGATCCAATTCAGTTTCTTCCATCATCATACATACACATATCGGCATAAACTCACGTAGGGGTTGAAACTTTCACAACCAAAGTGACTGAAACACCATGGCCACTGATCTGAAAGGAAGTGTTCTTCAAGCAAAAATAAACAGGGGAATAACAGCAGTCTAGAATATGAACGTTTGGAACACACAGATCATCACCATAAAAATTAACATTCTAATTTTTCATCATCATACACACACAGATCAACCTCTACGAATGCAGGGGAAGAAAATTTCACAGCCAAACCCACCGAAAACCATGCCAACAGATCTCAAACCAAGTCCACTTGAAGCAAAAAAAATAGGGGAAGCAAAGCAACACCAACATTCGACCACTCACCTATGAACGTACGCCAAAGATCACAGTAGGGGAGAACAAAGCACGACAGATCAAGGGGGATTCACCGACTGGTGGCAGCTTCGTCGGACCCCTGACGACGCCACACTTGACGGTCCTGATTCGGCACTTGCATACAAGGATGAAGAAGGGAGAGATCAGAGAAGCAAGACCTCTGAACTTTGACCCAGCCACCAACGGTGTCTTCGAAAAGGGCAAATCTGACGACTCCTGCCTCTTAACACCGCTCACCGTGCTTTCAAGAAGGAAGAAAAGAAACGAGCTCTCGTAGCTGTAACAATGTCTCAAAGACAATAATGGTTTAGGGGAGGAACCGATAGGAAGTAATGGTGGAAGAGAACGATTTTGATTAGGCAATAATTGCCCCAATGGTCACCACTAACACTCCTCAATGCTCCTCCATCCAGCTTCTCTCCCAAAGCTCCTTCCACCATTGAAGCCCAGTGAAGGTGGACGCTCTCCCAAACACACTCCCATCGGCCAAATGGTCTTTTACCTTGTCACTGGGATTTTTTTAACCGCACTGGGTTCCCAAACATACCCTAGGTCCAATCCCTTTAGATCTGTTACACAACATCAATTTCCATGCTTTCCTAATAATTGAGAGCTATAAAAATTTGACATCCATGACTTCCAATCACTATAGTGGCTTTACTACTTTTTAGCATTAGTCAAGCTTTCCCAATAATAAGTCATGAAGTCGTCTTCTTCTAAATAATGTTTAGGCTCAAATTTGTATTTGTAGTTGCAACTGGCTACACATTTTTGAATATCATATTGGTGTTAGTTGCAGAATCACCCAAAGGGGTGAACTGGGTGACTAAAAAATTGAGAAATCAATAATTAAAACAAAGAAAAAGATAGATAAAAAGAAAAGACAGAGTTAGAGTAATATTACTAGATGTTGAAGGATAGCTAGGAAAGAAGAGTGTGAAGTAATTTCTACTGGCTCAATCTACCAATTGACCTATGTCTAATACACAGAGCGGCTCTATGTGTTTCCACTATAATCTTCAAGATTCTAATGGGCTTTTGGTGCCATAGTACTATCAACAATCATCTCATGATCCTACTATCTTCAGCGGTCATAGGAATATTTTAAGATTACAAAAATTTCTCTCTCAATCAGAGTATCTTTGTTAAACATTGAGATATAGAGTATTTGTTCTTGAGTAGCAGAAAATATAAAAATATCCCTTTTGTTTGTTTGTGTGGGCGTTCTTTTGTTCTTGGAATGAATGCATTCTCTTTTATAGGCAAACTTGGAAAATATCTGTTAGATGCAACATTCTTCTTTCCGTTGGAGCATTTTCCCGTTGAAGTTTGAGTCAAACGTAAGGAGAAGCCATTAAAGGCATTTGACATAAAGTAGTGTTCAGAACATGACTATTTGTTTGAACTTCAAATCCGTTTGTTCACTTGTAAGTGTAATATCCCAATTTTTGATTAAGGGATAATCATGATTATTATGGATAATTATGAATTTAATTGGAATTATTATGTGTTTTATGGCAATATTAAGTAATATGTCATAATTAGTGAAAAATTGGAAGAATGGAAATATTGGCCATAAGTGGTAATTAATGGAGAAATTAATTACTAACTAAGAGAAAATGAGATGTGTGATTAAAATGGCTAAGGGAGAGATAAGATAAGTTAATTGGTGACTTATTTTGGTGTAAGCCAATGGTATGTGGACATGTGTCAAGAAGAGAGAGGTTAAGAAAGTCAAATGGGATAAAATAATATTTTCTCTCTCCTCTCTTTTCTCTCTTTCGGCTGGAGGTATGGCTAGAGAGTGATGATGATTACTTCTTCTTCCTCACTCCATCTCTCACCTCTCTCTCGTTCTCTCTCTTCTCTCTCTCTTGGGCGCCATTGTTGAAGGCAAAGGAAGGAAGAGAGCTTGTGATTTGAGTAGGTAAATGATCTCCATTGCTCAAGTTCTTTTTATAAATGTTGATCCTTGAGTGATGAGCTTCATTTTGGTGTTTTTAGTTTGGCCATTTGTTGTGGTTGGTGATCACACGAAAATTTAGAAAGTGGTGAATCAAGAACTCTCTTTGGAGAAGTTGATAAGGTGAGTGAAACCAATCTATCTATCTATGTTTCATACCATTTGAAGTAGTTTATAAATTCTGGAAATTTGGGCTTGAATCCGAAAAATGAGTGTCACTGTTCATTTAGTATGTTTTTGGCATGAGAATGGTGTTTTGGAATGAGTTTAGGACAGATAGATTGATTGGTAATTGAAATGTGAAGTTTGGTTAAGATTGGTGTTTTGTTGAAATTGTTGCCCAAAAACCCAAAGCATGATAATGGAGTAGGATTTTGATGATTCTGAGGATTCCATTGAATTTATTGGGTGTTTTTGTGTGGGAGTGGCTTTGGGTTAAGTTTTGTGTCCATAGGAATCAATTGGGCAAAGGTTAGGGAGTGTGCCTCTGTTTTCTGCGTTTTCTGGTATCTGATAGATTCACTCGAGCAGGGATGGGTCTGCTCGAGTGAAGGATGAATATCACCCGAGCAGAAATGGGTCTGCTCGAGTGCGGGATGAATTTCACCCGAGCAGGGATGAGCTCTGCTCGAGTGCGGTTGTGCAAGTTTCATTTCTTGCTCTTTGTGTTCTTATTGTACTTCCTTGGTCGTAGCAAGCATAGCCTCACTCGCGGGTGAGGGATGAATATCACTCGAGTGACCCTCCTTGTGCTCGAGTGATGAGTGTATTTGACACCAAAGGACTTGCTTCTCGGGTTGTCACTCGCGAGTAAGTGCACGAGTGTGCCTTCTCACTCGCAGGTATGGGCATCGTGCTCGAGTGAGCCGTGTGTGCTCGAGTGATCCTTTCCTTTGGAAATTGTTGTGCTCTCGGGAAAGTGCTTTCTGTCCTCACTTCCTTATGTTTGAGGTGATTTCCGTACCAGTGCTCGAGTGAGGGCATTTGTGCTCGAGTGATCCTGTTTCTGAAAACTTCTTTGTGCTCTCGGGTGTTCACTTGCTACCTCTCACTCTCTTGTGCCCGAGTGATGTTCGTACCATCACTCGAGTGAAGCCGTTTTCACTGAGTGTCCGTACATCAACACTCGAGCATGGTCATCTCTGCTCGAGTGACATAGTGTAAAATCTCAGTTTGGTGCTTCCAAAAGGGGATCTTTGGGATAGTTCTTCCTACCCTTTAGGAGTTTGGTTAGGGGTATTTAATGACTCTAAAAGAGCAATAATGATAACCAATTAAGTATTATGAAGTGAACTAAGGCTTGGAATAAGCGCATAACTCTTCGTCACTTATTATGAATATAGGATTTGATATTTGCCCGACGCGGGAGAAACCGGTGCCAAGGAACGCCCGGAAGAACTCAGGTAGTGACTTTTCTCTCATATCTTGTATGATGCTTTGGTATGCATATATTATCATTGAACTTGTGAAATGTGTACCATGGTCCATTACGGCGCGAGCAGGTCAGCGTGAGCCGTGTAGGGATTGACGGTGGTCATCTTTAGGTCGGCCGTTGAACTGCCGTTGTAATCGACATGGATCTTTGTGAATCCGACCCGTGGGGCGGCGTTTGTGAATTCAGCCGTGGGCTGTGTGTATCGTGCCTGTATGGCTTGTATATGAAATGCATTATATGGATCCCAGCTGTGGTGAATTATATTGTGTGGATTGTTGTGATGCAATACAGCGTGAGCAAGTCAGCGTGAGCAATCGTCAGGGATGACATGTGTCATACTAACCATTGCCGTTGAATTACCGTTGTAGTTGCTTGTGTGGATAATGATTTGATTTCATGCCTTATTATTGCACATTATATGATTGATTTGTTACTACGGGGATTCTTTAGAATCTCACTCTCCCAAAATTAAACATTTTAGACAGGGCTGAAGGATCGAAAGGCAAACGGGCGATGAAGAGCAGTTAGAACTCCAGTTTAGGAGTATATTTTGGGTTAATGGTTATCATTGTATACCTTTTGGATATTTTTGGTAGAAACGATTGTATATAGTAGATTTTGTGTAATCCCCAAGGAAAAGGGTATGAATTGTAGGCATTGTGCCTTGTGTAAATCCCTTTTTACTTATTAATAGAACCCGAGTGTGTCAGGAATTTATGCTGTACTCTGATATGTATGGATTGAACCAACCGATATAGGCCATATTTGTTTGGTATTATGAATATGAGATTGTTATGATAAGGTTTTGAAAAAGTTTTTGAAAACCCTGATTTTGGGAAGTTTAATCTGAATAAGTCCCAAATCATCTTACAGTCTCTAATTCAAATTTAATTACGTGTTACGAACGTAAATCTTGGCCTTAATCGTGAAGGGGGTTACAGTAAAAGTGTTTTGAGTATTTTTCTTGTATATATTTTAAGCTTAAAACACTCTTTCAAAAAACATTAATTTTTTTGGGATAATTACATTCAAGTCTCACATAAGCTAAAAAATGAAGAAATGGTCTCTGAAGTTGTTAGTGGACGCTCCTCGACTTGTCAATGAACGGCCGTCAACATGTCAATAAACGCCCGTCGACTTGTCATTAACAACTTCAGGGCCAATTTCTTAATTTTTTTTCTCTTATGTGGGACTTCAATATAATTGTCCCTAACTTTTTTTTAGATTCATAATTACAGATCGGACATGAAGGAGAAAAGGAATAGCACTGTAGTCCCATAGAAGGCAAAATACGAAGAAATGGTCCCAGAAAATTCTGAAATTACTGCCAAGTCCCATGGGACCATTTTGTAATAAATTAAAAATGAAAAAAGTCCAAAATACCCCTAAGTATTCAGACATTCAATTTCCCTTCATTAAACCTCACTTGTTGTTGCAGTCGGACAAAATTTGCCTTGTTCTCTGGTTCCCGACAGGAGACAATCTCGACAAATAGAAGCTATCATCGTGAGCGGTGTTGGTCGTCACATCACTCTTCATTCCTGGCCACCAATACACCGATTTCAAACCATGGTACATTTTGGTCATACCAGGATGAAGGGTATACCGGCTCTTATGCGCCTCATCTAAGATCTTCTGTCGCAAATCTGCCTTAAGTGGAACGCACACTCTTTTCTGATAGCGAACCAATCCATGAGGCGACACATCATAGCCCCGAGCTTCTCCCCGCTCGATTTTAGCCAGATTATGCTGTATCCAATCATCTTACCTCTGAGCTTCTTCAATCTCAGCTCTCAAGTCACTTTCCCCTTGGGAAACGGTGTAGTTGGCACAGATGATCTGGTTCGACAGATTCATATCACGAAAATCAGCAATCAATTTCCCCTCATGTATCATTATAGCTGCCACAACCACAACCTTTCGACTAAGAGCATCAGCGACTACATTCGCCTTACCCGGATGATATTTTATTTCCAGGTTGTAGTCCTTAAGCAACTCCATCCAACGCCGTTGTCTCATATTCAATTCTTTCTTATCATACAGATATTTGAGACTCTTGTGGTCGCAGTACAATTCCACAGTCACACCATACAAATAATGCCTCCAAATCTTCAAGGCAAACACAATAGCCGCAAGCTCCAGATCGTGAGTGGGATAGTTCAATTCATGAGGTCTGAGCTGTCGAGAGGCATAGGCCACCACACGTCCCTGCTGCATAAGGACACACCCTAATCCCTGCCCACTGGCATCAGAATACACAACATATGTCAAACTGGGATCGAGCAAAATCAACACAGGTGCCGTAGTTAACCTCTCCTTCAGCTCCACAAAACAATTTTCACATTTCTCATCCCACACAAACGGCTGATCTTTTCTCGTGAGCTTGGTCATCGGCAACGCAATACGGGAGAAATTCTGAATTAATCTCCGATAATAACCAGCAAGACCCAGAAAACTGCGTACTTCTGCCACAGATTTTGGCCTTTTCCAGTTCAGTACTGCTTCCACTTTACTGGGATCCACAGAGACCCCTCCTTGCGAGATGACATGGCCTAAGAATTTCACTTCTGATAGCCAAAACTCGCACTTACTCAATTTAGCATAGAGTTGCTTTTCACGCAATGTATCCAACAAAATTCTCAAATGATGCTCATGCTCTTCTATATTCTTAGAGTATATCAAAATATCATCGATAAATACCACAACAAACTGATCTAGGTATTGTCGAAAGATACGGTTCATGTAATCCATGAAAACCGCAGGCGCATTAGTCAACCCAAATGGCATCACCAAAAATTCATAATGACCATACCTAGTCCGAAAAGCAGTTTTCAGAACATCTTCGGCTTTCACTCGCAGCTGATGATACCCCGACCTCAGATCAATTTTGGAGAATACACACGAGCCAGACAATTGATCTAGTAGGTCATCAATTCTTGGGAGAGGGTACTTATTCTTGACGGTAATGTTATTCAACTCTCTATAGTCAATACACAAACGAAGACTCCCGTCTTTCTTTTTCACAAATAAAACTGGAGCACCCCAAGGCGACACACTAGGTCTAATAAACCCTTTCTCAAGCAAATCCTCAATCTGCTTTTTCAATTCGGCCATTTCATTTGGAGCCATACGATATGGGGCTTTGGATATCGAACCCGCTCCAGGCACAATGTCAATCGGAAACTGAACTTCCCTTTCCGGAGGTAATCCACTTAGGTCATCTGGAAAAACTTCAGGGAATTCATTCACTACGGGTATACTACTCAAAGTTTCACTGGTTTCTCCTTGTACAGAAAAGAAAACCATATACCCCTGACAACCCTTTTGCAAATATTTCTCAGCCTTAGCTGTTGAAAGGAAATTCAAACCGACGTTGCCATCCTCAACATTTTGAGAAACAGGATACACTATCCTTTTGTTCCCACAATCTAACAACACATTATTCGCTCTCAACCAATCAAAACCCAAAATGACTTCCAATTGGCTTAGCGGTAAACAAATCAAATCTATCACCGACTCATGACCCTCTACGGTTATTACACAATTCACACAGGCTTCTGTAGTTACAGCCTTTACACCCATCGGTGTTGACACAATCAAATCGAAAGGCAACTTATGTGCAACTAAACCCAGGCGCTTCACACAGTCACAAGCAATAAAGGAGTGACTTGCACCCGAGTCAAACAATACTTGTAATACATATCCATTAAGAAGAACTGTACCTTGTATCAGCTCTGGGGATTTCTGGGCTTCCTCATGAGTCATAGCAAATACTCGGCCCTGAGTCCTCGGCCTCTGCTCAACTTACGGTCGTTGGCAATCCCTGGAAAGATGTCCAGGTTGCTTACAATTAAAACAGATAATCTCACCCCGACAATTCTTGCCATAATGTGACTGGTTACAGCGATGGCATTTCCACTCAGTCCCCGATTTCTGAGGTTCACGATCTCTGGGCTGGTAGGGCTTCTTACCACTGCCCCTAAACGAAGATGACCCCGAACCCTTCCGCTTCTGAGAAGCACCACCCTTACTGGGCTCACTATAACAACCAGTAGGCTTAGCCGGATACAACTCTCTCAAATTGCTCTCTGTAATCCGACACTCTTCAACAGCCTTGTTGAACTTTGAAAACTGATGGGTGGCTATTCTCTTTCTCATGTCACGCCTCAAACCCTGAATAAGCAAGTCTGAGCTCAGCTCCTCATCATCCCTCTTCTAAAGATAGGAGGAGTATCGGGATAACTGGGTGAATCGGGACAAATACTCATCAAATGACTCTGTGTCCCCTTGCTTGATATTCAAGAACTCGGTCTCCTTCTCAAGCCTCACCGACTTGGGAAAGTATTTCTCATCAAAGTGTTGTTGAAACACCTCCCAGGTCAATGGTATATTCTTGCTTTTCAACGACAAAGCAATATTCCGCCACCAGCGGTCTGCATCTCCCTCAAGCTTGTACACTGCTAGCTTGGATTTCACTTCCGAGGGACACTCTAGAACCTCAAATATCTTCTTAAGACGGTTTAGCCAATCTTCTGCCGCTTGAGGATCAAATTTCCCTCTGAATGCCGGAGGTAGGTGCTTACAAAATCTGGAGACCCAAAACTGAAGATCTCTTTCCTCATGGACCGACTTTCCATGCGGCCTTGGATTTACTTCAGTATGAGGAGGCGATTCAAGTGATCGTGCCGACCCTTCAGCTGTATCTTCCAGTCTAGTCTCCTCTCGGGTTTCCCCTCGAGTTCCTTCTTGAGTAGACTGACCTCTACCCTCGTTGTTCTTAACCTTCTCAGCTCGAAGCTCTTCTCTAAGCTCCGTAATCATATCCCTCTGATCCCTTATCAAGCCCATCAACTCTTGCATAGGATCCGGTGGATTGTCATTGACCAACTCCACCTCGGGATCTACTTGTTGTCCTCTGGGGTGACCTTTCGTTGTTCTTTTCATTCTACAAAGAACTCACCCCATTAATCCGACAATTATAGTATACACATATCTACAGATCTCATATATCCACAATCATAACCCAAAGATGTGTATACAAACAACCATTCACCAATAATTTTCTATCATTAAGTCCAAACTATGGGAGCTATCCTAGCAAACACTACCCTTGCCAGAAACTGCAGCTCTGATACAAAAAATGTAACCCCCTCACCGTAATTATATCCGGATTACGAAATTTAAGTGAATTAGAGACCAATAAAACAAAATAACAATTTATAATTCCACATCCAAAAGATGGGGTATTTCAAAAATCAATTTCCAAATCATATTTCACCCTGGTCTCACATTCACTACGAATATAATTACTTGAGAAATCAAATTACATAATGAATATCAGAATACGGAAGCTAAAATCCCGGGTTCATCTACATATATTTATATCATGGGTTTACATATTCCCAAAATGAGGATTACATCACCAAAATATTCATTTACATTCTCATGTACACTTGATAATCCCAAAACCAAAATATGGATAACCAACTGCCCCTAAGTCTCAGAGTAATCCTAATTACTCCTGGTTGTCCGCTTCCCTTTCGAGCCACTCGCCCTGTCTGAAAAGGTTAGTCATATGGAAAGGGTGAGATTCTAAAGAATCCCAGTAGTAACAACTTTTTCATACCACATGCAATAACATAATATGTAAACAAATCACCTCATATCAGCAACACAAATCACACTCCACCCTCATCCCCTTTTACCACCGGGAAGGCATACGGCCCATACCCGAACCGTTGTTAGCGACTCAGGGACTATTGGCGTGGCGTGGCGTGGCAGTGCATACGAATAGCCACACGGCTCACATATAGCCTTTCGGCTTTCACAAATGGCCCGTCGGCCTTCACAAATAGCCTTTCGGCCCACAATTAGCCTTTCGGCCCACATAATCACATATACACACCCTAACCTCATCCCTTTTTACCACCGGGAAGGCATACGGCCCTTACCCGAACCGTTGTTAGCGACTCAGGGACTATTGGTATAGCGGTGCTTCCACAATTTTCACAAACATGCAGCATACGAAATCCATTTCATCTCAATGACATTGAACACATACAATGTATCACATAGGATATAAAGAAAGAGTCACTACCTGTAT
Source organism: Inga oerstediana (assembly GCA_963210345.1). Classification (NCBI taxonomy): domain Eukaryota; kingdom Viridiplantae; phylum Streptophyta; class Magnoliopsida; order Fabales; family Fabaceae; genus Inga; species Inga oerstediana. The sequence continues at coordinate 56,487,469 of OY723400.1, read as the reverse complement.
CTTTCCTGATTGGCTCCGGCACCGTGGCCTCATGAGGGCGACAAATGTCAAATCCTATATCAATTAGGGACAACCAATCAATCTCTTTTCCATATGTATATTTCAATAATTCTCTAAGTTGGTTATCATTTAGGACTCTTTAGGTAACTATTAGAGGCCTAATCATATGCCTAAAGGGTTGGAAGACACTACCCAAAAGACCCCTTTTTCGAAGGCAAAACACTGATTTTTGGCAGTTTCACTCGAGCACAGATGCTCTCACTCGAGCACAAGTACGGGCATCACTCGAGCACAAGAGAAAGTGAGGCAGCGAGTGAACACCCGAGAGCACAAAGAATTTTTCAGGAACCGGCTCACTCGAGCACGCTGAACTTCACTCGAGTGAAGGCCAAATGCCTCACTCGAGCACCCGCGAGTGAAGTCCAGGAAGTGAGGACCCGAGAGCACACAAAGCTCTCCAAGATCAAGATCACTCGAGCATAGCCATTTGCACTCGAGCACACACCTTATACCCGCAAGTGAGAAGGCACACTCGAGCACCTTACCCGCGAGTGACAACCCAAAAGCACCACCCACACCAGAGGCACAAGCTCACTCGAGCATGACCTTCCTCTGCTCGGGTGAGACGGCTATGCCCGCGAGTGTCAGAGCACACTCTTGGCATCAACCAGCGAGTGAAGACCCGAAAGCAACCCTTCACTCTGGACTCACACCATCACTTGAGCAACCCAAGTTCACTCGAGCATGTTCTTCCCTCACTCGAGCACAAGGAGGTGCACTCGAGCACAACCCATAAAACCCAGGCGAACTTGAAGCAGAACAGGGAAAAGCTCACGTATCACTCGAGCATGATCATCCCGTGCTCGAGTGATGTGCATCAGAGACCCAAAAACATAGCAAAAACCAGAAAATACCAGATGGTCAAAATCATATCCAATGGTTCCCAAAGCTCATGCATTCTAAGCACTAACTAGGGAGCACAATGGCAACACCAAAAACACTCCAAAAACCATCTTGACCACAATCATTCACTAAGGTCTCTATGATACACAATATCCAAATTTCATTCCCCATAGTTCCCACCTTCCATATTATATCTAACAATCATATAACTCAACATTAAACCATTTTCCACTATCAATCACCATAAAATCCACATTTTCAACATTTGGCATAATTAGGGCAAATTTTCCAGATTTTACCAAGTTTAGCCAAAGATCACAAACAATATATCAAAATGCTCTAAATGCCTACCTCTTCACTTTGCTCAATCAAGAATCTTGATTTTTCAACTTCCAAATTCGACCAAATCACAAATCAACACTTCTCAAGATTCTACAACCACCACAATGGAGCTCTCAATGAGACACACAACATTAGAAGAGAGAATTTGAGCAAAGGAGGATCATAACTCACCAAGATTCAAGCTTTTCCTTTCTCTCTCCAAGCTTGATTCAGCGAAAATGGAGGAATGGGAGAGAGAGAATATGGTAGAGGGAAGAGATGATAATGATGAAGCCTTTTCTCTTTCCTCCCATACACACTCAACCGAATAGGAGAGAGAGAAGAGAGGAAAAGTGGTATTTTGTCTTCTAGTGCCATATCCAATGGCTCACCCAATGCCACATGTCATCATCCTCTCACTCCCTCGAAGAGCTCACATAAACACAAGACATAGGATTCCGACCCATCAAACATGAATCTCAACCCTTGATCTTGAATACCACATATCTTTATTCCATAATTCACATTACATAAATTTCCCAAAAGTATTTAATTACACTAATTACAATGATTCTCATAGTCATTAGTCCTAATCACAAATCGGGATGTTACACATTGGGCCTCCGATGACAACTCTTCATAACAGTATAACTGTGTTAACAACTCAAGGGGTCTTTAATGAGAACTCAAGGGGCCTGCACTGACAACTCAAGGGGCCTATACTGACAACTCAAGGGGCTTGCACTGACAACTCAAAGGGCCTTCATTAACAACTCAAGGTGCCTCCATTGACAACTCATTAGGCCTCCGTTGACAACTCTTCATAACAACATAACTGTGTTAGCAACTCAAGGGGCCTCCATTGCAACTCATGGCCTTCGTTGACAACTCTTCATAACAGCATAACTGTGTTAACAACTCAAGGGGCCTATACTGACAACTCAAGGGGCCTTCACTGACAACTCAAGGGGCCTTCATTGACCACTCATGGTGCCTTCACTGACAACTCGTGGTGCCTCTATTGCCAAGTAAAGGAGCGTACACATGTGAATATGACCACCTTATTAATGTGGAATATCAACAACATAGGAAATCTATAAGTATACACACATAAACTCATTTTCCAATGTCATCATATCTGCATATATATGTTAACAACTCCATAGGCGTATATTGACAACTCTATGGGCCTATAATGACAACCCAAGGTCCATTCGTTGACAACATAATTTACATCAGATACAAATGTCAGCATAACTACATAAATATATATAACAACTCCATGGGCGTATATTGACAACTCCATGGGCCTATAATGACAACCCGAGGTCCATTCGTGGACAACATAATTTACATCAAATTCAAACTTTCAAAACATGACAGTGGGATGCACAAATGTCAGCATAACTGCATATATATATATTAACAGGTCTGCTACTCTCTTTTCCCACAATAGAGGATATCATTGTTTTAAACTCTTCTAAACTTGTTCCTTCCTTAATGGTTCTAGATCTAACGGTTCCACCAACATATGTTAACTCACCATCTCTACTGACTTCAAACATTCCCCCTATATGAAGGAAACATAATAGATTCTTGCCAGACGTGGTAGCCATCTCCGCTGTCTTCTGCACAAAAAAGTTGTCATTAACAATGTCAGCAGCTGCATTAACAAATGTCACAACCTCTATTAACAACATATTCTTACTACATAATTAGGACATCTAGTTGTCATTAACAAGTTAAAGAGCCTCCATTGACAACTATCGCTGCTACCATTAACAACTCTTTTTTCCCTACGCAAATCAGGTTATGTAGGCCCAAACCTTTGACCCTCATCTTCATTCCTTACATCTTCTATTGCAAAAACACACCACCATGAACCAGAAAACAGAGCATAATGACAAAAAAACAGAGCATACAAAACCATACCCAAACACTTTGAAACCTTAGCCAAAGCATATCCATTGCATTTACTAGGTCTTCCGTTATAGTTTGCAAGCATTTGGAGGACAATGCCCACAAAAATCAGACACTCTTTTTCAATTTATCATGACCAAAACAAATATCAATAAAAAAACCTTTAGTTGTCATAAAAAACATTTAAATATGATCTATAGTTGTCATTAACAACTTAATGAGCCTCTATTCACAACTATCACTGATTCCATTAACAACTCTTTTTTCCCTACGCAAATCAGATTATGTAGGCCCAAACCTTTGACCCTCATCTTCATTCCATACCTCTTATATTGCAGAAACACACCACCATGAACCAGAAAATAGAGCATATTGACAAAAAAAATAGAGCATACAAAACCATACCCAAACACTTTGAAACCTTAGCCAAAGCATATCCATTGCATTTACTAGGCCTTCCTTTATAGTTTGCAAGCATTTAGAGGACAATGCCCACAAAAATCAGACACTCTTTTTCAATTTATCATGACCAAAACAAATATCGATAAAAAAAATCTGTAGTTGTCACAAAAAACATTTAAATATGATATATAGTTGTCATTAACAACTTAATGAGCCTCCATTGACAACTATCGCTGCTTCCATTAACAGCTCTTCTTTTCCTACGCAAATCAGGTTATGTAGCCCCAAACATTTGACCCTCATCTTCATTCCTTACCTCTTCTATTGCAGAAACACACCACCATGAACTAGAAAATAGAGCTTAATGACACCAAAAACAGAGCATACAAAACCATACCCAAACACAATGAAAACTTTGCCAAAGCATATACATTGCATTTAATAGGTCTTCCTTTATAGTTTGCAAGCATACAGAGGCTAATACCCATCAAAAGTAGACAACTTTTTCCATTTTCATGATAAAAATGAACATGACTCAACAAAACCTAAAGCTATGTTTAGCTACTCAACAGAATAGGTGAGTCATATGGAATAATGAAGACAAGAGAGTGTATGGCATCAATTCCCTACCTTAATCTTCAACCATGGCTGCTGATCGTCACTCAGTTTTTCCCGCCATCTCCAGCCTTCTTCCGGACGTCTCGTGCGAATTTCACATCCTTTACCCATCCTTTTTACTATTTATCTGACAGGAGGTAATTCAGACTTTTCTCATTTGGATTTTATTACAAAATGGTCCCATGGGACTTGAGAGTAATTTCATATTTTTCCGGGACCATTTCTTCGTATTTTAGCTTTCATGGGACCACAATGCAATTCTTCCTTTTTGACTTTGAAGATTTATTCTCATATTTGGGGCATAAATATGTGTCTTTACCTTCAACTATGATTCAAATAAGCTTTGGGCTCGGATAATTTTTTATCAACGGGATTTAATTATCCTCATATCCAAGGCATAAGTCACATTTCTTTTTAGGGTTAAAGTGTAAAAATACCCATGAACTTTTCTCAAAAGTGCATACAACACCATAAATTTTTTTTACGTGCAAAAATACCCATGAACTTCTCAAAATGGGGCAAAAATGTCAAACCGTTAATTGGTACACACGTCTGTTTTGTGGGACCCACAATATTATTTTTTGAGGTGCAAAAATACCCATGAACTTTTCAAAAGTTTATGGTGTTGGGTGCACTTTTTAGAAAAGTTCATGGGTATATTTGTACCTCAAAAAATAATATTGTGGGTCCCACAAAACGAACGTCTGTACCAATTAACGGTTTGACATTTTTGCCCAATTTTGAGAAGCTCATGGGTATTTTTGTACCTTAAAAAAGTTTGTGGTGTTGGATGCACTTTTAAAAAAAATTCATAGATATTTTTGCACCTTAACCCTTCTTTTTATGCTATGGCTCGCACAAGATACTTGACTCAGATATTATGACTCGGATAAACCAAATGACTTGAGGCAATTTTGACTTGCTACTTTTATTACCACATTCGAGTTAAAAATACGTCTTCTCTTTCAAACTATGACTACAATAGACAATCTGACTCGGGGCATTTTTTAATGGATACATTTATACTGATATTTAGGGTAAAAACATAATCTTTATCATTTAATATGACCCGAATGACTTTTTTGTCCCAATGATTTGGATGAAACCTTGGTGGTCTCAGGGTCCAATTAAAATTTTACTTAAAATCATTCTCTTATCAATGAGCCTTTATTTTTATTTTATTTTTTTGGTAGGCTCAGGGCATCTACTGCCGATAGAAATGACTAAACCCTTCACACCGTATACTTCATAAAGGGTCTTTAGTGCTAGCCTAAAAAAACCTATATTTTGAACCTCTAATAAGCTAAACTAAGTGCTAAAAATATGGTTAGAAAGGGGATTTTGAAAAGGATTTTTCTATATCCAAATGCACAAAAATAAAAGCTATAACTAATCTTTTTGGTATTTTAGTAAACAATGAAGAATGATTTGGATAAAAGGGAAAATATGATGGAATGGGTTTTGGTAGTAAATCTAATGGATGTAACATCCAAAATTTTGGACATAGAAGTTCAAAAATAAGCCTAAATTAAGTAGTCTATTAAGCTTAGTTTTGCAAGAGTCCCAACAATATCTTGAGAAATAGAATGATTTATAGGGACTATGTAATTTGACCCCACCAAATAGATGCTAAATGTGTAATTAAATGTTCGCCAAAGGACAAATAAAATAGTACATTTGCCAGGGTAAAATTGTATAGCTACCATCCTGAATTGGGGCTAAATGTGTAATTTATGAAAATTATAGGTGCTTGATGGTAATTTTGGATATTATGCCCAAAATTTTAGGAAAAATCCCAGAGATACAGGAAGGCAGAAAATTATTGTATTTGAGGTTTAACGGAGGTATACATGAGGAAATTACCTCAAAAAGGAATTTTAAAGAATTATTATGATTTTGACTAAATGAAGAATAATTAGCCAAATGGAGTTAAGAAAATTAATAGGAGGCCAAAAATTATTTGGAAAACATAGGGGAAAATTATTTTGAGATTAATGTGAATTTATAAAAATGTTCTCATGCCCTAAAATGGAAATTTTATCATAAATAATTTTTTATTGGCATTTTATCTAAGAATACTGCAATGTATTAGAAATTATGGCGAAAATAGTTAAGGAAATTAAGGGAATACTACCTAATAAATGTGAATTATTGAAGATCTCATAATGGTCATACAATTAAGATATCCTCAAAAAGCATTTGTAAGGGGTTAACTTCATATTAATGAAGGAATTTAGATTATATAAGATTATTAAGCTTATGGGAGAAGACTCCATAATCTTCCAATGGGCTTATGTGGCGTGATCAAGGATCAGGCGAGGGAAGAAATAATATTTTAAGCTCCCAACACCACGAAAGATTAATATGGATCAATTAAATATTAATTTTTTGAGGAGGTGGACTTGAGGCCACTTTCCAATTTAGTTAATTCAGATATTTTAACCATCTAATCTCTCTAAAAGGTTCAGAAGGTTTGGTCTACCAAGAGAGGAGAGGCAGAGAACGAGGTGGTGAGAAAGAGAAGAGCCGAAGAAAGAAGGAACGGAGAACCAAGCTTCTAACAACACTTTTGAGGAATTCGATCTACTACCCTAAATCCATTTCTCGGCCTGGTTTTATTATTAGAAGCTTCTTATGGTATTAAGCTTATGGCACTACAACAGAAAAGTGCTTTCGTAGCACTTATTGTTTCCAACTTGAAGCTCTTATAAAGCGCTACAGCTTACAATTTTGTTTTTTCAAAAAATAAACCACTTAATGTAGCGCTTGATTAGGAAAGAGCTACAGTAGAAAAATTCATAAAAAATTCTTAACAAGTTCTCAGCACACAAATAAAAGATTTTGTAGGTTTTAAAAGATACTAATATTAAGCTGAATCAAATCAGGTCAAAGAACGAGAACCACCGTCAACACTCAATCATTAGGAACAAAAACCACTAGTTTGCATAACCGTACTGAAGAACACATTCAACAGGCCATTGGTAGGCAGAAGTCAAGAGGAATGGAGAAGAGGAAAGGGAAGGAGCATGAGAGGATCGTCGAAAGAGTAAGAGGGACCAAAAGAGCAAAGCATGACTAGTAAGAGGGACCAAAAGAGTAAGAAGGAGAAAAAGCAAATTTAATTATGAGAGAAAATTTCTAAAAAAAAGAAAGAAGAAGCAAAAATGTAGAAGGAAACACACCGGACAATCGCCCGACAAATTTAGAGTGACACTACACAAACAAAAAAACAAACACTGAATTTCGTCACTAATTTATTTTTTATTTTTTAATTTCAAAATACTACGTGAAGCTTCTTAGGAGAAGCTACACACGAAGAGCCTACTAGTTGGGGCTGAAATCCTTTGCCACTTTTATATTTGCAAAATTATATATATATATATATATATAATTTTATTATAAATAATTGAATAATTAATTATTTATAAATATATGTTTTCTTTACATATACATAAATATATATATTATTATTAAAAACTAAAGAAAAATATAATAATAATATGAAATAAATTTTACATAATTTTAAAATTTTTAATGCAAATTAAAAAAATTTTACCTCTTAAATAATTTTTCATATAAATATATTTTTAGCCAATCTCTAAAATCAAAATTTATTTTTTTATTAGCATTAATTAGTAAAACAATTACATATATAGAAAATATATATGTATTATTTTACATGTAGTATATTATTAAAAAATTACATATGATATATCATAATTTTAACAATAATTATGAAAAAAAATAATTTTTATATATTTATATGACTATTAATATCATAATTTATATTTTTATAAAGATATTATTTTAAAAATTAAATTTATCTAAAAATAATAATTTTTTAATTTTTCAATAGAATTAGCTATGGAATTATTTCGTGGAAAATTAGCCATGGAATTAATCTATGGCTAATTTTGCCACAAAAATAATTCCACTAGAAATACTTCCAACAAAATTTTTCAATGGATTTCTAACAGAATTCACCATAAAAAAAATTCCCTAACAAATTCGGTTAGAAATTAAGTATGTTTTTATATTGTTGCACACTGCAAAAAAAAAAAAAAAAGGGGTATTAGGGATGGAATTTAACAAAGGAATTTTTGTCGCTAAATTCTGTCTCTAATTTGTTAGTGACGAAAAATATTTCATTCCTAAAAAAGGCGTTGTTAATTCTGTTATCAACGAAATTTTTGATTCCGTCGTTAATATAGAAACGGATTAGCGACGGAAATTCCGTCTTTAATCACAATTTCCGTCACTAATTTGTAGAATAGTCTAATGACATTTTTGCAATAGATTAGCAACGGAAATTCCGTCTCTAATTTTTAAGACGGATTAGCGACCGAAATTCCGTCCCTAATTTGTCCAAAATTAGTGACAGAATTTCCGTACCTAATCTGTCACAAAGTAAAAATAATAATTTAATTCTGTTATTAGTTTTTGTGATAGATTAGCGACAGAATTTTCGTTACTAATCCATTGCAACGTGAAATCTTTTTTTAAAAAATAATTTAATTATCCCTAAATCTAGAATTTAGAGAATTAGAGAAAAATAATTTAATTAAATGGATTGCAAATAAAAATAATTTCAAACCAATTTATAAAATGACAGTAAGTTAAAAACTACAAAGCAACACAAGTACTCAAGTAAAAATGTATATAATGTATCAAGCAAATCACACAAATGTTACAATATAATCAAACAACCTAGTAACTATCCTATTTTAGGGTGTGCTATCATCAACGTCGTGAGCTTCAATGTTTCAATTGTTGATAGCTGCAGAGAATTTTTGTTCAAGTGCCTCCAACCTAATTAAGATAATTTCATTCTATTGCTCAAGTGTTTCTTCCCCACTGCTTCACCTATAACAATTTATGAAGAAGTATTAAATCATGTATTAAAAAAAATGAGTACATTTCAAAATAAATTCTTACCAGCCTTCTCACAATTGCTTGAACTTGGCAAAACTATTAACACAATATAATGAAATCAACATCTAAAATCTATATTAACCCATTTTTTTACAGCATAATCATACTGATGTATCAGTTCCTAATTCCCTTTATTATATTACATGTATCAAACTTCCTTATAATTAACTTACTACCAGCCATCTAAAACTGGTTATCTGTTTGTATAAAACTGGCGGACAGCAACATATTGAAAAGTGCATAATGCAAAATACAACAACATATACACACATGTACCTTTTTTGTATGGTTTCCTCTTCCTTTTCTGTTAATTCCCTAGCTATATTGATACCACTCTGCTCCAAACTTGCCAACTGGTAACGATGGTCTCACAAAAATCTCAACAAGTAGGCCCTGCTCCCAAAGAATCATTGAGAAATTTCACATTTTAATGTTTCTTTTCTTGAGTGAAAGATGAAATTTTTTATTAATCCAAATGAGAAGACTTCTTAAGTAAAATTTTAGTTGAGAAAACTGAATGAGAAGACTTTTATAAATCCAAATGCATATAATGCATATTGATGAAAATTACTAAAACACTACTACAAAAAAGTAAAGTTGTGGCGCTTATAATTACATTAGCTGTGGCGTTAGAGAAGTGCCACATATCTGGACGCCACTAAAAGAAGCTGTGGCGCTTGAAAGCGCCACAGCATTTAATTTTTTTTTAAAAAAAAATACCCTCCTGTGGCGCTTGTTGGAGGAAGAGCAACAGGAGGGGGGTCTCCTGTAGCGCTTGCTGGTGTAAGCGCCACAGGAGACTCCCCCTCCTGTGGCACTTCCTCTAACAAGCGCCATATGAGACCCCTCCTCCTGTGGCACTTCCTCCAACAAGCGCCACAGGAGGGTAAGTTTTTTTTTAAAAAAAATTTAAAATTTAGTTAAAGAAATTTTTTTATTTTAATTTACAAAATAATATTAATTGTCCAGATTTATTTTCAAAATTGAAGATATTGAGGCTAGTGTTAAACTAGAAAATGTTGGCAAAAAAGTGAAGCTAAAAAAACTTATATTATGATACAAATATTATATTTTTTTTAATTATGCGTATGGACTAGGCTATTTTCTTTTAAATTACTAAAATAAGGTTTTTTGAAATTAAAATTTTTTTAGGCAAAAAATGTTAAAATTGTTTAAGCCTAATCTGAAATCAAGTACTCCGGATATGTAAAGATATCTTTTATCAACATGCTAAAGGTATCACGAAACATGGTCCACTTTTGGTTTTTCTTTTCTTTTGAAATATTATTTTTTTGAATAACTTCTTTTGAAATATTATATATATTCTCCACTTTTTAAACACAGATTAGAACATAGATATCAATTTTGAATAAAAAATTGCAGAAATTATATGCCAATTAAAAAAAAAGGAAGAAGCACGTTGAACTTACAAGTTTAATTGATCAGTGCAGTGGAGTGGGGGACCACGTTGCCCGTTGGTGTCGCAATCTTGAGTGAGGAGGAGGAGCAGTGGGGATGGCAGTTGAAACAAAACAAAGAAGTAGATTCGATGATGAAGACGTGTGTGCATATGGGTATGTTTTTAAGTATGAAGATGATAGGAAATGGAGGGAGGGGGCGACGGTCGTCCACTTCAAGAAGCTGTAGTGTAGATGAAAAGGGAAAGTGAGAGAGGAGGGAATAATTAAAGTAGGATGAGTCAAAATAAATTAAAAGAGAAGGAAGGGTAAAAAAGATAAGGGTGGGAGCGGGGGGAATTGTGATTGGTGGAAAGTGGATAGTGTAATCCATTAAAAAGATCAAAATTTTTTTTTTTATATAAGTTGAACATTGACAAAATTTTTTTATTTAATAGGACCAGTTGTAGCGCCTGGATTTCCAGGCGCCACAACTGGTCCTCTTTTTTTTTTTTTTTTGAAATACATGCGCCATTGTTAGATATTAGACCAGCTGTGGCGCCTGGATTTCCAGGGGCCACAGCTGGTCCTTTTTTTTTTTTTGGGAATACATGCTCCAAATTTTTTTTTATTTAATAGAACCAGCTATGACGTCTGGATTTCCAGGCGCCACAGCTGGTCCATTTTTTATTTTTATTTTTTGGGAATACCTGCGCCTAAAACTACAAGGCTTTAGAATCATAAAGGCACAAGGCAGCTAGCCTTATTTTTTTTATTAATATAGAAGAAGCTGTGGCGCTTGGTTTTCCAGGCGCCACAGCTGGTAAATTTTTTATTTATTTATTTATTTATTATACAACCAGCTGTGGCGCCTGATTTTCCAGGCGCCACAGCTGGTAGCATGCAGCCAATTGTGGCGTCTGCCTTGGCAGGTGCCACAGTTGGGCCTACCAGATGTGGCATCTGGTCCACCAAGCGCCACAGTTGATACCCAAAATTTAAAAAAAAATAAAATAGAAAAAGAAAAAGAAAAAAAAAAAGCAGCTGTGGCACTTCTTTAAAGAAGTGCCACAAAATGTGCGCCACCTTTCAACCTTTTTATAGTAGTGAAAAGAAAAGACAAAAACATCAAAAGGAGGAGGATAACTCAAATACCAGTAGTGAGTAGATCATGTGGTGTTTCCAGTTTCTGATTTCTGTTGTTTCCTCTTGAATTCTTCAGATCTAACTATTGATCACCATATTAGAATCTGTCCATTTCAAACAAAAAAACAAATAAATAATAAGGTTACTATTTAACCATATAGGTAATGGAAACAAAGAATGTCCTATATAAGTAAAAAATCCACACATGCACTAGAAGAAACTTATGACAAGGAAGTTTTAAAATTTAACCATCAATTCATTTGCATGTATGCCTTTACATCCATTTGTCAATTAATGGTTTCTATCATGTATTATCCCATCAAGATCTAATATCCCTATGTCCCAATCTGTCCAGTTTAGTATAGTATTAGACCTGTCCCATTTCAAAACACATATCACAGTAGCAATAAAGCAATTAATACTGGAACTGCACATGCAATAAGCCAAACAAAAACAAAAGTGGCTCCTATAATGCTCTCCGCTCTTTGGACTTGAGCACAACATATGGCCATTATTTTCCCCACATCAATTAAGTGTCAAGAAAAAGTTTTCGCATCTCAATGACCATCCGATACATTCCCTTCACTGAGATACTTATCTAAGATCCAAGATCAGGACGAATATTGGATAAAGACAACCACTTTGTTTATCAAGCAACTAGCATGCAATAGTTCCCAACTTGTTTTTTAATTTCCTTTCCTTTCCTTTCTTTCTTGATATTCTGACAGCATTAACTACTAATTCAAGTGAAAGCTCCCTTTAGCACAGAGAAAGGCATCTAACTGATCCCATAGATCTTTTAGTATTTGAACCATGTCAGACAAGCACTAAAAAAACAGAGGACTCAATAAATTCATAGAATGTGCCATTGCTAACTGTAGAACCAAAGATGATATAGTGCAATATTTAATACTATAATAAACAGAAGCATACTCATCAGCAAGTAAACAGAACATAACTAAACCCCAGAAAAGACAGTAAAAACATTAATAAACGAGAAAAAATATTGTTAAACAAGAGAAAGAGGGGGGGAGACCAGAGGTGGATGACTGGCGACTGTGGAAGAGCGACGAAATAGATGGAAGCTACAAATGATCTCACAATGCAATGGAAACTAGCAGTGAGGAAGGAGGATTTAGGGTTCGAAGGTGGAGATAAGGGGTGGACAGTTTTAGTGACTGAAACAGGGACTTAAGGCATGTAAATGCAGAATAGAGGACGAAGAACGAAGAGGTGGATGGAGAATAAGGTTTCGACGGCAGAGAGAGTGTGGAGAGTTTGATATAGATCAAATGAAGGTGAACGATGATAAGTGAAAAGGAATTAGAAGGAAATTAGGGTGGGAGGGAAATCACTAAAATGGAAATGAATTTTGAATTTCTAAAATGAATTCAACCACAAAGCAGGAAAAATAGAATCTTCAGCTCTAACTAGCTCTAACTATTGAGCACCATATTTTGAAATAGTTAGATCAAATTGCAATATTGAACTTTTTTTCAATATAATTTTAAGATCGAATTTATAGTGTAAATCAAATGAGTATTTAATTGCACATTACTAAATAAATAAATGTAGTAGTAATTATTCACGTGTTTTTATGTATTTTTTGAAATTCTAGAATGCATTATTGCAATTCGTCACAAATTTTATATTTTATAAATAAAATCATATGCTTTGCATAAAACTCAAAAAATAAGTTGTGCTGTTTATATCTTATATATTGTATCATGAGTTGTTATGAATTTTATCTTTTACATATTAGTGTTCTTTGTTTTTATTTTTGTTTAATTTTAATTTATGGATTTTATAACTATATATAGCTTCCAAAACAACTATTGTATTTTTATTTCGTTAAAGAAATCATATTAGTAACACTGATAAATGAGTGCACGAATAAATTGATTATCAATCTAATAAAGTTCAAGAAATTAGTACTACTAATGCTACTACTATTATCTAGTTGTATTTTCAAAGCAATAAATGATTATATTCAAAAAAGTTTTTATATATATACTTTAGAACATTTTTCTTTTTAAAATTCATTAGTCGTTGACTTTATTATTTGTTTTGGCCTATTGATTACCGGGAGCAAATTTCCTCAAAATTATTTCTCTCATTTTCTTCTCAGAATCTCATCTCCACTCTTAGATCAAAAAATAGATGGTTCAAATTTAATATTTTGTAAAACTATTATTATAATGTTTTATAAATTAATTTTTTTTATTATTAATTTTGTTTGTATTGCAATTATAAATGGTGTAGATCAGATTTTTATAGTTTAAATTTATTTATTTATGTTTAAAATGATAGTTTTATAAAATATTAAATCTGGACTATGTATTATTTTTAATCTGATGATGAAGATGAGATCCTGAGGGAAAAAAAAAAGAGAAAAAGGATTTTGACAGAACTCAGACCCATTAATTACCACTCTAATCCTATTTATTTGCACTTAAAGAAACTACTGACAAAAAAGTTTTAAAAATTTAACAATCAATTCACTTGGATACATTCATTTACATCCATTTGACGATTTATGGTTTCTATCGTATCTTATTCCATCAATATATTGTTCATTATACAATTATTCTTTCTTCATTTATTATGTTAATTTTTAAAAGAGGTTACTTCATATATTATTTCCTTGTTTGTTTAGCTAATACAAAGTCACATGATGAATCCATTTTAATGATATACAAATGTGTTTCCTAAGAATTTGTCTCCATAATGTCTCAACAAGTTTTAAATGATTATATTATCATTTATTCTCTAAATGATGAAAATTTGAAATTTTCAAATTAGCGACGGAAATAGTGACGGATTAGAGACGGAAATAATTATTGATGGACATTAGAGATAGAATAGTGATGAAATTTAGAGATGAAATTATTTTCTGTTAATAATTTTTTGTCAAAAGTTTGGAATAAATTATCCCCAAAATTAGCTACGGAATTTAAAAACAGAATTTTTTTACGTCACTAATTTTTTGTAAAAATATGGAATAAATTATCCCTAAAATTAGCGACGGAATTTTGTGACTGCTTTGAGATGGATTAGCGACGAAAATTAGAGACGAAATATTTTCCATCCCTAATCCGTCCCTAAATGAAATTAGTGACGGAATAATTCCGTCTCTAATTTTCGTCACTAATCTATCTCTAATTCCGTATCTAACGTTAGCGACGGATTTATTGATGGTTTAGAGACGGAATAGCGACGGAATTAATTCCATCGCTAATTTCTGTCTCTAATTCTCTGTTTTTTTATAGTATGGGTAGAGGTGGAGTAACGGCAATAACTTAGAACCATGATCAAGAAAGCCAGAATCCAAACCATCAAATCTGTATTTGAGATGATGAAGGAATGACGATCACAAGGTGAGAGCTGCCTGGAAAGAGAAGAAGAAGGAGAAGAAGTCGCTTTGTGCTGAATCTGATTTGTAAGAGTTGGAAGAAAAAGAGTGTTGAAGGCTAGGTTACATCAATTTAAAAAATGAAATAAGAAAAAGAAAAGTTACTGTTGCGTTTTCTCCATAAAATGCTATGGAATCCTTAATAATAAAAAAAATAGGCAAAAAAAAAACTATATCTTGCCTTTTGACTTACAGGTGAGTTATAAATTTGATTAAAAAAAATAAAAGCAATATAATTATTTTAATAAAATTTAAAATATATAGAACCATGAGCAATATAATTAAAGTGCCACAGAACGTAATTGTCTTTTGTAGCACTTTCTTGAGTAAGCGCTACAGCTAATTTAATATTTAATAAAATAATAAAGAATATAGAAGCTATAGCACTTTCTTCACGAAGTGCTATAGAAGGAAATTGACTAATTTAGCCCCTCATTAAAGAAGTGCTACAACTGTTCAATTTTTTTTAAAAAAAAAAATATATATATATATATATATATAAAAGTTGTGGCGCTTTTTTGACCTATACAATGTACATTATGAATCAAGCATTTATTTGGTTGAGATTGTCCAATCATGTTAAACTTGGCCGTTATGCATGCATAATTCAAAAACTATATGAAGCTCATCACCTATATCTGTCACAAAGCAGTTATGGCCCAATCGTAATAACCTTGGCCATTATGTATCCTCATGTTGAGATAGCTCAATGTGGAAAACACTATTTTTTTCACTAACATATACTCCCTCCAGTCCTAATTATAAGACATATTTGTCTAACTTTGGAGAAATTAAGAATAGTAGTTAAATTAGTTAATCTTATTTATTTTCCTAAAATACCCTTATTTAATACATACAAGAAATCATGTTCTGTTCATGTTGATCACTTGCCTTGATGTAAAGCAAGTGATCTTGCCTGTCATTAAAATGGAGTTATGCCGGTTTGGTTCGAGTGGAATTAAAGAAAAGGAAAGTTACAATTGTTAAAAATAGAGATGATGACGTTGATATTGTTAAATTGATTTTCTTACCCTTTATTTTTATAAAATAAAAGAAACAGTAGAATTGAAGTATATGTGACATTAATGAATTGCAAGTATTACTTACTTTATAGAATACATAGGTGTATTATAAAATCATTATTGTGTTTCATTATTATTGAAAAAGTATCAATGGTGGTATTATGGGAAGAAATTGACAAAAATTAAAACTTTGTCCTATAATTAAGACCAAGATCAACTCCCAAATGTTGTCTTATAATTAGGACCGGAGGGAGTACAAGATTATGAGGAGTGGGAACTTTGTATGAAGTTATTTCTTAAATCAAAGGAGTAAAGGAACTCAGAACTGATAAGGCACTTAAAGGAAATGCCAAGTTATACCCAAACCCAACAATTTCTGAATTGACAGATTGTTTAATTTAGATAGATTAGTTTTAATTAGTTTAGGGTTTATGCATTAGAGTATATGAATGATCAATGGCACATATAGTTTAATTTAGCTTAATAACTTTATAGTTTTGTAATTGTGTATTTTATATTGAATTACAGTTAAGCGTATATAGAACATACTAAATAATTGTAATTATGCAAGTCATATAACCAATGACATAGGGAAATCATATGGTAGTGCATGCACTATTAGTTAAGGGTAGACGTTGGGAAAAAATACCAGCGAAGAATTGAATCAGAACTATTGGTCTGAACCAAGTCGTTAGTGAAGGTATTACCTTTTTTCCATACATGATGTTTAGCCCAAGAGGAGTGTTTTCTTCATCATATTTGAGCTTCAAAAATCTTTGTTCTCAAACTCAAGTCTTTATCCCAAGGGAAGGATGCTTGATTCTGTTCCTGCCAAGAGTCAATGATGATATTCAGCTAGATATTTTTTTTTCTATCAAGTAAATAATGTGGTACTTACTTGACAGTTAGTATGCTACATTAACTTGGCACATTAGTCAGTTCAATATTTGATTCGTTAATAATTGTTCTCTGTAACTATATTGCTTATAAAGTTTTGTTAGCCGTCTAGCTTAACCGTAAGTGCACGGATCGCAAGTAATAAAAAAATATCGTTCTCATGAGGACTACGACAAAAATAAATTAATTATCTCAATTAAGTTCTCAATCAGATTGAGTGAGAATATTTTAAAATTTAGTTTGTTTAAGAAAATATTTATTTGACAATTCTAAAGTTAAGATTTTTCTTCAAGATTAAAGAAATCTAGGATTACTTATCCCTATTGTACTTCACAAAACTAACTTAAATCTTAAATTGATAATGAAAAGATGTGCTTGTCAGAGGTCCAAAATTAATTGATAAAGCTTTCTTAAGTCAAAACTAATTTTATATTCTCAATTAACTCACGCAATCTCTTATCTCAATTAATAAAAACACTCATTAAGATCTATCCTCAATTAGACAATGCTAGGCTAATAGATATTGTTAGTGCAGGCGTTTCACCCAAGAGGGGGGTGAATTGGGTGATACCAGAAATTTCATTGCGTATGAGTAAATTAACTGAATATTTAAAACAGTTGAGAGCAAAGAGAAATATCACCGAAGTGTACACCGGGAGTTATACTGGTTCGACCACAACCACTTTGACTTACGTCCAGTCCTCAGAGCATCTCTGAGAGTTTCACTATATTCTCCAAGATTCAGTGGGTTATTGGCACCTCAGTACACAGCAAGTTCCTCCACCTGAACACTCGCTCCCCCCTTACACGTTGTAATCAAATCCCCAACTTAAGGTTCCACAAAGTTAAGTTGTCTCAATCACAAATATTGAGTTTGTAATGAAAAACTCTCTCACAGAGCAAATATATAATCACTGAAGTACAATGAATGAGTATAAGAAAAACAAAGCACTAAGAGTGTGTTGATTAGTGTATTCTTAGTTCTTGTGTCTTGTTTTCTTCACTTTGAATGCTCCATATATATAGATAATTTGTAATGTCCATTGGAAGCAATTCAAACATGCCCGTTAGAGTCGCGTAGTAACGGTTGACTATTCTTCGAATTTGAAAACTATCCGTTTGGGGTAGGTAGCGGTAGGTGAACGTTCGGACTTTTATTTGACTTTTCACTTCTGTCATAATCTTTCATTGTTTCTCTGCAAATATACTTAGAATACTAGTGCAATGAAGAGTTAATCATACAGAAAATAATTTAATAAACATTTGATTAAAAACATAATTTATGGACTGCCTTACTCGAGTGGCTACTCGAGTGATCATGTCTGTTACTCGAGTTGTCCCTCGAGTAAACCTGTTAAAAATATGGCAGTGGATAACTCAACATATTTCATAAGATATTACTCGAATAAGACATGGAGTGAGATATATCACAAACTTTGAAAATACCTGATTACTCGAGTGGCCATGTCTTTCCATCACAAGTTACTTGGGTGCTGACTCTGGTAATCTAATTACTCGAGTGCTTACTCGAGTGGCCGTGTGTTTTCTTCAAAAGTTACCCGAGTGCTCCATCGAGTAGAGTTCAAATAAGTTTGCAAATTACTCGATTATTCCCTCGAGTAATGTCATTCAAATCTTGGCCAAGAGTTTTCTTACCTGGTTACTCGAGTGATCCCTCGAGTAATGGATCAAATAACTCCGCAGATTACTAGAGTGCTCCCTCGAGTAATGCCTTTTTCTCACATGGTTACTCGAGTGGCTACTCGAGTAAATTGTTGTATTTCTTGGCCGAGAGCTACTGGAAGATTTTTGCCTTGGTTACTCAAGTGGCTACTCGAGTGATGCCTTTGTAAATTATGTTACTCGAGTGGCTACTCAAGTAATGGTCTATAAACTTTACAGATTACTCGAGTGTTCCCTCGAGTAACATCTCCCAAATTTTGGCAGTGTTTCTCTGGATGAAATTCTCTGTGATTACTCGAGTGGCCACTCGAGTAATGTCTTCCCTTACTCGAGTAGCTACTCGAGTAAGCCTTAACAAAATTTGTTTATTACTCCAGTGCTTACTTCAAGTAATGCTTTGCCACTTTGTTCAAATTCATTTGTTTGTCATCAAATCCTTTCATATGATTGATCCAATCTTTATTATCATCAAAACATATGGGATCTAACAGATATATATCTTTTCTATTAACAAACCATCCATTTAACCTCTAAACTTCAAGTCTAGCATGATTTTATCTAAGTTCTACAATTAAACTAGCTTTCTTAAGCATCACTTAATTGAATCTAACAATCTAAGTGGTGGCCAATCACCCAGAAGCATTAAACACAAGATAAAATCAACACATAAATTTCATTAATAAATAAAAGAAATAAATAAAAAAAGCCTTAATCCATCTACTAGTTCAAAGTAATCCTAGAATAAGAAATTTAGCTACTTATAGTCATAACCAAAACCAAATCAAAGCAATAATAATCCACAACAAAACAAGAGTTAATTGAAAGGAAAGAGAAGAAATCAATAAAACCAAAAGACAGAGCCTCAAATCTAATCAGTCACCTCCACAGTCCTCTCGTCCTCCCATGAAGATGATGACAGAACCTGAATGCCTCTCCTTTCGTCTGTACCCGAACATGTGTTCTCCTCCTCTCTTCCTGAAGAAGCTTAACCCCTATATATAGATCAGGTTCATAGATCCTCATGCAATATCTCTCTAGCAAAATAAAATCAAACAAAAAGATAAAAAAAAGATAATGATAATAATAAATAATGATAATGATGATAACAACAATAATAATCATAATCATAATAATAATAATTGAAATATCTTTTCCTTTTTATCTTAAATTATTATTTTTATTATTAATATCATTATTTTTATCTTTAATATATATCCAAATCATTATTTTTATCCTAAACTTTGATATTTATAATGAAATCCCTTTAAATCAATATTTTATCAAAATTTGACTAAAATTCCTTTGATTTATTATAGATGACTACCAAATATATTAAAATATGTCTTAAAATTATCTAAAAATAGGGAGTCATCAAGTTTCAAGGATTTTCTAGAACTTGCTTCATTTCATGTCAATGTTTGGAAAGGAGCATATGCATTTTTTGCTTTTAAACCATCAAACAGTGAGGTTTTCGAATTATCAATAGTTTGTTACTGTAACATTAAATGACATTGGCCCAGCATAATCAGAGCGATAAATCCCACTATTGTATTCATCCATATTTTAGACAGTCTAATCTGTAGAAAATTCGGCAAATCGACTTCGAGAAATCAATGTAACTTATAAATGTATGTGTCTCCTCTAGGCAGTTAGTTTTACATGGGACTACTATCCTATATTGCTTTATTTCTGCTATCCTATATGGTATTGCTATCAAAGCATCAGATATGGAACCCTAATTGCGTCAGATGAAATCCGTAGATATAAAACCTGATATTAATTGCAAAACCTGATATTAATTGCACAATACAACAGGATTCTAACCTTAGTAAGCTTCATTTGGTAGTTGATATCAAGCATTTACTGACTCAATGGGTTAAATTGTTCTGTTCGTTTCTATTCAATGTCGTGTTTGGTTTTTGTTGAACACACTTTCACCCAAGTAGGTAATCAATGATGGGATAGCTAGGGATTTGATAATGCTGACAGTGGGTTGTCAATAGGAAGGTTGAGTTGGAAGACTAGATTGCCCTTCCTACAATCTTTTTTTGTTTGTTTTCGCCCTTGATACATTTTGCATGTTTATCTGTTCCATAAGTATACAACGACCCAGTATGAGCATTATTTAGTTCCGAGCAATTTATATGACCAGAGTGGCCATAGTAGGCATCTATTGTTGTCTTTTTGCCCTTCAAACTTCTTTTTATGGTGATAGTAATTTGTTTTGTTCATTTTTTTTAAACTATACAAATTCTGAGTGATGCTAGGATGCTTTCCAATTATGTATGTATGTAATATGAAAGTGAAATGTTGTTTATTTATTTTAACAAAATGAATATTTAGTTGTCTTAATAATTAATATGATGTCATACATAGTGTCTTCATTATTCAATTATGTGTGTGTATGTATTTTATGTTTTAAGGATTTGTATTTTATGACTCTTATTGTTGTTTATGATTCTAGTCCCAATTATTGTTGTTTATGATTCTAGTCCCAATAGAGGTTCATTACAAAGATAAATATTTTGAGTATAACGCCGATCCAAAATATTTTGAGTATAACGCCGATCCAAATATTGAGAATGAAGATAGTGATGAAGAAGATGAATATCCAAAAGGCCTGTTTAGTGCATGTAGTTATTTGAAAATTATTTAGTCTTCAGTGTGTGACATGTATATACAAACAGGTGTGGGCATTGGTAGCTTGGACTCATCGGATGATAGATTAGATGCAATGCCTATAAGCACAAAAAAGTTAGATGGTTAGTTACAGGGTAACAACATGTGTTTTGTTATAATATTCTATTGTCATTTCAGATTATTTATTTATTTATTTTCATTTTGTAGAATACATTGTCGAAGGAGAGGCAACACATCATTGCCAATCATGTGGTGCTAGGTTGTAGTTCAATGAAAAAGTTAGTAGTTCAAGTTCATTGAATACTCCATTATTTTCAACATGTTGCCTTAAAGGCAAAGTATAGTTGCCACTAATGACAACTCCGCCAAGTGAACTACATAGCTTATTCTTTGATAAAGGAACAAGTTCATCGAAAAACTTTCATGTGAACATAAGGTCATACAACAATATGTTCTCATTTACTTATATGGGTGGGAAGATCGATTAATCTAAGAATAGTGATGGTGGTCCATACACTTTTGTCCTTTCAGGGATGAATTACCACAAGATTGGTAGTCTTCTACCTCCTGAAGAACATAGGCCAGTTTATTCTTAGCTTTATATATATGACCCGGATAATGATGTCCCTAACCAAATAGATGCAGTAAGGTATAGTGATGTTCATTAGGGTGTCTTGTGTATACATACTTTTTATTTAGTTTGATATGTTTGCAACATCATTTGATTTAATTTCTAAATTTGGTTCATTTTCTTTGTTTCTGGTAAATAGTAAGCATTTGATGGACTCAAGTATTGACGAACAGATAGTTGCGCGGATTAAAGATGTTCTTGACGAGGTCAACCCTTTTGTAAAATAATTTCGTGTTGCCTCATCTATGATATAAGAGGCTCAACACCTTGATGTTAAGATATGCCTTATAAGTAGTAGGCAGTAGGATGGTCTTGTGTATAACTTGCTAATTGTTTATGAGGTTGCGGTACTTATTATTGGTGATATTGACATGAATTTTGGTAGACGAGATATCATCGTCCATGAATTGTTAGGGTCATCACAGTGTATTGATGAACTACATTCATCGTATTTACCGCTGCAGTATCCAATTTTGTTCCCTAAAGGTGAAGGTGGGTATAGGGATGATATTTAGCACCGTGAGGAGACACTGAGTTCCATGAAGAAGAATAAAAGTCTTAGTTTAAGGGAATATCTTGCTTATAGACTGATGTCAAGAAACAATGATGTATCTACCATCATAAGTGTAACACCTCCAATCGAAACAACCAAATACTTAACTAGAATGTTTCAAATATCACCAATAAGGATGTTCAACATCCAAACCATCAAAATACAAATCAGTTCAAATAAAGCCCATGTCATAATGTTAAATCAAATCCTCAAAACATTTCAACAAAACAAAATACAAAGCAGAAGTCTTAGCGTCATGGCAATAAAAATGACATAACATGAGTTCTAGGAGCACAAAAAAGCCTTTAAGGCTCACTCTATAGGTGCCTTCCCTTGCTCCCTACTAGAACAATCACCTGAAAATGTTAATATATAGGGATGAGATTCCACGTCTCAGTAACTATTGAAAGTTTCTACCTTATACAAGCAAATCACGTATGATAAAAAGAAGAAACTGATTACATATATATTTGTATATACCATAATCCTCATACAAGACAAAAGAAAGTTTAATCATCATTATTTCAATCTGTATTTTCATCACAATATGTAATATACAATTATACAATATGTAAGATGCAACCTCCCTTATATCACCGTCCATCCTTATTCCACTGACTGGAGCTATAGGCTAACACATAGTCCAACAGAAACCCATCCATTTGACTGGATTGTCTCAAGCTCACCAATTCTTAAGATACATCTGACCAAAGGTGTAGAGCTTAAATCTAAACTATGGCTCCCCTCCTTAAAAGAACATAAATAAGGAGGTGTCACATGTCCCACAGCTCCAATGCAATCCCGGCCAAAGGAAAACATGGAAGAAGGGGCCCTGACAAGTGCCATCCACTGTGCACCGAGTGATGGCATACCACGTGGTAAAAGATCTCAACATACAAATTCCTCCTTACTCCAACCCATTACAAATGCAACCACCATGCCATTTATATTCAATTACCAATAATATAATTAAAAGGCAAGGTACAATAAATCACACTTTCATTCGTATAAAATGTCATCACATATTCAAACATGCCTAAAAGGAAACAATAATCCAACAATACATTAATTATAATTAAATTATTTACTATGTGAATAAAGTGAATTATAAAGAAATTTACTTGTAACATTACTTACTTGGGAATTTATAATACATACACATATACACATTATGTTAGAAATTGTGCCCAAAGGGCCAATTATTGTACTTTGAACATTATTAATTTAATGAAATTTCTCCATTCTATTATCATATTATTTGCATGTTAACTTGATAATTGTATCCTTGGATAAATCACAGAGATTATCCTAAAAATGTCCCTGGTCGGTCATATATGCTAGAGTAGAGATGAAACAAGACTAGTATGACTTTGATAAGATATGGAGATACGAATCAAAGTCTTAGACACTTGTAAAAGTACAAGGTGCTGATCGACCCACTATGAGAAAGCTACATGGATCAAGTCATAAGATTTTCTCATATATAACCACGTCACAATGTCCTTAGACCTGAGGTCATTATGAATTCCTACATGAGAGTTGCTAAGCTTTGAACTAGTCAAAAGTCACTTTTGACCGGGTGATGATAAAGGCTAAAATCGAGCTTGGTGGTTTTTCATCTAGAGGAATATGAATGATCAAGATGGAATTTGTCCCTCACATTAGTAGAGAGATATTGCTGGGCCTCTCGATGAGTGAATTTGAGAAATGTATGGCCATACTACGATGGAAAGGAGTTTCCATTTCTATTGTTAGGCTACTCAGGAATTGAGAAAGTAATGGTCAGGAACAAGAGGATGACATTATTCATGCCTTATCCTTGACCGATATATCGTGTGACAAAAAGAATATGACATGGTTGTATGACAGGTTGCATCGTATTAACGATCGTCATATGAATTGGGTAATCGTAATATCTTGCTAGAGGCCGCTTGCGACTTTTGGGTTAGTACAGTTATTGCCCTAATGCCAACTTCATATGGGCCTACAGGGTCGCACACAAGAATGGCCTAATATGAGATAATGTTTAATTTAGGGTGGACGAATTTTATATCTATATATATATAATATAAAATTCGTTAATAATATTATATAGATATATATTTTCGAAATACATATCTTATATATATATGTGAGTGTGTGTGTATTATATGATATTATTATATTGTGTTAGTTTTAAATTTAATCTATTAAGATATATTAAATTTAATAACTAACATGATAGAGATATAGTATCTCAGATTTAATTTATCAAGATAACTTAAATCTAATGGCTCTTTATTTGGATTAAATAAATAGGTTAAATTAAAACTGTTGGACAGATTTAATTTAAACTGAATTTATTTAATTAGCTCATCAAGATAATTAATTGTTAATTAATTTTGAAATTAATGAAGATTAATTTTGAAATTCGAATATATCCCTCATAGGTTATAAACTTGATAGAGCAGATATACTCATACGTATGAGAAAATTCAGAGCCGCAAGGGAAACCCTAGGAAACATTTGGAGCCGCTAGCACGCATTCTCTGTTAGAGAGCATTCATGTGGATATTGATAAAGGGAGCGGACATGAGGTGTTGGCTCCTAGAGATCATGAAAACCCTAAGTTGAAAAAGGTACGAATTCTTCTAACTCGATTTAAACGCCGTTGATAGATCCTCAATTAGGATCGGTAAAAAATTTTAAAATTCTTCTGCTATGCCTGCCGATCCTACAGTTATTCATTCTATTTTTTTTAATAAAAGGTAGTCATTCACAATCATACACAATTCACAAGTATATGGAAGAATATTCAGAGTTACTTGTTACTCCCTAGTACACAAGTAATCATACAAGAGTTACTCCAAAACTTTCAATGAAAGTCTACAAAATCACAAACATAAATATCTATTAATATGTTTCTCAAAATTAATATGTTTTCTCAAAATTACTCAAGAGTTGCACTAAAATACTCTAAACACTTAAAACTAGTCTCTGTGACTAATATTATACGCACACCTAAGTTTCCACATATTCCACTATTTTAATTAAATACAGTATTATTTGAAAATATTTTATCTTTTTTTTTGTATAGAAGGAAACAGCTTTTACATATATAAGGTACATATATACATATATTTAAAGATATGCTATGACACAGGGTGCAAAGAAGAGCTTGGCTGGTTGTGTGGACCCCACATGCGTGTTTAAAAAAAACATGAATTTGTCATTCCTTAAACAGCAACCCAAAAAATAAATAAATAAATAAAAAGGGAGAGAGGATAGGGTTCAACAGTAAGGTAAGGTTAGGGAAGGAAAAGAGAAATAACTAGACACATTAACACTTATATCGGCATGAGAGTTGTTGGGTTTATGTGGAAAATAAAATAAAACTATATAAATTGATATACATACACCTGTACACTCAACTAAATAGTTCTATATATTTAGAACAATGTAAAACTATATAGATGTTCATACACCCACGCATTGTATTGGTTTAAAAAGACGGGTGGTGAAGAAATAATTAGAAAAATCAAATTCACATACCAACCCTGCAAAAGACGAAAGAGAAGATGGAGAAAAAGATGAAAAGCTTAAGGAAAATATATACATATAAAGAGAGATATATATATATATATATATATATAGGAACAATAATGAGAAGGGGGAGTTGGTGTAAAAAAATGGAGATGTACCACGCACAATAAAATAAAAGAATGAAAGATTGATATGACAAAACATATCACAGTCTAAAATATTAAAGGACCGACGAAGGAGAGCAAGAAAAGAAAAGCTTGAAAATACACTCAGGATATTAAGGAACAGTAGTCTAAGTACGTTGAAGAAACAGTAGTAGGACGGAGTAGATCAATAGACAAATGAAAGATAAAAAATGCACCTTCGAGCCTGCGTGGAGAGTCATGCGGCGCCGAAAGTAAGGAGAGGGGTGAGATGAAAGAGATCTTATATAAGGGTAGATCTAGGGTTTAACTCCTCTTATTAAAATAATATTCCTAAATAATAATAATAATAATAATAATAATAAAACAATAAAAGTAATATTCAAAATGCTGGAAGCTTTTCTTTTTTTCTTCTTTTTTTATATTACTTATTCCAACGGTAATATATATTACCACACACATACCCATAAACTTAAAATATTTATTTTAAGGAGGTATTTTATTTGTATTATTTTATTTCATGGAGATTTTTTTTCCTTTTTGAACTTGATACTTCTTTTTAAAGTATTAATTTATTATATACTTTTGAGTAATTAAAACTTAAAATACAACTAACTCTAAATGCTAGCAAAAATTGGGATGTTACAATAAGGGCTAGGAAATTGTTGTAACAATTCATTATTGATGGGTATACAATGATTGAATCTCAAAGGCTTATATGGGTTAGGACGCACCAAAAGGAATTGAGGGTAGATTTGTATCAAGGGTTGACTGATGCTTTCATGAGCAGGGAAGGAATGCCTCTTCAGTAAGGAAGCATATTGTGTTGCCATCTTCTTATACAGGTGGTGCACATTTTATGATGCAGAATTACATGGATGCCATGGCTATTTGTGGCCATTTTGGGTACCCTAGTATATTTGTCACATTCACCTACAATCCTACATAGCCTGAAATTGTTTGTGCACATATTCTTTTGTGGGTTGATGGTTGTGAGCGTTTAAAAGATCCTTCTAAGGTTGATAAGATCATTTCTGCTCAAATCTCTAATGAATTGTCATCTCCTAAATTGCATGATTTGGTAAAGAGATTTATGATTCATGGTCCATGTGGTCACTTGAAGCCGAAGGCACCTTGTATGAAAGATAGGAGATGTAGTAAGCATTTTCCAAGGAAATTTGTTAAGCATACAACCGTTGATCAGGATGGGTATCCAACATATAGAAGGAGGGATGATGGTAGAAGAATCAAAGTAAAAGGCGTCCCATTAGACAATATATTTATTGTCCCATACAACCCTTTATTGTTGTCAATGTATCAAGCTCATATAAATGTTGAGAAATGCAATCAATCCTTGGCAATTAAATACTTATTCAAGTATATTAGCAAGGAGAATGATAGAGTTGTTGCTTCAATGTTTGGTAATATAAAGGTACGACACGTGAAAAGCCAGTTGATGAGATAATACAGTATTACAACTTTAGGTATATTTTTGCATGTGAAGCTGCATGGCGTATAATTTCATTTGATATTCATTGGTACCCTACTATTGAGCGTTTCAGTTTTCATCTTTCGGATCAACAATATGTTGTTTATGCTAGCAATAAAGATGTAGCGGTTTATCTAGACAAGCTAAGGGTATGTGAGTTAATGTTTCTTGCATGGATACAGATGAATGATGGTGGTGATGATTTTGTAAGGACGCTGACATATAATGAGTTCCCACAGCATTATGTATACAAGCATAGTAAACAATCTTAGAAACGCAGGGAGAAAGAGTTTGTTATTGGCAGAATAACTAACACGGTGCTGTGTCTAGGGAGTTGTACTTCCTTCGTATCCTTCTTAACAATGTCAAGGGCCCCAGATCTTTTAAGGATATTAGGACAGTCAATGGGGGTGGTTTACCAGACTTTTAGGGAGGCATGTTATGCAATGGGCTTACTAGATTATGATAATGAGTTTATTTCTACCATAAAGGAGACTTCGATTTGGTTGTCTGGGGTGGCATTATGAAGAATGCTTGTCAGCATGCTTTTGTGTTCTTGCTTGAGCCATCCGGAATTTGTGTGGGAGTTGACATCAAAAATTTTGTCTGAAGACCTTCTATACATTTATTGAAACAATCCTTTATTTGGATGTATGTATGTTATATGCTTTTTTTTAATTTAGATGTGCTGTACCTATAATATGACAGATTTTGTACCTTTAAGATGTTATTTGTTGATCGGTGTATAATTTATAGGTGTCTTAATAACTGATACAGAGAGTGAGTATGCTTCCTGAAGGGAGATACAATTGTTGCTTGAAGAGAATAGGAAGAGTTTGCAAGATTATCCATCTCTGCCGTGTCCACCTTTATATTCTTCGTTTGATGTATCAAATAATCTAATTCTACAGGAGTTAAGTTATGATCGATGTTATTTGCTGGAGGAGTCAAGGAAGCTTGTGTCTACACTTAATGCAGAGAAAAAGTGTTTTTTTTGAATCGGTTCTAGCTTCATTGTCATTTGCAACTGGAGCTTTTTTCTTTGTTTATGGTTATGGAGGTACAGGCAAGACATTCTTGTGAAATGCAATAATATCAACTGTTCGTGCTAGGGGAGACAGAATTCTTCCTGTCATGTTTAGTGGGGTTACTACTACATTATTACCTTCTAGCTGAACATCTCACTCAAGGTTTACGATCCCCATTCAGGTCAATAAGGAATCTATTTGCAACATCAAGCAAAATTCACAGTTAGCAAACTTATTACAATAGACCAAACTTATCATTTGGGATGAAGCACCTATGGGCCAATGACATTGAATTGAGGCCTTTAATCAAAACTTGAGGGATGTTATGCAATGCAACCTTCCCTTTAGTGGAAAGTGTATTTTATTTGGCGGTGATTTTCGTCAAATCCTTCCAGTGATACCCAAAGGTACGCGTGCAGACATTGTCAATGCATGTATTAGTTCTTCATTTCTATGGGACCATTGTAACATATTCTAGTTGACAACAAACATGTGTTTGTCTTCATCATCAAATGGAGAGCATCCTGATGAATTAAGGAGGTTTTTCTCAGTGGTTGTTAGATGTTGGTGATGGAAAGCTGGGGTTGCCAAATGACGGTGTTATGAAAATTGAAACACCTAAGGAATTGTTGATTCGTAAATACTCAGATCCAATTCACGCCATTGCATCAACGACTTATCTAGATTTATTGGATAATATAGCCAACACTGATTATTTCAATGATAGAGCCATACTAGCTCCCACAATTGAGGTCATAAATCAGGTTAATGAGTACATGTGTTCGTTGTTGCCTGGTGATTCTGTTGACTTTTTTAGCTGTGATTTTGTTTGTAAGACATGCCAAGACCATGAAGGAGTCAAAGATCTATATATGCTTGAGCTGTTGAATAACATTAATTTTTTAGGTTTACCTATACATAAGACCTCTCTAAAGGTTGGGACACCAATAATGTTACTAAGGAATGTAACATTGACCACGCTGCAGGATTATGCAATGGCACGCGTTTGTGTGGCACAAATAGGCCAATCTGTGTTAGAGGTAGTGACTTTGAATGAGTCGAAATCTAATCAAAAGGTCTTGATTCATAGGATGGATATGAACCCTTCAGAGAGTCGTTTGCTTGTTCGAATGAGAAGGAGGAAATTCTCTATATTGATTTCATTTGCCATGACAATCAATAAAAGCTAGGGGCAGTCATTACGATATGTGGGCATATATTTAACGAAACTTGAGCTCACACATGGTGATGGGAGTACCTCTGAAAATGCAACCACAAATGTTGTGTATAAGGAAGTGTTTAGGAATTTGACAAACATCAACTAATTTTTTCATATTCAACACTAAGGGTCAAGTTGATTGCTTTTTGGACCATATATACGCAGACTCCATTTGTAAATGATGTACATGTTTCAATATTTGCATATTTTCATGAACAATTTTTTGTCTATTTTATGTTTGGTATTTTGTTAGTTTTTGTAGCCCGCGCATCGCACGGTGGAGTAAATGCTAGTTGTTCAAAGACCATTGTACCTCTTCATGGTTAAAAAGGTGATGACTCCCCGATTTTAGTTAGATTTGAGATATTGTTATGCAAGAAATAGGACTAGTTCAATTTTGGGGAAAAAATAAATAATAATAATAATATATAGTTTTGAATTTAAAAAACAAATTTCCTTTAGTTTATTTTAATCCCTTGTTTTCATTTACTTATTTTTGAGTTAAGGTATAAATTTGCCCATGAAGTTTTCACTTGAGAGCATTATTGCCACGCAAGATTTTTGGGTTCAATGTTGCCCCTTACGGTTAAAAAACTAGGTTGCTCGTTAACATTTTTAATAGTAAGGGGAAACATTGCTCCATTTTAGTACTTTTGGAGTAACCTTGAACCAAAAAATAAAAAATAAAAAGAACTCTCAGACAACATTACTTCTAAGTGAAAACTTCATACGCAAATTTGGACTTTAACCTTTATTTTTTTATTGTTTATTTTTGGCTCTTACAAGCGATACTGTTGGAGAAGAGTTTTGAATGGGACATGCCTGATGTGGCACAAATTCCATGTGCAGAGGTAGGGATGATCATGGACCGGACCAGACCGGGTTAGAGGCTGGCTCGAGGTCTGGTCTGGGTAAGACCTCGGGCTGAAAAAGACAGCCCGAGGTCTGGTCTGGTATGATGATAACCCGAACTCGGGTGAGACCGGACTTGGTCCATCGGACTGATGGACTGGTCTGGGTAGTCCAACATATCTAATTTTTTTGCTCTGAAAAAATTAAAAAAAAAACTATAGGAATGAAAAAGAGAGGGAGGGAGGCCGATTGAGAAGAGAATAAGAGGGTGCGTCCAGAGCGACTCCAAGAGGAGAACCAACAGCAGTATCAGACCAAAGGCATTAACGCTGAGAGAAGGACCAACAGAAGCACAGGACCAGAGCTATCGACACTGAGGTGAGTGACTAACGATGGAGTTTCCATGCGCTTAAGGGTAAGGGAAGCAAGGATGAAGTGAGATTGAAGGAATGAAGGTGATGAGGCGAGAGCATTGAGCGCCATTTTTTACAGTAGGAGAGGTGATGACATTGAAGAAGGGAAGGGGGTCTGTGACTCTGTGCAGTGTGCGTGAGCATGTGTCAAATCAATTAAAAGGAAAGTGATGGTGTGTGGTTCACGTGAGAAGGTGGACTTTTTTTTTATTATAATGAGGGTGGAGTTTTAATGTGCAAAATCATTAATTTTTTTTGTATAAAAAAATAAATGATTCGGGCTAGACCAGACTAGACCATGTGGACTGAGAACCTGGTCTTGAACCCGGTCCAACCCGAATAGTTGGTCCGGTCCGGTCCTTTTGTTATAAGGCTGTTTTTCACTGGACCAGATGTAACATCCCGGATTTTAATTAAGGGATAATAACTTCAAATGATGTAATTAATGTTCATTAAGCATATTTGAAGTATATGTTGTACAATGTGAAATGAAGGCAATTATGCATAATTTAATGAGTATTGTACTAATCAGGGGTAAAACGGTAAATTTACCAATCATCTGGTTAGTTGTTGATGAGAAAACCCTTAGTAATTAAAATCAACGGTTGAGATTGAAAGGCAAAAGGGGTGGAATCAAGTGTGGATGAGTTTTCATGAAATTATAGTGGGAGCAAGGAGACGATGCCAAGTGGCTAAATAAGAGCCATTGGATGAGTCAACATATTCAAACACTCTTCTCTCTCCCTCCCTAGTCGGTTGTGTGTGTGTGGAACCAAGGGAAATGATCATCTTTCACCTACTCACTTCTCTCTCTATTCTCTCCATTTTCGCTGCACAAGCTAAGGAAAGAGAAAGATAAAAGCTTAAATCTTGGTAAGTAGAGGTCTTCATAAGCTTGTGTACCTTTCATTAAAGTTGATCAAGAGGTTGAGAGTTTGATTTCTATGATTTCAGAATTTCCATTGGTGGTGTTTGAGTATTGTATAAATCTGAAAGTTGGTGGAATCAAGGTGTTGAAATCAGCAAGTGAAAGAGGTAGGTTTTTGATGAATTGTGATATATATATATAAGGATGTTTGCATAATCAATGGGAAATCTGGAAATTAGACCTAAATATGATGTTGAGTGAAGGGTAGGCATTGATTTGTGGGTCACTGTTCATTTGGTCAGTTTTGACATTTGGGAGTGATTTGAAATTGATTGGAAGTTGAATAAGGGAATTTGGTTGAGTGGGTTTTTGAGTGGTTTGATGATTTAGAGAGAGAATGTGTTGATTGAGTTGAATTTGGGTTATTTTGGGTTACCAATGAGTTTATAATGAAGTTTTGGGTGAGACTAAGTAATGGTACAAGTTTTAGGACCATTGGAATTCAATTGGTGAATTCTGGTATACCAACTCAGTTGCTGCGTTTTGGGTTGCTGGTGTGATTTCTCGAGTGAGAGAAGAACTCACTCGAGCACTGGAAGAACGTGCTCGAGTGAGCATGTTGTGCTCGAGTGAGGGTGTATATTTGTGCTGGGAGTGGGCGTTTCAGGTGTTCACTCGTGAGTGTTTGCCAAGAGTGCGTCTGGTACTCGCGAGCATTGGGGGATCACTCGCGAGCACTGGGGTTGTGCTCGAGTGAGTCCGTTGCCTGGGAGTTGGGGTGCTCTCGGGAAGTCACTCGCTGCCTTGTGCTCGCGAGCACTGAGGGTAGTGCTCGAGCACAGGCATTTGTGCTCGAGTGATGGTGGAAGTGTATGTCGAGTGATGCTCTCGGGTTGTCACTCGCAGGCCTCACTCGCATGTGTGCTCGAGTGAGAGTGTGGAATAGTCGCGGGAGTTGCTCTCGGGCAAGCACTTCCTGCGCCTCACTCGCGGGTGCTCTAGTGAAAATGGGAGTTGTGCTCGAGCACGGCCTTCTGTGCTCGAGTGAGGGATGCGAGTGAGGGGTCCAAAAATTAGTGTTTAGCTTTCTTGTGAGGGATCTTTGGGGATAGTTATCCCAAACCTTTAGGCATATGTTTAGGCATTTAATGGCCATCTAAAGAGTCCAAATGAATACCAACTTAGAATGTTATTGAGGTAGAACTTGGAAAAAGAAATTAATCAAATGTCCCTATTTTGAATATAGGATTTGACATCTGCTATCCTCGTGAGCCTACTGTGCCCAGAGACTTCAGGAAGGGATCAGGTAGTGACTTTTCTTTTGTACCATATATGATGCATTGTATGTGTGTTATATCGTTGATTTGTAATGAATTCGTATGCTGCGACATCTGTGGATTTGTGTTAGCACTGTCATTCCAATAGTCCCTGAGTAGCTAACAACGGTTCGGGTTAGGGCGGTGTGCCTTCCCGGCGGAGAAAGGGGATGAGGATGAGGTGTGATATATGTGATTATGTGAGCCGAAAGGCTATTTGTGGAGGCCGACGGGCCATTTGTGAAAGCCGAATAGCTGTATGGGCTATAAGGCTATATGTATGCACTGCCACGCCAATAGTCCCTGAGTAGCTAACAACGGTTCGGGTTAGGCAGTGTGCCTTCCCGGCGGAGAAAGGGGATGAGGGTGGAGTGTGATATGTGCTGCTGTATGATGATTTGCTTACATGCTATGTGCTTGTATGTGGTATAAATGTTTAGTTGCTACTGGAATTCTTTAGAATCTCATTCTTTCCTTTGAACTAACCTTTCAGACAGGGCGACTGGCTCCAAGGAAAAGCGCGTGACTCGGAGCGGTTAGAGTTTCTTAGGGACATTAGTATGGTTTTGTTGGGTTATTCATTTTGGATAGGGATTAATGTACTATATTTTGGAGATGTATATAGTTGAAATACTTGGTTGTAATCCCTACTTGGAATTTGAAACTCTAGGTTTGTAGTTGAACCCGGGGTTTGCCGGGATTTTGGTTATACACTCTGTTATTCGTAAATGTAGATAAACTGCACAGGTGGTTATATTCGATAATTGAACTTGAGACCGGAGGAGGAATGAAGTTTTGAAAATTCGTGAAGTCCCTACTACAAGAAGGGAATTTTAAATGAGTTTTAAACTATTCGACGGTCTCTAATCTACTTTAATTACATAATATCGAATTATAATTACGTAATTAAAGGCAGGGTGTTACATTTTGGTATCAGAGCTGTAGTTCCTGGCAAGGGTAGAGTTTGCTAGGATAGATCCCTTAGTCGGCTTTAGGGATAGAAGATTGTTTGTGAATGATCGTTGTGGGTGCACATATGTGTTTAAATGATTTGGATATAGATGAGTTTTATGGCTATATGTGCATACTGTCTCTGCTGGATTAATGGGGTAAGTTGTTTGTAGAATGAAGAAGACTAGAGGACGCCCCAAAACTCCGCGTGTAGACCCTGTGGTGGAGGTTGATAATGAGAATCCACCAGATCCGATGCAAGAATTAATGGGTTTGATAAAGGACCAGCGAGACATGATCACTGAGCTGAGAGACGAGCTCAGAGCGGAGAAGGCAAAGAACAAGGAAGTTCCGGTACAGTCTACTCCGGAAGAAACTCAAGAAGAAATTCGATATGAAGACACTGCCGAGGGGTCAGCGCGACAATCAGAGTCTACACCTCATGCTATTCCGAATCGTGAATCTCACGGGATGCCACCTAGAGAGGAAAAAGACCTGCAATTCTGGGTCACAAGATTCTGCAAACATCTGCCTCCGGCGTTCAGAGGGAGGTTTGATCCACAAGTGGCAGAAGATTGGCTGTATCGTTTGGAGAAGATATTTGAGGTTCTCGGGTGTCCGGATGATGTGAAGCCGCGGCTGGCGGTCTACAAACTTGAGGGTGATGCGGATCGTTGGTGGCGAAATATCGCCCTAACACTGAAGAGCAGAAATGTGCCACTGACCTGGAAGTTGTTCCTACAAGAATTCAACGAGAAGTACTTTCCGAAGTCAGTTCAGCTTGAAAAGGAGACAGAATTCCTTAATATCAGGCAAGGGGACACGGAGAGCTTTGATGATTACTTGTCCCGATTCATCCGTTTGTCCCGGTATTCCTCCTATCTCCGGTACAAGGATGATGGAGAATGGAGCTCAGATATGCTCATTCGGGGTTTGAGACGAGAGTTGCGAAAGCGGTTGGTTACTCACCGATTCAAGAAGTTCAACAAGGCTGTAGAGCAATGCCGAATCACGGAGAACAATTTAAGAGAATTGCATTCTACCAGAGCTATTGGTCACCGCAGTGAACCCAGTAAGGGTAATGTCTCTCAAAAGCGGAAAGGTCAAGGATCTTCTTCGTATCAGGGTGGTGATAAGAAGCCCTATCAGCCTAAAGGTCGTGAGTCTCAGAGATTTGTGACCGAGTGGAAATGTCGTCATTGCAACAAATCACATTATGGCCAGAATTGTCAGGGAGTGATGGTTTGTTTCAACTGTAAACGGCCAGGGCATCTTGCTAAAGATTGTCAACAACCGAGAGCGGGACAGAGGCCACAGGCACAGGGCCGAGTGTTCGCTATGACCCACGAGGAGGCCCGTAGATCTCCTGAGTTGATTCAAGGTAAAATTTCCGTAAATGGTTATTTGTTGCAAGTTTTATTCGACTCGGGTGCAAGTCACTCATTCATCGCCTATGATTGTGTGAAGCGCCTAGGATTACATGTGCATAAGTTACCCTTTGAATTAATAGTGTCGACTCCAATGGGTATTAAGGCCTTAACCACAGAAGCTTACTTGAATTGTGTCGTAACTGTGGAAGGGCATCAGTCTGTTGTAGATTTGATATGTTTGCCGCTTTATCAATTGGAAGTCATTTTGGGTCTTAATTGGTTAACGGCAAATAATGTATTGCTTGATTGCGGGAACAAGAGAATAGTATATCCTGCTACCCCGAGAGCTGAAGTTGTGGATGTAAGTATGAATTTTCTTTCAACGGCTAAAGCTGAAAAGTATCTTAAAAAGGGTTGCCAAGGATATATGGTGTTTTTCTCTGTACAAGGGGAAACCGACGAAACTTTGAGTAATATTTCCGTGGTGAATGAATTCCCTGAGGTGTTTCCAGATGATCTTAGCGGATTGCCTCCTGAGAGGGAAGTTCAGTTTCCAATCGATATTGTGCCTGGAGCTGGTTCTATTTCTAAGGCCCCATATCGTATGGCCCCAAACGAGATGGCGGAATTAAAGAAACAAATAGAAGACTTGCTTGAGAAAGGGTTTATCAGACCCAGTGTATCGCCTTGGGGAGCTCCAGTGTTGTTTGTAAAGAAGAAAGATGGAAGCCTTCGGTTGTGTATCGATTACAGGGAATTGAACAAGGTTACTATCAAGAATAAGTACCCTCTTCCCCGGATCGATGACCTTTTAGATCAGTTATCTGGATCGTGTGTATTCTCAAAGATTGATCTAAGGTCAGGGTATCATCAGCTGCGAGTGAAAGCAGAAGATGTTCCAAAGACTGCTTTCCGGACCCGGTATGGTCATTATGAGTTTTTGGTGATGCCATTTGGGCTAACCAATGCGCCTGCGGTTTTCATGGATTACATGAACCGTATCTTTAGGCAGTATTTGGATCAGTTTGTTGTTGTGTTTATCGATGACATTCTGATATATTCCAAGAGTATGGAGGAGCATGAGCATCATCTGAGAGTTGTATTGAATATTTTGCGTGAGAAGCAATTATATGCTAAATTGAGCAAGTGCGAGTTTTGGCTGTCGGAAGTGAGATTCCTAGGCCATGTTATCTCGCAAGAAGGGGTCTCTGTGGATCCTAGTAAAGTGGAAGCAGTACTGGACTGGAAGAGGCCAGAATCTGTGGCAGAGGTACGCAGTTTTCTGGGTCTTGCCGGGTATTATCGGAGATTCATTCAGAATTTCTCCCGTATTGCGTTGCCGATGACCAAGCTCACGAGAAAGGATCAGTTGTTTGTGTGGGACGAAAAATGTGAAAATTGTTTTGTGGAGCTGAAGGAGAGGTTGACGTCGGCACCTGTATTGATTTTGCCCGATCCCAGTGTGACATATGTTGTGTATTCCGATGCCAGTGGGCAGGGATTAGGGTGTGTCCTTATGCAGCAGGGACGTGTGGTGGCCTACGCCTCTCGACAGCTCAGACCTCATGAATTGAACTATCCCACTCATGATCTGGAGCTTGCGGCCATTGTATTTGCTTTGAAGATTTGGCGTCATTACCTGTATGGTGTGACTGTGGAACTGTACTGCGACCACAAGAGTCTCAAGTATTTGTATGATAAAAAAGAATTGAATATGAGACAGCGTCGTTGGATGGAATTGATTAAGGACTATGATCTGGAGATTAAATATCATCCGGGTAAAGCTAATGTAGTCGCTGATGCTCTTAGTCGGAAGACTGTACTCGTTGCAGCTATGATGATACAAGAGAAGAAATTGATTGAAGATTTTCGTGATTTGAATCTGACGAACCAAATTGTCTGTGCCAACTATACTATTTCTCAAGAAGAAAATGATTTAAGTAAGGAGATTGAAGAAGCTCAAGGGCAAGACGACTGGATACGGTATAACCTGACCCGGATTGAACGAGGAGAAGTTCCAGGGTATGACTTATCGCCTCGTGGATTAGTTCGTTATCAGAAGAGAGTTTGTATTCCACTTAAGGCGGAGTTGAGACAGAAGATTCTGGATGAGGCACACAAGAGCGGATATACTCTCCATCCCGGTATGACCAAGATGTACCATAATTTGAAATCGGTGTATTGGTGGCCGGGTATGAAGAGTGATGTGACCAAATATGTGGCGAGATGCCTCACTTGTCAGAAAGTGAAGATTGAGCACCAAAGACCACCTGGGTTACTCCAGAGTCCCGTGATTCCAGAATGGAAATGGGAAAGCATAACCATGGATTTGGTAGTGGGATTGCCTAAGATCAGGAATCATGATGCGATCTGGGTAATTGTGGATCGGTTAACGAAGTCGGCGCACTTCATACCAATCAATGCTGGTTATTCTCCTGATAAACTAGCAGAAATTTATGTTAGTGAGATCGTGAAACTTCATGGTGTTCCGAAAAACATCATCTCTGATCGAGACCCACGATTTACTTCAAGATTCTGGAAAGCGCTGCATAAAGCTATGGGAACTCAATTGAAGTTCAGTACGGCTTATCATCCGCAAACGGATGGACAGTCAGAGAGAACAATTCAGACGCTGGAAGATATGTTGCGAGCCTGTGTTCTTGACTTTAAGGGAAGTTGGGATCGTTTTCTTCCACTGGCTGAGTTCGCCTACAACAATAGCTATCATGCGAGCATTCAGATGGCTCCGTATGAAGCGTTATATGGAAGACGGTGTCAATCGCCTTTGTGCTGGAACGAGCTCTCTGAAAGGAAACTTTATGGACCAGATTTGGTTGATCAAACCTCAACACAGATTCAGATTATTCGAAGGAGGTTACTTGCAGCGCAGAGTCGGCAGAAAAGCTACGCTGACAAGAGAAGACGGCCTCTAGAGTTTGAGGTTGGAGATCATATCTTCTTAAGGGTATCCCCTGTCACGGGAGTTGGGCGAGCGATCAAGAGAAAGAAGCTGAGCCCAAGATACATAGGTCCTTTTGAAATCCTTGAGAGGATTGGGCCTGTTGCATATCGAGTAGCACTACCTCCGAGCTTGAGCAGGCTCCATGACGTATTTCACGTTTCCCAACTGAAGAAGTACCAACCGGACCCATCACATATAGTGGAATATGAGAAAATTGAGCTCCAGGATAATTTTACATATGCGGTGGAGCCAGAACGGATCATTGATCGAGAGGAGCGACGGCTTAGACACCGAAGCATCTCATACGTGAAGGTGGTTTGGAAGGGAATGACTCCGAGAGAAGCAACTTGGGAAGCGGAGGAAGATATGCGAAGAAGATATCCGGAGTTTATGGCTCAAGTAGTGTAGCAATTTCGAGGACGAAATTAAATTTTCGGGGGGAGAATTGTAACATCCCGGATTTTAATTAAGGGATAATAACTTCAAATGATGTAATTAATGTTCATTAAGCATATTTGAAGTATATGTTGTACAATGTGAAATGAAGGCAATTATGCATAATTTAATGAGTATTGTACTAATCAGGGGTAAAACGGTAAATTTACCAATCATCTGGTTAGTTGTTGATGAGAAAACCCTTAGTAATTAAAATCAACGGTTGAGATTGAAAGGCAAAAGGGGTGGAATCAAGTGTGGATGAGTTTTCATGAAATTATAGTGGGAGCAAGGAGACGATGCCAAGTGGCTAAATAAGAGCCATTGGATGAGTCAACATATTCAAACACTCTTCTCTCTCCCTCCCTAGTCGGTTGTGTGTGTGTGGAACCAAGGGAAATGATCATCTTTCACCTACTCACTTCTCTCTCTATTCTCTCCATTTTCGCTGCACAAGCTAAGGAAAGAGAAAGATAAAAGCTTAAATCTTGGTAAGTAGAGGTCTTCATAAGCTTGTGTACCTTTCATTAAAGTTGATCAAGAGGTTGAGAGTTTGATTTCTATGATTTCAGAATTTCCATTGGTGGTGTTTGAGTATTGTATAAATCTGAAAGTTGGTGGAATCAAGGTGTTGAAATCAGCAAGTGAAAGAGGTAGGTTTTTGATGAATTGTGATATATATATATAAGGATGTTTGCATAATCAATGGGAAATCTGGAAATTAGACCTAAATATGATGTTGAGTGAAGGGTAGGCATTGATTTGTGGGTCACTGTTCATTTGGTCAGTTTTGACATTTGGGAGTGATTTGAAATTGATTGGAAGTTGAATAAGGGAATTTGGTTGAGTGGGTTTTTGAGTGGTTTGATGATTTAGAGAGAGAATGTGTTGATTGAGTTGAATTTGGGTTATTTTGGGTTACCAATGAGTTTATAATGAAGTTTTGGGTGAGACTAAGTAATGGTACAAGTTTTAGGACCATTGGAATTCAATTGGTGAATTCTGGTATACCAACTCAGTTGCTGCGTTTTGGGTTGCTGGTGTGATTTCTCGAGTGAGAGAAGAACTCACTCGAGCACTGGAAGAACGTGCTCGAGTGAGCATGTTGTGCTCGAGTGAGGGTGTATATTTGTGCTGGGAGTGGGCGTTTCAGGTGTTCACTCGTGAGTGTTTGCCAAGAGTGCGTCTGGTACTCGCGAGCATTGGGGGATCACTCGCGAGCACTGGGGTTGTGCTCGAGTGAGTCCGTTGCCTGGGAGTTGGGGTGCTCTCGGGAAGTCACTCGCTGCCTTGTGCTCGCGAGCACTGAGGGTAGTGCTCGAGCACAGGCATTTGTGCTCGAGTGATGGTGGAAGTGTATGTCGAGTGATGCTCTCGGGTTGTCACTCGCAGGCCTCACTCGCATGTGTGCTCGAGTGAGAGTGTGGAATAGTCGCGGGAGTTGCTCTCGGGCAAGCACTTCCTGCGCCTCACTCGCGGGTGCTCTAGTGAAAATGGGAG
The DNA here is from genome assembly GCA_963210345.1 of Inga oerstediana. NCBI lineage: Eukaryota > Viridiplantae > Streptophyta > Magnoliopsida > Fabales > Fabaceae > Inga > Inga oerstediana. The sequence goes on along the minus strand of OY723400.1, from coordinate 56,446,924 downwards.
TTGTGCTCGAGCACGGCCTTCTGTGCTCGAGTGAGGGATGCGAGTGAGGGGTCCAAAAATTAGTGTTTAGCTTTCTTGTGAGGGATCTTTGGGGATAGTTATCCCAAACCTTTAGGCATATGTTTAGGCATTTAATGGCCATCTAAAGAGTCCAAATGAATACCAACTTAGAATGTTATTGAGGTAGAACTTGGAAAAAGAAATTAATCAAATGTCCCTATTTTGAATATAGGATTTGACATCTGCTATCCTCGTGAGCCTACTGTGCCCAGAGACTTCAGGAAGGGATCAGGTAGTGACTTTTCTTTTGTACCATATATGATGCATTGTATGTGTGTTATATCGTTGATTTGTAATGAATTCGTATGCTGCGACATCTGTGGATTTGTGTTAGCACTGTCATTCCAATAGTCCCTGAGTAGCTAACAACGGTTCGGGTTAGGGCGATGTGCCTTCCCGGCGGAGAAAGGGGATGAGGATGAGGTGTGATATATGTGATTATGTGAGCCGAAAGGCTATTTGTGGAGGCCGACGGGCCATTTGTGAAAGCCGAATAGCTGTATGGGCTATAAGGCTATATGTATGCACTGCCACGCCAATAGTCCCTGAGTAGCTAACAACGGTTCGGGTTAGGCAGTGTGCCTTCCCGGCGGAGAAAGGGGATGAGGGTGGAGTGTGATATGTGCTGCTGTATGATGATTTGCTTACATGCTATGTGCTTGTATGTGGTATAAATGTTTAGTTGCTACTGGAATTCTTTAGAATCTCATTCTTTCCTTTGAACTAACCTTTCAGACAGGGCGACTGGCTCCAAGGAAAAGCGCGTGACTCGGAGCGGTTAGAGTTTCTTAGGGACATTAGTATGGTTTTGTTGGGTTATTCATTTTGGATAGGGATTAATGTACTATATTTTGGAGATGTATATAGTTGAAATACTTGGTTGTAATCCCTACTTGGAATTTGAAACTCTAGGTTTGTAGTTGAACCCGGGGTTTGCCGGGATTTTGGTTATACACTCTGTTATTCGTAAATGTAGATAAACTGCACAGGTGGTTATATTCGATAATTGAACTTGAGACCGGAGGAGGAATGAAGTTTTGAAAATTCGTGAAGTCCCTACTACAAGAAGGGAATTTTAAATGAGTTTTAAACTATTCGACGGTCTCTAATCTACTTTAATTACATAATATCGAATTATAATTACGTAATTAAAGGCAGGGTGTTACACCAGACATAACTAGGTCACCTCGGGTCAGACCGGGTTACCTGGACCACCGGGTTTTTTGATCATCCCTATGCGGAGGGAGGAGGCTACACTAAGCCACTGTTCATCGTCTTCCTTGAAGAGAGGAGACACGAATGGAATCAAGGGGGAAGAGACGTGATCTGGGCTTAAGGCACACTGTCATCGTTGTTGATCTTTCTCCTGGAGCTTGGAGGTGAGTTTGAGAAGTCAACTAAGAGGGGAGCGGCCGTTGACTGCACTGGTTTTTCTTTTCTTCTCGGTGTTGAGTAGCTGGATCCAAGGAGGACCAGGTTCTGATGTTCCTTTCTTCTACTGCTGGAGGCAGCAACCATCGTTGACAGAGGAGGGAGTTGTTGTCATTTTCAAAGAAGGACTTGGTTCTTCTTCTTTTGAGTGGAGTTGTGCAAGCAGTTGCAAAGAGGGGAAGGGAGAAGGAATTTCAATGTCATGTTCTATTTTTCGAATGCCTTCAATTTTCTTTTTTTCTTTTTAAACTATAGAAGGGTATTCGGGTCTTTTTACAAAATTTATAAATTCTTAATTAGACTTTTTGACCTTATTAGAAATTTGTTAAAACTATAGGCTGGATTTGTTTTTTGCTAGAATCTCCCAACAAAACCTTTTTTTCATACACAGCCTGGTTTGAACCAGGGATATCATGTTTGAGGGACCCAGCTATCTACCAATTATTATACCAGGTTTCGTATAGGCTGGAATTTGAATTTTGTTATTTCAGCATATTTAATTAAAATTCTCCTTTAAATTAATCCAATAATAAAAGTTACGAGCATAAATTGAGGATGATCACAGAACTTATTGATAATTGATAACAAGTCCTTTTCTCACCAAGATTCATTAATTGGTATATTGGAAGATATTTTGAAGGAATTGAAGTGAGTTTTAAAAAATAAACATGTCAATTCAAAGTTCCAAACAGATAAAAAAAGGAGGAAGTACAAATTAAAGGATAAAAAAAAAATACAGCTTATATTCTTCTTTCTTTTTTCTCGTAGATGGGTAGTTTTTTTTTTTTTTTTGGAACCAACAGAGGTGTAGAATATAGAATAAAGAACAAATTTCATTATTTATTAGTTCATAAATTACCATTTAATTTTAATCTATAAAGCATAAAAGATAATAACAAATTACAACTGAGAATCGAACAAAGCCACCAATTTCTCGTATAGGACAATCTTTTTTATACAAGTGAAGGACAATCTTTTAAAATCTCAAAAATGATAATTAAAAAGATTTAAAATGAAAAATATTAAAGAAAATGTTATTAAGCAAAACAAATCTGTTCAAAATATCCTTTACCTAATATCCAAAAATTCTAATTAAAAAACATACAACGTAATAAAAAGGTCCCCTAGCAAAAAGAAACGTATAGCCTCTAATATTATCTTATTAAACTACTATAATATTTCATTTAACAATATTTAAATTTCAATTATATCCCAAAACTAATATCTTTTTCTTGATAAACTTTATCCTAAAATTTTCTGAATAAATATCAAATTTAGGGCCTACAAATATACATATAGTAACATTTATTTTCTCAATCTCAAGTCACATCTTTCCATTGCTCTTCTAATCTCTCAATCATGTCGACTCTCATCGGAGAATACTACCTTCAAGTCTCCAATCAACCAAGTGATCCTGAAGCCTTTCAAAATCTACCGATCCAACGCCACAAGACTTCAATGCAAAATTTCAATATCAACCTTTGTGTTCGTTTCGCAAAACGTTGTTCTTGTGGTGAGACTCATTTGCTAGCTATTCCCTCCTCACCAATTTCTTCCCATTACATCTCATGCAAAGAGTTTTTCCGACGCGGTTCAAGTTTTCTTCGAAGCAATCTATCCCATGATTTGCTCGACCAGGAATTGCTTGATTTGTTGGAAGCAGACATCATTTCCGGTGCTCAAGAATTATTCCATCATTATTCTCCGAGTCCTTATTTTGACGAGAATGATTTCATTGTATATCCTTTAGTTATTGAAGTCGTCATCGAATTTCCTAGAGGTGTAGAATAATCCATACAAGAAGAAATTAGAATGGTTCCGGCATCTACAGAAGCTATTGAATTACTTGGGAAAATAAATTTTCAAGAAAATATTGATGTGAAGAATGATAATGAGAAAAATCAATGTTGCATCTGTCTTTAAGATTTTTGTAATGGCGAGGAAATTTTAACAATGCCATATTGTCACAATATTTCTCACAATAATTGTCTAGTCCAATGGCTAAAAACTAGTCATACTTGTCCTTTATGTCGATATCCAATGCCTAAAGCTCAATATGTGTATAATCTACCATCCTTATAAATAATTAACTACTCTTAGAAATTACCTTTGGATTATGGGGTTTCTATCATTTATTTGCTTCTATCGGTTTAATTTTATTTTTAATGAGAAATTATACCTTATCATTATATAGTTGTTATAGTACTTTTATTCGAAGATAAATTATACATACTTAATGACGTTTTTTTTCTATATTCAACCAATTAATCTTACCGTCATTATAGTATATAAATACAACCCTTCTCCCCTCACTCTTGTATATGTGTATTAAATGAAGTCCTAGAAGTTAAGGATCCGTATAAAAAATTAAAAATGTGTCATTTAAGTGTCATAAATCAAAGGGAAAATTATAATAAAGAACCCCGCATAAATAATATTTATTAAAAAGGACCATAAAAATGGTAGTCATTTTGTAGGACCAGTAATTAAAATATTAAAATAGAAAGACTAAATTGCCCCTGTGTTATCTCTAGATCTTCTTCTTTCTAGTCTTTGCCATTTCGGTAGTAAGGTTTTTCAGGTGCGGGGTTCTCACTGATATGGGACAACTATCAAAGGGAATCAATTATTAAAGCATTATTTAAGAGTGATCCAAACGCTATTCAAGTATTTTCTTTTTGCACATTATGCAGAATCAGAGAAGCACATAATGATTATTGCTTTTTTCATACCAGGCGTAAACAATATACTGACCATGGGTAGGGGTGAACAATCGGTTATTCGGTTCATTTTTCAGTGAAAACTGAATTAACCGAAAACCGAATAGAGCCAAGTTTCAACACCAAACTGAAACCGAACTAATCGAAAATTTCAATTCGATTGTTCCATTAGCCGAAATATGGGAACACACTGCCTAGCTTTTCTTGAAACAAGTTTCTCACCTAAAATGATGAAGCCCCAGCAAGCAGATCCATAAATAGAGAGAAATTTAATGCTGTATTTTACACAAAAATAAAGGCTATAGACAGAAGTCATAGAACACACACATTAATGCTGTATTTTACAAGCTACTAGTAATACTTGTTCTTGAAATAACTGAAATAAAAGTATGGAAAGCAAAGATGAATGAGAGAAGAAGACACCGACAGCAAGTAGAGACAGCCGACGAGAGAGTAAAAATGACAAGCCTGAGAGTTCGATAGTGAAGATTGAACATGATACCGAATGCGAGAGGACGACTTTGACTCTCAAAATTCCAGAGGCAACAGATCGAGAGTGACAGAACGTTCAAGAGAGAAGAGTGAAGACGAAGTATTCGATGTGAAGTTGAGGGTGAGAGATCAAGAGTGGCTTCGCGAGGCTGATAAAGATTGATGCAATGAAAGGAAAGGAAGGAAAGGAGGGTGTCTTCTATGCGGCTGTGAATATGTGATGTTGAGTGAGTTTGAGGGAATGAAAATAGGGTTTACATAATTTGAATCATAAGGCAGAGTATTTTTTTTTTTTGGGTCGAAAGTGTGTTTAACTAGAGTGTAGAAAAAGAAAACTATAAAAAAGAATTACTTGGATTTGGGTTTGGCTGATGGGCTAGAAATGTTTTATATGAAAAATAATAAGGGTTGGACTTGGGCCTTTGTAAAGGCATATCATAAAACATACACAACCCAATATTACCAATATTATTTAGGTTATAACCGAAATTTTTTTATAGTAATCAAACCGAACACTGAACACCAAAGTATTAGAAGAAAAAAACCGAAAAAATAACCGAAAACCGAAATAACCAAATTGAGTTTGGTTTGGTTCGGTTTTTGGCTTTGGTTTCATTTTGCTCACCCCTAACTGTGGGATACAATAACAAATGTAAAAATATGCCTATTGAAGATTAGAAAAGAAACAAACAAAATTAAGATGAAAAAAAAATGAGAATGTTACTGGGAAGAACTAGGCGGTGAAGAATTAGTAGTCACACACTCAGATGCAAGTCATCAACAAAAATGAAAATGTTAATGCAAATTTCCTTAGAAAAAGGCCCTCTCTTTATGATATAGTTTACATATTATTCTAGTAAAACCACTAGTCTGTCGAAGGTGAAGTCACCTTGTTTTGGGAGAATGAGGTAATTTCAATTGGTATCTATTTGTTATTAATCATCAACCACTCCAAATCCTCAGTTAAAAAAAAAAACACTCTAGATTCAGTTAGAGAGAAGATAGGAAATCTGGCTAAAGGCAATTTAGTCTTTCTATTTTAATATTTTAATTTCTGGTCCTTCAAAATAATTACTATTTTTATAGTTCTTCTTAAGAAATATTATTTATCCTAGGTCCTGTATTATAATTTTCCCGATTTAATGAAGAGCACTTGTAGAAACATTCACAAATCTACCACCAAGATTCTCATATCTGTAATGAGATATGAACTTTCAACCTTATGGGTTATGAGCAAAGTCTTTACCAATTAGACAAGCCTTTGTTAGCTAATTTCTTCCTTTACTAAAATTTAAGATTCATCAAGACAAACTACAGAGGTTTGAGGTTAATGAAGCCATAAAACAAACCAATCAGATAAAAAGGGTTGAGTCTCCTATCAATTTCTATCTAAGTTTATTCTGCTTTTGAAATTTAAGAGTCCAAGAGTAATGGATTTAGATCAAGATTGTCAAGAATTACTTTCTTTAAAACTAGGAAGCAACCAAAGGGGGTTGTGTCTAATAAAAGAAGCTAGTCTCTCACAGTATGGCGATTCAAGGTTTGAATTCCTGTTAGGAGAGATATGCCTATATTTAGTACCCAGCAGTGCCTTGAACAAGATTGTCTTCAATAGGAGAATATTTTTGCTTAGGCAAAAAAAATAACTAAAAAGCACAATACTAAGAAAGGGTACCTATAATTAAATTGAAAATTGACTTAAACAAACTAAATAGATTCGAGTTGAATTGGTCTTCAAGTCATGCTTTCTGAAACTCCCAACCAACTTTCTTGGAGCCCATTAAGATACTTAAATCATTATTCACGCTCATAACTTGTCATGGCACGTTGGAACATGTATTTTGGGCTTAAATACGCAAGACTATGGCCTAACTTCTCTCCTCCAAGTGTATATTTATATTTTGGGTCTTCAATATAGTGTTTTGAGTTCCAGAAACCAGTTTTAGCCACTTGAATTTGCATATTTTGTTTTGGGCATTCTTCCACTTGAGTAATCTCATGTAAAGTGACAAAATTACCCTTCAGGTTCACATGACTACACCTCTTTGGCAAAGATTTACCCTCAAGGTATGAGAGATCCAAGTAAGAGATAAAGTCTTAATGGCTAAAGATAGAGCTTTTGTTGCAAGAGAGCCCGTGTGGCTAAAAGATGCCTCGATGAGAAAAGAAGGGTTAGGTAATAAGGAATTAAGCAAGCATACTATCAATGATTATTAAGAAGATTTATTTGATTTATTTTGCCTAATCATGAAAATATTTCATTTGGAATAAGAGATGGAAAAACATTTCATAATTGCCTTAAGTATTATTCTTAGTTTAATTTTCTTGACAATTTTATATATTGTTGAGTCTTCTCTCTATATATAAGATTCGAAGCTTTAAAATGTATAATGTCTTATTCTTAAAATAAATTTGTCGTTAACTTAAAATTAAGTTATAAAATAATTACTCCTTCCGGTCCTAATTATAGGACAAATTTACTTAACTTTGGAAAAATTAAGAATAGTAGTTAAATTAGTTAATCTTATTTATTTTACTAAAATGCCCTTATTTAATACTTACAAGAAATCATGTTTCGTTCATGTTGATCATTTGCCTTGATGTAAAGCAAGTGATCTTGCCTGTCATTAAAATGGAGTTATGCCGGTTTGGTTCGAGTGGAATTAAAGAAAAGGAAAGTTACAATTTTTAAAAATAGAGATGATGACATTGACAGTGTTAAATTGATTTTCTTACCCTTTATTCTTATAAAATAAAAGAAACAGTAGAATTGAGGTGTATGTGACATTAATGAATTGTAAGTATTACTTACTTCATAGAATACATCGGTGTATTATAAAATTATTATTATGTTTCATTATTATTGAGAAAGTATCAATAGGGGTATTTTGGGAAGAAATTGACAAAAATTAAAACTTTGTCCTATAATTAGGACTAAGATCAACTCCCAAATATTGTCCTATAATTAGGACCGGAGGGAGTATTAAATATAAAGTAAGTGTTGTTAGATCTCATGTTTTGATGATAACAAAGAATATGATGAAAAAGATTTGATTAATAAATAAGGTTGAACAAAGTAAAAACAGGGAAAAGCATCACTTGAAGTTAGCATTGGAGTAATGAAGAAAGGCCAAGAGAAAAAGCTGAGAAACTTGATCAGAAGCAATTTTTCTAAGGCATTACTCGAGTAATGAGACAAAACTTGAAGTAACCAGAGGCACCTTCCAGTAACCTGCCAACGTTACTCGAGTAAGTACTCGAGTAATAGTGTAAATATTTTTAAGTTGCTCTCGGCCTGCCAATATTACTCGAGTAGCCACTCGAGTAACCAGGTAAATACTTGGAGTTGCACTCGGCCTGCCAACGTTACTCGAGTAGGTACTCGAGTAACCATGTAAAAGTCTTCCAGTTGCTCTCAGCCTGCCAATGATACTCGAGTATGTACTCGAGTTACTCTGTTTCAGAAAATGTGTTGCTCTCGGCATTTTGTACCCTGCCAATGTTACTCGAGTAGCTACTCGAGTAACTCACTGAGGTAAGCAAAAACCTGAAGGTAGTACTCGAATAACTTGATCTAATTTTATCTCATTTTGCTCGAGTCATTACTCTAGTATGCAAGTATTTAATGTTTTATTCTAAGTGGATTACTCGAGTATGTACTCGAGTATGTAGTGTTATGTTTGAAGGAAAACCTCAAGTCATTACCCGAGTAAGTTATGCACAAAAAGTAAGTATACTCGAGTAACAAGGTAATCAAACTTGAAGTGCTCTCGGCCTTGAAATCCTGCCAACATTACTGGAGTAAAGCATCGAGTAACCAAAAGTTTATTTGAAGGTTTACTCGAGTTGGTACCCGAGTAACCTGTGAAGAAAAGAGGACATTACTTGAGTAGGTACCCGAGTAAACATACATTTCCAAAGGTTTGATATTTTGTTTATTCCATGCACTACCCGAGTAATCTCATACTTGTTTGTTGACTTGCAGTTCATTAAAGCTTTCTCGATGATACTCGAGTAAACTTTAATGAACACTCGAGTAGCTACTCGAGTATGGAAACCCAGAAATTTAGAAATCATTCAAACGTTCATTGATTTGTTTCCTATATGATTAACCTTTCATTGTATTAGTATTCCTAGCATATTTACAGATAAACAATGAAGAAATCATATCAAATAAGGAAAGTCAAATGAGAAGTTCAAATGCCACCTACCGCCAACGGATATATTTCAAATACTGGAAAAGTCAATAGTGGCTGCGCACTCTCCAACGGACGAGAAGAAAATGTTCCAACGGTCTTCACCAACATATCTATATAAATGGGAACATCCAAACAGAGAAACAACAACAAGATCACATAAAAACGTATCATCAAGTTCACTACTCTGTTTTACGTGATATTTGTAACTCTGTACTTTAGTGATTCTTATTCACTCTTGAGAGAGATATTTCATTCAAACTCAATATTTGTTATTGAGATAACTTAAGGTTGTGGAACCTTGAGTTGGGATTGGATTACAACTTGTAAGGGGGAGCGAGTGTCCAGGTGAAGGAACTTGCTTGTACTGAGGTGCCAAGAACCCACTGAATCTTGGAAGTTATAGTGAAACTCTCAAAGAAGCTCTGAGGACTAGATGTAGGTCAAAGTGGTTGTGACCGAACCAGTATAACTCCCGATGTACACTTCGGTGATATTTCTCCTTACTCCTTACTGTTTTAATTTCACCGTCAAATTTTATATTTGCAACGAAATTTTTAGTATCACCCAATTCACCCCCCCTCTTGGGTGAAACGCTTGCTCTAACATTTGGTATCAGAGCTTAGGTCTTCTTGTTAAGGTATAACAACCTAAGAAGGATCCAATGGCAAGCATGGGTGAAGGAATTCTTCCCGACGGAGCATCCATCACTAGACCTCCCGGTTTCAATGGAGAACACTTTTCTTTCTGGAAAGCAAAATTCAGAGTGTTTGTGATGGCTACCGAATATGGGCTATGGGATGTAATTGAGAGTGGAAACTATCAACTTACAAAGATTGTAGATTCTCAGAAAATTCCAAAGACGCCAGCGGAATATGATGAGAATGACAAGAAACTTATCACTCTCAACAGCAAGGCAATTCTGATGTTACAAAGTGCCTTGAGTCAAAGTGAATATTTCAGAATCTGCACACTCCCAACAGCAAAGGAAATGTGGGAAGCTTTGGAAATAGCTCATGAAGGAACTTCGGGAATAAAGGAGAATCGAATCAACACCTTGGTCACTGAATTCGATCTACTTCGGATGAAATCAGGTGAATCAATATCTCAATTCAAACTTAGATATACTCATCTTGTTAACCAACTTGCAGCACTTGGAAAAGTTTATGATCAGCATACTCAAGTACGAAAGATTTTGAATATTCTTTCTAAAGAGTGGGAGGCCAAAGTCACTGCGATAGAAGAAGCAAAAGGAGAATCAATGAGATTAGTTGCTTCTCTATTTGGAAGTCTTTCTGAATATGAAAGCAAACAAAGTTCAAACGGGAACTAGATGACATTGGTGACAAGAAAAAGAAAGGTCTAGCACTAAAAGCAAAAGAAGAGAATCAAGATGAGGATGAGGAGTTTGACGATGACGAAATGGGACTAATCATAAAATGATTCAAAAAGTTCTACAAGAAAGGTCAAGGATTCAAACACTTTCAGAAAGGAGGAAATAGCAGCAAAGATCATATCATTTGCTATGAATGTGGAAAACCAGGACATATCAAGTCGGAATGTCCAGAACTGAACCAAAAGAGCAAAGAAAAGAGAAAAGGCAAATTCTTCAATAAAAAGAAGGCCTTTGTATCTGCTATATGGGGTGATAGTTCCTCTGACGAAGAAAGTGATGAAGAAGAAGTAGCAAATATATGTCTTGTTGCTCAAGAAGAAACAGAAGAAGAGGTAAATGATTCTGAACCTACCTATGATGAATTACTGTCTGAATATAATGCTTTACATTCTGAATTCATCAAAGTAGTTAAAGATTTGGTTGTTTTCAAAAAGAAAAACAAAGCTCTTGAAATTGAGCTTAAAGAACGTTCAGAAAAGGATTGTGAAAATTGTTCTTCTTTGAAAAAGAAAAACATTGATCTCACAAAAACTCTTGAAAAATTTACACAAGGAAGTGAGATGCTAAATGTTATTTCAAAAGCTCAACGATTTGTAAATGACCGATCTGGAATTGGATATGATCCAAAATCAGATAGAAGGAAAGGTAGAAAGAAAGCAGGAGGTAAGTCTTATTTGAATTATTTCCAGCATTCTGTGCATACATCAAATCCTTTTGCATTTTGTAACTACTTTAATAGAAAAAGACATTATACTTCTTCATGTATTCATAAGAAGAAAGGAACAATAGGAACCTACAAATGGGTACCTAAAGGCTCATATGTTCAGAAAATTATTTGTACTAACCCAAAAGGACCCAAAAAGATGTGGGTACCTAAGACTTAGTCATTTGATTGCAGGTATGTCTCAAAGCATCCAAAAATAGCAAGTGGTACATAGATAGTGGATGTTCAAGACATATGACCGGAGATTTCGAAAGTTTTATCACATTGCAACCTAAGGAAGGAGGAAAGGTAAAATTTGGAGGAAATCAATCCGGAAGGATAGCAGGAATTGGTGAAATAAAAAATGACAAAGGAATACAAGTCAAAGATGTATATTATGTTGAAGGCTTGTGTCACAATTTGTTGAGCATAAGTCAAAGTGCAGATAAAGACAATTAGGTAATATTTGACTCGGAAGAATGTTTAATTATCAACAAGAATGACTTACAGCTTGATAAAAAGAATATCAAGACTAAGTTCAGAGCAAAAAGGGAAGGTAACTGCTATACTCTAGTTATTAGTAGAAATGAATCTGAAAACTGTTTTCTGAGTAATGCTGATGAAAGTTGGCTATGGCATAAGAGATTGGCTCATGTCAATATGCATCAATTAGGCAAACTACTCAAAAAGGATTTAGTTCTTGGATTACCCAAAGTATCTTTCAAAAATGACTTGATTTGTGACGCATGTCAAAAGGGTAAACAAACTAAATCATCTTTCAAATTGAAAAATGAGATTTCAACAAATAGACCACTACAATTATTGCATATGGATTTAGTTGGCCCAGCAAGAGTAAAGAGTCTTGGTGGCAACTTATATTCATTGGTCATTGTTGATGATTTCTTCAGATTTACATGGGTTATTTTCCTATCTTCAAAAGATGAAACCTTTGAAGAATTTATTGTTTTTGCCAAGAAAGTGCAAAATGAGAAAGGTATGACCATTGCAGGTATTAGGACCGATCATGGTGGAGAATTTGAAAATCAAGCTTTTGAAGAATATTGTGATACTAATGGCATTGATCACAATTTCTCTGCTCCAAGGACGCCTCAACAAAATGGAGTTGTGGAACGCAAGAATAGAGTACTCATTGAAATGGCTAGAGCAATGTTGAATGAAAAGAATGTGTCTCAAGTGTTTTAGGCTGATGCTATGAGTATAGCATGCTACATTTCAAATAGAGCCTATATCAAAACAAAACTTGGAAAGACACCATACGTGCTGTACAAAGGAAGAAAGCCAAACATTGCTCATCTACACATCTTCGGTTGTAAGTGTTTCATTCATAATAATGGTAAAGATAACTTAGGAAAATTTGATTCTAAAGTTGATGAAGGAATTTTCCTAGGATATTCTAACCGAAGTAAAGCATATAGAGTTTTCAATAAAAGAACATGTGTTGTTGAAGAATCAATTCATATTGTATTTGATGAATTTGAATCCTCTGACAAAACCATTGATGAAGAACAGGAAGTTGTTTTAAATCAAGAAAATGGTCAATCTATTTCTAAGTCTCTTATTCCAGAAGTTGATGAAACTAAGGAAGAAGAGCAATCTCTAGGTCAACCTAAAGCATGGAAATACAATAGAAGTCATCCCTTAGATCAAGTCATAGGAGATGTGAATGAAGGGATCGAAACTAGAAATAAAATTTTCAATGAAGTAAGTTTTTCTGCATTCATTTCTGAGATTGAACCTTCTAACATTGATGAAGCCCTGTCAAACAATGATTGGGTTATAGCAATGCAAGAAGAACTAAATCAATTTGAGAGAAATCAAGTTTGGGATTTGGTACCCTGACCCAAGGATCATCCGATCATTGGAACTAAATGGGTATTCAAGAACAAACTCGATGAATCTGCAATTATTGTTAGAAACAAGGCAAGGTTGGTGGCCAAAGGATATAATCAGGAAGAAGGGATTGATTATGAAGAAACGTATGCCCCAGTGGCTAGATTGGAAGCTATACGTGTACTCTTAGCCTTTGTATGCATCAAAGGATTCAAACTCTATCAAATGGATGTAAAGAGTGCATTTCTAAATGGATACATCATGGAAGAAGTATATGTAGAACAACCTCCAGATTTTGAGGATGTTACTAAACCTGACCATGTTTTCAAACTCAAAAAGGCTTTATATGGTTTAAAACAAGCTCCTAGAGCATGGTATGAAAGGCTCAGTAAGTTTCTTATTGATCAAGGTTTTGTACGGGGAAAAGTTGATACAACACTTTTTATAAAACGAAAACGTGATGATATTTTAATTGTTCAAATATATGTTGATGACATTGTTTTCGGTGCTACTAATGAATCTCTGTGTAAAGAATTTTCTGAGATAATGCAAGGAGAATTTAAGATGTCAATGATGGGAGAATTGAATTTCTTTCTTGGTTTGCAAATCAAACAAAGGAAGAATGGAATCTTCATATCTCAAACAAAGTATTTGAAAGAGCTATTGAAGAAGTATGGAATGGATGAAGCAAATGGCTCAGACACGCCTATGAGCTCAACTACGTTGCTTGATGCTGATGTCAAAGGGAAAGACTACAACATCACAAAATATAGAGGAATGATTGGATCATTACTCTATCTGATGGCAAGTAGACCGGATATCTAATTTAGTGTTGGTATATGTGCAAGATATCAATCAGCACCAAAGGAATCACATGCTGAAACGGTCAAACAAATTTTTAGATACCTTGCTGACACACCTGAATTGGGTCTGTGGTATCCCAAAGGAAGAAGTGAATATCTTGTTGCATATTCAGATTCAGATCATGGAGGATACAAGACAGACAGAAAGAGCACCAGCGGACAAGGACAATTTCTTGGAGGATCTCTTGTATCATAGTTTAGCAAGAAACAAAATACAGTGTCTCTTTCGTCAACGGAAGCCGAATATGTTGCAGTCTCAAGTTGTTGTGCACAAGTGATATGGTTAAAACAACAACTACAAGATCTTGGTATTTATCTCAAAGAAATACCAATCTATTGTGACAATACCAGTACGATAAGCTTGACAAAGAATCCAGTTCAACACTCTAGAACCAAGCATATCGATGTCAGACATCACTTCATTAGAGATCATGTTCAAAAGAAAGATGTGAAAGTGATATTCATTCCTACTCATCTTCAACTAGCTGATATTTTCACAAAACCCCTTGCAAAAGATCAATTTCTATACATTAGAAGAGAATTGGGAATGGTAAATCCCAATGAGTTGTAAGTTATTTCAGTTTCTCATAATATTAGATGAAGTCATTTGTTAAAGTTTTGATGATCACTAATTTAAGCATTGGAGCATGTAGAAATTTGTTTTACAGGAAGGTTGAAACTTTGTTTTGAGAAACAAAAACAGAGGTTATCAGAGGACATCTTTACTGGAGTACCAACTTGAAGTAATGTGAGACAGAGAAGCATTACCCGAGGAACAACTTGAAGTAAAGAAGCACTTTACTCGAGTAACTACTCGAGTAATGGTCTTCAAAACTGGAAGTAATGGATCAAGTTACTTGGAATTTAAATCTAACGGTTCAGTTACAAAGAAATGAATAGTCAGAAGTTGAAAAAACAGGTTACCCGAGGTGAGCCTCGAGTAAACTTGAAGCTTACTCGAGTAAGGACTCGAGTAACTGCAAGTCCAGATTTTCAAATTGATGAAAAACGAATCAAATCTGCTCAAAATTGGTTGTAAATGATCGAGGGAACATACATGGATAATTACAATATTATTCATGCCAGGTACGCAATTTAAATGAATTATTTTAGAAATTTTCTGTGTGATCACTCGAGTAAGGACTCGAGTAAACATGAAGTTTACTCGAGTAAGGCCTTGAGTAATGTCAGGTTTTAGGTCTTTATCTGTCGCAAACTCGGTCATTTCCACAAAATCTCCTTGAGTAAATCACTATACTCTCTCTCAAAAACTTTTCACAATCGATTCCTTGCATCATTTCAGTCAAAACCCAACAGATTTCAACATCAAAAACCTCTTATTTTGCTCAGATTCGTTGTGCCCTAACTCGCGACTGTGACTCTGTTTCTCTGAGATTTCCAAATTTCTGTGTTTCAAAATGGTGAGAACTAAAAATCTTACTCCCACAGATTCCTCTGAATCCCAACAACATCCTGATCCTCTTTCTTCTCCTCCCACAAAGAGAAGGAAACTAACCCCGAGATCAAAAGCCAAAATTCAACCTCAACCTCAACCTCAATAGAAACCAAAAGGGGTTGTGATTAAAGAGCCTATTGTTACAAGGGCTCAATCCAAAAAGAGCACCTCTACTGGGAGAGGAAAAAGTGCAAAGTCTCCCTTGTTAGATATGATTAGTTTTGATGATGTCAAATATAGATATGAAATGATAAGAGCAAAAAGTTTATATAATGTATTTCTTTGACTAACTACTATATTTAATGTTACATATTTTGTAGATTAGTCAAGCAAAGAATGAAGAAGATTGAATTAATGAAAATGAACAAGAGGAAGAAGAAGGAAGAAATTAAAGATAGTCAATGAGATGCTTACTTTGGTTATGGAGAATTATTATCAAGAGGAAAACCAAGAAGAAAGATATTGAAGAATGAAGAACTTGGAATATCTATCATGAATATCAAGATTCAAGTTGTTAGATGTGTTATTGGAGGTTTCTATAATGATACCGGAGGTTTCTATTATCAAATGATGGTTGGAATAGGTTAATACGAAGCTAAGATGACTTATATATGAGTTTTGGCACTTCCAGAGGTGTTATGCTCGAGCACGAGGTGTTTCACTCGAGCACAGGAAGAACACACTCGAGCACAGACCAATTCACTCGAGCACGGGGTGAATACTCTGTTCTACTCTGTTTTACGTTCAGCCTGAGCGAGGTCTGGTATTTTGGTCATATCTCTCAAACCACACATCGGATTGACCCAAAACCAGTGGCATCTGAACGAAGCCTCCCAACACGTAAAATGTGCACCAAGATCACATTGAAAGAAGCTCAAATGAATGAGATATGATCTATGGAATAAGACAGTGAAATCACCGTCACTTTTCGACACAAGTTCGGTATTTTGAGCATAACTCACAAACCACACATCGGATTGAGACGAGACCAGTGCCAAATGAAAGTAGACTCAAAGAGATTTCCATGGATAGGTAATTTTCCTAATTTGAACGTATATTCTAGGAGCTATGCCTTCTGGAAGTTGATGCTTGTTCAGACTAGCGAAATATACACTCTTTCGATCATAACTTGTAAAATACAAGGAGTTTGGAGCTGATTCTTTTTGCATTGGAATGCATATGGCAAGAGCTTTCTTATGATACATCATTTGAATCAAATGAACAAAATTTTTCTAAAGTGGCCCCACATCACCTGCGAGTGTAAAAACTTTCTCTCTGAAAATGTTGTGCGAGTGATGTCCAGAAGCAGCTGAAACGTGAAGAAAATTGCATCACTCGAGCACTAGGATCCATGCTCGAGCATTGGATGATTTCTCACTTGAGCACATGCAAGTTTTTTCATGGAAGTGATAACCCGAGAAGAAGCTTGTACGTGAAAGCATGAAACGCACTCGAGCATGACTGGTTGTGCTTGAGTGATGTCGAGAATTCACTCGAGCAGATGCGAGTGAAGAGCAGCGAGTGCTTGGCCAAGAGTCATGAAGTTCAGAGAAGCGCAAGTATGCTCGAGCATAGCTTCACATGCTCGAGTGACACATCAACACTTGCGAGTGAGAAATCTATCTCTATCTAATTCTGATGCGAGTGCTGTCCAGAGGAGAGTTTCCCAGTGTAAAAATGCAAGGCCACTCGAGCAGAAGGAGTTGTGCTCGAGTGAGGGACCACATCACTCGCGAGTGAGAATTTTGTCGCTCTGAAATCCTATGCAAGCACAACCCGATAACTGAAACACAAAGAGGAAAATAGGAAGATCACTCGAGTGAGCCATTTCATGCTCGAGTGATATTCTGGCAGAAGACCAAAAACACCAAGTCTCACAGCAAACAATCCGAATATGGTTATATGTTATTGATTCAGTGTGTTTTCACTTGTTATTGATTCTAAATGTTAGCTAACATATATTTCAAGTGTGAAACAGGATATTAAACATTCGGATTGCAGATTCAAATAAAAGTCAATTACGGAGAACTCCATCATTACACACCGAATGGCGGCTACCAACCACGACAAGTAAATGACCCACCATGAAAAATTGTCTGAAACACAAAACGCTCCACAACGTGATGTACAGCTCAAAATGAATCTTCCTGCTGTTCAACTAGACGCTCCACAACGGACAGGAGCTTGTTTTTCAAATATGCTTAAACGTTCAAATGAAGCAACGGGACTCCAACGGATGAATGCTCACAACGGTCATTATCTTCATCAACTATAAATGAGAAAGCATTCAACATCGATGGGTGACAGAAAAAGACAGAGAAAACAGAGCAACGACACTAACATGCGAATAACATGAATTCTCTTCTTATACCCAAACACTCTCTGTTTTCCAGTTTCTGTATTACTTATCATTGAGAGAGTGATTATTTGTATTGTACTTCAGTGAGTATTATATCCACTTTGTGAGAGAGTCTGTAAACACTTTCATCTATATTTCTGAGTTGATCTCAAGGTAGAGGGACCTTGAGAGGGTTGATTTTCTTACGGAGAAGCTGTAGAGAGAATTGCCAGTAAGACATTCTTCTCGTAAGACTTACAAGGTGCAAGCAGTAGAGAACGTTGCTGCTCATAAGACTTACAAGGGTGTAAGCAGGAGAGAACGTTGCTGCTCGTAAGACTTGCATGAGTAAGCAGGAGAGGAAGATCTTCGGGATTGCTCTGCTAGTAAGACTTGCCGTAAGGAGGAGTATTTCAGTAAGAGATTTGTAAAAGGTTTCACAAGTACCCGGCTAAACTTGTGGGATTGTAAAGGCTTTTCTTGTGCCTGGATTAAAAAAGAAGATAGTGGATTTGAAAATCTCAGGAGGAGCCTGGGGACTGGACGTAGGCCATCACAGATTGGACCGAACCAGGATAAATCACAGTTTGCATATTCTCTTCCCTAAACTCTTATATTTCCAGCATATATTATTTAATCTAACTGTTGATTTATAAACCTTCATACTTACCGCTTTCGTTATGATACGAAAAGATTTCTAAAGTTCTTAAGTTTTTATTATACACCCAATTCACCCCCCTTCTTGGGTGATAGCCGGTTCTAACATTTGGTATCAGAGCCCGGGCTCTTGTTTAAAGGACTTAACCGTCTCAAGAGTTACAATGGCTAATTTTGGGTGTTTTATACTTTCAGAAGGTTTTGATTATACAATCCCACCTCTTTTGAAAGATGTTGATTTTTGGTTTTGGAAAGCTAGAATGACTTGTTTTATAAAAGCTTTTGATTTTGATATGTGGAATGTTTTTACAAATGTTTTTGATTTCAAACCAAGAAAGGATTGGACAGAAAGTGAAAAGAAAATGTTTTCATTGAACATTAGAGCAATGAAAATTCTGTATAGTGCTTTAACCGAAAATGATTTTGAGAAAATTAGATGTTGTTCTAATGCTAAACATATCTGGGACACTCTTGATTCTATTTATGCTTCTAACAATTGTGTTGAAGTTGAAAGTGTTGACAGTTCGTGTGAAACTACACGCTACGCATCTACTGTGGATGAACAATTGGAAGTTGATGATGAAAATGGAAAAATCATAGAACACTTCCATACAGTCAACATGGATAAACGAGAAGAAGAGGATTCCCGAAAAGAGCTCAGTATGGACAAACATGAAAAATCACTCTCCGGAGCTCAAGATGAACTTAAGGTAAAAAGTTCCAATTCTTTGTGTGATTTTCATAAAAATAATTTTCAGAGTTTACAAAAGTTTGTTTCTCAACCAATTGTTGATTCTATTGAGAAAAGCAAAAATGTTTTCAAATATGTTGGAAAGTTTGTTGGGAAGAAAGAAAGTTCAAATCAAATCCATTCGAATTTCTACTCTCATGATCGACATAATACTTGCATGATATCCCATAATGCATATCTTGATACAATTTGCAATTATTGTGGTAAATCCGGTCATATTTCTCACACATGCTATATTAGAAGAAATTCCCATATGAGAAATAAGTATATTTGGGTACCGAAGAAACATGTAAGGTTTAATACTAACAATCAAGGACCCAAGTATATGTGGGTACCAAAATGTCCATCTAGTACTTTATGTATGCAGGATGATCCGAAAAGAAATGGACATAAGGGTAAGGAGAAGATGAAAAAGACGCCAAGAGTTTCTCATGCACCTAAATGGAGATTCACACCAATTAGGAGAACTCTCGAATCACCCATTGCTAGAACTGCAAAGTTTAACCATAAAGAAAGGCAATGGAGAAAAGGAGTACGTTCCACCTCAAGAATGAACTACCATAGAATACCATTCAACTATCTTGAGGAGAACAAGAAAAGGAGGATCTCTCAAACATCAAATAAAAGACTCCTGGAGTCTATATATTTTAAGAGAAGGTTGCCAGCATCCAAAGCAAGATATTCAAAGTATCAACATCATAGAAAGATGCAATGGGTAAGCAAAAGCAATCCTCCAAATATCTAAGGCAAAGGTATATAATGATAAAACCTCCTATGCTGTTGTTTGTAATATTTGTTGAGGTTTTATATTTTGGAACCTTATGAATGAGCATTGCAAATGGTTTTTAAATTATGTTTTCGCATCTTTTAAAAAGCCATTTAATAAATTTATTTATAAAGGGATTGTAATGCTCAAAAGGTTAATTCTTTATGCATGTATAATGATTTGAAAAGAAAATATTTCTCTTATGCATAAAGACATATTTAATTCATTATGCTCAATTGTTTCAAATTAACTATATTCTTAGAACATTTGAATTATGATTCTTTCAAGCTAACCATGAGTGGATCCAAGTAGAATTGGATACCCAAGGAAGAAAAATGGTTATATGATTTTTGCAGAAATAATTTGAAAAAGAAGCATGACACTAGAAAGTAGAAGTGAACATTCGAGTGCAAGGCATGTTAACACTCGAGTACTGACACTCTCGTTTCATCAAGAATAATGTCACACACTCGAGTGAGACGGGAGCACACTCGAGTGCATAGAGAACTTACCTGAAAGTGCAACAAGAATTCATGAGAGCCACAGACACAAATGCTTAAATTAGCTTCAAAACATGGATTACTCAAGTGATCTTGGAGGACTTGAGTACAAAGATACAAGGAGATGGAAATTAACCTGGGTGTCTACAAGTTACACTCAAGCTAGGTACGCTGTATCAGTAATTTCAAAACTCAACCATCGTACTCATTCTTTCCAACTCATTTTGAGTGGTTAATTCTTGCTCATTACTATATACCATTAGCAATCAATGATTTATGGTTTTTCAAAATATTTTCATATTGCTAAATGTATTGAAATAGAATTATGCATAATTATTCTATGCATTGGAAATTTGAAATGCACATTTCATAAATTTACTTGGATTTCAAATTCATCTTGTTATAAAAATGCATACACATTATTTGAAAATTATTCATATCTTATTTGTATTCAAATCGGTTTCAAAATTGGAAGTTAATATTTTTATACTGAAAGTTAGAATGCTTCAAATTCATTTATCAAAGTATTTTCCCATCATTGACACATTGATCTTAAATGTGCTATCCAATACTTGAACTCTCTTCAGTCTTTATTCCTTAACATGCTAGACCTTACGTCTAAACAAGTTAACTATCTATATGAGTGTCAAGTATATTCCCTTGATAAGAATTCAACTTGTGAAAGCCTTGTGCCTAATGCATAAATCATTAGTTGGCCATGTTATTCCAAGCATTATAAATGTTCATTAGTGCATTGAATATTAATGCATTAACCATTATTGTGGAATAACTTACCGGGATAATATTCTAGAACTCTAGTCATTTGGATCAATGAATATGTGCTTTATCATCCATAAATTCTTATACTCATATTGTTGCTCAAATGCATTACCATTTGTCTTCATCCATTTTTTGAGTAACTAGAATCTTGCACTTTAAGTCTTGCTGCCTTAAATATTTATCCATTTTAAGACGCAACTCTAAGAGGCAAGGTTATCTCTTGATCAATACTAAAGTCATCATGCTTATATATGTCAAGATAAGCCATTTTGGCTAATTCATTTTTCATATGACTTTTGTTCTTGGGAAAATTCTCCAACATGTTATCTTTGTTGAACTCTTTAATGAAGCTTTCTGATATATATTTTATAACTGTTGACTTCCATTGTTTTTGGCATAAGCATTGGTATTTAACAAGCTTCATAAATGAGTTTTCATGCATTCAAAATCTTAATGTCATAATGCATATTTATGATTCAAAAGAACATTTGAGATTTTGAAACAATTTGCATATCGCATTATCATTCTTGAAAATTTGGTTTCATTCATGATTTATCACTTCATAAAAGTTGGTCATTATGGATAGATTCTCTACTCTCTTTGATTTAACTTACATGGATTGCACGAAAATCTTATCAATGACATATCTTTTAAAATATATTTACAAATTGTCATTGATCTTTGAAATCATCATTCTTGGTATTATTTGTTCATTACTCTTTATTATTCAATTGCTTGAATTTATTTAATTGGGTAAAGAATTATATTTTGATCTTTGTTGGTTTATGATAATCTTTGCTGAAATTTCATATGATTAATTGCATAAGAGTTTCTATATCTAATATTGTACGGACCCAAAAGAAGATGGGTACCAGAGAGCATATGTTTATACTTTTACAGGAGTTGACCAAAATGCTCTACTTTTGGATACAAAGACCAAAGGCTAACAGAAGAGGCATGATTGATAGTGTTGCAGCATAAGTTGAAGCAAAATATGTGATATTACTCAAATGACATCCCATCACTAGCAAATAACTAGCTAGTGATACAATCAGAGAAAGAGAAAGAGAAGGAAGATCTCTTAGTGGACCCAGTGGAGATTATTTCAAAGCAGCACAGAGCTAAGAATAAGTTTATCCAATATGAATCTTTGTTGCTTACCCACTTTCCTTATCATTTCAAGGTGATCAGACATCTTCACTATGATATGGAGCCAACAGAGATATTCAGAGGAAGATGCTGAGATGCACAGAATCATCAAGCTTAATGTGCCTATGAGGATTCTCAACTTCTATCCTAGCTCTATGTCTAATCTTCACTGGATTATCTGATATACCTACATTAGAGCTATGGTGAACAAGGCCAATAACTTTACTTACTTCATTGAGAAGAATTACCACATAATGGCCTATATTATAAGCAAGGAGGAGAGAAATACTGGAACGATCATGTCTGTCAGAGAACAAGAGGTCTATATATACTTCAACAAGACTCACTCCAAGTTAACACAAGCGGCATAGAGGATGAGAGCTGAGACTTCAAGAATAAATGAGAGACAACACTTTGCTAGAGTTGGTCTCCCTGATCTTTCATTCTTTGGTCCATTTGTCTAAGGCTTTCTGAGAGAGGAGCTTCAACAATCACACAGAGCTTGCTACAAATATGCTGAGTTCATCACTTCTGTGAATGGCAAGATTAGACAACTCTGTGACTTGATCAACTAGAATCCCAAGGCCTTATTCTGAGCTCATCATGGTATCCTAAAGTGCTCACAGAAGACTACACTTCAGAATCCCTCAGTACCAGTCACATCATCCAATATTGACTAGGACATGATGCACCAATGGACTACAGAGCATTATGACTCGAGTGATTACGATATTACTCGAGTGAGGTATTGTATTCTTGCTTAATTCAAAATCCTTGAGTTGTATCACTTGAGTATACAATCGAGTAATGATTGAGTAGAATCACTCAAGTAACCACTCAGGTGATATTGGGTTATATCTATTAAAAATCCTGATTAGCATTATCATTGCATTTCTCTCTAAATCTTCATACCTTCAAAATCATTTTCTCTATAAAGTTTCCAATGGTTTCTCAAATCCAGGAGAGTAATTAACTGTTTTTCTAAAATTTCTAAAACCATGCATCAATTAAGGGGGAGCTTCACATTCACATGTGTTTTATATATTGAAAGCTTATATTCTATTGGAAAGAAAATCCTTTTAACATACTTATCTGTATTCACCATGTCTTGATTAGTTTTGATGATGAATTATTCTTATATTGTTCTTTTCATGATCTTAATTTTAATATATCATATGGAAAGGAACAGTTTGTTACTTGATTGAACTAACAATTCTCTTTGCAAAGAAAGATTTAAATTTTATGACAGGAGAATTTGTTTTGTGCAATAGCATTCCTCAACATACTACAAGAAGACTCTATCAACCTTGGGGATGTTTTTAACGCTCAGTCAAGGAATATATATTGGCTACAACATTCAAAGCAATATAACTGAGCATTGAATATGCTAAACAGAAGCTCAACTCATTTGGAGAATCCTGGCAACAACATGAATATATATTGAGTTGCATAACAGAAGTGTGGTGTACATCATCATGAACTAGCATTGCCAAAGGATAAAGCAACAGACTTCATGGAGCGCTTCATCAATTTCAAAATCTACATGAGCATTTCTAAACCTTTTCTCTTTACATTTCAAGAATATGTTTCATATATTTCATT
Source organism: Inga oerstediana (assembly GCA_963210345.1). Lineage (NCBI taxonomy): Eukaryota > Viridiplantae > Streptophyta > Magnoliopsida > Fabales > Fabaceae > Inga > Inga oerstediana. The sequence goes on along the minus strand of OY723400.1, from coordinate 56,423,213 downwards.
TATCTTGATTTTAGAAGTTTTCTTGAAAACCTCTCCAAATCTTTTTTAGTTCCCTCTCATTAAAAATGAAAGTACTTTCACATAGGGGGAGTGTAAATTGTTTTCTTGGTTCATTCATTTTGATTAAAGTAATTTCTACTCTATTTACTTCTTCACAAGCTTTACTTCTTTATATATTTCAAACTTTTTGCTGATGTCAAATAGGGGGAGAAAAAATGTAAGAAAAATATGTATGTTGCATTATATATAATATGTATGTTGCACTTTACATTAGAAAAATGTAAGAAAAATATGTATGTTGCATTATATATAATATGTATGTTGCAATTTATTCAGACATATTTTTCTTAAAGGATTTGTCATCATCAAAAAGGGGGTGAATGTTAGATATGATTAGTTTTGATGATGTCAAATATAGATATGAAATGATAAGAGCAAAAAGTTTATATAATGTATTTCTTTGACTAACTACTATATTTAATGTTACATATTTTGTAGATTAGTCAAGCAAAGAATGAAGAAGATTGAATTAATGAAAATGAACAAGAGGAAGAAGAAGGAAGAAATTGAAGATAGTCAATGAGATGCTTACTTTGGTTATGGAGAATTATTATCAAGAGGAAAACCAAGAAGAAAGATATTGAAGAATGAAGAACTTGGAAGATCTATCATGAATATCAAGATTCAAGTTGTTAGATGTGATATTGGAGGTTTCTATAATGATACCGGAGGTTTCTATGATCAAATGATAGTTGGAATAGGTTAATACGAAGCTAAGATGACTTATATATGAGTTTTGGCACTTCCAGAGGTGTTATGCTCGAGCACGAGGTGTTTCACTCGAGCACAGAAAGAACACACTCGAGCACGGGGTGAATACTCTGTGCTACTCTGTTTTACGTTCAGCCTGAGCGAGGTCTGGTATTTTGGTTATATATCTCAAACCACACATCGGATGGACCCAAAACCAGTGGCATATGAACGAAGACGTCCAACACGTAAAATGTGCACCAAGATCACATTAAAAGAAGCTCAAATGAATGAGATATGATCTGTGGAAGAAGATAGTGAAATCACCGTCACTTTTCGACACAGGTTCGGTATTTTGAGCATAACTCACAAACCACGCATCGGATTGAGACGAGACCAGTGCTAAATGAAAGTAGACTCAAAGAGCTTTCCATGGATAGGTAATTGGCCTAATTTGAACGTATATTCTAGGAGCTATGCCTTCTGGAAGTTGATGCTTGTGCAGACTAGCGAAATATACACTCTTTCGATCATAACTTGCAAAATACAAGGAGTTTGGAGCTGATTCTTTTTGCATTGGAATGCATATGGCAAGAGCTTTCTTATGATACATCATTTGAATCAAATGAACAAAATTTTTCTAAAGTGGCCCCACATCACCCGCGAGTGTAAAAACTTTCTCTCTGAAAATGTTGTGCGAGTGATGTCCAGAAGCAGCTGAAACGTGAAGAAAATTGCATCACTCGAGCACTAGGATCCATGCTCGAGCATTGGATGATTTCTCACTCGAGCACATGCAAGTTTTGTCCTGGAAGTGATAACCCGAGAAAAAGCTTGTACGTGAAAACATGAAACGCACTCGAGCATGACTGGTTGTGCTCGAGTGATGTCGAGAATTCACTCGAGCAGATGCGAGTGAAGAGCAGCGAGTGCTTGGCCGAGAGTCATGAAGTTCAGAGAAGCGCAAGTATGCTCGAGCATAGCTTCACATGCTCGAGTGACACATCAACACTTGCGAGTGAGAAATCTATCTCTCTCTAATTCTGATGCGAGTGCTGTCCAGAGGAGAGTTTCCCAGTGTAAAAATGCAAGGCCACTCAAGCAGAAGGAGTTGTGCTCGAGTGAGGGACCACATCACTCGCGAGTGAGAATTTTGTCTCTCTGAAATCCTATGCAAGCACAACCCGATAACTGAAGCACAAAGAGGAAAATAGGAAGATCACTCGAGTGAGCCATTTCATGCTCGAGTGATATTCTGGCAGAAGACCAAAAACACCAAGTCTCACAGCAAACAATCCGAATATGGTTATATGTTATTGATTCAGTGTGTTTTCACTTGTTATTGATTCTAAATGTTAGCTAACATATATTTCAAGTGTGAAACAGGATATTAAACATTCGGATTGCAGATTCAAATAAAAGTCAATTTCGGAGAACTCCATCATTACATACCGAATGGCGGCTACCAACCACGACAAGTAAATGACCCACCATGAAAAATTGTCTGAAACACAAAACGCTCCACAACGTGATGTACAGCTCAAAATGAATCTTCCTGCTGTTCAACTAGACGCTCCACTTTGCTCCACAACGGACAGGAGCTTGTTTTTCAAATATGCTTAAACGTTCAAATGAAGCAACGGGACTCCAACGGATGAATGCTCACAACGGTCATTATCTTCATCAACTATAAATGAGAAAGCATTCAACATCGATGGGTGACAGAAAAAGACAGAGAAAACAGAGCAACGACACAAACATGCGAATAACATGAATTCTCTGCTTCTACCCAAACACTCTCTATTTTCCAGTTTCTGTATTACTTATCATTGAGAGAGTGATTATTTGTATTGTACTTCAGTGAGTATTATATCCACTCTGTGAGAGAGTCTGTAAACACTTTCATCTATATTTCTGAGTTGATCTCAAGGTAGAGGGACCTTGAGAGGGTTGATTTTCTTACGGAGAAGCTGTAGAGAGAATTGCCAGTAAGACATTCTGCTCGTAAGACTTACAAGGTGCAAGCAGTAGAGAACGTTGCTGCTCATAAGACTTACAGGGGTGTAAGCAGGAGAGAACGTTGCTGCTCGTAAGACTTGCATGAGTAAGCAGGAGAGGAAGATCTTCGGGATTGCTCTGCTGGTAAGACTTGCCGTAAGGGGGAGTATTTCAGTAAGAGATTTGTAAAAGGTTTCACAAGTACCCGGCTAAACTTGTGGGATTGTAAAGGCTTTTCTTGTGCCCGGATTAAACAAGAAGATAGTGGATTTGAAAATCTCAGGAGGAGCCTGGGGACTGGACGTAGGCCATCACAGATTGGACCGAATCAGGATAAATCACAGTTTGCATATTCTCTTCCCTAAACTCTTATATTTCCAGCATATATTATTTAATCTAACTGTTGATTTATAAACCTTCATACTTACCGCTTTCGTTAAGATACGAAAAGATTTCTAAAGTTCTTAAGTTTTTATTATACACCCAATTCACTCCCCCTCTTGGGTGATAGCCGGTTCTTACATCCCTCTCCTATACCCTCTGATTCCTCTACTCCCTCCTTTACACCAAAGCCTTCTAAAAAGCCCAAGTATGACAAGAATGTGGCTAAGGCTATGGCAAGCATACTAGATCAAATGTGGAAGGGGCAGTCTTCAAAGAAATCCAAATTGCCAGAAGAGGAGATCACCAACCCTCCAAAAGGGTTCAATATCAACAAACTAGAGGAGTCTCCAAAGTATCTCTCTCAATTCTCAAGGAGGAAAGTGTGTAAGACACACTATGTGGACCTCAAGTTACTTCAGGAGGTATTGAAGCACGATCTCAATTCCTATTTAGAACCTTTTATGCCTTGGCTTTCGATTAGATTACCTTATTGCACTAAAGTGATCACACACTTTTACTGTAACCTTGAGATCCTAGATGAGCCAAACAGAACCTCAGCTGAGGAAGAGATGACCACTATTGTGAGAGGCCAAATGATTCTTATTTCACCCTCTAGGATAAACATGTGGTTAGGGATAGAGAACCCCCCAGATGATATTTACTCCCAACTTGAACCAAACCAAATATTTTCTGTCCTTAAACCTGGTGAGTTAGTTGGCCCTTTAAAGTTCAAACTGAGTTATATGTGTGATCATCACAGGGTTCTATGGTACATCTACTCTAGATCCCTTGTGAACAAGGCCAACAACTATACCCATTTCTCTGATAGGGACTTTAGGTGGTTTGCTTCACTTCTCCTAAAGGAATAGAAGGACTTGGTGTAAGATATGATTAGTTTTGATGATGTCAAATATAGATGTGAAATGATAAGAGCAAAAAGTTTATATAATGTATTTCTTTGACTAACTATTATATTACATATTTTGTAGATTAGTTAAGCAAAGAATGAAGAAGATTGAATTAATGAAAATGAACAAGAGGAAGAAGAAGGAAGAAATTGAAGATAGTCAAGGAGATGCTTACTTTGGTTATGGAGAATTATTATCAAGAGGAAAACCAAGAAGAAAGATATTGAAGAATGAAGAACTTGGAATATCTATCATGAATATCAAGATTCAAGTTGTTAGATGTGTTATTGGAGGTTTCTATAATGATACCGGAGGTTTCTATTATCAAATGATGGTTGGAATAGGTTAATACGAAGCTAAGATGACTTATATATGAGTTTTGGCACTTCCAGAGGTGTTATGCTCGAGCACGAGGTGTTTCACTCGAGCACAGGAAGAACACACTCGAGCACAGACCAATTCACTCGAGCACGGGGTGAATACTCTGTTCTACTCTGTTTTACGTTCAGCCTGAGCGAGGTCTGGTATTTTGGTCATATCTCTCAAACCACACATCGGATTGACCCAAAACCAGTGGCATCTGAACGAAGCCTCCCAACACGTAAACTTGGCACCAGGATCACATTGAAAGAAGATCAAATGAAGGAGATATGATTCATGGAAAATGAAACTGAAATCACCGTCACTTTTCGACACAGGTTCGGTATTTTGCACATAACTTACAAAATACACATCGGATTGAGACGAGACCAGTACCAAATGAAAGTAGACTCAAAGAAATTTCCATGGAGAGGTAATTTACCTTATTTGAACGTATATTCTAGGAGCTATGCCTTCTGGAAGTTGATGCTTGTGCTGACTAGCGAAATAGACATTCTTTCGATCATAACTTGCAGAATACAACGAGTTTGGAGCTGATTCTTGTTGCATTGGAATGCATATGGCAAGAGCATTCTTATGATACATCATTTGAATCAAATGAATAAATGTTTTCTAAAGTGGCCCCACATCACCCGCGAGTGCAAAAACTTTCTCTCTGAAAATGTTGTGCGAGTGATGTCCAGAAGCAGCTGAAATGTGAAGAAAATTGCATCACTCGAGCACTAGGATCCATGCTCGAGCATTGGATGATTTCTCACTCGAGCACATGCAAGTTTTGTCATGGAAGTGATAACCCGAGAAGAAGATTGTACGTGAAAGCATGAAACTCACTCGAGCATGACTGGTTGTGCTCGAGTGATTTGAGAATTCACTCGAGCAGATGCGAGTGAAGTGCAGCGAGTGCTTGCCCGAGAGGAAGTCAGAACGTGAAAATATGAACTACACTCGAGTGAGCCATATTGCACTCGAGTGAGGTCCTGATAGAAACGAAACAGACTCTTACGGCCATCAATCCAAACGTGGTTAAATGTTATACAATCATTATGTTTTCACTTGTTATTGTTCCTAAACATTAACTAACATATATTTCAAGTGTAAAATAGGAGATTAAATATTTGGGTTGCATCTTCAAGAATGGAGGTCACGTATGAAAAATCTTCACTCAACGTGATGAGTCCCAGAAGCCAGAAATTCAGTTTTTGATCAATGATCCAACATACCCATGACTAATATTTCATCATATTAATGATTAAGTATTTTGCAGTGTGAAACAAGAAATTTAACGTTGAGATTACATATTCAAATGAAAGAGTCAATTGTGGCGGGCGGCATCATTACACACCGAGCATCAGCTACCTACCACGACAAAAGCTTGACCCACCATAAGAGATTGTCTGGAAACTCAAACGAATTCATCCCGCTCCACAACGTGATGTACAGCTCAAAATGAGACATGCGGCTCCTCAACGTGACGCTCTGCTTTGCAACAGAAAGCTCATGGTAGCTCATTTTTCAAATGTGCTCAACGGTCAAAATGACTCCAACGGACGAATGCTCACAACGGCCATTATATTCATCAACTATAAATGAAAGAGCATTCAACGATGATGGGTAACTGAGAAAAAAAGATAAAACAGAGACAGCGAACAACTACGTGAAAAATGATAGAAAGATGAATCCTCTGCTTCTACCCAAACACTCTCTGTTTTCCAGTTTCTATATTACTTATCATTGAGAGAGTGATTATTTGTATTGTACTTCAGTGAGTATTATATCCACTCTGTGAGAGAGTCTGTAAACACTTTCATCTATATTTCTGAGTTGATCTCAAGGTAGAGGGACCTTGAGAGGGTTGATTTTCTTACGGAGAAGCTGTAGAGAGAATTGCCAGTAAGACATTCTGCTCGTAAGACTTACAAGGTGCAAGCAGTAGAGAACGTTGCTGCTCATAAGACTTACAGGGGTGTAAGCAGGAGAGAACGTTGCTACTCGTAAGACTTGCTTGAGTAAGCAGGAGAGGAAGATCTTCGGGATTGCTCTGCTCGTAAGACTTGCCGTAAGGGGGAGTATCTTGGTGAGAGATTGTAAAAGGTTTCACAAGTTCCCGGCTAAACTTGTGGGATTGTAAAGGCTTTTCTTGTGCCTGGATTAAACGAGAAGATAGTGGATTTGAAAATCTCAAGAGGAGCCTGGGGACTGGACGTAGGCCATCACAGATTGGACCGAACCAGGATAAATCACAGTTTGCATATTCTCTTCCCTAAGCTCTTATATTTCCAGCATATATTATTTAATCTAACTGTTGATTTATAAACTTTCATACTTACCGTTTTCGTTAAGATGCAAAAAGATTTTCAAAGTTCTTAAGTTTTTATTATACACCCAATTCACCTCCCCTCTTGGGTGATAGCCGGTTCTAACATTTGGTATCAGAGACCGGGCTCTTGTTTAAAGGACTTAACCGTCTCAAGAGTTACAATGGCTATTTTTGGGTGTTTTATACTTTCAAAAGGTTTTGTTTATACAATCCCACCGCTTTTGAAAGATATTGATTTTTGGTTTTGTAAAGCTAGAATGACTAGTTTTATAAAAGCTTTTGATTTTGATATGTGGAATGTTCTTACAAATATTTTTGATTTCAAACCAAGAAAGGATTGGACAGAAAGTGAAAAGAAAATGTTTTTGTTGAACATTAAAGAAATGAAAATTCTGTATAGTGCTTTAACCGAAAATGATTTTGAGAAAATTAGATTTTGTTCTAATGCTAAACATATCTGGGACACTCTTGATTCTATTTATGCTTCTAACAATTGTGTTGAAGTTGAAAGTGTTGACAGTTCATGTGAAACTACACGCTACACATCTACTATGCATGAACAATTGGAAGTTGATGATGAAGATGGAAAAATCATAGAACACTTCCATACAATCAACATGGATAAACAAGAAGAAGAGGATTCCCGAAAAGAGCTCATTATGGACGAACATGAAAAATCACTCTCTGGACCTGAAGATGAACTTAAGGTAAAAAGTTCCAATTCTTTGTGTGATTTTCATAAAAATAATTTTCAGAGTTTATAAAAGTTTGTTTCTCAACCAATTGTTGATTCTATTGAGAAAAGCAAAAATGTTTTCAAATATGTTGGAAAGTTTGTTGGGAAGAAAGAAAGTTCAAATCAAATCCATTCGAATTTCTACTCTCATGATCGACATAATACTTGCATGATATCCCATAATGCATATCTTGATACAATTTGCAATTATTGTGGTAAATCCGGTCATATTTCTCACACATGCTATATTATAAGAAATTCCCTTGTGAGAAATAGGTATATTTGGGTACCGAAGAAACATGTAAAGTTTAACACTAACAATCAAGGACCCATGTATATGTGGGTACCAAAATGTCCATCTAGTACTTTATGTATGCAGGATGATCCGAAAAGAAATGGACATAAGGGTAAGGAGAAGATGAAAAAGAAGCCAAGAGTTTCTCATGCAACTAAATGGAGATTCACACCAATTAGGAGAACTCTCGAATCACCCATTGCTAGAACTGCAAAGTGTAACCATAAAGAAAGGCAATGGAGAAAAGGAGTACGTTCCACCTCAAGAATGAACTACCATAGAATACCATTCAACTATCTTGAGGAGAACAAGAAAAGGAGGATCTCTCAAACATCAAATAAAAGACTCCTGGAGTCTATATATTTTAAGAGAAGGTTGCCAACACCCAAAGCAAGATATTCAAAGTATCAACATCATAGAAAGATGCAATGGGTAAGCAAAAGCAATCCTCCAAATATCTAAGGCAAAGGTACACAATGATAAAACCTCCTATACTGTTGTTTGTAATATTTGTTGAGGTTTTATATTTTGGAACCTTAGGAATGAGCATTGCAAATAATTTTGAAATTATGTTTTCGCATCTCTTAAAAAAAACCATTTAATAGACTTATTTATAAAGGTATTGTATGCTCAAAAGGTTAATTCTTTATGCATGTATAATGATTTGAAAAGAAAATATTTCTCTTATGCATAAAGACATGTTTAATTCATTATGCTCAATTGTCTCAAATTAATTATATTCTTAGAGCATGTGAATTATGATTCCTACAAGGTAACCATAAGTGGATCCAAGTAAAATTGGATACCAAAGGAAGAAAAATATCTACAAGGTTTTATAGGAAGAAGAAAGAAAGAGCTTCATCTCAAGATTATGACTACATAAGATTTCACTCAAATCTTGGTGAAGTTGGACCTTGAGGCTACATCTTAAATATGTAAACAAACGGAGGCACTACTTGAGGCAATACTGCAAGTGCCTAGCTAGCAATGAAGGAAGAAAAGGTGTACAGTGAAGCATTACTCAAGTAACCAATCAAGTGATCATCATCACTGTGTGACAACTGGGAGTAAATGTTCAAGTGATAACACCAACTGGAAGATTGGAAGGTAAAAGTCAAGGAATTATGCACAAATCAACTCCAAAGGATAATTTCTCAAGTAATTACGAGATTACTTGAGCACGGTACTGTCTTCTTTATTCTTACCTGATATTATGCTTATATAAATTATTTATTTGGGTAATGAATAACTTGCTCATTATTGCATACCATTAGCAATCAATCATTTATGGGTTTTTAAATTATTTTTAGATTGCTAAATGGACTGAAAGTGGAATTGTGCATATTCTTTCTATGTATTTGAGTTTCAGAATGCATATTTCAAAAAATGAACTTAGATTCCAAATTCATCTTGTTATTAAAAAAATGCATACACATTATTTGAAAATTTTCCATATTTTATTTAAATCAGTTTCAAAATTAGAAGTTAATATTTATGTATACTGAAAGTCAGAAATGCTTCAAATCCATCCCTAGAGTTTTCCTTATCATTCACATATTTGTTTCTTAATCTTAAACCTGTTACTACTTGAACTCCTCAATTTTTATTTTGTAACAAGTTAGATCTTATGTCTAACAAGTTAACTATCTATATGAGTTTCAAGTGTATTCCCTAGAAAAGAATTCTATATGTGAAAGCCTTGTGCCTAATGCATAAATGATTAGTTGGCCATGTTATTCCAAGCATTATAAATGTTCATTAGTGCATTGAATCTTAATGCATTAACCATTATTGTGGAATAACTTACCGGGATAATATTCTAGAACTCTAGTCATTTGGATCAATGAGTATGTGCTTCATCATCCATAAATTCTTATACTCATATTGTTGCTCAAATGCATTACCATTTGTCTTCATCCATTTTTTTGAGTTACTAGAGCCTTCTATTCAAATTTTTGAGTTGAATATCCCTATTCTTCAAGACACATCTCTAAGAGTCAAGTTTATCTCTTGGTCAATAGCAAAGTCATTGTGTTTATATATATCCTTGAAGCTAAGGTTTTTGGCTAATTCATTTTCAATATGACTTTTGCTCTTGGGAAAAATTCTCAAACATGTTAAACTCCAATGTTTAACATGTTATCTTTTGTTGTTTTCTAAAAAGGAAGCTTTCTGGTATATGTATATTTAAACTGTTGACTTTCACCATTTTTAACATGAACATTGATTCTAAATAGGTTTTAAAAATGTGTTTTGCATGTAGTCAGAATCTAAATTTCACAATGCATTATTATGATTCGAAAGAACATTTGAGATTTTGAAACAATTTGCATATCACATTATCATTCTTGAAAATTTGGTTTCATTCATGATTTATCACTTCATAAAAGTTGGTTATTATGGATAGATTCTCTACTCTCTTTGATCCAACTTACATCTATTGCATGAAAATCTTATCAATGACATATTTTCTATATAAAGTGTATTTACAAATTGTTAGTGATCATCATCATTCCTGGTATCACTTGTTCGTTCTACTTCATGATAACTTGATTTTATGGGATAAAATTATATCTTAGTCTTTGTTGGTTTATGATACTCTTTGCTCAAATTTCATATGATTAATTGCATAAGAGCATAAGAGTTGTTATATCTAATATTGTATGGACCCAAGAGAAGTTGGGTACCAAAGAGCATATCATTATACGTTTGCAGGAGTTGACCAAAATGCTCTACTTTTGGATACAAAGACCAAAGGCTAACAGAAAAGGCATGACTGATAGTGTTGCAGCGTGAGTTGAAGCAAAATATGTGATATTACTCAAATGACATCCCACCACTAGCAAATAACTAGCTAGTGATACAATCAGAGAAAGAGAAAGAGAAAGAGAAGGAAGATCTCTTAGTAGACCCAGCGAAGATTATTTCAAAGCAGCACAGAGCCAAGAATAAGTTTATCCAATGTGAATCTTTGTTGCCTACCCACCTTCCTTAGCATTTCAAGGTGATCAGACATTTTCACTATGATATGGAGCCAACAGAGATGTTCAAAGGAAGATGCTGAGATGCAGAGAATCATCAAGCTTGATGAGCCTATGAGGATTCTTAACTAATATCCTAGCTTTATGTCTAATCTTCACTGGATTATCTGCTATACCTACACTAGAGCTATGGTGAACAAGGCCAATAAATGAGAGACAACACTTTGCTAGAGTTGTTCTTCATTCTTTGGTCCATTTGTCTAAGGCTTTCTGAGAGAGGAGCTTCAACAATCACACAGAGCTTGCTACAAACATGCTGAGTTCATCACTTCTGTGAATGGCAAGATTAGACAACTCTGTGACTTGATCAACTAGAATCCCAAGGCCTTATTCTGAGGTCATATTGGTATCCTAAAGTGCTCACAGCAGACTACACTTCAGAATCCCTCAGTACCAGTCACATCATCCAATATTGACTAGGACATGATGCATCAATGGACTACAGAGGATTATAACTCGAGTGATTACGATATTACTCGAGTGAGGTATTGTATTCTTGTCTAATTCAAAATCCTTGAGTTGTATCACTTGAGTATACAATCAAGTCATGATTGAGTATAATCACTCAAGTAACCACTCAGGTGATATTAGGCTGTATCTCTGAAAACCTCTGATTAGCATTGCCATTTTATTTTTCTCTAAATATTCATACTTTCAAAATCATTTTCTCTATACAGTTTCTAATGGTTTCTCAAATCCAGGAGAGTTATTAACTGTTTTCCTAATGAAAATGTTTAAAACCAAGCATCAATTAAGGGGGAGCTTTACATTCACATGTGTTTTATATGTTGAAAGCTCATATCCTATTTGAAAGAAAAACCTTTTAATATACTCATCTATATTCATCATGTCTTGATTAGTTTTGATGATGAGTTATTCTTACATTGTTCTTTTCATGATCTTAATTTTAATATATCATATGGAAAGGAATAGTTTGTTACTTGATTGAACTAACAATTCTCTTTGCAAAGAAAGATTAAATTTATGACAGGAGAATTTGTTGTGTGCAATAGCATTCCTCAACATACTACAAGAAGACTCTATCAACCTTGAGGATGTTTTTAACGCTCAGTCAAGGAATATATATTGGCTACAACATTCAAAGCAATATAACTGAGCATTGAACATGCTAAACAGAAGCTCAACTCAATTGGAGAATCCTAGCAACAACATGAATATATATTGAGTTGCATAACAGAAGTGTGGTGGACATCATCATGAACTAGCATTGCCAAAGGATAAAGCAACGGACTTCTTGGAGCGCTTCATCAATTTTCCAAATCTACATGAGCATTTCTAAACCTTCACTCTTTACATTTCAAGAATACGTTTCATATATTTTATTTATCTTGATTATAAAAGTTTTCTTGAAAACCTCTCCAAATTTTTTTTTTGTTCTCTCTCATTAAAAATGAAAGTACTTTCACATAGGGGGAGTGTAAATTGTTTTCTTGGTACATTCATTTTGATTAAAGTCATTTCTACTCTATTTACTTCTTCACAAGCTTTACTTCTTTATATATTTCAAACTTTTTGCTGATGTCAAATAGGGGGAGAAAAATATAAGAAAAATATGTACGTTGCACTTTGTATTATATATGTATGTTGCACTTCATTCAGACACTTCATTCAAACATATTTTTCTTAAAGGATTTGTCATCATCAAAAAGGGGCAGAATGTTATATATGATTAGTTTTGATGATGTCAAATATAGATGTGAAATGATAAGAGCAAAAAGTTTATATAATGTATTTCTTTGACTAACTATTATATTACATATTTTGTAGATTAGTCAAGCAAAGAATGAAGAAGATTGAATTAATGAAAATGAACAAGAGGAAGAAGAAGGAAGAAATTGAAGATAGTCAAGGAGATGCTTACTTTGGTTATGGAGAATTATTATCAAGAGGAAAACTAAGAAGAAAGATATTGAAGAATGAAGAACTTGGAAGATCTATCATGAATATCAAGATTCAAGTTGTTAGATGTGATATTGGAGGTTTCTCTAATGATACCGGAGGTTTCTATGATCAAATGATGGTTGGAATAGGTTAATACGAAGCTAAGATGACTTATATATGAGTTTTGGCACTTCCAGAGGTGTTATGCTCGAGCACGAGGTGTTTCACTCGAGCACAGAAAGAACACACTCGAGCACAGATGGATTCACTCGAGCACGGGGTGAACACTCTGTTCTACTCTGTTTTACGTTCAGTCTAACAGAGATCCGGTATTTTGATCATATCTCTCAAACCACAAGTCGGATTGACCCGAAACCGGTGGCATATGAAAGAGGACTCACAACACGTAAACTTGGCACCAGGATCACATTGAAAGAAGATCAAATGAAGGCGATATGATTCATGGAAAATGAAACTGAAATCACCGTCACTTTTCGACACAGGTTCGGTATTTTGCACATAACTTACAAAATACACATTGGATTGAGACGAGACTAGTACCAAATGAAAGTAGACTCAAAGAGCTTTCCATGGAGAGGTAATTGGCCTTATTTGAACGTATATTCTAGGAGCTATGCCTTCTGGAAATTGATGCTTGTGCTGACTAGCCAAATAGACATTCTTTCGATCATAACTTGCAGAATACAACGAGTTTGAAGCTGATTCTTGTTGCATTGGAATGCATATGGCAAGAGCATTCTTATGATACATCATTTGAATCAAATGAATAAAATTTTTCTAAAGTGGCCCTACATCACCCGTGAGTGCAAAAACTTTCTCTCTGAAAATGTTGTGCGAGTGATGTCCAGAAGCAGCTGAAATGTGAAGAAAATTGCATCACTCGAGCACTAGGATCCATGCTCGAGCATTGGATGATTTCTCACTCGAGCACATGCAAGTTTTGTCATGGAAGTGATAACCCGAGAAGAAGATTGTACGTGAAAGCATGAAACTCACTCGAGCATGACTGGTTGTGCTCGAGTGATTTGAGAATTCACTCGAGCAGATGCGAGTGAAGTGCAGTGAGTGCTTGCCCGAGAGGAAGTCAGAACGTGAAAATATGAACTGCACTCGAGTGAGCTATATTGCACTCGAGTGAGGTCCTGACAGAAACAAAACAGACTCTCACGGCCATCAATCCAAACGTGGTTAAATGTTATACAATCATTATGTTTTCACTAGTTATTGTTCCTAAACATTAACTAACATATATTTCAAGTGTAAAACAGGAGATTAAATATTTGGGTTGCATCTTCAAGAATGGAGGTCACGTATGAAAAATCTTCACTCAACGTGATGAGTCCCAGAAGCCAGAAATTCAGTTTTTGACCAATGATCCAACATACCCATGACTAATATTTCATCATATTAATGATTAAGTATTTTGCAGTGTGAAACAAGAAATTTAACGTTGAGATTACATATTCAAATGAAAGAGTCAATTGTGGCGGGCGGCATCATTACACACCGAGCATCAGCTACCTACCACGACAAAAGCTTGACCCACCATAAGAGATTGTCTGGAAACTCAAACAAATTCATCCCGCTCCACAACGTGATGTACAGCTCAAAATGAGACATGCGGCTCCTCAACGTGACGCTCTGCTTTGCAACGGAAAGCTCATGGTAGCTCATTTTTCAAATGTGCTCAACGGTAAAAATGACTCCAACGGACGAATGCTCACAACGGCCATTATATTCATCAACTATAAATGAGAGAGCATTCAATGATGATGGGTAACTGAGAAAAACAGAGAAAACAGAGACAGCGAGCAACTACGTGAAAAATGATAGAAAGATGAATCCTCTGCTTCTACCCAAACACTCTCTGTTTTCCAATTTCTATATTACTTATCATTGAGAGAGTGATTATTTGTATTGTACTTCAGTGAGTATTATATCCACTCTGTGAGAGAGTCTGTAAACACTTTCATCTATATTTCTGAGTTGATCTCAAGGTAGAGGGACCTTGAGAGGGTTGATTTTCTTACGGAGAAGCTGTAGAGAGAATTGCCAGTAAGACATTCTGCTCGTAAGACTTACAAGGTGCAAGCAGTAGAGAACGTTGCTGCTCATAAGACTTACAGGGGTGTAAGCAGGAGAGAACGTTGCTGCTCGTAAGACTTGCTTGAGTAAGCAGGAGAGGAAGATCTTTGGGATTGCTCTGCTCGTAAGACTTGCCGTAAGGGGGAGTATCTTGGTGAGAGATTGTAAAAGGTTTCACAAGTTCCCGGCTAAACTTGTGGGATTGTAAAGGCTTTTCTTGTGCCTGGATTAAAAAAGAAGATAGTGGATTTGAAAATCTCAGGAGGATCCTGGGGACTGGACGTAGGCCATCACAGATTGGACCGAACCAGGATAAATCACAGTTTGCATATTCTCTTCCCTAAACTCTTATATTTCCAGCATATATTATTTAATCTAACTGTTGATTTATAAACCTTCATACTTACCGCTTTCGTTATGATACGAAAAGATTTCTAAAGTTCTTAAGATTTTATTATACACCCAATTCACCCCCCCCCTCTTGGGTGATAGCCGGTTCTAACACTTGGGGGAGTATATCTTTTCTGAAATGAAGAGGTATAGGGTGGATGGGAAGGCTACTACACCAATGCCATATCCTCAGATTGTGTCACTCATTCTGAAGGAAAATAAAATATGGTATCTGGATAGCAAGGAGCCTATTGAGAGGATGACTCCGGTTGGGAGAAATCAGATTTGCAAGCTCAACATTGATATACCTCTCAAGGGCCCTCTGGAGTCTGGGTCGAAGAAGAAGAAGACTGAGACCGAAACTAGCAAGATGGATGACACTCAGTCATCAGCTCCAGCTGCCACCACATTATCACCATCCTTCCTCAATGCCACACTTCAGCATTTTATGGAGAACATGCTCAGAGGATTCCATGTGGATATCGCCAACACAAATGCTGAACTGATAACCCACATGAATCACAAGATGGGAGAGTTGGTTGAGAAAATGGATAAGAGGCACGAATAGTTGCTAGCTGAGCAACGTGCCCAGGGTGAGACACTGAGATTGATTCTGGCACGACTGGATTCCTTGGGTCTCGGACCTTCTGCCGGTCCATCCTCTTCTTTTCTAGAGCATATACCATCTTCTACACCACCACCACTTCCAGAGAACCCTACTTCTGATATTCCTCTCTCAGAGCCTGAGCCTTCTATCCCTCCGGTCTCTAATCCACCTTAGCTACAAGCCAAAGACATTCTATATTCAGTGGATAATCCCGACACCAATGAGACCATTCATATCATCATTGATGATTCACCTCCTAAACCTCAGCCTGAACCCGCTCCTAAACCTATTCCATCTCCTACCCATACTGAGGAAATATCTCCCTCCTCCTCCTCTGATCATCATACTCCAGAGGTTGAGACCACTCCAGAAGCTGAGACCACTACTATGGTTGTCTTCCAACCTTCTCTTATTCCTCCCAGAGATGACATCCATATCCCTCCAGTCAATCTTCCTGAACCAGCATCCTCTAGCTCCTTTGATTCTTCTGGTTCAGATGGCTCTCTGGTTCTTCCAGTGAAGCCTATCTCTATGGTCAAGCCTTCTAGTCCTCCATTTGATTGATGAAGACAAAAAGGGGGAGAAGAGCTTGAGTGTGATTTTGTGGAGTGACTGTGTTTACTTTTGGGTATATGGTTGTATATGGGCTTTAGGGAGCTTTTGAATTTTAAGTTTTTCATCTTGTCATCTTGTAATGCAGCTTGAATTAAATGCAAGTTAATTTAAGTTATGACTTCATTTTTTATGATACATTTTTGGACTAATAAGTTTGTTGTATATGCAAGGTGAATATGTAATAATCTTAATCTTTTTCAAAATGTTTTGAATATAAACTTACCAAGTTTTTTCACATTTTATCATTGAATTCAAGAAGTGTTTATTTGTTAACTCACTTTCAAAAATCTTGTTCAAAATCACCAAGTTTTGTCATCATCAAAAAGGGGGAGAATGTTAGATCTCATGTTTTGATGATAACAAAGAATATTATGAAAAAGATTTGATTAATAAATAAGGTTGAACAAAGTAAAAACAAGGAAAAGCATCACTTGAAGTTAGCATTGGAGTAATGAAGAAAGGCCAAGAGAAAAAGCTGAGAAACTTGATCAGAAGCAATTTTTCTAAGGCATTACCCGAGTAATGAGACAAAACTTGAAGTAACCAGAGGCACCTTCCAGTAACCTGCCAACGTTACTCGAGTAAGTACTCGAGTAATAGTGTAAATGTTTTCAAGTTGCTCTCGGCCTGCCAATGTTACTCGAGTAGCCACTCAAGTAACCAGGTAAATACTTGGAGTTGCTCTCGGCCTGCCAACGTTACTCGAGTAGGTACTCGAGTAACCATGTAAAAGTCTTCCAGTTGCTCTCGGCCTGCCAATGATACTTGAGTATGTACTCAAGTTACTCTGTTTCAGAAAATATGTTGCTCTCGGCATTTTGTACCCTGCCAATGTTACTCGAGTAGCTACTCGAGTAACTCACTGAGCTAAGCAAAAACCTGAAGGTAGTACTCGAATAACTTGATCTAATTTTATCTCATTTTCCTCGAGTCATTACTCTAGTATGCAAGTATTTAATGTTTTATTCTAAGTGGATTACTCGAGTATGTACTCGAGTATGTAGTGTTATGTTTGAAGGAAAACCTCAAGTCATTACCCGAGTAAGTTATGCACAAAAAGTAAGTATACTCGAGTAACAAGGTAATCAAACTTGAAGTGCTCTCGGCCTTGAAATCCTGCCAACATTACTGGAGTAAAGCATCGAGTAACCAAAAGTTTATTTGAAGGTTTACTCGAGTTGGTACCCGAGTAACCTGTGAAGAAAAGAGGACATTACTCGAGTAGGTACCCGAGTAAACATACATTTCCAAAGGTTTGATATTTTGTTTATTCCATGCACTACCCGAGTAATCTCATACTTGTTTGTTGACTTGCAGTTCATTAAAGCTTTCTCGATGATACTCGAGTAAGTACTCGAGTAAACTTTAATAAATACTCGAGTAGCTACTCGAGTATGGAAACCCAGAAATTTAGAAATCATTCAAACGTTCATTGATTTGTTTCCTATATGATTAACCTTTCATTGTATTAGTATTCCTAGCATATTTACAGATAAACAATGAAGAAATCATATCAAATAAGGAAAGTCAAATGAGAAGTTCAAATGCCACCTACCGCCAACGGATATATTTCAAATACTGGAAAAGTCAATAGTGGCTGCGCACTCTCCAACGGATGAGAAGAAAATGTTCCAACGGTCTTCACCAACATATCTATATAAATGGGAACATCCAAACAGAGAAACAACAACAAGATCACACAAAAACGTATCATCAAGTTCACTACTCTGTTTTACGTGATATTTGTAACTCTGTACTTCAGTGATTCTTATTCACTCTTGAGAGAGATATTTCATTCAAACTCAATATTTGTTATTGAGATAACTTAAGGTTGTGGAACCTTGAGTTGGGATTGGATTACAACTTGTAAGGGGGAGCGAGTGTCCAGGTGAAGGAACTTGCTTGTATTGAGGTGCCAAGAACCCACTGAATCTTGGAAGTTATAGTGAAACTCTTAGAGAAGCTCTGAGGACTGGATGTAGGTCAAAGTGGTTGTGACCGAACCAGTATAACTCCCGGTGTACACTTCGGTGATATTTCTCCTTACTCCTTACTGTTTTAATTTCACCGTCAAATTTTATATTTGCAACGAAATGTTTAGTATCACCCAATTCACCCCCCCTTGGGTGAAACGCTTGCTCTAACAAGTGTTACAGTTTTACTGTCATGTTTAACTGAGGGAGAAAAGTGTAAAACTACATATAGCAGGTGAGTGAAAAGGGAGATTCTAAAGAAAAAGAATGCAAGTCTTTATAGTTTCAATCATTTTAAATTAGGTTCTTATAATTTTTTTTTCTTTTTATTTGATGCTTATACTTTCACTTGCTTTTAATAAGATTCCTGTAGTTTTTTTTAATAGGTCCTTATAGGTTTTATTTATCAATTTAATTTAAAATTAAATAAATAAATAATATAAAATATAAATACTAACAATAATTTTAAATTAAGAGGACTTTAATTAGAAAAATTAATTAATATAATAAATTTGTATATAATAGTTCGTATAATTAGAATAATTAATTATAATTATATTGTATTTTAGAAAATGTTATTATTATGATTCAAACTTTATAATTATGAAAATAAATAAAATTAGAATTACAAAATAAGGATCTAATAAAATAGGAAAGAAAAACTTTAAGGACCTGATTAAATATAGATTAAAGCTATAAGGATCTATAGAACAATTATCCTAGGAAAAAAGTTCTTATTCTTTTACATTAATCCAATAATTCAAGTTATGAGCATAAATTGAGGATGACCACAAAACTTATTGATAATTGGTAGGGTTAATATCATTATTAGTCTATATAGTTTGATTAAGTTTTGATTTTAGTCATTGTAATTTCAAATCATTGGTTTTAACCTTTATAGTTTGATAGTTTCATAAAAATTTAATATGGGTTTAACAATTAGTTCCTGTAATTTTAACAAGTTTTGGTTTTGGCCTCTAAACCTAAACTCATACCAAGTCTTTATAAAATTATATAGACCAAAACCAATTATTTAAAACTATAAAAACCAAAACTAGAATTCATTAACTATAAGGACCAACAATTATATTAACTCATACTTAATAAGAAGTCCTTTCCTCACTAAGATTCATTAATAAGTATTTTGGAAGATATTTTAAAGGAATTATGTGAAGTGAGTTTAAAAAGAAACGTATCAATCCAAACCGCTAAATAAAGGGGAAAATCCCATTGAAGGAAACTTAAAAGCAGTAAAAGGCAAAAAGATGCTCTCAATTTCAATATTAGATCAGATGTTATTTTCCCAAAATGAAATATTGAAAATTCAAGCAAAAAGACACAAATGCCCTTAAACACACACACACATATAATATAATAAAAATAATAATAATAGCTCCTAGGCCAGTCCCAAGGGCATAAATGCAAGTACCTTAAAAAAAAAGAATTCTGAAAGAGCCGATGACGAGCGGGAGAAACAGGGTTCTCGCAAACACAATCCCTTTGCTAAATGCTGAATCCAATTCAGATGGTGGCGAAGGAATTATAAAGGAGGAAGATGATTTAATAGGCAGAAGCATCAAAAGAATGCCAACCGAAGAACCATTGAATGAGAAGAATATGCCTGGAAAGGTTGGGTGGACAAATGTGGAAGAAGCAATGGAGGTTGTAAATGACCAAGGAAAACTGATGGTACCAGGACAGATAACACAGACGGACATGAAACAGACAAGAAGCCAGATATCTTATAAAGCTAAATTGCTGGGAGAGGAGGCAAAAAAAGTGGAAAAAAGCTTGGATGAGCAAATGCAAGAGTGGCTTAAAGAAGAAAAGGAGTTGGCTCCTGTTTTAACAGAGGAACAGAAACAGTCCCTGGGGTCAATAC
The DNA here is from genome assembly GCA_963210345.1 of Inga oerstediana. Taxonomy (NCBI): domain Eukaryota; kingdom Viridiplantae; phylum Streptophyta; class Magnoliopsida; order Fabales; family Fabaceae; genus Inga; species Inga oerstediana. Next base: position 56,402,928 of record OY723400.1, on the reverse strand, counting down.
CCTCCCTGCAATTACCAAAAGACAGATTGAAAGAGTTATGTAGGCCATGGAGAGATGCCCTGATATTGACTGTTTTAGGAAAAAAACTCAAATCTTCATATGATGAAAGACAGAATTAAGTGGCTTCTCATATCAGAAAATTTTGAGCTAATCGATCTTCCTAACAACTACTTTGTTTTTAGGACTACAGAAAAATCATTATGCTCGAAGCTTCTATTTGATGGACCGTGGTTGATACAGGGGTACTATATGGCAGTCTAAAGATGGAGTCCTAATTTCAATCTATATTGCAACAAAGTGAGGAAAGTCGCAGTTTGGATTAGAATCCCCACACTTCTACTACACATGTACTCGGAAGATTGCATGCTTGAAATTGGAATTTGATTGGGCGTACACTAAAAGTGGATATGAATACACTGGCGTATCACGAACTTAATAAACACGCAGTAGAAAGAGGAAAATACGCTAGAGTGAGCGTGGAGGTAGATTTAAATAAAAAGTTGCAGTCAAGATTTATGCTCAGGAATCACGTTTACACTGTGGAGTATGAGGGTCTTAATGATATATGTTTCTCATGCAGAATGTATGGGCATATAGCTGAAAAATGTAAGCTGAAAGCAATGACTAAGACCACCACCGGAGAACAGAGCAACTCGGCGGCATCTCTGATGACCATCGAGGACAGGGAAGAAGGCCAGAAGTTACCTTTGGTTTCTGTGCCGGGAGTCAAGGTGGAAGATGCGTACGGCGAATGGATACAGGTAAAGCCTATGAATAGATCGCGCCCATACCTCACTGAAAGTGATAGAAAGACACACCTGAAAATGTAGCAAACGGTCTGTCAAAATGGTAGGGGAGCTAAAAGAGGTAGTGGCTCAAGATTCAATGCTCTGAAACACTTTGAGCCAGACGTCTTATCGCAGGAGAAATTACCCATAAATCAGAAGAAAGGACAGGAAGCAATATGGAGGAAGAAAGAACCAGGACAACAAGCTGTGAAAATCGGTGAGGGGAAATTCAAACAATGGTTAGAAAGCCCACCCTCGGTATTCGGGTTGGGGGAGTCCAACGGCACAAAATCAGATCTTGCTGAGCGCGATCTGGGGAAAAACAAGACGGCTAAGACAGAAATGACGAGAGCACGAATTCAGGATGATGCTGGTTCAGTGGAGCATGTAGAAGGAGTGAGAAACGAACCGGAAATGGAAATAGAGGAAAAGGGACCGTTGGGTTATGAGTCTAGAGGATGTGGGCCTGTAAAAAAAAACAAAACTAAGCCCAATTCTAAGTATTACAAAAAACAAGAAGAATGCAAGTCCACAAGGGCCGAAAAAAGCAATAGGCCTGGTTAAGAGAAAGCAAGGTGGAAATGGGAGAGGCCATATATTGGTTTGTGGGTCCTTATCACAGAATGGGTCAGCCAAACTAACTAAGCTAGTGGAGGATGTCCAACACAAGGAAAAAGTGGCAATATTGGATCGGTTTGAACCACCTAATCCGAACCCATTGAACATAGGAACGCAAGAACAGAACAATGCAATGTAGAGAATATGAATGAAGGCCCACAACATGTTTAACAGGTGGATCAACTGATGGGGAGTTGCATGGGAACCAAACACCGAATCCAGAGTGATGCTACTGATGGTGTCATGGTCGTGAGTCAAGATTAAGACGCTGCAGCCTATGAAGAGGATAAGGTAAGTCACGCACGGACAGACGGTGCAGTAGGGCTGGTAGTAGATGAGATCATGGAACTCTCAGACTTGGAGCCTTTGAAACAATAGCTCCAATCAGGTCCTTTTCTCTATCCTTATCTATCTATGATTAATACAAATATATTAGCTTGGAATTGCAGGGGCTGGGGCAAAAAAGTTTCCTGGTAAGGTTAGAGATGTGATTCATTGGAAGGAAGTTAGTATTTTGATTCTCACTGAAACTCAGGTTAGTGGGAGTAGAGCTGATAAAATAATTATAAAGTTGGGTTTTAATACCTGGCTGCGTCTGGAAGCTACGGGTTATGTAGGAGGGATTTGGGTCTTGTGGAACACAGAAAACCTTGAGTTGGAATATATCTCCTCTTCTACTCAAGCTATCCATGTCAAGGTTACGGTGGTAAACAAAGCTAGAGATTTTGTTCTTTCCTGTATTTATGCTGAAACTACTCACGTTCTTAGACAAACTCTTTGGGATGAAATAAATGAATTGAGCCTTACTGTTACTATCCCTTGGTTAGTGATTGGTGATTTCAATGTATATCTTCATACGGATGACAAAAGAGGTGGTTCCAAACCAAATATCAGTTCAATGAGACAATTTCATGACTGCATTTCTAGGACTCAGCTCATTGAAACTGAAATTGTGGGTGATTGTTTTACTTGGGAACGTTGAATGCTTAAAGAAAAATTAGATTGGGATTTTATAAATCAAGATTGGAATAATGTTTATCCATTCATAAAGACTTTCCATTTAAGTAAATTTGGCTCTGATCATCGTCCAATTCTAGTCAGAACTGCTCACTCTCAATCTCAGTACAAACCTAAACCTGTATTTCGGTGTCAAGCGGCCTGGTTTCTTGAAGAGGGGTTCAGGGATCTTGTTACACAAACTTGGAGTACAGGGGGTTGGAATCAGAAGGTGAGTAATTTTACTGCACAAGCTCGTATATGGAATAGAAGAAAGGTGGGGAACTTGAATGGCAAGAAGAAAAATATTTTGCATCGGATTGAGGGAGTGAAGAGATCAAAAGCAAGATGGGATAGCCAACATTTAGGCCAGATTGAGAATGAATTGTGGAAAGAATACAACAAAGTCCTAGCCCAAGAAGAGCTTATGTGGTACCAGAAGTTTAGGTGTAATTGGTTGAAATGGGGGGGACAAAAATAGCAAATTTTTTCACACTACTGCACTGATAAGGAGAAGGCGGAATATAATTGATGGCTTGAAAAATTTACATGGAGATTGGACTTTTGACCAAACTGTGTTAAAAAACATGGCTAATCAATACTATAAAGAGCTTTTCAAAAGAGAGGTGAGCAATTACAGTTCCGTTGTTACGCAAAATTATTTTCCAACCTTAACATCGATACAATATGATAAGATTCATGTTGTGTTATCTAAGGAGGAAATTAAGGATGCAACATTTGACATTGGGGCTTTTAAGGCCCCTGGCCCTGATGGAATACAGGCAGTGTTTTACCAGGAGTATTGGGCTATTCTAGAGAATCACATCATTGATTTGGTTATGACGGTCTTCCAAGAGCCTGAACGTATTAAAGATATTAACAATACTAACATTGTTCTTATTCCTAAGGTTGAAAATCCGGAGACAATTAGGGATTTTAGGCCTATATCTCTTTATAACATTAGTTACAAGATCCTTACCAAAATCCTGAGCCGTCGTCTCTGTGATATTATGGGAAAAGTGGTTGGTTCTCATCAATGTAGCTTCATTGCGGGGCGTTAAAGTAGTAATAACATTATCATTGCCCAAGAAGTGATACATTCAATGAAGACTAAATCTGGGAGGCTTGGTTGGATGGCGGTTAAAGTGGATCTTGAGAAAGCCTATGATCGACTGGAATGGCCTTTCATATATGACACTCTTAGATCAGTGGGTATTGAGGGGAGAATCTGTGATATTATTATGGAGTGTATTACAAGTCCTTCATTTCAGGTCCTATGGAATGGGGAAGCCAATGAGAGTTTCAGTGCCACTCGTGGAATTCGACAAGGGGACCCCTTATCTCCTTACATTTTCACTCTGTGCATGGAACGATTAAACCATATTATACAGGATGCTATTGCAAAGGAGGAATGGAAACCGATTAAGTTGAATAGGAATGGCCCTAAGATCTCTCACTTATTCTTTACGGATGACCTTATATTATTTGGAGAGGCCTTACAAAGTCAAGTGGAGGTTATTCTTAATTGTATGTAGTCTTTCTGTAATATATCGGGTCAAAAAATGAATAATGATAAGACTAAAGTATGCTTCTCTAGGGGGTTCATTTCTCCAGAGCTTTCAAACTAAGTCGAAAGATAGGTGTTAGTTTAAAGGCAGATTTGGGGAAATACCTAGGTATTCCGCTAATTCATAGAAGAGTTATGAAACTCACTTTTGTGCCCATTATGGAAAAAGCTATGAAAAATATTTCTGGGTGGAAGCAGGGTTGCTTGAGCTTTGCAGGAAGAACAACTCTCATAAAAGCAGTCATATCGGCCTTGCCTTCTTATCAGATGCAGACAATGTTGATTCCGAAGGGTGTTCTAAATGATCTGGAAAGAAAAAGCAGGAAATTTCTTTAGGATGAAAAGGATGATAAGAAAAAACTCCATCTCATTTCTTGGGACCAGATTACAAAAGATAAAAAAGAAGGTGGATTGGGGATTCAAGACATGTGTAAACAAAATGAGGCATTCATTATGAAACTCTGCTGGCAGATACTGAATAATAAAGAAAAGTTATGGGTTCAAGTTCTGAGAGGGAAGTATAAATGGGATAATATGGATGGACCCAGGCCTAGAAGAAGTGCTTCATCAACCTAGAAGGGTATTTGCTCTGTTTGGGACAAATTCCGGAGAGGTTTAGGAGTCAAAATAAGCAATGAAGCTTCTGGTTCCTTTTGGTTCAACAACTGGTCAGAGATTAATCGTCCTTTGATTGAGTTAGTTCCAGGACGGGAGGGATTTGTGGACCAGGAGGGAAAGGTGTGTGATTTCACTAATCCTTGGGGCGATTGGGACATAGTTAGAATGGGAAGCTGGTTCCAGGTGTTAGAACCGGCTATCACCCAAGAGAGGGGGTGAATTGGGTGTATAATAAAAACTTAAGAACTTTAGAAATCTTTTCGTATCTTAACGAAAGCGGTAACTATGAAGGTTTATAAATCAACAGTTAGATTAAATAATATATGCTGGAAATATAAGAGTTTAGGGAAGAGAATATACAAACTGTGATTTATCCTGGTTCGGTCTAATCTGAGATGGCCTACGTCCAGTCCCCAGGCTCCTCCTGAGATTTTTAAATCCACTATCTTCTCGTTTAATCCAGGCACAAGAAAAGCCTTTACAATCCACAAGTTTAGCCGGGTACTTGTGAAACCTTTTACAAATCTCTCACTGAAATACTCCCCCTTACGGCAAGTCTTACGAGCAGAGCAATCCCGAAGATCTTCCTCTCCTGCTTACTCATGCAAGTCTTACGAGCAACAACGTTCTCTCCTGCTTATACCCCTGTAAGTCTTATGAGCAGCAACGTTCTCTATTGCTTGCACCTTGTAAGTCTTACGAGCAGAATGTCTTACTGGCAATTCTCTCTACAGCTTCTCCGTAAGAAAATCATCCCTCTCAAGGTCCCTCTACCTTGAGATCAACTCAGAAATATAGTTGAAGGTGTTTACAGACTTTCTCACAGAGTGGGTATAATCTCACTGAAGTACAATACAAATAATCACTCTCTCAACGATAAGTAATATAGAAACTGGAAAACAAAGAGTGTTTGGGTAGAAGCAGAGGATTCACATTTCTATCATTTTTCTCGTAGTTGCTCGCTGTCTCTATTTTTCTCCGTTACCCATCAAAGTTGAATGCTCTCTCATTTATAGTTGATGAAGATGATAACCGTTGTGAGAATTCGTCCGTTGGAGTCATTTTGACCGTTTGAGCATATTTGAAAAACAAGCTACTTGAAATGTCCGTTGCAGAGTGGAGCGTCTCGTTGAACAGCAGGAAGATTCATTTTGAGCTGTACATCACGTTGTGGAGCGTTTTGTGTTTCAGACAATCTCTCATGGTGGGTCAGTTACTTGTCGTGGTTGGTAGCCGCCATTCGGTGTGTAATGATGGAGTTCACCGTAATTGACTTTTATTTGAATCTGCAACCCGAACGTTTAATATCCTGTTTCACACTGCAAAATACTTAATCATTAATATGATGAAGTATTAGTCATGGGTATGTTGGATCATTGGTCAAAAGCTAAATTTCTGGCTTCTGGGACTCATCACGTTGAGTGAAAACTTTTCCATACGTGACCTCCATTCTTGAAGATGCAATCCAAATATTTAATCTCCTGTTTTACACTTGAAATATATGTTAGTTAATGTTTAGGAACAATAACAAGTGAAAACATAATGATTTAACCACGTTTGGATTGATTGCTGTGAGGCTCTGAACTTCTACGTTGCTTCTGTCAGAACCTCACTCGAGTGCAATATGGCTCACTCGAGTGCAGTTCATATTTTCACGTTCTGACTTCCTCTCGGGCAAGCACTCGCTGCACTTCACTCGCATCTGCTCGAGTGAATTCTCTAATCACTCGAGCACAACCAGTCATGCTCGAGTGAGTTTCATGCTTCCACGTACAATCTTCTTCTCGGGTTATCACTTCCATGACAAAACTTGCATGTGCTCGAGTGAGAAATCATCCAATGCTCGAGCATGGATCCTAGTGCTCGAGTGATGCAATTTTCTTCACGTTTCAGCTGCTTCTGGACATCACTCGCACAACATTTTCAGAGAGAAAGTTTTTGCACTCGCGGGTGATGTGGGGCCACTTTAGAAAAATTTTATTCATTTGATTCAAATGATGTATCATAAGAATGCTCTTGCCATATGCATTCCAATGCAACAAGAATCAGCTCCAAACTCGTTGTATTCTGCAAGTTATGATCGAAAGAATGTCTATTTCGCTAGTCTGCACAAGCATCAACTTCCAGAAGGCATACCTCCTATAATATACGTTCAAATAAGGCAAATTACCTATCCATGGAAAGCTCTTTGAGTCTACTTTCATTTGGCACTGGTCTCGTCTCAATCCGATGTGTAGTTTGTAAGTTACGTGCAAAATACCGAACCTGTGTCGAAAAGTGACGGTGATTTCAGTTTCATTTTCCACGAATCATATCTTCTTCATTTGATCTTCTTTCAATGTGATCCTGGTTCCAATTTTACGTGTTGTGAGTCCTCTTTCATATGCCACCAGTTTGGGGTCAATCCGACGTGTGGTTTGAAAGATATGATCAAAATACCGGACCTCTGTCAGACTGAACGTAAAACAGAGTAGAACAGAGTATTCACCCCGTGCTCGAGTGAATTCATCTGTGCTCGAGTGTGTTCTTCCTGTGCTCGAGTGAAACACCTCGTGCTTGAGCATAACACCTCTAGAAGTGCCAAAACTCATATATAAGTCATCTTAGCTTCGTATTAACCTATTCCAACCATCATTTGATCATAGAAACCTCCGGTATCATTATAGAAACCTCCAATATCACATCTAACAACTTGAATCTTGATATTCATGATAGATCTTCCAAGTTCTTCATTCTTCAATATCTTTCTTCTTAGTTTTCCTCTTGATAATAATTCTCCATAACCAAAGTAAGCATCTCCTTGACTATCTTCAATCTCTTCCTTCTTCTTCCTCTTGTTCATTTTCATTAATTCAATCTTCTTCATTCTTTGCTTGACTAATCTACAAAATATGTAATATAATAGTTAGTCAAAGAAATACATTATATAAACTTTTTGCTCTTATCATTTCACATCTATATTTGACATCATCAAAACTAATCATATCTAACATTCTCCCCCTTTTTGATGATGACAAATCCTTTAAGAAAAATATGTTTGAATGAAGTGCAACATACATATAAAATGCAAAGTGCAACGTACATATTTTTCTTATATTTTTCTCCCCCTATTTGACATCAGCAAAAAGTTTGAAATATATAAAGAAGTAAAGCTTGTGAAGAAGTAAATAGAGTAGAAATTACTTTAATCAAAATGAATGTACCAAGAAAAACAATTTACACTCCCCCTATGTGAAAGTACTTTCATTTTTAATGAGAGGGAACTAAAAAAGATTTGGAGAGGTTTTCAAGAAAACTTCTATAATCAAGATAAATGAAATATATGAAACATATTCTTGAAATGTAAAGAGAAGGTTTAGAAATGCTGATGTAGATTTGGTAATTGATGAAGCGCTCCATGAAGTCTGTTGCTTCTTTGGCAATGTTGGTGCATGCTGTTGTGCTTTGTATAACTCTGATGTACACCACACTTCTATTATGCAACTCAGATATATATTCATGTTGTTGCCAGGATTCTCCAATTGAGTTGAGCTTCTGTTTAGCATGTTCAATGTTCATTTGTATTGGCATATGTATTTGTTGCTCTGAATGTTACAGCCAATATATTTTCCTTGATTGAGCATTAAAAACATCCTCAAGGTTGATAGAGTCTTCTTGTAGTATGTTGAGGAATGCTATTGCACACAACAAATTCTCCTGTCATAAATTTAATCTTTCTTTGCAAAGAGAATTGTTAGTTCAATCAAGTAACAAACTATTCCTTTCCATATGATATATTAAAATTAAGATCATGAAAAGAACAATATAAGAATAACTCATCATCAAAACTAATCAAGACATGGTGAATATAGATGAGTATATTAAAAGGATTTTCTTTCAAATAGGAGATGAGCTTTCAACATATAAAACATATGTGAATGTGAAGCTCCCCCTTAATTGATGCATGGTTTTAAACATTTTCATTAGGAAAATAGTTAATAACTCTCCTGGATTTGAGAAACCATTAGAAACTGTATAGAGAAAATGATTTTGAAAGTATGATTATTTAGAGAGAAATGCAATGATAATGCTAATCAAGGGTTTTAAGAGATACAACCTAATATCACCTGAGTGGTTACTTGAGTGATTCTACTCAATCATGACTCGATTGTATACTCAAGTGATACAACTCAAGGATTTTGAATTAAGCAAGAATACAATACCTCACTCGAGTAATATCATAATCACTCGAGTCATAATCCTCTGTAGTCTATTGATGCATCATGTCCTAGTCAATATTGGATGATGTGACTGGTACTGAGGGATTCTGAAGTGTAGTCTTCTGTGAGCACTTTAGGATAACAAGATGAGCTCAGAATAAGGCTTTATGCGCATATTGGCTTAGTATGTGCCCCTTGCTTATCAAACATCATTGAGAACTTTTAATTTCACCATAGCATATAACACCCTTATTTTGTCATCCATCATCTCAAATAGAACTTTGAAGTTCTGGTTCACTAAGTCACACAGCTACTTTATCTTATCATTCATTGATGATCTCAGCATTGTTTGTAGTAAGCTTTGTGTGAAAGTGTTGAACCTCCTTTCTCAGAAATCCTTACACAAATGGACCAAAGAATGAAGGATCATGGAGACCAACTCTAGCAAAGTGTTGTCTCTCATTTATTGGCCTTATTCACCATAGCTCTAGTGTAGCTATAGCAAATAATCGAGTGAAGATTAGACATAGAGCTAGGATAGTAGTTAAGAATCCTCATAGGCTCATCAAGCTTGATGATTCTGTGCATCTCAGCATTTTCCTCTGAACATCTCTGTTGGCTCCATATCACAGTGAAAATGTCTGATCTCCTTAAAACGATAAGGAAGGTGGGTAGGCAACAAAGATTCATATTGGATAACTTATTCTTGGCTCCGTGCTGCTTTGAAATAATCTTCGCTGGGTCTACTAAGAGATCTTCCTTCTCTTTCTCTTTCTCTGATTGTATCACTAGCTAGTTATTTGCTAATGGTGGGATGTCATTTGAGTAATATCACATATTTTGCTTCAACTCACGCTGCAATACTATCAGTCATGCCTTTTCTGTTAGCCTCTTACCTTTGTATCCAAAATGAAAGTATCTTGATCAACTCCTATAAAAGTATAAACATATGCTCTCTGGTACCCTTCTTCTTTTGGGTCCGTACAATATTAGACTTATCAACTCTTATGCTCTTATGCAATTAATCATATGAAATTTCAGCAAAGAGTATCATAAACCAACAAAAGACTAAGATATAATTTTATCCAATAAAATCAAGTCATCATGAAGCAGAACGAACAAGTGATACCAGGAATGATGATGATCAATGACAATTTGTAAATACACTTTATATAGAAAATATGTCATTGATAAGATTTTCATGCAATCGATGTAAAACAGATCAAAGAGAGTAGAAAATCTATCCTTAATGATCAACTTTTATAAAATGATAAATCATGAATGAAATCAAGTTTTCAAGAATGATAATGAGATATGCAAATTGTTTCAAAATCTCATATGTTCTTTCAAATCATAAATATGCATTATGACATTAAGATTTTGAATGCATGAAAACTCATTTATGAAGCTTGTTAAATACCAATGCTTATGTCAAAAACAATGGAAGTCAACAGTTATAAAATATATATCAAAAAGCTTCACTAAGGAATTCAATTACGATAACATGTTAATTATAAGAGTTAACATGTTGGAGAATTTTCTCAAGAACAAAAGTCATATGAAAAATGAATTAGCCAAAATGGCTTATCTTGACATATATAAGCATGATGACTTTAGTATTGATCAAAAGATAACCTTGCCTCTTAGAGTTTTGTCTTAAAGAATAGGGATATTCAACTCAAAAATTTGAATAGAAGGCTCTATTAACTCAAAAAATAGATGAAGACAAATGGTAATGCATTTGAGCAACAATATGAGTATAAGAATTTATGAATGATGAAGCACATACTCATTGATCCAAATGACTAGAGTTTTAGAATATCCCGGTAAGTTATTCCACAATAATGGTTAATGCATTAAGATTCAATGCACTAATGAACATTTATAATGCTTGGAATAACATGGCCAACTAATTATTTATGCATTAGGCACAAGGCTTTCACATATAGAATTCTTTTCTAGAGAATACACTTGAAACTCATATAGATAGTTAACTTGTTAGACATAAGATCTAACTTGTTACAAAATAAAAATTGAGGGGTTCAAGTAGTAACAGGTTTAAGATTAAGAAACAAATATGTGAATGATGAGGAAAACTCTAGGGATGGATTTGAAGCATTTCTGACTTTCAGTATACATAAATATTAACTTCCAATTTTGAAACTGATTTAAATAAAATATGGAAAATTTTCAAATAATGTGTATGCATTTTTTAATAACAAGATGAATTTGAAATCCAAGTAAATTTATGAAATGTGCATTTCAAATTTCCAATGCATAGAAAAATTATGCATAATTCTATTTCAATACATTTAGCAATATGAAAATATTTTGAAACACCATAAATCATTGATTGCTAATGGTATATAGTAATGAGCAAGAATTTACCACTCAAAATGAGTTGGAAAGAATTAGTACGATGGTTGAGTTTTGAAATTACTGATACATTGTACCTGGTTTGAGTGTAACTTGTAGACACCCAAGTTAATTTCCATCTCTTTGTATCTTTGTACTCAAGTCCTCCAAGATCACTTGAGTAATCCATGTTTTGAAGCTAATTTATGCATTTGTGTCTGTGGCTTTCATGAGTTCTTGTTGCACTTTTAGGTGAGTTCTCTATGCACTTAAGTGTGCTCCCGTCTAACTCGAGTATGTGACAATATTCTTGATGAACACAAGAGTGTCAGTACTCGAGTGTTAACATGCCTTGCACTCAAATGTTCACTTCTGCTTTCTAGTGTCATGATTCTTTTTCAAATTATTCCTGCAAAAATCATATAACCCTTTTTCTTCCTTCGGTATCCAATTCTACTTAGATCCACTGGTTAGCTTGAAAGAATCATAATTCACATGCTCTAAGAATATAATTAATTTGAGACAATTGAGCACAATGAATTAAACATGTCTTTATGCATAAGAGAAATATTTTCTTTTCAAATCATTATACATGCATAAAGAATTAACCTTTTGAGCATTACAATAACTTTATAAATAAGCCTATTAAATGGATTTTTAAGAGATATGAATTCAAAAATATTTGCAATGCTCATTCCTAAGGTTCCAAAATATAAAACCTCAACAAATATTACAAACAACAGCATATGAGGTTTTATCATTGTATACCTTTGCCTTAGATATTCGGAGGATTGCTTCTGCATACCCACTGCATCTTTCTTTGAAATTCTGTTTTTGCATATTTGGCTTTGGGATTATGCAAAGCTTTCTCATGTGATGTAGACTTCGAGAATCTTTTTCTTTGTGAATGAGAGATCCTCCTCTTGTTCTTCTCAAGATAGTTGAATAGTACATTGTGGTAGCCCTTCGTTAAGGTAGAACATACTCCTTTTATCCATTGCTTCTTTCTCTGTTTATACTATGTAACCCCAGCAATGGGTGCCTTGAGAGTTCTCCTTTTTTATATAAATGGTATGAACCTTTTTATTGGCACATGAGAAACTCTTGCATTCTTCATCTTCTCTTTACCCTTATGTCCATTTCTTTTCGGATCATCCTGCATACATAAAGTACTAGATGGACATTTTGGTACCCACATATACTTGGGTCCTTGATTGTTAGTATTAAACCTTACATGTTTCTTCGGTACCCAAATATACTTATTTCTCACATGGGAATTTCTTCTAATATAGCATGTGTGAGAAATATGACTGGATTTGCCACAATAATTGCAAATTGTATCAAGATATACATTATGGGATATCATGCAAGTATTATGTCGATCATGAGAGTAGAAATTCGAATGGATTTGATTTGAATATTCTTTCTTCCCAACAAACTTTCCAGCATATTTGAAAACATTTTTACTTTTCTCAATAGAATCAACAATTGGTTGAGAAACAAACTTTTGTAAACTCTGAAAATCATTTTTATGAAAATCACACAAAGAATTGGAACTTTTTACCTTAAGTTCATCTTGAGCTCCGGAGAGTGATTTTTCATGTTCATCCATACTAAGCTCTTTTCGGGAATCCACTTCTTCTTGTCTATCCATGTTGACTGTATGGAAGTGTTCTATGATTTCTTCATCTTCATCATCAACTTCCAATTGTTCATGCACAGTAGATGCGTAGCGTGTAGTTTCACACGAACTGTCAACACTTTCAACTTCAACACAATTGTTAGAAGCATACATAGAATCAAGAGTGTCCCAGATATTTTTAGCATTAGAACAAAATCTAATTTTCTCAAAATCATTTTCGGTTAAAGCTGTTAGATCTCATGTTTTGATGATAACAAAAGTATGGTTTGAAAAGGAAATAATTAATAAACAAGTTTGAACTAAGTGATGACAGGAACAAGCATCACTTGAAGCAAGCATTGGAGTAATGAAGAAAGGCCAAGAGAAAATGCTGAGGAACTTGATCAGAAGCAAATCTTCTAAAGCATTACTCGAGGAGCTACTCGAGTAATGAGACAAAACTTGAAGTAACCAGAGACAACTTCCAGTAACCTGCCAACGTTACTCGAGTAGGTACTCGAGTAATAGTGTAAGTATTTTCAAGTTGCTCTCGGCCTGCCAATGTTACTCGAGGAGCTACTCGAGTAACCAGGTAAAAACTTGGAGTTGCTCTCGGCCTGCCAATGTTACTCGAGGAGGTACTCGAGTAACTATGTGAGAAACTTCCAGTTGCCTTCAAGTTGCCAATGTTACTCGAGGAGCTACTCGAGTAACTCTGTTTCTGAGAATATGTAACTCTCGGCACTTTGTACTACTGCCAATGTTACTCGAGGAGCTACTCGAGTAACAACCTGAGGTAAGTGAAAACTTGAAGGTGATACCCGATTACCTTGATTTCTTTTTATCTCATTTTCCTCGAGTCCTTACTCTAGTATGCAAGTATCTAATGTTGTATTTTAAGTGGATTCCTCGAGTTGGTACCCGAGTAACCTATGCAAAAATGAGTGCATTACTCGAGTCGGTACCCGAGTAATGAGGTAAGTGCTCTCGGCATTTAAATCCTGCCAACATTACTGGAGTAGAGCATCGAGTAACCAAAAGTTTATTTGAAGGTTTACTCGAGTTGGTACCCAAGTAACTCATAAAGTTGTGAGTGCATTACTCGAGTAGGTACCCGAGTAAATAACTATTCCCAAAGGTTTGAAATTTAGTTTACTCCATGCACTACCCGAGTAATCTTATACTTGTTCATTGACTTGCAGTTAATCAAAGATTTCCCGATGATACTCGAGTAGGTACTCGAGTAAACTTCAAGGGATACTCGAGTAGCTACTCGAGTAAGCTTACCCAGAAATTTAGAAATCATTCAAACGTTCATTGATTTGCTTCCTATATGATTAATATTTCATTGTATTAGTATTCTTAGTCTATTTACAGATAAACAATGAAGAAATCACTTCAAGAGATGGAAGTCAAATGAAACGTTCAAATGCCAACCACCGCCAATGGATATTTTTCAAAAACTTGAAAAGTCAATAGTGGCTGTGCACTCTCCAACAGACGAAAGAAAATGTTCCAACGGTCATCACCAACATATCTATATATATGGGAACATCCAAACAGAGAAGTACAACCAAACACACATACGAACGTATCATCAAGTTCATTACTCTGTTTTCGTTGAAATTGTATTTCTATGCTTCAGTGATTCTTATTCACTCTTTGAGAGAGATATTTCATTCAAACTCAGTAGTTGTTATTGAGATAACTTAAGGTTGTGGAACCTTGAGTTGGGATTGGATTACAACTTGTAAAGGGGAGCGAGTGTCCAGGTGAAGGAACTTGCTTGTACTGTGGTGCCAAGAACCCACTGAATCTTGGAAGTTATAGTGAAACTCTCAGAGAAGCTCTGAGGACTGGACGTAGGTCAAAGTGGTTGTGGCCGAACCAGTATAACTCTCGGTGTACACTTCGGTGATATTTCTCCTTACTCTTTATTACTTTATATTCACCGTAAAGGTTTTATATTTGAAACGAAGTTTTAGTATCACCCAATTCACCCCCCTCTTGTGTGAAACGCTTGCTCTAACATTTGGTATCAGAGCGTAGGTCTTCTTGTTAAGGTATAACAACCTAAGAAGGATCCAATGGCAAGCATGGGTGAAGGAATTCTTCCCGACGGAGCATCCATCACTAGACCTCCCGGTTTCAATGGAGAACACTTTTCTTTCTGGAAAGCAAAATTCAGAGTGTTCGTGATGGCTACTGAATATAGGCTATGGGATGTAATTGAGAGTGGAAATTATCAACCTACAAAGACTGTAGATTCTCAGAAAATTCCAAAGACGCCAGCGGAATATGATGAGAGTGATAAGAAACTTATCACTCTCAACAGCAAGGCAATTCTGATGTTACAAAGTTCTTTGAGTCAAAATGAATACTTCAGAATTTGTACACTTCTAACAGCAAAGGAAATGTGGGAAGCTCTGAAAATAACTCATGAAGGAACTTCGGGAATAAAGGAGAATCGAATCAACACCTTGATCACTGAATTCGATCTACTTCGAATGAAATCAGGTGAGTCAATTTCTGAATTCGAACTTAGATATACTCATCTTGTTAATCAACTTGCAGCACTTGGTAAAGTCTATGGTCAAAATACCCAAGTACGAAAGATTTTGAATATTCTTTCTAAAGAGTGGGAGGCCAAAGTCACTGCGATAGAAGAGGCAAAAGGAGAATCAATGAGATCAGTTGCTTCTCTATTTGGAAGTCTTTCTGAATATGAAAGCAAATTAAAGTTCAAACGGGAACTAGACGACATTAGTGACAAAAGAAAGAAAGGTCTAGCACTAAAAGCGAAAGAAGAAAATCAAGATGAAGATGAGGAGTTTGATGATGATGAAATGGGCTTAATCATAAAAAGATTCAGAAAGTTCTACAAGAAAGGTCAAGGCTTCAAACACTTTCAAAAAGGAGGAACTAGCAGCAAAGACCATATCATTTGCTACGAATGTGGAAAACCAGGACATATCAAATCAGAATGTCCAGAACTCAATCAAAAGAGCAAAGAAAAGAGAAAAGGCAAATTCTTTAACAAAAAGAAGGCCTTTGTATCTGCTATATGGCGAGATAGTTCCTCTAACGAAGAAAGTGATGAAGAAGAAGTAGCTAATATATGTCTTGTTGCTCAAGAAGAGACAGAAGAAGAGGTAAATGATTCTGAACCTACCTATGATGAATTATTCTCTGAATATAATGCTTTACATTCTGAATTCATCAAAGTAGTTAAAGAATTAATTGTTTTCAAAAAGAAAAACAAAGCTCTTGAAATTGAACTTAAAGAAAGTTCAGAAAAGAATTGTGAAAATTGTTTTTTGTTGAAAAAGAAAAACATTGATCTCACAAAAACTCTTGAAAAATTTACCAAAGGAAGTGAGATGCTAAGTGTGATTTTAAAAGAACAACGATTTGTAAATGACCGATCTGGTATTGGATATGATCCAAAAATAGATAAAAGGAAAGGTAAAAAGAAAGTAGGAGGTAAGTCATATTTAAATTATTTCCAGCATTCTGTGCATATATCAAATCCTTTTGCATTTTGTAATTACTGTAATAGAAAAGGTCATTATACCTCGTCATGCATTCATAAGAAGAAAAGAAACATAGGAACCTACAAATGGGTACCTAAAGGCACATATGTTTAGAAAATCATTTATACTAACCCAAAAGGACCCAAAAAGAAGTGGGTACCTAAGACTTAGTCATTTGATTGTAGGTATGTCTTAAAGCATCCAAAAATAACAAGTGGTTCATAGACAGTGGATGCTCTAGACATATGACCGGAGATTTCGAAAGTTTTACCACATTGCAACCTAAGGAAGGTGGAAAGGTAAAATTTGGAGGAAATCAATCCGGAAAAATAGCAGGAATTGGTGAAATCAAAAATGACAAAGGCATACAAATCAAAGATGTATATTACGTTGAAGGCTTGTGTCATAATTTGCTGAGCGTAAGTCAAAGTGCAGATAAAGATAACTGGATAATATTTGATTCAGAGGAATGTCTAATTGTCAACAAGAAAGACTTACTACTTGATAAGAAGAATATCAAGGCTAAGCTCAGAGCAAAAAGGGAAGGTAACTGCTATACCTTAGATATTAGTAGAAATGAATCTGAAAACTGTTTTCTGAGTAATGCCGATGAAAGTTGGCTATGGCATAAAAGATTGGCTCATGTCAACATGCATCAACTAGGCAAACTACTCAAAAAGGATTTAGTTCTTGGATTACCCAAAGTAAATTTCAAAAACGATTTGATTTGTGACGCATGTCAAAAGGGTAAACAAACTAAATCATCTTTCAAATTGAAAAATGAGATCTCAACAAATAGACCATTACAATTATTGCATATGGATTTAGTTGGTCCAGCAAGAGTAAAGAGTCTTGGTGGCAACTTATATTCATTGGTCATTGTTGATGATTTTTCTAGATTTACGTGGGTTATTTTTCTATCATCAAAAGATGAAACCTTTGAAGAATTTATTGTTTTTGCCAAGAAAGTGCAAAATGAGAAAGGTATGTCTATTGCAGGTATTAGGACTGATCATGGTGGAGAATTTGAGAATCAAGCCTTTGAAGAATATTGTGATACTAATGGCATTGATCACAATTTCTCTGCTCCAAGGACGCCCCAACAAAATGGAGTTGTGGAACGCAAGAATAGAGTGCTTACTGAAATGGCTAGAACAATGTTAAATGAAAAGAACATGTCTCAAGTTTTCTGGGCTGATGCTATGAGTACAGCATGCTATATTTCAAATAGAGCCTATATCAGAACGAAACTTGGAAAGACACCATACGATCTATACAAAGGAAGGAAGCCAAACATTGCTCATCTACACATCTTCGGTTGTAAGTGTTTCATTCATAATAATGGTAAAGATAACTTAGGAAAATTTGATTCTAAAACTGATGAAGGAATTTTCCTAGGATATTCTAATCGAAGTAAAGCATATAGAATTTTCAATAAAAGAACTTGTGTTGTTGAAGAATCAATTCATGTTGTATTTGATGAATTTGAATCCTCTGACAAAATCATTGATGAAGAACAGGAAGTTGTTTTAAATCAAGAAAATGGTCAATCTATTTCTACGTCTCTTATTCCAGAAGTTGATGAAACTAAAGAAGAAGAGCAATCTCTAGGTCAACCTAAAGCCTAGAAATACAATAGAAGTCATCCCTTAGATCAAGTCATAGGAGATGTGAATGAAGGGATCAAAACTAGAAATAGAGTTTTCAATGAAGTAAGTTTTTCTGCATTCATTTCTGAGATTGAACCTTCTAACATTGATGAAGCCCTGTCAGACAATGATTGGGTTATAGCAATGCAAGAAGAACTAAACCAATTTGAGAGAAATCAAGTTTGGGATTTGGTACCCCGACCCAAGGATCATCCGATCATTGGAACTAAATGGGTATTCAAGAACAAACTCGATGAATCCGCAATTATTGTCAGAAACAAGGCAAGGTTGGTGGCCAAAGGCTATAATCAGGAAGAAGGGATTGATTATGAAGAAACGTATGCTCCAGTGGCTAGATTGGAAGCTATACGTGTACTCTTAGCCTTTGCATGCATTAAAGGATTCAAACTCTATCAAATGGATGTAAAGAGTGCATTTCTAAATGGTTACATCATGGAAGAAGTGTATGTAGAACAACCTCCAGGTTTTGAGGATGTTACTAAATCTGACCATGTTTTCAAACTCAAAAAGGCTTTATATGGTTTAAAACAAGCTCCTAGAGCCTGGTATGAAAGGCTCAGCAAGTTTCTTATCGATCAAGGTTTTGTACGAGGAAAAGTTGATACAACATTATTTATAAATCGAAAACGTGATGATATTTTGATTGTTCAAATATATGTTGATGATATTGTTTTCGGTGCTACTAATGAATCTCTGTGTAAGGAATTTTCTGAGATAATGCAGGGAGAGTTTGAGATGTCAATGATGGGAGAATTGAATTTCTTTCTTGGTTTGCAAATCAAACAAAGAAAGAATGGAATCTTCATATCTCAAACAAAGTATTTAAAAGAGCTATTGAAGAAGTATGGAATGGATGAAGCAAATGGCTCAGACACGCCTATGAGCTCAACAACGTTGCTTGATGCTGATGTCAAAGGGAAAGACTACAATATCACAAAATATAGAGGAATGATTGGATCATTACTCTATCTCACGGCAAGCAGACCAGACATCCAATTTAGTGTTGGTATATGTGCAAGATATCAATCGGTGCCAAAGGAATCACATGCTGAAACGGTTAAACGAATCTTTAGATACCTTGCTGACACACCAGAATTGGGTCTGTGGTATCCCAAAGGAAGTAGTGAATATCTAGTTGTATATTCAGATTCTGATCATGGAGGATACAAGACAGACAGAAAAAGCACCAGTGGACAAGGACAATTTCTTGGAGGATCTCTTGTCTCCTGGTTCAGCAAGAAACAAAATATAGTGTCTCTTTCGTCAACGGAAGCCGAATATGTTGCAGTCTCAAGTTGTTGTGCACAAGTGATATGGTTAAAACAACAACTACAAGACCTTGGTATTTATCTCAAAGAAATACCAATCTATTGTGACAATACAAGTACGATAAGCTTGGCAAAGAATCCAGTTCAACACTCTAGAACCAAGCATATCGATGTCAGACATCACTTCATCAGAGATCATGTCCAAAAGAAAGATGTGAAAGTGATATTCATTCCTACTCATCTTCAACTAGCTGATATCTTCACAAAACCTCTTGCAAAAGATCAATTTCTATACATTAGAAGAGAATTGGGAATGGTAAATCCCAATGAGTTATAAGAAATTTAAGCATTTCATAATATTAGATGAAGTCACTTGATAATGTTTTGATGATTACTAACTTAAGCATCGGAGTTTATAGAAACGTGTTTTGCAGGAAGAAAGAAACTCTGTTTTGGGAAACAAAAACAGAGATTATCAGAGGACACATTTACTGGAGTACCAACTTGAAGTTATGGCTAACACAGAAGCAATACCCGAGGACCAACTTGAAGTAAAGTAACACTTTACTCGAGTATGAACTCGAGTAATGGCCCACAAAACTGGAAGTAATGGATCAAGTTACTTGAAACTTAAATCTAACGGTTCAGTTTTCAAAGAAATGAAGAGTCAGAAGTTGAAAAGCAGGTTACCCGAGGCGAGCCTCTAGTAAACTTGAAGCTTACTCGAGTAAGGCCTCGAGTAATGTCGAAGTTCAGATTCCCAAATTGATGAACAAGGACTCAAATCTGATCAAAATGGGTTATAAATGATCGAGGGAACATCTATGGATAATTACTATATTATTCATACCAAGTACGCAATTTAAATGAATTATTTTAGAATTTTTCTGTATGAACACCCGAGGAAGGCCTCGAGTAAACTTGAACATTACTCGAGTAAGGCCTCGAGTAACGTCGGGTTTTAGGTCTTTATCTTACGCAAACTCGGTCATTTCCACAAAATCTCCTAGAGTAAATCACTATACACTCTCACAGAAACTTTTCACAATCGATTCCTTGCCTCATTTCCGTCAAAACCCAGCTGATTTCAAGTCCAAAAACTTCCTATTTTGTTCAAAATCTCTGTGCCTTAAGCTCGCGACCGTGACCCTATTTTTCTGAGATTCTAGAATATCTGTGTTTCAAGATGGTTAGAACCAAGAATCTCAACTTCACAGATTCCTTTGATTCACAACAAAATCCTGATCTCCTTTCTGTTCCTCCAACAAAGAAAAGAAAATTAACTCCGAGACCTAAAGCCAAAATTCCTCTTCAACCTCAATCTCAACCAAAACCCAAAGGAGTTGTGATTAAAGAGCCTATTGTTACAAGGGCTCAATCCAAAAAGAGTACCTCAACAGGAAGAGAGAAAAGTGCCAAATCTCCCTCACCTCCTCCCTCTGATTCCTCTACCCCCTCTTTCACACCAAAGCCTATCAAAAAGCCAAAGTATGACAAGAATGTGGCTAAGGCTATGACTGGGATCATTGACCAAATGGAGAAGGGTCAATCTTCCAAGAAGTCCAAGATACCGGAAGCAGAGATCACTACCCCACCAAAAGGTTTCAATGTCAGCAAATTGGTGGAGTCTCTGAAGTACTCGACTCAATTCTCCAGAAGAAAGGTGTGTAAGACACATTATGTTGATCTGAAGTTACTTCAAGAGGTAGTGAAGCATGACCTAAGTCCTTATTTAGATCCCTTTATGCCTTGGCTATCTATTAGATTACCTTTTTGTACTAAAGTGATCACCCATTTTTATTGTAACTTAGAGATCATAGATGAGCCTAACAGAACCTCAGTAGAGGAAGAAATGACCACAAATGTGAGAGGCCAAAAGATTTTAATTTCTCCATCCAGAATCAACTTGTGGTTAGGGATAGAGAACCCCCCAGATGATATATATTCTGAACTTGAGCCAAACCAAATATTCACTATCCTCAAACCCGGTGAGCTAGTTGACCCTCTAAATTTCAAGCCCAGTGACATGTGTGATCATCATAGGGTCCTTTGGTACATTTACTCTAGGTCCCTAGTGAACAAAGCCAACAATTACACCCATTTCTCTGATAGGGATTTTAGGTGGTTTGCTTCACTGCTTCTGAAGGAACAGAAGGATCTGGGAGAATATATTTTCTCGAAGATGAAAAGGTACAAGGTGGATGGAAAGGCTACCATACCAATGCCATATCCCCAGATTGTGTCTCTAATCCTGAAAGAGAACAAAATATGGTATTTAGATAGCAAGGAGCCAATTGAGAGGTTGACTCCGGTTGGAAGGAACCAGATTGGAAAATTGAACATCGATATCCCTCTCAAAGGCCCTCTGGAGTCTGGGTCTAAGAAGAAGAGGAAGACCACTGAGGCAGAGACCAGTAGGTTGGATGACACTCAGTCATCGGCTCCAGCTGCTACCACATCATCACCATCCTTCCTCAATGCCACTCTCCAGCACTTTATGGAGAATATTCTCAGAGGCTTCCATGTGGACATAGCCAACACAAACGCTGAGCTAATCACCAGTACGAACTTCAAAATGGGGGAGCTGGTTGAGAGAATAGATAAAAGACATGAGGAGTTGGTTGAGAGAATGGATAGAAGGCACGAGGAGTTGCTAGCAAAGCAACGTGCCCAGGGGGAGACATTGAGACTGATTCTGGCACGATTGGACTCCTTGGGTCCTGGACCTTCTGCCGGTCCCTCCTCATCTGCACCACCACCACCTCCAGAGAACCCTCCTACTGATACTCCTATTCCTGAGGCTGAACCATCTACCCCTCTGGTCTCTGATCCACTTGAGCCCCAAGGCAAAGATATTTTATTCACAGTGGATGATCCTGATACCCATGAGACCACACATATCATCATTGATGATTCACCTCCCAAGCCACAGCCAGAAACCGCTCCTAAACCTATTCCCTCTCCTACCCGAACAGAGGAAATATCTCCCTCTTCCTCCCCTGAACATCATACACCTGAGACTCAGACCACCCCAGAAGGAGAAACTTCTACTATGGTTGTCTTCCAACCATCTCCTCCTGGCGATGACATCCATATCCCTCCACTTCATCTGCCTGATCCAGTACCCTCTAGTTCATTTGATTCCTTGGACTCAGATGATTCTTCGGTCCTTCCAGTGACACCCATTTCCATGGTCAAGCCTCCTAGCCCTCCACTTGATTGATGAAGCCAAAAAGGGGGAGAAGAGCTTGAGAGTGATTTTGTGGATGTGTCCTAGTGTTTTTTGGGGGTATTTGGGTGTACATGGGATTTTAGGGAGCTTTTTGATTTCAGTTTAAACTTTATCTTGTAATTTGAAAGTTTTAAGATTAATGCAAGTATGTTATGATTTCATTTTAAGTTTATTACAGTTTTGAATTATGATACATGTTTGAACTAATGAAGTTGTTATGTATGCAAGGTATATTCAAACTTAATAAGACATATTCAATTAAGAATTCAATTTGAAAAACCATGTTCAAAATCACCAAGTTTTGTCATCATCAAAAAGGGGGAGAATGTTAGATCTCATGTTTTGATGATAACAAAAGTATGGTTTGAAAATGAAATAATTAATAAACAAGTTTGAACTAAGTGATGACAGGAACAAGCATCACTTGAAGCAAGCATTGGAGTAATGAAGAAAGGCCAAGAGAAAATGCTGAGGAACTTGATCAGAAGCAAATCTTCTAAAGCATTACTCGAGGAGCTACTCGAGTAATGAGACAAAACTTGAAGTAACCAGAGACAACTTCCAGTAACCTGCCAACGTTACTCGAGTAGGTACTCGAGTAATAGTGTAAGTATTTTCAAGTTGCTCTCGGCCTGCCAATGTTACTCGAGGAGCTACTCGAGTAACCAGGTAAAAACTTGGAGTTGCTCTCGGCCTGCCAATGTTACTCGAGGAGGTACTCGAGTAACCATGTGAGAAACTTCCAGTTGCCTTCAAGTTGCCAATGTTACTCGAGGAGCTACTCGAGTAACTCTGTTTCTGAGAATATGTAACTCTCGGCACTTTGTACCACTGCCAATGTTACTCGAGGAGCTACTCGAGTAACGACCTGAGGTAAGTGAAAACTTGAAGGTGATACCCGATTACCTTGATTTCTTTTTATCTCATTTTCCTCGAGTCCTTACTCTAGTATGCAAGTATCTAATGTTGTATTTTAAGTGGATTCCTCGAGTTGGTACCCGAGTAACCTATGCAAAAATGAGTGCATTACTCGAGTCGGTACCCGAGTAATGAGGTAAGTGCTCTCGGCATTTAAATCCTGCCAACATTACTGGAGTAGAGCATCGAGTAACCAAAAGTTTATTTGAAGGTTTACTCGAGTTGGTACCCGAGTAACTCATAAAGTTGTGAGTGCATTACTCGAGTAGGTACCCGAGTAAATAACTATTCCCAAAGGTTTGAAATTTAGTTTACTCCATGCACTACCCGAGTAATCTTATACTTGTTCATTGACTTGCAGTTAATCAAAGATTTCCCGTTGATACTCGAGTAGGTACTCGAGTAAACTTCAAGGGATACTCGAGTAGCTACTCGAGTAAGCATACCCAGAAATTTAGAAATCATTCAAACGTTCATTGATTTGCTTCCTATATGATTAATATTTCATTGTATTAGTATTCTTAGTCTATTTACAGATAAACAATGAAGAAATCACTTCAAGAGATGGAAGTCAAATGAAACGTTCAAATGCCAACCACCGCCAACGGATATTTTTCAAAAACTTGAAAAGTCAATAGTGGCTGCGTACTCTCCAACGGACGAAAGAAAATGTTCCAACGGTCATCACCAACATATCTATATATATGGGAACATCCAAACAGAGAAGTACAACCAAACACACATACGAACGTATCATCAAGTTCATTACTCTGTTTTCGTTGAAATTGTATTTCTATGCTTCAGTGATTCTTATTCACTCTTTGAGAGAGATATTTCATTCAAACTCAATAGTTGTTATTGAGATAACTTAAGGTTGTGGAACCTTGAGTTGGGATTGGATTACAACTTGTAAGGGGGAGCGAGTGTCCAGGTGAAGGAACTTGCTTGTACTGTGGTGCCAAGAACCCACTGAATCTTGGAAGTTATAGTGAAACTCTCAGAGAAGCTCTGAGGACTGGACGTAGGTCAAAGTGGTTGTGGCCGAACCAGTATAACTCTCGGTGTACACTTCGGTGATATTTCTCCTTACTCTTTATTACTTTATATTCACCGTAAAGGTTTTATATTTGAAACGAAGTTTTAGTATCACCCAATTCACCCCCCTCTTGTGTGAAACGCTTGCTCTAACAAAAGCACTATACAGAATTTTCATTGCTCTAATGTTCAACGAAAACATTTTCTTTTCACTTTGTGTCCAATCCTTTCTTGGTTTGAAATCAAAAGCATTTATAAAAACATTCCACATATCAAAATCATAAGCTTTTATAAAACTAGTCATTCTAGCTTTCCAAAACCAAAAATCAATATCTTTCAAAAGAGGTGGGATTGTATAATCAAAACCTTCTGAAAGTATAAAACACCCAAAATTAGCCATTGTAACTCTTGAGACGGTTAAGTCCTTTAAACAAGAGCCCAGGCTCTGATACCAAATGTTAGAACTGGCTATCACCCAAGAGGGGGGTGAATTGGGTGTATAATAAAAACTTAAGAACTTTAGAAATCTTTTCGTATCTTAACGAAAGCGGTAAGTATGAAGGTTTATAAATCAACAGTTAGATTAAATAATATATGCTGGAAATATAAGAGTTTAGGGAAGAGAATATGCAAACTGTGATTTATCCTGGTTCGGTCTAATCTGATATGGCCTACGTCCAGTCCTCAGGCTCCTCCTGAGATTTTCAAATCCACTATCTTCTCGTTTAATCCAGGCACAAGAAAACCCTTTACAATCCACAAGTTTAGCCGGGTACTTGTGAAACCTTTTACAAATCTCTCACTGAAATACTCCCCCTTACGGCAAGTCTTACGAGCAGAGCAATCCCGAAGATCTTCCTCTCCTGCTTACTCATGCAAGTCTTACGAGAAGCAACGTTCTCTCCTGCTTACACCCCTGTAAGTCTTATGAGCAGCAACGTTCTCTATTGCTTGCACCTTGTAAGTCTTACGAGCAGAATGTCTTACTGGCAATTCTCCCTACGCTTCTCCATAAGAAAATCATCCCTGTCAAGGTCCCTCTACCTTGAGATCAACTCAGAAATATAGTTGAAGGTGTTTACAGACTCTCTCACAGAGTGGGTATAATCTCACTGAAGTACAATACAAATAATCACTCTCTCAACGATAAGTAATATAGAAACTGGAAAACAAAGAGTGTTTGGGTAGAAGCAGAGGATTCACATTTCTATCATTTTTCTCGTAGTTGCTCGCTGTCTCTATTTTTCTCCGTTACCCATCAAAGTTGAATGCTCTCTCATTTATAGTTGATGAAGATGATAACCGTTGTGAGAATTCGTCCGTTGGAGTCATTTTGACCGTTTGAGCATATTTGAAAAACAAGCTACTTGAAATGTCCGTTGCAGAGTGGAGCGTCTCGTTGAACAGCAGGAAGATTCATTTTGAGCTGTACATCACGTTGTGGAGCGTTTTGTGTTTCAGACAATCTCTCATGGTGGGTCAGTTACTTGTCGTGGTTGGTAGCCGCCATTCGGTGTGTAATGATGGAGTTCACCGTAATTGACTTTTATTTGAATCTGCAACCCGAACGTTTAATATCCTATTTCACACTGCAAAATACTTAATCATTAATATGATGAAGTATTAGTCATGGGTATGTTGGATCATTGGTCAAAAGCTAAATTTCTGGCTTCTGGGACTCATCACGTTGAGTGAAAACTTTTCCATACGTGACCTCCATTCTTGAAGATGCAATCCAAATATTTAATCTCCTGTTTTACACTTGAAATATATGTTAGTTAATGTTTAGGAACAATAACAAGTGAAAACATAATGATTTAACCACGTTTGGATTGATTGCTGTGAGGCTCTGAACTTCTACGTTGCTTCTGTCAGAACCTCACTCGAGTGCAATATGGCTCACTCGAGTGCAGTTCATATTTTCACGTTCTGACTTCCTCTCGGGCAAGCACTCGCTGCACTTCACTCGCATCTGCTCGAGTGAATTCTCGAATCACTCGAGCACAACCAGTCATGCTCGAGTGAGTTTCATGCTTCCACGTACAATCTTCTTCTCGGGTTATCACTTCCATGACAAAACTTGCATGTGCTCGAGTGAGAAATCATCCAATGCTCGAGCATGGATCCTAGTGCTCGAGTGATGCAATTTTCTTCACGTTTCAGCTGCTTCTGGACATCACTCGCACAACATTTTTAGAGAGAAAGTTTTTGCACTCGCGGGTGATGTGGGGCCACTTTAGAAAAATTTTATTCATTTGATTCAAATGATGTATCATAAGAATGCTCTTGCCATATGCATTCCAATGCAACAAGAATCAGCTCCAAACTCGTTGTATTCTGCAAGTTATGATCGAAAGAATGTCTATTTCGCTAGTCTGCACAAGCATCAACTTCCAGAAGGCATAGCTCCTATAATATACGTTCAAATAAGGCAAATTACCTATCCATGGAAAGCTCTTTGAGTCTACTTTCATTTGGCACTGGTCTCGTCTCAATCCGATGTGTAGTTTGTAAGTTACGTGCAAAATACTGAACCTGTGTCGAAACTTGACGGTGATTTCACTTTCATTTTCCACGAATCATATCTTCTTCATTTGATCTTCTTTCAATGTGATCCTGGTGCCAAATTTACGTGTTGTGAGTCCTCTTTCATATGCCACCAGTTTGGGGTCAATCCGACGTGTGGTTTGAAAGATATGATCAAAATACCGGACCTCTGTCAGACTGAACGTAAAACAGAGTAGAACAGAGTATTCACCCCGTGCTCGAGTGAATTCATCTGTGCTCGAGTGTGTTCTTCCTGTGCTCGAGTGAAACACCTCGTGCTTGAGCATAACACCTCTAGAAGTGCCAAAACTCATATATAAGTCATCTTAGCTTCGTATTAACCTATTCCAACCATCATTTGATCATAGAAACCTCCGGTATCATTATAGAAACCTCCAATATCACATCTAACAACTTGAATCTTGATATTCATGATAGATCTTCCAAGTTCTTCATTCTTCAATATCTTTCTTCTTAGTTTTCCTCTTGATAATAATTCTCCATAACCAAAGTAAGCATCTCCTTGACTATCTTCAATCTCTTCCTTCTTCTTCCTCTTGTTCATTTTCATTAATTCAATCTTCTTCATTCTTTGCTTGACTAATCTACAAAATATGTAATATAATAGTTAGTCAAAGAAATACATTATATAAACTTTTTGCTCTTATCATTTCACATCTATATTTGACATCATCAAAACTAATCATATCTAACACCAAGAGCACATTGTTCGCAAGATCATTTCCACCAATCCTCCATGTGAGGATAGAGGAGAGAATAAGTATTTTTGGAAACCATCCTCTGATGGTTATTTTTCTGTTAGTTCTGCGTACAATTTTATTTCTGTAGGTGTTGACAGGTCAAATTCAAATTTATGGAGAACAATATAGAGGTGGCAAATTCCTGAGAAGATCAAAACTTTCATGTGGCTTGCGGCGCACGTAAGAGCTCATACAGCACAACTCCGGACTAAGAGGGGTATAACTGACCTTGCCTCTTGCCCGTTTCAATGTGCGCAAGACAAGGACTTGATGCACCTCCTTAGAGATTGCGTTAACGCTCGCGAAAGGTGGATCTCAATTGTTAAACCAGGTATGTGGGACAATTTTACCAATTTCCAGGGCGCTGAATGGATTGAGTGGAACCTGAAGAATGCTGCGGGCCAGGATTTCACGAGGAAGGTCAGTTGGCCAACTTTGTTTGGTTATGTTTGCAGGGACATCTGGGTCGACAGATGCCGGAAGCTGTTTGGAGAGGAGGACAACTTTGACTTTCACAATGCCCTATAGAGTTTCTTCCAAGCGAGCTGGGATATGGATTTAAGTGCTTATTGTAACTTTTATAACCAAGCTGTGAATAGGACTAGAGACCAACAAGCGAGGGAGCAGGGTTTCTATACACTTGAAGCGGATGGATCTGTTCTCAACTCGGGTCAGAGTGGAAGTGCCACTAGTACAAAAAAGGTCATTTAGACCGGCACATTTAAACCGGTTGTAGTAAATGACGTCTAAAAGAAATGCGTGGTGGCATTTACGTAATTATAAAGAGTTTGGGAGACCGGTTATTCTAATAACCGGTCTAAAAAATACAATTTAGACCAGTTGTACACCAACCGGTATTAAAAGATTAATTTTTAGACCGGTTATTATAATAACCGGTCTAAAAATTAATCTTTTTAAGACCGGTTACTAGAGAACCGGTCTAAAATGAAGCTTTTTAAGACCGGTTCTCTAACAACCGGTCTTAAAATTAATCTTTTTAAGACCGGTTACTAGAGAACCGGTCTAAAATGAAGCTTTTTAAGACCGGTTAATCTACTTAACCGGTCTTAAAAACTTCCCCAAATTTTAACCCAGCTCCCGTGCGCGCCCTCTCCATTTCTGAAATTGAGTCTTGGCTTCTTTCATCCCAATCATTTCTCTTCAATTCTCAGTGCTCAACTCGCCGTCCGTTACTTGATCTTTGGAACAATCGAATCCGGCCGGTCGCTGCTCATGGTTGTCGCTGTTGGGTCGCCGTCATCGTTTGCTTCTGGTTTTTGAGCTCCGTCCGTCGCGACTCAAGGAGGTCTTCGTCTTCATCGTCTTGTTTAAGGTATGCTTCCTCGTCCTCACTTACAACAATGGGAGAGACTGAATGCTTAGAAGAATGGAAGAAAAGATTCCAAGAACTACAGTAAGAAGGAAATCGAAATCCAGGGGAGGTCCTATTCCCTCTCTGTAGATTGTAGAAATTTTTATATCGAAAGGACATCATAGAAATATTGTCTTATTCCTTATCTTGGTGTCAAGATTTCTAAACCGAAGTCTTTGATATCAGACACTGGTTTCTATGAATTTGCAAAGATGTTCAGGGGATCAAGTGTTGACCTGTCACCTATGTCTGTTAAAATGATAAGGTCGGCTAGATTTTCAGTAGCTCTAATGCCGGTTATGAAGCAGATTTACCCCTCTACATAATTACTATATAGAAGCAATTTTGGAAAGTTGCCTCCAGATTTGGAATTCCAATTGGTGTGTTCGTTTGGTGTTTTTTTTTTTATATATACTGGCATGAAATCCTCTGAGATAGAGGGGGGAGTTCATAGATTCAATATTGAGGACCAGAGGGAGTAATTTGTTATCTTCAAAGGTGCAAATATGTTATTTTGCTCCCAAAGTTTTTGCATTCAAAGCCTTGAACTGTTTTCTCATGACTGAATATTGGAAGCCATGTTTACTTTTGTGTGAATTTTGAAACAGTATAATGTTATGTGGGCCAAAAACTGTGGGTCATGCGAGACAATTTAGGAAGTCTCCGCTCTACACACCAAAAATTGGATTGAATTGAAGCTTTTGAGGGAATGGAGGAAATTTTTACCTTCGTTGAGATATTGTCGCATTTTTGTTCTAAATGCATGTAGCTAGCTCATATTTCGGTTGTTGTCTTCTTTTGCTTAATTAACTACCATATCCTTCTACTATGCCAACTCAAATATACCAGTGAAAGAAGGCCTCATATGACTTCTTGTCTTTTGACATTTGAAGGTGATTACATAGAATCTTCAAGTATTATACAAAGTAGTCCAACGTATCAAAAGAGTGTGGGTACTAGCAGAGCATTAATCTTTGAGAAGCATGTAGCAGAATCAAAGGCTCATGAGATTGTTGATCCAAGGAAGCAAGAAATACAAAGAGTTCTTAATATTCCACATACAGGTAATAATTAATTAAGACTGTGTTGTGTATTCTTCTTTTATTCATAACCAATTATTTACCGCTCCATTTAGATTCTAGTGGTTTTTTTTTTTATATTACAGCTCTCAAGTTAACCTTATTTTATTATTCCTAGAACCTCGTCATTTTCTATATTTATTTATTTAGGTGCTGAAACTCGAAAGATATGTGAAATTGTTGAGATGCCCCTGGACCAAGCTAGTCACACGCCCATACATATTATTTATTTCCTTTTCTTTTTAATTATAGGAGAATTTTGTTAAAGATTTTTATCCTATTTATAGGGAACAAAATGATAGCTAGCTAAACCGTAAACAAAATGAGGAATCTTTTTTAGTCAAGAATCAATGTTTACAAAGAACTAATCAACCCAAGATGATTACTAAACCATTTCCAATCATTCTGGATAAAGAGGAAGTCTCTGCTTTAAAAGATAATCTTCCTCCCTCAGGATTTTTGACTAATATTCTTCTGAATTCAAATTGAGCATGTGACCAAGCGCCGGAATGAGTAGTTGATCCTCAGGAATAATTGTTACCAAACCATAACATTTAGAGTCATTTAAATGCATATGAATAAGATGAGAATTCTTAGGAGGATTAGCATCCTCTATAGTGGCTGGAAAAGACATTCAGTGTAAAAGGGGACAGACTATATTGACCAATCCGGTTAGCAAGCTAGCCCGGGTCTTCCGTATGCAAAACTGAGAAGATTGCATCTACTGGCATAATTTGAAGCCCATGAGAAGAACTCAGTGCTCGTTTGGCTAACGAGTCTGCCATACTATTGTCGTCTCTGTCAATATATTGGAACTCTACATTCCAGCTCCGTTCCAATATTGCTTTAATCTCTGTAAGCAGCTGCCATTCTTCATGCATATATGGGATCTCATTTTGAAGTAGGTCGATAACCTCGTAGGAGTTGCACCTAATCAACACTTCTCTGAACCCCCCATCCCAAACTCTTTTGATGCCCATAAGGCAACACCAAATTTCAGCAGTCAGAGCATCACCAGTACTGAGCCTCAACATAAATCCCTCCACTTATAGTTCTTTTTGCTTTGTTTAACTAGTTACCTTCTATTGGTTTCCAACGGTATTGCTTGGATATTATTAGTCGAAGGACCAAAGTCACCCTAAAAAATATATCCAGGGACAAACAGTATAATAATGAATCTAGCGTGTGCAGGCGTTAGACAGTAAAAGAATATATATCCAAGTCACTTTCTCTGACAAACGCGCATTATTTTATAATTTATATAATGTTTTATGTTTGCTTAATATTCTTCTGTTTTTTTCAGTGATCATTGGCAGTTGCTTCTTCTATGCAAGAGTAGTTACACTGTCATCCTCTTATGTTCCCTCCACTTCAAACCAGGGAATGATTTGAAAAAGACCATGAATTCGTTAGTTTTCTTGCATTATTACATTTTGTATGCAAAGTTTATGGAATTTGTGTAAAACCAATAACCTTTGTCATTGTGATGATCATAGGGCTATGCGGACATTCCTACACAGTGCTTGTGGTAAGCATGTTCGTGACTTAAAGGACCCTACATGGATCATGCCAAAGGTTAGTACATATGGATTTGTTTAAAGAATGTAATAAGACATGCCTGTATATTTGTTTTAATGATATCATGTTTTTTCTCAGAGCCGTCGGCAACCAAAGGGGTCCAACTTATGTGGTTTTTATGTTTTGAGACACATTTACAATATTATCACTCTAGGCACGACTGATTTTACTCAAGAGGTAAATTTATATTTCAGAACTTTTGTTTTACTTTATTGTTTTTAAGTTACTAAGTCAATGTTTCGTCTGGTTTTGGTGTTACAGATGTTTGATCTTGCTGATCCCTTTCCTGAAAAAGATATTGATTTCATTCGCACATGTTGTGCTGAATTCATCCATGAGCTATTACAAAAATAGTGAGTTTTTGAATCCAATGTTACATTGTACATTATTTTATTTCATTCTGCATGTATTTGGCTCTGATTTGTATGTTTTATTTTATTTTTGTGATTGCTTGGTTTCATTTATTTGAAGCAATTTTTGTTATATGATCTTGTCTTCTATAATGTGAAAATGTTTGTTTCTTCTCACGGACTGTTTCATTCCTTATGTATTATCTCTCTCTCTCTCTCTCTCTCTCTCTCACCCTCTGTTCCACAAAATTGCATTCTGTGTGCATCACAATGCTTCAATAGTTGTATTGATGATATAAGCGATTTCTTTCCTAGCAGAGAGAAATTAACATGTTCTAATTTTGATGCGTAATGAA
This sequence comes from Inga oerstediana, assembly GCA_963210345.1. NCBI lineage: Eukaryota > Viridiplantae > Streptophyta > Magnoliopsida > Fabales > Fabaceae > Inga > Inga oerstediana. The sequence continues at coordinate 56,370,467 of OY723400.1, read as the reverse complement.
TGAAGTGAGTGAATTGGTGATATATGCAGGGATTATGGATTCTTCATATTCGTCAAAGGGAAAGAAGAAGGGCTTGGCAGATCAAGCAGCTTATGCAATGCAATATGGTTCTGATGACAATAACAATGGACCAAAGGGCATGTTCATTTCTTTGCATATATGTTCATTGCTTTTGTTTTACTCCTGTCATTTGGTCATCCTTACTGTCTAATTGCAAATGAATCATCAATAACTGACTTTACTGGCTTGTATGAACATTAATTTGTTGCTGCTATAGACTGGTGCTTTTGAATTTTGAAATTCAAAAGTGATTGTTATGCATTGCTGTTTAAAATTGGAGCATTCTGTGCGTGTACATATAATAAAAGGGACGTTTTTTTTTTTAAAAAAAAGAAGTTTTAAGACCGGTTGTAATTACAACCGGTCTTAAAAAGTACTTTAAGACCGGTTGTGGGAACAACCGGTCTTAAAGGTGAGACTTTTAAGACCGGTTGTGCCCCACAACCGGTCTTAAAAGTCTCACCTTTAAGACCGGTTGTGACTACAACCGGTCTTAAAACTTCTTTTTTTTTTCTAAAAACGCCCCTTTTATTAAGACCGGTTGTTATAACCGGTCTTAAAAGTCACATTTTTAAGGCCGGTTGTACCCACAACCGGTCTTAAATGTTAGACATCTAAAAAATAACAGACTTTTTAGACCTGCTGTATCAAGACCTAATACAGAACCGGTCTAAAAAGTCATTTTTAACCGGTCTAAAAAGTCATTTTTCTACTAGTGTGCAGGAGTTATCAGAGGCGAGGATGGAGGTTGGGTGTGTGGGTACATGTGCAAATTTACACAGGTGCCGCCAGTAATTGCCGAAATTATCACAATCATCCAAGGACTCCAAATCTGCTGGAGTAGGAACTTCAAGAAACTTATTCTCTATACTGAATGTATTGAAACTGTAAATTTACTTACTATGGGCTGTGAGCATACACACCCCTTTAGAGAGGTCATAGATGAGTCTAGGCTTTGATTGTCGAGAGATTGGCATGTTCGTATTAGACATATCCCTAGGGATCAAAATCGACATACCGATTACTTAGCTAAGTTATCCCATAGTTGCCTTGAGAATTTTGTCATCTTTTATCACCCACCACCTCCTCTTCTGATAGGCGGTGGTTGATGGAAAAATTTAGGACATGTGCCTCTGTTTGAGGGATGTTTTGTATTAATCTTTGATAGATTAATAAAATCCAGTGTTTAAGTCAAAAAAAAAAAATGCAAGTACCTTAGCTTTGGATCTCAAGATGGCGGCTACAAGGGTTAAGAATGTTATTAAGATACAAAAGGCCACGAACGAACAGAGGTTTTGCTCAAAGCTTGGAAGGAAATTTCAGTTTAGAATTTTTTTGCTCAAGATGAACGCACACTGATCTATCTAAGGAATCCTTGGCCAAATAAAACCTGATTCAAATACCCGATATAAATTGTTTCCGAAAGTAGGCAGATTTTGTTTGCTTTATTATGAAATGATCCTTTGGCAAATCAATGAGTTTCTGCACCCAATCGGAAGGCTTCTTCCAATGCCCTCACAATAGACATAAGCTCGACTGCTATTACTTAAATGGTGCCAATTTCATTGTCGTTCAACGGAAATGGATTCTCTCTCTTTTTCGCAGATCACAAATCTACAGATCGGACACTGACCTTGGCTTCTCAGCCTTGGCATTACACAAATTTTGTTCGCCATATTGGGTTCGTAGATTTCTTTCTTCAGCTTGCTCAGTGCTCTAGATCTTGGATTTTCTACCGCCATTGGAGCTTGTGCATTTGATTGGCGGGCGGATCTTCGAGGCAGACCTGATGGCCGGTGAGTTTCTCTGTGCCTGGGGTTGAATCCCATTCCTGTATCTCCAATTCTCCATTGAGCCTTGAGGCCGGCGGGGTATGTTGCGGGCGGCCGGCCGCGTGGGTTACTGCAGTATTATTTTTTAAGCAATATATATTTGAGGACATTTGTGTCTTTTTGCTTGAATTTCCACTATCCCATTTTGGAAAAACAACATCTCATAGAAATATGGGAAAATTCCAAAACACTACACTCAAATTACACAAAGGACAAATCAGTACAACGAAATTCGGAAATGACAAATCAGGCGGGTGTCAGAAAAAAAAGGAATCTGTCCTTTTGAAATTTCGGCCAAATTACGAAAATGCCCTTCAGCCCTCAGTCGCAATAACAACATGATCATCGGAATTAACACCTTCGGATTCGGTATTAACACTTCACAAGTTTCAGGGCCAATAACAACACTCACCTCGCCATTAACACCTAATGATTCGCCATTAACAACTCCGATGTTGTTATTGCGACTGAGGGCTGAAGGGCATTTTCGTAATTTGGCCGAAATTTCAAAAGGACAGATTCCTTTTTTTCTGACACCCGCCTGATTTGTCATTTCCGAATTTCGTTGTACTGATTTGTCCTTTGTGTAATTTGAGTGTAGTTTTTTGGAATTTTCCCTAGAAATATTGAAATTTCGAACATCTTTTTGATTTTTTCTATTTTTAAAGTTTCTTCAATGGAATTGTCCCAAAAAGAAGTAGGAAGTATAAAGGATAAAAAATTATAAAGCTTATACCATTCTTTCCTTTATGTAGTAGATGGGTAGAATATGAAAAATAAAGAACAAAGAATAAATTTCATTATTTGTTATTTCATAAATTACCATTTAATTTTAATTTTAATATTTAAAGAATAAAAAATAAAAAAAGTTACAACTGAGAATTGAACAATGTCGATCACCAATTCAATTTCTCTTATGAAGGACAATCTAAAATCTAAAAAATAGTAATTAAAAAGATTCAAAATGACAAAAGATTAAAGAAAATGCTACGATATTGATCAAAGCAAATCTGTTCTAAATATCCTTTCCCTTATGTCCTAAAATTATAATTAAAAAAACATACAACCTAGTAAAAAAGCCCCCCTAGCAGAAAGAAGCGTTTATTTAATTTAAAATTTTATCAATTTCAAACTTTAAAAAATATTTCTTAATCATCCTCATAAAGGAACAATACATTATTATATGTTAAAAACTAACATACAATTTCAAACACTAAAAAGAAGACAACTATATATATCATTCAGATTAAATTTCTCTAAATTTTGTTATATTATCTTTTTTTTTCAGCATCATTATATTATCTTAAACTAACATATTATTCACTTAACAACATTTAAATTTCAATCTCCTTATCCCAAAACATTAATATCTTTCTCTTGATGATAAACCTTATCTGAAAATCTCCTGAATAAATATCTTTTAATCCCTTGTGAAAAAAATAATCTTTTAATCATTCTCAGAATGGAAGAATACATTATTATGTGTTAAATAATAACAATTTCAAATACTAAAAATAAAGACAAGTGTGTGTATCATTCAGATTAAATTTCTTTAAATTCTGTTATCTTCTCTTATCGAACTACTATATTATTCACTTATCTTGATAAAATTTATCCTAAAATCTTCTGAATAAAGATCAAAGTTAGAGCCTATAAATATCCCAATAATACCATTTTTTTCCCTTCTCAATCTCTATTTACATCTTTCCAAATTGCTTTTCTGATCTCAAATCATGGCGACTAACACACCAGAATACTACTGCCATGTCTCCGTTGAACCAAGTGATCCTGCAGCCTTTCAAAATCTACCGATCCAACGCCACAAGACTTCAATGCTAAATTTCAATATCAAACTTCGTGTTCTTTTCGCAAAAAGTTGTTCTTGTGGTCAGACTCATCTTCTTGCTATTCCCTCCATGCCAATTTCTTCCCATTACATGTCTTGCAGAGAGTTTTTCCGACGTGCTTCGAGTTTTCTACGAAGCAATCTTTCGCACGATCTGATCAGCCCGGAATTGCTCGGCTTGTTGGTACCAGACATAATTTCTTGCGCTCAAGAATTCTTCTATGGCAATCCTCCGTATCCTTATTTTGAAGAGGATATTTTCATGGTTTATCCTTTAGCTATTGAGGTCATCGTCGAATTGCCTGAAAACATAGAAGTTGTGCATATGTCTGATGAAATATTATTCCTGTCAGAACAATCCATGCAAGAGATGCAAGAGATTAATATGGTCCCGGCATCAACAGAAGCTATTGAATCGCTCAAGAAAATAAATCTTCTAGAAAATATTGATGTGGATGAGGAGGAAAAGGAGAAGGACCAGTGTTGTATTTGTCTCGAAGATTTGGAGCAAGTTTCAACCATGACATATTGTCACCATATTTTTCATAATAATTGTATTGTTCGATGGCTAAAAGTTAGTCATAAGTGTCCTTTATGTCGATATCCAATGGCTAAAGCTCACCAGGACTAGAAAATTACGGTTAGAAATCTGTTCGGCTGGTAGTATTATGTTTAATTATGCATATATAATTAATGAGAAATTAGTCCCTTTGCAATAGGGAGATTATTGAATGCGCAGATGTTTTGGCTAAAGAGACACATACAGATGACATGTAGTTAAGGTTAATTCCAGAGGTGCATCCAAGATGCAGAACTCGGTTTATGCTCGATAACATGCATGTCGGCAATGACACTAGTTCGTTGTCTTAGTGGTGTGTATTTTGCATTTCAAGCTCAGGCTTGCCAATTGTAAACAAAAAAAATACTCCATCCGGTCCTAATTATAAGATAAAATTGATTTTTTTAAAGAAATTAAGGAAGTTAATTAAATTAATTTAAAGTATTTATATTTATATTTTTTTCTTCAAACTAATAAGTTTGACTAATAAATTAATATATAATCTAAATATATATAACATATGATATAATTAAGTAACTTATTTAGCTGACTTAATTTCTCCAAAAAAAAGTCAACTTTATCTTATATTTAGGACCGAAGGTAATAATAATAATGAGAAATTATACATACTTATCATTATTTAGTTGTTTTACTTTGTTTTTTATATTTATTTGATCAAACTTTCACGTATTTAAACTTGTATTCTCTTCCTAAAGAGGTAAGACTACGTACCCGTTGGTTAGTTGTTATATTTTTATTTAATGAGAAATAATGAATAAATTATACATATCTAATGCCTTTTTCTTTTCTTTTTTCTTTTTTTTTTTAGAAAAGCTCATTAAAATCCTTGTGAAATACTCAAATTCTCTCATAGTATGTAAAACTGGATCGGACTAGCCGGTTCAGACCGGAAACCGGTCGTCGGACTGGTTTGGTTGGAGGTCAGTGAACTGCACTGTAGAGAACCGATCTGACCCGGGGGTAAACCAAGGTGAACCGGCTGGTCACGGTTTGCCTCTTTTTTTTCTTTTTTTATAAAAACTTTTTTATACTCCAAACGACGTCATTTTGGCTTTTCTAAAAATTATTTCTTTAGAATTTTTTGATTTGCAATGAGTTTTAAAAGGATTGTGGAATACTTTTGTTGTTTTACATTGATTAGAGAGAAATCCTTATGTACTTAATGATACTTTTGTGGGTATTAGATTCAAGAGGCTATACTGGATTAATGGTTGGAAAAAAAACTCTTATATAGTTTTTTGAATGGTATACATTAACATTTAAATTATATTTATATATATATATATATATTTATTTAATTGATCCTAGTCTGACCCTCGAGTTGACCCCGTCTGAACCACTGACCCTTGACTCAGTGCCTCAACCGGTTCAATGTCTGATCCGATTTTCAATACCCTTACAAATTCTATGTCAGACTTGTAAATTTAACAAATTTTAAGTCAAGTCAACCAGCCCAATTCAATATTTTAGGATTAAGTGATTTTTTCAGTGGCCGCAAACCCCCACAAGAATTTTTCGTCGCCCTTTTACGCGTAATATAAACCGCAATCGTCCTTTGAAGCCCAGAATCGAAGGAAAAAATCTGATTCGAAATAAACAAATATTTATATGTCAATAAACCCAAATACATGTCCAATTATAACTTTCTTTCTTCGGTGTATTAATATATGGTTCACCACCAATTCTTCACTATACATTTTATACTCTTTGAAAGCAACGTGAGGAGGAGATCAAGTTCTCCACCAATTCATCACTAAACACTTTATACTCTTTAATTATATGTCCTAAACTACTATAACTGACTCTTTACGTCCCAAGAAATAAGGGATATTGGCGTTCATGCTGAGCTCTGCCACCGGGGAAGAACTGTACCGAGAAGATAGGGAATGAGATAAAAGGTAGAAAAGAGAGGCAGCAAGAGCACATATATGTAAATATCACCCAATTATAAAATCCTATATTGGGACGGTTGACTTGATTTAGAATTTGTTAAAATAAGGAGCCTCACTCAAAATGTGAGTATTTCAAAAGGCTTTTAATGAAATTTTTCTTTTTTTATCTATATTCAATTAATCAATCTTTCTATCGTTATATAAATACAACCCTTTTCCCCTCACTCATATATGCATTAATGATAAATAAAGAAAGAATTGTTGGGTTTTCCTCAAATAGAGATGCCTTTGTTAGGAGTCTACGACCTAACTTATATAAAATCTAACCTAACATATTTAGTTAATAGGTCAAACTCATGCTCAGACTTGTTGGCATGCCTATTTTCACAAGGCTTAGCTTACAAGTCCACAGGTCTGATCTATTTAACTTTTTTCGATTTAGCCATTGTATAAATATACATAATATCATCTAAATAATTTTATAAATTATTTATAATGTTAGAAATAATAGAGAGGGAGGAGAGATGTGTACAAGGTTGGGTCAAATTCGAGTAAGCAGAGCTGACACAAGGATTAAACTACTAGAGTCTAATCTAGTTTGCACAGCAATGCACCAGAACAAGGAAAAGATAAAAATGGGAAAAGAAAGAGCAAAAAGATTCAATTGCTTTGGGGTAAGGAATAATGCTAACGTAAACCTCTATTTATAGAGGCCTGGAGAGCTCATTCTTCTTGCCCACCAAGCAGCATTAACTCAGGCAATAACTTCTTAATTGAATTACTCAATCAAGAGGCTCCTCTAGCAAATCAACATTAATAATAATTGCGATTCCATCACACATAAATGCAATTCCATCAATAATAATTGTGTCTCCATTTGATTCGGGTTTTTCCTGAACAAATGGTTCGGCCCATCAAAGGCGACTCAGACACAAAGTCTAGTATATAAATTTATCAACTCAACCTTAATTATAAGTTTTACATCCTATTGTCATTCACACTCATTTAAACATTGCATTCACACCCCTACCTCTCTTCTCTAATTGCTCGGGATAACAATGTTAACTCACTCCCTCTCCCTTGATTTGCATCATCCACTAAAGCATAATAATTACTATGAGTTTATTTTAGTGCCAATTGTAATATTATAATCTTGGTAAGGGGAGTTTGTCCTCATTTACATAGGAAAAGTAAAGGGTAAAATCCAGTTTTACTTGTGGCTTATTATGCTTAGTCGATTTCACAAAATATCTCATTTGTTAACAAATGATTAGTTTTTTTTATTCCTATTTGTTTAGACAACTATTGTCATTAAGCATTCTTTTCTTTTCCTTATTAAACCCTTATATTATGATGAGAATGGATGTTCGGTTTTGAAAACAATGTAGGATTGTAAATAGGCTTGAAGGATTATATATAAATTTGGAGACATAAGCTTTAAAACCTTTATATATAGGCTTCAGACCTTTTGAAAGCTCAGACTCAAACCTAAAAAGGAGCCTACATACAAGCTCAGACTTTAAATTTCTATTGCAGACTCAAACCTATTTAGGTAAAACCTAACCTTACTTATTTCCACCCCTACCTCGAACCAACGAACCTTCTCATTTTTTTTCTATACAAACTAGATATATTTCTAAAAAGATTATAAAAAAATAATTATTAACCAAAATCTATATTAAAATATCTTATTTCTATTGTCAATTCCCAGTCCTCCAAGCCATTATTTTTCCTTTCCCATTCACTTCACTCTTTTCCAATCGAAGATGTCCTGTTTTTACAGCTTCATCTAATACATCAGAGGCACTTGCGCGTATATATATTAAGGCCTTGAAATTTAAAATCCTTATTGAAGGGATCCCACCTCTACATACGAACCTCGTTCTCCACATAGTGGAATTCAAGCCTCATCTCAAATGAGGTAAATATTAAATTAGTAATATGTTAAATCACTTGCATATTCATTATCCTACACTAAGTGGAATTCAAACCTCATTCTCTCACTTTACATCACTACTGGTCCAGCCACGATTTCAACTAGTTATGCACCCTAAAAAGGCCAAAAAACACATCTTGAATAGAAAAATTTCTCTTCATAAGGAGGACTATACAACAAATACAGAATGGTTAGAATAGGATTTATTCAAGCATCTAACACGTTGCCACCAAACTGCCAGGATTGTTTGGTGAGAACTGCTCTGCACTGCGCCTCATTCCACATTGTATTCACCAACAAATTTCAGTTTCTTAACCAACAAGAGATTAAGCTTCTGACACTGAATCATCCGGATAGCACAGGGTGAGTGTATAGAATGACCAAGATTGATTATGATGCCGATGCCTCCGTCAGTTCTGCCCCCATTTCCCGTATTTTGCATGCTGAGACTACAGTTTTCCCAATATTTAGCTTGCTGAGAGGAACTAAGCCTGATCAGCTTTCAGAATTCAGAATATATCTTGTACCATTCACTTTCTCCGACTATAGTAGACTCCACTGCCAGTATGATGCCGATGCCGTGATCCGCCAGTCCGGCCACCGGCTCCTTCGAAAGTGTTGCCACGACCAGCACCCTTGTTCCCTGAGCTCAGGAACCAGTTTGTGGGCTGGGTCCCTAATCCATTCAACTCCTCCTCTTCTCTATCATTATACTCCAAGACACGCCTTTTGATGTCTTCTTTCTCCTGAAGTTCAGCTGCTTCTTTCTGCTTTGTACTCTGCACCAATGAGCAATCTCGGGGAATGTACATCTGCTTCGTTTGTTGCTTGTTCCCTCTCTTCACAAGAACTTTCACCTGTACCTCTTTGTTTCCACCTGTCTCTTCATCCAATGCCTCATCACCACTTTCCCCACCAACTCCTCTCACGTGATGATCCTTGGTGGAACTCTCAAATAAATTCATTGGAATCATCATGTTTAATGTGGGACGACCTCGTAGCTCTTGCCTCCGCTGTTCCATACTCTCCTGCATAAAAAATCAAATCGTGTGATTCAACATGCTACAACTGACAGCCTAACATCATCTATAAGAAACATTTTCCCCCACTAAATTTTTCTCATTAATAAAATATATATATATATATATATATGAACAGTATCATTCATCTGTTATCTCCATTCTTGAGCTCAGCATGAATTCCCAGACAGTATTTTACAATGTTCTAAAACTGAAAATTCAGAAGGAAGCAGGAAAAGAATAAAAATTTAAAAATATAAAAAGGGAAGTCACAACTCTGCGGAAATGAGCAGGAGAAAGTGAAAAAATTATGCAGTTCCTTGCCTGTAATACAGCCTTGAGCTCCTGGTCAAAACTGGCTTCTTCTTGAGGGTCCATCTCTGCCACTGTCTGTCTCACATGGATTTCATCTTCCTCATCAGAAGCAGGTACAGCCCCATCATCATCATCATCCTCATCTTCACTCTCACATCCGTCATCATGATTTTCCTCATCTAACTCATCATCATGTCCCTCCACATCAATTACTTCACTCCCTGAATCACTCTCACTGTCATTCACATCATCTTGCACTCCATTGTCTTCTGTGCCGTTATCAATGCTCTGCCCATTCCTTGCTGAAGTATGAGATGCACTCCTACTTGAAGGTTTTTCAGTGTCAGAATGTTTTTCACTATTGGCCTTGTCTGAAGAAGCAATATGGTCATGCTCCTCGAGCTCTACAAGAGCTGCATTCACTTCTTCAATTGATGTGTATCGAGTCATGTTGGGACGCAAGTCCGCAAACAGATCCTATATGAGCATCAATCATGAGTCAAATACAATGATATAATATTGATCATATTTTTTTTGGGACAATATTCATCATATTTATGATTAAAAATTTTAAGAGAGCAGGAAAAAGGAATTTTGCGAATCTACACTTAAAGTCAACTTGACTAATTTAAATTTGAATCTCTCCTAACAATTGGCCCTAAGCTCCAAGACCAGGAGGGCCTGGCCAGTAACAATACTGTGGACCACATAAACCCCCTAACGCCATTTATAAGCAACACAAAAGGGGAAAAATATGATTCTTCTATTTAGGCATTGTGAAATTACTTGTCATACTGGAAATTTTTGTGGGCACTTGATTTGGGTGCTTACACTAGGGTTTTCTGAGTCCATAGATTTTTGAGAGAAGAAGGAGAACAGTGCTTTTGAAAACGTCCCTTTTCAACTAGTACTAGTGTATTTAGGCAAACTAGCAATTAAAAATTTAGGCAACATTTATAATTTAGCATGTTGACAGACATCCTTTTGCTTCATATGCTTGTATCAGTACTAACACAGAAAAGGAAAAAAAAAAAAAAACAAGATCTATTAAAGAGCTGCCTGACTAACCTGTAAATCAAATTCAATGTCCAGTGGCAGCACACCTTTGCTTAGAATATACCTCTGGAAGTGTACGAGGAATCGATCAAGTTTCCTCTTAGAAGATCCTCGGCCAAAGTAATGACCACAAGTTTCAAGGAGAGTAATAACCATCCTGATACGGAAACAATCTTCTGGTGGATCCAATACATCTTGCTGGATGTATGAAATGTATAGTATGTTAGGAGAAGATTGTCAGATATGCAAAACAAAATCATTCAATTAATTTTTTTAAAAAGAAAACCTTGAACGTACAGAGCATCAACATGGCCTGCCAAGTTATTAAATACTTAATAATAACATAGAACCTCAAATAAAACATGAATTTGATGTAGTAAGCACTGCTTAAGGCAGTATAATTACACTCATGCATTTTGTTGCTCTTACATTCTACTAATGCCATGAAGTAGGAGGTGCCAAGGAATCCTTAGGGGTAAAAATTAAAATTTTCATTTATACATTTAAAAATACCAAATCCAAGGAATTAAGAGCTGCTAATTCCAAAACAGTATGCCTCTAACCTAAAAGGATAAATATTTTAAACAATACAGCAAAATGTTACATAAAAAGGTAGAATGGCACTTCAGCCTATTGTTGTCATTTATTATACTGCACGGCTATGTTTTTCCAGCATGTATAAGTTGTAAAGAAGTTTTATTGCACTGCTATAAGACTAGCAATACTATATTAAAGTAAATGATAGGCTTTAAAGGGACAACATGAATATAAAATGGGGTTAGCCGAGATGAGGATGCTGAGATGGATGTGTGGTCAAATAAGAAAAGATAAGATTCATAATGACCATATACGTGAACGAGTTGAAGTGGCATCTATTGTCGTTGTTTGTTGTGATATGTGGCCTATTAATAGTAGCTAGTGTCTTCCTTGTGAGAAAGAGATCACTTCTACTATCCAATACATGAAACATATCGTTATCTTTGCATCAATCTTCTGAGTCACTGATTGAACTGAAAAAGAACAAATTTAAACCATACCTCTGGAGTTCCATGACCAAAGATAAGAACTAGATATAGCGTCTCAAATATAACAGAGGAGTCTACATGCTCATAATTATAAAGCTCCCCAAGGAATCGCATATGGGCAATGCGTCGCTGCTGCATCCCATAGTCATTTAGCTCCAGCCCAAGTCTAATCTCCTCCAAAACCTGAAAGTCATGTTACAAATATCATGATTCCAACTGAAAGCACAACCATTAGGTGAGAAAAGGTCTTATAAAAGAATCCACCTGAAAAGTTCATTTTCTCCCTGACGAGAGAGAGTTAACTGCAGCTAAAACTGCTAATTCAAGAAGTTAGAATATAATTTATACTTAAACCATTTAAATGAACACCATATTATCTATGCCCTGGTTGGAGAAGGATTCTTGCATCTTCAAGGGAAAATCTTTTCCCTTATGTATGTTGAGATAGAATTATTTATATGACAGCCCTGAAGTGCTCTGCTCAAAAGAATTTTAAGGGCGTCAAAATGTCTGATCTGTAAAGATAATGGTCACCTTTACATTTATCGGCTATTCAGGCCTTTTGCTCCTGTTCTGTTATAAGAACTTCTCGTATTCTATATAGTACAAGAATATCTTAACAAAAAAAAAAAAAGACATTCACCAAAATCTAGATCACGATATTGAATTGAAAAGAAATGACCCAGAAAAACCAACCTCATCAACTATAGCCACTGCAAATTCATCATGATAGCGACTTAAACCAGCAGCAAGAGAAGCTATCAGATGTATCTGACCATATTTTCCTTTATGAACCTTCATGAAGCATTTCAAAAGGTATGCTTCACATTCACTCCATGGTAATTTACGGAGTTGCCTCAACACATGCTCAATGGTAGACTTGTCAAGATCAGAGAAAAGTAATTTTCTGATATACTGAAGCAGAAAAATCACTTAGAATGTTAATTCAGAAACTTAACAGATATAATAAATAAAATGAACTTGAAATACATGTAACACCTGATGCAATGGAGGACGAACTTTAGAAACTCGTGCAGATCTCTCTGGTGGCTTGCAAAGGTAGTAGGCATTCTCCACTAAAGTACTATGTCTGGGATCCAAGTTTTTCACATTTTTCAAGCGCATCAATATCTCCAACATGTTAGCCATACGTATAGTAGTTTCAGCAGATCGATATAAGAAACGACCGCAAGTTTCAAGGAGATTGCAAGCTACATCAATGTTGTGATGAGTGAAGTCATCTAAACAAGCCTGGGACACGATCAACCAAAACAAAATACAAAAAGAAATTAATTTAAAATCATGGTCTTGCATAATTCAATTCATTTGTGAATCAGAGCTACAGTAATGAGGGAATTAAGGGGTAGCTAGGGAATTCTCCATAGGGCTAGTAAGGGAATTTGATGTTAGTCAAAATCCCATCCACACCTCTATTATGAATACATAGATGGCGTAAATCTTTTTTTAGGAATTTCACATTTGCAATGTATTGTCTATGTCTCAATCTCCAAATCCTAAAAGATTTAAAATTGTGACTTAAATGCATCTTCCTAAACGAAACTTTTTCAAAGCAGGGAAAAAACAAAGAAATTAAGCTGTGCATAGTAGACATGTCACATTATCAATTACAGAATCATTATAAATTACAAAATCAGACAAGACAAAGAAGTACAACAGAAAAAATAACAGAGAGCAAAGAGGATGCCAAGCACTAAAGGGGGGATCAACACGGAAAGGAAACAAGTGTTTTGTTTTAGAGGAAAAGGAAATGGTTAATCTCCTTGATACGTGGGAATAGTAGTAAGGAAAGGGGTAGTTTGGAAAATATGCTTAATAGGATATAAATAGGGGGTTGAAGAATGTAATGGCTTCGATTGAATATGCATCTTACTGTTTACTTTCCCTCTCTTCTCTTTCACTGCTGACATTGATGTGTCGATTGAATATTCCCTTTGGTCTTCCTCTATCACTATTTAGAGGACTGCTTGACCTAACATCCTCACCAACCCATCCAATGGCTTTCTTTGTTCCATCTTTGACAATTTCTACCATTTTCTCTTCAATAGATATCACTACAAATCTTATCTTGTCTTATATAACCACACATCCATCTCAATATCCTCACACACAACCATCTCAATATCCTCACTCGGTACTATAGACACAAACAAACTCCATCAATGTCCAAAGAAGGCATTACATTCACCTCCATAGGCAATCCAGAGGTTGAACAAACAGGTCTATAAAACCACAACATCCATCATCCACTTCAAGCATCTCAACTGTATTTCCCATCAGCCCAACATGAAAACCCATTGTTTCCTCTTGCTTTTGGAAAAATGAAGAAATCAAACATATCCCAACATTGTGAATCCTGACCTCTTGGGGGTAACTCGAGTAATTCTTGTGAAAGAGCAAATTTTTCATCATTATGAGCACACAAATTATCTCATTTCTTTGAGAAAAGCATCACTCTGAAACTTCAGCCAAGGTTGAGCAAGGGCACATGGCAGACGAGATACAGCATAGAGAAGAACAGAAAAAGAACCAAAAGTATGAAGCTTTTAATACAGCAGCGAACAACTAACCACTAAGAAGAAATCTAACTGATTGATATACTCTTATTAGCATAAGACTAAATGCCTTTGCTAAAGCCTTTGGTTGTATGTATTAAGAGACCAATGCAGACTTATTTTAGGAGAAAACGTCAAAAGCTGAATTACTTATTTCTCTTACTTTTCTGCATGTTTTGCTGCATAATTGCTTTTGAGAGATTTTAGGAGTCAGTTTAGCAGAATAAGGGACCATAATGTTGTTAGGTGTTTCCCGACGTTCAGTTTATTACTCTCAGCTGTTGCAGCCTTTCAGATATTTTAGAGATTTTTCATATTATCATATTATTTGAATGTATTCCAGATCTATAAATAGGCCAGCAACCTCTGAAACTAGTCATTGAGAAATGAAAGTTCATTTTATTCCATTTAAAGATCCTCCTAAACGTTAAGCTACTATAAGAACACTTACAATGAGATTCTAGCACTATATTTTCTTAATGGACTTACCACTCTCTTTATTGTCTTCATCAGTTTCAGTACTTGCCAATATCATATTGCTATTAGAACTTTAAATAAACACAGGCAGAGATGAAAAAGGAAAGAACAAATGGTGGTCAAAAAAGATAAAAAGGTAACAAGACTACAAAGAGGCATTCAGAGAACCCTAATTTTTGCTTGCAATGTTAATAGAGGGTGTCCCAGTACACAAGGCTCCTACCAGATGGGGTCCACAGAAGGTCAGGTGTAAGCCTTACCCCTGCAAGGGGAGAGGCTATTTCCAAGATTTGAACCTGTGACCTTTAGATCACATGGTAGCAACCTTTATCGTTGCTCACAATGCTGATGTTCAAAATAAATTTTAAAAGCTCAAAAGTACTCCTTACAATCTAATATGCATTTCTTTTTCTTTTGCCAATAATTTCCTTAATATACTATGTAAATAACTACAGTGGACCACTTATATTTGCAACAAAAAAAAAAACAGAGAGAGAGAGAGAGAGAAAACGTAAGATGAGCAACTTGTGAACAGTACAGCTCCCATTACTTTTAATATTTTGTATTGATAGATGATTTTGAGGAAAAGAACACATTTTATTAATCAACAGCACAGCAAAGGGAAATAGTTGTCATATGAAAAAGGGAGTTGGCAAATCTTGTGATTTCAGTAGCCAAATCTTGTATTGAATCTTAAATTTGTCTAAGAGAAAGGGCAGGAGCAAGCATTCAACACTAGAGTCAAGAAACTTGTTCAAAGGAAAACGAATAATATATCAATGACCATTTCAGTTCAAAATCGGAGCTTATTGATGGCCTGGATAAATCATATTCATGCCCTAAGACTAACAGTTTGAGCCCAGAGGTTTTATCCCCTTGTATTTTTTTTTATCTTATTCCAAGTTAGAGTCAAATAAAATAGTCACACTTTAATTATTGATAAATTAAATTTATATTTCATCAGATAATATTGTTATTTCCATTTATTTCCTTTACGAACCTATACCAGCAAACATATACAATTCCATGTTGTCATTAAAGTCAATTGGTTCTTACTGAAAACATAAGATTGACTTCAAAATATAAATGGTTTAAAACATAATAATTCAATTAAAAGCAGTTAGCATTTGTTTTTTACTTCATTGATAGTTTATCATACCTTTAAACAACTGAAGACAAGGCCCGCCGGGGCTATTCTGAACTTGCAAAGTTCTCCAATGAACCGTATGTTCCTTATCTTTGTCTCAATGTTCATTTGGTCCTACAAAGTAAGAAATTTGAAAACCAGACAATAAAAACAAGTAAAATAAATACAAAAGTTTTCACAGATTAGTCCTACTTGTATTAAAAAATCATAATGCTAACCTTTTTATTTATTAAGAAATTGAATTCCTCCTCCAACATCTGCAACAGCATGGAGGAGACATCCTTCATACATGTTGACAGTGTAGCAACCATTCGTGAATAATATGGTAGAAGTTCCAGAGATGTCCTTGGTACATTGAACAATGCCCTAACAAGCCTTTTCCGATTTGACTTTGAATTTAGATAACAGAATTCCACCTGAAATTGGAATTAAAACTCAGCCAATGGTAATTAATAGTGAGGGCAAAAATGACAACAAAATCTAAGAAATTATGGAATAATAGCACTCAACAAGAGATCCTTACAGTCAATTGATCAATAAGGTCTCGGCTTACACAACCTGGGAGCCTCTGCAACAAAGCATCTAAACTAGTCCCCTCAAGATTTCTAAGATTCTCCTTTTCATTTTCCCCCCTTTTGTCATTGTCTTTTTCTTTTCCCTTCTCTTTGTCCAAGTCTTTAGACTTTTCTTTATCATCCTTATCTTTCACTCTTTCAGCTGTTTCTGGCTCTGGAGACACATTGGACTCTGTGGAGATGTCTCCACTATCTTGGGTAACCGGTTGACCTTTGTCTGATTCAGGCACTGGCTCCTTGAAAAGCAAAAATCTTGAAGTCAATGAATAGATGTGGTAACAAAAGATGCAATTTATGCCACCATGATAGGGAGATTGTAGAAATAAGGGTTTGTGTGTGTGAGTGAGTGAGAGAGAGAGAGAGAGAGAGAGAGAGAGAGAGAGAAACTGGAATTACTGAACAATTCATAAGTTCAAAAAAATAAGAAAATAAGACTGATAATTACTCTTATTTACAAGTTATGGGTAATCCAAACCCTTATCTAATTCAAATCCTTAAATATCTAATCCAAATTCAATCCTAATATCTCATAATATCTAGTCCTAACCCTAATCGGATACTATTTCATACATGGTAAAAATAAGCAAATGTGACATTTCACATGACTAGTGAAAGCTTTGCAGATGTCCAGTTTACCAGTTAGCCCATATAAAGTAAAAGCAAGATATGAGAAAATTCAGCTTACATAATATTAAGATTCAACTGCTACGATGGTCTTAATTGATAAGATCTACTCATATTGTCAGGTGAAAAAAGGTTAAGAAATGTCACATTAACCGATCCCTAATCATATTGCACTGCAGTTCCTAGATAAAGCGGAATGGAACTAACACAAAATTCAGGGTCCAAATTGAAACTAGAAGGAATACAGACACTAAAAAAGTAGAAATAAAACCAGAACTTAAATTTTAACTTCAAATCATTCCACGTATATCAATTCTTTTCTTTTAGTAATCGTAACTTCTAGAAAAGAAATGATCATGTTATCATACAGAGAAGGAGGGAAAAAATATGCTCCTCAAACAACTTGAACAGCAAAAAACAAAAAGAAATGGAACATCAAATAATGGGGGGGAGGCAGAGAGGACACCAGATAAATGACATCAAACAATATGCCAATGTTGCAAAATAACCAGATAGTTTCAAAACTTCATAAATGGCCATTCAGAAAGGGGAAAGCCAAAAAAGATATAGGAATTGATTACACCTAGGTTTTAGCTTCCACTATGAGCAGAGATATTATAATATAAAAAGGCATGCAACTAGAACATAGGCCTGCAATGGGTCAATATAATTCAGAGCTTTGATTCCTTACAGTTGGTTGGTCTTGAGTCTTTCCAGGTTGTTCATTGCTTTTTGGCTCAACTTCCCCCAATAACACAGCAGGAACAAATGCTCTGGGAAAAACGCTAAACTAAGTTTCCTCTGATATATAAAACAAAGATAGAACCAACTGAATAAAAATAAAACCGAAGTTTGCCACAAACATTTGAACTAGAAAGAAAAGCTACCAATCAATATATAATCATTTTTTGCTTATTAAAAGAATAAAATTTTAAATAAATACCTAAGATCAGGTAAACATTCATAGAATGCTCTAGTATCTTCATCATCCCATATGGCTTCAACAATAGAAGAATCTTTCCCGGCAGTGGAAGAAACGGCTTCCTCACCACTAGTAACCCTAGTTGTGTGACCATCCTCTGGCATAACTGGAGGCTGCATGTCAAGAGATTCCGCTAATCTGCATCAAGGCAATCATGCAAGAGTTGACCAAAGAAAAGTAATGCAAAAATATTCTAAGATGATATCTCATGGGGTGAGGAACATCATATGGCATGTTTGGGTGGCATTGCATCACCCCAAACCATGTTTTGGGATCCCAAAACCTTTTAGGGTGGTGTTGCATGCACCTAAATATATGGTTTAAGCTGTAATACAATTAGCCAGAGGGCGCGTCTGACACAAAATCAACTCATTGCATGCAAACCTCCTTAACTTCATTTATTACTAACCTAAAAATAATCTCCCCTGCAAGACTGTCCTCAAGGATAGATAGTCATATCTAGAATTTCTGTAAAATTGTTTTAGCTTATGTCTATATATAGCTTAAAGCTTTCATGCATTTATTTACAGCCAATCTTATGAAATATTTGTAGATGCAGCCATTCATTTAGAGAAAAAAATTAAGTAATTGACAATTACATGCAAATAGAAAAATGAAATGAGTTAAGCCGACAAAAGCAACTTACGATGAGACATTACGATATAAATGGTCATATGATTTTCGAAGCTTTTCATATGCGGAGACATTCTCATCACTAAGTTCCCCTTTTGCATTTAAGATCTTAGAATTTTCATGCTCCATTAGTCGAAGTGACTGTCAAAAAATAAAAGCCATTAATAATCACATAAACCATATTATTACAACAAATATCTACCAAAAAGTAGTGCCTAGAACACAAAATGAAGAACAAACCAAAGTTAAGAATTTACTGAGGAAGAGTCTTACTGCATGCTCAGATCGAAGCAGTTCTGCAGCAGCATCATAAAATGCATAAAATGCTTTTCGGAAAATTTTCTTCTGATCAGCTGTGATGTTCAGTCCCTTCAAAAACTGTATCATCATCTCAGTACAGCAATATACAGGACAGAGCAGGCATGGTAGAACAGTTCAAATGAGACAGTAATAATTAAAAACGATTAAAGATTTAGGGGTAGGTTTGGTATGAAGAATGAAATGGAAAAGAAAAGATAACAAAATAAAAAAAGTGATTTTGCAGATAAGAAATGTATTTTATATCCCTAAAAAATAAGTAAAAAACAGTTATTATTAAATAATAATGTCATAGTAAAACAAATATTTTTATGCAAGGAAGAAAAGAACTCTATCCCCCCACACCAACCAAACTCCCCATTAGAGTCAGAGAAAACAACAAATGGAATTCTCAATGGGGAGCAAAAGATCTACCTCTTCGTGAATTTCTTGTCCAGTAACAGGAAGTCCTAAAAATATCCTCCCTTGGCGAGCAAAGCTAGAAAGAAGAGTCAAACTAGTTTGTGTAGAATCTATGTCTTTCAGCTGTTCCGCACTGGTGAGATCTTTTATAATGTTGATAAAAATACCGCAATCTTCTATAACACCAACAAAATAAAGTTCCAACAGAAGTTTCAGAGTGCTGCGCTTTTTCATTGCCTTCAAGTTTTTGTCTGCATCTGATTCATCCCCAGATTTCCCCGGGGAGAAAACTTTAAGAAGCCCTTGAATAAGGCTTGGTGCGAAGTCCTTGTATCTTTGGTGAAGCAAAGAGCAGATCTATCGGAAGAATGATACAAGTCAGGAATGTCTCAGGAATCATGTCTTTAAAAACGCAATTGCAACCAATAAATTTATGGCAAGATCTCAAAACTAAATGGGGGAAAAACTACATTCTAAATTATAGAAGGTACTGTATTCACATACTGTGTCTAAAAGCCAATTGCAATAACAAACCCAGAATTTTTATCTAATAAAAGCCCCACAAAAGAGAAATTGAAAACAAGAGTCCCAGCATGAGATGAAAAGCAAGCCAGATGACAGCTGAAGAAAACACATGAATACTTATCTACCACTTTAAAGTTTAAATTTTGTACCATTGGAGGTTTTAGAATACTTATCATAGATTTGTGCGACAATCTAAACAAGGTAAATGCAAAATTACTGCCCCTTAACATGTTAACTAGAATTAAACAAAGAACCTCCATTTTACTAGGAAATCATTTTTAATATGCAGAAACAAGAAACCCAAACATGACTCAGTTAAAGCAATGCAGAATTCCCAAAAGAAAATGATGAGAAGAAAAAAGCAAAGCACCCACCTGAACTGCTGCCTGAATATCTGATGATCTAAGCTTAGCTTCGCATATAGCTGCCACAGCTTCACTGACAAATTTGCTTAAGTTGACACTTCGCAACTCATCCATCAGTGCTTCTCGCTGCTCTTCATTGATCTGCTTCAGTTTCTTAATAACTGCAGTGTTGCGCTTGATGCTAGAATCCAGTGTCCTAAGAAATCCTGAGTCTGTACATAAATATAGACTCGATTACTATGCATGAAACAAAAATTGTTGACAATCTAACATGCATACAAGATAATGACCAGACATGGATTCCTATGTTGCAAACAGCTGTTTGAATAAAAGGAAGGATCAATTTCATATTTTAATTGCCAACTTTCCACTCATAAAAAGAAAAAAGAAAAGAAAATTTCATATATTAAAGCACAGGTAGTTCTATCCCTAAGGCAACAAACATCATAATCATCCATGGAGTTGGTAATGTGGGCTGGCCCACGGGTTGCGGGCCAGCCCGCCCCTTCTGCGGGCTGGCGCCAATTTTTTTTTTTTAATTTCACTTTTTTTTAAAAAAATTTTTACTCTTTCTTTTTCACCCGCTCATATCACACTTCTTTTCTTTTATACATTTGTGTTATGAAGTCAATTTCATTCTTACTTTCCTTTTTTTCATCTATTCACATCACAAAACTATATAAACACATCTCTTTTAAATTTAATAATAGTAAAATAAATAAATATAATATGAAAATAAATGTCAAATAAAAAGTATGGGGAATTAATTAAACACATCATTAAAGGAAAGGAGATAAGGGAGACTAAGGGCATTTGAAAAAAAAAAATTAAATAATGCAGGCCACCCGAATTTAAATGGGCCACCGAACCCGTTTGTTTTTGGCGGGCTGGCGGGTTATTACCGCCTCTAATCCATGTTTTCCGTCATCATACCACAAGAAGGAAATTTTGTTCTCTAAGGAAAGGCTTTGTTTTCTAGAAGGGGGAGGAGGCTAAAGGTCACTTCTAGTACTAGAGGTAAACTCAATTTTGAAGAATTTAATTCCTGCCAATTGCAGCATAAAACAGAATAGTGTGTAAATATTTTCAATATGAGTGGGGGCAAAACTAACCAGGCCTTTCAGGATTCAAATTGCTTTGACGTAAAGCCATTTTGGCCTCAATTGATTTTTTCATTTCATCAAGGCGGGCAGCAGCTTCCTGCATATGATGAAAAGAATGAACTCAATTTAAGTCAGTTCATAGCAGAAGAAATATACCACCAAAGAATTTCACAGAACAAAGTTTCACATCCCAAGCAAAAAATACATAATAGAATCAACATAGTGGGTGTTTGTTTAAGCTTTTTGCACAGTAAAAACGCACTTATTACGCAAGCCGAGAAAAAACTCCTCTCACATACTTACCTCGTATACCGTGAATCACGAATTATAAGCACGTTTTGGACAAAAATAAGCCATTCCAAACACACACATATCTAGGTTAGCTCTCGACAAGTTAACAAAGCCAAGAGCTAGATTCTCTCTTAATCCTAGGAAGAAAAGAATCTACTAGAGGAATGGTTTTAAAACCTTAAGCAGTTCAATGAAAGTACATGATCATTTTCAATCCCCCCGCCCCCAACCCCACCCCAAACAACAGAAGTCCTTCCATTGACGCTAGTGCAGACAAAGCATAGGCCCACCAAACATTATAAAAAAAATTAAATCAACGGCAGTTGGTCCAAGTGGCTTGACACTTGTTTTCCTTAAGCAAGGCCTCAAGTTTAAGTCTTATGTGAAGAAAATAGCACTTGGGAGAGCCATCTACATGGTTTGACCTAGCGAAGCCTGATTACTTGGCGCCTAATGTGGGTTTTAGAAACCAATTGGCATTTGCTAATTTTAGTAAGGATAAATGAGAAGCAACAAGGATCAAACTCTACTGGCATCATCACTGAGACACTTCTACCTTATTAAGGACCACTACATACCAAAAGCCTAAGCTCTTAAGTAATGACCCATGATTAATTCTGGAATTTTCTGACAATTTAAGAGGAATTCTTCTCATTTAAATGGAATTACATCTGAAGCTTTTAATTGACAATTACAGACTCCCCTGCTACCAACGGATAGCAATTTCTGTTGCTGTCCACACAACAGTCTTCCATCCACCAGGGCCCTGCTTTAACGTCACTGGACCTTTGCCTTCAAGCTCAACATCTTTGATCCACAATGGTCAATGGAGTTAAAAAATAAATTGAAAAATCAGCAGGGATAAGTGGTTCCACCAATAATGAAGGACCTTTCTTTGCTTTTATAAGATAGGTGAACCAAAACCTATTCATCTTTCTTTTGTAGTCAATGCAAGTTTGATTGTTGAATAAAGGGCCACCCTGAAAGTCATTATCATGTAAGGCTTTGTAATGGGGAGCAGGTCAATAGCATTAATCTACAACCCTTTCTCAAGTGTGAATCACGAATTCCAGGGAAAGAATTAGGTATCTTTTTCATTGTCTCTTTAATTTATTCGTGCACCTCACTGATTGACAATACCACGTTGCTACTGCATCAATTGTCCAACCATACTCTCCAAATTCTAATAGTGTTACATCCAAAGTTTTAGCTTCATACTTCTATATAGGCCTTTCATCTAACATCTATTCTACATCCAAACTAACTTCCCTGCTACTAGCTACAAACAGCTTTCATTGGCCTCCACCTAAAACTCTTCCATTCACCCAGCCCATTTTCACCTAGCTGGACCTTGGCCTTAACATCTTTGTTAATACTTTTTTGCCTACGCAACAATCTACCTTATAGCATAAATTAAGGCAATTTACTCGGTATTTTTAACTTCTTCCCATCACTGAGAGTAGCTCAAACCTCAAAAAGTTGCATAATATTCACATTAAACTGTTCAATACTGTAGATAGATAGAGATTAAACAGAGAGCGATAGACATTGATACTGTACTTCAACATAACAAATGTGAAACACCGCATTTTTAGCTTTCAAATTATGAGCATAGAAAACTACGCAGTATCATACTAATCGCTCAAGGGGCAAGAAAAAACCCAAGAAATACCACATGATGGATCGTCAGCTATCATTTTAAGGATAAATCATACAACCTCGTCATCTTTCTTGCTGTGACTTTCACCTCCACTGGGGAATTCATCCTCTTGCTGTGACTTATCCTTCATTAGCATCAAGCTCAATTAACCTGTATTCAGATACAGAACAAAGAAGTTTAGGCTTCAAATGAACTGAAGCAAAAGTTTTAAGGGGAGAGAAGTGAAGATGATGACGGAGGAAAGAGGATGAAGGGGGTATGAGAAACCTCAGGCAGAAACAAAGCAGATCTCTTCACGAACCAGGAGATCTTGTGAAGGAGGAGAAGGGCAGAAGGCGACGGTGACGTGGAGGAGACTGACGATTTATGACACTACAGTGGCAAGGCTATCCGGCGGTAATTCGTGCGAACACTGCGAAGGCCGAAGAGGAGCGTCGATGACGACGAGAACTGGAGAATTGGGATGGTGGGCTTTTGCTTTCGGGTTTCGACCTTGGGAGTTTTTCAATGGTAAAATGGTAAAGTAGGAAGAAAAATTTTAAATCATCATTCACCCAAATATTTAATTTTACTAGTACCATTATATACGACGTGCCATGGGTGTAAACGGGATAAGACGGGCAACCTCGTCCTTTTCTAGTAGAGTAATGGGTCGGCTCGATTCAATTGACGGGCTTAGCCCATATGCACTGGGCGGGAGCCTCTCAAATTAAAGAAAAAAAAGTATTTTCAAGTCCTAAAGGGGATGCATGTGTCATATTGAGAAGCACAGTCACAAATTCTAAACCAAATACTAGATAATAATATAAAAAAAAAGTGTTTTGGAATTTTCTATAAAAAAAAAGTACTCCATCCCATCTTTAATATAAGAGACAATTGACTTTTATTAAAAAGGTTAAAGCAGTTAAATAAGTTATATTATAATATTGGGTTAATGTGCAAATTTGCCCTGTAAATTTTCGATAAGGAGTAATGTTGGTCTGAAAGTTTTTTTCAAGTTCAATATCGCCTCGAAAGTTTAAAAGTATAACAATGTTACCTTGTACCGTTAAAAATTTAGCGTTGACCGTTAAAACTTAGACGTTGCTTGTTAACATTTTAATGGTAAAGGACAACATTACTCTATTTTAACACTTTCAGGGTAACATTGAACCTTAAAAAACTTTCAGGGCAATATTACTCCAAAACGAAAACTTCCAAGCAAATTTGCACTTTAACCCTAAAATATATATATTTATCATTTATCTCCAAACTAATTTTCCTTAATTATAAAATGATATATAATCTAATAACATATAGTATATGTTATGATTAAATAATTTATCTTGCTTTTTTAATCTGTCAAAATAAAAGTCAATTGGCTTTTATATTAAAGATTGAAAGTAGTATATTAAGCCGACGTCAAAGTCACCACCTCCCTCTTTACCATCACCTTCCACCCTCCATTTCTCCACCTTCACCGTTGATTTGGCTGACTTGGAACAAAGAAAAAGCAAAGAACTAGGGAGATGAGATAAGAGACCATCATCTAACTCTCACCGCTAGGAATAACGGACTAAAGGAGGAGGAATCGGGAGCAGGCCACCATCATCAGAACCCACGTTGGGGCAAATCGGTATTTTTAGAAGTTTTGCCAATGGAAGATCTCATTTTCCTTAGCTTTTTGGGGGGATCCGAAGAAAATGGGTTTAGGTGGGAAAATATTTTCCAATGGAAATGGCAAATCAAATGGTCGCCACCGATGGGAAATTTCAAATTTCCGTTTCCCTTCTTTCAATTATCTTCCACCACGCAAAATAACTCAAAATAATTTAATCCAAACATTCTCTTAATCATTTGTTTGGCATCACAATTAGGGGTGGAAACAGGCCAGGCTTTTGCCTTAACAGGCCTGGCCTGTTAAGGCATAAACTGGCCTAAGCCTAACCTGTGGCCTGTTGAAGGCCAAATTTTAGGCCTGGGCCTGGCCTGTACATAGGCCTGGCCTGGCCTGAAGCCTGTTAAGGAGGCCTGAATTTTTGAAATTTTTTAAGCAAACCAACAGGCCACAGGCCGAAAACAGGCCTCCTTAACAGGCCTCCTTAAACAGGCCGAAAACAGGCCGAAATTTACATAAAATACTATCAATGATTCAAAATATATCTAAACACGAGAACAAGTGAGGAACACGCATTAGAACCAAGATAACTTGTTAGTCACATACTTTTACAGAAGAAATAACATACACTTGTTTGATACAAAGAATTAAAGTCTAGCATAAAATCAAGGAACAATCCAGTAAGCCATCACACACTGTATTGACTCTTTGCTGATCTTTCCCTCTTCAAATCATCCTACACTAAGTAGAGAAAAGAAAATTACCCATATATTTTTTGATAGCCAATCTGAAAAGAAAAACAAAGTAGAGCAGAGAAATATACATGAGCGCTGTAATGGATCTTATCGTTAACGTCAATGATCCCCTTCCATTTCCTCCCAATACTCATATGCACACATTTCATGAGTTACCACTTACCATCAAGTCAAGTAACATTACTTTTGAAATTGGCTTTATATCTATTCAAGATTTTCACACCATCAAGTCTAACATTGGGCCTTATATTATTCTATAGCTGCAGGGTGATGAAAAAACATTGAAGATTCTTTATTTGGATAATGTTGAAGGAAAATATATATACATATAAATGAAGTCTTGTGATTTTTACTTGTAAATACAAAACAGAATTCAGTGATGTGATTTGTTGGAATAAATTTCCTCAAGGGACTTTGGGAATCTGACCTGTACATACAGCAGTGTTCAATGTCTTCCTAGAAATTTGAATAAATGATAAGAGTATTGTTTTGTGAGTTTTTACACAATGGTCAAAACTGTCAAGAGAACAGAAATGGCGAATATATATATATATATATATATATGCATTAGTAGGAACATGAATCACCAAGACTTGGAAAAGAGCAGGTGGCCATGGTTGGTTATATGCGATAAATTGAAAAAGCGAATCTACTTAAGATGGCTATAGAAAAATAAATTCTGGGTAATCATGGATTCATAGCCTACTACACTGGACACATTTGTTATTAACATCACATAAACAATTGAAACTTACAAGTATCATCTTTACAATGCTCCTTCCAAGGATAAAAATAACAACCGGAATTTATTCCCCTACATAACTACATTGAATGAAAAACTCTTAAAGCTGAAGGAATCAGAGAAGAAAATGTACATTGGAAGTGCCGAAGTGGTAATTTTGTGAAGCATGGAGCAGAAAAAGAAAATCAAAAAATGAACCAGAAACAGAAACTCAGAACACGAACCAGCAACAGAAAATGAACCAGAACAGAAAATCAGAACACGAACCAGAAACAGAAATTGAACCAGAAGAGGACAGTGACGAATCACGGAATCAGAACAGCAGAAGTCCAGAAATATAACATGTATTTCCATCATAAAAATGAACCAGAAACAGAAAATCAGAAACTGAACCAGAAAGCCAACCAGAACAGTGAAGAATCCGAAAATGAACCAGAAATATAATCCGAAAATGAAGAATCTGAAAATGAACCAGAACTAGAATCCGAAAATGAACAATCCGAAAATGAACCAGAACTACAAAATTAGAAAAATGAACCAGAACTAGAAAATTAGAAAATGGACGACAAACAGAAAATGAACCAGAATAGGAGAGATGAGGGACTGACGGAGAGATGACGGAGGATAGGGCGGTCGACGGCTGTGGATGACAGATGGAATCGGGGAGCTGTCGTGCGCCTGTGCCGCTGTGCGAGCTGCGATGCCGGAAAGGGGAGATCTGCGATGCCGGAAAGTGGAGCTGAGGATTGAGGGGGAGGAATGACCGAGAGGCTGAGATTCGAGAATGAAGATGAAGATTGAAGAATAATAGGGTTAGGGATTTCAGAAGAAAGGAAGAAGATTCGAAGATTACGAAGTGAGGAAAAAATTTCCAACTTCTAAAATTAACTTACATGTAATTACCCACCCTCATTTAATTTTTTTTTTTTTAAATATGTTAACAGGTTCAGGCCGGCCTGACAAGCTTGACAGGCCTATTAATAAGCCTTGGCCTGACCTATTAAGCCAAACAGGCTTTTGATTCGGCCTTGGCCTGACCTTTGAGCCTGACAGGCCAGGCCTGAATAGGCCTATCACAGGCCAAGCCACAGGTCCCTGACAGGCCGCCTAACCTGTTTTCACCCCTAATCACAATGGAGGGCTGCTAACTAACTTTTGAGAAAAGCTACTTTAGGCACTATAGATTTTGTTTGGCATGGCATTGAAGACAATTGACATTTTAACCAAAATTCATTTTAAAATTGAACCAACTTTTTGTGATATTTAACTTTAGACTTTTTATCGTATTTAAATATTTTAAAACTAATTTTTTAATTGTCACCCAAACAAGTTTATGTCAAACTGACTATTTCATAAAAATTTATCTAAATATAAGTCATGTTACACTAATTAACTATTATTTCAACTTCACTTTACCAAAATTAGTTGTGATAAAATCACTTTTACCAATATTAATGTAAGCAGCCCTAATAGTTATGTTTTCTCATGTAATTAATAAAGTTAGGCGTTAAACTTAAAGGCCTAAGGTGGAAACCATAAGCACATATGTAATTTTTATAAACTCTTTCGTAAATATAAAATTAATAAATACATATATAAAATGAAAATTATAATATCTAAAGTCTAGATTGCAATTATTTGAAGAATAAATAAAATACAACACAATATAAATATTTTAAAATTTATTAATTCAAATTTAAATTTTTATAAATAATTATATTAATGAATAAACTTTATTTCTCCAAAAAAACATTGAAATCACATCATAAAATTGCATTAAATCTAAAGGATTGAGGAATCACCCTCGTTCTTTTTTTGTGTCTCTATTTTGGATCCGGCTACGGTCCTCTTCTCAATCTGGACCGTTGGATTAAGATATCAACGGTCTAGATTTTTTTTAATATAAAAATATTATTATTATAATAATATTTTTATAATATATTAAATCTGGACCATTGAGATCTTAATCCAACGATTTAGATTGAGAAGATGACCATAAGTGGATGGGAAGGAAGAGGACTGTAACCAGATCCCTCTATTTTTTGTGTTTTATTTTAATGTTATACGCAGCATATGATGAGTCATCTTTGGAGCGTACGTTGGCCATCTGGGTGTGGTGCTTTGTTCCAATCAAGCCGTTATTCGACATATGTTGGTTTTTGACCACTTTAATTTGGAGTTGGCACCAACAACATACCTATTTGTCTTAATTTGTTTCTATGGTCTTGTTCATAATGCTGGAGTTAGTCCCAATATCCTCTTACCCCCCAATTTGTCTAAGGTTTTAAATTGATAATAAATTTATGTAGTGCTTCTGCAACGATGTCGTTCAGAAATAAGATGAAGCAGATGATACATGGACTTTCGACATAAATTTACACATTAAAGAATTGACATGTAAAGGTGGGTATGGGGAGGGTTGGGTAGAGCAAGACCCCTGCCCAATGCCCAGCCCGAATGATGAATTGCAGTCTGATACCCGGCCCTACCTGGTAAAAACCCTAACCATTTTGGGCAGGACAATGGTGGATTGAATAAGGCAGGCTTCCCTGCCCAAGTGGTAACTTCCTAACTGATATCATATGTACAAAAACTTCAATTATACCTAATAAATATTATTAAAAACTTTAAATACATTCCATAATTTCATACCTTGAGACATCTCAAAATAAATTATAACTTGAGTCTTGCAGTTGAAAAAAAAAAAACTATCATTTGTCTTAATAATTACATGACAAATTATAAATTAATATGTTTTTGTGTATGAATATGTGTAATTGAGATAAAGACTTCAAAGAAACTAAATTTCTTGTCTTTGATCTCAATTTTTTAATGCTTTGCATCATCCATCCAAATCAAAAAACCACGTCCATCCAAAAAGCAATGACTTATATGTAAACTGCGGTATATGGATATTAAATAGTAATATAAAATGTTTCATAAAAATAAAATAAAATATATATATATATATATATTAAATAAAATAATACGTATATAATACTATTTATTTTATATAAAATAATATATATTGAATAATAAATTGTATATAATTTTTGGGGTAAGGTTAAATGGGCAGGGTGGTACTCCTTACCAATGGTTAGCCCGGCCTAAAGGTGCTCAAATTATTTTCAAGCCACTTTTTTCGGGTGGGATATCGGGCTCCTGGGGACCATTCTCACCCCTAATGACATGGATAACATGTGGACTATCAGCTCATCATATTTGATAAACTAACGATCAAAATTAACTGAGATAATGGTCATAGAAAAATTGCCCCCAAAAACACTTTCAAGGCAAAATTACCCCTCGATGAAGACGTACAGGGCAAAGTTGCCCCTTAACCCATAATACTTTTAGTTTAAGTTGAGTTTCAGGGGCCTAAATGATGTATATGTGGTTATAACTATTGATCCAATACCCGTGGAGGCATTTACTCTTTAGGTAATTAAACTGCTTTATATATCATCATAAATATAAGTATATACACACAAAAAGCAAGAGTGTCACACTCTTATATTATTTTCAGCTATTTCAGAATATTTGTGGAAAATGATACACAGTTCGGTGGGCAACATAAGAATAACATAAATATACTGATAATATGTGCATGGTTACAGAAATTTCTCATAGAGGTTCGTACATGATAATTACCACTAATGTAACCGCACATGGCTACTTGGGTATCTAAACCCGTCCTAGTGAAATGAAGTTATCTTCTTATCTTTCTTCCGTCACTGCCATCCTCTCATGTAGTTCTCGACTATGATCTCTGAACACCTTTGGTATTCACCTGTCCAAATTGTTGGAAGGGGAGAGTGAGATTCAGGAGAATCTCAGTAGGAAAACAATACCAATATGCATGCTAGATAAATACTTAATGCATGACATACTTGCATTATATAACTCATATTCACACAATGACATATCTACATGCTCCATGTTTTGTGCACAAAACTATGACCACAATCAGTATAAACAGAAGCAGAGTTTCAATCATTCATATATATTTCACATAATCAAGTAAAACAATAACATGCATCAATACACTAGCAAAAATATCAAATACATGCAAGAGAGGTAAGTTCCCTACCTTAACCCTTTTCCTTCTCGAAACGTGTGCCTTGTAAAACGTGACAAGCTTAGGCTTCCTACTCGATCCTAAAATATCAAATATATAAGAATTAGGTTAAAACTCATTCATGTATCATTTTAGGCACTTTCATAGTATTTATAATAGTTATATTAGCATATGGTGAAAATATACCCAAATGCCAATGCCCACTGGACCCTGGCCCCGCCGTACCCTGTCTGACCGTACTTTTTTCGAAATTCTAACATAAGCTATCTTGACATATTTTTGCTCAAAGAATCTATTTCCAGACTTGGAATTATCAAATTCACTACCAAAAGATGAAATTGCCCTAGGCAGCCATACTTTAAGAGTTTTAGGGGTGTTTTCGTAATTATACTTTTTGGGCCTTTTTTGAAAAAGTAACCAACTGTAACCCCACCTAATTTTCTCTCTTGAACTCAATGGAACTATCAAATCATTGAAAATCCAACTCTAAGACCCATTTCTAGAGCTGGCCGAAATCCTCAATACTTAGGGAAAAATTGGGGTTTTTGAAATCCGACTCTGCAGACGTGTTCCTTTCTACTCTAATCACTTTATTAACTATTACATAGGTTACAACTACCATTTGGACCCAATTTTGGCAGCATAACCCTTAAGGAAACCCATTTCCAAAAATTACAAACAAAGACAATCCGTCGAAATTTCATCGATTAAATTGCCCACAGAAGCCAGAATAGTCAACATATAAGAGTTTGGAAGTTACATCAAGCTTCCTCTAGCTTTTCCTTGATATGGTTGAACCCTAACCCTTCTTACTACTGAAAATTGAGCTTCCAACACCTTAAAGAATATGAAAGAAAAGCTTAGGAACGAGGTTATTTGTATTTGGTACTAGTTCACTGAAGAAATCAACCTATCTTGCGAGATTTTTTCCCTTTCTCTCTCTAAAAGCTCTCAACTATGTCTCTCTCTTTTCAGCTGCAAATGGCGACGGAAATGGCTGAAGAAGATGAGGGAATATTTAATACATTATGCTGATGTCATCCAAGACATTGCTTATGTCATAATTCCCATTTTTGATTTATGTAAATTCTGGCATATTTTCTGCTATAAATTTGAAAAATCATAACTAATTCTAGAAAAATTGAACTGGAGTGATTCTAAAGACTATAGAGCCCTTATTGAGTCTAATTTCAAGGAAAAATATAGACTTTAGCCAATTAGAAGCATATTATTTTTAGATTTTTAATCTTTACATGCTGTTCCAGAAACTTCACAATTTTTCTGGGTTGAATTCAAAAATTCATAGCTTTTTGTATCTAGCTTTAATTGAACCATATGACCTGTAAATTAAATTTTAAGATGTCTACTTTCACCCTATAAAATTTCATAATTTTTGCTCATCATTTGATCATACAAAATCATATGACAAGCTCACTAGCTGCATCATAGGCAATTTCACCGAAAACATAATTATATTCTCCAAAATTCACCATTTTATTCCATTGACTATTTCCAATAATTATAATATATTTGGTGAATAAAATTTGGGGCGTTACAAAGAGAATGAGACTGAGTACAATAAAAGAGGAAATGAAATGTTGATCACCCCAATTTTAAGGGAAAGACAGAAAAATCCATGCCAAATATACAAATGTTAATTTATTATCACTGTGATTAAACTTTGTAACAAAATTGCTCGATAGCCTTTAATTTAATAAAACAAAATAATAATAATAAAAGTTTAATAAGTAATAAAAAAGCAAAACTGGCCCTCATCAAGTGGAATAATAAAAAAGTTTTCATTATCTAATGCAAGTGTTTATTTTTTGTTTTATTTTATTTTTTATTTTTTGGGAAATGGCAGGAAATAGAAGTTTCGACAGTCAAATATATGTGTTAAGAAGAATATAAATGGCTACTGGCTGAAAAAGATTCAGATTATATACCTTATGATGTTCATGGATATGATGTGAGGTGCGTTAAAGTGAGGTGAGTTATGGCCAATTTTTTGATACTTTTGAAGTGAGGTGCGTTAAAATTTCTTATACATGAAGCAAACGATCCTTCTGTTTTCTGATCATTAATTAGTTATTATGGTTCATAAGTTTATTCTTGATTCATATATGGTTTTGATCATAACACTCATGTTGTGAGTTTGGTGAAGGTACAAAAGGAGAATACACTGGCTCGTAGTTTGACTCTACAAAACCAACTTAAACGCTATGCTCCAATTCCCCTCAATGCAAAGCTTAATTAGGTTAGTTATTTGTAAAAGGTCTATTGGTTATCATAAAATACCTATTTAGTCATTTGTATTGAAACTATTCTCTTGATGAAAAACCCTTTAATATGTATTGAAGTCTAACATTTAGGATAAAAGAAAACTCTCAAACTAACTTCTAGCACAAATTTAAAAGCCTACCTGCTTCTTTTTAAACTATGCATTTGATAGTTCCCAACATGAAACTAACCATGCATGTACTCAAAAATTGTTGAATATTATTAGAAAAAAAATTATTTTATTATGAATATTTCTTCAATGGAAGACCTCATATATACTACAGTTGCATCAGTGTAAATCAGTGGATGGATTCTGTGTGCATTTTCTTCACATGTTTATTTTCTTTCTTTCAAAAAATGTGGCCATAATCAGTTGCTAGTGCTTGTTGACTTGTTGGCAATCCTTGAACTAGCTAACTATTAGCAATGATTATTTTGCCCCCAAAATTTTATCATCAGAAATATAATTCATTTTTATGTCAGGCAGTTATCAGGGCTCACTAAATCAGACAGAGGCTCTTGTTTATCTTGTCAAGGCTGCATCTATTATGAATGGCATTTTTGATCTCCAGGTTGTATTTACAATATTCCACATTAATAGTTTATAAAATTTTTAATACCATATTTATGATGCTTAGTTTCTATGTGTGTGTGTATATATATGACTGAAGTTTAACTGTGGAAGAATTCAGGGAATACTGTGTTATATGCTATAGATGAATGTGTTTATATATCCATTATAATTAACAAATCAATTAGCTTAACTAATTTAACGATCTAACTTAATCTCTAACTCCCTTAACTACCTAAATACCCAATTACTAAAATTTGAGAATTTGTTGAAATCAGGCTTGGCACAGTAATCCAGTTCTAAGAGATTGGTTGAAGAAGCATGCTGATAGATCAGAGTTAGATCAATTGAAATGGTCGTATTATCAGATTAACAAGATCCAATGGTAAGTCATGACACCTTACTCTGATATTATTAGATGATTGGTACGCCCTTTGATCCTAAATGCATGAGCTAAATCTTAAGAAAACTAGATAAGTTAGTTATTTATATCAAATATATGTTGGTTTTCCTAAAATACCCCTTTAATTATTATCCTTATTAGTGAAAGCCTCCTTTAACATAGGGATAGTTTGGAAAAAAATTATACATTTAGGAGGCAAAGTGAATTGAGGTCGTCTTATATTTAGAATCAAAGCAAACCCCTTAGTTAGCTCTTAAATTTAGGATTGGAGGGAGTATATGATTTTTTTTCTCCCATAGAGATAGGCGGATTAATTTAGGCCCTGTTTGGTATAGGGAAATTTTACAATGTACTATGAGAAGTTGAGGAGCACCACAGAATCAAAGTGAAAAAGTCAAAAAAGCCCTTTTTAGATTATTTTCTAATTTAAAAATGAGGGAAGAGACGATCTGAAGTGGAATAATGCATGCATGTGACGGGTCCGCATTTATGGCTCATCAGTGTGATGAGAAAGCAATTTCTCATCATCAAAACGGTGTAGTTTTGATGAAGGGGGAGATCTAAGCCGTTGATATAAAAATAATCAGGGCTGTCTATGACATATCTAATATCTTAAAATATTTTTTAAGTCTCTATTCTCATCCTAAAATAATTTTTACTATTTTTAACCCCTTAAAATATTTTTTCAGTTGTACCCAGTGTGTTAGCAGACTGAGTGCAATTTTACCCTTAATGTATTTTTTCAGCTCAAAAAATTACATGAAACTATTAGATGCTACTAAAAAATATTTTAGAGTATGTGGAAATCAATAAATTAGTATCCTAAGTTTTGGGTGCTCGTTACTACTAAGAAAAATACATTAACGGTAAAATTGTAGTCAATATCCTAAAACATTAGGCATAACTGAAAAAGTATTTTAAAAGGTTAAAAGAACCAAAAAAATATTTTAAAGTAATTTTTGGAGCTGAAAAAATACATTAAAGGTAAAATTGCAGTCAGTCTGCTAACACACTGGGTAGAACTGAAAAAATATTTTAAGGGGTTAAAAATAGTAAAAATTATTTTAGGATGAGAATAGAGACTTAAAAAATATTTTAAGATATTAGATATGTCATAAACGACCCTGATTATTTTTATATCAACGGCTTAGATCTCCCCTCATCAAAACTACACCGTTTTGATGATGAGAAATTGCTTTCTCATCACACTGATGAGCCATAAATGCGGACCCGTGAAGTTCCCAAAAGTAAACAGTTAGAAAAAAAAACATGAACATCCTACTACCTTGATTAGGGCAAACTTGTTTGTTTTAATTTTTTTGGTTGAATTACTTCTGCTAAATAAGTTTAAAATCAATTTCTGTGAAGTATTTTGAATAATCTTTTTGATTTTGTTGATAGGTCAAGCCTTGATGAAGACAAGGTATTTTTGAAAACGACAGATTCAACAATAAGGCTGCTTGCAAAGGCAACAAGGACAGTTGAAGGGTGGAAGGGTTTGGAATACATAGCAGCATTTCCCACCTGGTGCAAATTTTTACCCTCCAGACATGGACAAAACGGTACCACTCCTAATATATAACACTACTACAAAAACAACCATAAATCATGCTTATTTTTATGAATATTATAGCACTTAAGAAGCACCACAGCTCCTAACGCTACTAAAAGAAGCTGTGAAAGTGCCATAGCTTATATTTATTTTTTTTTTATTTTTTAAATAGCTTTCTGTAGCGCTTCCTTAAGGAAGGATCATAGGAAGTATGACACTTCCTATGACGCTTCCTCAAGGATCTGCCACAGGAAGTGTGTATGCTTCCTATGGCACTTCCCCAAAGAAGCATAATAGGAAGTATTTTTTTTTAAAAAAAAAATTTATGTAATTTTTCCCTTTTTCTAATGAACACTATATTTTACAGTACAAATTCATAGTAAAATGAACAAAATCAAACTAGAATCAAACCAAATCAAAATGAAATAACTTCAAATAAATAATAAATTCATAAAATTACTACATATCATAGTTAAATTAATTGGTTGCATTGCAACCCAACAAAAATACAAGTGTTATAATTATTTTACATATGTAACTCATCAATAATAACAGTTATTATAGCAGCTAAAAATTATAAGTACTACACATATCTTCACATATACAATCTATATATAATAACATGTAATATTATCTCAATTAATTTTCAATATATACAATTGAGAATAATTTTTTCAGATTTTGTAATAAATTAAATATAAAAGACATTGAGCAAATTAAACTAGTAATAACTAATAAAATTATATTTGTAAGCTCAAAAATTAA
Organism: Inga oerstediana; assembly: GCA_963210345.1. Taxonomy (NCBI): domain Eukaryota; kingdom Viridiplantae; phylum Streptophyta; class Magnoliopsida; order Fabales; family Fabaceae; genus Inga; species Inga oerstediana. The sequence goes on along the minus strand of OY723400.1, from coordinate 56,334,488 downwards.
AAAACTTACAATGTATAAGAAATTTAATAAGAGAGATTTGTAACTTCAAGCAAATACCTGAAAAAAAAAAATTATAAGCACACATAAAATTATAAGTTAAGATTCATGGTAGATTTTAAACTTAAAAAAAAGAAAAGAAAAGAAAACTGTAGTGTCGATTGACAGAAGCTTCTGTATTAAAAAAAACACTTACAAGGGAGCTTCAGCTTCTGTAGAAGGAGACAAGAAGAAAAAAAATGTGGGAAACCAAGCTTTGTAGTATCGATGGAAGTGGGGACGCAATGTTGAAGAAATGTGGAGGAGGAGGAGACAAGAAACATAAAAGAGTAGGGGACCAAGGAACTTGCTGCCGTAAAAATAGAGAGGAGGGAGTGGGGACAATGCTGCGGATTATTGGTGAAAATAAAGAGCAAGAAGTGGGGACAAAGTATTATATAGGAAGAGGGAAGTTGGGAGAATGGGTAGGAAAAAGTGGTGGACCAATGGAGTGAGGACCGAAGGGATAAGACAAGATTTGGGATAAGATTTTACTAAAAAATAGAGAACTTAAGAAGATGATGTCGTAGATCTGGATATAGCTTTTAAAGGAAAAAGGGAGGCAGCTATGGCAAACGCCGTAGCTTCCCATATATATATATATATATATATATATTTAAAAAATAGTACCTTATATAGTGCATGTCTAGACAAGCACCATAACTTCCCATATATATTTTTTTAAAAAAAACTAGTGCCTTGTAGGCAAGCACCATAACTAACCCATAATTTTTTTTTTTTTTAAAAAAACAAGGCCTTGGGCAAGCACTTGACAAGCCCATACACTAGCTGTGCCCTTATAATAGCAAGCGCTACAATTTCTAATTTTTTTTTAAAAACAATTATCTCAGAAGTGCTATAAGAGGGGTGTCACACTAAATTCCTCTTTTATAGTAGTGACACTTCCTTCAATTCTAATTATAAGAGCTAAATAACTAATATACAAATATCAAAGAAATTGGTTAAATTAGTTTTTTTTATGAAGAGTTAAATTAGCTATTTGTAAAAGATGTGTACTATTTTTCCTAAAATACTCCATTTAGTCATTTGCATTGAAAACCACCCTTGATAGAAACCCCTTTAATATATGTAATCAATAGAGAAAGTTTGAAAACAGAATTATAAATTTAAGAAATAAAGTAAATTGAAGTCATATTATATTTAGGATAAAAAAAAGTCTCTTACTTTCTCCTACATTTATAATTGGAGGAAGTACTATTAAATATACATCACAAACAATATGATTTACCTGTCATTAGGTAATGTCATGAAGAATAATATTGTTTCACTTATAAATATTGCTTCCTGACTACTCTTTCTTTTAAAATATAGCTTGAAGAGATTTCTACATAGCAAGGCTGATGCTTTCCTTTCAAATGATTACTATGACTCTGATATAGCCTGGATGGAGTTGGTTAGTCATTTTATTTAATCTAACTTCAATTTTTTATTATGCTTTTCAATCTGGTTCCCATTTTACTTGCGGGGAACGAATAAATAGAAGATAAAAGCTTCATGGCATTGCTCCTAGCAACTTTCATATGACTACCTATAAACGTAACAAACTTGTACATAGTTATGTTCTTTATAGTTCTTTTTGGCTGCTATGTGATTAACTTATGTGAAATTTTCAAGATCATACAATTGTTGACTTTTCCCTTTGCCGGCGCAGGACTTGAAGTTGGATGTTACAATTGGGCCATACGAGCCTTATACGGATAAACTTTTTGGATACAACGTAAACTTTAGTGTGTGTTTGGGTAACCCCCAAATCAAGGTTTCAAAAGCCATTTTTTATAAATTGAGATAAAATTTTTCTCACATACTTATCTCGTAAATCGTAAAAACTATTTTTCAAAGCTAATCCAAATACACGCTTAATCTTTATGTCAAATCTAAATGTTGTTCTAGTCAGTGAACTCAACCTAAAATTTTTTTCCTATTTATATGGCAAAGAGAGAAGGTTCATTTTACTCATATTTATAAGTTACATCATTCATTTTTTCATATAAATGTGGAATAATACCATTCATTTATTATTATGTCGACTTCATTTTTTATGAGGTGTATTGTATATTAAATAAGGGTAAAATAGAAAAGTTGTTAAATTTTAAGGCAAAATTAATGGGGTTTAAAGTTTTTCTTAGTATATGTGAAACATGTTATAATTATGACCAGGGGATTATTATCTATTATAACCTATTATGGCTTAGTAAAGCATTATTGCAATTTTTCAAGGCTACTTTTGAAGCATTTATTGGAGTCCCAGATGAGAAAGCTTCAGCTCAACTAAGGGTGTATTTTGTTTGAAGGGAGGGGAGGGTGCGGAGGGGAAATTATAATTTGGACAAAAGAAACATAGAATTTACCCTCTCATTTTTTTTTTAAATTTTGGGTTTTCGCCCAAAATTTACTTTTAATTCTTTTTAAATTTTGGGTTTCCGTCCAAAATTTAAATACTTTCAACCTAAAAAGATAATTTACTCACCCTACTATTCCCTCCCCACCCCCCGCTCCCTCAAACCAAACACACTTGCAAGTACTGTGCCCCAAAATATTTCTCATCTTAAAGGTATGAGCTATTCAACATCTAACTAATTTCTTCTGGAATTGCTATGTTAGAGGTTATTAAACTGGATTTTTTTTTTCCGGTGAATTTTGTGTCAGGATGTCAGGGGACCACGGATTGTTGCCTACAGTCAACCAAATGATGAACGTATATATAATAAAAGATAGGGGAACATCAATAGTCATGTTTAATGTTGGATTTTGGGTTTGAGTCCTTACTTGATGAGCTGGACTATTTGATCTAGAAAAACTTGAATCAAATGAGAAGAGAATACATCAGCATTTATTGCTAATGGAAGAGATCAAATCACACTTAAGTGTGATTAGTAAAAAAAAATCAACAATTAGTGCTGATTTGTTGATTATACTACAAAAAAAACAAGTTATTACCGACGAAATTATTTCCGTCGGTAATTTCCTACGATTTACCGACGGATTTTTCGTTGGAAAAATTACCGACGGAAAAAAATTCCGTGGGTAATTACCGACGGAAAAAATTCCGTCGGTAAATACTGACGGATTACCCACAGAATTTTTTCCGTCGGTAATTACCCACGGAATTCCGTGGGTAATTTGAATGAGAAATACCGACGGAATTCCGTGGGTAATCCGTCTCTAATGACCGATGGAAAAATTTTCCGTGGGTAATTACCGACGAAAAATTTTCCGTGGGTAATTTCCGTCGGTAATTACCCACGGAATTTTTTCCGTGGGTAATCCGTCAGTAATTTCCGACGGAATCAAAATTCCGTCGGTAAATCTGACTTTTACCCACGGAATTTTTTCCGTCAGTAATTACGCACGACCCACGGAATTCCGTTGGTAATTTCTTATTCAAATTACCTACGGAATTCTGTCGGTAATTTCTCATTCAAATTCCATGGGTAATTTGAATGAGAAATTACCGATGGAATTCCGTGGGTAATCCGTCGGTAAAACTAATAATTTTTTTTATCATCTTTTAATAATTTTTATAAAATAATAAAAATAAAAATAATCTATAACAAATAAAAATTTAAATATCATAAAATTAATATTTAATATAATATATTATATATATATAATATTAATAATAAAAATTTTAAATGAAATAAAAAAATTAAAAATTTTAAACTTTATATCATAAAAACAAAATATATAATTATATATAAATATATATTTAATATTATATATATTTATATTAATATTAAATATTTAAATGAAATAAGAAATTAAAAAATTTTAAATTTATATTATAAAAAACGAAATATATAATTATTTATAAGTATATATGTAATATTGTATATATTTATATTAATATTAAATATTTAAACGAAATTAGAAATTAAAAAATTTTATATTATAAAAAATGAAAAATATAATTATATATATTTATCTTAATATTATATTTATTTTTTAATTATTACATTATATATATTATTACGTGAATAAATAATGCAAGGTTAAAGCAGCTCAACTGGCAAAGGCATCAGAACACATACCAAATGTCCAAGGTTCAAATCCCACCTTAGTCACAAAATGCAACAATTATCTCACAGAGACACATGGCGCAAGGTTAGAGGGACACGTGGCCCGTGCTTTGGGGCTGCCGGGGCCAGATGCAGGGGCGGGCGGTGGGGGGCTTTCGGTGATGTCCACGTGGCCTCTTTTAAGGTCGCCACGTGGAATTTTTTAAAAACAAAATAATATTTTCCGTGGGTAATCACCGACGAAAAATTTTCCGTGGGTAATCACCGACAGAAAATTTTCCGTGGGTAATCACCGACAGAAAATTTTCCGTGGGTAATTTCCATTGGTAATTACCGACGGAATTTTTTCCGTGGGTAATCCGTCGGTAATTTCCGACGGAATAAAAATTCCGTCTGTAAATCAATTTGCCATGGATTTTTTAGAGACGGAAAAAATTCCGTCGGTGATCCGTCGGTAATTCCATTTCTGACCCTAATCCGTGGGTAATTTGATTTCAGAGACGGAATTCTGTGGGTAATTTCCATGGGTAATATGCTGTTTTTTTGTAGTGTTAATTGGAGAAGCCTCTTGATTGAGAGAACCAATCATAAAATAAATGCGGTTTAGTGGGCAACCTGGAGGAGCCTCTCCAAACCTCTATAAATAGAGGCCTCTCCATCTGCATTATTTACACACCTCAGCAATAGAAACGTCTTAAGTTCTCTCTTCTTGTCTTCCATCTTTCTTTTCTCTCTTCTTGTCTTCCATCTTTCTTAGTTCTGGTGCACTGCTGTCTTACATGCTTTGTTTATTATATGTCATATGAGTGAAATGTTACTATTGAGATTCATGAATCTCAGTTTTTTCAATGACTAACTTATAGCCAGGGCAAGTGGATCGAAGGAGAAGCAGGTAACCAAGGGCAGCTAGTGCTCATGGCTAGGGGACTAGAGTTTGGTGTTAGTTATCAATTTTTGGGATAAATGTATATATTGAATATGATGTAGACTTGTATGTTGCTATGTAATCCCTAGTATGGAAACTAAATCGGGCGAATATGCCCTGTAGACCCCGCTAGTTATTAAATACAACTTGGATGTACGTTAGGAAATTTTGTTAAGTACTCTGATATTTATGAATGGAATAAAATCAAACATGCCCAATAGATTCGAAAAGTGGAAATGAGACCGTATTAAACATGTTGTGAAAAGTTTTTGAAAACCCACTTTATCACAGGACTGAATCCTGTCTTGAAGTAGGAACCCTTGATGAGTTTTAAATTATCGTATGGTCTCCCATTTATTTCATAACATGTTTTCAAACCCTAATAATGGCTTTCAAGGTTGGGGGTTATGCCAGTGATCTTTAACTTGATGTATGTTTATGAGTGTAAATGGTCTATTAAAAAGTGCAAGTGTATACTATTACAAACAAATAATATAGAGGTGAGTAGAGCATCATTCCTATAAGGATTAATCACAAAGTACCAAAATGGGTAATTTTAATTCTATTTAGTCGATCGATTAGTTGGTGATTTAGATTACAAAATTGAATATGAATGTAAATGATATGAAAACAATTGAGAAGTCCCTAGGGATCAGATTTCACTTAACGAATTTTGGATTGAATCACTTATCTATTTTGGTCCAATTTATTTCACATGATTGATAGCGGAGTTTCCCTCATTTTTAATCACTAGCCTCTTCCAAAGTCAAGTAATTCTATAATTAATTGCTAATCCAATATATTCCTATATGAATTCAAGCAATTAATCATGCATTAAGATTTATGTAACTCATTAAGACTACACAACTTATATGAATATATTCATATTTCATATACAAGTTATGGTTTTAATTATAGGATCTACACACATGCATCTCCTTTCGGTCTCAACATACATATTGAAATCATTCAATAGATGGCTAATCAATTGAAAGTATTAAGAACAATAATTAAAACTCATTCATGAAGGAAAAATATAAATTAGATTTAATAAGTTAAGTTTCAATCTATTATCAGTAAGCTACATCATCACCCTAGGAAAATAAAAATTTAGCTCATGATGAAATTAAAAACAAAACCAACATGAATTGAAAACTTCATAAACATTGCATAAAACTTAATTATTAAGTTCTAAAATATAAAGATAAAACCACAAGATGCGTGAAAAATGGAGAAAACTAGCCACCCTTATAAGAGGTAAAACTTTCCATGTAGGTGGCAACCTATACCATCAATAAAGGAGGACTAGCTATACTGTCCATAAAAGAGGTCTACTTAAGCCTTCCAAGATAGAAGCATGCAAAAAGTAATAAAATGCATGAAATTAATTCTATGATAGTGTCAATCTCCTTTAGAAACAACGCCTCACTCTCCAACTCTAGCTTGTCCTTCTTTTGTCAGAGAAGGATGCCCCCTCTAGTTTCTCCATGAGTATGCATATCAAAGGGTTTGGATATCATTTATGAATAGGATAGTAACCCTTCTTTATTTAATGTTGGTTGCATCCTTCTTTGACAAATTGTGCTCTCTCCACGTCCCATCTTCATCTTTTACAAATCTTCATGTCTCACTCTCTTTTCAATCTCGTGGATCTCCTTTCTTCTCTTTGTTATTCTTTTTTCAAATGGTGGGGTATAAGTATAGCTTCTTCTTTTGACCTTTTAGATCAACAACTTCAAGTTGATTTTCTCCACTAATCCACCATACCTGATAAAAACAAACAAAGAAACACTAATATAAACTACTAATGGTAATAACAACATAAAACTCTTTTATATATATATATATATATAAATATTGTAAACGGTGTTGTACATGGCTATCAAAAGAAAAGTAAGTAAATATTTATCAATTATACCCAAATTCATTATATTAAATTCAAATATATCATCCACAAAATTATCATCTAAGGGAAAATAAATATTCAAATATTTTACTTATCAATGTATCACTTGAGGGTTCTGCTAGTGATCTCAAAAATACGATCACTCGAGTAGTCGATCACTCGAGTGATTTTATACTTAGAAAAATTTCAACATAAGATCACTTTTAGAATCATTGCAATGCTATGCTAGTGATGCACTTTGACACATTACTCGAGTGGTCACTCAAATGATTTAAAATCATAATTCGAGTGGTCACTTGAATGATTTAAAATTATCACTCGAGTGATGTTTTTCAAAATCTTTCAAAATAGCATCACTGGAATAAATCACTTAAGTGGTATGTTAGTGATAAGTTTTAAACTATCACTCGAGTGGTCACTCGAGTGATCTTGGAATATCACTCGAGTAATCACTCAAGTGATTTCCCTTTATAAGCCATTTCTTTTATTCTGAAAGTAGTTTTAGAATCATAGTGATATATATTAAAAGTAGTTATTCTTTGAAAGAAGTATTTGTCAAAAACATCATCATGATAGTCTTAGAAGAGATTTGAAGCTTTTATTACTTCAAGTAATAACATCGTATCGCTCGGGTGATCACTCTAGTAATATAAGTAATTGTCTCAGAAAATATTATCTCTTGCTTATTCAAAAATCTTTTGCTTATCTTTAAATACTTTTATGATAGCTTTCTAAACTTTGTTATCATCAAAACATAGGATTTAATATTTGTCATCTCCATCTCCCCCTCCCCCATGTTGTCCCTCTCTCTTTCCCCTCTACGCCTTTGACATCTCCCAATCTCTAAACCAGATTTGACCACTGATAAGGTTAGAGAAGCCAACGAAAACTCGAACCGAGGACCTTCAAACCATTTTCAAAACCCATTGACCTAGCAATCGAACAGAAAACCAAGGACCTTCAAACAAGTAAAATCAAACAGAAAAATCAAGGACAATTGAACCCAGGACCTTCAAGCCATTACCAACGCAAGATAGTGGAGAATGATGGGAAAGCTTTGATTAATACAAGGATTCCCATTAAGTAATTATAAATCAAAAGTTTATCAAATAAGTGGAAGAAGAATATGTGGACTCATTTGCGTGTTGGGTTTGCAAGGTAAAAAAAAAAAAAAAAGACGAAAAAGAAGTCGCAGAGGTGAGACGAGATCAGAAGGAAGAAGCGGTTATAATATGTTCTTTATTTTATTTATTCTAAAGGATATTTTAGTCATTATATAATTTAGGGCTGAGTATAAAATAAAATTAATGCAAGGATTCCCATTAAATACTACTCTATACCAGACATAATTATAACATCTCAATCACAATCGCAATCGTAATCCCAATTCCAGTCCCAGTCCTAATACTAGCCCCAATATCAATCCCTCAAAATGCAGTGATGCGTACTAAACTAAGCCATATGTTTTGATTTATCAAGTTTCATTCTGTTTAAAACATTAGTCCCTATACTTAAATAAAAACCTATACCATTTTTCCCTTTGAAGGATCAAAATGTATGGTGTAACATCCTAATTTTTATTTTCAGGATTTAATTATAATTAAGAAAGAGTTATTTATGATAAATGAATTTATAATGAAACTATTTGAATAAAAGGATTTATTAAAAAACATGATTTATTATAGGAAAAGAAATTTTAATGTAATAACGAATTGATATTAATATATATATATAATAAAAATAAATGAAATAAAATATAAATATATAAGTAAATAATGGAAGAAAAAGGGAATAGAAAATATAGGTTGATATATAAATATAGAAGAAGGAAAAATGAATAAATAAATAATTAAATATTAAATAATGGTCAAGGGGAACGTGTCCCCTTAAACCATCTTTCACGTGGGGGGTATACAAGGATATCCCCACCTCCTCATTTCATCTAAAACCTTTCTCGGTGAATAGAATAGGGTCTAAAAGCGCTGTTGCTTCCTCTTCGCACATTGCTTCATTTTCAGATCCAAGGTTTTACTTTGAGGATGAAATCGGTACTTTGATTTTATACTTTCTACTAAACTCTGTTTATATACTAGTGGAAAAACGATTTTTTATAGACTGGTTAAAATTGATCTTCTAGACCGGTTTTGGATCAGGTCTAGATACAGCCGATCTTAAAAGTCTTTTAATTTTAAGACCGGTTAAGAAACTGATCTTAAAAGTGTTAAAAGTAACATTTTTAAGATCGGTTGTATTGATAACCAGTATTAAAATAAATCATTTTTAAGACCGATTGTCATGAACACCGGTCTTAAAAGACTTCTTATGTGAGCTATACTGAAACATTTTTAAGACCGGTTTTTCATATAATTAGTCTTAACACTAGTAGAAAAATGACTTTTAAGACCGGTTCTGTATTAGGTCTTGATACAGCAGATCTAAAAAGTTTGTTATTTTTTTAGACCGGTTGTTATAACCGGTATTAAAAGTCACACTTTTAAGACTGGTTGTTCTTAAAACTGGTCTTAAAGGTCTGACCTTTAAGACCTGTTCTGCCCGCAAGAGGTCTTAAAGGGCAGACATTTAAGACCGGTTTTGGGAACAACCGGTCTTAAATGTCTGACCTTTAAGACCGGTTGTGTGTCACAACCGGTCTTAAATGTGGATTTTTAAGACCGGTTGTGGGCACAACCGGTCTTAAAGTACTTTTAAGATTGGTTGTGACTACAACCGGTCTTAAAGCTTCAATTTTTTTTTAAAAAAACATCCCTTTTATAAATACACACAGTGAATGCTCCAATTTTAACAGCAGTACAGAATAATCACTGATTTCAATTTCAAAATTCAAAAGCAGCAGTCTATAGCAGCAACAAATTAATGTTCATACAAGCCAGTACAGTCATACATTGATGATTCATTTGCAATTAGACAGTAAGGATGACCAAATGACAGCAGTAATTAATGAATCTTGAAGCAACAGAGAACAATGTAAAATGCAACGGATGAAATGGAGTGCATGTATTTGTCTATCTATATATGTACCCATCTCAGTGATGTTAGAGAGAGATATTGTTGGGTACTTGGGTTCATATCACCTCAAACTTACCCAAGCACGGTCTTTAGTGCACAATTCATATGATCATTCTCATTACTTCCGAGTTAATTAGTGTAGAACAAGGTTCAAGATCAAATGTCACAATTTAAGCAACAAGTTAAAATCAGATTCTAGGAACTCCAAATTCACTCCATTTCTTGCAATTTCAATGTGCAACATGAATTTGTCTAAAACTAAAAACATGAAGGAATGTCCAAACAAAAGAATTTGATTAGAAATGGATGCAAAACTTTGAAATGACAACGGAAGCAAAAAAATTCAAGTATTGATACAAGTAACAGCAGAAATTCCTCAACTTTACAGAATACAAAGGGAAGAAAAATTACAAAGGTCAGTCCCTCAAATATCATGCCTCCTGTATCACCCATATCACAGAAATTGTCCTACACAGATACATAAACCTTGTTAGCAATACATATGAGAACAATAATGTACAATGTAACGTTGGATTCAAAAACTCACTATTTTTATAATAGCTCATAGATGAATTCAGCACAACATGTGCAAATGAAATCAATATCTTCTTCAGGAAAGGGATCAGCAAGATCAAACATATGTAACACCAAAACCAGACGAAACATTGACTTAGTAACTTAAAAACAATAAAGTAAAACAAAAGTTCTGAAATATAAATTTACCTCTTGAGTACAATCAGTCGTGCCTAGAGTGATAATATTGTAAATGTGTCTCAAAACATAAAAACCACATAAGTTGGACCCCTGTGGTTGTCTACGACTCTGAGAAAAAACATGATATCATTAAAACAAATATAAAGGCATGTCTTATTACATTCTTTAAACAAATCCATATGTACTAACCTTTGGCATGATCCATGTAGGGTCCTTTAAGTCACGAACACGTTTACCACAAGCACTGTGTAGGAATGTCCGCATAGCCCTATGATCATCACAATGACAAAGGTTATTGGTTTTGCACAAATTCCATAAACTTTGCATACAAAAGGTAATAATGCAAGAAACTAACGAATTCATGGTCTTTTTCAAATCATTCCCTGGTTTGAAGTGGAGGGAACATAAGAGGATGACAGTGTAACTACTCTTACATAGAAGAAGCAACTGCCAATGATCACTGAAAAAGAAGAAGAATATTAAGCAAACATAAAACATTATATAAATTATAAAATATCAGTTTGTTTCTTACCCATGCACATATGGAGCCAAGAAACACTCAGTTCTAGTTTCACTAAGCCTCTCTGATAAGTATCTATGTCTACTAGCAGCAGTGGTCCCTTTCTCTTGGATGTGATTGGGGCATAAGAATCCAAATTTTTCACTTTTGCCAGAGGAGACCAACCTACGATGCATGTACCTACAATAATGCAAGCACATAAATAAAATGTAAACGGTGAAACTTTTAAAATATTTACTTTGAATTGCAGAAGCTACTTACATTAAGAACAGTTGGACAATCCCAATCGTAAGATTTTGTCTAGGAGCTACCAGGGACATCAAATCATCCTTCTCAAGATAGCATGTCACCCCTGACTGTCCAACAATTGAATCCGTAGGCCACTCTCTTGTTTTGAAGGATGTATCATATGCTATCAGAATCACTTGTTGCATGATATTCAATGGAGGCTGTGAAACTTCTTGCTGAGTAAAGGGAGCTGGACTTGGTGGGGCTTTGATCGGACTTTCCTCGGCTTGAACAGAAACAAGGTTCGTTGGCCACAAGATGAACGTACCCAGGACATTGCTAATGATCTTGAATTCATCAGAAGGGATAGGGACAGGTGCATCTGCAATAATCACCTCGTCAACTGACACTCAGACTTGATCACCTTTCATTTGTCGGTGGTGGATAGTTGATCCCAGGTTATGCACACTACCCCGTGCAACTAACCATCTCAGAGGATCCTCGACAAAAAGATCACAAAGCTCAGTAATTTTCGGGTTAGGACCCTCTGGTGACTGCCCGATGTTGCAACAACTACCTTTAGTGCTCTGCTTATTAAGATCAATCGATTGTGGCTGGGGAGCACTGGTATCTTGTCTTGAGCTCATAAACACTATCATTTCCTCTTTCATCTTGCTCAACCGGGTCTCTAATAGCGCATCAAATGATGCTTCAGCCTCGGCCTTTGCTTCTGCTCTTGCAATGGCCAACATAGTCTCCAATTCCTCCCTAGTCATGATGTTTGAGGAATGGCATACGGGGGCTCCAAAGTAATCCCGTATCCCTACCCCTCCTCCAACTCCCCTGACACGGCCTGGATGCTCATGTTTGCCAGTAGCAACTGTTAGAATATCATTCCTACCCTCTGACTTAAAAGAGCCCTCAACTTGTTTTTTTCTAAGTTCCTCCTGTAAGATAATACAAAATAACAAACATAAGTAATGATGTACGTTTCTTATATAATTAATAACAGTAATGATATATACTTACAATTCTTTCACCTACTATACGAGATTGTTCACTCGTATAAGACCCACTCCTCTTTTGGTGGGCAAATTGCCATTTTTCTTCTCGACGAATCGGAGATGGTGGAGAAAGAAGAACAGAAGGATCGGATTGAGATGCTTCTTCCAATCTCTTCCGTTTGGCCACCAACAAGTATTTTTTGGCCTTCGCATAACCCCCATGAGACATTGTATGGGGGCAATTATTCTTTCTACCATTCTCTTGGGCCTTTTGCCTTTTTTCCTATGAATAAGAAATCAAAAGTAAGGTTACATTCAATAAAGACAATTCACAATTCATAAGCAAATCAAATGCAAAATAAGTCAACTTACCAATGCTTTTGGAGTAGTCTGAAGCCATCTAAATTCTTGCCAAGTGTGTTCGTCAATATAAGAATACTGGTCATACAGATTAGGATGAGGCTGACCTTTTTCCACCTCAATATGCACGTAATTATTGGCTAGACTTGTCTTAAAGTTCCTCTAGTATTCATCACAATATGTCATTGTCTTTTTATCCACATTTCTCCACTACTCTATCAATATGCTAAGCTTGTTGCGTGCGAGGAGGCTGACAAAACTCTTATACAGGGTTGCATTAGGTCCGATTAGTTTCCAATATCTATCAAACTCAATCGGAATCTTTTCCCCAGTATTCCGATTAAGGGGAATGTCTCTCAATCGGGTACCTCTCCTACCCCTTAGTTGTATGGGCCGGTTACGTGGCTCACTTTGTTCCTCGGTCGAAGCATTGATAGGCTCACTTTGATTAACATTAGTTGGATCCGGAGTACCCTCACTAGGACGACTCATTATCCTCACTTTAAGGACACTATTTAAGGATAGTGATGGTCTAAGATAAATTAAAATCAATCGATAAATTAAAGAGTAGAGAAGAAGAGAAGCTCTAGTAACAAAATCTATAATTCTAGATGAATATGGAGTTAGAAGTGAATAGAGAGTTAGAAGAGAAAAAAGTAGAAAAGAGGAAAGGAGGGAAGAAAAGAAGGAAGAGTAGAGAGATGAGAGAATAAGAGAGAGACTATAACCACATAATGAGTTTTAGGAAAAGGGATGATATAAATATCTCAATAATAACATCATTCATTCATCCATATTTTTTCTGACCAAACTCATTCATCCATATTTTGGCATGTTTATAGCCTAACACAAAAATAGAAAACAACAACTTTATTCTATCCCTATAAAACTGACAATAATGCAAAACTGAATAATATAACCAACTGGATACTTATACTCATATTTATTCACTTCAATGATTGACTATTAATACTATACCTAGTCTTAATGTGAAATTCTGTTTACAATATTTTGAGAATTCAGAGATTGAATGCATCACGTGTCCATTAACTCCATATATGGGTCTCTAACTAAAAAGCCATGCACTCATGTTTACTAAAACTAAAAGGAGTAATTGCTCTTAAATTCTGAGCTTGGAGAGCGATGTCTCGTATGACAAAGCAGAGTACACTCATGAGAGGATGATAGATCGCTACACAGATTAATTTTGAAGAAAAATAAATAAATACAAAGTAGGCTTTTCTCTCTCCAATCCAATCAAATAATCTTATTGCTAATGTAACTCTCAAGAACTTGATGATGTGATAAACCAGTTACCAGAAAATATACATAATAAACCAGCTACATAATTTTATCTTTGGCCTTGCCCTGAATAAGATAACAACCCCAAAGAAGAAAACATTCAAAAAAGGGAATGGCAAATGTACTCTCACATGCATATAGTAAAACTCTTCAGAATAATTAACGACAGCAAAATACACCTAGGTCAACAGAAGAAAGATGCCAGTAAAATACAAATTGAAAGTCCTAATTAGGCTTTTACTTTGAATGATATAACAGAAGAAAAACCAGAGTCAGGATTAACAAATCAAGAATCCTAAGCTTCAGTCAGTTTTCCATACCTCTTATTCCGATGGATTTGAATAGCGTTTGGCCACTTTACGAATCAAGTAAGGTCTCTCTTAGGAGGCAATGCACCTTCAATCCCGAATTGCTTTGGACGCTTGTCAAAAAGTGGGTTGACGACTTGCTGCAAGAATTGAACAAAGAAAATGGAGGCCAAGTCATTTCACAATTTAAATAAAAAACCCAAAAATGAAACCATTAATTTAATTGAAGGCCTGATAATTAAAACACAAACCTGACAATAAAAACGAGCTTGAGAAAGAAACCAATTAGAGGGAACAAACGACTATAGCCTTAGGGTAATGTATTCAACTATAGATCTGTGTTGACAGTAGTGAAGGTTAAGGATGGAGGAGGGAAGCAGAAAGGAGGAGCTGCCACGAACCGAGGGAGGGGTTTGTAAGATGTGTTTGAATATCAGTTTCAGAGTTGAAATTAGACGCGAGTTGAAACTTAGGTCAGTTTTAAGACCGGTTGTTATACAAAACCGGTCTTAAAATTAATATTTTAGACCCGTTTTTAATAACTAACCGGTCTTAGAAAAAAGAAACTTTTTAGGACCGGTTATTATTAATAACCGATCTTAAAGTTTTAGTATTTGAGACCAGTTTTTATTTACAACTTGTCTTAAAGATAATAAACATTTTATTTTTTAATTGCCTTTAATTGAGATAATATTTTCTAGATCGGTTATATTTAGAACCGGTCTAGAAAATATATTACATATAATATTTTAAGACCGGTTGTTTTTAAAAACGGTCTAAAAAGTATTTTTAATACCTTATTTCAATATAACCGGTCTTAAATGTTGAAGTTAATTACAAAAATGCCACCAGTCATATATTTAAGACCTTATCCGACATAACTGGTCTAAAATTCCGGTTTAAAAGCTCTTTTTTGTACTAGTGATAATACTGTGGATTTTGGGAGAATTTTGAATTTTGACAATGGATGACTATAGATATGTAAAGGAAGGCCAATAGCTAGTTTTAATTTGTTTTAATTTATTATTTGGTTAGGTTTATGATTTTATAATTAATTTCTTTTAAAACAGATAATAAATTATACTTTTAGGATGTTTTTGGCTGATTAAATTTAGGTTAAACAATTTATTTGGGGTATTGGAGGTATTATTGTTATTTTAATTGGTTTAGTTTTGTTAGATTTTTAGTTATATGAAATTATAAGTTATGATTTGATATTTGAGTTAGAGTTTAATATGATTTTGATGATGTGGAGTGTTCAAGAGTTGTTTAATAATTGAGTTATGCTCATATAAGCTAAAAAAGATATTTAATTCGTCGAGGATATTGATATTGATGATTTTATGACTATGGGTGTGTTGTAGGTGAAACTTAAGTTAAGAAATTGAGTGATTGATGCAAGAGGATGGTGTAAAAGTGATCTATGATTTTAGATTTTTGGGGTTAAGGATTGTCAAGAAAATTGAGATGTTGAGTATAGTGGTTGTAAAGGAAATTGGATTTTTAGGGGATTGAATTGTATAACTTATTTATTTTACTGTTGCTTATGGTTGATTGGTATCTACATTATTAATGTAGAGCTTTCTTTACTACTATAAAAAACACCATAAATGGTGCTTATTTTTATTAATACTATAGCGCTTCACGCCACTAAAAGAAGCTGTCGCGCTTCTCGAAATTATGGAAGTGCCATAGATTATTTTTATTTTTTTAAATAGCTTTTTGTAACTTTTCCTTAAGGAAAAGCCACAGGAAGTTTGACACTTCCTATGGTGCTTCCGTAAGGAAGGGCCATAAGAAGTGTTATATACATACTAACACTTCCTAATGAAGTGCCAAAGGAAGTATGATACACACTTCCTACGAGGAAGCATCGTAGGTAGTGATACTTCCTATGGCGTTTCTTTGAATACTTCCTATGGGACTTTCCCAAAGAAACGCCATAGGAATAATTTTATTAAAAAATAATTTTACGTAATTTTTTTCTTTTCCTAATAAACCCTGTATTTGTTAGCACAAGTGTTTAACCCAAGAGGGGGTGAATTGGTTGATCACAGAAAATTCGAACCGTATATAAAAATTGGCAGGAAATTTAAAGCAGTTAAAAGCTAAGAGAAATATCACCAAAGTGTATATCAGGAGTTATACTAGTTTGGCCACATCCACTTTGACCTACGTCTAGTCCTCAGAGTTTCTATGACAGTTTCACTATATCTTCAAATATTCAGTGGGCTCTTGGTGTAATGCCCAAAATTTTGATTAAGAACTAATGATGATTATTGTGAATGATTTGGTGAATTAAAATTGATTTAAGATCCAAATTAATTATTGGAAATGCCGACACCCTGTATTTTTGTATAATTATGTGATAAAAAATTATTTAGGCTAAATATAGGGGAAATGGCGCATGAAGAAGAGGAAAAGAATTTAAATGTGTTATGTGGCAATTTTAATTAATATACCATAATCAGTGAGAAATTGAAAGAATGGTCATAAGTTAGTGATTAATGGAGAAATTAATTACTAAGTAAGAGAAAAATGAGAGGTGTAACCGAATGGCTAATGGAGTGGTTAGAGTAACTAATTAGTTACTTATTTTATGAGAGCCAATAAGAGGTTGGCATATGGTAAGTGAGTGTGAAGGAAGAATGGGTAAGAAAAGTCAAATGGGAATATTTTAAAATTTCTTCTCCCTCCTCCCTCCCTCCTTTTCCCTAAACAAGCATGGGCAAGGGTGAGAAATCATCATTTTTCATCTTCTTCCTCACTCTTCCCTCATTTCTCTCTCTTGTTTGGCAGCCATGAGAGCTTAGGAAAGAGAAAGGAAAAGCTTGATTTTAAGGTAAGCTAATAACCTCAAATGTAAAAACTCACTTCATTAATCTTGTTCCTTGGATTAAGGGATCCATTTCTATGGTTCTAGATTGTCCATTGGTGGTGGTTTGAGCTCTCAAGGAAATCTAGTGGTTGGTGATTCAAGGGACCTCTTTGAGAAAGTTGTTGAGGAAAGTGAAATGAACCTTTCTATCTATGTTTTATGCTAAATGATTAAGCTTTGAATTTTTGGGAATTTTGGCCTTATTTTTGGAAATTAGTGTCATGGAGAGTTTGATATGTTATGGTCATGGAATGGTGTTTTGGTATGTGTTTGGAATAGATAGAAATGGGTTTGAATTTGAAATGTTAGGTTTGGTAATTTTGAGGAGTTTGTGTTAGAAGTTGCCTAAAACAAAGTATGATAATGGAATAGGAATTTGGTAGTTTTGATGTTTCCATTGGATTTCTTTTGCAAATTTATGTGGGAGTAACCTTGGTTGAGGATTTAGGATCAATGGAAACACTTGGATAAAGTTTGGAAAATGCTTTCATCTTTGTTGTGTTTTTTGCTTCTGATATGTATCACTTGAGTAATCTAGAGTCTCACTCGAGTAAAGCATTTCATATTCGTTTTTCCTTCAAGTTTCCGGGTGCACTTCCATTCAAAAAGCCAAAAGTGGTGTCTCACTTGTGGGTGAAGTGGGTTCTCACTCGAGTGAACCGTGTTTCACTCCAGTGCAGGTGTATTTGACACTATGAACTTGTGTCTCATGATGTCACTTGCGGTCGAATATCAAGATTATGTCTTCACACTCGTGAGTGTTAAGCCATCACTCGAGTGCAAGGGTACCTGTTCGAGTGATGTTCTCTTTTGAAAGTTCCTTGTGCTCTTGGGTGAGCATTTTTTGCACCTCACTTTGTAGGACTTGAGTGAGCATTCAGCTATCACTCGAGTGTTGCTTCCATGACTCGAGTACAGCGAGAATTTCTTGTTTCTATCATGGCTATCTGCCAAGCACTCATGCGAGTGAGCTTTCATGGTCGAGTGCAAAATACCTCATCACTCGTGTGAGGTCTTCTTTACTCGAGTGTAACAGTGAAAAATCTGTACTTTCACTTCTAAAAGGGGATCTTGAGATAGTTCTTCCAACACTTTAGGGCTTTTGTTAGAGGCATTTATAGCTATGTAAGGGACATTTATGATAACTAATTTAAGTGATATGAAGTCATTTGAGTATTGGAATAAGACTATAACACTTTGTCCCTAATTATGAATTATAGGATTCGATATCTGCCCTACTAAGGAAAGACCAGTGCAAGAGCACCCATAGAAAGATCAAGATAGTGACTTTTCTCTCATGTTCTGTATGATGCTTGGTATGCATGACTTATCATTATGAGTAGTTCAGAGTGAGCAGTTGTAAGGGGTGATGGTTATCACACCTACCCCTACCATTGTATCTGCCATTGTAATTGTTGAGGTTGCGGTGTGGAATTATGGATTCCTGTTTAAGAATATGCCAGTGTGGCTTTGATGTGTTGTGAAATGTTTTATATGAAACCCAGCTGTAGTGAAATATATATTGTAGTGCAAAACAGCATGAGAACTTCAGCATGAGTAAATGTAAGGGTAGCACGTTATACCTGCCCTGGCCACTATAATTGTTGTTGTAGTTGCTATATGTTGTGTTAAGATTTGCTCTCATGCTTTGTGGTTGTGCATACTATGAGTGATTTGTTACTACAGGGATTCCTTAGAATCTCACTTTCCCAAACAAATTTTAGATAGGGCTGGTGGTTCTAAAGAGAAGTAGGTGATGAAGGGCGGTTAGAGCTCCAAGATAAGAGTTTATTTTAGATTTTGTTTATCATTCTGGATATTGTACATGATATTTTGAATTCTAGAATAGTAATTGTGTAATCCCCTAGAATGGGAAACTGATCATGGGCATTTGTGCCTTGTAAACAATTTTGTGATTAATAGTGTGTTGGGAATTTGCATTGTACTTTGATATTTATGAATGAAATTATACTGTACATGCCATTTGTGTATTTGAAATGTGAATATGAGATCGTTGTTGAACAGGTTTCAGAAAAGTTTTGTAGACCCTGGTTTTGGGAAGTTTAATTTTTAAAAAAGTCCCAAATTACCTTATGGTCTCTTATTCCACATAATCACATATTTATGAACTTAATCTCTGCCTTGGTGAGAAGGGGGTTACATTTGTGGTATCAGAGCTGTAGTTCCTGGCAAGGGTAGGATTTGCTAGGATAGTTGCCTTAGTCATACATGATGATTCAGCATTGTTTATTGTATACATGAGTATTTCTGCTGTTTGTGGATATATAAATTTTAAGGACTATGTATATACATTTGCTATGGTATTAACGTGGTGAATCATTTGTAGAGTTAAAAGACAAAATGGTTTGCCCTAGACTCAGACTAAGGGATCTAGAGGTGGAGGAATTAAATGACAATCTACCTAATCCAAGGCGAGAAATGATGAACCTGATCAGAGAGTAAAGAGATATGATTGCTGAGCTAAGAGAAGAGCTCAGAGAAGAAAGGGCTAAGTGTAATGAGGAAAAGGTCCAGTCTACATGTGAGGAGACCCAGGTAGAAACCTAAGCAGGGACTTGTCATGAGGAGACAACTGAGGGGTCCTCGAGACCCCATCTTGCACGGTACCTAATCAAGAGTTACAAGGGGTACCGGTTCGAGAGGAAAGGGATTTACAATTCGGGGTTAAAATTTTTTACAAGTATCTATCTCCGGTGTTTAGAGGGAGATTTGAACCCCAAGCTGTTGAGGACTGGTTAAACCGGTTAGAGAAGATCTTTGAAGTCCTCGAATGTTCAATGGAGGTGAAGGCAAAACTGGCAGTGTATAAACTAAAAGGGGACGCAGACCGGTGGTGGAGGAATATCGCCATGACATTGTGAAGCCAGAATGTACCACTGACCTGGGAGGTGTTTCAAGAGAAGCTTAATGAAAAGTACTTCCCCAAGTCGGTGAGGCTTGAAAAAGAATCTAAGTTCCTAGCTATCAAGCAGGGTGATACGGAGAGCTTTGATGAATACTTATCTTGCTTCATCCGACTATCTCGATACTCTTCCTGCCTCTGACATATGGATGATGAAGAATGGCATTCTGATATGCTTATTTAGGGGTTAAGGCATGAGCTGAGGAAGAGGTTAGCCACTCATCTGTTTATCGACTTCAACAAGGCGTTGGAAGAGTGTAGAATAGTTGAGAACAATATAAGAGAGTTGTACCTGACTCAGGGTAAGGACAACCACAGTGAGCCTAGCAAGGTAAATACTTCCTAGAAGTGGAAGGGATAAGGGTTCTCGTCTGGGGATGGTAGCAAGAAGCCCTACCAATCGGAGGGTCATGGTAATCAGAAACCTCCGGTAGGAACATTATCCCTCAGTATAGGAAATATCATCCTGGTAGAACTTGTATGGGGCAAGTAATTTGCTTCAACTGCAAACAACTAGGTCATATTTCTACTCAGTGCCCATGACAGTAGGTAGAGCAAAGGCCTAGGAATCAGGGTCGAGTGTTTGCAATGACGCATGATGAGGCCCGAAAGTCCCCTGAACTGATTAAAGGTAAACTTCTTCTCAGTGGTAAGGAATTACAAGCCTTATTTGATTCGGGTGCAAGTCATTCTTTTATTGCTTATGACTATGTAAAGCGCTTGGGATTGAATGGGCATAAATTGCCATTTGACTTGGTTGTGTTGACGCTGATGAGTGTTAAGGTTGTGACGGTCGAGGCTTGTTTGAACTGTGTGATAGTTGTTGAGGGACATGAATCTATAGTTGATTTGATTTATTCACCACTCCAACAACTAGAGCTTATTTTGGGTTTTGACTGGCTAACAGTGAATAATGTGTTGCTTGATTATGGTAATAAGAAGATAACTTAACGTACCGCACATAGAGACAATGATATGAATGCCAGCTTGAATTTCCTTTCAATGACTAAAGCTGAGAAATATCTTGAGAAGGGATGCCAGGGGTATATGGTTTTCTTTTCTGTGCAAGGTAAGACAAAGGAAACTCTAGAAAGTTTCCGTGGTGAGAGAGTTCCTTGAGGTATTTCCGGATGACCTTAGCGGATTGCCTCCGGAAAGGGAAGTGCAGTTTCCTATTGAGATTGTGCCTGGAGCTAGTTCTATATCAAAGGCCCCATATCGTATGGCTCTAAATAAAATGGCTGAGTTAAAGAAGCAAATTGAAGAATTGCTTGAGAAAAGGTTTATTCGCCCTAGTGTTTCACCTGGGGAGCTCTAGTACTGTTTGTGAAAAAGAAGGATAGAAGTTTGCGATTGTGTATCGATTACAGAGAACTTAACAATGTCACTATTAAGAACAAGTATCCACTCTCGAGAATTGATGACCTTTTAGATCAACTGCGTGGTTCCTATGTATTCTCTAAAATTAATCTAAGGTCAGGTTATCATCAGCTGCTTATGAGAGCAGAAGTCATACCAAAGATTGGTTTCATAATGAGATATGGGCACTACGTGTATTTGTGATGCCCCTCGGGTTGACTAATGCACCTACGGTATTCATGGATTTTATGAACCATGTTTTTTAACAGTATCTTGATCAATTTGTTGTGGTGCTTATCGATGACATCCTAATATACTGTAAGAGTAGAGTAGAGCATGAGAATCATTTGAGAATTGTGCTTGAGACATTCCATGAAAAGTAGCTCTATGTGAAGTTGAGTAAGTATGAGTTAAGGCTTACAGAAGTGAAATTTCTTGGCCATGTTATCTCACGAGAAAGGGTCTCGATGGATCCCAGTAAGGTGGAAGCAGTACTTGACTGGAAGAGGCCAGAAACTGTTTCTGAGATTCATATTTTTTTGGGTCTTGCTGGCTACTATCAGAGGTTCATTCAAAACTTCTCCCAGATTGTATTACCGATGACCAAGCTCATGAGGAAGGATCAGTCATTTGTGTGGGATGAGCCTTGTGAAAACTGTTTTGCTGAGTTGAAGGAGAGATTGACTACGACACCAGTATTGATTATACCTGATCCCAGTGAGGCTTATATCGTGTACAGTGATGCGAGTAAGCAGGGGTCAGGGTGTGTCCTAATGTAGCAGGGACATGTGGTGGCCTATGCCTCTCGACAGCTTAAGCCACATGAGATGAATTATCCCACTCATGATATGGAGCTTGCGGCAATTGTGTTTGCATTGAAGATTTGGCGTTATTACCTGTATGGTGTGACAGTGGAACTGTACTGCGACCACAAGAGTCTCAAATATCTGTATGATAAAAAAGAGTTAAATATGAGACAGCGCCGCTGGATAGAGTTGCTTAAAGACTACAACCTAGAGATCAAATATCATCCGGGTAAAGCCAGTGTCATTGCGGATGCTCTTAGTTGAAAGATAGTTCTTGTTGTAGTAATGATGATTCAAGAGGTGAAATTGATTGAGGATTTTCGGGACTTTAATCTCTTGAATGATATCCTGTGTGCCAATTATGGTGTTGTCCAAGGGGAGAATGATCTGAGGACTGAAATTGAAGAGGCTCAGATGCAAGATGAGAGAGCCTAGTCCATCCAAGCTATGATAGAGCAAGGAGGGACTCTGGTGTTCAATCTTCACCTAATGGACTAGTCTGTTACCAGAAGAGAATCTATGTTCCATTGAAGGTTGACTTGACGTAGAGAATTCTGGATGAGGCTCATAAGAGTCAGTATACTCTTTACCCAGGAATGACTAAGATGTACCACAACTTGAAATCCATATACTGGTGGCTAGGGTTGAAGAGTGATGTGACAAATCATGTGGCGCTTATGTCTTACCTGTCAAAAGGTGAAGATTGAACACCAGAGACTGCCAGGATTGCTTCAGAGTCTAGAAATTCCAGAGTAGAATTGGGAGAGTGTGATCATGGATTTAGTTATGGGTCTGCCTAGGATCAGGAACTATGATGTGATCTGGGTGATTGTTGATGGACTCACGAAGTCAGCGTATTTCATACCGATTAATGCTATCTATTCTTCGGATAAGCTTGCTGAAATCTATATCAAAGAGATAGTGAGACTCTATAGTACACCGAAGAACATTATATCTGACAAAGATCCTCGGTTTACTTCTAGATTCTGAAGGGCTTTGCATGAAGCTATGGGTATGCAGTTGAGGTTTAGCATGGCCTACCATCCTTAGACAAATGAGCAGTCAGAAAGGACTATTTAGACATTGGAAGATATGTTGAGAGCGTGTGTCCTAGACTTCAAGGGAAAATTGGACTACTATCTTCCACTGGCTGAGTTTGTTTACAACAACAGCTACCATGTGAGCATTCATATGTCTCTGTATGAAGCATTGTATGGAAGAAAGTGCCGTCACCGTTGTGCTGGACAGAATTATCTGAGAGGAAGTTGTATAGATCAGATCTTGTTGATCAAACCTTAGAGTAGATCAAAATTATCAGGAAGAGGCTCCTTGTAGCACAGAGTCGACAGAAGAGCTATGCTGACAAAAGGAGAAGACCTCTAGAGTGTGAAGTAGGGGATCATGTTTTCTTGAGAGTATCTCTGGCTATAGGTATCGGGAGAGCAATCAAGCGGAAGAAGCTGAGTCTGAGGTACATTGGTCCATTCAAGATTCTGGCAAGAATCAGATTGGTGGCATATCAGATAGCACTACCCCAGAATTTGAGCCGACTTGATAATATGTTCCATGTCTCGTAGCTTAAGAAGTACCAACCAGACCCTGAGCATATTATTGAGTATGAAGAGGTTGAGTTGCAAGATAACTTCACTTATGCTGTAGAACCAGAATGTATCATTGATCGAGAAGAGCGGCGTCTCAGGCATCGAAGCTTACTGTTTGTGAAGGTAGTCCGAAAGGGAATGTCGCCTAGAGAAGCAACTTGGGAAGTGGAGGCAGACATGAAGAAGCGGTTTCTTGATTCTATGCCCCATGATGTGTAATAAATTTTGGGGACGAAATTTATTGAACGACGGGAAAATTAGTATGCCCAAAATTTTGATTAAGGACTAATAATGATTATTGTGAATGATTTGGTGAATTAAAGTTGATTTAAGATCCAAATAAATTATTGGAAATGCCAACACCCTGTATTTTAGCATAATTATGTGACAAATAATTAATTGGGCTATATATGGGGGATATGACACATGAATAAGAGGAAAAGAATTTAAATGTGTTATGTGGCAATTTTAATTAATATACCATAATCAGTGAGAAATTGAAAGAATGACCATAAGTTAGTGATTAATGGAGAAATTAATTACTAACTATGAGGAAAATGAAAGGTGTAACTAAATGGCTAATGGAGTGGTTAGAGTAACTAATTAGTTACTTATTTTATGAGAGCCAATAAGAGGTTGGCATGTGGTAAGTGAGTGTGAAGGGAAAGTGGGTAAGAAAAGTCAAATGGGAATATTTTAACATTTCTTCTCTCTCTTCCTTCCCTCCTTTTCACTGAACAAGCATGGGCAAGGGTGAGAAATCATCATTCTTCATCTTCTTCCTCACTTTTCCCTCTCATTTCTCTCTCTTGTTTGGCAGCCATGGGAGCTTAGGAGAGAGAAAGGAAAAGCTTGATTTTAAGGTAAGCTAATGACCTTAAATGCAAAATCTCACTTCATTAATCTTGTTCCTTGGATTAAGGGATCCATTTCTATGGTTCTAAATTGTCCATTGGTGGTGGTTTGAGCTCTCAAGGAAATCTAGTGGTTGGTGATTCAAGGAACCTCTTTGAGAAAGTTGTTGAGAAAAGTGAAATGAACCTTTCTATCTATGTTTTGTGCCAAATGATTAAGCTTTGAATTTTTGGGAATTTTTGCCTTATTTTCGGAAATTAGTATCATAGAGAGTTTGGTATGCTATAGTCATGGAATGGTGTTTTGGTATGTGTTTGGAATAGATAGAAATGGGTTTGAGGTTGAAATGTTAAGTTTGGTAATTTTGAGGAGTTTGTGTTAGAAGTTGCCTAAACAAAGCATGATAATGGAATAGGAATTTGGTAGTTTTAATGTTTCCATTGGATTTCTTGTGCAAATTTATGTGGGAGTAGCCTTGGTTGAGGATTTGGGATCATTGGAAACACTTGGATAAAGTTTGGAAAATGCTATCATCTTTGTTGCATTTTTGGCTTCTGATATGTATTACTAGAGTGATCTAGAGTCTCACTAGAGTGAAGCATTGCATATTCATTTTTCTTTCAAGTTTTTGGGTGTACTTCAGTGGAAAAAGCCAAAAGTGTTGTTTGACTTGCGGGTGAAGTGGGTTCTCACTTAAGTGAACCTTGTCTCACTCATGAAATGCCCCAATTTTTGATTAAGGGCTAATGAGGATTATTATGGATATTTGTAAATTTAAATTGGAATTATTATGTGTTTTGTGGCAATTTTAATTAATATGCCATAATTGGTAGAAAAATTGAAAGAATGGCATTATTGGCCATAAGTTAGTGATTAAGGGAGGAATTAATTACTAACTAAGAGGAAAAATGAGAAGTGTGATTAAATGGCTGATGAAGGGATTAAAGTGACTAAATAGTTACTCACTCTATAAGAGCCAATGAGGTGGAGACATTTGGCAACATAAGAGGATGAGAGAGGGTATTGGGAAAAGTCAAATGCCATTAGTGTAATACCCCGAATTTTGAGACTCGAGGTTAGAGAATAAGCCTGAGAGAAGTTGACTGCTAAGCCCCATTTTAGAAAGATCCCAAATTGTGATTAAGGATTAATGACTTCAAAAGTGGATGTGGTTAGTGATAAATAACCCTTTTGGAGAATATGATGTGATTTGGCACTCGAATGTGATTCGTGTGTGTTGTGAGCAGCGCCGAAACCCTGTATTTGAGTTCAATTGTGGATTAACATCCAAATTGACTTAGAATAGAGGGAAGAATTGAATGTGAATTGTGTTGACATATTGAGATTGTTGTGAAAACATATCAATGTGATGTGAATTTGATTGATTTGGTGTTTCCAATGGATTCCTTTTGAAAATTTATGTGTGAATGATGTTTGGTATGAAAATGGAACCAATGGAAGCAAAGATGCAAAATCTAAAATTCTGTCCAGTGAAACTCTATTCTGGGCAGTCCGTTTGTGTGAACGTTTTGAATGACCAAATGGTGTCTAAAAATTCTGAAACTTTCCAGTCTTATATTTCACATCTCAAGCTTCAAAATGGACATATAATTTGTGCCATTTCGTTTTGTGAACTAGGAGATATAACTGTCCAAAGTTTGGGATGGAAACTGAACTCTGTTTTGGGGCAGTGATGGTTTTTATGTAATTCTGGAATTGTGTGGTGATTTTTAGTAATGGCCAATATTTTTCCTATGAAGAGGACTTAAATATCTTTCATTTGGATTTGGAATCACCTCATTTCGATTTTTCTAGAATTAGTTATGATTTTTCAAAGATTGGGCAGAAAATCTGCCAGAAAATCCGAAAATGTCAATTTTGGAATTATGACATCATCATAATTAAAGATGACATAAGCTAAATGTTATAAAGTCATCATCATCTTCCTCCATCAGCCAAAAACCGTGCAGCACCATGGAGAAAGAGAGAGAGGGAGTTTTAGAGAGAGAAGGGGAAGAAAACTCGTGAGGTAGGTCGATTTCTTCGGTGAATTCGTACCTAACGCGTATAATCCTTCTCCTAAGCTTCTCTTCTATGTTATTTAAGGTGTTTGAGAAGCAAATTTGCTGTTCAAGAGGCTAGGGTTTTCAGTCAAGTCAAGGAGAAGCTATTAGGAGCTTGAGGTAACTTCCAAACTTTCGTATATTGCTTATTCTGACTGTTGTGGGCAATTTAATCGGTGAAATTTCGCCGGATTGCCATTGGTTTTAAAGTTTGGAAATGACATGGCCTAGGGGTTATGCTGCCCAAATTGGGTCTTAATGTTAGTTGTAACCTAATGTAATGGTTAATAAAGTGGTTAGGAGTAGAAAGGAACGCATTTACGGAGCCGAAACCGAAAAACCCCAATTTTCCCCGGAATACTTGAGAATTTCGGCCAGCTCTAAAAATGGGTCTTAGAGTTGGATTTTCAATGATTTGATGATTCCATTGAGTTCAGGAGCGAAAATTAGGTGGGGTTACAGTTGGGCACTTTTCCGGAAAACGCTGAAAAAGCATAATTACGAAAACGCCCCTAAAACCCTAAAAGTAGGGCTGCCAAGGGCAATTTCGTAATTTGACATTGAATTTGATAATTCCGAGTCCGGAAATGGATTCCTTGGGCGAAAATATGTCAGAATAGCCCATGTCAAAATTTCAAGAAAAGTACAACCGGACCGGGTACGGCGGGGCCGGGCCGGGTCCCCGGGGCTATTTTAGTAATTTTTCCATATAGCTTCATATAACCCCCAGAAACACTATGGAAGTATCTAAATAGTACATTTGACATTGTAGGATCGAACGTGAAGCCCCGAGTTGTTGGCACGTAAATCGAGGAGAAAAGACTGGAGGTAGGGAACTTATCTCTCCTGCATGCATTGATAACTGTATTAATGTGTTGATGTATGTTATTGCTTTGCTTGATTATGTGGAACATGTATGAATGATTTGAAGCTATGTTTCAATATATGTTATGGCCATATGTGTATCGTTCGAAGCATTAAGCTTATAGATTTGTCATTGTATGTGTGCATGAGTTATGTGATGCAAGCATGTCATGCATTAAACACTTATCTTGCCTGCATATTGATAATGTTTCCCTACTGAGATTCTCTCGAATCTCACCCTCCCCTACCAACAATTTAGACAGGGCAAGTGGCTCGTGGAGGGAGCGGCTAGGACTCCTTCGAGATGAGAGTTGGTAGTTGGTTACCAATGAGTTGTGAAGACGGTATATAACTCGGTTGAATATATGGTTATGAATTTGAGATGAGATTGTGTAATCCCCATTTGAAGAATTGTAATGGGCAATTGTACCCTGTGTATCTTTAGCGAAGGTATGTACCCGGGATTGCCGGGATGATTAAGTTGTGCACTCTGATATTTATATGAATGTGATTTATCTTCGCGTAGTAATTGTATTCGAAATGTGAATATGAGACCAAGTTTATAAATGATTTCAAAAAGTATTCGTGAAAACCCCGTCATGTGATGGGTTAGTAAATGTTATTTGATTATTATTGGTCTCTATTTCATTTTAATCACGTATTTCGGATATAATTACGGAGGGGGTTACAATTAGTTTATTATTTTCACTCTCTTTCTCTTCCTCCTTTTCAGCTGGGCAAGCATGGCTAGGGGGAGTATCATCATTTTACTCTATCTTCAACCTCTCTTAATCTCTCTCTTCTCTCTTATTTCCGACGCCATTGTTGCCTAAGAAAGAGAAAGGAAAAGCTTGAATTTAAGGTAAGCAAATGACCTCTAATGCCAAAACTCATTTCATTAATCTTGCTCCTTGGCTTGAGAGTTTCATTTTCATGGTGGTAGATTTTCCATTAGTGTTGAATTGCGCTCTCAAGGAATTGTAAAGTTTGAAGGATCAAGAAATTTTTTTAGGAAAGTTATAGAGGTGAGTAAGAGAAACACTTTTATCTAAGTTTTATGGCATTTGATTTAACTTTGAATTTCTGGATTTATTGCCCTATTTTTGAAAATATGAGTCATTGGGTATTTCTCATGTTGCTGGTATGGAAATGGGTTTTTTAGTATGTGTTTTGGATAGATAGATTGACTTGAGATTGGAATTATATGTTTAGAGATTTTGGGATTTTGGTGTTGAATGTGGCCTAGAACCAAAGCATGATAATGGAATAGAAATTTGGTGAATTTGATGCTTCCATGTGATTCCTTGGGTGAAATTATGTGGGGATAGCTTTGGTTGAGGCTTTGGGATTATTAGAAACACTTCGGTAAAATCTGGAAGTGTTGTCAGTTTTTCTGCATTTTCTGGATTCTGATATGGTTCACTCGAGTGACATGGGGTCTCACTTGAGTAAAGCATGATATTTTTATGTTTTCCCTCAGTATTTCTGTTGTGCTTCCATGTTCAAAATCCAAAAGTGTTGTCTCACTTGCGAGTATCGCGGGTTATCACTCGAGAGAGCCTCGTCCCACTCGAGTGAAGGTGTATCTGACACTATGAACTTGCGTCTTGAGTTGTCACTCGCGATGCATTTTTCAAGAGTAGGCCTTAGTACTCATGGGTGCTAAGATGTCACTCGAGTAGAAATATCCCTGCTTGAGTGGGATTCTTCTCTGAAAGTTTTGTGTGCTCTCGGGTGAGCACTTCTTGAACCTCACTTTGGGGTACTCGGGTGAGCATTAGGCTTCTACTCGAGTGATGTGGTTTATACTCGAGTGCAGTGAGTATTTCTAGTTTCTGTCATTCCTTTTTGCTCTCGGGTCAACACTTTCTGCACCTCACTTCCTAGAACTTGGGTAAGCATTTGGCTATCACTCGAGTGTTGTTTCCAGAACTCGAGTGCAAGTCCATTATCACTCGAGTGAGGCCTTCTTCACTCGAGTGCAACAGTGAAAAACTAGTACTTGAGCTTCCAGAAAGGGGATCTTTAGGATAGTTCTTCCAATGCTTTAGGGCTTTTGTTAGAGGCATTTGTAGCTTGTTAAAGAACATAAATGATAACTAATTTAAGTGATATGAAGTCATTTAAGTATTGGAATAGAGAATAACACTTCGTCCCTAATTATGAATTATAGGATTCGACATTTTCCCTACTCGAGAAAGACCAATGCCAGAGCACGCATAGAAGGACCAAGGTAGTGACTTTTCTCTCATGTTGTGTATGATGCTTGGTATGCATGACTTATCATTATTATGTTGTGAAAAATCTTTGGCATGAGGCCATTGCGAACTTGTGTATGTGCTATTGACTGTAGGGCATTACAACGTGAGCAGTTTAGCATGAGCAGTCGTAGGGGGTGATATCTTTGCTTGTGTAGTGATGTATGTGATTGCTTTACTTGATTGTGTAGAGCATATTTGAATAAATGAAGCTCTGTTTTTGTTTTACTGTGGCCATAATTTTGTTACATGAAATATTGAGCATGCAGAAATGTCATTATGGGGCATGCATCTAGATAAAGCTAACATGTCATACACATAGCATCTATCATGCATGCATTATGGTATCTGTTTCCTACTGAGATTCTCTCGAATCTCACCCTCCCCTACCAACAATTTAGACAGGGCAAGTGGCAAGTGGAGAGAGCGGCTAGGACTCCTTCGAGATGAGAGTTGGTAGTTAGTTACCAAGGCGTTGTGAAGACATTATATGATTCGGTTGAATATATGGTTATGAATGTGAGATGAGATTGTGTAATTCCCATTTGAAGAATTGTAATGGGCAATTTTGCCCTGTGTATCTTTAGCGAAGGTATGTACCCGGGATTGCTGGGATGATTAAGTTGTGCACTCTGATATTTATATGAATGTGATTTATCTTCGCGTAGTAATTGTATTCGAAATGTGAATATGAGACCAAGTTTATAAATGATTTCAAAAAGTATTCGTGAAAACCCCGTCGTGTGATGGGTTAGTAAATGTTATTTGATTATTATTGGTCTCTATTTCATTTTAATCACGTATTTCGGATATAATTACGGAGGGGGTTACATTTTGGTATCAGAGCTGCAGTTCCTGGCAAAGATGGGAATTTGCTAGGATAGTAGCAGTAGTTGCTACCTTAAGTCATAAGAGATGACTTTGTTTGTTGTGGTATACACATTAAGGTCCATATTTTTTGTGTGGATATATGATATTTATGGACTATGTGTGTACATTATTTGGTTATTCTGTAGTGGAGAATCATTGTAGAATCGAAAGATACAGTGGTTCGCCTGAGAATTGATGTGTAGACCCAGAGATGGAAGAAAATGGTTTCCCATGAATGCGACATTGAGTTTCTAGGTGTTATGTCCAACCTAGATATTGGGTAAGAAACCTAAGGTAGTATGATGTTATATGTAGTGATGTCATACTGAGCTTGTATGTTTAAAGGCCTTAAGACCTAGGGGACCGGTGTGCCCTAGGCTGGCAATGATATTTGGATTTGTGTTGGAGTTGATGATGCTCCATGAAACGAGGGAAGTGGTTTCCCGATTCAATTGAGGTTAAGACTTTGAGAACTAAATTGAATTGTGATTCATGGATCAGACTCAATAGCTGGGCTGATTCTTAGGAGCTTGACTTGACCTGGATGGTCCGTGGTACCAGGATGTGGTACTAGATTGGCATTGAAATGTGTATCAGGTATCCTGAGGTTGCTAGCTTTAATCTAGCACAGGGAAAAGTGATTCTACAGAGAATTTGAACTTGAAAGAGTTACCTACGAGGATTCGGAGTGGAGAAGGCAACCTACGGGGAGTTCTGATCGGAGAGGGCTACCTACGGTGACGTCTGATCGGAGAGGCTATTTGTGTGTTTATCACCTGCGGCCCACTGGGGGTGTGTATGGCACACAGTGGGAGGACCGTGCCTTCGGGGCGGTGGAGATACGGGGGATATGTGAGTCCTGGGTGTAATGTGAGTAACCCAGCTGCCTGCCAGGCTCAGTGTAAGGGCTGGCCAGCGGAGCCCTGGTACGTAGTTGACCAGGGGGTGGGCACTCTGAAGGGGTGTGACAATATAAAAAAAAATTGTGACAGCCACCGTGACGACAAACCCTAGTGTGCAGCTGCCGTGACGACGAACCTTAGTGTGCACTCGCCATGACGTTGAATCGTAGAATAGAGCTCTGGGAACGTTGGGAGTATGGGATCTCAACGAAGTGCTGGTTGTGGCTTTGATTGATTCAAGTTGAATTAGGCCAAGGTCTGACGCAGATGAATATATGTTGTAAATGTTGTCAGTTGTGGTGGGAGATTCCTATGGAACTCCTGTTAAATCAACTTGACATTGTTAAAGCACCGATGAGGAGATTGACCTCAGAGTGTGCAGCGGAAGCATGAGAATGTGATATGTTTGAGAATTGTGTTGAGCATAAGCTCGAGGTTACCGTGAGAATGATGTGTTAACCATGGCTTCGGGAGGTAAAACTTCGAAGTCCAGATTATTTTGTGAGAAGGGGTCTTGAAGGATCCCAGTACGAAAGAGTTTGCTGTGAGAAAGGCATTTGTAGATGAATATACCCGGTTCCAGCTTGTCGTGATTGTGTATTGTGAGTCTCTCACCTGCAGCCGCATGGGGTGATTCCTATGGAGGAGGACCGTTCCACTGGAGCGGTAGTTACGGGGGATTGACTATTTGTGAGCCGCGAGGCTATGTATGTGCACTGCCACGCCAATAGTCCCTGAGTCGCTAGCAACAGTTCGGGTAAAGACTGTGTGTCTTCCCGGCGGTAAAAGGGGATGAGGGTGGAGTGTGATTGAAAAATAGCCGTTGTGGTAGGTAAGCGTTATGGATAGGGGTGTTTAATTTTTTCCCGTCCCGACCTTCCCGTCTCGATCCTGAGCAAATCGGGACGGGAAAATCCTGTCCCGAAAATTTCCGGACGGGAAAAAATCAGGATCGGGAAATTTCAATTCGGGATCGGGATCGGTATCGGTATTTCCCGATCCCGAAATATATAATTTTTTTTAAAAATTACCTCTTATGTACTCAGTATCAGTAAGTGTCAAAAAAAAAAACATTCTAAATTTGAATCACTCGCTCGACTCCGTCTCAGCGTCTCTCATGCTCACGGCTCACGCACAGACAGACACAGACACAGGGTCACTCACTCTTCCGTCTCTTCGTTCTCGTCTTCTTGAATCTCTTCCTCGACCACTCGACCCAGACAGCCAGACCCTTCCTTCCAGTTCAGTAGTTCTCGCTTCAGGCTCTCTCGGCGTCGGCGTCAGGGTCGGCAACTTTCGAGCCCTAATTTCCTTTCCAATCTCAGCGTCTGCGACGGTGACCCTGGCTGAGGACCCTAATCTCGGTCTCTCATCCCCTCCCTGTGCAACAGATGATGCGTCCGACGGTGGTTCTGGCGGCTGGCGCGCATCCCTCTCTGAATTTATTCTCCAAAGTCCAAATCCCCAATCTCCATATAAGTGGTAATTGACTAATTGTTCGTTTGAATTCTTTGGTATTCCTACGTTGTAGATTTTATATGTCACTGTAAGCATCAAAGCATGTGATATTTGCTTATTGCTTTTACTGGAAAGATTATTGGGAGTGGGGTTATTGATCCAAAAATAAATATGGAGTCCTTTCCTTTGTCTCTTGTTTGAATCGGCTGCTAAAGAATTTCCGTCTAATGACTTAGGCTATTTAATGTTTCTGAAATTCTGATGTTTTATTTAATATTTGAATTCCCTTGCTCTTGGATCTGTGCCTCGGTGGGTATTTCCTTATATGAAGTACTATTATACTAGTTACTTGTAAAGTGAGCTTGTAGCCTAGCTGAAAAGAAATACTTAGTTGCTGGTCTGTTAGCAATATAATATGGCTGAGAAGGGAAAGAAACACTTTTACATGGTTTGTTACCATGGAATTGCTCTGTTACCATGGCTGAGAAGAGAAAGAAACACTTTTAGCAATATAATATGGTTGATAGGCTTATGTATATGTCTGTTTTAAGATTAATCTGATATGGATGACATGGGAAAATAAATAGATGCTGAAGGATATGTGTGATTCCCTTATTTTCCTTCCTTTTATAGAAATAAATGGATGCTGAAGGATATATTGAAGTAAGTCAAGCAGAACCTAAAGATCCTTCTACACAAGGTAGTGAAGCTACTCATACAAATGAGGAGGAAAATGTCACAAGTGATACAAATGATGATAAGGGAGATGAAGAAGTTCAAGGTCCAAGGAAGAAACACAAATCT
Organism: Inga oerstediana; assembly: GCA_963210345.1. Taxonomy (NCBI): domain Eukaryota; kingdom Viridiplantae; phylum Streptophyta; class Magnoliopsida; order Fabales; family Fabaceae; genus Inga; species Inga oerstediana. The sequence continues at coordinate 56,300,480 of OY723400.1, read as the reverse complement.
TCAGTTTGCGATGCTTTTGAGAAGCTACCCATAGAACAATTTAAAGATGGACAACTTCGGGCCAAGTGCAAGTATTGCAACAAGCCACTTAAATGTGACCCTGTACTGCAAGGGACAAGTGGATTGTTGAAACATTTACAAACATGTATCAAAAATCCAAATAGACCGAACAAGGCTAAACAATCTTTGTTGGCATCTACTCTTGAAGGAAGTAGCAAAAAGCTGACTTATCATTTGTTCAATCAAGAAGAATGCAGATTGTCAATTGCAAAGTTTGTTATACTAGATGAAATGCCATTTTGAGTGGTAGACAGTGTGGGGTTTAAACAGATGATGATGAAGGTTGAACCTCGCCTTCAAATTCCTTTGAGGACGACAGTAACAAGGGATTGCTTGAGGTTGTATATGCAAGAATCAATAAAATTGAAGAGGTATTTTAAAAGAACAAAAGTTCGTGTTTCCCTTACAACAGATACTTGGACTTCTTGTCAAAATGCCAACTATATGTGCTTGACTACTCACTGGATTGATGAGGATTGGACATACTAGAAGCGAATCTTGAATTTCTGTATAATAGAAAACCATAAGGGTGAGACAATTGCAGCAACTTTGGAGAGATGTTTATTAGCTTGGAACATTGATAATGTCTATACAATTACGGTTGATAATGCTGCTTCAAATGACAATGCAGTGGCAAGATTGAAAGAAGTTTTAAGGCATTGGAATGGTTTAGTTTGTGATGGAGACTTCTTGCACTTGAGGTGTTGTGCACATATTTTGAACTTGATTGTTTCTGATGGTGTGAAGGAATTGCACAGCAGTGTGGAGGGCATTAGAAATGCCGTTAAATATGTTAGATCTTCTCCTTCAAGGCTTAAAAGGTTCAAAGAGTTTGTTGTGAAAATGAAAATTGACTCAAAAAGCCTACTTACAATGGATTGCCCAACTAGGTGGAATTCAATTTACCTTATGTTGGAGAGTGCCATTAAATTCAGCACTATTTTTGAAAGGATGATCGATGATGATAAAGATTACAAACCGTTCTTTGTAGAAAAAAATATAGTTGGTCCTCCTTCAAGAGTGGATTTTAAAAAAGCTGTGGAATTTGTTGAGTTTTTGAAAGTCTTCTATGACATGACTTTATAATTTTTAGGATCACTTCGTGTTACCTCAAACGAATGCTTCCAACAAATAGCTGAAGTTTATGTTATCCTTAAAGATGCAGCCAATGATCATATGAGTTTGTTATCTAATATGGCTGAAAATATGTTGTCCAAGTATGAAAAGTATTGGGGAAATCTTGGTGACATTAATCCTTTGTTGATGATAGGGATTTTACTTAACCCTAGGTATAAAAAACATATTTGGGTATGCTTTTGAGGCTATCTTTGAGGATGCTGCACAGTGTGAGGCAATGATCAAAATGGTCTTAAATGTTTTGTATCGTTTGTATGATCACTATGTAGTTGAGCCAGACACATCTCAATCTCAGATTGTAAACCAACCTCAGTCACAAGCATCGAGTCAAAGTCAAAGTACTACTACTAGTACTTCTACTCAGTCTCGCATATCTTTATTACGTCAAAGAATGCCTATAATGAGGCGGTTTATGGATCGATCTGAGGCTGATAATCAGCTAGATAAGTATGGAGAAGTGGATAAGTATCTTAAATATGAGTTGACTGCATTAAAAGATGAAGAGTTTGATGTTTTGGCCTGGTGGAAAGAAAATGGTTCTAAATACAGAGTCCTTTCATTGATTGCACGTGATGTGCTGGCCATACCTGTATCCACCGTCTCTTCTGAATTTGCATTTAGTACGGGAGGTCGTGTCATTTCTGAATATAGAAGTTCTCTCTCACCAAAGACAGTTGAGGCGCTCATTTGTACGCAAAATTGGTTATCTTCATCTACTTCTGCTTTGTGTGATCAACTAAAAGAATTTCAAATTGATAACTTCAATGACACTATTGCTGTAGAACAAGGTAATATCTATTCTTTTGGTTTTTTAGTTCATTTCATTTATTATTTATTAATTATTTGTAATTTTTGTTTCTTTTGCTTATGCTTTTCGCAGCTGAATCGGTAACTTCAAGCATATCACATTCAGAGGAAGCGCTAGACAACTAATCAATGGTTAGTTTTCTTGTTGTTTCATTTAGTTTAATTTAATCTTATTAGTTGTTTGAAAATTAGGGAAATGGAATATGGCATTTTGCCTATCTATAACTTCAAGCATATGAGCATATCTGTTGCTACTTGCATGTTTTGGGTTCCTGGCTTCTGGCTAAATTTTCACATAAATGGAATCTAAAGCTATTTGTGTGTTGGGCAAAAATTGATTGTTATGATGAAGATGTGACAGGTAAAACTACAGTGTCTTACATTCACAATGTATGCACTATAGATGGATTTTTTTTGGGGGGTGTTGAGAGAGACTGAGCCATTTAACAGGTCTTACACACGCAAACATGTAAAGTTGGAGCTATTTGTATGTGATATTGAATGCTTGAGTCGTTTTCAAATGTCATGTTAAGTAAATATTGATTTATGCCATGTTAAGAGTGAGTGCAATTAGTGCTTATATTGATTTTTACAAGTCCTCTAGTGCTTATGCACAGCCCTTATGATGATCTTGCTCTTTCTGAATCAACTGTCAAAAAGAATAATAACAATAACAATTTCTTGTATGATCTATAGTATCATGAAATGGCAGCAAAGCATTCTATTTGATGGCCATGGTGTATGACAAGCTGGGACAGTTAGAAAAAAGGGAAGAAGCTGCAACTTCATTCAGGAAGCATATTTTGTGGATGCTGAATTGACTTATATGTTTTATAATATTTAGTGAATTTGTGTTTTATGAATTGGCTTTGTTCATTATATATTTTTAGTGAATGGATTAACTTAACTATCTCTCTTTGTTTTATGATATTTAGTGAATGGATTAGCTTAACTATCTCTTTGTCTTCTGTCGTGTTCAATTAAAAATAAGATTTGCTTTATACAAATATGTATGTATGCTGACAGTTCTTAAGCATAAGCATATATGCTTCATAGTTTTGAACGTGTAATTGCTGCCAAATTTAGTTAGCATAAGCATAATCTTTCAAGTTTCAATCAGGTGTGAAATTAGGCACAACCTATATATACAAAACTTGGTGCAATGGTGCGCATATATGCTTCATAGTTTTAAACGTGTAAGTGCTGCCCAGATTGCAAAAAATGTCTACAGGGTGCTTTTTAGATCAGATCAAGTCATGTTGTCATCACCTCTAGAAATTCGGGAAATTCCCGATCCCGATTTTGGGATTTCCCGTCCCGTCGGGACAGGAAATTCTCGGGATCGGGAATGAAATCCCTTCCCGATCACTTCTCAGGATCGGGATCGGGAATGCGATTTCCCGATCCCGAACAGGCCTAGTTATGGATGTTACGTGTGACTTTTCTCTCAAAGCATGATTTCTTCATTGTTTCCATATAAAAATACTTAGAATACTAATATAATAAAAGGTTAATCATATAGGTAACAAATCAATAAATAATATATCATAATATGTATTATGTACTTCATCACTCTAGTGATTTAAGTTCATCACTCGAGCGATCACTCGAGTGATACCTTCTAAAACTTGGCAGATGGTTGAAGCAGTAATTTTGACTAATTACTTGAGTAGTCACTCGAGTGATCCTTTCCAAATCTTGACAGAGAGTTATTGGCTCATTTCTTACTTGGTCATTCGAGTAGTCACTCAAGTGATCCTTGGTCATTACTCGAGTGATACCTCTCATAATCTGGCCTAGAATTTTTGGATGTTTTTAGCACACATCACTCTGAGTGATCACTCCAGTGATAAAGGGTCATCACTAGAGTGATTCCTTCTGAATTCTGCCAGAGGCTCTTTCTCCTATTCTGTGACTTCTTGTCCTTCTTCACTCGAGTGCCTACTCGAGTGATGGTTCTGCATGCTACAACTTCTTTGTTTCTTTGATAAAAAATTCTTTTGCTCATTATCAAACCTTTTCAAGATCATTCCAATGTTTGTTATCATCAAAACATATAGGATCTAACATATTTTACAGAACAAATCCACAACAAAATGAACAAAACTAAACTAGAATCAAACTAAACCAGAATGAAATAACTCCAAACAAAGAAGAAATTCATAAAATCACTACATATCATAGTTAAATTAATTGGTTGCATTACAAGCTAACAAAAATACAAGTGTTATAATGATTTTACTTTTGCAACTGATCAATAACAATTACTATAGTGTTAGATATGATTAGTTTTGATGATGTCAAATATAGATGTGAAATGATAAGAGCAAAAAGTTTATATAATGTATTTCTTTGACTAACTACTATATTTAATGTTACATATTTTGTAGATTAGTCAAGCAAAGAATGAAGAAGATTGAATTAATGAAAATGAACAAGAGGAAGAAGAAGAAAGAAATTAGTCAAGGAGATGCTTACTTGGGTTATGGAGAATTATTATCAAGAGGAAAATCAAGAAGAAAGATATGGAAGAAAGAAGAACTTGTAAGATCTTATGAGAATATCAAGGTTTAAGATGTTAGAATTTGGAGGTTTCTATGATGATACCAGAGGCTTCTATGATCAAATGATAGTTGGAATAGGTTCATACGAAGCTAAGATGACTTATATGTGAGTTATGGCACTCCTAGGGGAGTTTTACTCAAGTGAGAGCTCAATACTCGAGTGCCAGAGGTGTTGCACTCGAGCATGCGATGAACACACTCGAGCACGGGAGTGCACGGGATGAACACTCTGTTCTACTCTGTTTTACGTTCAGCCTGACAGAGGTCCGGTATTTTCACCATATCTCTCAAACCACATGTCAGATTGACCTGAAACTGGTGGCATATGAAAGAAGACTCACAACACGTAAAAGGTACACCAAGATCATATTTAAAGAAGCTCAGATGAAGGAGATATGATCCATGGAAGTTGATAGTGAAATCACCATCACTTTTCAACACAGGTTCTGTATTTTGAGCATAACTCAAAAACGACACATCGGATTGAGACGAGACCAGTGCCAAATGAAATTAGACTCAAAAAGATTTCCAAGGATAGGTAATTTTCCTAATTGTAATGTATATTCTAGGAGCTATGCCTTCTGGAAGTTGACGCATGTGAAGTCTAGTGCGATAGACACTCTTTCGATCATAACTTACAGAATACAAGGAGTTTGGAGCTGATTCTTTTTGCATTGGAATGCATATGGCAAGAGCTTTCTTATAATACATCATTAGAATCAAATAAATAATTTTTTTCTAAAGTGGCCCCACATCACTCGCGAGTGCAAAAACGCACTCTTGAAAAATGTTGTGCGAGTGATGTCCAGAAGCAGCTGAAACGTGAAGAAATTTACAAGTTTTGACATGAAAGTGTTAACCCGAGAAGAAGCATGTACGTTAAAACAAGAAGCGCACTCGAGCATGACTGGTTATGCTCGAGTGATGTCTAGAATTCACTCGAGCAGATGCGAGTGAAGAGCAGCGAGTGTTTGCCTGAGAGGAAGTCAGAACGTGAAATTGTACATGCACTCGAGTGAGGCTTCTTTTCACTCGAGTGAGGTCCTGACAGAAGAAACGTAGAAGTTCAAACTCTCATGGCCATCAATCCAAACGTGGTTAAATGTTATACATTCATTATGTTTTCACTTGTTATTGATCCTAAACGTTAACTAACATATATTTCAAGTGTAAAACAGGAGAATAAACATTTGGATTGCATCTTCAAGAATGGAGGTCACGTATGGCAAATATCATCACTTAACGTGATGAGTCCAGAAATCAGAAATTCATCTTTTGACCAATGAGCCAACATACCCATGACTAATACTTCATCATATTAGTGATTAAGCATTTTGTAGTGTGAAACAAGAAATTTAACGGTGAGATTACAGATTCAAATGAAAGAGTCAAGTGTGGCAGGCGACATCATTACACACGGAATGGCGGCTACCAACCACGACAAGCAACTGACCCACCATGAGAGATTGTCTGGAAACTCAAACGTATTCATCCCGCTCCACAACATGATGTACAGCTCATAATGAGACATACCGCTCCTCAACGTGACGCTCTGCTTTGCAACAGAAATCTCATGGTAGCTCGTTTTTCAAATATGCTCAACATTCAAAATGACTCTAACGGATAAATGCTCACAACGGTCATCATCTTCATCAACTATAAATGAGAGAGCATTCAACGTCGATGGAAAAACAGAGAAAACAGAGCAACGACACCAACATTCGAATAACTTGAATTCTCTGCTTCTACCTAAACACTCTCTGTTTTCCAGTTTTTGTATTACTTATCATTGAGAGAGTGATTATTTGTATTGTACTTCAGTGAGTATTATATCCACTCTGTGAGAGAGTCTGTAAACACTTTCAACTATATTTCTGAGTTGATCTCAAGGTAGAGGGACCTTGAGAGGGTTGATTTCCTTACGGGGGAAGCTGTAGAGAGAATTGCTAGTAATACATTCTGCTCGTAAGACTTACAAGGTGCAAGCAGTAGAGAACGTTGCTGCTCATAAGACTTACAGGGGTGTAAGCAGGAGAGAACGTTGCTGCTCGTAAGACTTGAACGAGTAAGCAGGAGAGGAAGATCTTTGGGATTGCTCTGCACGTAAGACTTACCGTAAGGGGGAGTATCTTGGTGAGAGATTTGTAAAAGGTTTCACAAGTACCCGGTTAAACTTGTGGAATTGTAAAGGCTTTTCTTGTGCCCGGATTAAATAAGAAGATAGTGGATTTGAAAATCTCAGGAGGAGCCTGGGGACTGGACGTAGCCATCACAGATTGGATCGAATCAGGATAAATCACAGTTTGCATATTCTCTTCCCTAAACTCTTATATTTCTAGCATATATTATTTAATCTAACTGTTGATTTGTAAACCTTCATACTTACCACTTTCGTTAAGATGCGAAAAGATTTCCAAAGTTCTTAAGTTTTTATTATACACCCAATTCACCCCCCTCTTGGGTGATAGCCGGTTCTAACATATAGCAGCTAAAAATTATAACTACTACACATATCTTTACATATACAACCTATATATAGTAACATGTAATATTATCTCAATTAATTTTCAACATATACAATTGAGAATAATTTTTCAGATTTCATAATAAAATAATATAAAAGACATTAAGCAAATTAAACTAGTAACAACTAACAAAAGTATATTTGTAAGCTCAAAAATTAAAAAAATTACAATGTAGAGAGAGTTGCAACTTCAAGCAAATATCTAAAAAAAATTATAATCACACATAAAACTACAAGCTAAGATTTTTGGCAGATTTTAAACTTAAAAAAAGAAAAAATAAAACTGTAGTGCCTATCGGTGAAAGCTTTTGTATTGAAAAAACACTTACAAGGGAGCTTTTGTAGAAAGAGACAAGAAGAAAAGAAACATGGGAGACCAAGCTTTGTAGTGCCGATGGAAGTGGGAATGAAATGTTGAAGAAACATGGAGGAGGAGAAGACATAAAGCAAAAAAAAGTTGGGGACCAATGAAGCTTTTGCACTTGCCACTGTAAAAATAGAGAGGAGGGAGTCGAGACAATGCTACGGGTTGTTAGTGAAAATAGAGAGGAAGGTGTAGGGACAAAGTATTATAGAGGAAGAGGGGAGTGGGGAGAATGGTTAAAGAAAGGTGGTGGACTAATGAAGTGAGGACCAAAGGGATAAGACAAGATTTGGGAGAAGATTCTACTAGAAAATGGAGTGCTCAAGAAGATGATATCTCAGATCTAGATAGGGGTTTTAAAGGAAAAAGGGTGTAGCTATGGCGCTTGCTTCCCAAATTTTTCTTTTGTTAAAACAAGCCTTGTATGGCGCTTGCCTAAACAAGCACCATACAAGGCATTAAGGCCAGCTATGGCGCTTTCCTAGGCAAGTGCCATGCTGACCTATAATTTTTTTAAAAAAATAAGGCCTTGTCTAAGCAAGCACTAAACAAGCCCATACACTAGCTGTGCCACTTGTAATAGCCAGCGCCACAACTTCTAATTTGTTTTTTTAAAAAATTATCAATGGCACTTCTTTAAAGAGGTTCCACAAGAGGAGCGCCACTAAATCCCTCTTTTGCAGTAGTGCTTGTAACCAATAATTGCTCTTGTTTTACTCTTCAAGTTGAGGTTCAACTTATAGTTGAGGTGACCAAAGTTAATTAATTATATATATATATATATGCTTTAGACTATAAGGTGTTTTCTAAACCTTACTTTCATTTATACTACTTTTATGTATTTTGAAAAATTATATGTATATTTGCATTTGAACTTAGCTCAGTGAAGCAATGTATTTTCTAACTTGTATATATGAGTGGGATTATTATTAAGATTATTACTATTGGAATGTTGTATATGGAATGATAATCTTGTAAAATGTTTTTGAAAACTATATTGATATATTATTTTTTGTTATGGGATATATTGGGTTGTATGGAAGAGATATAGTGAAATTGTGCCCATTGACTCTCTCATTTTTTGCCTAGATTTTGAGTTGAGTGTTTTGGTCAGACACCTCCCTGTTATGGTATATAGTGGTGCATTAGGAGGGGATAGTATTCTTGAAGTGACTAGCTAACCTTTGGTTGGGTATACTAGTAGAGATAGGTTGTACCACATCTAGAAGATATAAGGAGGAGCAAGATGGATGAGTAGGGGTGGTTCTAATCATTGAAATTATTATATAATAATTAATTATTGAGAATATTATTATTATTATTATTATTATATTAGTTAAAATTGCTTCTCTGACTTGCAATCCATTCCTGTATATTTTATAAACTGATTTTGGTTACTGGGACTTTAAGTGTCATCACATCGTTGATTTAATATTTCTTTAGGCATGACTTTATTTTTGATTAAGCGCAAAGGTAAGCAAAATGAGACATAAGCTTTGGTAGCCCAGTGCTTGTTTGGATTAATAGTAAAAGCTACTTTTCCAGCGTGATTTACAATATATGAGGTAAGTTTGTGAGAGGAGTTTTGTCTTGACCTCCATGAACATGCTTCTTGAACGCTAACTCAAACAGGCCCTTATAGGTCTCCTATTTTGTTGATTTGCAATTATTATCATATTGCCATCTAGGTTCCATATCCTTAAATTCATTATGAACTATGTTTTGGGTACCTATGAAGGTTTTATTAGGCATGAGGCCCTAACTTATTCATTCAATGACTTTGTGGATCGACTACATTATTATTATGTTTTGTTGTGTCAAAGACCTTTTCTTTTTAGGGTTCAGTGATATGTTAAGATAAATGCTAGTTGTCTCAGTTTTCTAACCCCTGTTCTGATTGTGCCGTTAGTCTTGTATTTGCTTTACCGTAATGGGTTTTTAGGCACATTTTGTGCCTTGAACTCTGATGTGTCTTCTTAGAGGAAATGGTTTTCATTTATCACTGGTTAAACAGGTTTTGTAAAACCACTATGGATAATTGTTGTTGTGAAAAAGGGTCTTTTCAATTTGACACATAATTTCCAAAACACATACAAGTAATATAAATGAAAGTAAGGTTTAGAAAACACCTTATAGCCCAAAGCATACATAAAAAATAAATTGACCTTGGTTACCTCAATTCCAAGCTTAACCTTCACATGAGGAACAAAGCAAGAGCAATCACTGGTCATAAGAAAGCTCACATTATCAGTGTAGATACCAATCAACCATAAGCAACAATAAAATAAATAAGTTATACAATTCAATCCTCCAAAAATCCAATTTCCTTTACAACCACTATACTCAACATCTTAATTTTCTTAACAATCCTTAACCCTAACAATCCAAGGTCATAGATCACTTCTCATAATCCAAAATCACTTATTAAAATCCTTAGATAACCTTTACACCATCCTCTTACATCAATCACTTAATTCACTACTACAAAAAACGCTTTTAATGTCCCTTTTTTAGGCCTTTTAAGTCGGAAAATAGAGGAACATCTATGTGAGCGACGTAGTAAAAAATGGCAATAATGTTTGTAAATAAAAGAACATCTAAAGTTTAGACTTTAGATGTCCCTATTTTAAAAAGGGACGTCGAAAGTGCTACACTGACACTTTAGACGTCCCTATTTTAAAATGGGGACATATAAAGTAGGACTTTTGACTTCCTTATTTTAAAATGGGGATGTCTAAAGTGTCAATGTAGCACTTTAGATGTCCCCATTTTAAAATAGGGACATATAAAGTGCTTTTTTAAAAAAAAATATTTATATTGTAAATATGGACTAAACAGTATTTAAAACTAGAAATTACAGATCATCATCAATAAAATTACAGATCTAGTATCTAAACTCTAAATCCAAAATCTACATAATAATAACTCCAAAGATGAAATCTCATAATAACAATAAGAGGAATCAGTTGCAAAAAACATATCCCTTCTATTATTGAAATTCATTTTCTTGTAATAATGAATAGAGAAGAGCAATAACGAGAGATGAACCTCGTTTTCTCAATGGGAACGTGGCCATGAAGCATGTTTCAGAGCTCGATCTACAAGCCATAACAACACGAGTTAGAAGATAAAATAGAAGGGAAACCCAAAGGAAAAAGAGAAAGAAGATAAAATAATAAAAAATGGTAAGAAAGCATAATAGACCTAGAAGTGAAAAAAAGAGAGAGAAAGGAAGAAGAAAGAGTAAAAAGAGCATATAAAGAAGAAGAAGCAAGAGTTAAAAAGGCTTGGTGGTAGTAGTTCTTCTTATGGTTACAGCGATGGGAAGGGTCTTCTATTTAAATTAAGAAGAAGAGAAAGATGAGTGTAAGAGTATAAAACTGATAAATAAAGACTATAAGTTTAAATTTGATTTATTTTTGGCATCCCAAATTTAATTTAGGGATGCCTAAAGTTGTCCAGTTAACTTTTTTGTTACACTTTAGATGTCCCCAATTCAAATAGGGACGTCTAAACTGTGACTTTAGATGTCCCTATATGCATTGGGGACGTCTAAAGTAATAAAAAAATTTTTAATTAGGGATGCTCTTTGGCGTCCCTAATATCATGTACAAATTGGCGTCCCTGATTAAAAAAGAAAATTTGTTTTACTTTAGATGTTTCCAATGCATATAGGGAAGTCTAAAGTATGACTTTAGAGACTTTAGACGTCCTTATTTGAATTGGGGACGTCTAAAGTAAAAAAAAAAAGTTATTATGTTTTTACTTTAGCCGTCCCCAATTCAAATGGGGACACCTAAAGCTATCCAGTTCCCACCCAGAATTACAAAAATACCATCGCCTTTGTTTTTTAGTTCCTTTTTTTAAAAGGGATGTCCTTTAGGGTAGTAGAATCTATATTCTATAGTAGTGATTTCATAAGTTAAAGTTTCACCTCCAACATACCCATAGTCATAAAATCATCAATATCAACATCCTAGACAAACTAAATCTCTTTTCTAGCTTATATGAGTATTACTCAATTATTAAACAACTTTTAAACCCTCCATGTTAGACCTTTTACTATTTTGACATTTATCAGAGTAACAACGCATAGTTCAGTAGGAAAACAACAATAACATAAACATACTAATACAAAGTACTTGATTATATTACAGGAATCCCCACAGGATTTGTATGAAATATTTACAGATCTAAAAAATAATAAGAAAGGCTACAAATAACCAATGACAATGCTTGAATAGGACCGAGATCCTTAATTGTCGGTATCTACATCCTTGCCCTAGGGCCACTTGTAACACCCCATTTTTTATTCACCAATATGCCTTGTAAATGTTTGTGGAATTCAATGTAATAAAATGGTGAATTTTGATGCAAATGAAATGACAAAAACACTTGTAGTAGAAGCTACATGGAAATTAGGCTAAAACAAGTCATGAAACTAATTTTTAGGTGTTCCAAAAAGCTCATTATTTAAGCCCAAAATGGAGAATAAAAGAGCACAATTCTTGGGCCAATATTAAGGGTTAATTTCATAGAAAGAAGAAAAGGAAGAAGGCCCAAATTAAATGAAAAAATGTAAGGGTAAAATAGTAATTTGCCAATAAAGCACAAAATTAATTATTTTCCCATTTTCTTGAAGCCAATTTCGGTTAAATAAGGAAAATAAAGGAAAAATAAATAAATATTGGTGATAAATATCCCAAATTTGGAGCAACTGTGACCAAGTTAAATCAAGTTTGAAAAGTCAAAAGTAAATATGTACTTAATTAATTAATTGATGAAAGAGAACTATAAAATTCAAGAAGCAATTTTTATTTCCCTTTCCTTTTGGTAAATTCGGCCATCAAGGGAAATACTGGAGAAGAATAAATACTTGGATGATAAATGTGCCATGAGTCATCATCTTGCACCAAGTAAAAAGATGAAGAGGCAAAAAGGTAAAACACATGGTAAATTGGTAATAAAAATATATTAAGTTAGGAGAGATGAAGAGGATATTTTTAAATCATCATCATCTTCTTCCAAGACCCATATTTCAGTTCGCATAAGGAAAATAGAGAGAGAAAGAGTTTCAAGAATTAGAGAGAGCTTAAGAGGTTTAAGAAGCACAAATCAAGGTAAGAGCTTGTGATTTCAAGTGATTAAGCTCATAAAATCCATGGGAACCTCTTGTAATCTCTTCTTTATCATGAAAATCATGTGCAGCAAGCAAAATTTCAAGAGAAGAGAGAGAGAAGGGGGATTGCCTAGAGAGAGAAAGTTGAAGAATCAAGTGGCAACTTCAAGAACCTTGATTCTCTTAATTAATATGTCCTTGTTGATATTGGCTTGATTTGTAGTTGTTTTGGTAAATTTTGGATGACAAAATCCTAAGGGATTATGCTGCCAAAAGTTCTACAAATTATGTTCAAATGGTTTTTAAATGGTTAATCATGTGATTAGGAGTGAAAAGGAAGGTGTTTAAGGGGTTAAATCAAGAAAATCATGTTTTCCCTTTTGTTCGTGTAAGTTTCAGCCAGACCTGATTCAGGGGGGGTTAGGGCTAGAATTTTAATAATTTGATGGTTCCATTAGGTTTAGAAGGGAAAATTGTGTAGGCGTTCGTGTTCAGTAGAAAGTGTGAAAAGCATTGGAATATGAAATGACAAAATGACCTCTAAAACCCTAAACAGGGGCTGCCAAGGGCAAATCTGTCATTTGGTAGTGAAATTGTATAGGATTAGCCCAGGTCATAATTTTTGAAAAAGTATAGTTGGACAAGGTACAAAGGGACTTACACGGAGTCCTTAAGGGCATTTTTGTCATTTTACAGTTTTAAGCTATGGTAACCAACAAAATGAGTTTAAACGAGTTTAGAAGAGTGCATGAATGAGCATTAGCCCAATTCTTGTAAACTTGGAATTTTAGGACCGGACAATTTATCCACGTTGGAATGAGGTTAGAGTCAGAAAAAAGGGATTAAGGTAGTAACTTTATCTTTCAAAAACTATGTGATTGTTTGTATACTTTGTGTATGCCATCTTCTGTGATATGTATAATGCACTCTCTAATTAAGGTGGGAAAAGCACAAGTATCGTTTGGGGGGAAAGCATAAGTACCCCAACAGCCCCAAAAGAGGATCCAATTATGAGATACAGTACCAAAAAGGTACATTGTCCACACTGTTGGCATAAGCCCAGTTGAGGTACAGACAAGTAAGGGTTCTAACAATAGTTGGCCTTGAATAAATGTGCACATTCTAATGAATATGAATTATACAGTATATTTATTCTGTTGCATTATATGGTGTTTGACATATGTTTTTATCACATTTTATATGACTGATTGCATATTACTACTAAGATTCATTCGAATCTCCCCCTTTTCAATATTTAAAAACATCACAGCTAAAGCTAGTGGCTTCAAGGACAAAATGGTAAATACCGGTGATTGAGTATACTGGTTCAAGCAAGGATCACTGATGGTTAGCCTTAGTTTAATTTTTTGAATTCTTAGGATTTTATATATTTTTTAAACCCTATGTGGGACTCTCCTATATTGTAAACACACTAGTACAAAAAAGACGTTTAAGACAGGCTCATTTACATCGATTATAGTGATAAGGTCTAAAAGGTATGACCAATGGTATTTTTGTAATTATGAGAAACTTGTGAGACCGATTCATTGCAAGACAGGTCTAAAATATATTATTAAGACCAATTTTATAAGGAGCCGGTCTAAAAAGTTAATATAATATTTAAAAAAAATAAGCAATACATTTTCTAGATTGGTTCTACTTTTAACATATCTAATATATTTCGTGAATTAAAAGCAACTAAAAAAATATGTTTATATATTATTAGACTAGTTACACCTAAAAACCAGTCTAAAATAATAAACTTTTTAGATTGGTTGTTCATTGGAATTGGTCTAAAAAGATGAGCAGAGAAAAATTTAAAAAATTCATTACTTTTAATACCGGTTAGTTAGATCAATCGGTCTAAAATAGGAATTTTAAGACCCTTTTTTAGCATAATCGGTCTTAAAGATCCTGCCTAAATTTGCCCCCTCCCTTGGCGGCAGTTTTATGTTATGCTTCCTCTGAACTTGCTGCATTTTGCAATTGTAGCATGGTTGTGAAAGCATTGGAGATCTGCACATGGTGGTCCTTCTCCCTTGCGACATATTGTGCATTCTGCCTCCTCCCAAAAAAGGGTGCGTTATTCTGTGCTTTGCTAAATCTTTAGCCTTTGGAAGTTTCTTGTCTTCTGCTTCCTCTGAACTTGTGACATTTTGTGAATGTGGCATGGCTGTGAAAGGTGAAAATTGAGCATTAGAGATCTGTGCATAGTGGTCCTCCTCCCTTGCGACATTTTACGCATTTTACCTCTTCCAAAAAAGGTGCGTCATTATATGCTTTGCTGAATCTTTAGCCTCTGGAAGTGTCTTGTGCTAACTAGGCAGTCATAATCCTTCTTATTTGAGCTTATTCTTTTACATTATTGTCCACTATTTGCTAATTGATATTAGTAGGACCTTGCAGTATCATTCCAATTTTATCTTATGTCCCCAAAGGGGCAATATATGTGTGATTATCAATAAAAGTTGTTCACATTGTGTGTTAAAATGAAGATTTCATAGATTTAATTTAATGTTCTTGTTTATCTGTTCAGATGTACCATAAAATTCGTAAGTTTGCATACACTATGATTTCTAAATGACTATCACATTCAATGGGCTGTCTGTCATGTTTCTAAATGAATTGTTTTCTTGTATTCAACTGTTGTCCATATGTTTGCTCCCTAGTTAGTTGGAATCCAAGCTTGTTCATATGGGGAATGGCCTTGTTGCATAGTTCACTTCATTTAACTTTATTGTCTATTTCTTAGATATAAAAAATTATCGAAGGCATGTTGAGTATTTTGATATCTTCATGTTGGTTTTAAGAGGTGGATAAAACTGGATTTTAAATTTATCTCTAAAAGCATAGAATGGGTACAAAGAAAAACCATGGTTAATCAAACTGTAATCCTATATCCTAAAATATTTGCAATTCTCGCTCTAGAGTTTTGAAGATTAAGATGGAATAGAATTTGAAATAACATTAGACAAGTACTTCAAGTGCCAAAAAAGTTCATCTTATACAACCTCTCTAGTTTTTCAGTTTTCCTCTAGGGAACAAATGAAGTAAGAGGATAAATAGAAGTTCATCTAACTATAATCCTTCATTCCCAAATTTCTTCTTTCTATTCTTTATAGTTTAGACTTATCAAAGATCCAAGATCAAATGAATTCAGAAATAATATTAGAAAGAGCAATATAATATTATGAAACTATTGCTTTACCTTTTTCTAGGCTTCTCAAAGATACGGAGGGAATATACGCTAAATCAACATTATTACTACGAACACTGTAATATCAATTTTCATATGACCTGTCCATTTGCTCTATAGAAAATAAACAGATCACAAGGTTAGCTTACTGAATGTTTTGTTCATAGAGGCTAAAATAATGATGATTTTCTGATTAATTTTGTAAATTTTTTTATTGACTTGTTATATATATAAATCCTTAGTTGAGGATAGGGCATTTAATTTTATTGCTCTTTCTTCTGTTGTTTAGCATAATTCATAGAGGCCTGGCTTATAGTACCTATTTTTTTTATTTACAACAAACTAATGCAAGACTATTATTCTTCTGCAGTCATATTAGTAGAAGCAGTAGCTCTAATTGCTACAAGCACTGTCCACCGAGTTTGCATCACAACAGGTACATTATGTATTCTTTTAACTGATAAATAGTTGTAGAGTTCTGAGAGCAACTCCCCTATACTACCCTCCACTCCATAAACCCCCAACCAAGCACAGGGTAAACAAACATAATTAACTCTTTCTTTATAATGATAACTTTGGAGAGAATTATTAAGTTTATAAAATAGAGAATTTCCAAAGATTAATAGAATTTGAATAGTTTGGCTATAAATTTGGCATCTTTAGAAGTAGTTTATTATTGCTAAAGTTTAGCTTTTCTATTATTGCTCCTAAGGCTTATTTTACATTTAGTTATTGCTGTGTAGTTTTCGATCTTCAAAGCCTTTCTTCTAGTGTGCGATCTACCCCATCATACCAAACTGATCTTTGTTATGCAGCTTCCAGTCTTGCAAGCCATTTTTTGAGTGATTGACGGATAATTTGATTAGTTTTTGCCATTAATTAATTGAAGTGATTTATTTTTGCTATACAAATGCATTATAATATAAAATTTGCTATGTATTTGTTCGTTATGTAGTAGTTAAACTAGGTACTTGATGAGTGTACTTATTCCATGCTTTCATCATACTCCTACCTTTTCCAGGAAAAAAATAGAAAAGAGAGAAAAGGTGTTGAAATATATGGATCATAGTTGGATAAATGCTAAACAGATGAGTGTTGAATATGATAATAGGGTGAGACATTTTTTAGACTTTGCTAGAAGAAAGGTCGATGATGACAATGGATGTTCTATTGCCTTTATGTAGAATATTTGAATGAGAAGTGACTAAGTGCTGCAGATATATATACACACATTTAATTTGTGAAGGATTTTATAAGAGTTATACAGTATGGGTATGGCATAGTGAAGAATTAGAAATGTCAAGTGTATCTCAACAGGAGGAGTAACCTTTGATAGTAATGACACGGATTTGGATGATCGGATAGAGGATATTATTCATGACGTAGGAGAAGAGGCTTTTGAGAAATCATATGCATATGGTAATATGTGCAGTAATGCTGAGAAGCCACTGTACCCGGGGTGTAAAAAATACTATTTGTTGAAAGTAGTATTGAAATTGGTAAGCTTGAAAGCACGGTATGGATGGAGTGACAAGAGTTTTCAAAAATGCTTGACGCCTTTAAGGACATTCTTCCACATGATAATGTGTTGCCTTGTCGATACTATAATGTTAAGAAAATAATATGTCCATTAGGGATGAAGTATAAAAGATCCATGCATGCCCTAATGATTGCATATTGTATAGAACTTTGCAAACATTATTTGTCAAATGTATGACATATTGGGCTTCCTAAATGTCATGATCAAGAAGGGGGTAGCGTAGGGCAACTGTAAAGAGTGTAGATCCTGATGAATTGCAACAAGTCCACTTGTACATCTTGAATAATGTTGATAAAGTTCAAGATTTCATGAATGCTCATAAAAAAATTTTACGGAAAGAAAATAGTCAAATGACTAAACAAAGGTTAATTAGGGAATATAACAGAACTTTTGCACATTGGTTTAAACAAAAAGTTGATGAATAAGAATGTGTTTCTGATATAATTAAATGGTTAGCATGTAGTCCTAAGGTTGATGTCATAAGCTAGACTTCATTTGTGATCAATGGTTATACCTTTTACACGAAGTCTCTCAATGATAAGATCACCGTCCAGAACAGTGATGTTGTGTTAGTGGTTGAATCTATATACATCTTTAGTTTGAAAGATAAGAACCCTAAATTGGCAGCCATACCTTATTATGGGGTTATTGAAGAGATTTGGGTAGTTGACTATGTTAAAATTAAATTTCCCATTTTCAAATGCAAGTGGGTTGATGTTAATAATGGTGTGAAGATCGATAGGTTAGGATTTACATTAGTAGATCTAAATAGTAGAAGTTTTAGAGATGAACCCTTTATCATAGCAGATCAGGCGAAACAAGTGTTTTATATTACTGATTAGGAAAATAAAATGTGGTCTGTAGCTCTTCAAGGAAAAAGATTCGTTGATATTGATGAGACTCCTTAAGACTTTTGGAGATGAACCTTTTATTATGATCTTCTTGAGACTCCTTCTTTTTCCAAGGGTCTACTAGAATTGAACGAAAAGATGAAGCAGATATGAACATAACATAAGAAATGATCATTATAAGGGAAAATACGAGGATATCTCTTTATGAAACTACTTTGAAAGTTAGCTAACTAAAGTAATTATCATTATGATTTATATCCGAATAATGTATATAGTTATTTTATAGATATAGTCTTTTCATGTTATAGTATAAGGATTTATCTTTCTTTGTTGTCTTAATAGGAAAATGACAGATCTGAGGCATTCTAGTGTAGAGGATCCGGAGCGACCTAATGCTTATCAGAGTGAGCCAGCTAGTGTTAATCAAAGCGAGCCTAGCAATGCTCTGAGCCAGAACCAAAGTGAGCCTAGTAATCAGTCTATATAGAGGGGTAGACATGGCATACTGTTGAGAGACATTTCTTTTAGTCAGAGTGCCGGGCTAAAGATACTGATTGAGTTTGATTGATATTGGAAATCAATCAGGCCTAATGCAAGTTGATATAAGAGTTTTATCGGCCTTTTTGCACACAACAAGCCTAGCATCTCGATAGAGAAGTGGAGAAAGGTTGATGAAAAGGAGAAGAAAAATGTTTGGGATACTATCCAGGTATGTTGTTCTCATATCATGTAATGATTGTCAAATTTGTCACAAATTTGTCACTTACTCCTTCAATCTATGCATTATAGCTCACTTACGATGTTCCTCAAAGTGACATCCTTTACAATTAGATAATGAAGTATTGTTGTGAGTGCTAGAGGAAGTTTAAAACAAATTTAGTAAACAATTACATTCATATTGAGGTGAGAGATGGTGAGCCTCATCTTACTTCGTGCAGCAAGTATTCATATATTAATGAAGCAATTGGCAAGAATTTTTTAGGCTTTAGACTACTCCAGAAGCTTTGGTGAGTTGACCTATTTTGCATTTTATTTACTTATCAATAGTTCTAATTGATTGTAGCCCCTTTTTTTAAATTTCTTATTTGCAGGAAAAAAGGAAAAAAGTACAAGAGAGTGGTAGAAAGAATGATTTCTCTCATACAATGTCTTATGGGGGTTATGTAAAGGCTGAAAAAAAACTTGTTGGTGGCCAAACGAAAGAGATTGGAAGAAGCATCTCAATCTGATCCTTCTGTTCTCTTTCTCCACCATCTCTGATTCGACGCGAAGAAAAATGGTTGTCTATTCATTAAAAGAGGAGTAGGTCTTATATGAGTGAACAATCTTCTATAGTAGGTGAAAACATTGTAAGTATAGATTGTTGTTGTTATTAATTACATAAGAAACATATTTCATTACTTATGTTTGTTATTTTGTATTAACTTACAGGAGGAACTTAGAAAAAAAAAGATGAGGGATCTTTTAGGTCGGAGGGCAGGAATGATATCTTGATTGTTGCTACTGGAAAACATGAGCATCCAGGCTGTGTCAGGGGAGTAAGAGGAGGGGTAGGCATAAGGTATTACTTTGGATCCCCCTCACGTCATTCCTTAAGCATCGTGACTAGGGAGGAATTAGAGTATATGTAGGCCACTGCAAGAGTGAAAGCAAGGGCTGAGGCAGAAGAATCATTTGATACACGATTAGAAATCCAGTTGAGCAAGATAAAAGAGGAAATTATGATGTTTATGAGCTCAAGACAAGATAACAGTGCTCCCCAGGCACAATCGCTTGCTCCTAATAAGTAGAGCACTAAAGGGAGTTATTGCAATATTGGGTAGTCATTAGAGGGTCCTGCAAGAGAAATTGTTGAGCCTTGTGACATTTTTGTCAAGGATCCTCTAAGACGATTAGTTGCATAGGGGAGTGTGCATAACCTATGATCAACTATCCACCACCAATAAATAAAAGATGATCAAGTCAAAGTGTCAGTTGAAGAGGTGATCATTGCAGATGCATCTATCCCTATCCTTTCTGATGACTTGAAGATTGTTAGCAATGTCTTGGGTGCTTTCATCTTGTAGCCAAAGAACCTTATTTTTGTTCAAGCTGAAGAAACCCCAATCAAAACCCCAACAAGTCCAGCTCCCTTCACTCAAGAAGTTTCATAGCCTCTATTGAATATCATGCAAAAAGTAATTCTGATGACATATGATACATCCTTTCAAACAAGAGATTGGCCTATGCAATCAATTGTTGGCAAATCAGGGGTGACATGCTTTCTTGAGTGGGATGATTTAATGTCCCTGGTAGCTCCTAGATAAAATCTTATGGCCGCGAATGTCCAACTGTTCTTAATGTAGGTATTTTCTTCAATTCGAAGTAAATATTTTAAAAATTTTGCCGTTTAACTTCGATTTATGTGCTTGCATTATTGTAGGTACATGAATCATAGGTTGGTCTCCTCTAAAAATAGAGATAAATTTGGATTCGTATGCCCAGTCAAATCTAAGAGAAAGGGACCATTGCTACTATCAAACATACATACTTATCAAAGAGGCTTAGTGAAATCGCAACTGAGTGTTTCGTGGCTCCATATATGCATAGGCACGAAACAAATTTATATTTCATAATATATATAATGCTTTATGTTTGTTAATATTCTTCTCTTGTTTTAGTGATCATTGGCAAGAATAGTTACACTATCATCCTCTTATGCTCCCCCCCACTTCAAACTAGGGAATGAATTGAAAAAGACTATAAATTCGTAAGTTTTCTTGCATTACTACCTTTTATGTGAAAAGTTTATGGAATTTGTGTAAAATAAGTAACCTTTGTAATTTTGATGATAAGGCTATGCGGACATTCCTACATGCTGCTTGTGGTAAGCATGTTCATGACATAAAAGACCCTACATGGATCATGCCAAAGGTTAGTACATATTGGTTTGTTTTAAGAATGTATTAAATAAGCCATGGTTTTATAGTTGTTTTAATGATATCATGTTCTTTTTCAGAGCCGTAGGCAACCACCGGGGTCCAACTTATATGGTTTTTATGTTTTGAGACACATTTACAATATTATCACTCTAGGCATGATTGATTTTACTAAAGAGGTAAATGTATATTTTAGAACTTTTGTAATACATTTATTTTTTTTAAGTTACCAAGTTAATGTTTTATCTGGCGTTGGTGTTACAGATGTTTGATCTTGCTAATCTCTTTCTTGAAGAAGATATTGATTTTATCTGCAGATGTTGTGCCAAATTTATCTATGAGCTTTTACAAAAATAGCGAGTTTTTGATGAGGAATGTTTCATTGTTCTTATATGTTTGCTTCTGCTGTATGAATTATAAAGTGTTGCTATAATTACAATTACATACTGTGTACAATTATAAAGTGTTGAGGTTTTCATATCTAACTGGATTTATGTCTCTGTGTAAGACAATTTCTGGGATATGGGTGATACAGGTCTGATGTTGATACAGGCATGGGATTTGAGGGATTGACCTCTACACTTTTTCTTACCTTTGTTTTGCGGTAAAACTGAGGAATTTTTTGTACATGCTGAGGAGGTTGTCTTCCCTCTACTTTTCTTTAGAAGTTTTGGAATAGAAAGTGAAAAAAGTTGAGATTTTGCTGCTGTCATTGTTAAATTGTGGGTCATTGTTAACTTAGTAGACTCAAATTGTGTTTTAAAATGCTTGATGATATTGCATATTGTTGCTGAGAATATGGGTAGGAAGAATGATGATAATCATTGGTAAATGAAATTGTTGCTTCTGATTATATGCCTTGTTGTGAGTCTATATTATATACCTTGTTGTACTTTCAACTGATATTTGCCAAATTTCTGCTGTTGCTTGTATTAGTCCTTCAATTTTATTGCTGCCATTGTCATTCAAAGTTTTTGCATCCATTTCTGAGCAAATTCTTCTGTTTGGCCATTCCTTCATATTGCACATTAAGATTGATTGATAAGGTGACTTTTAGGTCTAGGCAGTTGTTGAACCTTGATATTAAACCTTGATATCTCGCAAGTTTTAGGTCTAACCACTGGAAACTCATTATTGCTTATTTTGATCATGAACTTGATATCTTGCAAGATTTCACCAATTTTTAGCTAAATCATTTGATTTATGGCTGAAAATTAAGTGGTCTACACTTACCATTTGTTGGAAGTTGATTAAAAGTCACCTACACCTTCATTTGTGCTTGCTGTCGATCTTGCTACTATCATTGCTTCTATGAAATTTGCATTACGTTGTTGCTTTTATGGAATCTAGATAGATGTTGTTGAAATGGCTTGTTGGGTAAAGTTATTTTGTAAGAGGACTGTTATTTTAAAAAATAGAACTTTTTACAACCGGTCTAAAAAGTAACAGACTTTTTAGATCGGCTATAACAAGACCTAATCCATAACCAGTCTAAAAAA
This sequence comes from Inga oerstediana, assembly GCA_963210345.1. Taxonomy (NCBI): domain Eukaryota; kingdom Viridiplantae; phylum Streptophyta; class Magnoliopsida; order Fabales; family Fabaceae; genus Inga; species Inga oerstediana. Next base: position 56,277,901 of record OY723400.1, on the reverse strand, counting down.
ATCTTTTTTAGTCAATCTAAAAAGTCATTTTTCCACTAGTAACAAGATCTTTTTATCAATATATTTGTGCTATTTCTATATGCTTGTGGAACTATGCCTTTATCTCTCTGGCAAATATCGATATGTTAAGGGGTTTGACACCACTTCTACTAGCTAAATAAATTTAAATTTGTGGGAAAGAGTGAGATTCATACTAATCTTAGTAGTAACACACAATCAATCATATAAAATGTGATAAATAAACATGCAATGCACCATATAGTGTAACAGAACAATCATACTGCAAACTTAACTGTGCACACTATTCAGGATCAAATGACTGTTTGATCCCTACTTGTCTCACTAACTCAACTGGGTCTTAAATGAGCCAGATGGTACTTGTGCTTTTCCCACATCATAGCTAGGTTTTGTAACTACAATTCATATTATAGAACATGGCAACACATAGCATATAAACAGTCACATAATATATGAAAGATACAGTTACTACCTAAAATCCCTTTCACTCCCTAGCTATCTGGTCTACTAACTTGTTGTCCAGCTTGGGCAGATGACAAAATCCTAAAATTCCAAAAGTGTAAATAAGTTATTACTCATTTAACTCTTCATTTATTAATTTTATATTGTTGGTTATCTTTAAAAAATTGCATATTTACGAAAATGCCACTAGAGACCTAGCCTAGGTCTCTTTATACCCGGTATAACTGTACTTTACTAAAAATTATGACCCAGGCTATTCATACATAGTTTTGCGTGTAGAATCCATTTTTGACAAAATCACACTTTATTTCCCAAAATGCCATTACAGCCACAAATGTTAGTGTTTTAGGGGTAAAATTGTCATTTCACGCCCTAAAACCTCCTCACTTCATGCTTCACATGTTCCCTACACAATTTTCTATTCTAAACACAATGGCAACAATAAAAACACCAAAATCTAGTCCAAACACATCGAAACTGCCCCTAGAAGAAATCTAGGATTTTTTTAGAAAAATTGGAGATTTTTAATTTCTATGCACTAAACATTTTCTTTTCACTTCTAATCCCTTGTCTCATCTAAACACCTCTTGAACATGATTAATGGCAAATTGGACAATATTTTCCCTTAGGGTTTATGCTTCCCCAATCACAAAATCAAGCCAACCAAACGAAGAATTCAACCAATTCCATTAACAACAACCTTGAATTAACAAGAAAATCAAGGTTCATTGAATTACCTTTTGTTTCTCTTCCTTCTTCCTTCCAAAACTGTCCCCTACTCTTTCTTCTTCCTTTGATTTTCTTCTTGCTTCATGTGATTTCAAGGAGGATATAAGGATTAGAGGAGATTCCCATGAATTTAGAGCCAAGAATACATGAATTTTGCAACCAAACTCACCTTGATTTGCTTCTTGATCTCTTGTCTCTCCTTTTCTTGCACTTGTGTTCTTCAACTTACTCTCTCTCTCTTTTTTCTCTCAACTTGGCCGAAATATTTGGCCTTGAAAGAGCTAATTAGCCTCTAAAAAATATCATCTTCCACCTCCTTAAAAATAATATTTGTTTAATGAATTTTTGCACATGATTGTTAACTTTTGCTTCTTCTTTTTAAACTTGGCTCTAATTGCTTCCACATGGCTTCATTTATATCCAAGTACTTATTTTCCCTTCTCTTCTTTCTTTTTGGCCGAATTTGGCCTTTAAATTTGAAGAAAATAAGAGCTTTTTTACTTTATGGTCGAATGACCATTTTGCCCTTACATTTTTTCAATTTTTGAATTTAATTTTGCCTTCCTCCTTTCCTCTTGTTTTTGGCCAAATTTTTCTCAATAAATTGGGCCAAGAATTGTGCTATGTCTTTCTTCATTTTGGGCTACAACATTAGGCTTTTAAAGAAACAAAAATTGCACTTTTGTGTCTTTAACTTAGCCAAGTTGTATGTAACTACTAATTGCAATGTTTTGCCATTACAAGTGCACCAAAATTCACCATTCTTTTTCTATATATTGTCACAAATATACAAGAAACTTTGGTAAATAAAGTTTGGGATGTTGCACTCCACATAATCAAAATCATGTCAAACTCTAACTCAAATATCAAATCCTAACTTATAATTTTTTATAACTCAAAATCTAACAAAATCGAATTAATTAAAATTTTAATAATACCTATAATACCACAAATAAATTGTTTAACCCAAATTTAATTGGCCAAAAACGTCCTAAAGGCATAATTTACGATTAGTTTTAAAAGAAATTAATTATAAAATCATAAAACAACCAAATAATAAATCTAAACCGATTAAAACTATCTATTAGCCTTCCTCTATATATCTATAGTCATCTATTGTCAAAACTCAAAATTCTTCCAAAACTTTAACTCCAAGATTTACTTTAATCTGTAAAAGAATACTGCCATAAAGGAGCAAAAATTTTTTAGAATAGTGTTATAAAGAGAATTTAGCAAAAAGTAGATTATCTAAGTACCTATTTCATCCTCAAAGTAAAGCCTTGGATATGATAATGAAGCATTGTGTGAGGAGGAAGCAACTGCACTTACGGATCCTATACTATTCACCAAGAAAGATTTTAAATGAAATGAGGTGGTGGGGTATATTCTTATATACCCCTATGTGAAAGATGGTTTAAGGGGACACGTGCCCCTCAACCATTATTTAATATTTAGTTTTTATTGTTTTACTTCTTTTATGTTTATATATCAACCTATATTTTCTATTCCCTTTTTCTTTCAATCCTTATTTATTTATTTATTTATTTTTATAGTATATATATTTTTTAATATCAATTCATTATTACATTAAAATTTATTTTACTACAATAAATCATGTTTTTTTATAAGGGTTAAGATACAGATTTACTAATGAAGTTTTCAGCAAGGGGCGTCAGACATAATTATGTTTTAAAGGGGCTATAGATAGATAGAGGAAGGCTAATTGAAGCTTTAGAGGTTTAGAAGAACTACTTGAAAAGGAGTTTATCAGATCGAGTGTATCGCCATGGGGATCACTTATTCTATTCGTGAAAAAGAAGGATGTGACCTTACAGTTGTGCATTGATTACTGTCAACTAAACAAAGTCACTGTCAAGAACAAATACCCTCTTCCAATGATTGATGACTTACTAGATCAACTTGTAGAGTCAACGGTATTCTCCAAAATTGACTTAAGGTCAGGATATCATCAGTTGAGAGTTAAAGAAGATGATGTCTCTAAGACGGCCTTTCATACACGATACGACCACTATGAGTTTCTAGTAATGCCATTTGGCTTAACTAATGCTCTAGCGGTATTCATGGACTACATGAACCGGATATTCAGACCATATTTAGATAAGTTTATGGTGGTTTTCATAGAAGATATTCTCATATACTCTCGAAATGAAGAGGAACACCGTGAGTATCTTAAAACAGTGTTGCAAATATTGAGAGAGCACAAGCTTTATGCAAACTTGAGCAAGTGTGAATTTTGGCTTAGAGAGGTAAAGTTCCTTAGCCATGTAGTTTCAGCTGAAGGGGTTGCAGTGGACCCTACCAAGGTTGATGCAATTTTTCAGTGGGAAAAAAACAAAGTCTGTAACTCAAATTAGAAGCTTCTTAGGATTAGCTAGATACTACAGAAGGTTTATACAAGGTTTTTCTCAGTTAGCAATGCTGCTTACTAAGCTAACTAGGAAGGATCAACCTTTTATTTGGACGAATAAGTATAAAGCCACCTTTTAAGAGTTGAAAAAGAGGTTGACTTTTACACTAGTATTAGTTATTTCTAATCTTGTTTTATCATACACTTTATACATTGATGCTTCGTTAAAGCATTTGGGATATATATTAATGCAAGAAGGAAAAGTTGTTGCTTATGCTTCTAGATAGTTGACGCCACATGAAGAGAATTACCTGACCCATGACTTAGAATTGGCAGCAGTTGTATTTGCATTGAAGATTTGGAGGCACTACCTCTATGGTTCACTATTTGAACTGATCATAAGAGTTTGAAGTATTTTGTGGATCAAAAGGAGCTTAACAATAGGCAGAAGAGGTGGAGTTTCTAAAAGATTATGATTTTGAACTAAAGTATCACCCCGGTAAAGCCAATGTTGTTGCAGACGCTTTAAGCAGAAAAGTTCTTCATTTATTTCATTTAAATCTCTATGAGAACCATTGGTTAGAAAGGTTGAAGGACATAAACATGTTAGTCAATAAGGTTATGATACATTCCGTACAATTTGAGAAAGAATTTTGGAAGGAGATAAAGATGGCTCAGTTGGAGGTCTGATAAACCCCTTTTCAAGTAGTTCTTCTAGTTGCTTCTTCAATTCTGCTAATTCTGTTAGAGCCATTCGATAGGGAGCCTTTGAGATAGGCTCAGTACCTAGCACCACGTCAATAGAAAATTCTACTTCTCACTCACGGGGTAATCCGGATATTTCCTTTGGAGACATCTCAGGAAACTCATTCACTATTTCAATTCTATCAATCCCTTCCTCTATCTCAGCTTGAATAGAGAAGAAAACCATATAGACTTGATAACAATAGAGGGCCATTAGACACCTAGACACCTAGGCTTGAAAAGGGGTTTATCAGACCTCCAACTCAGCCAACTTTATCTCTTTCTAAAATTCATTCTCAATTTGTACGAACTGCATCATAACCTTATTGACTAGCATGTTTATGTCCTTCAACCTTTCTAACCAATAGTTCTCATACAGACTTAAGTGAAATACATGAACATCTTTTCTGCTTAAAGCGTCTACAACAACATTGGTTTTACTAAGGTGATACTTTAGTTCAAAATCATAATCTTTTAGAAACTCCTTCCATCTCTTCTACCTATTGTTAAGCTCCTTTTGATCCACAAGATACGTCAAACTCTTATGATCAGTAAAAATTTCAAATCATGAACCATTGAGGTAGTGCCTCCAGATCTTCAGTGCAAATACAACTACTACCAATTCTAAGTCATGGGTCGGGTAATTCTCTTCATGTGGCGTCAACTGTCTAGAAGCATAAGCAACAACTTTTCCTTCTTGCATTAATATATTTCCCAAACACTTTAATGAAGCATCAGTGTATAAAGTGTAGGATAAAACAAGATTAGGAATAACTAACACTGGTGCAGAGCTTAACTTCCTCTTCAACTCTTGAAAGGCAGCTTCACACTTATTTGTCCAAATAAAAGGTTAATCCTTCATGATTAGCTTAGTAAGCGGCATTGCTAACTAAGAAAAACCTTGTATAAACCTTTTGTAGTATCCAGCTAATCCCAAAAAGCTTCTAATTTGTCACAGACTTTGGTTGTTCCTACTGAAGAACTACACAAACCTTGGTAGGGTCCACTGCAACCCCTTTAGTGGAAACTACTTAGTGAAGGAACTTCACTTCTCTAAGCCAAAATTCGCATTTGCTCAATTTTTCATAAAGCTTGTGCTCTCTCAATACTTGCAACACTGTTCTAAGATGCTCTCGGTATTCCTCTTCATTTCAAGAGTATATGAGAATATCATCAATGAAAATCACCACAAACTTATCTAAATATGGTCTGAATATCCTGTTCATATAGTCTATGAATACCGCTGAAGCATTAGTTAACCCAAACGACATTACTAGAAACTCATAGTGGTTGTATCATGTACGAAAGGCCATCTTAGAGACAACCTCTACTTTAACTCTCAACTGATGATATCCTGACCTTAAGTCAATTTTGGAGAATACCGTTGACCCTACAAGTTGATCTAGCAAGTCATCAATCCTTGGAAGAGGGTATTTATTCTTGATGGTAACTTTATTTAGTTGATGATAATCAATGCACAACACTAAGGTCCCAGCCTTCTTTTTCACGAACAGAATAGGTGATCCCCACGGCGATACACTTGGTTTGATAAACCCCTTTTCAAGTAGTTCTTCTAGTTGTTTCTTTATTTTTGCTAATTTTGTTGGAGCCGTTCGATAGGGAGTTTTTGGGATAGGCTCTGTACTAGGCAACACGTCAATCAAAATTCTACTTCTCGCTCAGGAGGTAATCCTGACATTTCCTTTGGAAATACCTTAGGAAACCATTCACTATTTCAATTCTATCAATCCCTTCCTCTATCTCAGTTTGAACCGAGAAGAAAACTATATAGGCTTGACATCCCTGTTTGATACAACTTTCAACTTGAACATCTGATAACAATAGAGGGCTACTAGACACCTCTCTAGACACAGAATACACAGGTAAATAAATAGTTTTTGCTTTACACTCAAGTGTGGCACCATTGGTTGTAAGCCAATCCATGCCTACAATTACATCAAGTCCCTTAAGGGGCAAACAAATAAGATCAATCTTTGTCTTACGACTGTCAAACTCCAATGCAAGATTCAAACATGCATTAGAAGTTTTTATAGAAGATCCAGCAGGTGTTGATACATTTATATCGAAAGGTAACTCAGAAACATCTAAGTTTAGTCTCTTGGCACAATTAAAAGATATAAAGGAGTGTGTTGCACCGGAGTCAAATAATGAAAGAATATCATCATTCTGCAATTTAATTTTACCTCTACTAAGATTAGGTGAAGTACCCGCCTCTGCTTGAGTCAAAGCAAAGACTCGTCCTGGTATGGTGGTCTGGAGACTTAAGAGTTTTACTTGCCTTTTGAACAGAAGTGAGAGATGTGTCCCACCTTACCACAAGTAAAACAAGTCAAATTGCCTTCTTGACAAAAATGAGAGATGTACCCCACCTTACAACAAGCATAACAGATCAAACAATTTCCTTGATGATACCTTCCATATTTCGGGCAAACTAGAGTCATAGCAGTACTAGGCATAAGGGTAGTAGAGCCTCTATAAGATGACTGACTCCTCCCACCTTAGCTCCTTTAAGCTTGAGTCCTCGAACCTGACCTACTCTGGAATGATCTTATCGGTCGCTTGTTCTTCTTTTCTAAGTATCTAGAGTCTCTAAAACTGTAATCACTCCTCTTATTCAAACCCCTATAGAACCAGTATAAGATGACATTCAACCTTGTGGGTCCCTCCTTGGTTCGAGCTCATAATTATAACCCCGTATCTCTGCATCTAAACGACAGAGCCATATACACATATCCTCAAAAGAAGTAATTTGAAGAGGTATCAACTATCTTTTAAACTCTGATCGAGCCTTTTTTAGCAGCCTATCTGCTATCTAACCTTCATTCCTTCGTGATTTACCATAAGCGGTGTACTTGACCAGCTCAAGAAATTGGGCAATGAATGAGTCAATATCCAGGTCACCTTGTTGAAAATTATAGAACCCAGTCTCCTTAAGTGAATGTAAAGTCTACTGGAAAGTAGTGCTGACGAAAGATCACCTTGAACTCGTTCCAATTTAGAATGGTCATATCTGCAGGCCTGATGCATTTCCACCACATCTTTGCATTATCTACTAATAACACAACTACTATTGTTACCTTTTGTTATTCATCACATTTAACTATAGATAAGATAGTCTCTAATCGATCAATCCATGCTTCACTAAATTTTGGGTTAAACCTCTTGTCAAAGGTCTGAGGTGAGAATTTGTGCACCTTTTTCCATACTTTAGTGATGAAAATGCTATCATACTCCTCTTGAGATTTGTTATCCCTTGTCTCTATGGTAGTATATGGCTACCACTAGAATGATGATCATTATGAGCTCCAATATCCTCAAACCCACTCTCATAAATGGAGTGTTCTTCCTCTTGATTTTTCCCTTTATTCAATTCCTCCTCATGCCTTTACACCATTTGACCAAGCCCACATATTATGGTCAACATCTCTCTTAAAATGTCATTAGTATCTTGTGGTCCTATAGGTTGACCATGATTAACTGGGTCTGCAGCTGAGTGCGTCCTATATGTATCTCCCATCTTTCTCCTCCTAAATAATGCAACCAATAATAAAAATAAGCCAAAAGGAGTAAAAGTAATAAGATAGACAAAAAGGGGAAGCACATAAGTAACCGAGGTATATTGCCAATGCATCAATATGCAATAATGAAAACACCAAAGAACCTCGAAACTCAAAGCACTGTTACAAAAAATGTAATGACCTCTCTTAATTACCATATAACTAATTTTCAAAGCAAGTAAAACATTAAGTATTACATAATACAACATATTAAAGGCCTCTGCCTGAAAGAGGCAAGCTTAACCTAAGAGAGGGGGTGAATTGGGTGATGTGATAAAATTTTCAGTTGATGCAGTGATATGAAAAAAACTGTAGATAGCGTAGAGTTGAGAAGATTAGCACACGGAGAGTTATACTGGTTCGACTCAAAACCCAGGCCTACGTCCAATCCTCAGAGATCAAGACCTACTAAGATTTTCACTATTCTTTCAAGATTCAATGGGCTCTTAGAAAGCCGCAAGACAAAAATCACCCTTGAATGGACTACGAGCAGAAATATTCTAACACTTAGAAATTTCTCTCCCCCTTGCGACAAGTCTTTGGTGTAAAAACAAACCTATGACCTTTCTCTCTCGCTTACATATACAAGTCTTATGAGCATATATGTTCTCTCCTACTTACACCTCTGTAAGTCTTACGAGCAGTAACGTTCTCTATTGCTTGTACTTTGTAAGTCTTATGAGCAGAAAGTCCTACTAGGAATTCTCTCAACTGCTTCTCTCGTAAGGATATCTACCCTCTTAAGGTCCCTATACCTTGAGATCAAATGAAAATAGGATTTGAAGTGTATACAGACTCTCTCACAGAGCAAATATAATAAATATTGAAGTACAATATGAATATAGAGAAAATATGAATAATAGAGACTCGTGAATTGCTTATGTATATTCTTGTTCTAAGTTCTTGTTTTTGATGGTCTTTGAAACTCTGTATTTATAGTTAGTTGATTTTATCCATTGAATAACGGTCATTATGGAACGTCCCATTTTATTGTGGAACAGCATGCGTACATTTGAAATCTTTGAACAAGATATCATGGTAGGTACGTACTTAGTTGGTCGTAATGATTTTGTCTGCCGTTGTTTGACTTCCTATATGTATTTCTAATTCAAATGATCAAACTGTTGTTTCACACGTGAAATATATGTTAATTGATGTTAAATAATAATAACAAGTAAAAATAGAATGAATAAATAACATTAAACCATGTTTGGATTGATCGTTGTAAGTCTATTGCGTTTTGGCTTTTGACAGAGTATCGCTCGAGTGCACTGAGGTCTCACTCGAGTGCAACATCACAATTTCTCTTTTGCTTTAGCTTTTCAGTTGCACTTCCATGCAAGAAATAAGAGTGTATTTTCTCACTTACGAGTGATGTGGGTCCTCACTTGAGTGCATATTGTCTTACTCAAGTGCACATGTATTTTGCACTATAAACTCACGTCTCTGGATAACACTCGCATCCTATTTTTCAAGAGTGTGATTTTGCACTTGCAAGTGATGTGGGCCCTCACTCGAGTACACTGATCCTTACTTGAGTGCATCAATATATTATTGTATTAAGTACACTTTCCCTTCAGCACTTGCATCAGGAATGGAGAGAGTTAGATTTCTCACTTGTAATTTCTAAGCTATCACTCGGGTGTAAGTGCTCTTCACTTGGGTATACTTGCTCTTCCATGCTCTGGCTGACTCTTAGGCAAGCACTTTTTATGCTTCACTCGCTTGGACTCGAGTGTACTTCTCACTTTAAGTTTTCCATGCTCTCGGGTAAACACTTCCTGTACCATACTTTGCAAGACTCGAGTGAGCTTGAGGCTATCACTTGAGTATTGAGTCCGTGCTTGAGTGCAACGATCATTTCCTGTCTCTGACATTGCTCTCTGTCAAACACTTACATGAGTGTGCCTTCATGCTCAAGTATAAATCACATCATCACTCGAGTGCTGCGTCCATCACTCAAGTTATCCTGGTATTTTCAGCTAAAGATTGCTTTTGTCAAACACTTTTAGTTCAGTACTCGTTATGCTAGAGTTCAAAATTGCTTATCACTCTAGTGCTAGATTCCATCACTCGAGTGCATCAGTTAAAATCATAGCAATGACCTCTGAACTTTGTGAGATGCATTTGGTAACATTTTCAATCATTGTCTAAACTTTCAAAACATGAGTTTCTTGCCACAACACACAATAATCTTTTATTATCATCAAAACTTGGAATCTAACATCGTCCACTGTACAAATCACAGTATGCAGTGAAGTATTCAACATATGCAATGTAAACCAAAAAGACCCTTAAGTTAGGCAATATACATTATGTTCATGTAACTAAATAAAACATATGATTAGTATCAACTCAAGTCTCGTTTGTCTTCCCCTTGGTAGCACCACCTGAACTCTCACCTGAAAAAAATTATAAATATCGACGAGGTAAGTCACATGGACTCAATAACGACAATTCCATTTTAACAAGTATGCAAGGAACGATTACAAGATAGTTAAGTGGGCAAAATATATATTTATATAACATAAAGTCTAATCTCCCCAAAACATTAGTATTTCAAGAGAACAATTCAATGCGCATAAAGCTCCCTCAACCATCATTATAACCTCCTTAACCGCTGACAGAACCCATGAGCTACAACATAAAATAGGATTAGTCTCTTTGACAAGACTACCTCAAGCTCTCCAATAAAAAGCTGTAACCCGGCCAAAGGCTACAAAACTCATATCAGACCATGGATTCCCTTTCCGTCAAAAATAGAAAGGTGTCACCTGTCCCTAGAGCTGACCCTTAATCTAGCCAAAGGAAAGAGTGATACCAAGGGCCCTGAGAATGCCAAAGCCATCCACTGTGCCCACAGTGGCGGCTATACCATGTGGTATAAAGGAATCAAACCTCTCCTCAATCACAACTCACCACATTCAACATCTTAACATCACAATTTTCAATGTCAATAATTTATTCATATATTTCATATTTAATACTATGTATCATCAATTATTCAAATAAATCATTCAAGCCCACTTAACTAAAAAGTTTACTACAAACATGATTAATACTGTCATTGTATATTTTTCATATATAAATTACTATAACATATTTATAGCAGTTAAAAATACCAACATACGCCTATAATCATTTTAACAAATATACAAGATAAATTGGAAAGTGGTTACTTCAAGTTCTTGACACAACTAAACTTGAGAGAATTTAACTCCAACAAGCTAAATTCAAATTCACTCTACAATAAATATATATTTACATGTTAATATAATTTATAATAATTGTTAACTAATATGAACTAGCAAATAATAACCCCCATAATTGGCTCAGTTTTCTTGAAAAATAACAACAATTGATCTATTCCTCAAATTTCTTTCAAATCAAAATTCCTAAAATTTTTCTTAACTCTATTTCACTCAATAAAATCTTTAATAACCATAATTCTCTAACTCTAATGTCAAATCATAATTTCTAATTTCACATATCTCAAAATCTACAAAATTAAACCGATTAAAATTTTAATAATATTTCCAATAACTCAAATAAATTGTTTAATCCATATTTAATCAGTCAACAACATTCATAAAGTAATAATTTACTATTTGTATAAGAAGAAATTAATTATAAAATCATAAAACCACCGAACGATAAATTTAAACCAATTAAAATCAACTATTATTTATTCTCTACATATATATAGTCATCTTTTGTAAAAACTCAAAATTCTCCCAAAATCCTAACTCCAAAGTTCTCACTAATCAGTATAATATTACACTCATTAGACAGAGAAAAATACGTGCAATAACTTTCATGAAGAAAATTTATTGAAAAGACGTGATTTTAATTACCTAAATTATCCCAAAAACTTGTACCTGGATTGAAAATACCAACGACACCCTCATCTCTCTCTCTCTCGCATGACGAAGGAAATGAAGTTGGGGGTATATTTAATACCCCCACTTCTGATAGTCAAGGGGCCATGTTCCACTTGAGTTTATTTATTTTTTTGCCAACAGTTTGCCCCCTCCCCCTTTTGCTTTATATTTTATTTTAGGGTTAAGGTGCTAAAATGACCATAAACGTTTGTAAAAAGTGCAACTGTAACCATAAACTATTTTTTGGAGCAAAAGTAACCATAAACATTATAAAAGAGGGCAAAAGTAACCATGACGTTAACGTCCGTTAAGTTGAACTTTCCAACAAAATGTTAAGGAGCTAAAATAACCATTAACTAATACCAAAAGTGTAAAAGTAACCATAAACATTTTCTTAATTGCAAAAATAATTTGTTGAACATTAATTCATAATTTTTTTTGCTTTTGTGTTATGAGTGTTTTATCAATTTGGAGATTAAAATGACAAAAGTAAAAAAAAAAAAAAAAATTAATGTTAAAAAAGTCACCTATTTTATAATTAATGTTAGGGATTTTATCATGGTTATCTAACCTAAACCAGACCAAAAACCGGCCAACCGGTCAGTAGATCCGATTCAAGTTTTTAATTTTTTTTAAAATTATTATTTTTTAATTTTCCTTTAGAATTTCATACTATAAACCTAAAATTTTCTATTTCTCACCGGTTTTATCCCAGTTTAGCTCCGGTCTAACTCATTGACTCTTAACCCAGTTACCCAGTCGGTTCACTGACAGACAGGTCCAGGTTTAATTACCATGAATTTTATCTTTTGGAGTTAGGTGATAATTTTCTTGCGTTTCGTTATTCTCGCCAAAATTTAAAAAGTTGACTTCTTGAATATTAATTTATAAGTTTTGTCATTTTAATCTCTAAATTGATAAAACACTCATAACACAAAAGCAAAAAAAAAATTATGAATTAATGTTCAACAAGTTATTTTTGCAATTAAGAAAAAGTTTATGGTTACTTTTATACTTTTGGTATTAGTTAATGGTTATTTTAGCACCTTAAAATTTTGCTGAAAAGTTCATCTTAACAGACGTTAACGTCCGTTAACGTTATGGTTACTTTTGCCTTCTTTTATAATGTTTATGGTTACTTTTGCTCTAAAAAATAGTTTATGGTTACAGTTGCACTTTTCACAAAAGTTTATGGTAATTTTAGCACCTTAACCCTTTATTTTACATATGATGCCTCAAATCTAGACATTTTTTTATACTACTACTTCTTTAATTCATTATTTCTTCGACTACATTACTTTGTACAATTCAAGAACTTCTAAATTTCTCATCATCTTTTTAACTATGAGGTGCAATTATCTGCAAAATTTAATTCCCTATTTCTTCAACAACACAATTTTTCAATAGTCCCTTCCGAGTTAGGTCGAACAATTCTCCATTGCTATACACTTAAAAGTCATCGAAGTTCTCATTTCTCTACATTTTTTTAACATACTGCCATACAATTTATAGTTCTCTTCTTTAATAATAAGAGGGTATTCACTCACATACTAACAAACTTCAACAATAATTTGCTTGACTCAAGAATGTAGCAAGATACCTTTTGTAACACCTTATTTTCATAATTGATTTGATGAGTTTTATGCAACGAATTCAAACCACTAAGCGATATTCTTTTGTAAAACTCTTTCAATTCTTAACCTTAAGATAGGATTCGAACTTGTAGTTGAGTGATTTTTTTTTGAATAATTTAAAACTTTTTAAAAATCATCATAAAGTGGTTCGTAACTTCTTAGAGACTCATCATTTCTTAATTCATTTTATAATTACCAGAGTATTTCTTTGCTCATTCTTAATTAATTCATATACAAATATATGTAACTTGTGTAGCCACACGGGGCCACCTAAGTGTCTAAGTTCATTACATCAGTCGTTTGACACGTTTCAATCTTCCTTCTACTATTGCATTTTCTTCTTGCACATCTTCTTGCATTCCTCTTTATGCTTATCACTCTTATATGGTTGGGTGAGGGAGAGTGAGATTCGAGAGAATTTCAGTAGCAAACATTGCTAATTATGCACACAAGATACAAGCTTAATATATGACATGCTTGTTTACATAATTAAATTCATGCTAGCATAATGACATACTTGCATGCTCAATGCCTTACACATTATACCTATGTCTATAGCAAAAGTAAAAACAGAGCTGCAATCATTCAAATATGCTCATACCATACATCAAAGCAATTAAACACATCAATGCATAAGCATAGTTATCAAGTAAATGCAAGTTAGGAAAGTTTTACTACCTTTTTGTCTTTGAGTCCTTCTCTTGTCTCCTTTTCTTCCAACCATTTTAGCTTCTTGCAAAGTCATCCATTTCTTCTTAATTGACATCTCATGGCCCTAGATAAATAACCACATTATGTTTTAACTCATTAGAGCCATGAATGCAAGCCATTGCAGTTGACTTGTTTTCTTCAAGAACTTTAAAGTTCGGGTATCACCCTAGTCTACTAGTTTTTATTACCTAACTTCTAAAATTCATAACTAAATCTCTAGAACCCTGAATAAGATGATTCAAATTCCTATTCGAATATCTTTAAGTTCTATATATGGGAAAAATAACCCCTGCCAATTACAGGGGTTAAATTCCAAAATTCCTCGACCAACCACACTGGTCCAAAATTCATTCTAGATTCAATGCCTAAACTTCAAAAATTCATAACTTACTTTCTACACATCCAATCAACATACTCTTATATTATTTTAAATCTTAGGATGTCTACTATTATTGTAGAAAATATCATGACTATTGGATAACATTTGGTTAATCAAAAACACGTTACAAGCAGACTATCTCCTAGTTACCCTAATATGGAAACAATATGCCTATGTTCCAATTTTAAGAATTTCATTTCAATCATCCACAATTCATAACTAGAGGCTATTCCTACACATTTTTTCTTGTATAATCCATTGGTGACCTCAAATTCATCAAAATCACATTCGTTCCCTAAATTCTGGGTCTGGCTGAAACTTGACCCTAAAGTCACAAATTGGTTTCTTCCTACTTTCAACTACAAGACTCATCATCTATCACTATTAACCTATATTTAACATCATAATCATGCTCTAAAATCATTCTCTCTTCCTTGGCCTCTTAGCCGACTTTTTCCTCTTCAAAAGCTAAAGGATTAGCTGATTTCATATGTGAATACTTGGCTAGATAAATGGCCATGTGTCAAGAGATGGAGTGAGTTGAATTTTTTTACCAACTTTCTTTTTCTTTTTTCATGCTTGACCAATTCTAGTGTATAAAGGAGGAGGGAATATTTTAATTCAGCTCTCTTTCTTTTTCTTTGTCTTGCTTAAAGTATATCATAGGTTCAAGTGTTGACCAAGCACTTCCTCTTTCATTCTCTTTTGTGATTGGCTCAATTTTCTTGTATAAAAGGTGAAGAATTAATTGAGGTTATGTAAGACTTTGGGTCTAAGTCCTCCCTTGATGGGCCAGACTATTTGATTAGGATACAAGTAGCCTAATCAAATAAGAATCAAATCAGCATTAATTGCATATTGGGGAATAAGTTAGTATTAATTATGATATTGTTAATTGGGAAACAAGTCATCATAATTCAGAAAATTAATTCTCCTGATTACTAATTTGAAGGTAAGAAGGGTGGACATCATTTCCTAATTAGGGGCCACCATGAACCACTATAAATAGGAGGTGCCTCCTTCAGTTATTCCACATCCTTGCTATTGAGTTTTCTAGCAATCTCTTCTCTCCTACCATCTTTCTTGTTCTGGTGATCTGCTGTGCCAATCCCAATTAGGCTCTAGTAGTCTAATAATTGTGTGGGCACTATTATGGAGCATTGGAGCTTTGAACTGGATCTGAAGATGGATTCACCCTGGTACGATAATCTCCTCTCTCTTTATTTTTTCCTACATTGATATCAGAGCATGTTGAACCTGTGGCTGTGGTTTATTCTTTGTGAATAACTTAAATGATATAATTTATTTATATCTCCATCACAATTTTTTTCTGATGTGCTATCATATATTATATTATGTTAATATATGTATATGTATTAATGGTATGACTTCTTCTCTACATATACACACCTTTTTTATTATTAAAAAAGGATTGTATAATGCCTTCCTTTTAAAGTATATGTGTGTGAATACATGATGCAATGTTCTATGTTGTGTCTTCATATATATGTGACATTATATATGTTTCAGTCCATATGCATGTATATATTTTTGTTTTGTTATTTGGATCTATGTCAAATTGTAGCATCCTTCCATGTCTCAAAGCTGTGCACATTTTTTTGAATGACCGAGTTGCTCTTTATTTTTTATGAACAAATGCATAAATCCATGAGCATATCAAATGCATTTGTCTCTACTCTATGTGAGAACGTGTGATTTTAATATGTACATGTTAATATCTATAAAGATTATGCTCCTCTTCTTTTAATCAATCTCCTTCAGCTTCTCCTCACTTCTTCAATCTCAAAAGTTAAGTTTTGTTTTTGAAACCTATATGGAATCAAAAGTAATAAACTTTAACCCTCAAAAGGTAGGAGACCTTTTAAAACATAGAAGACACACATCCAAGTCACATTACATCGAGAAAAATTGGGTGTTTGAAACTAAGTGTTTTTGCCCAAAGAAAGGCCATACATGTGTAGAGCTCAAAGAGACGATTCCAATTATGCTTAGAACACATCAAACAGAGTTCGGATGAGGGAGAAACAAAGGAAAGAAGATGGCAGGTTGCTTATCACTACTGCCATTTGAGCCACAATTCGATCAATGAAAAAGACATTTTTAGATCAAATAAAAGCCATGGATTTGTAGTTCGCTTAACTACGATTCCAACGACACCAAGAATGCGAAAAAAGGAGCTAAAATGAAGGAGATATGGCCTTCCAAAGTTGGTGGGTCATGATGACCCACTAGAGCTCCAACTGGTCGAGTTGACCCAGCTGGAGGTCGAAGATGATGACGAGGTAATCAACTGCCAAGTCATTGGTCAACCAAACCACATGGCACCAATGAGGGAGTGCCACATCAGCGTTTAGTTACACATCAGCGTTCAATCACACATCAGCGTCAGTTAACGCAGGCCACGTGATCCATTGACCAGCCACGTTGACCGAGCCACGTCACACATCCACGTTGACTGGTCAACGGTCAACCATTGACAAAAAAACCCCAAAAATTGATAAGTGGTGTAAGGAGCCTACTGGAGCCACTGATTGACAAGTGGCGATCATCGTCAGAGAGATGATGGCGTGTGGAGTCGAGAAATCCGACACTTGTTACTGGCAGACGGCTACAAGGCGGCATGTGACACATATGTGCCTCGGCTAAGAGTGGCCTTTATTGAATTTTTCCAATTTTTCAGGATTTTTTGATCTAGACACCTTCTAGGGGCCCGTGAGAGGCGTGGGACCTCCGATTGAGATGCCGTTTATTCCTAAAAATCCCTAAATTCAAGAGCTTCAATTTGATAGATAATTTGGATATGTTTGAAGCAGGTTTGCATTTGATTTAAGTCAAAAAGGCACTTGTATGCACTTAGAGATTCCTAAAAATGTTGAAATTAAGTCTATGTTGATTATATTATTTTTGGGATAAGTTGGCTTACTTATTAAGAGTATTTTAGCTGCAATATAAGGTTAATGCTGAAAGATTATTTATAGTGAGAAATTATTCGAATAAGTGTTTGAATATAAGAACTTATCCAACCTTGACTCAAATTGTTAAAGATAAAACCTAAAACTTGCAGCAACTTGAAATTATTAAATAATAATAAGTCTTCCCATGCTTCTAACCACATTGATTCAATTGTAATTGAAGTAGTGACTTCTAAAGTCGACCTTCATCACAAATATTGTGACAAAGGACAAGACAAATAGATATGTGAGAATCATCTCATCAAGTGGGAGGTATGCTGCAAATACATCCAAGTAAGTGGGTATAAACATGGCTAAGAGGAGCTTGACATTGTAGTCAGACGCTACATGAGTTCATATGGTCAAAAGGGCCTATGAGAGGGAGAACCTAGTTAAGAGACAACAAATTGAGGCAAAGTTTTTATAAATTTTTGAATGTTCTTTTAAAATTGAATTTATGATTAAATTCTTTATTTTTGGAATTGAATTAAGCTATTCTCTGCTTGTTTTAATGAACATTCATGTTGATTAGATGATATTGTGTTATTATCTTGTTAGTATAACTGTCTTTGATTGAGTGGGAGTTTCTAGAATGTGTCTAGAAATCCAAAGGGGAGTGTGTTCAATAAAGACTATGGTTAAAAAGGTGATGAGCTAACTAGCATGAGTGGGATGGAGTCAACATAGTTGTCTCCTGAACATGAAAGTAGTAAACTTATTATCTAATTATCCTATGTCATATCTGAATAAAAGAATAAGATTTGTATACCATAATCATCTAAGTGACCAATTATGACCAAGTCTATTTGATTGAGCTTATAAAGACAAGCTCAATAGAGATATCTATAGAGTTAGAAACTCTCAAATCTCTTTCATTTAGGAAGAATGAAATGTCAGGGACATACTACTAACTAGTCTTAAGCATTTGGAGGCTAAAACAACTGAAGGATACAAAAATTTTATGCTATCAAGCATAGAAAGAACAAGATTGCTTAGATTTATGATGGTATGAGCAATGTAACCTTATCCAAGCTGTTTAGATAATGTTGGAAGATAGTGGAATTGATGATCTTCTTCCATAATGTTAAAACTAAGTTAAGTTTTAGCAAAGTGTACTAAGTTCTAATATGTCATTTAGGCAACACTTGACGCAAATGTCAAACTAAGAAGTTGAGACAAATAAAATACCAAGTTCTTTCTAACAAACAACAAGTGTATATTGTGACAAGACATCTCCCAGTGAATGGGAGTAAGCTATGTCTCCTAGTGAGTGGTAGTAAGCCACGTCTTCCAGTAAGTAGGTGTATATGAAAGCAAATACTGCTCCTAATATGCATATTTTGACATTCAATAATGTGATTCGCCATATTGAACTTGAGTGTGAAATACTGAAGGATCCAAGATCTATCAGTCAGACAAACTTGGCTAAAGAGTGGGAGGATTAATCCTCTAAGCCTAAGGGCAAGAAACCTATAAGGTAAACTTAATCTAGAGGAGGTCAATGGTTTCTACAAAGATGAAAGGTTGCATTGATAATCCTTTAAGGGTTGTAGAAGTAGTAATCCACATGGGTAGTGGATGTTTCACAGAAGTATATGGCTTCATGTCAGATGCAAAGCAAGAAAGAGAAAGAATCAAGGGATTGGGACTTGAACGTTAACTCTGTATAGATAAACCACCCTGATTCACTTCATACAATTGCAATCGACAAAATCACATCTTTGCTATCTCTTTAGTTAAGAATTGATGGGATTATGACTCTCAAATCCTTTATTGATTTTGATGTTTCTTTTTAGGGATAATAATTCCATTTCTTACCACATGCACACATTGATCAAAAGAAATGATTAACTAGTAAAAGCTTATTGCTAAATAGCGTATGCTAAAGGGTTAATACCCTTGTGAGTAAGTTGAGAACTTAGTATACCTGGAAAGAAAGATAAAGAAACATGTTGAGAAAATCTATTGCATTTAGCAAATTATGTCGTTTGTGAACTAATGAACGTGAGGGCAAAACACATAGCTTGGTGTTTCGTTAACATCATGGATATTTACTCAAAATATAGTAATGTTTACTTGATTTTAGGCAAGTGTGAAGCTGTTAGATAATGGCTGAACTAGTCAGGAATCATTTAAACTAAAAGGATAAGACCTTTCAAACTAATGAGGGTTAAGGACACCCACGTGATTAGTTCAAGCTGCTTTATGCAAAAGAAAGGGATTGTTAGGCAACTATCAATACCTAAAACCCTTCAACATACTAGAGTTGTTGAAATAGAGAGATAGACCTTTCCTTAAGATGGTTGAGTAAATAATGGCATAAGTAAAACTATCAGCCATATGTTGGTATGTAAACTCATAGCTATTATATTCATACTTAACCAAATGCCCTCTATGTCAATCACGACCTTACCCTGTGAATCGTGGATAGGCCTTAGATCAGGCCCAAACTCGTTAAGACCATAAGGGTCAGCAACTTCACATCCATAATTCTTCCTATAAGTAAGGACGATTGGGGCCAAGATATATAAGGTATCTCTTTATGAGATGACCCAAGAATTTGACAAGACACATCTTTATTAGTGAAAATGATGGCAGCTCAATGAATGAGAGAAAATCGTAGGACACAACATTCATAAAACTCATATTTCCTAGCAGGAAATGAGCATTAATCATACTGAATCTCTTCAAAAGGTTCACAGTAGATTTCCTAAGTTTACTGATTCGAGTGGGAGGGTTGATACCATTTTCACAATAAAAGAGGTGAGAGGTAAGTTACGAGAGAATTACCTCACCCATACATAGAAAAAGAATCCTGTGAAATCCACCTCAGAGTAAATTGTCATCCAGCAAATGTGTAATGCCCCAAATTTTGATTAAGGGCTAATGATAATTATTGAGGATAATTTGTGATTTAAAGATTAAATTATTATGTGTTTTGTGGCAATTTCGGTAAATGTGAAAAAATTAGTGGAAAATTGTCAGTTAATTAGTCAGTGATTAATGGGAAATTAATTACTAACTAATTGGAAATGAGATGTGTGTCTGAATGGCTAATGGAATGGTTAGAGTAACTAATTAGTTACTCGCTTTATGAGAACTAATGAGAATGTGACACTTGGCAAGCTTATATCATGAGAGAGAAGGGAGAAAAGTCAAATGGAATATTTTATAATTTCTCTTCCGTTTCTCTTCCTTCTTTTCGGCTAAGCATGGTATGGCAAGGAGAGAGAAATGATTTCTTCTTCTTCATCTCACACTCTCATCTCTCTTTCTTTCTCTCTCTTGCGCCATTGTTGAAGAAAAAGGGAAGAAAAAAAACTTGAAAAAGGTAAGAAGAGTGACCTCAAATGCCAAAACTCTTTTTTCTAATCTTGTTCCTTGGATTGAGAGCTTCAATTCTATGGTTCTAGATTGTTCATTTGAGTTCATTTAAGCACTCAAGGAGTTTTGGAGTTTGGAGAACCAAGGAACTCCTTTGGAAAAGTTGTCGAGGTGAGTGAAACAAACCTTTCTCTCTAGGTTTTATGTTATTTGATGAATCTTGCAATTTCTGGGATTTTTGGCTTTAATTTCAAAAATTAGAGTCATTTGGTATTTGGCATGTTGTGGTCATAGAAATTGTGCTTGTGATGTATTTTGGATAGATAGAATTGGTTTGAGGTTGAAATGTTAAGTTTGGTGATTTTGGGATTTTGGAGTTAGATGAAGCCTAAAACCAAAGCATGATAATGGAATAGGAATTTGGTAGTTTTGATGGTTCCATTGGATTCCTTGTGCAATTTTAAATGGGAGTAGCTTTGGTTTAGTATTTAGGATCATTGGAATCACTTCGGCAATATTTTAAATGTGTTCTTAAACTCTGCTGCGTTTTTTGCTTCTGATAAGCCTTACTCGAGTGCAGCCTTGTATCTTCATTTTTCCTTCAGTTTTTCACCTGTAATTACATGTTAAAAAGGTAAGAGTGTTGTCTCACTTGTGAGTGTTGTGGGTTCTCACTCGAGTGAACCTTGTCTTACTTGAGTGAAGGTGTATCTGACACTATGAACTTGCATCTCAGGTTGTCACTCGCGGTTGAGTTTCAAGAGTGAGCCTTAGCAATCGCGGGTGTTAAGCCATTACTCAAGTGCCAAGGTCCCCGCTTGAGTGATGTTCCCTTTTGAAAATTTCATGTGCTCTGGGTGAGTAGTCTTTTTCACTTGAGCGCAACAGTGTAAAATCAGCATTTGAACTTCAAAAAGGGGATCTTTGGGATAGTTCTTCCAACCCTTTAAGGCTTTTGTTAGAGACATTTGTAGCTTCCTAAAGGATATAAATGATAACCAATTTAAGTGATATGAAGTCATTTAAGTATTAGAATAGAGAATAACACTTCATCCCTAATTATGAATTATAGGATTCAACATTTACCCTATTCGGGAGAGACCAGTGCCAAAGTACCCACGGAAGGACCATGGTAATGACTTTTCTCTCATGTTATGTATGATGCTTGGTATACATGACTTATCATTGTTTTGTTGAGAAAATATTTGGCATGAGGCCATTGTGAACATATGTATGTGTTATCGGCCGTAGGGCATTACAGTGTGAGTAGTTGTAGGGGGTGATAGTTATCACACCTACCCCTACCATTATATCTGCCATTTTAATTGCTGAGGCTGTGTTGTGGAATCGTGGATTCCTGTAAGATTATCTAGCTAGTGTGGCTGTGCGTATGTGAAATATTTATATGGATCACAGCTGTGGTGATATATGTGATATGAATATGTGAATGTGCCATACAGTGTGAGCACTTCAGCGTGAGCAAGCGTAAGGGTGACGCAAGTCATACTTGCCCTTACCGCTATAACTGCCGTTGTAGTTGCTATGTGTTGTGTGATGATTTGCTTTCATGCTTTGTGGTTGTGCATATTATGAGTGATTTGACACTATAGGGATTCCTTAGAATCTTACTCTCCCAAAACAAATTTCAGACAGGGCTAGAGGTTCAAAAGAGAAGCAGGTGATGAAGGGCGGATAGAGCTCCGGGATAGGAGTTTTATTTTGGATATTGGTTATCATAGTTTTATGTATTTTGGATAGATAATGGGAAGCAATTGTATATTTTGGAATTGTCGTATAGTTTTGTGTAATCCCCTAGTTAAGGGAAATAGAGTATGGACATATGTGCCTTGTAAAACCCTTATTTGGTTAATGGAACCCGAGTGTGTCGGGAATTTATATTGTACTCTGATATTTATGGATGAAATCATACTATACAGGCCATTGTGTAATTGAAATGTGAATATGAGACCATTGTTGAACATGTTTAGAAAAGGTTTTGAAAACCTTGATTTTGGGAAATTTACTTTTATTAAGTCTCAAATCGTCTTATGGTCTCTAATTCCATATGATCACGTATTTAAGAACTTAATCTCGGCCTTTGATTGGAAGGGGTTACAAAATGACTATAAGGTGATGATTCCTTAATGGATTAAATGCTCTCTTCATCATTTAGAAGGTGATGATCACTACCTATAAGTGTCTGAAAGACACTAGAAGGACCTGCTTAGAAGAATTGCAAAGTGTCATGCAGGAGGATATGGATTATTTTTGAAACTAGCCAAGTACACATTTGGGCAATTTGTCACCTAGCTAAGAGGCGATTGAGAACAATTAGGTTCTCAAATCTGTTGGGGGCTTGTAAAACCTAAAACACTTAATGGCTAAGGGTACTGCAATGGAAGGTTATCCATTATGCATTTTAACTCTAAACTTTGACTATAACAACAAGCTTAGTCTTGAAATTACATCAAGATAATGTGAAGACTGCTTTCCAATTTGAAAATGAGATAATGAATTCTATATGAAGTAGCTTAAGGGCTTCATAGAAACAATTACCCAAGTGGTAGTATATGAGGTTTCACAAGGTGAAAAGCCTTATCAACTTTGAGATAATCAAAGAACACTACATAAGTGCCAACGGTCTTGAGATGATTCTTAGTGAAGTCATCCTTTGTCAAATGACATATGTTTAGCTGAAACAAGTGTCAAGAGAGTTAAGGAATAAAGGATCAGAGAATCCTTAAATTCTGACTTGAAAAATAATGGGTTAAATAGACAATATCTTGAATAACAAGGTAAGCAGAGATTGCACAAGGAAGATACAGTCTTTTCCACCTAAGACATGTACAATTGTGATCCTTAGGCATCTTAGGATGCCAAACTGCAAACCCATAGACACCCTTGAAGTCAAGGGCATAAACATAGAAAGGTTACATGTCCTACGAGGATCCAACATAGAAAAAGTGGATAGAGTCCCATAGTAAGAATGTGGTTGGTAATATGAATCTACACATTGGTGTATATAAGACCAAATGTTTTTGGTCGAACTTAGAAGCCATTTTTGGTCATATTGTGAAATAGATTATGAAAATAACTATGGATTAAGTTGTCAAGGCAACAACTTTCCTTTGAAAGGATACTCCAATACAAAGCATAAGCAAATGGTAATAGAGTAAAGAAATATATAATATATTTTTGTTATCCATGGAATTAGAACACAAATCATGTTATACCATCATTCAAGTTGCCATATGGCTAAAGTAGTTCCTATGAGTGATTAGGAATGAATGGTGGATAGAAGGATCCAAATGATAGCATCTTTTGATGAGGATCCTAAGTATCATAGTAAGGTGAAACATACATTTGATATATATCTATGATAGATATGCTTTCAAAGAGGGAAAGTGACAATTCAATGACCTTCTACTAACAGAATGTTGGTAGATCCCCTTACTGAGCTCATAGCTTGATATTCATTGAGTTACTGAAAGTTTTGGGGCGCAAATAAAATATAAGGTCATGTACTTCTTTTATATAAAGATAAAAGAAATAATATGTATGTTATGAGTAAATACATATAAGGTATACAATTTTGTATGTCGTACAGGTTCGAAGAGGTTGGTTCACTTACACGAACAACCGTCTTCCCATGTTTTGTAAGGGCATAGAAGGGTAAGACATGTAAATGATCACCATAAGATGGTTGAGAAGAATCTTTGCATTTGAGTTGCCTCAGTTAAACTAAGATAAGATCCATATGTGTGTGTATATACATAAAATGGATTGAAGCATGAAAACAAACTTGTAGCCATGCAAAGAACCCTTTTTCAAAAATGAGATTGTAAAAGAGATATTGTGAAAAAGAAAGTTATGGTATGGATGTTAAGTACATTTTAGAACTAATATATGTGTGGTGAAAGAGAAAGAAATTGACGTACACCACAAGCCGTTCACTATAGCATGCAATTCATACTGCATGTGCTTGAGAGTTAGACTACAACATGGGATGTAGGTGAAAGATCCCTAGTTCACTATAATGTAAGTCCCAAGAAGGAAGAATCCTTTCGCAATGCCCATAAGACTTAGGCGGCATCATGAAAGCTTGGTTTGGTGACAGCTACTTTAGTTGAAGCTTTATGATTACATGCGATTCGGTCATACGAGTAAAAATAAGGAACGCGACCAAGTTAAGATGGACTGATGTTTAGTCAAAAAGGAAGATTTACCCCTAGATACATAAGATGTGCTAGTGTCTGTGGTCGACCCCTTACTAGATCTATGTTTAGCTTGTAAGTGCGGATACTATGTGCATGGAAGGCAATATGAGTTAATCAACATATTAAGTCGAGAGGGATTAGATATGCCATGAGTAATATGTATGAAAGAATCTGGGGTATATGAGGTAATGAATATATAGCTTGTAGATATATTTATATATATATAAAGGGTGTCCTTGGATGCTGATCCGATATGAAGGATTTCTAGTATCATGAGCACCAAATATTGAAGACACTTTTGCCCACACGGTCATAGAAGATGCCAAGTATGAAACTGGGAAGAGCAATTGACACACGATGGGAGGCTCATCAAGTGTGAGTAGGAGATGTTGGACTTTGGGTCCAAGTTTGCCCTTGATGAGCTAGACTATTTGATTAGGATATAAGTAGCCTAATAAAATAAGAATGAAATCAGCATTAATTGTAGATTGGGGAATAAGTTAGTATTAATTATGATATTGTTAATTGAGAAACAAGTCGTCATAATTCAGAAAATTAATTGAGAATTAATTCTCTTGATTACTACCTTGGAAGGCAAGAAGGGTAGACATCATTTCCTAATTAGTGGCCACCCTGAACCACTATAAATAGGAGGTGCCTCCTTCAGTTATTCCACACCCTTGCTATTGAGCTTTCTAGAATCTCTTCTCTCCTACCATCTTTCTTGTTCTGGTGATCTGCTATGCCAATCCCAATTAGGCTCTAGTTGTCTAATAATTGTGTGGGCACTATTATGGAGCATTGGAGCTTTGACTCGGATCCGTACATAGATTCGCCCCGGTACGCTAATCTCCTTTCTCTTTATTTTTTCCTACAGGTTGAATATTTGACCAACTTTCTCCTTCTTTCTTTGTCTCAACCGAATTGCTCATGAAGAAAAGATGAGGAAATGTGTTTGACTATTGTCCAACTCTTTCCTTATTATTGTTATGGCCAAAATTTTCACAAAGGAGGAGGAAGTATATTTTACTTGATTTTGTATGCCTTTATGAAGGAGCTCAAGTGTCAACTTGTGGTGGCTCCAATAATAAAATAATTGTTTACTTATGTAATGCCCTAAATTTTGATTAAGGGCTAACGATAATTATTGAGAATGATTTGTGAATTAAATATGAATTATTATGTGTTTTGTGACAATTTTAATTAATGTGCCATAATCAGGGAAAATTTGAAAGAATGGAAAATTATCGGTTAATTAGTCATTAATTAATGAGGAAATTAATTACTAACTAATAAGAAATGAGATGTGTAGTTAAATGGCTAATGGAGTGGTTAGGGTAACTAATTAGTTACTTATTTGAGTAGAGCCAATGAGAAGTGGACATGTGGCAAATTTGGTATGAAGAGAGAGTGTGGGAGAAAAGTTAAATATGGGAGTATTTTAGCATTTCTTTCTCTCTCCTCTCTTCCTTCCTTTTTCGCTGGACAAGTATGGCTAGAGGAAGAATAATGATTCCATCTTCCTCCTCCACACGCATCTCTCTCTCTCTCTCTCTCTCTATTTTCGCGCTGTTGTTGAAGGTAAGGGAAGGAGAAAAAGCTTGATTTAAGGTGAGTAAATGACCTCTAATGCCAAAAATCATTTCATTAATGTTTTTCCTTGGCTTGAGAGCTTCATTTTCATGGTGGTAGATTTTCCATTGGTGTTTATTTGAGCTCTCAAGGAATTGTGAAGTTTACAGAATCAAGAAACCTCTTTGACAAAGTTATAGATGTGAGTAAGAAAAACACTTCTATCTAAGTTTTGTGGCATTTGATTTAGCTTTGAATTTCTAAGATTTTGGCCTTGAATTTTAATATGAGGGTCATTGGGTATTTGGCATGCTGTTGGTGTGGAAATGGGTGTTTTGGTATATGTTTTGGATAGATAGATTGATTTGAGAATGAAATGTTAGTTTTGGAGATTTTGGAAATTTGCATTGATTGTGGCTTAAGACCAAAGCATGATAATGGAATAGGAATTTGGTGATTTTGATGTTTCCATTGGGTTCCTTAGGTGATTTTATGCGGGGATAGCCTTGGTTGAGAGTTTAGGACCATTGGAAACATTTGGGTAAAAATTTGGAAATGCTGTAAGCTTTTCTGCGTTTTTTGGTTTCTGATAAGCATCACTCGAGTGATCTGAGGTCCACTGGAGTGTAGGATGAACATCACTCGAGTGAGGATGGGTTCACTCGAGTACGGTAGTGCATTTGTTCTTCTGGCCTTCAGTTTTTCTGTTGTACTTTCAGGCGAAAGGCAATAGTATTGCCTCACTTGCAAGTATTGTGGGTTCTCACTCGAGTGCAGGTGTATTTGACACCATGAACTCTCATCTTGGGTTGTCACTCGCTATCATGTTTCAAGAGTGTGCCTTAACACTTGCGATTGTTAAGCTATTACTCGAGTATCAAGGGTTTCACCTGAGTGCTCTTCTTCTTTGAAAGTTTCCATTACTGTCGGGTTAACACTTTCTGTGCTTCACTTCCTAGAACTCGAGTGAGCATTTGGCTATCACTCGAGTGTTAACCTTTGTGCTCGAGTGCAAAGTGCATCATCACTCAATTGAGGCCATCTTCACTCGAGTGCAACAATGAAAAATCAGTATTTGTGTTTCCAAAAGGGGATCTTTAGGATAGTTTTTCCAACCCTTTAGGGCTTTTGTTAAAAGCAATTGTAGCTTCCTAAAGAGAAATAATGATAACCAATCTAAGTATTGTGAAGTAAATTAAGTATTGGAATAGAGAATTGACTCTTTGTCCATAATTATGAATTATAGGATACGATATTTGCCCTACTTGGGAGAGACCTGCGACAGAGCACGCATGGAATGAACCAAGTAGTGACTTTTCTTTCATGTTATGTATGATACTTGGTATGCATGACTTATCATTGTGAATGTGTTATCTCCCATAGTGCATTACAGCGTGAGCAGTTGTAGGGGGTGATGGTTATCACACCTACCCCTGCCGTTGTTTCTACCATTGTAACTGCCAGGGGTGCGTTGTGGAATCATGGATTCTTGCTTGAGTATCCAGCCAATGTGGCTGTGTGTATGTGAAATATTTTATATGGATCTAGCTGTAGTGATATATGTGATATGATCATGTAATGGTGCAAACAGCGTGAGTACTTCAATGTGAGCAATCATAAGGGTGATATGAGCCATACCTGCCCTTGCCACTGTAACTGCCGTTGTAGTTACTATGTGTTGTGTGATGATTTTCTTTCATTCTTTGTTGTTGTGCATATTATGAGTGATTTGACACTACGGGGATTCCTTAAAATCTCACTCTCCCAAAAACAATTTTTAGACAGGGCCGAAGCATCTAAGGGAAAGCGGGCTACGAAGAACAGATAGAGCTCCAGTATAGGAAATTATTTTGGATATTGGTTATCATGTAAAATTATTTGGATGTTTTTGGGAACAAATTGTATATATTGGGATTCGTAGTATACTTTTGTGTAATCTCCAAGTAAAAGGGAAAAATTTTATGGGCTTAGTGCCTTTGTAGAACCCTTATTTATTGAATGGAATCCGAGTGTGTTGCGAATTTGCATTATACTCTGATATGTATAAATGGAATCAACGCGTACAGGCCATTTATGTTTGAAATGTGAGTATGAGACCATTGTAGAACATGTGTTGTAAAAGTTTTGAAAACCTTGACTTTTGGGAAACTTTATTTTGTCTAAGTCTCAAATCATACATGGTCTCTAATTCAAACTTAATTATGTTTTTACTAACCAATCTTGGCCTTGATCTAGAAGGGGGTTACAACTTCTATCATAATTACCTTTACTTTTAAGGGTAACTCTTGACCCTTCATTCTTGTTTCCAATTCTATCCTCAAGATCAAATGGCAAATGTCTCTTTTGCCCTTGATTATGGCAACATTAACTAAGTTTCCATTAGTTCTTTTATTCCATTTTATTTTCTCTTACAAGGTGCCATTTCTTCTTCTTTGTGGATCCAAGTTAGGCTTTAGATCCTATTTGACTTTAGATAAAGGAATTAGGTATTTTCTTTTGACTAAATGGAACTAAATCCCATATTTAAATACAAATTCGTCTCTAAAAGTCATTATGGCTCTTGGACATTCTTAGGGCTCTTGCTAAACTGGGGCTTAGTAGTCCACTTGATTTAAACTTAATCTCAAGCTTCTAGTCCTAAAATTTGGGATATTACACCTTTCACCTAAAGGACCATATTTACTACATCTATTAGGAAGAGCCTAATTAGACCACAAAAATATTTCATACACCCATATTCATAACCTATGAGAACTTAGTTTTCTTAGTCCAAAATCCAAAACCTATAAACAAAGGCACATTTACATGTGCAATTTTCCAATCCATAAGGCATGAGATTTAACAATCACTACTTCCATAAAGATTCTTCTTTATATAGGCTATTAAGACCACATCACCAACCACTTTATCCTTCAGGATTCATATTTTCTACTCAAATTTTATACTATAACTCTTATACACTACAAGATTGCATCATTTAGAAAAGCAATTACATGAATGGTGTGCAAAATCTCTTGGTTTCACATCCTCTCTCTCCACGTAAAGATAAAACCCTGCACAAGTGAGGGATTAGTATAAGTAACAAACAAAACACAACAATAAAGGGAAGCAGGTGTGTAAAGATTCTATATTGCTATACTCTAAATGCAATACATAAAAGGGCTAAAAAAATCATTAACACATGCCTTTGATACCAAATTGAAAACATTTAGAGTATGATAATTTTGATCAATTATTTATACATGAGTATGAACCATGGACAATATCTTAAATCACTACCATTCATCCTCATATAGTGGTCATCTTGGAGCAAATAGAACAGCTACTAAAGTCCTTTAATCAGGATTTTATTGGCTTACACTCTTCAAGGACGCTCACAGAATTGTGGTAACCTGGACACATGTCAAAGAACGGGAAATATCCCAAGGAGACATGAAGCCCCTTTAACTAACATCTTAAAATTTGAGCTTTTTGATGTATGGGGGATCAATTTTATAAGGCCTTTTCCATCCTCATTTAGCAATCAGTTCATTTTGGTAGCTGTTGACTATGTCTCTAAGTGGGTTGAAGCAGCTGCTTGTCCTACAAATGATTCTCGAATGGTTGTGAAGTTTCTGAGGAAAAATATTTTTACAAGATTTGGAGTGCCTAGAGCTATTATCCGTGATGGAGGAAGCCATTTTTGCAATCAACAGCTCCAATCAATGTTACCTAAATATGGAGTAACACATAAGGATGCAACTCCATATCATCCACAAACTAGCGGGCAGGTGAAAATCTCAAACAGAGAACTAAAGTAGATCTTAGAGAAGATGGTGAATTCCAATCGGAAGGACTGGGTTTAAAAGTTAGATGATGCACTCTGGGCTTATAGAACTGCCTTCAAGACACCAATTGGTATATCTCCATATCAATTGGTCTATGGAAAAGCATGCCATCTTCCAGTAGAAATGGAAGCACAAAGCATATTGGGTGGTAAAAGCCTTAAATTTTGACTTAAAGGTAGTTGGTGAGAAAAGACTTCTCCGACTCAATGAGCTTGAAGAATTTAGACAACAATCTTGTGAAAATGCAAGTTATACAAGGAGAAGACAAAAATGTGGCATGATAGAAGAATTTTGAGGAGAGAGTACACACTGGGACAAAAAGTGCTTTTTTTCAAGTCAAGGTTAAAGATATTTCTAGGAAAGTTGAGATCAAGGTGGTCAGGACCATTTACTATAACTCAAGTATGGCTATATGGAACAGTGGAGATTCAATATGGTGATCAAAAATTCAAAGTGAATAGGCAAAGGCTCAAAGAATACAATGACGTGCACTAAACACTTTGAAAACTGTCATCACTTTTGAGGAACCAACAGGTACGCTCTGATATAAAAAAAGTAATTAAAAAAATTTGGTTTGGTCTTTATCTAGCTAAAGACGTTAAAGAAAGACGGCTACTTGGGAGGCAACCCAAAACTTCTTTCCTACTCTCTCATTTTTTTTCTTTCGTACTCTCTGAAGCATACTGCACTGCATTGAGATTTTAGTTTTCATCAGTTTCATTTTAAGTTACCATGGAGGAATCTCTTGTAAAACTTAAAAACAGGTTCCTCACTCTTCCCAAAGATGTGCTCAAGAAGATCTATAGCAGTTGACTTGAAAGGATGATTATATTCAATCGTTTGGGCCTTCCTGTGGACATACGCTGGATCATTGAAGCTAATGTACGTTTAGCAGGTGAGATTCATAAATCATTTATTAAACCTTTGCCAGGAATGGGAAGAAGTTCTTACTTCAAAAAGAGAAAAGCTAAAAGAGTGAATGTCTACTATAAATGTGCAAGGTGGACATGTGTGTTAGAGCAAGCGTTTCACCCAAGAGGGGGGTGAATTGGGTGATATTAAATTTTTCGTTGCAAATATAAAACTTGATGGTGAATATAATGCAGTAAAGAGTAAGGAGAAATTTCACCGAAGTATATACCGGGAGTTATACTGGTTCGACCACAACCACTTTGACTTACGTCCAGTCCTCAGAGTATCTCTGAGAGTTTCATTATAACTTCAAAGATTCAGTGGGTTCATAGCACCTCAGTACAAGCAAGTTCCTTCGCCTGGATACTCGCTCCCCCTTACAAGTTGTAATCTAATCCCAACTCAAGGTTCCACAACCTTAAGTTACCTCAATAACAAATATTGAGTTTGAATGAAATATCTATCTCACAGAGTGAATAAGAATCACTGAAGTACAGAATTACAAGTATATGTAAAACGGAGTATTGAACTTGATAATGCGTTCGTGTATGTGTTCTTGTTGTATTTCTCTGTTTGGATGTTCCCATATATATAGATGTGTTGGTAATGACCGTTGGAAAATTTTCTTCTCGCCCGTTAGAGTGTGCACAGCCACTGTTGACTTTTCCAGTATTTGAAAAATATCCGTTTGCGGTAGGTGGCGGTAGGTAGCGTTTGAACGTTGCTTTTGACTTTCCTTATTTGGTAAGATCTCTTCATTGTTTATCTGCTGATATGCTAAGAATACTAATACAATGAAGGGTTAATCACATAGGAAACAAATCAATGAACGTTGGAATGATTTCTGAATTTCTGGACTTTCATACTTGAGTATTCATTAAGTTTACTCGAGTACTTACTCGAGTATCATCGTGGGAGTAATGATAGCAAGTTAATAAATGAACATCACATAACTTGAGTAGTGCATGAAGTAAACAAATTTACAAACCTTGGAAATACTTGTTTACTCAGGTACTTACTCGAGTATGGTACAATTTTCTTTATGGGTTACTTGAGTAGCTACTCGAGTAATCTCTCAAATAAACTTTAGGTTACTCGATGCTTTACTCTAGTAATATTGGCAGGATTTCAGGGCCGAGAGCACTTCAAGATTTCTTACCCTGTTACTCGAGTACTTACTCGAGTCAACATAAATTTTCTGTATAGCTTACTCGGGTACATACTTCAAGTGCTGTGTAAATAAGTCTGTAGATTACTCGATTACTGACTCGAGTAATCTCGTTAAAATATTTGATAAAGAATAATTGAATACCTGCATACTTGAGTAGTGCCTCGAGTGAAGGGTGATAAAAGCATATCAAGTTAATCGAGTATTACCTTCAAGTTTTGCTTACCACAGTAGGTTACTCGAGTAGCTCCTCGAGTAACATTAGCAGGATTGAAAATGCCGAGAGCAACATTTTTCTTGAAGCAGGGGACTCGAGTACAGACTCGAGTAACGTTGGCAGGCCGAGAGCAACTGCAAGTGATTTAGCTGGTTACTCAAGTAGCTACTTGAGTAACGTTGGTAGGCCGAGAGCAACTGGAAGTCTTTTACCTTATTACCCGAGTACTTACTTGAGTAATGTTGGCAGGTTACTTAAAGGTTGCTCTGGTTACTTCAAGTTTCTGTATCATTACTCGAGTAACCATTTAGAAATATTGCCAGTGATGAAGTTTCTCAGCTTTTTCTCTTGGCCTTTCTTCATTACTCCAGTGCTTACTTCAAGTGATTATTTGCCCTGTTATTACTTTGTTCAAACTTGTTTGTTTATCAAATCTTTTTCATACCAATCTTTGTTATTATCAAAACATGTGAGATCTAACAATGTGATCATCACTGTAGGAATAAAGGTATGGTTTTTATAAATCAAGAAGATAAAATTAAATTTATAAAGGATGGACTGAGTAAGGAGTCACTGGATGATATCATTCAAACTCTTGAGATACATCAGAGTGTTATGTTCATCATATTCTTCTTGATTTAGTGGACCTATTCAACAACAAAAAATGGTGCTACTGTTGTCTTGGGAATCTGATGAAAAAAGACCCTGTTTGACAGTTTATAAGAAAACTCTATGGGAAGCAAATTCTCGATTCATAGAAATCGTATAAGCCACTACTAAACGTAAAACCAGAGGAAGATGTGAACCAAAATCACAACTACTGTACATAATCATGCTTTTGTCTAATCTGTCTTATCTTTTCAATAGCTTTTGTCTAATCTATTTTATCTTTTCAGTAACTTTTGACTTTCTTTCCTCTTTTTGTTTAATTTCTTCACGTAATGACCCACTGATCATCTGTGTCAGAAATTTTTTTCAAGCTTCTTTGAAAAATGCGTGATTTGTATGATTTGTTGTCACTGTTTTAGTGTTATATATATGTACTCTTTCACTTGTAAATATGTACTCTTCACTTGTAAATATGCATTCTTCTACTTGTGAACACAAATGGTCTGAGAGAAAGAAAGAGAAAAAAGGTATCACACAAAAATGTAGATTTACATTTATCTGTATTTTTTGTGAAACTAATTTGGGCAAGAATAGAGAGTTTGTAATTGCAACAAAAGAACTTGGAAACGCGTTAGCTGCTGGAAGGATCAACTTTGTATTTGAGGGAGGTATCCAAGGCCTAAGGAGAAGTGAGGCCATTTTTGCATCCATGAATGGAAGCAAGGATTTAGGTGTAAGGGTGAAGGAGTTGGAAGATCACACATTTTCTTTAGGATAAGAGTTACAGGTTTCAAGCTTGCCTAAACGAATGGGATGAATGTTATACCATGCTCAAGCTTTCATTGCTCTACCCGATGGTTTGGAGAAGTTAGATGGCATTTCTAGCGTTGCATATTGGGCTAAGTTAAACTTTCACAAAAAGCCATTAGGATTGTTAAATGTTAATGGTTTTTATGATGATCTGTTGTTTTTTTTATCATGTTGTGGAAACATGATTCATACCCCAAGTGACTCGCCATTCCATAATTTCTGCATCAACTGCTAATCAGCTGTTCGATCAATTGCAAACCTATGAACCTCACCCAGATCTATTAGTCAAGCAAGCAGGTGGGCAATCTTCAGATAGTAGTCAGAGGTAGAATTTAAATACCACTCTTCAGTTATAACTCTCCTTAATCTTTTAGTTTTACTTTTAGCATTTTGGTTTGTTGTGTGTTTGTGTTTAAAAAAAAAATCTCTGAGCTACAGAAGTCATTGAGGACAATGTCTAATTTAGGTTGGGGGAGGAATTGTGGAAAAAAATTTAGTTAGTTAGTAAAAACCATTAGATGCATGGGGTGTGGAAAAAATGGCAGAGTACGGAGTTATTCTTAACTCCTAAGACTTATTTTATTAGTTGCATTTTATTAGTTACATGTTTTTATTCTTTTTTTAAAAAAAGAGTAAAAAAAAATCATCTTGTTTAAGTGCTTTTTAATGATTTTAAGAAATATATAAGTTTTAAATATGGATCAAATGAATTTAGAGATTTTATAGCATGAATGAACAACTGATTGTTGCAATTGGTGATGAATTTTGAGATTAAATGAGCTGAGTTTGAAAGTCCCTAACTGTGAACTTTAGAGCCTATAATGATTATTTCTCTTGTGTGTGATATTCACCTATTAAGTTGTCACTCTAGAACTTGCTTTAAATCTGGTTGAAATTTCATCTCACATGCACATTCAAAAATGATAAAGGAATTCATTTTCTTTAGCCTTAGCCAAAGCCAAATAGCCAACCTTGCAATTATATCGTTGCTAAGCCCCTTTGAGCCTAATTGACTGTATCTTTGTTTTCAACCCATTAACATATGTTGTAATGATATATCAAGTACTCTTACCTAATTCGAAAGATTAGCAGAGCATTTGAAAATTTTGTGAAATGGGCTTTTGACAAGTATATAGGTGTATATATCATCAACTTTAGAGTTGCAAATAAAAAAAATTAAAAAAATGAGAGAAAAATGAAATATATATATATATATGAAGAATTTGAATTGTGGGTTGTTGTGATGAGATAAATTTATAAGTAGCCCATTTTTCAATTGTTCCATTAAATTTCTTAAATGTAGCATTTTATACCATGTTTTACATTCCTTTTCCTTAACCCCATTACAACCCTTAATAAGTCTTTTTTAATTGAATTATACATGTGAATTAAGTAGTGGAGATTGAGATTTTTAGCAAGTCTATGGTAGTGCAATTTTTTCGGTTGACTTTGAGTGAAACACTTACCCTTAAATACTTGAGAGATTGAGAGAATGAGCTACACTTATGAACTCGATTTATTCATTTTCAAATAAAGTTACCATTTTATATTTTTGTTGATTCATGAATATGATGATCTCTTTATTTTTCAATTGTGTTATTGCTTATGACTTGACACTTCTGATTTTGTTGGAAGCACTTATTAGTCATTCCTTGTTTGAGGACGTCCAAGAGCTAAGTGTGGGGGAATTTGATAATTAAAATATTTGCATATTTGTTTTCCATTATATGATAATTTTGTAGACGATATTTGAGATTAATATAATAAACTTAGATGTAATTGATAAATACAGGATGATTTTGGCATAAATATTTTTATTACTATTATAATATTTACTTGTTTTCTCTTTTGATGGCCACACAATAAGAGGAGAAAGGAGACCAAAAATTGGACTGATAGGATTGAAAAAGGCCAATTACTGTAGCATCGGTTACTATTAACTAGGGTCACTATTCATGATGACACTATTCACGACGGAAACCACTATTTAAGACGGAAGTATTGTAGTGGATGGAAGCACTATTGCAAATGCGGTTTACCTAATGAAATCAAATGCATATAGCTTTGGAGTTTTACTTTTGGAGATTGTTACTAGCAGAAAGAATTGTCATTATGACGACATTACTTCTACTTTGATTGGACATGTAAGTATAGATAATGAACAACTTTAGTTAAGTTTGCTCTTTAGTAATAGTATAACTATCTAATGTATTCAATTGATTCAGATTTGAAATCTTTAAAGAGAAAGTAAAGCAATGGATATTGTTGATCCATCATTAATAGGTGAAATATGCCATGAAAATGAAGTTCTAAAGTGCATCTAACATTACAAAAAATTGACTTTCAGTGGCGACTCTAAAAGTCGCCACTAAAAGTATGGTTTCAGTGGCGACTTTTGATAGTCGCCGCTAAAAATGGAACTTTCAATGGTGACTAAATTGTCGCCGCTGAAAGTGCCATTTTCAGCGGCAACTATCAAATGTCATCGCCGAAACCATACTTTCAGCGGCCACTCTAATTGTCGCCGCTGAAAGTCAATTTGAGCTTATTTTTTTATCACCAACAAATGTTATTATTATTTTTTGTTTAAATTTGATATTTAACATTTGATGACACTAAATATGTTATTTATTATAAAGAAAAATAAGATAATTATACATTTGCATGTGTGTGGGATCTCTCTACACAAGTTTCCTTCTCTTGCACACTTGCATATTAAAATGAATGGATGAAAAGCAATTTGATTCAAATTTTTTTGCTACGACCAAATTTTTCCATTGGAAATTTCGTGGCAAAAATTAAAATTTATTAATTTCATTTTTAAAATAATATTTATAATATTAAAATATTAATTACTAAATAATTCTATTTAATCTTAATTATTACACTTATATTATTATTTATTAATATTATATTTAAAATTTTCTACTAAAATAATATTTATGATATTATTAAATTATTTATTATTTTATTTTATTTAAAAATAAATTATATGTTAGTAATATTATATGCATCATTTTATATTACAAATAATATTTATAATATTAAATTATTAATTAAATATATAAATACTTTTTTACATTTTTATTTAATTTATCATTATTTTTAATAATATTATATATAATTAATAATTAATTACCATATATATATAAATGATTAATTAATTAATTGTGTGTGTGTGTGGTAATATTTTATATATATAACAATATGTAATAATTTAACTCAGGTTCATTTCGGTGCAACTGACAAGCGCACACAAATGAAGGCGTCGGCGCCTTGAGCTCGTGGGTTCGAATTGGAGGAGAAGCACTTTCAGGAATTATGTGAAGCCGACACATGGCAGCATGAGAAGCCGACAAGTAGCAACGTGTGGAGATGGCACATGGCAGCAAGTGGGGGAGAGAGACACATGGAATTTATAATTTTTTTAAAAATAAATTTGCAACGGAATTTGTAATTTTAAAAAAATTGACACTTTTAGTGGCGACAAAAGTCACTGCTGAAAGTCACCTTTAGTGGCAACAAAAATTGTCACCGTCAAAACTTTTAGTGACAGTTGCAACAGCAGCGACTTTTGGCCTATGTCGCCGCTGAAAGTCCTTTTTTTGTAGTGCAGATTGGGCTTTTATGTGTACAAGAATATGCTACAGGTAGGCCAACTATGTTAGAAATTGTGTCCATGTTTGATAATGACTCAAACTCTTCCTCCTCCAAAGCAACCAGCATTTCTTTCCAAGAAAACTAATGGTCATAATTCAGATCTGTCAATCAATGGAGGGGTTAATTGTAATATCCTGGATTGTGACCAAGGATTAGCAACTTCAAAGTGATGTAATTAATCTTAATTGAGCACTTTTGAAGTATATATCGTGCATTGTGATAATCAGGGGCAAAACGGTAAATTTACCGACCGACTGGTTAGATACCATTGAGAATACTTCTTAGTAATCAAGATTAATGGCTAAGATTGAAAGACCAAAGGGTGGAATCTTGTGCATGCAAAACTATGTGAAATCATGGTAGGGAGAAGGAGATGGTGCCAAGTGTTAAATTATGGATCATAGATGAAGTCAAAGTTTTCAAACTCATTCTCTCTTCCTCCCAAGTCGGCTAAGTGTATAGAAAGAATGGAAATGAATCATCATCTTCAATATCTCATTTCTCTCTCATCCTCCTCCATTTTTTCGCTGCACAAGCTAAGGAAAGAGAAAGAGAAAAGCTTGAGTTGAGGTAAGTGAACATCTCTATATGCTCAAATGTTCTCTATTAATGTTGTTCATGACGTTGAGGGCTATATTTCTATGGTTTCAGAATTTTCATTGGTGGTGGTTGAGAGATTGTGAATTTTGGAAAGTTGAAGAATCAAGAAGTTGGCTTTGGAAGACATAAGAGGTGAGTAGTTGATGCACTTTGGTATGGTTGCTTTGATCATTGGTTGAGTCTTGAGGACTTTGGAATTTGCCCTGATTTTTGGTAAATTTTGAAAAGCATGATTTGGTTAGTGTTTAGTGTGGAAATTAGTGTCATAGAGTGTCTTTGTGCATTTGGAATTGGCTTGGAATTTTGGGTTGGAATGGATTGCAATGTGTGTGTTGATTGGAGATGTTAAGGTGACATGTGGTGATTGTGGTAGAACATGCTCATGGATAATGAATATGATCATTTTGATGGCTCCAATGTGTTCCTTGAGCCAAATTGTGTGAAAATAGTATGTGATTTGAAATTAGGGACCATTGGAAACCAATTGGCAAAATCTGGAAAATCTGTCCAATGTAAGTCTGTTCTGGACAGTCAGATGGTGTGGACATTTTGACTGGGCAAATGATGTTGAAAAATTATGAAAATTTCCAGTTTTAAATTTCACATCTCAAGCTTCAAAATGGACATAAATTTTGTGTCATTTCGCTTTTTGAGTTGGGAGTTTGAACTGTCCAAAGTTTGGAATCAAAACTGGACCCTGTTTTGGTACAATGTTAGGTTTTTGGTAAATCTGGACTTTTGTGGTGATTTCTAGTTATGGCCAATATTTTTCCTTGGAAGAGGACTTAAATAGCTTTCATTTGGCTTTGGAATCACCTTATTTCGATTTTTCCTGAATTAGTTATGATTTTTGGAAGTTCAGCCAGAAACTGGATTTTCTTGGGCCGCGGCCCGTGGATTCTGGGCTGCAGCCCAAAGGTTTCTGAGCGTCTCTGGACAGTTTTGGGCCGCAGCCCAAATGTTTCTGGGCAGTTTTGGGCCGCAGCCCATGGATTTTGGGCCGCGGCCCACCCCCAAAAATATGTGTTTTGCACTTTTGAAAGGTGGTTTTGGGTATAGTCTTTCCCAACCCTTTAGGTATATGTTTAGACCTAAAATAGCCACCTAAAGAATCTAAATGATAACCAACTTAAGTACTATGGAATTAAGAACTTAGGAAAGAGATTGACGGGTTGTCCCTAACTTGGTTTACAGGATTCGATATTTGCCGTCCTCGTGAGCCCGCAGTGCCAAGAAACGTCGGGAAAGGATCAGGTAGTGACTCTCTCTCTTATACTATGTATAATGCTCTGTATGTGTGTGTTATCACTGTTATGTGATGATTCTTTGATGCTGCTGCGATTACAGCTAGTGATAGCTGTCATTTACAGCGCAAGCTGTCGTTTACAGCGTAAGCTGTCGTGATTATTATTACAGTGAGAGCTGTCGTATTGTGCATACAGCCGTGAGTGCTGTCGTTTGTGGTGAAAACCATGTATTTTTGAGATTGCTGCTGCTATTGCTGGTTGTGATTTATATACATGCTTTGTGTTATGCATTGTGTGAGTGGTTTGTTACTACTGGGATTCGCTCGAATCTCATTCTTTCCTATGACTAACATTTCAGATAGGGCATGTGGCTCAAAGGAGAAGCAGCCAACCCGAAGCACTTAGGATCTTTAGGGATACTATGGATTTTTGAGATGTTGGTTATCTACTTTAAACTCGGGATTACTGTATATTTTGAATTAGGAATATCATATTTGATTTTGGTTGTGTAATCCCCTAGTGGATACTTGTAACCCCTAGATTATATATGTATAGAACCCGGGAGTTGCCGGGGATTTAGTTATACACTCTGTTATACATGAATGTAGATAAACTGCACAGGTAATTATATTCGAATTTTGAAATGGAGACCAGGAACAGGAAGAGATTTTAAATGTTTTGTGAAAACCCTACTACAAAGTAGGAGATTGAAATGAGTTTAAGTTATCCGATGGTCTCTAATCCGAATTAAATGTGCATTATCGAATTATAATTACGTGATTAAAGGCAGGGTGTTACATTAATTCAATAAATGAGATGAGTACTACTATGGTTGAAGCTCGTTGAAATCATTACTCTCTCTCATGCTTGGTAATACTCTTGCAAAGTTGCAATGTTGTAATACTTGTGAGTGAATGATTTTATGTTTTTTAACAATTGTGAAGGATAATGTTGCATTATATCACTACAAAAAAACACTAAATTTCCAACGGAATTAGAGTTTCTGACGAAATTGATTTCTGACGGAATGGATTCCGTCAGCAATAATAGCGTCACAAAAAAAATTCCGACGGAATTCAGATTCTGTCGTAATTTCCGACTGAATTGATTCCGTCGCAATTTCCAATTCCGTCGCAAATTCACTAGTACAAAATTGCCTTTTTAGACCATCACATTTAGACCGGTTATAACAGATAAGGTCTAAAAAAGATGGGTGGTGGCAGTTTTGTAATTATAAAGAACTTGTAAGACCATT
The DNA here is from genome assembly GCA_963210345.1 of Inga oerstediana. NCBI lineage: Eukaryota > Viridiplantae > Streptophyta > Magnoliopsida > Fabales > Fabaceae > Inga > Inga oerstediana. Next base: position 56,237,007 of record OY723400.1, on the reverse strand, counting down.
TCTTAAGATATACGGTCTAAAATAAATCATTTAGACCGGTTATTAAAATAACCGGTCTAAAAAGATAAAAAAATTTTTAAAAAAAAATTGTAAGTTTTTAGACCTGTTATTCAGACAACCGGTCTAAAAAGATTTTAGAAAAAATCTAAAAGTTTTTAGACCAGTTTTCACTAATAAACGGTCTTAAAGATGAAATATTTTAGACCAGTTGTATTTTAAACCGGTCTAAAATATTTTTTTTTAATTTTAAGACCGGTTATGATTCACAACCGGTCTAAAAGGTTTCCTAAATCTACCACCACCCGTGCTAAAATGGTTGAATCTCGCCTTAGCGATATGAACCTTGAACCTTGCTTCTCTTCTTGTTGCGATTTCTCACTTGAACTCCTCCTCGCCCCTCTCTCTGCCACCGCTCCCACTCCTCCTCCTTCCCCTGATCTCCTCTGTTCCTCATGCATCCATGCCAAAAACGATCGCATGAACCCCAAAAACCACATCAAGTGTTACCATCTTCTTGCGGCTGTAGAGATTTCTGGGCAGTGCTGGAGATGCATTTGATTGAGGTTAGCTTGTCTCTTAGATGATTTATTTTTTCTTCTTCCAAATCTTACTAGAATCTAGGCTATACGATCTGCTTTTGGAATTTAAATAATCATTTCGTGAGGAATCAAATGCATTTAATGTTTCTTTTTCTCATTTTCGATTCTCTGTTATGCTTCAGCTGAGCCTAGCCTTTCTGTTTTCTTTTCCCGCTTCTTTTACTTTAGGCTGTTAGTGATACCTGGAAAAGAATAGAATGAGAGATCTTATAAATCAACGCAAGATCTGGAAATTTGTGGGAGGTGTGTTAGCCATAAATGGCCTGATTTGCTTTCATCTAAGCTCTATCACCGACATGGCATTTGTGAAGTTGGATTTTTTCGGCCACCTCAATTTTTCTATTAGTGGGTTTAATCTTGTGGTACCTCATCGTGGAGGCCAAGAGAATTCCAGTTTCATCTGGTTCCATCACTCCGAATGTCTATTATCTCATTGTTACAAGTATGCTTTGCTTACATTTCTTATTATCATCTACTTGCAGCTTCGTTCTTTCGTCTAAGCGGAGCAACTACCACGCCAGATTGTGTTGAAGAAGGTGCTTCTCTTTCGAACTTAAAATTTTGATCTCCATTTTGAAATTTTTAAATCTGTTAAGATATTCTAGACCGGTTTTATGACTTGATATTTTTTTTTCAGTTGCTACCTTTGTTAGCTTCCGCTCTTGAATTTGGTTCAGTTGTGGCCCCTGCTTTGGCAGCATTGTTGAAAATGGGTTCCTGGCTTTCAGTTGAGGAGTTCAATGTCAAGGTAATCAACTTGAATTCAAGCTCTTGGTATCTATCTTAGGCTTCTTGAACCCTCGGTCTTCTGATAGTGTGCGGAAGTAAGATAATATTATGTTGAGCATCAACTAACTTTTCTTAGTACAGTCATTTATCTATTAATATGGCTTTCTTCAACAGTTGCCTTGCATTCTTTGAGATACTAATATCTTGTGTGTCTATACATGTTTTTTTGCAATTGTTTTACAGTACTGCTGCAACTACCTTCAGGCAAGCTGTGGTCTTAATTATTATCAATTTTTTATCTTATGAGTTGTTGTTTTTCATCATTTAATTACGGTTGTCATAACTTACTTAAAATCATATGATAGTAAAAAAATAGGGCACTTTTTTTTGGATTGGGATGATTTTAAAATCCTTCCAATCCAAAAAAAAGCCCTATTTATTTATTTTTTAAAAATGTCACTTTTAAGACCTGTTCTTAAAATAACCAGTCTTAAAAATACTTTTAAGACCGGTTATTATAAAAAATGGTCTTAAAATTACTTTTAAGACCGGTTATTTTAACAACCATTTTTAAAAGTAAAACTTTTAAAACCGGTTATTTTAACAACCAGTCTTAAAAGTCTTGAAAAAAATTTTAGACCGGTTTTTAAACAACCAGTCTAAAAAGTCTAAACTTTTAAGACCCGGTCTTCGAGCAACCGGTCTAAAAAAGTGATTTTTAAAACTGGTTTCTTAACTGGTTTAGAAAGTAGCAGACTTTTAAGATCGGCTGTATCAAGACCGGATTCGGAACCGGTCTAAAATATCATTTTTAACCGGTCTTAAAACTGATTTTTCCACTAATGATTCCCTTGGCAACTCCGGCAACCGCCCCCTCGTCGCCGGCGGAGGCGTGTGGCAGCTCTGGCAGCGTCCACCTTGTCGTCGGCCCCAGATCCGCCACATGTCGCAACCTCCTTTCGCCACGTGTCGCAACCTCATATTTCCTGGAAATGTAACTCAACTTGCCCCTCCTTTGGTTCGAACCCATGACTTTATCCGTATGCGCGCGATGCCTTATAGGATGAGCTCGACTACTTTGGTGTTCTATTATTACACATAATTATATATATAATCTTATAAGTATATATTTTTTAATTTCTTAAATTAAATTTTTATTAACATTAATTAATAACTAATAAGTAATTATTAACTAATATTTTATTTAATAATATTAATTAATAACTAATAAATTTTATTTTTTATATGACCATTTTGCCCCTATAAGGACCAAAACCTAAGATTGAAAATAAAAAATATTTTAGAAATTAGAAAATAATAATAAAAATTAAATTAAAAATATTAATTAAAAATAATAAATTTTATAAAAATACTTTTTTAAAATTAAATTAAATTTTAAAATATTAAATAATTAAAATATAATTTTTAAATTTTTCCACTGAATTCAATTTCCGACGGAATCAAATTCCGTTGGAAATCTCGTCTGAATTTTCCGTCAGAAATTCAGTAGCAAAAGTCAGAATTTCTGACGGAATATTTTCTATGGCTAATTCCGTGGCAAATTTTGCCATAGAAAAAATTCCGTCGAAAAATTTTCTGATGGAATTTAATTCCATAAAAAATTCCATGTTTTTTTTGTAGTGTATGTTTTAGTATTGAAGTCAAGCGTGGATGACATTGATGCATATTTGTTTTACTACTAAAGTAAACAATGTGTAAAACTTGCTATGTCATATTTTGTTGGTTTTCATTATATAGTGTCATGACTTGAATTTGTAAGACAATTAGAGCATTCGGTTCCAATTAAATGTTATGTCAAATAAGTTTATGGCTTGTGGGCCCAACCATATCAATAACCTGCAATTGTAAGTTCAACCATATGAGTTATGACAAAAAAATGCTTAACCTTCTCAATCCATGGCTTATATTTATTATTATGATTATTATTATAAAAATTGGACCAGTTATTAAAAAAGTCAAAGCGATGGTTAACACTTCATTGGTTGGATTAATTGTGCATGGTTGAACAGTGATCAAATAAATTATTAATAAAGTAATATTTTCTAAACAAATTAAATATTTAATCCTTATACCCTAGAGTTTAACCCAACCCAGTCCCTGAAGTTTAGTCATTTTATAGTTTCATCCTTACTATTACAGAGCCAAGGTGAACCGCGTCCTGATGTGTCATAACAGTGTTAACTCTGTCAAAAGTTACCTCCATTGTGTCCTTGTCAGCGTACACCTAGGATAAGTGTTTTTCTTTTTTCTTTTTCTTTTTTAAAAAAAGAGTTACTCCACCACGGAAAAGAAAAAATGTAGTGATGATAAAAAAAAGAACAAAACCCTACACCCCTTCAGACCTCTCTCTCTCACCATCTCCGACCGACTTCACCACACGTCATCCTTCGATTGCTCACTGTTCTTGTTGCTTTGAAGTCAAGCAGTTGAAATAGCTTTAGTGTCCTATGGTTGCTAATCTGTATTGGGGGTGGAGAAATTGCGCAAAATCCGTCAACTCCAGGTGTTCGATATACTATTTGTTCACCTACTTTCAATTTCTATGCCCCTTTCTGCTTTTTATAGTTAGGATGACAGAATGAGTGAGAATAGGATATATTGAACCTCAAAGAACTTCATTTTATTTCTATTGAACAGATAGCAACATGGCTAGGGTTTATAATGAAGAATGAGACATGGTTAAAGGAAGAAGTGTACACGATTGGAGAAAAAGTGTGACAAATAAGAACACCGTGGTGAGAAAGCTGCTAAACTACAGTGGCAAATAAGATATATTGGTAAGTGAAAAGGGCTGTGGTTTGTCTGTTTTCGAAGAAGAATATTGAAAAGTATACCATGCGCATTGTGGCCCAACACTTGAAGATTTTGTTTGCTTGTGAAGCTGATGCATTTATCTCCCCATGACAGAAGTGGGTGTATTCATTAAATTTTGATTATTTTATACAAACATTGGCAAATATTGGTGGTCCCGACACACTTGAATAATGTTGATTAATTGTTGTAATATATTTTTTAACTATTGTTTTTTGTTGTTGTTGCAGTTTTAAGTATGTGATATATATGGTTACATGGATGCTTCTAGTGGCATGGGTTAGTTGATATCTTTACTTAATACTATAATTTGGTTTTTCGCTAGACATATCTAATCGTGTGAACATATTCTGACTAATTTTAACTCGTCCTATGTGGCGCTGGTTTTTCTCAGTGCCCTCTACATCTAGCCAGGGATTGAGAGGGTTAAGCATTTTTTTGCCATAACTCATACTTCCAGCATACCCATATATGGTCGAACTAACAATTGAAGATTATTAATAGGGTTGGGCCCACGAGCCATAAAATTATTCAACATAACGTTTAATTGGAACCAAATGCTCTAATTTTCTTACAAATTAAAGTCATGACACTATATAATGAAAACCAACAACGTAAGCTTGATTATGATTACACATTGTTTACTTTACACTTTAATAGTAAACAAATATGCATCAATGTCATTCACAGTTGACTACAATACTAAAACATATAATGCAACATTATCCTTCACAATTGTTAAAAAACATAAAATAATTCACTCACAAGTATTACAGCATTGCAACTTTGCAAGAGTATTACCACGCATGAGAGAGGGTAATGGTTTTCAACGAGCTTCAATCACAGTAGTACTCATCTCATTTATTGAATTAACCCCACCATTCATTGACTGATCTGAATTATCACCATTAGTTTTCTTGAAAAGAAATGCTGGTTGCTTTGGAGGAGGAAGAGTCGAGTCATTATCCAACATGGAAACAACTTCTAACATATATAGTTGGCCTATCTGTAGCATATTCTTGTACACATAAAAGCCCAATCTGGATGCACTTCAGAACTTCATTGTCAGGACATGTTTCGACTATTAATGATGGATCAACAATCTCCATAACTCTACTTTCTCTCCAAAGGTTCCAAATCTGAATTAATTGAATGCATTATATAGTTAGAATATTACTATAATAGCAAACTTAACTCAAGTTGTTCATTATCTATAATACTTACATGTCCAACCAAAGTAGAAGAAATGTCATCATAATGCTCACTATTTTTTCTGGTAGTAACAATCTCCAAAAGTAATACTCCAAAGCTATATGCATCTGATTTTATTGAGAAAATTCCTTTCATTGTATTTTCTGGTGACATATAACCACTGTAAAAAATTATAGATATATATCAATGATCATTTTAAATAAAGATACTTAAATGATGTTAAGTATTTGAGTTTTTTATTTATTTCAAGCATATAATGTCGTATGAATATATTTCAACTTTGTATGGAGCATTAATCATAAACATATCTAGCTCATGCTGATATGTTATTTCACCATGAAGAATGGATTTAAAATTAACGCTAAAATCTACATAATTTAGATATAGATATTGATGATAATAGTGTGTGTGTAGAAAAGCATTCCAACTAAATACTTATTAATTTAGTTTTAACTAGAACTTTTGGGACTTGTGGAAACTAGGAATGTGTGTGTGTGTAATTCAATGCTAGGAAACTGTAGTCATATAATATATATATATATATATATGTGTGTGTGTGTGTGTAGTTGAGTATACTTACTAGGTTCCAACAACACGGTTTGTGTTTGCTTCAATTTGATCTCCACCAAATATTCTTGCCATACTAAAATCTGCAATTTTTGGATTCATTGCTGAATCTAATAAGACATTGTTAGCTTTCAAGTCTCTATGAATTATTCATCACCTTGAATCTTGATGAAGGTATAAAATTTCTCTTGCAACTCCACAAATGATGTCAAATCTTTTCCTCCAATCTAATTGTAATCTTTTTGCTTGATCTAAATAAAAGTTGTAAACGATTAAAAGTGAAGAATATATTGCTTAATGAATTCTTTTATTTTCTAAAATTGAAAAAGTTGACAATAGCTATATGTAGAAAGCTTAAATGACTATTATATAAAAAAACAAAAAAAGCTTAAATGCAAAGAAGAAATACCAAAAATGAAAGAGTCCAAGCTTTTGTTTGGCAAATATTCATATATCAACATCTTCTCTTCTCCATCTATGCAACAACCTAAGATCCTCACAAGATTTCTATGTTGGAGCTTTGCAATTAAAGTAACCTCATTTCTAAATTCTTCAATGCCTTGTCCAGAATACTTTGACAGGCTCTTAACTGCTATTTCCATTCCATCTTTGAGCAGACCCTGATGTCAAAATCTATAATTAATTCATGAATGTGTACATTTTATCTTTGTTGTGTGAAACAAGTACTGGAAATAATAAGCTAAGGGCATTGAAAAAAATGTTGATCCTATTTATGAAATTTGAGACTAGTTACAGATAATAGCTACCTTATATACAGAACCAAAACCACCATTTCCAAGCATATTAGTGTCAGAGAAATTGTTTGTTGCCTCAACTATGTCCTTTAGATCAAAGATATTTACATCGGAATTGTTTTCTCCATCAAACAAATATTCTTTGTGCAACCTTCTTACTGTGTTAAACCAAAAAAAAAAAATGTAACAGAAGAGTTGTAATGCAGCCAAATTATCACTTTAGATAGAAAATAAGACAAACCTTCAAATAAAAAATTTGTGTGTGTGTTTGGAATGAAAAGGGAAAATTTTGGGGAGAAGGCCCCATTAAAATTTATATTGGTGAGAAGGATTTAAATCAGATTAATTACAAGTACCCTATGTGTACAAAAATTGCAGAGCATTACTAGTACTCTTGTGTGTATAAAACAATTAACAAGTATTTTTAATGGTGGACATTTTCCCATTTAGCCGTGAAAAGTTAAAGCTTACCTTGATTGTTGTACTTTACAAACCAATACACTAAAGAAATCACCAGGAACGTTATTAGGCAAATAGAAATGACTACGAGTGTCACCATTCCTTCCTTGCCCAGAGAACCATGATGCTTCGTCGTTTCATATTTACCTGCATGCAGGAACACACACCAAAGCGGAATTTATGTTCAAACAAATTTTTCATAGACGCAATTGTAATCATATTTCTTTTTTTTTTTATATGGTTATGCAATGGACCACTTTGTGGTCTTCGATGCACCCAACTTTCAGGTATCCGGCATTAACCTGAAGACCAACATCAGATTTACCAACATGGGCCCTCGACAACAGAATAGTCTTGGCGCCCCCAACTTAATAGGCCCAAAAGGTCACGCCACCTTTAGTGGTGCCTCAAGGGAGAGAACTCCCAACAAAAGTTGTTTACACCTTCCGATTTCTAGGATCAAACCTAGGAAGGGATTGGTGTCACTACAAAAAAAAAAAGACTTTCGACGGTGACTTTTGTCGCCGCTAAAAGTCTAAAAGTCACCGCTGAAAGTCTTTCAGCGGCGACAAAAAGTCACCGCCTATGCGACTGTCGCTAAAAGTTTTAGCGGCGACAATTTTTGTTGCGCTGAAGGTGACTTTCAGCGGCGACTTTTGTGTTGCCGCTGAAGGTATAGTTTCAACGGTGACAAAAGTCGCCACTGAAGGTGACTTTCAGCGGCGACTTTTGTCGCCGCTAAAAGTATTAATTTTTTTAAAAAAAAAATCAAAAAATTAATTTTTTTATTAAAAAAATTTGATTTTTTTTAAAATTTAATTTATAATTGTTACGTGTCTCCTCCCCGTGCTACCACGTGTTGCCTCCCCGTGCTACCATGTGTCACCTCCTCGTGCAGATGCCTACCCATCTGCGCCAACCTTCGTTAGTATTGTAATAAGTGTTCAGGGACCCGGACCGGACCGGCCGGTCCGGCCCGGAACCCGCCGGACCGGTCACTAGACCGGTCCGGTTCCCGGTCCGGTCCGGGTCCCAAATAAAAAAAAAAAAAATTTTTTAACTTTTTCCTTTAGAATTTCATACTATAAGTCTACAATTTTCAATTACTCACCGGTTTGGTCCCGGTTTAGCTCCGGTTTGGTCCCGGTTTGACCCACTGACCCTTAACCCAGTACCCCGACCGGTTCAATACCCGGTCCGAGTTTTAATACCTTGATTGTAATCATATTTCTAAATGAATATATTAATTAGACTTTACAGTTAGTTATAGATGACCAAAATAAATTTTATAAAATATTATTCCCTCAACCATATGTCAACTGCTAAAGAACTTGGCTAAAATTAGTTGAATATAAAAACAACTGTTTTTAAATTTCCCATTTAATGATAGAGACATAAAAGAAGATTTTTACAAATAATAAAAATATTTAATTTAATTTTGTAAATAGCATTTTATTAAATATCAATAGGTAAGATTTTATAAATAAACTAGAACAGTAAGTTTAAGAAACAAATTTTATATGTCGTTTAATTTTGAAAACTTATTTTTCATCAAAAAGAGTATCGATGACTTGACCCCCTTTTTTAGGCACAAGTAATTTGTTTGAGGCATTATTGGGAATTTTTAAAACATATTAATAATTTATTTTCATTACCCTCATGGTCTCACTCTCACTCCTCATATAATATTTTGCATCAGAAAATTTTTTTATATTATTATCCGGTATCCCGGTTCGGAGTTCATGGCTGTACAGAATTATTATATCTGCATTTAATGCTAATATCTAATCATTATCAAAATAATACTTGATACTTTGTTTTAAAAAAAAACAGACTTGATATCATAACTTATATCTGCATTTTTTATTTTAAGATGAAGATTAAAAATTAAGAATTTTAGTATCACAACTTATATATAAAATTTGTTAAATTAAAAATAAATAATATGATCACTATAAGTTATTTATATTATATCAATATACATTAAACGTTTTGGGTAGTATTAAAATAGTATATTTAATAAGATAATTTTTTTTCTTCTAGTTTTTATTGTTTTGTATTTGTATCCTCAATTTTAAGAAAAATTTTTATTTTTATAATTATATTATTATACTAAATTCTAATTTGGGTTATTAAACTTAACAAGTCATTATTTAAGTCCCATGGAACAAAGTGGAATTTAAGAATTGGGTCAAATTACCTCCATGCCCCTAATTTATTAAGAAAAATTGAAGTGTGCAAGTTTTTAGCAACACTTTTCTAGTTTATCAATATTTATATATCCCTATCACCAAAAAAATAAACCTATATAACTCGTTTGAGGATTGACCATATATGGTAAGCTCTCGAAGTATATTAATGCCCTGAAACTTGATCTGAGATTTCATTAGTTTAGGAATTTTTTAGGTTAACCAACGATGATGTTTGCTATCTCTTATTAGGGGGGAAGGTTCTGATAAATTAGAATTGAGACTAAGAGAAATAAAGCAATAGGAGATTTATTTCATATTTTAATTTTACCAACTTGATTTGAGATTTCATTAGTTTAGAAATTTTTATACTGGATTTTCCGGATTATTTAATAATTTTAATATTTATGTCATATTTTATAATAATAATCTTATTATTAAATTAAACTATAAAAGTAAAAAAAATTATAAAAATTAATAGTGATGTTTGATTTTCTTTTACCCTTGATAGCAAAAACGTAGAACAAGTAGAGTAAAGAATGTACCCAATTCATGCGCATCCACGCGCACGTACAAATCTTGGCCCACATGGTCAAATGTTCTGATGTCTTCCATATCAGCATGCCACGTCAAGCACCAACTTTGTTTGACCTCGTCTACACTCGTATATGCAACACATGAACAATCCCTCAGGCCCTTCTCCTCACACCCTTTCAAGCTCATACTCTCGCTCTTATCCACACGTGCCTTTGATGTATCTGGCACCTTCACACGTGCCACTTTCACAAACCCCTCCCCGCTTTGACACGTGGACACATTCTTCTTCCTCACACACCCGCTCGACCCATTTCTCATATTCCACTCTTGGAGGTTCATGGGTACGTTCAAATCCCGGCAAGCACACGCTCTAAAACTTGTCCACATTATATGGGTCACACTTACTATTTGATCCGCACCAGCTATAATGGTCACAGTCCTCCGTTGGACCATACCATACTTGGAGCCATCTTTTCTCCTTAGCTTGCCAAATAGTTCTTGTCACATGACCAGTGTTGTCTATCACCATTCTTAAGAAAATTGAAACATCTACGACTCGACTCACCAAGCTAACTTCATTTGCATCGTCAACAAAGGTGACTTTGAATATGAAGTTGGGTGTCATTTCAGGTACACCACTCCATCTCTGACCAGTCCAATGTCCTCCCCGCCAAAATGGAGCTCCATTTTTATAAATGAAAAGCTGAGGAAAACCTGTTGGGTCAATCACGTGAGTTGCATTCCCCAATCCAGGGTTATCTGGGGATTTCCATGACGTAAAAAACCGATTAAAACCGGTTTTTCGGTCCACCCCAAATTTCATGAATGGAACCATTGTGTCGCCAGGATAGTCAAAACTCTGCCATAGAACCTTGGGTCTACCTTCGTTTCTGATTAAATCCAAGTTTCCAGTGTCTTGAAGCTTAGCAAAGGTGTGACTAAGAGACGTGACGGAAACGTTGGAAGACCAAATGGGGTTGTTTCTGTTCAAATGGGCATCATTGTAGGTGAGAACAATATTTCCTTGGGTATCAATCGACAAAACTCCAGAAGCATCATTAAGAGGATTCTCTCTATTAGCAACCCACACGATAGTTGGTTTGGAAGATCTACTATACCATATTCCAACGTATCGCTTTGTTGAATTGTGGCTGGGGGTGAAGAAACCGAGGGCAAAGGTTCCTCCATTTGAGACCAAAATGTCACCATCTTTGAGGGGTTGGCTTGGGGTTATTCTAGTAAGGTGGAGACAAGAAGAATGAAGCACCAAGAGAAGGAAAAATTGAATGAAGACTTGAGCTCAAGTAATAATATGAATGGAGGTAGAAAATGAAGGTGCATGTGCATGTGATTGTAATGAAGTGTGATAGAGATGTACAGTTGGCAAAGGTTGCGTCGTCTAACACAAAAAATGATAGCATGAACAACAGAGCTTCATGGTGGCAAGAGCTGCAAGATATAAAGCTTGCGGGTCCTGATTTATATATGTATATATATAATATGAATTATAAGGGGATTGTTATTAATCATGTGCATGTCCATCGACTCTTGACCTCTCTTATCACTACTACAAAAAGGGGCTATAACGTCCCAAATTTGGCACATTTAACGTCCCAAAACGGGGGGACGTATGTACTGGGGGTGTAGTAAGTTGTAAGAAAAGACGTCCCAAATAATAGGGACGTCTAAAGTGAGACTTTAGACATCCCAAATTGTAATTTGGGACGTCTAAAGTCCCCCAGGGTGGGACTTTAGACTTCCCAAATGACATTTGGGAGGTCTAAAGTCCCACAGGGGACTTTAAACCTCTCAATCTTAATTTGAGACGTCTAAAAGTTAGGTTTTTTTTATACTATAATTTACATTCTGTATTACCACTACAAAAAAAAAAGGTATTTTGTAGCGGTGCACTTGTAGTGGTTATATTAAACTGCTACAAATTATAGTATTTGTAGCGGTTTTTAGCTAAACCGCTACGAATTTGTAGCGGCAAGATTATTTGTAGCGGTTTCATACAAATAACCGCTACAAATTTGACGCAAAATTCCCGCCAAAACTTGTAGTGGTTATTTTGTAGCGGTTAATGCACATAAACCGCTACAAAATACCAAAGGTCAGAATTTTGTAGCGGTTTTGGGCAAAAACCGCTACAGAATTTCAAGAGACTCCAAATTTGTAGCGGTTTTGGGCAATAACCGCTACAAAATTTCAAACGTTGTGAACTTTTGTAGCGGTTATTGTAAAACCGCTACAAATTAAATTTAATTATTTGTAGCGGTTAGAGTAGCGGTTATTTTAATAACCGCTACTAATATCTGCCCTATTTAAACCCCCACCTCCTTCATTTCTCCTTTTGCTCATTTTGTTTCCTGAGGCTTCTCTGAGTGATTTCTTCGAGATTTGAGCGTTCAGACTTCTCTATAGGAGTTTTTGGTCAGTATTCGCAGTATTCGCACTTGAGGTACGTATATAACACGTAGTTTTATTTATATTTGTATTTTTATTATATTTTTACATAATAATGGACTAATTTTTTTTTTTAATTTGTACAGTTGATATGGCTTCAGGACAGGATAAGGGGAAGGCCCCTGAGGTCCCCAGACCGATTTTACGGGGTGGCAGCAGCCGGCCAAGGGGCAGAGGGAGGGGGCAGCGCGCAGGCAGGGCTACCGGGGCATCTCAGCCCATCCCCCCACAGGCACCGCAGACGATCCCACAGGCGCCGACCGTACCAGAGGTGCCTGAGGTGGAAAGGCCAGAGATTAGCATTGAGGACTTCCTCAACAAGGAGGAGTTCGAGATCCCGATGGGGTTCAGGGAGATGGAGCGGTTCCTCGATGAGGAGGACGCTCAGGAGCAGAACAACCCACGAGGGTCGTCTTCGCGGTCCACTGGGTTTGAGGTGCAGGTCGAAGGTAAATTAATATTTTAATTTAGTAAATTATTTATTTAAATTAGAAATGTTAACTTTGAATTATAATTGATCTAACGTGCGGTCAACTGTGTAGATGAGCAGGGGAACGTGTCAACGAGGAGGCTGGATGTGGCTGGTCTGAACAGCATGGACCGGTCCCTGCGAGTTATAGTGCCGTGGAACGAGGGCACTGACCAGCCGATCCACAATGGGGGTCACCTGCTCAACCGCTTCCTGAGCGACCTGGGAGCGAATTGGATGCGGTTCCCCCTTCACTTCCCGACGTGGAGGCACATTCCGAAGGGGCCGAAGGATCAGGCTTGGGAGGAGGTGGTTCAAGTAATTAAAACTATTTAATTAATATTTTTTTTTAATTATGGTTTTTATAAGTATTGATATTTAAATGTATTTTTTTCAGCTGCGGTTAGGTACGCCCTCGTGAAGATGGGCGACGCCTGAAGGAACAGGAGGAACCGTATCTTCCACAGGGTGGATGGGGACGGGACGATGCCTCTGGAGCAGCTGCAGGAGAGCGTCCTGGACGGCGTGCCGCCGAACGACTGGGCGCGTTTCGTCCAGTTCAGGAGGAGCCCTCAGGCGCAGGTAATGTATTTATGATATTTTTGATATATAATTTTGTAATTGTTAAATATTAAATTATAATTTCAATTTAATTTGTATTTAATTTTAAATTATAATACATTTAATTATTTGTTTTTTCAGGAGCTTTCTCAGAGGAACACCGAGATCCGGGCGCAGCAGACGATCCACTACACAGCAGGATCGAAGACCTTTGCTGTGACCTACAGCGAGCTGGTAACTTTTCAAGTGCTTCACTTACTTTTAGCTGATTATGTCATAATACTAATTGTTCTGTAATTGTTTCAGGAGACGAAGGCACAGCAGGAGAACCGTTAGATGGACTATGCGGAGCTGTACGCCATCACACACAGACACCGTGATGGGACTGCGACCTTTCAGCAGGCAGAGGCGGCCATTGTAAGTTATTTTATTATTATATTTTTTATAAAACCAAGTTAATAATGAAAAATGATAATTATTAATTGTTTCATAAAATGGCAGGAGCGGATGCAGCAGTCGCAGGCTGAGCTGCGACAGACCCAGCCTGAGGAGTCACAGGGGTCAGTGGACCCGACGGCTCCTTTGAAGGCAGGTCTGGCTCAGGCTGAGCACCCCGGACGCGTGCGGGGTATGGGGATAGGCGACAGACCCAGCATGGTCTACGGCAGGAGCGCCGCCTCTGAGGCTAGCAGCTCTAGAGGGGTCAGACGTCGGAGGGACGACTCTCTTGACCAGCTGCGGTCAGATTTGGAGCAGACGCAGCAGCAGATGGCGCAGCAGCAGCAGCAGCTGCAGATGCACGCAGATATGATGTACGCTCAGCAGACACAGTGGCGTGAGATCGCGAACAACATGCTCGAGGGAGCATGGAGTCGCCTGTTCCCGGACGAGCAGCATCCAGCAGTTCCCCTTGTCCCTCGCTACGTCGTCCTGAGTACTACTCCTCCTGCTACAGCTCCTCCTCCTGCTGATGACGATGGTGCGGTTCAGTCTACGCAGCGGCCCGATCTAGCGGCATCTGAGGGAGCCCCACCTGAGGGAGCACCAGAGGATCAGCCCCCAGCTCCTTAGTTTAGGACATTTTCTTTTGTTTAAATATTTGTAAATATTTATGAGATTTTATTTCAGAATTTTCTTATTGTGTTTTATATAATTATATTTATATTATTAGATCGTATTGAAATAATTTATGAATAATTTATATCTAAATTTAAAAAAAATAAATTATATATATATTTGTAGCGGTTTTAAGTTAAAACCGCTACAAATCTATGTGTTTGTAGCGGTTATTAGTGTATAACCGCTACAAAGATATGTGTTTGTAGCGGTTGTAAACTCATAACCGCTACAAATAATTTGTAGCGGTTATGAGTTTACAACCGCTACAAACACATATCTTTGTAGCGGTTATACACTAATAACCGCTACAAACACTCAAATCATTTGAATTTTGAAATTTGCCGCCTTTGTGCACATTTGTAGCGGTTATGTTATGTATAACCGCTACAAATAATAAAATTATTTTTATATTTAATGTCCAACGGCTTTAATATTAGTAGCGGTTTAATATATATAACCGCTACTAATACGTTGAACATTAGTAGCGGTTTTATACATAAAACCGCTACTAATACTCAACAAGTACATTTTGAATTTCCCACCAATTAACGGGTTGAATATTAGTAGCGGTTTTATATATATAACCGCTACAAAATTATAAACGTTGGAATTTCTGTAGCGGTTTAATAACCGCTACAAAATTATAAACGTTGGATTTTCAGAATATAAGGTTCTAGGCATTTGTCATTATCTTCTCACTCATCTTCTTCTCTATACTTTCTTCTCTCTCACTTGTAGCTATGGATAAATCATGGATAAGGTTGCCGCGCAATTCTCCTGAATATTTGTACGGATTAAACAGTTTCTTAGATTTCGCATTCACTCACGCCAGCTGTAACGGCAAGATCGTCTGTCCGTGTCGGAAATGCAAGTTCAAGAAGTGGCATCCACGAAATGTTGTGAAGGAACATTTGCTTGTGAAACCTTTCCCTGAGGACTATATGTTCTGGGCAGTTCATGGTGAGAAGGCCGTCATTAGATATGACGAGGCTCTTCCTCGAAGTTCTCAAGTAGGCGTTCAAGTAGATGAAGATGATCCTGTGAATGATGCTGTGCGTGATGCGTTTGGATTTCAAGGCGACAACTTCAACGAAGAAGTGTACGGCTCTGAGCTGGCTTTTATGGGGAATGAAGCAGCTCGGGATTTTTTCAGCTTGATAGATGAGGCAGATCGTCCTTTATATCAAGGTTGTCGCAAATATTCTAAATTATCTTTCTTGATCAAATTGTATCATATCAAGTGCTTGTGTGGGATCACAGATAAGGGAATGTCGATGTTGCTCGACTTATTACAAGATGCATTCCCCGACGATGAGATTCCCACAACCTTCTACGAGGCCAAGAAGATTATCAACAGGTTGGGGTTGAATTATCAAAAGATTGATGCGTGCCCAAATGATTGTATGCTGTATTGGGGAGACGATTCCAGCAGGGAGACGTGCAAGAGATGTCGCACATCGAGGTACAAGACAATTCGGAAGGGGAAAAAGCAGAAGAAGAAACCTGCAAAGATTCTCAGGTACTTCCCTTTGAAACCTCGTCTACAAAGATTATTTATGTCGTCTAAAACTGCTGAGCACATGAGGTGGCATGCCGTTGATAAAAACGAAGACGGTAAATTAAGACATCCGCGGGATGCAGCTGCTTGGAAAACGTTTGACAACGACTTTCCAGATTTTGCGACTGACCCCAGAAATGTTCGGCTTGCGTTGGCGACCGACGGTTTCAATCCTTTCAGGAATCTTAGCACAAGTTACAGCATTTGGCCGGTAGTCTTAGTTCCCTACAACTTACCCCCTGGATGTGTATGAAACAAAGCTCTTTCATTATGTCTATGATCATTCCAGGCAAAAAGGCACCAGGCAATGACATCGATGTCTATCTCCAACCTCTTATTGCGGAATTGCTTGACCTGTGGAATGTCGGCTTGGAGACGTACGACACTCACAGCAAGACTTTGTTCAACATGCGTGTAGCCTTGATGTGGACGATCAGTGACTTTCCTGGCCTTGGCACATTATCTGATTGGAATGTGCATACTGGGTCGGCGTGTCCAGCTTGCAATTTCGACTCTGACGCATTGCGCCTTCCCCACAGCCGAAAGTGGTGCTTTATGGGGCATCGGAGGTTTCTCGATGGAACGCATAAGTTCAGATTGCAACGGAATCGCTTCAATGGGAAACCAGAGAAAAGAGGACCACCTCAGAATTTGTCCGGTACAGATATCTTACAGCAGCTTGAGCATGTTGACTTCGAGTTTGGAAAAAGCGACGATTCAGCACAAACTCGCCAAAAGACGAGCAGGACTTCGACGCCTCAGCAGTGGAAGAAGATAAGTATTTTCTTCACGCTTCCGTATTGGAGATCTAATTTACTTCGCCACAGTCTTGATGTAATGCACATTGAAAAGAATGTTTGCGACAATGTGCTGTATACGCTGCTTAATGAACCCGGCAAGACAAAAGATCACCTTCAAGCTAGGAAAGATTTACACGACATGGGAGTTCGTGAAGATGCTTGGCCAGATGAGCATGACAGATTTACACCGGCAAAGTTTACCCTCACAAAACTGAACAAGGATGTGTTCCTCGCGACGTTGAAGAAATTAAAAGTTCCTGATGGGTATTCAAGCAACATTTCTCGATGTGTCGACTTGCAGGCTCGAAAGGTTGCTGGCCTGAAGAGTCATGACTCACATGTTCTTATGCAGTAGTTACTCCCTCTGGCTATAAAGAATACACTTCCTCCCGATGTTTCCATCGTTTTGGTGGAACTTTGTTCTTTCTTTCGGAAGTTGTGTTCTAAGGTTTTGATCGTTGAGGAGCTCGATCAGCTGCAGTCGAAAATCATTCTTACGCTTTGTCACTTGGAGATGATCTTTCCTCCGTCCTTTTTTACTGTGATGGTTCACCTCACAGTCCACCTCGTTCATGAAACAAAGCTCGCTGGACCAGTACAATATTGTTGGATGTATCCGATTGAGAGGTACTCATTTTAAATATGTGCTTTCATTTATTGTCCGTATTTAATGTTTGCTAGTCGTCCTTTTCATCATTTTATATCAATTTTCTCTTATGTACTTTGTAGGTTCCTTGGGAAATTAAAATCTTACGTGAGGAATAAGGCGTGGCCAGAAGGTTCTATAGCTGAAGGCTATATAGGGGATGAGGTGCTATATTTTTGCTCAAGGTATTTTGATGATCTTGAGACGGCTTTCAACCGCCCACCTCGTGTTAACGATTGTCCTGAACCTGCGCCGACATCAGGAGAATTTATCCCTCGTGTTGGTAAACCAGTTGGAGCAACTGAGAACTTCAAACTAACGGCAACTGAGAAGTTCCAAGCACATAGACATGTCTTGATTAATTGCACTCAAGTTGAGCCTTTCATACGGTAAGAATTGTACACTCACATGTATGTTATTCAATCTATATCTTTCGTAACATTTCTCACTTTCATTTCACTAACGCCTTTCCATTATTAATTGCAGGGAATTCAGAAGTCATGTCAAGCGTCAGCTCAGGATCCGTACACAAACATCCTCGGAAGTTGATAGGAGGGTCCACAGAGAATTCCCGAGCTGGTTTGCGCGCAGAATACTAAATGACCACAACCCATACTCACCAGATTTCAGAGCTCTCGCAATCGGCCCTCTTGATCATGCAAAACGGTTTACAGCATACAATGTCAATGGTTTTAAGTTTTGCACGGTTTCACGGGATCAAGGATTGCAAACACAGAATTCGGGTGTTTATGGCACATTTGGGACAAGGAGTTATGCGAGCAGCAGTGACGCCAACATGTAGTTCGGAGGCGTCCCTTACTATGGCAAGCTTCTTGATGTGGTCGAGCTTAATTATCAAGGCCGTTTCACCGTGACGCTGTTCAAGTGTTTGTGGGCAAACACCACTACTTCTCGGGGACTGACAACTGACGACCTAGGGATCACATCAGTCAATTTCTCACGCCCGTTCATACTGGTATTTCTCAAGATGATGAGCCGTATATTCTAGCTTCAGAGGCACATCAGGTTTATTATGTCGAGGACGAGAGGCATAGGGATTGGCATATGGTCGTTCATTTAAAGCCAAGAGACCTTTACGACATGGGTGAAGGCGATAACATCGCCTACGAGAGTGAGCCATTTCAGCCAGCCGATTTTGAAAACTACTTCCCTGAAGGCGATGACAATTTACCTCTACTGCGGTGAGTTTTTTTAAGTCCACGTCATTTCAATTAAATTTTTTAAATTTAATAATACATCAATAACAATAATTTTTCTATAAAATTTCTGTAGGGATGGCGACGATGAGTGATCAAATTCAAGTGTAAAAAATTTGTCTTTACAAAAAATGCAAAAAATTTGTGTTAAAATAAAATGTAAAAAAAAAATTTTAAAAAAATTAAAATAATATTTGTAGCGGTTATTAAACCGCTACAAAAATATAAATAACCGCTACTAAATAATAACCGCTACATTAACCGCTACAAATAATTAAACCGCTACAAAAATATAAATAACCGCTACTAATTAATAACCGCTACATTAACCGCTACAAATAATACGTGAATCCCTATAAATACCCTTATCACAACTCATTTCAAACACTCCCCAATTTCTTTTCACCTTACCCTTCTTTCATTTCCTCTCATTTACAACTTCTTTCGTATGAGTAGAGGAGCTGAATAATACGATCAAATATGGTAACAAGATTTTCAATTTTTTTTAGAATACTTCTTTCCTTTCTATAAAATTTATTCTAACCATTTTTTTTTCTAGATATATCATAACTCTATCTCATTTTCATCTATTTTTCATATACAATTACATTATATTATAAAACATAATAATTCCTTATTACCTAACTATCCTTAATAATATTATTAATATAAATTTTATACTAATCATATTCAATTACATTTTTTCTTTTTAATTTATTAATAAGTTAAACTATTGAATAATAAACTAATTGAAATAGATAAAATAATAACAAATTAAACTATTTAATATAATATTGAAAAAACAGAAAAAAATCAATGTATATTTTTTAAAAAAATTTTAAATATTTGTAGCGGTTATTAAACGCTACTACATAACGCGCCTTTTTAGAACTAAATTTAAATTTTTTGGCGCCAATTTTGAATTTCATGAAATTAGTAGCGGTTTTTAAAACCGCTACTAATTTCATGAAATTCAAAATTAGTAGCGGTTCTTAACCGCTACAAATAAAAAATGTCATTTTTAACAAATTTTCAATTTTTTATATTTGTAGCGGTTAGTAAACCGCTACAAAAAAAAATTCTTTTTTAAAGCTCTCAATAAAATTTTTTATATTTGTAGCGGTTATATAACCGCTACAAATATCTCTGGGTGTTGTAGCGGTTACTATGAACCGCTACAAAGTTTGTAGCGGTTATTTTTGATTGAGTAGCGGTTTTATAAAACCGCTACAAAACCGTTTGCAACGTACGATTTAGTAGCGGTTTGGGTAACCGCTACTAACCTAGTTTGTAGCGGTTAGAACCGCTACGAATACCCATTTTTAACCGCTACTAAATCACGTTTTTTTTGTAGTGTACCCAGCGAATTCAAACTGCAGAAACAGAATAAAAGATGGATTCATAAACCACACTGTCTGTTACAAACTGGTAAGGACATCCAGCACTACAATCTTTACTATATATACATACAATAACCTTTTATACAACCTACTACTATATATATCAACAAAAACAACCAGAAAGTGTCAAAACGCTATCATCACACAACTACAAACTGATATAAAATAAAAATTTTACTGCCCTATATGTTGAAGAAGATGTCCAGCCAAAAGATCTCTGATCAAATCAAGGTCTTCACTTAGGTAGGCATCTTCATTATCAAAAATCTGAAAATTAGAAAGTAAGCTTTGATGAAATGAATCTCAAGCAAATGAATTAATTAGCATTTCGATTAGAACACCAAAAATATTATCATTTGAGAATGAAGAAGCGATTACCTTTTCAAAATCGCTAGTAATTCTACTTTGAGTTATGTTATACATATAAAGTATAACATAATATCCGCATTCAATGTTGCCAGGTTGCCGAGGGCACTTTAAATCAAAGGGATGCAATTGGTTGTTAAAATCAATAAAGGTATGTCTAGAAGGACTGTCAATGAAACATTTAGGTAGGATCGAATGTACTTACTATCGGATAAAACCACTTTGGCTTTTTAACAACTGTCCCCTCGCATGACCCACCTAGGACTCTATATGTTTGACAAGCACTATCATGAAAAGCAAAATGAATATAAATTAGAACCATTCATTTTTTTTAAGAGTCAATGAAATACAAACAGAATAACTTACGTGTCGAAGACGGATTTTGTATCTTTGTCTGGCTTTTTACTCAAATGATCAAACAAATAGACTACGTTGCGGCGGGGACATATAACACACAAACTTCAGTGGTAACTTTAACAACATGTACACATTAAAATAAAGTTAGATGAGAAGACAATTAATTATTAAACTTCTTAAATTGACAAAATGTAAATACGAACCGTTGGACAATGGGTGCTAGATAACAAAGAAGTTTGGTCTATCCCATTGCGTAGTCGACATAATGAGTCCTATGTGCCACAGTACAAGTATCCCCTGTCGTATTCGCAGGACATAAGAATCCATACCAATCACGTCTTTCCATGTTTGTGCAGAAACCGTGGAAGGTGGTATAATAGAATTAAAATAAGGAATGAATTATTGAATGTATGAAATCAAAAAACCACTAAATGAATTCTATGGGAAAATTGAAAAAAGAACTTACATGATTGCAAATTTCACCCAGCCTGCATCTATCTCCTCCAACCTGATAAACTGCTTGAGATCTGTATTGTCAATCGTGTAGAGATACTCCAATGTAGGGCCCACAATCCCTTAAGGCATCTTCAAGTCAATCTGTTTAATGCCCTTGTAGATCTGTTGCAGCCGTGCTAAGTAGGGCCATTTCCTCGCAGCTTCGTCACCTTTTAGAACATCAAAAAACAAATTTTTATTAGGATGCCAACAGATTTTCAGTAATAGTAAGGTAATTCCTACCATTGGAGGTGTTGCGTCTAAACCAATAAGATTGTGAGGCCAAAGGATGAAAGATCCTATCGCTTGACCTAACATGCCAACTTCTGGATCAGGAACAGGGATGGCTGTACCTTCTTCCCCCTTTCTAACACTCGTCACATTCACCCTACGAAAATCCTCCGGAATTTGCTGATTATGGTGGGTGGTAGCACGTGTGTGAATGAGAGCATCAGCAACAACACGCAACAGTGGATCATCCAAATAGAGGGTGCAAGGGTCTCCCGACACTGGAGTGGGAGAAGGGTCGCCAAGTGGTTCCTCCAGAGGGTTGTAACTTCCTCTGGTGCTATTGAAGGCTGGGGATTCCTGAGTTCTATGCTCGTCCCTTGCCCTTTGCGCTTCAAACATCTTTGCCATTTCAAGTTAAAGCTCTGGCAACAGCTCTTGTCGGAGCTTGTCGCTAAGGTTGGCCTCGATCTCTCATTCGAGCTCCTCTCGAATCTTGGCCACAACGTCCTTACTAGGTCCAGCTTGTGACAAATAACGTGGGTCTCATCCAAAATACCTCGCGGCACTAACTCCCCATGTCTCTCCTCGAACACGGCCAAGGTCATCTGCCTTCCCAATAGCCGTTGATAAGATGTCCATCCATCTACTTGCATTGAATGAACCTTGGCTACTCTGCTAGTCCAGTTTATCCTGTAGCATACAGTTTATCGTAAATGCATCGAAACCACTCGCGATATGTAAAAAATTAGGTACTTATGGTATAACTATTTACAATCCTCGCAGTAACCTCAGCAACAGTCGGATTTATGTACTTCCCAACCTTAATCCTCCCTGCTTTCCATTTTTTGTGAAGTGGAGGAGGTGCCGGGGCCTGGATAACAACGCTAGGATCAGATTCCGCTGCTTCTTTCATTTTCTCTAACTCTTCTTGCATCATTTGCCGCTCAAGCTTCCGATAGCCACCGCGAGACATGAAATGTTGATATTTATTTTCTGCTTGCCTCTGTGAATTTGCTGCACTTAATTTCTATGAATGAAAAACAACAAAAAATAAATCAACGATATAAAGTATATGAAAATTACAAGTTCTATATCATGATGACATAAATCTTACCAAAAACTCAGGATCTGCTCGTGATGTCGCAAACAACCTCCAGTCCTCTAGAGACAAATATGTATACTGTGCACATGGATCCTTACCCCTAAGGGCCCCTCGAATGTACCGTGCTGTTAACTTGTTCTTGAAACCTTTCCATCGTACACGAACCTCATCAATCCAGTGCTTATACATCTCCTTGGTGTCTGGGACATCGTATGTTTGCTGTAAGGTAAAACATAAGATTATTATATTTGAAACAATAAGAACAAAGCTATAATGCATCAAAACTTACATACCGAAAGTTGCTGCCAAATCATGTCTTTCATTTTTGGGGGAACCAATCTCCAATTATCATAGGTAATGCGCACTTTGCTTCGAGCCAAAAACCCTATGTAGCTAATGAAGTGGTCTTCCTCAGGACCAACTGGATTCATATTGTCATCGAAGTCTATATGTAGCCTCTCCTGTTGATGTTCATGACGTGCAACCAATGCTCCCATCTTTGTACAGTCTCTAACCCTCCTTCTTGTAGGGGGTTCAACTCTAGGCCTTTCGTCATTGCTAGAGCTTTCGTCATCTCTACGCCTCTCGTCATCACTAGAGTTGTCCATATTCCTGTTAACACAAAAAGCATCATCAGAAACATAAATAAATTGCAATAAAACTGAAATAAACTAAACGGGAAGTAAAACAGAAAAAACACACAGTTCTCGTTTATAAATTAAGGTCTTACTCTATATTATTTCCCATAGTCCTTCACCATGGTCATTTCTTACAGTATATTCGTCATCATCTACCAATTATACTTCATTTGTTCGAGGTGGAGTTGTTGTGAAAGGTGGTGTGTCATCAAGGTTGAAGGTCGGATCACCATTCTTCTGTTTTTTACTTTTAAGGACAATGGACATGTTTTTGCTCGCAGGATCGGTGATATAAAACATTTGTTTCGCCTGGCTTGCTAAAATGAAGGGCTCGTCTCTATAGCCAACTCTTGGAAGATCGACTGAGACAAATCCAAATTGTTTATCTATTACCACAGCATTATTGCTAACCCACTTACATTTGAATAAAGCAACTTTGAACTTGTTGTATGTCATCTCCCATATTTCTTCTATAACTCCATAATAGGCCATAGACGCTAATATGGGGTTTTTATCTCACGAACTGGAAAAGTGCATAGATTCAGCTTCAACCATGACCCTACTATTTTGCATTGTACTTCTGTCATCTTGCTCTTTCGTATAGAAAGAATAGTCATTTATATCATAACCGGTCCAAGTAATGACCTGAAACGAAGGCCCCCAAGCTAGCTACTCGATTGTCTCAGACACATCGATCTCGCGCAAAACCTTTTCCTCAAACCATTGCATGAATGTCTTGTTTTGCTCAATAGCAATCTGCATGTCATTCTTCCTTGGATTCTTGTTCTTCAAAGTCTTTCTGTGTTCATCTATGTAAGGTTGAACTTCTTCCATATTATTCAGGATATACAAGTGGGCTTGCAACACCTCTTCATGAGGAACATTCTTCACTTTTAGTCCTCGTGTTCCCTTGCTTCTCCCTTGTTCATGCCGAGATTGTTCCTTCTTCCCTGACATATAATCTTTACAAAACTCCATAGCCTCCTCAACTACATATCTTTCTACTATTGAGGCTTCTGGTCGATAAGGATTTTTAGAATACCCTTTTAAGATCTTTATGTATCGCTCGAAAAGGTACATCCACCTCAGGTAAACTGGACCGCATAGCCTTACCTCCCTTACCAAATGAACTACCAAATGCACCATTATATCAAAAAATGAAGGAGGAAAATGCATCTCTAGTTGTGACAAAATAATGTAACCCTCATTTTCTAGTTCATCCAACTTTTCAGTATCAATGACTTTGTTACAGATAGCATTGAAGAAAATGCACAATCTTGTCACGGTGGTTCGTACTTCATCTTTCATTATGCCTCTAATAGCTACCGGTAATAGTTGTTGCATTAACACATGATAATCATGGGACTTCATTCCCACAAACTTTAAATCGTCCATTGAGACACATCTTCTCACATTCGAGGAATACCCTTGCAGCACCTTCATTTCATGCAAACACCCACACAAACTTCTTTTCTCTGCTTTTGATAGTGTATGCGCTGCTGGCTCCATGTATGCCCTCCTACCATCATCTCTTAATTATGGATGTAACCGTTCTCTTATTCCCATATCGACAAGGTCTAATCTCACATTAATCCCATCCTTAGTCTTCCCTGGTATGTGCAAAAGTGTACTGATAAGGCTATCACAAACATTCTTCTCCACATGCATTATATCAATACTGTGTCTCACGTCAAGCCAACGCCAATATGGAAGATCAAAGAAAATGGATCTCTTCTTCTATATGTTCTTCTCACCCGCAACCCTCTGATTCTTACCAAAAGTGACATTGATACGTTCCACTCGACTATAGACTTCCTCTCTAATTAATGACTTTGGAGCCATTCCATGCTCCGGTAAGCCGTTAAACCGCTTTCTTAGCCTACGATACGGGTGGAACCGATGAAGAAACCTCCTGTGGCCAAGGTAGACAGTTTTTCTTCCATGCTTTAGTTGTTGGAAGTGTGTGTCTGCTTCACATATTGGGCATGCTTTGTGACCCTTCACGCTGTACCCTGACAAGTTTCCGTACGCAGGGAAGTCGTTTATCGTTATGAAAATCATTGCACGTAGCTTGAAAGACTCCTTCTTATAAGCATCAAACACATCTATGCCTTCCTCCCACAACTTCTTCAAGTCCTCAATCAAAGGCGCCAAATAGACATCAATATCATTCCCTGGCTGTTTTGGTCTAGAAATCATCATAGATAGCATCATATACTTACATTTCATATATAGCCAGGGAGACAAATTGTATATTACAAGGAGAACTGGCCACGCACTATGTGTGCTAGTAAGAGTTCTATACGGATTGATGCCGTCTGTACAAAGCCCAAGCCGTAGGTTTCTCGGCTCGCTGCCAAATTGAGGGAACATTTCATCTATTTTTTGCCATTGTGGAAAGTCAGCTGGGTGTCGAAGATATTTCCCATCAGATATTCTCTCATCAGAGTGCCATCTCAACTTCTTCGCTTTTGTTGCAGTCGCAAACAAACGTTTAAAACGTGGTATTATTGGAAGATACCACATAACCTTTAAAGGTTTCCTTTTACTTGTCACATCACCACAACCACCATCCTTTTTCACTTTGTATCGTGCAGTTTTACACTTAGGACACTCACTAAGACCTCCATACTCATTTATGTACAGTACGCAGTCATTAGGGCAAGCATGTATCTTTTTATACTCCATACCCATCGTAGACAGGATTTTCTTGGCCTCATACATACGATTTGGAAGTACATTATCCTCTGGAAACATATCACACAATAGTTCAAGCAGTAATGTGAAACTACTATCAGTCCACCCAAAAGTTGCCTTTAAGTTAACCAAATGTAATGTTCCCGTCAGCCGCGTGTACTTACTCCCACTGTACAATGGTGTCTCTGCATTACTCCACAGGCTGTCATACTCCTGCGACTGTGCAAAGGATTATGCCTCAACATCGTTAATCATTTTCTCCATTCTATCTTCACTTACAATATCCACATCTTCCTTCTTGTGCGACGGACAATCCGTTACTTCCTCACCATACCATATCCACCTTGTGTATCGTAGATTTATTCCATTACAAAGTAAGTGATCCTTTATGACATCAACATCCCGTCGACTCTCATTCAAACAATTGACATAAGGACAAAAATACTTCCCATTTTTTGCAGGAGCATTTTTTTTAGCGAATTCAATAAATTCTTCCACCCCTTTCTCATATTCTTCACTAGTTCTCAAAGCATTCATCCAACTATGATCCATTTTGTTACCACCTAAGGCATTCCCAATAACATTCACACGTTTAGTACAATTGTCAACGACATACGATGGGATTGCCTAATTAAGTTATCAACCCAATAACATTCATAATTTGTTTGGAATACAAGAATTTCTTTAATTTAAACAAATCATATTTTATTTTATTATATATACTAATTAATGGTAATATACATAAGTAAATTTATATTTAAACAAGAAAATAGACCATTGCACTGAAGTTCCCGAATACATGCAATTTAAGCAATTTAAGCACACCAAACACACCAGGCTATAATCTCAACCATCTCAATATAAGTAATATATAAGCACAATCTCAACCATTTCAAGTAAATTTATATTTCAAAAAGAAAATATACCATTCTGTTACAAAAAAAAACAAGAAGAAAATAAACTAACCTGATCAGGGGGCGCCCACTAGTATGCTGGAGAGGTAGAGAAGACGTTGGAGATTAGAGGTGTATGCACGGTGGGGAGGTGGAGAAAGCAAACAACCACGGTGGTGTGCACGACAATGGAAGGAAGGAGGTGGAGGAGAGCAAAAATCTACACACTGTTTAAAAATAGATATAAAAATATTTAAAAAATATGTTTACAAGTATCATATTAAAAATATAGGGTTAAGGTGCAATTTTAGTAATAAATTTTTTTGCTATAAGCTTATGGTACAATTAAGTTTTGAAGGTGTGAAAGTAGACACAATATTTTAAAAAAGGAGCAATTTGTTTCCTTTTTTTAACATAACTTTAAAACAAAATATCATGATAATAGCTATAAGCAAAA
The DNA here is from genome assembly GCA_963210345.1 of Inga oerstediana. Classification (NCBI taxonomy): domain Eukaryota; kingdom Viridiplantae; phylum Streptophyta; class Magnoliopsida; order Fabales; family Fabaceae; genus Inga; species Inga oerstediana. Next base: position 56,209,656 of record OY723400.1, on the reverse strand, counting down.
TAAAAATATAGAATAAAAATTAACAAATTTAAGGAATGAGTTTAATTTACTCCAGGGCTCTAAGTTTTCTAGATAATTTTCTTCTATTCGAGCTAAGAGAATATTGCAAACAAATGGGTATACTTATCACAGCAGCTTCTCCTTTAGGAGCTCCAGGTACAAGACGGGGCGACAATCAGATCCTAGACAATGAAATACTCATTGATATTGCTAAATCTCATGGCAAAACAGTTGCTCAGGTTTTAATTTCAATTTCAAGTTCCTTTCCAATTTTTGAACTATTTACTTTCTTCATGATGCTACTAGCTACCGCTTAATTTAATTAATGTCATACTTCTTAGTAATGGTCCAATTGATAATACATTTCAATTCAATGCAATTTTCTTTTCTTTTTTTTGTGTAATATAGGTTTCTCTACGATGGCTATACGAGCAAGGAGTGAGTTTTATTGCAAAGAGTTATAACAAGGAGAGAATGAAAGAGAACTTAGAGATATTTGATTGGTCACTCACAGAACATGACTTGGAGAAGATCAGTCAAATCAAACAGATAAGATTACATCAGGAGCACCCATTATTCGAATACATTGCTTGATGCTTACATATTATTTTTCTTGTTTCCTTTCTCTAATGTCCATACTATACTTTCTGAAATTTTTTGCACACGTTGATTGATGACTACTCATCATGTAAAAAACACTTAAAAATTTAACTAATACGAAAATTTTAAAAAGAAAGAATAGCTTAGATGCACAATACCTGTTGAACGTTTGCATCCCTTCTGTGTTCTCAACTTCATCAACTCTTGTCTTCAAGTCCTCTTTCATGCTTTGGACATCTTCCCATAACTTTCAACGACTGCAAATTCTCTTTCAAATTAATCAAATAATCAGCTTCTTTCTTGGCACAACCACACAGACACTTGGTAATGTCCCATACAAAGAAACAAAGAGGAAGAAGAAGGGAGGAGGGAGAAGGAGGGAGGAGTTGAAGTGAAGAAACAAAGAGAGCAAGAGTGCCGACGGGTAGAAGAAGAGTAAAGTTATGATGAGAAGACATGTGAGGAGAGGGGTTATTGATGAGAGAAGACGCATGTCAGACATTTGTCTGACATGCGCCTAGGGACGCCTTTAGGCGTCCCAAATGGCATTTGGGACACCTAAAATTGGGACTTTAGGCATCCCAAATGCCATTTGAGACGCCTAAAGTCTTGGTTTAGGCGTCCCAAATGAATTTGGGACGCCTAAACCCAGACTTTAGGCGTCCCAAAATTCTTTTGGGACGTTTAATCCCAGCTCTAGACGCTAAAAAAAATTTACGAAATTTATATTTCACGCCTGGAAGCACTTTAGACGTCCCAAATTCAAATTTGGGACGCCTAAAGGTTCCCTTGCATATATATAATTATGAAAATGCCACCGCCTCCCTTTTTAACCACCCAATTTTCAATTTGGGATGTCCTTGGGGGTAGTTGTATCTCAATTCTGTAGTAGTGTATCCTAGTTATCATTTATGAATAGTAGTTGGAAAACTAAAAGACTAATTAATGTACATTCATATATATGAATGTTGTGACAGGTCACATTGGTATACATTCATCTATATTAATTTTACTATTCATTGCGTATGACTCTCAGTGATGACTCTTAAAGGCCTATAAATAGAGGCCATGTAGAAAGTGTTCTAATGTTCAAATCACAAGAAACACAAGTGAATGAGAATTGTTATCCTAGTCCCTTTCTGTCTAGAATTTTCTCTTCTCTTGCTCTTCTCTCTTACCTTAGATTTCTTTTATTTTTACAACAAGTTATCAGCATGAAAGCTCTAATGATGGTGTGTTTCTCTTATCGTTGCCTTAACGATTCCATCTGCCTTCTTTTACTATATGTTTATTTGATCTATCTAGGATAATATTATGTTAGTGTAAAACATAATTAGCATTTGTGTATAGGTGTCATATTTACAGCTGTAATATCCGTAGCATATCTTTCATGTAATACGTGTAGGGTGTAGATCATTTCTTGTAACAAATTCTGTTAGAGCCATGTGCTATATATATACCAGTAAAGACCTGAGGTAAAATCACCTCATCACTATTCATTTCTTACACTGCTCTATCTTTCTTGGTATCAGAGCAATCGTTACCTCGCTTCCATAATGTCGATCTCCTCTCATACTACTGATGATGCAAATTTTGGGTACAGCACCAGATCATATTCATTGTTCAATTCTTCTAGCCAAACCACGTCCATCAAGTTGGATCGGACTAATTTTTTGGTCTAGGAATTTGTCGTACTTCCATTGATCGAAGGAAATTGGTTACAGTCGCATATCGACGGTACAAGCTCTGTTCCATCCCCTACTCGTGTGATTCCAAACACCCAAGAAGTTGCTCCCAATCCTGAATTTGAGGATTGGTATGCTATTGATAGAATGCTTGTGGGATGGCTTAGGAATACTATGACACAGGACATCGGCGCTCAATTACTTTATTGTCGTACGGCAGCTGATCTCTGAACTGGTGCTCGATCTTTGACCTCAGTAGTTTCTAAGTCGCGTATCATGGTGTTCAAGTCTGAGCTTCATCAGACTAGGAAGAATGCTCTCAAAATGGAGGAGTATTTGGCTCAGATGAAAACTATCGCAGATCAATTGGCTCTCACCGGCGCCTCGATTACTACTGATGAGCTTATTCTTCACACTCTAAATAGTTTGGATGCTGATTATAATGCCATTGTTGTCAAACTTATTGATCAACCTAGACTTACTTGGGTAGAGGCTCAATCTGCTTTGCTTGCTTTTGAGAGTCGTCTTGATCAGTTGAATCAATTTTCCTCTCTGGCTCTGCAACCTTCCGCTAGCATAGCCGCTCGAGATGCTGATTATTCACAGTCCCGTGGTTTCTGGCGTGGTAATCATGGATCTCGTGGTGGTCGTTGGTCACGAGGTCGTCACTCTGCTTATAATGGCAACACCAGGGGAGGCGGTCATCCTTATTGTGATCTCTGTGAACGTTCTGGCCATACTGTGGTCAATTGCTTTAAACGTTTTGATCGCACCTTCCGTCCTCCTACGTCTTCTCCTCATTCACCTCAGGCCTACTATGCCGATTCTGAGATTGTCGCTGATCCTGATTGGGATATGGATAGCGGTGCCAATCATCATGTCACTCCTAATGCTACTCAGCTTGATAATGTGAATTCAGTTCATAAGTCATATTTATATACCTGCACTGGTGATAAGACACGGATTGATGGTATTGGATCTACTTCTATTTCTTGTTCTGACTCTAACCTTGAGCTTAAGAATGTTTTGATTGTGCCCCATGCCACTAAGAATCTCTTAAGTGTTAATAGACTAGTTGAGGATAATCATGTTACGGTTACTTTTACTAATGATGGTTGTACTGTAAAGGACAAAGCCACAGGCCGTCTTCTGTTGAGAGGAACACCAAAACAGGGGCTGTATCCGATGAATAATGTGCTCTCTCAGGCTCAGGCGCATGTTGCAGTTACTTCAACAGATGCTGATTTTATCACTTGGCATTACAAACTTGGTCACCCGAATAATAGGATTTTAAAACAAGTTTTGAATAATTGTAATGTTAAAGTCAAAATCAATGACAATTTTGTATGCGACGCCTGTCAATATGGAAAATCAAAACGCTTACCATTTTCTAGTTCTAAATCTCATGCCTCTTCTCCGTTAGAACTTATACATTCTGATCTATGGGGGCCTTCGCCTGTTCAATCTGTCCATGGTGATCGTTATTATATTCATTTTATTGATGACTACAGTTGGTTTACCTGGTTATACCTACTTAAGCACAAAGGCGAAGCAGTTATAGCATTTACTCATTTTCGTACTATGGTTGAAAATCAATTTTCCTCTCAAATTAAGGCATTCCAGTGTGATAATGGCACTGAATATAAACCACTCATTTCCATCATTATGAAAGCTGGTATACAGTTGCGCCTCACATGTCCATACATATCTCAACAAAATGGCAGAGCAGAACGGAAACACAGACATATAACTGAAATGGGATTGACTCTCTTAGCATAGGCGAAAATGCCTTTAGTTTACTGGACTGAAGTATTTCAAATGGCTGTTCATTTGATTAATCAACTTCCAACACCTGTACTCCATGGAATGTCACTGTTATTTCGCTTATACAACATAGAACCTGATTATCAGAGTTTGAAACCATTTGGCTGCGCGTGTTATCCTTGCTTAAAACCATACAATACTCATAAATTTGCTTTTCATAGCCAGAAGTGTGTTTTTCTAGGTCCAGCTCCTTATCGAAAAGGATTCAAGTGCCTAAGTGCTACAGGTCGTGTTTATATTTCTCGACATGTTGTTTTTGATGACACTCTGTTTCTGTTTGTCACAGGATTTATTAATAAGCGTTGCTCCCCTGCTGTGGAGGTTATATCCTCTGTTCCGATGATTATAGATGCACCAGTATGAAGGCCCATAATCAGCTTGTCTTCTCTCACAAGTTCTTTTACGCCAGCCATGAATTCTCCAGTGATTGGATCTTCCAATTTTACTCCCACAACTAGTCCAACTTCGTCATCTCCTGAAGTTGTTCACGTTGCAGATCCTTTACCGGCCTAGCATGAGGCCCAGGTTGTCAGTCCAGCTCAAAATACGCATCATATGATTACTCGGGCCAAATCGGGTATTAGCAAACCCAAGTATCCTTTTGTCGGGTTGCTGAAATCTGAAAACCCTATTTCATTAGCTCAGGTTGCAGAGCCGCGAACAATCTCAGAAGCTCTCACCTCTCCTCACTGGCGTAAAGCGATGCAAACTGAATTTGAAGCTCTCCAAAGAAACCAGACGTGGTTTTTAGTTCCTTACAAAGGTCAAAAATTGGTTGATTGTAAGTGGATCTTCAAGACTAAGTTCAAACCTGATGGCTCAATTCTTAAACATAAAGCTAGTCTCGTCGCAAAAGGTTTTCAACAAGCAGCTGGTGTTGATTATAGTGAAACATTTAGCCCGGTAGTGAAGCCTACCACTATTCGGTTGATAATGACGATTGCGGTCACTTACCATTGGGAAATCAGACAGTTAGATGTCAATAACGCATTTCTAAATGGTTATTTGCGAGAAAAGGTATTTATGCGTCAGCCTGAAGGTTTTGAAGATTCACGGCAGCCTACTCATGTTTGCCAACTTGTTAAAGCCATTTATGGCCTTAAACAGGCACCTCGAGCCTGGTTCGATCGTTTCCGATGCACTCTATTGGAATGGGGATTCAAAAACCCTCAAAGTGATGTCTCACTTTTCTTTCTCAGAACACAACATTTACTGGTATTTATTCTTGTCTACGTTGATGATATCCTCATTACAGGAAACAACTCAGACTTTATTCGAACTTTCATTGCTAAATTAAATACTGTCTTTGCTTTAAAGGACTTAGGTTCCTTACATTACTTTCTTGGATTGGAAGTTCATCGTGATCACACTGGTATATATGTAAATCAAGCAAAATATACTTTGGATCTGCTCAAACGATTTAACATGTTTGATTGCGCCCCTGTACCTACTCCTATGGTAACTGGAAGACAGTTTTCTACTTTGGTTGGTGAAGTTATGGCTAATCCTTCTGACTATAGGAGAGCTATAGGATCATTACAGTATCTAACGACAACCAAACCTGATATAGCTTATTCTGTGAACAAACTTAGCCAGTTTCTGTCTAGACCTACAAGTGTACATTTTCAAGGGATAAAACGAATTTTCAGATACCTAAAGGGCACCTATCATTATGGTCTGCATATTAAGCCATTTAAATCTCTTCAGTTAATGGGATTTACAGATGCAGATTGGGCAACTGATATAGATGATAGAGAGTCTGTGGGAGGTTTTTGTATCTATTTAGGAGGTACTCTTATCTCCTAGTCTTCTAGGAAACAAAGAGTTGTTTCAAAATCTAGTGCTGATTCTGAGTATCGTTCTTTATCTAATGGAGCAGCAGAAATAAATTGGTTATGTTCTCTTATAACTGAATTGGGTTTATTCCTCAAAAGACCTTCTGTCATTTGGTGTGACAACTTGAGTGCAAGTGCTTTGGCAGCAAATCCTGTTCATCATGCCCATAGCAAGCATATAGTAATAGATGTGCATTTTGTTAGGGATCAAGTGTTATATGGACAACTAGCTGTTTGTTATGTTCCTTCATCACATCAGATTGCAGATGGCTTGACAGAAGAACCATAAAGGAAAACATAACTTATGAAAAGTTGAGAGAACAATTATATTATTAATTATTGAAAAATAAAGTAATATAATTCTTATAAAATTCATAATTACCTTTGATACAAGAGCCTTGTATATGACGAAGGAGTAAAACATTTAATTAACCTTAATGTAGTATATGTAGGAAATTTGGATTCATATGATGTTACATTTTGATGTAAATTCACTTGTTATTACCCACGCCTACCTAATGTTAATTCTTATGATATCACTTATTATATCTTGGTATATAGTTTGTCACTTCCATTGTGCCGAATTGTGACATGTCCTTGCTTATACCTTATCTCCCTCTATGCGAATTTCTCAGTTGAATTTTATGTTTTGTATTCTATTTATTTTATAGACATAATTAATGATATTATAATGTAATATGATGATATAAATAGAGTTGTGATTTTGTATATCTTCACTTGTCAATAGTGAAACCTTAACCTGTCAATGAATGCACTCTCGCTTGTTATTTATTGGTTGCTAACAACGTCATATAAAGATTTATTTGAACTTTAAAAAATCATGCATAAGTGGGTACTGGTTTGGAGTGGCCATCATGCTAAGACCGTAGGTAACAGAAAAATGAATTTTCCTACAAGGGATAGGAAGAATAGTTCATTCAAACTTTTGATTATTCATCCCCAAATATACAACTGAACTAGGTGGAAATTTGTTGTCTCCTCCAATCCGAGTCATAAGGCGGTTTGGCGTTACTTGATATAGTCAAAAGTCGTTGGTTTTTCTTCTTTTTTTTTTTTCTTTGGGTATAAATGTTGTTGGTCTTTAAATGTCTTTTTAGATTTTTTCCCAACACTACTTTTGATTATTATTCCTCATGGCATGGACTGGTAGGTTGATAAATCTCAAATTTTTTATATTTTATCCCACCTTATTCATTTATTTTGGGGATTATTTTAGGTTTATTTGGATTTATTAGATAATATTTAGATTGTTAGCCAATTTTAGAAAATAACATAAATCTGAATTGATTATGATATTATTGAGCTTAAATTGTTAATATTTTGATTGATATCTTATGATTGGATAATATTTTTAAATATATGATAGATCACGACTTTTTTTTAATTCTTGCTGTGCAAGGAGAAGTAGATTAGAAAATCCTACGGTGGAAAATTTTACTTGGAAGCTAAAAGAGAATCTAATGGTGGGATTTTATTGGGCTTCTGGAATTTTAATGGGCTTAAGTTTGACCCCAAAGCTCTCTCTTTCTGCCTTAAAGTTAACCTAGCGGCCACATAAGAAAATCACGCTTGTTCTCTCGACCTTTAAGTTTCAGTTTTGTCTTGGAATTTACGCAGAGAGACCAAGGCTATTGCTTGAATTCCACCATCATCCATGACTTCCCACACTCTTGTTCGCTCACTGACCCCACACCTTCTCGCTGGAGACTTGCTTCATTGAAAGACCATTATTTCTCCATTCACGGGTCCCACGGCCATTAACCAACCATCAACCAATTCTGCATAAAGCTGGGAGGAAAGGGAGAAATTTTCATGGCAGCTTAAGCTATTTTGGGAGGCAACTTGGGAGGAACATAGAGGAAGCTAGAGCCTAGGAGCTTACACTTAAAGGCTACAAGGGAGTGTCTTTCCTTTTATCTTTTTAATTCAAAACTTGGGATTATTTAGTTTTCAATAATTTTGAGTTGTATTAATGAGCAGGAATGTTGAAAAAGATTGATGAACTGCACACATCATACCTTCCTTTACAGTATCCAATTATTTTCCATTATGGAAACAATGGCTATGACTAAACCACAGAGTACAAAAAACCGGACTGGACCGGCCGGTTCAACTAGTTGAACCGGGAACCGGTCTTTGATCCGGTCCGGTTTGATCAGTAAACAGGTCAGACCAGTTGGACCGGTCAGAACCAGTAAAACCGGTGGTCCAACCGGTTGACCCGGTTTCTTTCTTTTTTTAAAAAAAAAAATTTCCAAATTTTTATTGTGTTTTTTGAGGGAAAAATGGAAAGTTGAAGACTAAAATGAAGAGAAAAATAGATAAAGAAAGAACAAATCTAAAAAAAATGAAGAAAATAATGAAAAAAATTATTTAAAAAGATATAATAATTATAGGAAATGAGATATCTTTGCATAAGTATAGGTATTATAACTAATACTAATAGATTTTAAACATTTTTTTTTCTAAAAATCTTTATTTTTATCTATAGAAGTTTAAAAATATATTAATATATATTATCACTAATAAATTATAATATTTTAATATGACCGGTTATGACCGGTTCAACTACCGGTTAGACCCCGGTTGACCCATTAACCCTTGAACCTGTGCTGTGACCGGTTCATTGCACGGTCTGGTTTTTTGTTCCTTTCTCAACCATTCAACATCATGAAGCTAACCTTCCTTATACCAAGAAAAGCAAGACCCTTACACCTCGAGAATATCTATCTTTGAAGTTTATGGATAGAAATAATGAGCAATCTGTTCTACTTCAATCCAAAAGGTTGCTTCAACAGTTCATTGTTGATGGCTTTTCAATGGTAGAAAGTGAGAGGCTATACTACATCCGTAATCATCAAAAAGAACTATGGGTTGACATGTACAAAGGGCTCACAGATGCTCTCACTAGGGGTGTGACAGATCCTTCTCAAACAGGAAAAAGGATCATCCTTCCCTCCTCATTTACTGGGGAAGCGAGATATATCATACAAAACTTTCAAGATGCAATGGCAATATTCAAATCTATAGGTTATCCAAACTTATTCTTAACTTTCACATGCAATCTAGCATGGCCAGGGGTGAAAAGATATTACAAAAACATACATTAAGTCCAGTTGATCGACCAGACATATTATGTAGAATATTCAAGTTCAAGCTTGACGCGTTGATGAAAATCATAAAGGAACTCAAAATCTTTGGGAAAGTCAAGGTAGGTAATGTCTAATCCCATTTACTATAAGGTATAAACATAGTCTAACTATTCATTGGTGGTAAACTATAATCATTATATTATTTCCAGGATTACTATTCATTATTGTTAATTGTCAGCATATTAAGTTATTATATTGACTGATAACTAACATAACAACCATATTTTACTTAGAGTTATGGATATGTTTTTCATGAACTCTTATGAATTTTCTACCTATATCCAAGATAGTTTAGAAGATATAAAACAACAGCAAGTAATACTATTTTCTACTCATGCAGAAATTTATACAATTGAGTTCTAAAAAAGGGGCCTACTACATACCCACATTATTTTGTCCCTAGATCCATCTGACAAAACAACTACACCTGATGATGTAGATAGAATCATTTGTGCAGAAATTCCAGACAAAGAGAAAGACCCATTACTTTATGATCTTGTCAACAAATATATGATACATGGACCATGTGGAACCTCCAATAAGAGATCTCCCTGTATGAAAGATGCGAAATGTTCCAAGTACTTCCCAAAGAAATTTGTCAACCATACCATAGTAGACAAAGATGGTTATCCTACTTACAAGAGACAAAATGATGGCAGGACTGCATCAAGAAGGGTATACCTCTTGATAATAGATATGTCGTTCCTTACAATGCGGTGTTGTTGAAGCTGTTTCATGCCCGCATTAATGTTGAGAATACAAATCAATCAAGTGCCAAATATTTGTTCAAGTATGTGAGCAAAGGAAGTGATCGGGTTATTGCCATAGTATAAAAAATCGGACCGGACCGAACGGTTCGACCGGTTGAATTGGAAACCGGTCAGTGGTCCGGTCTGGTTCAACCATCAGACCGTGACCCAATCAAGAATCGGTCGAACCAGTCAGGAACCGGTTAAACCGGTAAAAGCCGGTCAGAACCGGTGGTTCATTGGTTGGACCAGCTTCCTTTTTATTTTATTTTTAAAATTTTTCCAACTATTATCTCACGCTATTTTTTAAGGAAAAATGAAAGATTGAAGACTAAGATTAAAAGAAAAGTAGGTAAAGAAAGAATATATCTAAAAAAAGAAGATGAAGATGAAAAAACCTATTTAAAAGGATATAACAATTATAGGAAAGGAGATATCATTACATAAGTATAGGCATCATAACTAACACTAATAGATTTTAAGCATTTTTTATAAAAATATTCATTTTAATATATAAAAGTTTAAACATATATATATATATATTGTCACTAATAAATTATAATATTTTAATATGACCGGTTCGATCACCGGTTAGACCCCGGTTGACCCATTGACCCTTGAACCTGTGCCATGACCGGTTCATTGCCCAGTCCGGTTTTTAGTTCATTGGTTATTGCTGGCATTTACAATAGTGATTGGTCTGAAAATGGAGATAGTGACCTTGATGAAATCTAACATTATTTGAATTGCATATATGTTTCTTCCTGTGAGGGTGTGAGACGTATTTTTTCATTTGATATCTACCAAAGATATCCCCCTATTGAGTGCTTGAGTTTCCACTTACTAGACCAGCAAGTTGTTTTCTATTCGGGGAAAGATTCTGTTTCCTCAATAGTTCACAACCCATAGTTAAGGAATCAATGTTTCTTGCATGGATGGTGCAAAATAAAGATGATACATTTGCTAGGATTTTGACGTATATTGAGTTTCCACATTATTATACATTTAACAAACCAAAAAGGATTTGGAAGACTAGAGACAGAGGCTTTACTGTTGGAAGATTGGCATATGCATCTCCCTCTCAAGGTGAAATATATTATCTTAGAATACTCTTAACAAAAGTGAGGGAACCTTACAGTTATAAACAGATAAGAACTGTAGATAATGTTGTCCATCCAACCTTTAGGTCTACTTGCTATGCTCTAGGGTTAATCGATGATGACTAGGAATTCATTGATGCTATAAAGGAGGCATCTTTTTGGGCTACAGGAAGTTATCTTAGAAGATTCTTTGTATCCATGTTGTTAAGTCATTGCATCACCAAACATGGTATGGGAACAAACTAAACAACTCTTGTGTGAGGACATGTTGTATGTGCCTTGTAATAATCCTCAATATGCTGGTAAGTATAACCATCCAGTTATAATTTTGCAATTGCCATTAGTATGATGTTTGTTTTTTCTTTTTCAATTTATCAAATTAGTGTTTTTTTCAATCAAAACATATTTGAATATTAGTAATGATGACAAGCAACAAGCAGGTTTAATTGACATTGAGAAGCTTTTACAATTGAATGGGAGATCTGTCCTTGATTACCCATTAATGCCAATGGTAATATCTACTGAGTATTTTAGTACCAGGAATCATTTAGTGCTACAAGAACTAAATTTTGACAAAGAAACATGTCAACGAGAAGCAGATAGATTGGTAGCATCATTGATAGATGAGCAAAAAAATATATTCCAACATGTCATGCATGCAAGATTCAACCCAGTAATGGGTTCTTTTTTGTCTATGGCTTTGGTGGTACTAGGAGAAATTTCTTATGGAATGCACTTACAACATCAGTTAGATCCCAAGGAGGAGTAGTGATTAATGTGGCATCAAGTAGGATAGCAACAACTTTGCTACATTAAGGTAAGACTGCGCTTTGAAGATTTGCGATTCCAATAAATGTCGATGGAGACTTTATATGTAATATACCACAAATTTCACCATTATGTAAGCTCATCAGGTGCGCCAAGTTGATTATTTAAGATGAAGCCTCAATGGTTCAACGATTTTGTGTAGAAGCTGTTGATCGAACATTTAGAGATATAATAAAGTGTAATCATCCCTTTGGAGGTAAATGTATTGTTATGGAAGGGGACTTTAAACAAATATTGCCTGTAATTCCAAGAGGTAACCGTGCAGATATTGTCAATTTGAGCATAAACTCTTCTAATTTATGGGGTCACTATAAGTTGTTCCAACTCACCAAGAACATATGGTTATCTTCAAGTTCATCTAAAGATAATTTAAAGCTGAAGCAATTTTTAGACTGGCTTCTAGATGTTGGTGATGTCCAGATTGGTTTGCCCCATGATGGAATATCAGAGACAGAAATACCAGAACATTTTTTAATTCTAGACTATCATGATCCTCTACAATCGATCATCGAAGCTACATCTCAATCTGCCATGAATGATTTATTTCGTCCATATTTATGCAAATTTGTGCTAGTATTCTTTGACGATATTTTGATATATAGTGCTTATGCTCAGCAATATCTAGAACATCTTCAAGTTGTTTTTCAAATTTTACAGTAGCACTCTTTCTATGTCAATACAAAGAAGTGTGCATTTGGGTAGACACGTATCAATTATTTGGGACATATTATATCTGTACAGGGGGTTGAAGTTATGCACATAAAGAATCATGATGTTGCTCATTGGCCCACTCCCACTTCCATGAAGGAGTTAAGGGGTTTCTTAGGGCTTACAGGTTATTATAGGAGGTTTGTGAAGAACTATGGTATTCTAGCACGCCCATTGACCGAGTTAACAAAGAAGGATGCTTTGTGTGGTCCCTGCCAGCACAAGAGGCATTCAAAAATTTAAAGATTGCATTAACCACCAGCCCTGTTTTGCAATTGCCAAATATCCAAGTTCCTTTCACCGTTGAATGTGATGCTTCAATGGAAGGTGTAGGTGCTATCGTCATGTAATGTGGCCACCCGGTTGCTTAATTTAATAAGGGATTCTCCTTCTCTAATAGATACAAGTCGGCTTATGAATGAGAACTGCTTGCATTGGTATTGTCCCTTCAAAATGGCGACGCTACTTGCTAGGCCATCATTTCTTTATGCAAACTGATCACTATAGTCTACAGCATTTACTCAATTAGCATACCTTAACACCCTCACAGTAGCATCTCATGGTAAAATTGCTTCCCTTTGACTTTACCATTTCATACAAGACAGGGAAAAATAACATGACAGCTAACTCATTATCAAGAAGACCTCAATATGCGGATTTTTACCAGATTGTTATGCACATGACTGATGAATTACTTCATTTACCACAAGCTTTGTAGGAAGACGCAGAGACCAAAACTATAATAGAAGGGGTATAGCAAAATCCTAATTCATTCCCTGATTATTAAGTGGTTTATGGCAGGTTACATCATAAATCTTGGCTGGTCATACCTAATCAAACAACACTCAGAGCTAAACTAATAGAGGGGGCTCACGCCATACCCACGGGTGGTCATTAGTGGCTTTCTTAAGACACTAAAGCTGGTAAGTGAACAATTGTATTGGCGAGGGATGAAAAATGATGTTAAAAGATACATACAACAGTGTTATACTTGCCAACAAAACAAATATCAAACGTTGGCACCTGTAGGACTCCTACAACCTCTTCCAATATTATATGTCAATCATTTTCATTGTACTTTGATTATGAATTTGAATGCTAGATGATAATTGAGAATCGCGTTAAGCCCATAATGATGGTTGTGTTGCATGGGTTGTGAGCCTGCACATTAAAGAGATAGATTGAGTGAAAAAAATGGGATTTCCCAAGGTATAGATGATATTATACGATGCAGCATATTTCGGGGATGAAATTTATTTAAGTGCAGGAGAATTGTAACAATCTAAATTTTATTCACCAAGAATGTATTGTAATTATTTACGATATTCAATAAAATGGTGAATATTCATGGCCATAGGAATTAAATATTGGAAATTGAAGGGTGAACAATACTTCCAGTGAAATCTCCTACAAGGTAGTAAGTTTGTCATGTGGTTTTGGATGACCAAATGATAACAAAAATTTATGAAATTTTCCAAAAAGAAAGTATACATCTTAAGCTTTAATTAGATAGGTCATATGAATTAATTATAGCTATATATAAAGAGTTATGAATTTTTGAATTCAGCTAAAAAAAATTGTTTATTTTCTAGAGCAGCGTCCAAAGAATTTAATTCTGCGAATTTTGTGCTTCCAATTGCCAAAATTCTATATTTTGCTTGAAACTAGACTCAATAAGGGTTATATAACCTTTGAAATCACCTAATTCTATGTCTACAAATTTATTTATGATTTTTCAAATTTTGGGCAGAAAATTTGCTAGAATTTCCAATAAATCCGAAAATGGAATAAATTAGTGATGGCAATTTTGTAATTATGAGATAATTAATATCAGCCCATTTTGGGACTAATAACAACCCTAGGATGTGTTTTGGATGGACCAAGGAAGGGAAATATGAGTTGAGTTTTAATTGGATATATGACAATATTTTATGTATATGAAGTTATGTACATAAAAGGCAACAATTTAATTTTTGGGAAATTGAATAAATGGAGAAAAAATAGAATATATTATAAAATCATATCTCATCCTCTTCCTTCCTCTAAAACTGATGTCCATGCTCACAAGAGAGAGAGAGAGAGAGAGAGAGCTTGTGAGAGTTCTAGTGAGAGAAGGTGCAAGAATTGCAAAGTAAGTCGATTCCTCTGATGATTTAGCTCCTAACCTATGTAATCCTTCTCCTAAGCTTCTCCTCTATGTGATTCAAGGTTGTTGGAAGCAAAATTTTAGAGTTTGAAAGGGGCTAGGGTTCGACCAAACAAGAAGCAACAAGAAAGAGCAAAAGGTGACTTCCTAAGCTTCAATTTCTTGTTGATATTGCTGTTGTGGTTAAGTTAATCAGTGAAATTATGACTGATTTGTTGTGGTTGTAAAATTTGGGAAGCGTTGTACCCTACACGGCATGCTACCAAAATTGGGTCTAAATGGTAGTTATAATGTAATTAAATAGATAATAAAGTGGTTAGGCGTAGAAAGGAGTAAGTGTGCGGAGTTAGATTTCAAAAACCCCAAATTTTTCTAGAGAATTGTGAATTTAGGTAAATGCTAATTCAGGGGGTTAAAGTTATATTTTTTATGATCTAATGATTCTATTTGTTCAGGAGGTAAAATTAGGTGGGGTTACAGTTGATTACTTTTTCAAAAAAACCCTAAAAAGCATAATTATCAAAACGCCTCTGAAACCCTAAACTAGGGGTTGCCAAGGGTATTTTTGTCTTTTGTCAATGAATTTGG
Organism: Inga oerstediana; assembly: GCA_963210345.1. Lineage (NCBI taxonomy): Eukaryota > Viridiplantae > Streptophyta > Magnoliopsida > Fabales > Fabaceae > Inga > Inga oerstediana. The sequence goes on along the minus strand of OY723400.1, from coordinate 56,194,420 downwards.
TAATTACAAGGACAAAAATGGATTCCTTGAGAAAAAAATATGTTAGAATAGCCTTGTTAAAAATTTAGGGAAAAGTATGGTCGGACCGGGTACGGAGGGCCGGGCCGAGTCCCCAGGGGCATTTTGGTAATTTTTCAATATAGAGTCATATAACCACCAGAAATGCTATGGAAGTGTTTAAATTGTACATTTGGAATTTTAGGACCTAATTGATAGCCCAAGTTGTGGCACGAAGTTCGAAGAGCCTATTTAAGGATAAAAAAGGGTTAAGGTATGGGACTTACCTTACTTACATGTATATGACATCTTTGCTTATGTAGTATTGCATGTGATTGCTTTACTTGATTGTGTAGAGCATATTTGAATAAATGAAACTTTGTTTCTGTTTATATTGTGGCCATAGTTTGTTACATGAAACATTGAGCATGCAAAAATTCATTATGGGGCATGCATCTAGTTAAAGCTAACATGTCATGCACATATCATATATCTTGCATGCATTAAGGTAACTATTTTTCTATTGAGATTCTCCTGAATCTCACACTCCCTTACCAATAATTTAGATAGGTGAATATAGAAGGTATGCAGAGATTAGGGAAGAGAACTACTACACGAGTGGATTGCAGTGGTGGAACGTAAATGAGAAGTTGTCTCCATTTCACTAGGATGGGTTTGCCACTTAAATAAATTTCATCCTTAAAATTTGCTACACATTCATAACCATAAACTTCAGGGTAATACTTCTGCATATGTCTCAATTGGTTTTGTCTTTACCACCATTATATGATCTCAGGCTGGATAATCGAAGAAGGCTGAGTCAAAGATGAGCATTCTACATGTAGGGTAAAAGGTGATGTTTTATAACCAAGCATCATATATATGGATGTGCTCCCAGGGTGCATGGATTGTTGTAGCAAACTATTTTGAAGATGGTTAAACAACCCAAGGTTGTGATTTTCAACGTCACATTGTGTAATTTCTGGTGTTCCTTGTATGACCGCTCTTCCAGCTCTTTTTATAATATCCCAAAATTCATACACCAAAGATTCAATGTATATTTATTCAATAAATAGAATAAAGGGTGAATTTTGGAGAATTTGATTATGCTACCAGTGAAAATTTCTTGTGAGGCAGTGAGTTTGTCATGTGATTTTGGATGATCAAATAATGTCCAAAAATTGTGAAATTTTCCAAAACGAAAGTAGACATTCCAAGCTTTAATTTGAAATGTCATATAAATTATTTGGACCTATACACTAAGAGTTATGAATTTCTGAACTTTACCTAGTGAAACTAGCTACTTTCTGGGACAACATCCAAAGATTTAAATTTTAAAATGTTGAGTTTTTAGTTGGCTAAAGGCTATATTTTTCTTGAAACTAAACTCAATAAGCGTTAAGTAGCCTTTGGACGTACCTCAATTGAAAGTCTACAAAAAAAAATATAAATTTTCAAAGTTTGATGAAAATTTTGTCGAATTTTAAGCAAAGTGTAAAAATCACAAAATGTGAGGGCAATTTTGGGATATGGGAATTTTTTTGAGCCGAAATCAAAGTTAAGACAACTAAGAAATTGAGAAAGGAGATAGGTAGTAACTCTTTCTTTCATAAATTATGTGAATGTTTTATATGTTTGTGTACGCCATCTTCTGTGATATAATTGATGAACATTGTTTTTACGAGTAGGGCAATTTGTGCGAGTATGTACTTTTACCTGGTTGTTGAGTAAGAATATGATTGAGGTGTATGGATAGTGGGGAAATAGCCCCAACTCATGTATACATGTCGTGATGTGGTTTATGTTGTTAATATATTGCATAACATGAAGCATGACATATGTAATTTTTGCATATTATATGATTGATTATATGCTACTACTGAGATTCTTTTGAATCTCACCCTTTTTCAAAATTAAAAATATTTCAGCTGAAGGTAGCGGCTTAAAGAACAAATTCATGGCTACCGGCTAGTAGAGTTCTGATACACACGTGGAGACTATTGTTGGCTATGTAGCTTGTAACTTAGTTTCTTTTGAACACTCTATATATTTGTATATATATTTGAAACCCTATAGGGAATTTTCTATTTTGTAAACAAGTACTTAATGTCAGTATGTTTCTACTATTTCTAAATGCCTTTCAGAACTATGCGCTTATTACTTTGCGTATATAGAAATGTTAAGGGGTTTGACATTTTTTGTATCAGAGCTTCATGCGATTCTAACATTTCTAGAATAGTATACTGATATAGTCTTATTTGCATGGTGATAGGAATACAAAGATGGTATGACCATAAGGTAGACCATGAAGGGGACACAATAATGTACTACCAGACCCTCAACCTGACCCAATACAGCAACAGATTCTGGTTATGTTGATGCAGTAGCGGGCCACAATGAATAAGATCAGGGAAGAGCTATGAGAAGTGCAGCAGAGGCAAGATCATTTAGAAGAGTTGGTGAGGGGGGATAGAGGGTTAAATCGGCCTTAAGGTTGATATACAAATCTGGGTGGAAAGGTTTAGCAAGCAGTAACCTCCCATTTTCAGAGGGAAGTTTGATCCTCACCAAGCAGAGGATTGGCTAGCATGGTTGAAAAATTTTTCAACATCCTATTATTCCTTGATGAAGTTAAAGTTATGTTGGTAATTTATAAGCTGGAAGGCGATGCTAATATATGATGGAAGAACACTAAACTGATCCTTCAGGGAAGGAATATTCTAGTAACGTGAGAATTATCCCAGGAGAAATTTAATGAGAAATATTTTCCCTGTTTAGTCCAACAAGAGAAGGAGAAAGAGTTTTAAAATATATAGCAGCAAGACAGAGAAAGCTTTGATGACTACTTAGCTCATTACATCCATCCATTTCGATATTCTGCATATCTTAAATGTTGGGATGACAAGGAATGGAGTTCATATATGAAGATCCAAAGTTTAAAACTAGAGTGAAAGAGGAAATGGTTTCCAATCATTTTACTGAGCTCAATAAGGCAGTTGAAGAATGTTGTATCACTGAGAACAACTTGTTGAGCTTGCATTTTGTTAAAAGCAACAATAACCAGAGTGCATCTGGTAGCGGGGCTTCATCCCAGAAACACAAGGAACACCCCAAATTTTTTTCACCAAGAATGTATTGTAATTATTTAATATATTCAATAAAATGGTGAATATTTACGGCTAGAGGAATTAAATATTGGAAATTGAAAGGTGAACAGTGTTTTTAGTGAAAATGCCTACAAGGCAGTGAGCTTGTCATATGGTTTTAGATGAACAAATGATGACAAGTATTTATGAAATTTTCTAGAATGAAAGTATACATCCTAAGCTTTAATTTGATAGGTATATAACTCAATTAGAGTTATATACAAAAACTAAAAATTTTTGAATTTAGCCCAGAAAAACTGGAGAGTTTCTAGAACAGCAACCAAAGAATTTAATTCTGGGAATTTTTTGCTTCCAATTGGCTAAATTTTATATTTTTCCTTAAAACTAGACTCAATAAGAGTTCCATAGCCTTTAAAATCACTCTGATACAATATCTACAAAATTAGTTATGATTTTTCAAATATTGGATAGAAATCTGCCAAAAAAATATGAAAATGAGAATTATGTCATAAGCAATAAATGAGATAACATAAGCAAGCATATTTATAAAACATATTTTCTATCTTCTTCCACCCCAAACTGATGTGAAGTTCAACCTTAAGAGAGAGAGATAGAGTTGAGAACATTTAGAGAGAGAAAGTGAACAAAAACTTGCAAAATTAAGCGATTTCTTTGGTAAATAGGTTCCTAACGCGTATAACTCCGCTCCTAAGCTACTCTTCTATTTTCTACAAGGTTAGGAAGCACAAATTTGGTTATTGGAAAGGCTAGGGTTTTAGCCACTTTGAAAAAAGCCAGAGGGAACTTGAGGTAACTTCTAAACCTTTGTATATTGATTGTTTTGGCTGCTGTGGACAATTTAATCGGTGAAATTTTGTCGGATTGTCTTTGGTTTTAAATTTTGGAAAAGATGTGACATAAGGGTTATGCTGCCAAAATTTGGATTAAATGATTGATGTAACCTAATGTAATGGCCAATAAAGTGATTAGGAGTAGAAAAGAACACATTTTCGGAGTTAGGGTTTTGGGAAGGTACATAGAAAGTTAAGCGTGCTCACCCTAGCGTAATCCTAGGATGGTTGACTCCTTGGGAAGTTGTATATAACTTGTGAGTTATGTAATATAAAAAGGGACAAATATGTTATGTATAATAGTTTATAAGGTTGTATGATGTTTCTAGTTTTCTATAATTACTATAAATAGCTGATGTATGATATATGACATATCTGTGTACCCAATGATGAAAATGCCCTTACATCTATAGGAAATTTATTTCTTCTTTATTCCTATTTAGAAAAGTATCAAAATGATACGGGGAAGAGATCACAACCTAAACTGGGAGGTTAGCCCTGACTCTGTGCACCAACAATAGAGCAGGATGGCATAACAGCAAACTATGATGAACAATCTTAGAGATGAACTGCGTGAGGTACGACAGAGATAGGGAAGATGAGAACATCTTGAAAGACATGAAGGTTAATGTAATCCACCTAAGCAACCTCATCGAGAGCTACCACCTATGCTTGTGTATGAAGCAAATGTTTTTCAAACATAGGTAAAATGGTTTGAGAGACAACAAACTTCTATTTTCTGGGGGAGATTTGATCCTCTACAAGCAGAAGAATGGTTATCCACACTGGAGCAAATTTTCACAAGAATGATGTGCTCCAATGATATTAAGGTTCAGCTAGCTATTCACAAATTAGAGGGATAGCCGAATGTATGGTGGAGGAATATAGAGTTGATTCTACAGGTATGGAATATTCTAGTAACATGGGAAATGTTCCAAGGGAAATTTAATGAAAGATATTTCTCTCAACAAGACAAGTTAGTAAAAGAAAAGGAATTCTTCAACATACAATAGGATAATGAAGAGAGCTTTGAAGAGTACCTAGCAAGTTATATCCGATTTTGTTGGGATTCCTCGTACCTAAGACATCGGGATGATAAGGATTGGAGCTACAATATATTGATACAAGGGTTAAAGCTAGAATTGACAAAGAAATTGATTTTTAAACACTTTATAGTGTTTGCCAAGGCGGTTAAAGAGAGTCGACTCATCGAGAATGACATGTTAAGCTTCCATTGTGATAGAAACGATGACTATAGGGATGTTTCTGGTAGTGGGTGTTCCTCATAAAAACACAAAGATCAGGAAGAAATGTCCAGAGGGAACTATAAACGGCCAAAACAAGCTTAGGGCCGTGGAGGTTAGAATTCCACTAATGGCAGAAAATGCTTGCGGTGTCACAAGCCATATCATCCTGGTAAATTATGTAGAGATGCGTCAGGAAGATATAGTTCAACTGGACGGGATCCAGCTAGTTGAATCTATTTTTGGTGTCGAGAACCAGGGCATCTTGCTAAGAATTGCCCACAGAGGCGACAACTAGAGGAGACTAGACCAGGAGCTCGTGAGGTACATGTGATAAATCAGGAGGAGGCAAAAAAAATCTCCCGAACTTATTAAAGGTATGACTTCTTTTAATAGTGATTCAATAGGAGTAATGTATGATTTGAGTTTAATTATTTATTCACTATATATGCTCTTTAGGGATGCTTGATACTTGATTAAATTTGGAAGCTAGTCTTCGATGAGAATAGAATAAAGAGAATAGAGGGTAGGTCAATGGTCGGTAAATTCCCTAATCTTTCTAAAAGATAGGAGAGGATGATAGGGATAATTGAGGTTTGAGTTGTGATTGAGAGAATTGTAATATGAGAATCAAACTTAGTAATTAAGTTGACTCTTTAGGCATCTGATATGGCCTAAGTAGCTCAAGGTATTAGAATATGATATATAATGTTGGGTAATTATGCAAAAAGTCGATCCTAAAGGATCCGATTTAATGATACTTAAGGTTAGGGGTAGGCTTGAATTTGATCTAAGCTAAAATAATACTTAGGTTAGAATGTGAATTTACTGAACTACAGTTCTATTCCATGATAGAGGATTGAACCATGTGGCTAATATTGAATCTTCAATAATGTTTTGAGGATACTGCTCGAATACCGTGAAGGTTAGAATAGGCGCTATTGATCGTGAATCTTAATGAAACTATTGGGTATAATTGAGGAAAACGATTTCCAAAACATGTGATGTTAAGGTTCTAGATTTCATTATGGACCTAAAAGTTGAGTTAGGGACCCTAGGCTATAAACTTTTGCATACCGGATATTATAATGGACTTGTGTGTCTAGAGGACCTAAGACCTAGTGAAATAATATGTCCTTAGGTAGCAAATTTATTCAGAATCATGTTATGATAGTGGTAATCCATGAAATGGAGGAAAGAGATTCCTCGGCTCAGCTCATATTGAGGCTCTAAGAGTTGAGTTATGACTCAAGAATCAGACTCAATAGTTGAACTGATTTCTTAGGAATTTGAATTGATTGGATGATCTGAGGTCCTACAGTGCGGTACTAGAATACATTGAAATATGTGTGAGGTTTCTCAAGGTTGCTAATCGCTAGTCTAGCATAAGGAAAGACTCGACCATAAAATGTTCCCATAGAAAGAATTGATTTGCCTACTATTCCTCTAACTTGAGGCTTTACTTGCAGTCAATTAGTGGATGGCAGATAGTGTGTTGAAAGATATGAATAAAGGATAGTAGAGAATCATGTTTTGACAACCTGGTAGGCTAATGAATTCTCTAGAATTTGTTTTGGAGGATGTGAATAGGCTACCCTAGAAAGGGTAGTAGAATTAGAAAGTAAACCTAGATTCCCATATGAATAGACAGTGCCTACACCCACGGGTTTTAGGATTGCCACAGTCAAAGTATGTATATGTGATATAATAACTGTCAAGGGATATGAATTGACAAAGGACTTGATTATCCATGGATGCATGGCTGTATGGCTTAATAGTAATCCTCGAAATTGGTTGGCTAATGCCAAATGCAGTTGCTATGTTTATGGACCATATGAATCAAATTTTTCATCCGCACATGGTCTAACTTGTGCCAATCTTTATTAATAACATGTTAGTAAACGATGTTGAACATGGTAAGGGGAAAAGCAACTCTATGCCAACTTGAGTAAATACGGGTTATGGCTTTCAGAGGTAACATTTCTAGGCCATGTAGTCAAAGCAACTCTTAGGCTTTAGACTTATCCCTCAGGTCCAGAGTTTGAGTCCTTAGGGAGGCAACTCTCATAGTTTTGGAGACCTTGAGAGGAAAATCCCTAAGCCTTTGAGGGGCAAAGGGGGGACAAATCTTGGCACAAGGGACTTTGGTAGCACCTATGTTCGTTACCGCTATGTGTAACCCCCTACCTTATTCTCCGTAATTATAATTCAAAAATGCATACTTAAGTTGAATTAGAGACCACGGATAATTTAAAACTTATTTATAATCCCATCCCCAAGTTATGGTTTTTAAAAAATATTTCTTTCAAAACCTGTTTAACCATTGGTCTCATATTCACATTTCGAATATAATTGACCTGCGCAATTCAGTTGCATTCATACATATTAGAGTGTAAGCAAAATTCTCGGCAACCCTCGAGTTTCATATACTAACTAAAGGGTTTATAGGGCATTTTCGCTCCTTACAATTTCCCATTCTGGGGATTACATAACCTCACTCAAAATATGTATCTACAATATGTATAGTAATCCCAACCAAAATATGACAACCAACTACCAAAATACTAGCCACCTTTGGTTGCTTGTTTCTCCTTTAAGCCGCTTGCCCTAACTGTATGTTAGTCATTGGAAAGAATGAGATTCAAAAGAATCCCAGTAGTGACAAATCACTCATACAATATATAATCACATAGCATGCAAGAAAGTCACCAAGCAGTAGCAGCATATACATAGCCTTCACAGCTTACATAGTTTTCACGGCATACACATAGCTTTCACAGTATATACAAAGCCTTCACGGCTTACACATAGCTTTCAGAGCATATGTAATATCCCAATTTTTGATTAAGGGCAAATCATGATTATTGTGGATAATTATGAATTTAATTTGAATTATTACGTGTTTTATGGCAATATTAATTAATATGTCATAATTATTGGAAAATTGATAGAATGGGATTATTGGTCTTAAGTTGGTGATTAATGGGAAAATTAATTACTAATTATGGGAAAATGAGAAGTGAGATTGAATGGCTAATGGATGGATTAGAGAAGCTAATTGGGGATTTAGTGAGTGAGAGCCAATGAGGAGTGGACACATGGTAAGCTCACATGTGGGGAGGGATATGAGAAAAGTCAAAGGTATTTTAAAATATATTTTCTCTTTCTTCTTCCCTCTTGGGCTCTGAAATGGTATGGGGGATAGAATTATCATTTTCTCTCTTTCTTCACTCCTCCTTACTCTCATCTCTCTCGTTCTCTCTCTTCTCCTCTCTCTTGGCGCCATTGTTGCAGAAATAAGGGGGGAAAAGCTTGCAAAAAGGTAAGGGAAATGATCCCAAATGCTCAACCTCATTGTATTAATGTTGTTCCTTGCATTAAGAGCTTCCTTTTGATGTTTATAGTGTGCCCATTGGTGTTGGTTTGTGGCCATACGAAATTTTGGGAAGTGGTGAATCAAGAACTCCCTTTAAGAAAGTTGATAAGGTGAGTGAAACCTATCTATCAATCTATGTTTTGTGCCAAATAGATTAGCTTGGAAATTCTGGAAATTTGGCTTGAAATTTCAAAACTTAGGGTCTTGTGGTGTTTGAATTTTTGTTGTCATGGATATAATGCTTTGAGATGTATCTTGGGTAGATAGAATTTGATTGAAGCTTAAATGTAAGGTTTGGCACATTTGTGTTGGTTTTGTGCATTGGGCAAAAACAGGGCATGTAATTGGGTTGCTATTTTGGTTATTTTGAGGTTACCATTGTGTTCCTTGTGAAAATTTATGTGGGAATAGGCTTGATTGTTAATTTTGGAGTCATTGGACACTTTGGTAGAAAATTGGAAAATCTGTCTTGTGTGAACTCTGTCTGGGCAGTCAGTTTACACGAGCGTTTTGAATGACCAAATGGTGTTGGAAAATTATGAAAATTTCCAGTCTTAAATATTACATCCCAAACTTCAAAATTGATATATATTTTGTGTCATTTAGTTTAGTATTCTTGGAGATATGATTATCCAAAGTTTGGGATGGAAACAGAACTCTGTTTTGGAGTAGTGTTGAGTTTTTGGTGATTCTGTATTTGTGTGATGATTTGAAGTAATGAGCCATATTTGTCCTAGAAAGAGGACTTAAATACCTTTCATTTGGCCTTAGAATCACCTCGTTTAGATATTTCTAGAATTAGTTATGAATTTTTGAAGTTCAGCCAAGAATCAGAAAATTTCTTGGCCGCGGCCCAAACCTTTTTGACCTGATTCTAACCGTGGCCCATGGGTGGCTGGCCACGACCAGTGATCTTCTAGCCATATTTTGGCCGTGGCCCAAGGAAGGGCTGGCCGCGGCCAACCCCTGTGTTCCAGCACTTTGAGTTTTTGAAAGGAGATCTCTAACCTATTGTTTCCTAACCTTTTAGGGTTTTTATTAGAGGCATTTGTGGTCTCTTAAGGGTCAATTATGATAGCCAAATTTAAGTGTTATGAAGTAAATTAAGTCTTGAAATAGAGTATAATTCTTCATCCTTAATTATGATTCTAGGATTTGACATTTGCTCTACTTGGGAGAGACCGGCGCTAGGACACGCCCGGAAGGACCAAGGTAGTGACTTTTCTCTCATGTTGTGTAAGATGTTTTGGTATGCATAACTTATCATTGAACTATGAATTGCATGTACCATGGTCCATTATAGTGTGAGCAGGTTAGCGTGAGCCGTGTAGGGATTGATGTTGGTTATCTCTAGGTCGGCCATTGAACTGCCGTTGTAATCGACATGGAACTTTGTGAATTCGACCCATGGGGCGGCGTTTGTTAATCTAGCCGTGGGCTGTGAGTTTTGAATCTTGCTTGTATGGCTTGTGTGATGAAATGCTTTATATGAATCCCAGCTGTGGTGAAATATATTGTGTGGATTGTTGTGATGCAATGCAGCGTGAGCAATCGTAAGGGATGACATGTGTCATACTAACCATTGCCGTTGTAACTGCCATTGTAGTTGATTTGTGTGGATAATGATTTGATTTCATGCCTTATTGTTGTACATACTATGATTGATTTGACACTATGGGGATTCCTTAGAATCTCACTCTCCCAAAAACCATGTTTTAGACAAGGCAGAAGGATCAAAGGGAAAGCGGGCGACGAAGAACGGATGAGCTCCAGTTTAGAAGTATATTTTGGGTTATTGGTTATCATGTATATCATTTGGATGTTTTTGGGAAACAATTGTATATAATGGGATTGGTGGTATAGTTTTGTGTAATCCCTAAGTTATGGGTAATGAATTGTGGGCTTTGTGCCTTTGTAAAACCCTTATTAATGAATGGAACCCGAGTGTGTCGGGAATTTGCTTTATACTCTGATATTTGTGAATGAAATCAACCTGTACAGGCCATTTAGTATTGAAATGTGAATATGAGACCGTCATGAATAGGTTTTGTAAAAGTTTTTGTAAGCCATGATTTTGGGAAGTTTGATTTTGTTTTAGTACCAAAATCATCTAAGGTCTCTAATTCTACATCAATTACGTGTTTATAAACTAAATCTCGGCCTTAATCGTGAAGGGGGTTACAGCATACATATAGCCTTCACGGCTTGCACATTGCTTTCATAGTATACATAAAGCCTTCACGGCTTACACATTGCTTTCTCAGCATACACATAGCCTTCACGGATTACACATTCTGTAGCATTTGCAAGCAATACAATTCAATGATAATACATATATACATACAATGCATTACATATAGTATAAGAGAAAGTGTCACTACTTTGTTCTTTCCATGTGTGCTCATGCATAAGTTGCTCATGTACAGGGCAAATGTCAAATCCTATAACAAAAATCAAGGACGTTGGATTAATCTTTATTCCAAGTTCTTAATTCCAATACACTTTAAAGTTGGTTATCATTTGAGACCTTTAGGTGGCTACTAGAAGCCTAAAAGAATGCCTAAAGGGTTGGAAAAGAATTGACCAAAGACCATCTTTTGAAAGTTCAAAATAACATTTTTGAATGGTTGGCTGCGGCTAAGCCATCCACTGGCAACAGCCAATAGATGGTCAGAAAGTTTTAGGTCGCAACGAGAAAAAGGTCAGAAAATTTTGGGCCGTGGCCAAGAATTGGTCAGAGAGTTTTGGGCAACAGCCAACACCCTTTAAGTCACAGCCAAGAACTGGTTATAAGGTTGTCAACCGCAGCACAAATGCCTGGCTGTTGTCAGCCATTGACTTGTTTCCTAGCTAATTTTCAAACGACCATAACTCTATACGAACACCAAAATGACCCAAACTTTGTAGCAATGGAAAGCTTGCAATGTGAACTACAAATCTGAAAAATTTCATAACATTTTGACACCATTTGCTATCTCAAATTACCATGCATAATTGGTCACCTGCACAGAATTTCACACTTAACAAATTTTCCAGAATTCCAATGGAAATCTCAAAACACAAATTCACATCACATCTACACATGTCCTATTTTGATCACATCGTAACACAAAATTGTAACATTGCCAAACTTCCCATTCAATGTCCCAAACCAATTCCATTGTTCCAATAATGCAATAAGACACCATTTTCAACACAAAACACCATTCAATTCATGCAACTCTAATATGCACCAAAATCAGGGCAAATTTCGAAAATTCCAAAACACAACCAATGACCACAACATTCCATATCACATCGTATTCTCCCTCCCTCTATTTTAAGTCAATTTAGATGTTAATCCACAATTGAACTTAGATATAGGGTTTAGGCACTACTTATAACACATTCAAATCACATTTCACATCGTATTCTCCAAAAGTGTTTATTTATCAATAATCACATCCACTTTTGAAGTCATTAATCCTTAATCGAAATGTTGGGGTATTACAATTCTCCCCCCATAAAATAAATTTCGTCATCAAAATTTGTCACACAACTTAGGACATAACCTCGGATGTCTCTTCATGACGGCTTCTGTTCCATGAATTATTTCTCACTGAGATGGTCCCTTCTAGACCACCCACACAAATGGTATACTATAGGTCTGATTCTCGCAAGAACCTCAATTGACTAATGCACCGTGGCTCAATTCCTTTTGCTTGATCGCTCTACAAATTCCTGTACCTGGCGAGACTCTTACGAGCATGTGATCTCCGGTTTCAAACTTTAGAGGCTTCCATCTCAATCGATCATAATTCGAATAAACTGAACTCATTCAGCCTGGCTTAAGCCTCATTAACCATAATCATCAAACCACTTCCGCCTTGGGAAACACTACACTTAACACATATAATTGGATTCAAGAAATTTAAATCCTTAAATCCCGCAACAATTCGAATCATCTTTCGACTAAACACATCTACGACCCATCACCTTTGCCCGGATGGTACTCAATCCCTAGCATACTTAGTACACTAATGGTCACCATCCGGCTCTATCGCCACATCCTTGGCATGAATACTAACACAACAAAATTGCCAAACAAATGCAATCGCTACAATGTACGATTGCCGTACAAACACAATCGCCACAAGCAGTTAAGAGGCATAGGCTACCACTAAGCTCAATCTAGTTACCCCTTCTGAGAGCAACTCATAGTACCATAGGTTTACTACACACAAATAACGGCTTCTGTTGTATTCATCTATACTTAATTTTTGTTGTTTTCACTAACACATCAGCCCTCGCTATTCGTAAATATACCTTAGCTTTCACCATTTGCTACAATACCTCAGCTTTCGTTGTATTCACAAATACCTCAGCTTTCGTCGCCTGCAAAAATGCCTCAGCTTTTGCTATTCACACAAATATGTCAGCTTTCACTGTTTGCAAAAATACCTCAGCTTTCGCCATTTACAACAATACCTCAGCTTTTGCTGTTCACATAAATATGTCAGCTTTCGTTGTTTGGAAAAATATATCAGCTTTCACTGTTTGCATCAATACCTCAGCTTTTGCTGTTCACACAAATATGTCAGCTTTCATTCTTTGCAAAAATACCTCGGCTTTCGCTATATGCAAAAATACCTTAGCTTTCGCCATTTGCAAAAATACCTCAGCTTTCGCTGTTCACACAAATATGTTAGCTTTCGTTGTTTGCAAAAATACCTCAGCTTTCGCCGTTTGCAATAATACCTCAGCTTTCACTGTCGACACAAATACGTCATCTTTCGCTGTTTGCAAAAATACCTCGGCTTTCACCGTTTGCAACAATACCTCAGCTTTCACTGTTCACACAAATACGTCAGCTTTCTCTGTTTGCAAAAATACCTTGGCTTTCACCGTTTGTACTTCCACAACATTACCCTCACCCATACACCCACCAGTGATTCCGCTAGTAGTAACTAGGACTTTTGGGTATTAACAACAACATTGTGCCACTCTGGAATCTCAATCTCTTCCATCCAGGCGACCAGCCGAAAGTCTCAATTTCCCCTTCCAAATACAACTAAAAGTACACAAATTCACAGCAACCTCACACAGATTCATAGCAAACTCACAGTAGACTCAAGTTTTATGCACCACCTTTCGCCCTAGGGTCAACACTGGTGTAACCAGCCTGGTGGCTAGCCATGCTGACCATACAGGGGTAAGTGCCCTCACAGGTGAGAACTCCTGATCATATAGTCGAATTTGCCATCAGCTGAACTATCTCTGCTCTACTGCTTAAGTTATACCTCAATCTCAGCCCATTCACATCACAATACACACTATCAGCCAAGCTAGGTAGGGTATACCTGAACCCTTACTTGTTCACAACACATCACAGTACACAAAAAATCAAACTAGGATTAGATATATTCAACATTAGTGCATTCGACCATTGAAATTTCAGCTCCATGAGCCTTCCTTACAACATACACATCATTCATCCCTACTCACGGTTGATCCTTTCGTGTAAGCTTGGTCGTTAGCAAAACAGTCCGGAAGAAATTCTGAAGAAATTATCCGCTAATCATAGCAAAATTCAGAAGACTGTGCATCTTAACAACAACTTCTGTCTTCTTTCCGACCAACATTACTTCCACTATACTAGGATCCACTGAATCCTTTCTCACGATATCACATGGCTTAGAAGTTTTCACCTCCAAAAGCCAAACTCATATTTGCACAATTCGGCATACAACCATCTTTTCTCTTTATACAAGATTTCTAGTACTATTCTCTTATTTCCATAATTCAATAACCCATGACTCATCACCAACTAGTTAAAGCTCAATATAGCTTTTAATTGGGAAAGCAGTAATCAACACAACTTAATCATGGCCTTAAGTCCTTCAACAATTATCACGCAATTCACACAAACATTAGTGTCGACACAATCACATTATATGGCAGTTTATTCTCACACAATTTCAATCATTTCTCAAAGTCATAACAATGACTAAAACCTGTATCAAATGAAACTCACAATAAACTACCAGTGAGAGAAGTTATACCTTGAATTGGATCAGGGGACTTCCGTGCTTCCTCACATGTCATAGTAAACACCTTGTTCTGATCCCTAGGCCTTCGCTCCACCGGTTGTCAAGGGCATTCACTGGCAATGTGTCCCTTTTGCCTGCAGTTAAAGCAGATCACTTGCCTTAAACATGTTCTGCCACTATGTGCTCTATCACAAATGGACATATCCAAGTCACTGGTGGTCTTGGATTCCCACGATCCTCAGATCGGTAGGGTTTCTTATTGCCAACCATAGATAAAGATTCTTGCCCCATACGCTTCTGGGGAGAAGTTCCCTTGTTGGGCTCACTATGACTACTGGTACCCTTGGTAGGATACAGATCTCTCAGATTATTCTCGGTGATTCTACATTCCTCGACCGCCTTGTTGAATATGGTGAATTGATGAGTAGCTAATCTCTTTCTCAATTCACACCTCAACCCATGAATGAGCATATCCGAACTCTATTCCTCATCATCCATGTGCTGAAGATAAGAGGAATACCTGGCCAGCTGGATGAAATGAGACAGATAGTCATCAAAGGTCTCCTAATCACCCTACTTTATGGATAAAAATTCAGTTTCCTTCTTAAGCGCACTGACTTGGGAAAGTATTTCTCATTAAATTGCTACCAGAACAATTCCTAAGTCAGTGGCACATTTCTGTTCCATGGGTTAAGGCGATATTTTGCCACCAACGATCTGCATCCCCCTCTAATTTATACACAGCCAACCGTGCCTTTACTTCATTTAGGCACTCCAGAACTTCAAATATCTCTTCCAGCCGGTTCAACGAATCTTTGGCTATTTGGGGATCAAACCTCCCCCAGAACACCGGAGGTAGGTGTTTGCAAAATTTTGAGACCCAATACTGAAGGTTCCTTTCCTCTCTAACTGGTATCCCATGTGATTCTTGGTTTGGTCCGACATGAGAAGCTGACTCTAGTGGTTATGCCAACCTTCTGCAGCTTCTCCCCTATGAGTCCCCACTTGGGTCTCCTCTTGTGTGGACTGACCCCGCCCCTCATTTCGCTTAGCTTTCTCTTCTCTGAGCTCTTCTCTCAACTCAGTAATCATATTCCTCTAATCTCTAATCAGATCCATCAATTCCTGCACAGGGTCTGGTGGATTGTCATTGACCACCTCTACCTCAAGGTCTACCTGCTGTACTCTAAGGCGACCTTTTGTTTTCTTCATTCTACAAATAAGTCACCCTATCAATATCACACATAAGGTATACACACATGTTCACAAATCTCATATATATTCACATTAACAAAACATACTTGTGTATACACAACAACCATTCACCAATCATCTTCTATCACTAAGGCACAACTAAGGGAGATATCCTAGCAAATTCTGCCCTTGCCAAGAACTATAGCTCTGATACCAAAAATGTAACCCCCTCCTTAATAATAGTAATTATAATTCGATAACACATAACTAAAATAGATTAGAGACCAACGGATAATATATAACTCATTTTAACTCCCTCCTTATGGTAGGGTTTTCACAAATTCTTTCAAAATGTTTCCCTATCCTAGTCTCAAGTTCAAGTTTTGAATATAAATACCCTGTGCAGTTATATCTCATTAATACATATCAGAGTGTACAATAAAAATCCTGGCAACCCTTAGGTGTCATATATGTACTAAGGGTTTACAAGATTCCCTTTTTGGGGATTACACACTATATCCCAAAATAATATTTACAATCCAAAACTATACAGTAATCCCAAATCCAAAATGGATAACCGACAATCCAAAACTAAATATTCCTACAAGGTCCTAGCCACTCCTGGTCGTTCGTTTCTCCTAGGATCCACTTGTCCTATCTGTAAGGTTAGTCAATGGAAAGAATGAGATTCAAGAGAATCCCAGTAGTAACAAATCACTCATACAATATATAAACACATAGCATATAAGATCAAGTTTAGCAGCAACACAATGGTATATGGCTCATGCCACATACGACAACACTCACGGCTGTATATACAATGTGATAGCTTTCACTGTAATGGCAACATTATCTCAAAGCATCACAATGCATGACAACATACATACAATGCTTTATGCATAGTATAGGAGAAAGAGTCACTACCTTGTTCTTTCTGAGTGTGCTCGGGCAGGATTCATTCAGGATCAGGGCAAATGTCGAACCCTAAATATCAAAATTAAAATGGTAGATTAATTCTCTACTCCCAATTCTCACTTTCAAACACTTAAAATAGGTTATCACCTAAGTCCCTTAAGTGACTATAATAGGCTCAACGAAAACCTAGAGGAATTGGGAAGTACTAGGTTAAAAACCACTTTTCAAAATCACAAAATGCTGAAAATGGGGGTTGGCTGCAGCCAAGAATCCTCTAGCTACAGCCAAAACGCAAACAGAAGGTTTTTGGCTACAGCCAAGATTTTCTGGCTGCGGCCAAAACGTGTACAGAAAGTTTTGCGTGGCAGCCAAGGAAACTTCAAAAAATCATAATTAATTCTAAAAAAATCAAAATGAAGTGATCCCAAAGTCTATTAAAAGATATTTAAGTCCTATTCATAGGAAAAATGTGGATTATTACCATAAAACAACACACAATTACATAATTTCACAAAATTCATCACTGCCCCAAAAAAAAATTCCAGTTTTAATCCCAAACTTTGGATTGTCATTACTCCAAGCACACAACGAAATGACACAAATTATATGTCCATTTTTAAGCTTGGAATGTGAACTTTAAGATTGGAAAGTTTTAGAATTTTTAGACACCATTTGCCTATTCAAAATGTCCAGACAACCTAACTGCCCTATACAGAGTTTTAAGAGACAGAATTTTAGTTTTTACATATGTGCCTCCAATGGTTCCAAATTCTCAACAAACACCATTTCCACAACAATTTTTCACAAGGAACCCATTTGAATCCCAAAAACAACCAAATTCCCATCATACATATATGTTCTATTTTGGGCAGCCATGAACACACAATACAGAATTTTTCCAACTTTCCAATCAATGATCCAAACCAATTTCATTATTCAAATCATGCAACAAGACATCTATTCCAATACCAATTTACCATGCTATACACAAGACCCTAATGACACAAAAATTAGGGTAAAAATCCAAGAATTTCAACGTTCAACCAATAACCATAATGAATATGTCAAAATGTGCCAAATTCCTACCTATTCCTCTTCCCAAGACCAGTTTCTTGATTTCCCTTCTTTCCACTTTCTTCAACCACTCAAACACCACCTTTCAAAATTCTAAAACCATAGAAATGAAGCCCTTAAAAAGAGGAATAAGTTTAGTGAGGAAGGTTTAAGCATTCAAGGTCAAATAGGACACCTACCTTGAACTTTCTTCTTTTCCTTTTCTCTTAGGTTTGGACGTCAATAGAGTTTGGTGAGAGAGGATGTGAGATGAGGATGAAGATAATGAGAAATCAGATTTTCCTTGCTCCCCTCCTCAATAACCGACTATAAAAGGAAGAGAGAGGAGGAATTGAATTAAAATTCCATGGAGGACCTTTGGACTACACAAGATTATGCCAAGTGTCAACATCCCACCACTTCTTCCATGTACATGCAAGCCTGTGATTCCACCCTCTTCATCTCTTGAAAATTAATCACAACCATTGATCTTTAAGTTACTAATGAGTTTCCTCTTCAATAACTGACCAATTGATCGGTAATTTTTCTTTTTACCATTTTGCCCCTGATTATGGCAATTCATTCTGAATCACCACCAAACTCATCTTATCATTCCATATCACCATATTATGCATCCTCCCTCTATTTTAAGTCAATTTAGATGTTAATCCACAATTGAACTTAGATACAGGATTTAGGCACTACTCATAACACATTCGAATCACATTTCACATTGTATTCTCCAAAGGTGTTTATTTATCAATAATCACATCCACTTTTGAAGTCATTAATCCTTAATTGAAATTTTAGGGTATTACACTTACTACGGGTATACTACTCACAGTTTCTTTTGTATCTCCCTATAAGGAAAAGAATACCATATACCCCAGACACCCCTTCTCCATATTTTTCTCAGCTTTACCCGTTGAGAGGAAGTTCAAACTAGCATTTACATTATCAACATTCTGTGAAGTTGGATACACTATCCTCTTATTCCCACAATCAAGTAACACATTATTCACCATCAAACAATCAAAACCCAATATGAATTCTAATTGATAGAGCGACAGACAAATCAAATCTACAGTGGACTCATGCCCCTCAACAGTTATCACACATTTTAGGCAAGCCTTAGCAGTTACAACCTTGACACCCATCGGCGTCAACACAACCAAATCAAATGGAAATTTTTGAACGTGCAATCCCAAGTGCTTCACATAGTCATAAGTAATGAAAGAATAACTTGCACTCAAATCGAATAAAGCTTGCAATAAATTACTATTAAAGAAGATTTTACCTTGAATCGGGTCAGGCAACTTTCGAGCTTCCTCGTGTCTTATAGCAAACACCGTACCCTGATTCCTGAGCCTAGGCTCTATCAGTTATCATGCTGTAGCCCACGAATCAACATGTATGAACTCCATTCCTCATCATCCATACTCCGCATATAAGAGAAATACATGGCCAATCGGATGAAATAAGAAAAGTAGTCGTCGAAGGTCTCTGTATCACCCTGCTTGATATATAAGAATTCGGTCTCCTTCTTGACTCACACTAACTTAAGAAAATATTTTTCGTTGAATCATTCTTGGAACATTCCTAGGTTAGTGGCACATTCTGGTTCCATAATGTTAAGGTGATATTCCACCACCACCGGTTAGCATCCCCCTCTAGCTTGTACACAGCTAACCATTCCTTTACCTCTGTCAGGTAATCAAGCACTTCAAAGATTTTCTCCAGACGATTCAACCAATCTTCGACTACTTGGGGATCAAACCTCCCTCTGAACACTGGAGGTAGATGTTTACAAAATTTTGAAGCCAAAATTGTAAATCTCTTTCCTCTCGAGTTGGTACCCCTTGTGACTCCTGGTTCAGGGTAGTATGAGGTGGGGATTCATGAGATCAATTTGACCCTTCAGCTGTTTCTTCCTGACGGGTCTCTTCCTGAGTGGACTAGACCCTATCCTCGTTGTGTTTTGCTCTTTCTTCTCTGAGCTCTTCTCTCAGCTTATTGATCATATCTCTCTATTCTCTTAGCAGATACATCATCTCCTATATAGGATCTGGTGGATTGTCATTAATCACATCCACCTTGTCTACATATTCCACTTTGGGACAAACCATTTTTTTTCTTTACTCTATAAATGATTCACCACGTCAATATCATAACAAATGTATACACATAGTCCTTAAATCTCATATATATCCATAAATAGTAGGAATATTCATGAGTATACACACAAAAAATCATAAATCATCTTCAATCACTAAGGCAAATACCTAAAGGAGCTATCTTAGTAAAATCTACCATTGTCAGGAACTACAGCTCTGATACCACAAATGTAACCCGCTACCTTATTCTCTGTAAATATAATTCAAAAATGCATACTTAAATTGAATTAGAGATGATGGGTAATTTAAAACTTATTTATAATCTCATCCCCAAAATAGAGTTTTTACAAAAAATTTCTTTCAAAACTTGTTTAACCTGGTCTTATATTCACATTTCGAATATAATTAACCTACGTAGTTCAGTTGCATCCATGCATATCAGAGTGTAAACAAATTTCCGGGGAACCCTCGAGTTTCATACACTAACTAAAGGGTTTACAGGGCATTTTCGCCCCTTATAATTTCCCATTCAAAGGATTATATAACCTCACTCAAAATATGTATCTACAATATATATAGTTATTCCAACAAAAATATAACAACCAACTACTAAAATGACATCTCTAAAAAAAAATACTAGCCGCCCTTGGTTGCTTGTTTCTCCTTCGTGCCACTTGCCCTAGCTGTATGTTAGTCAATAGAAAGAATAAGATTCAAAAAAATCCCAGTAGCAACAAATCACTCGTACAATATATAATCACATAGCATGCAAACAAATCACCAAGCAGCAGCAACATACATATAGCCTTCATGGCTTACACATAGTCTTCACGACATACACATAGTTTTCACAACATACACATAGCCTTCACGGCTTACACATAGTCTTCACGACATACACATAGTTTTCACAACATACACATAGCCTTCACGGCTTACACATTGCTTTCACAGTATACACATAGCCTCCACTACTTACACATTGCTTTCTCAGCATACACATAGCCTTCACGGCTTATGCATTCTGTAGCATTCGCAAGCAACACAATTCAATGATAAGACATACATACAATGCATCACACATAGTATAAGAGAAAGTGTCACTACCTTATTCTTTCCAGGTGTGCTCTGGCACAGGTTGCTCATGTGCAGGGTAAATGTCAAATCCTATAACTAAAATCAAGGGTATTGGATTAATCTCTATTCCAAGTTCTTAATTCTAATACACTTTAAAGTTTGTTATCATTTGAGACCTTTAGGTGGCTACTAGAAGCCTAAACAAATGCCTAAAGGTTGGAAAAGAATTGACTGAAAACCATCTTTTAAAAGTTCAAAATGCCATTTTTGAAGGGTTGGACTCGGCCAAGCCATCCACTAGCCGCGGCCAACAGAAAGTCAGAAAGTTTTAGGCCGTGGCCAGTATCCTTGGGTAACGCCCAGAAATAGGTCAGAAACTTTTGCGCCATAGCCAACATCCTTGAGCTGCAGCCAAGAACAGGTCAGAGAGTTTTGGGAGATGGCCAACACCTTTTGGGCCGCGGCCAAGAACTGGTTGAAAGGTTGTCGGCCACGACACAAATACCTGGCCATGGCCAGCCATTGACCTGTTTCCTGACTGATTTTCAAATGACCATAAATCTTTACACAAGCATCAAAATGATCCAAACTTTATATCAATAGAAAGCTTCCAATGTGAACTACTGGAAAATTTCACAACATTTTGACACCATTTGCTATCTCATATTACTAAGCAAAGTTGACCACCTACACAAAATTTCATACTTAACAAATTTTCCAGAATTCCATTTTTTGCACAATTGCTCCAAATGGTTCAAAATTCACTACCTACCCTACTCTTATATAGTTTTCCACAAGGAATCCAATGGAAACCTAAAAACACACAAATTAACATCACATCTACACATGTCCTGTTTTGACCACATTGCAACACAAAACCTCAACACAAAATCCTAACATTGCCAAACTTCCCATTCAATGTCCTAAACTAATTCCATTATTCCAATAATACAATAAGACACCATTTTCAACACAAAACACCATTCAATTCATGCAACTCTAATGTGCACTAAAATCAGGGCAAATTTCAAAAATTCCAAAACACAACCAATTACCACAACGTATATGTCAAAATAAAGATATCACTCACCTCTTTCACTTTCCAAGGCTTGTCTCTTGATTCTCCAACTTTCAAATTTTCTCAAACACTAAAACACCTCCTCTTGAGAATATAAAACCACCGGATTCAATCTCTCATCAAAGTGGTCAAGATTAGTGAAGAGGGCTTAAGCATTCAAAATCAAATAGAACACTTACCTTGAATTTTCTTCTTTCTCTTTCCTTTTAAACTTGAACAAACATGGAGCTTAGAGAGAGAAAATGTGAGAAGATGATGAAGATAAGGGAAATCAGATTTTTGGGGGAGGCATGGCCTCTTGGCAGACTTTGAGGGTAAAGAGAGACGGAAGAGTTGAAAATTTGAGTTTGGTCCAATGGTGTAAAATAATGCAATGTGTCAAAATCTTGAACTTGTTCCATTCACATCCAACCATAAGATTATGCTCTCTTGCTCTCTTGACAATTAGTCATAACCATTAATCTTTATGTTAATAGTGAAACCCCACTTCAGTTGCTGACTAATTGGTCAGTAACTTTACTTTTCCCATTTTGCCCTAAACCATGGTAATTCCTGTTTAATCACCATTTAATACATTCTCCTATTTTTTCAACCATGTGCCCTTCCCTCTATTTTATTTCAATCTAGGTGTTAATCCATAATTGAGCTTAAATACAAGGTTTGACCACTAATTATTGCACATTCTGACTGTAATACACATAGTATTCTCCAAAAGTGTTTATTTAACAATAATTACATTCACTTTTGAAGTCACTAGTCCTTAATCACATTTTGGGGCATTACACTATGTGGCCTACAAGGTGGGGGACCCATGCCGTTACATAAAAAGGTGTCGTTACATATGTATCTTGTCAGTTGAAGTTTCGTATATTGAACTATCCCACCATAATCTTGAGTTGATGGTAATAATGTTCATATTGAATCTAGAAACTTTGCCTTTATGGTGTAACTGTGGAGTTGTACATTGACCACAAATATTGAAATATGTGTATGATAAAAAAGAGCGAAATATGATGCAATGTAAGTGGATAGAGTTGTTGAAAGATTAAGACCTGGAATGTAAATTTTTTCCAGGGCAAGCTAATATTGTCACTGACGTATTGAGCCATAAGATAGTATAGATGGTAGATATGATGATTTATGAGCAAAAAGCCAATCAAGGAATTTTAAGGATCTTAGTCTATATCAGCAGATTTTGATCAGCTATAATGATGTCAATGAGACATACAAAAAAGTGTTGTCTTGGCGTTTATGGTTGTGAATGTGTAATAAATTTTGGGGATGAAATTTATTTAAGTTAACACCCCAAATTTTATTCACCAAGAATGTATCGTAATTATTTAATATATTCAATAAAATGGTGAATATTTTTGGCCAAAGGAAAAAAATATTGGAAATTGAAAGGTGAACAATATTTTCAGTGAAATTGCCTACAAGGCAATGAACTTGTCATATGGTTTTGGATGACTAAACGATGACAAGTATTAATTAAATTTTTCAGTATGAAAGTAGACATCTTAAACTTTAATTTGATAGGTTATATGACTCAATTAGAATTATATACAAAAACTTATGAATTTTTTAATTTAGCCCAAAAAAACTAGAAAGTTTCTGGAACAACAACCAAAGAATTTAATTCTAAGAATTTCGTGCTTCCAATTGGCTAAAGTCTATATTTTTCTTGAAACTAGACTCAATAAGGGTTCCATAGCCTTTGGAATCACTCTAATACAATGTCTACAAAATTAGTTATGATTTTTCAAAGATTGCACAAAAATCTACCAAAAAAATCCAAAAATGGGAATTATGACAAGCAATAAATGAGATGACATAAGCAAGCATATTTATAAAACATATTTTCCATCTTCTTCCTCCCCAAACTGATGTGAAGTTCAGCCTTAAGGGGAGAGAGAGAGAGTTGAGAACATTTAGAGACAGAAAGTGAAGAAAAACCTGTAAAGGTAAGTGATTTCTTTGGTAAATCAGTTCGTAACACGCATAACTCTGCTTCTAAGCTACTCTTCTATGTTCTTCAAGGTTGGGAAGCTCAAATTTAGTTGTTGGAAAGGATTGGGTTTCAACTACTTTGAGAAAATCCAAAGGGAGCTTGAGGTAACTTCCAAACCTTTGTATATTGACTGTTCTGATAGCTGTGGACAATTTAATTGATGAAATTTTGCCGGATTGTCTTTGGTTTTAAATTTTGGAAAATATGTGACATAAGGGTTATGCTGCCAAAATTTGGATTAAATGGTTGATGTAACCTAATGTAATGGCTAATAAAGTGATTAGGAGTGGAAAAGAACACGTTTGCGGAGTTAGAATCGAAAAACCCCGATTTTTTCTGGAGGATACCCATATTTCAGCCAGAGCTATATATTAGGTTTAGAGTTGGAATTTCAATTATTTGATGGTTTCATTGAGTTCAGGAGAGAAAATTAGGTGGGGTTACAATGGGTCATTTTTTCAAAAAAGCCAGAAAAAGCATAATTATGAAAACGCCCCTAAAACATTTAAAGTGAGGTTGCCAAGGGCAATTTTTTCTTTAGACAGTGAATTTAGTAATTCTGAGTCCAAAAATTGATTCTTTGGATGAAAATATGTCAGAATAACCTATGTCAAAATTTCAAAAAAACTACAGTCGGACCGGGTATGGCAGGGCCGGGCCGAGGCATTTTAGTAAATTGTCACCATCGGCTAATATAACCATAATAAATACTATAGAAGTGTCTAAATTGGTACATGAGTGGATTTTAACCTATTTCTTGTACATTAGATATTTTAGGACCAAGTTAGGAGCCTAAGCTTGGCACGTTTCACGAAGCGGACCTTTCAAGATGAAAAAGGGTTAAGGTAAGGACTACTATCTTTTATATACTATGTTACTATTTATATGATGTGTGTTACTATATTTTGTGACATGAACATGTGTTGGAGGCATATTACCTAGTTGTGGTTCAGTACCTAGCCAAGGTACACTAGTATTGCTTAGCTGTAGTCGGTGACACGGCTGAGGTACACGTAGGGTGTCACGCCCTTATTTTAATTTCACATTTATCAAAGTATTCGCAGAAAACGGTATGCGATTCGGTAGGCAACACAGGAATAGCATAACTATACTGATAATATGTACATAATTACATAATATCCCCCAAGGGGTTCATACCTTATAAATTCAAATAATGTAGCCGTACAAGGCTACTAAGGTATCTAAACCCATCCCAGTAAAACAGAGACATATTCCTGACTTTGTTCCGCCACTGCAATCCCCTCGTACGGTTCTTTACATTGTTGTTTGCATATCTTATGTCGCCTCCTTTCTAATTTGTTGGTAGGGCAGGGTGAGATTCGAGAGAATCTCAGTAGGAAACAGATACCATAATGCATGCATGATTGATGCTATGTGTATGACATGTTAGCTTTATCTAGATGTATGCTCCATAATGACATTTCTGCATACTCAATGTTTCATACAACAAGACTATGGCCACAGTGAAAACAGAAACAGAGCTTCATTTATTCAAATATGCTCTACACAATCAAGTAAAGCAATCACATACATCATTACACAAGCAAAGATATCAAATACATGCAAGTAAGGTAAGTCCCCTACCTCCAGTCTTTTCTCCTCGATTTGCGAGCCAGCAACTCGGGGCTTCACATTCGATCCTACAATGTCAAAGGTACCATTTAGACACTTCCATAGTGTTTCTGGGGGTTATATGAGGCTATATTGAAAATTTACTAAAATACCCAAGGGGACCTGGCCCGGCCTCGCCGTACCCGGTCCGGCTGTACTTTTCTTGAAATTTTGACATGGGCTATTCTGACATATTTTCGCCCAAGGAATCCATTTCCGGACTCGGAATTATCAAATTCAATGTCAATTACAAAATTACCCTCGACAGCCCCACTTTAAGGGTTTCAGGGGCATTTTCGTAATTATGCTTTTTCGGCCTTTTCTGAAAAAGTGCCCAACTGTAACCCCACCTAATTTTTGCTCCTGAACTCAATGGAATCATCAAATCATTGAAAATCCAACTCTAAGACCCATTTATAGCCTTGGCCGAAATATACATGTACTCCAGAAAAAATTGGGGTTTTTCGGTTTCGGCTCCGTAAACGCGTTCCTTTCTACTCCTAACCACTTTATTGACTATTCCATTAGGTTACAACTACCATTTAGTACCAATTTGGGCAGCATAACAGCCCCACACACCCATTTTCCATTTTTGAAACCAATGACAATCCGGCGAAATTTCACCGATTAAATTGTCCACAGCAGCCAGAATAGTCAATACATAAGAGTTTGGAAGTTACCTCAAGCTCCCACTAGCTTTTCCTTGTCTTGGCTGAAACCCTAGCTGTTTTAATACCAAAGGAAGAGCTTCCAAACCTTAAAGAACATAAAGGAGTAGCTTAGGATCGGAGTTATACGCGTTAGGAGCTAGATCATCGGAGAAATCAGCTTACCTTGCGAGTTCTCTTCCTCTTCTCTCTCTAAAACTCCCTCTCTCTCTTTCTCCATGGTGCTGCACGGTTTTTGGCTGATGGAGGAAGATGATGATGACTTTATAACATTTAGCTTATGTCATCTTTAATTATGATGATGTCATAATTCCAAAATTGGCATTTTCGGATTTTCTGGCAGATTTTCTGCCCAATCTTTGAAAAATCATAACTAATTCTAGAAAAATAAAAATGAGGTGATCCCAAAGTCAAATGAAAGGTATTTAAGTCCTCTTCGTTGGCAAAATATGATCCATTACTAGAAATCATCACACAATTCCAGAATTACACAAATTTCATCACTGCCCCAAAACAGAGTCCATTTTCGACCTCAAACTTTGGACAGTCATATCTCCCAGTTCCCAAAACGAAATGGCACAAATTATATGTCCATTTTGAAGCTTGGGATGTGAACTTCAAGACTGGAAAGTTTCATAATTTTCTGACATCATTTGCCTAGTCAAAACATCCACACGAGAAGACTGCCCAGAATAAAGTTTTACTGGACATAATTTCAGATTTTGCATCTTTGCTTCCAATGGTTCCATTTTCATACCAAACATCATTCCCACATAAATTTTCACAAGGAATCCATTGGAAACACAAAATCAATCAAATTCACATCTCATTGACATGTTTTCACAACAATCTCAACATGTCAACACAATTCACATTTCAAAACCTAACATTGTAACATTTCCATTCCAAAGTTCCAAACCAATTTCAATGACATCAAAACACACTATGACACCATTTCCAACACAATACCCCATTCAATTCTTCCCTCTATTCTAAGTCAATTTGGATGTTAATCCACAATTGAACTCAAATTCAGGGTTTCGGCGTTGCTCAAACCACACACGAATCACATTCGAGTGTCAAATCACTTCATATTCTCCAAAAGGGTTATTTATCACTAACCACATCCACTTTTGGAGTCATTAACCCTTAATCACAATTTGGGATCTTGCTAAACCGGGGCTTAGCAATCCACTAATCTCAGGCTTATTCTCTAGCCTCGAGTCTCAAAATTCGGGGTATTACATTTCTCCCTCCGTTCAATAAATTTCGTCCTCGAAATTTGTCATACCACTTAATCCAAAAACTACGGATGCTTCTTCACGACAGCTTCCGTTTCACAATTCATTTCATATTGGGACGGTCTCCTCTAGACCACCCCCACAATTGGTGCATCACAATTCAGATTCTCGAAAGAATCTTTCACAATAAATGCAACCTAGTTGCCACAAACTGCAATCGGCCCATTACATGATTGCCATACAAACATAATCACCACATGGTGTCAAACAAATACAATCGCCTCCACGTACGATTGCCACAAAACACATTATCACATAACCACAATGATCGCAAACCCCCCAACTCATGAGTGGCTAGCGCATCTTAAGATCTAGAGGCTCTAATTCATGAGCCATATCATAAGATCTCGGTAGTTAGGTGGCATAGGCCACCACCCTGCTTAACTCAATCTAGTGATTCCATCCTGGAATAACTCAACAGCATCACAAACTCATTTCACAAATAACAGCCTCAGCTGTATACACAAGCACTTTAGCCTTCGCTGTATCCACTTTCACAACATTACCCTCAACCTTACACCCACCAGTAACTCCACCAGTGGTAGCCGGGACTGTTGGGCATTCACAAAAATATCACATTGCCGCATCAAGTTTCACGGCGTTACCCTCACCCATCCGGGACTTTTGGGTCTCAATCACAATATCACTTCTGTATCAACTTTCATGGTGTCGCCCTCACCCGTACACCCACCAGTGACTCCGCTAGTGGTAACCGGGACTTTCGGGTATCAACACAATATCACATCATCTGGTCACTCCGGAATCTCAATTTCTTCTATCCAAAGTACCCGACCATAATGGCCCACCTAGAGTCTCAGTCTCTTTTATCCAGGCGCCTTTTATTGTCACACCCCCTTAATGGATGCCCACGCTTCCGCTGCGTGGCTGGCTCCCACATCACACCCGTCTGATGGATGCCCGTGGGTTACCGGACTCACAATTTTATTGTCACACCCCTTCAGAGTGCCCACCCCTCTGGTCAATTACGTACCAGGTCTACGATGGCCATCCCCTGACCGGGACTGGCAGGCAGCTGGGTTACTCACCTTTCACCCAGGACTCACAAGAAAATCCACTTCCTTATCAGACGTATATTGCAGGCTTATTCTCTTAATCACAATTTGGGATCTTGCTAAACCGGGGCTTAGCAATCCACTAATCTCAGGCTTATTCTCTAGCCTCGAGTCTCAAAATTCGGGGTATTACATAGGGGTTTCAACTGGATTATTGGCCCTGAATTTTATGTACACATACTGATTGATGTGAATTTTTAGTTTGCTTGTACGGTGTATTGCATGTTTAATTCTCGCATTTTATATGTTTGACAGTATGTTTCTACTGGGATTCCTCAAAATCTCACCCCTTTTTTACGTTTTCTGAGATGAAGTTTATGGTTATACATAGTCTATATCGGGAACACTTTTGGGATATTTCGTAATATTTGTAAATATTATCAAATTTTGCAATATTGATTCCGATATATAAACAAATACTTTTATCAGTAAATTTGTACATTTCTGTATGCTTGTGAAACTTGGTCTCTATTACTCTGTATAGATCAAAATGGAAATGAGTGTTGACAATGGACCATCCAGTGGGGGCAATAAAAAGGCCAAACCAGGCTAGAGGCTACAGAGACCAGAGTTTTTCAGGAAGTAGAACCTATTGGCGTTGTCACAGGCCATACTACCCTGGCAGAACTTGCAATAGTGCTCCATTAAGGCTACATCCAGCTAGACAACCCGCTTGTTATGTATGCTATAAACCAGGGAATTTTGCCATAGATTATCTGCAGAATCACCAGCCAGGGAGACAAGGCCTAGAGTTCCAAGAAGGGTCAACACTATAACGCAGGAGGAAGCTAGGAAGTCTTGTGAACTGATACAAGGTACAGTTTCCCTTAATGATAGTTAGTACAGGTCATGTATGATTTGGGTGTTAGTCATTCATTCATTACATATGATTATGTGAGACGGTTAGACTTGAGAGTACACAAATTCTAGCTTGATCTGGCCGTATCTACACCCACAAGTGTTAGAGTTGTCACGGTTGATGTCTTTTGAATTGTGTAGTAAATACCGAAGGTGTTAATCCATTATGGATCTTATTTGTCTACCGTTGCAAAGTTTAGAGGTAATCCTCGATATTGACTAGTTGACAACCAATAGTGTGTTGCTTAACTATAGAAAAAAAAGTGTTATATATCCTAATTCTCAACCATATATTGGTACAAAAATCAATCTTAATTTTCTCTCCTCAACTGAGGCCAAGAGATGCTTACATAAAGGTTGTCAGCGGTACCTCATGTTTTTCTTCATGCAATCAGAGGTTGGAAAAGCAGTGTAGAGTATTCCTGTGGTAAATGAATTTCCTGACGTGTTTCTAGAGGATATCAGCGGATTACCCCAGGATAGGGAAGTAGAGTATGCAATTGATCTTAAGCCTAAAGCAGGACAAATATCTAAAGCCCCATATAGAATAGCTCCAAGTGATCTGGCTGAGTTGAAGAAGAAGATTGAAAAGTTGTTAAAGAAAGGGTTTATTAGACCCAGTGTAGCACTATGGGGAGCTCTAGTGCTCTTTGTCAAAAAGAAAGATAGAAGTCTATGACTCTATATTGATTACAGGAGTTAAACAAGGTAACTATCAAGAACAAATACCCACTTTCCAGAATAGATGATTTACTTGATCAATTATCTAGTTCCTGTGTATTTTTAAAGATTGACCTACGATCAGGGTATCACCAACTCAGGGTTAAAGTGGAAAATGTACTGAAAATTGCTTTCAGGACCAGATATGGCCATTACAAATTTCTTGTAATGCCATTTGGGCTGACAAATGCACCTACTGTATTCATGGACAATATGAATCGATTTTTTCTTACCAGGACCAATTCATAGTAGTCTTTATTGATGATATTATGGTGTATTCACAAAGCATAATAGAATATGAGCAATATCTAAGAATAGTGCTGAACACATTAAGGGAAAAGCAACTCTATGCCAATTTAAGCAAGTAGGAGTTTTGCCTTACATAGGTTAAATATCTAGGCCATACAGTCTTATAGTAAGGGGTCTTAGTTGATCCTAACAAAGTGGAAGCAATACTAAACTGGAAAAGGCCAGAGACTGCCTTTAAAATACGTAGTTTTCTAGGTCTTGTCAGGTATTATAGAAGATTTATACAGAATTTCTCCAGAATAGCTTTGCCTTTAATAAAGTTGATGCAGAAAACTCAACACTTTGTGTGGGACGATAGTTATGAGAGGAGCTTCATGGAACTGAAACATAGATTAATGACAGCACCAGTGCTGACGATCCCAAATCCACAATTTACCTTTGTTGTATATACAGATCCTAATAGGCAAGGATTGGGATGTGTTTTAATGCAATGTGGCCGAGTAATGGCGTATACATCTCGTCAACTAAAGCCTAATGAATTGAATTATCGTACTCATGATCTTGAGTTAGTGGCTATTGTATTTGCTTTGAAAATCTGAAGATATTATCTCTATGGTGCGACTGTAGAGCTGTACTACAACCACAAGAGCTTGAAATGTCTGTATGATAAAAAAGAATTGAATATGAGACAACACAAGTGGATGGAGTTGTTGAAAGATTATAACTTAGAGATCAAATACCATCCAAGGAAGGCTAATATAGTTGCAGACGCTTTGAGCCATAAAACAATGCAGGTTACAGCCCTGATGATACATAAGTACCGATTGATCGAGGATTTTAGAGATCTCAGTCTATTCAAGCAGATTTTGATTGGCAGTAATAATGTCAGTAAGGCATATAATGATATGAGAGCAACGATTGAGGAAGCTCAATTGTAAGATAGACAAGCACAATCTATCAGAGGGATGATTGAGAAAGGTGAAACTCAGGAATATGATTTGTCACCAAGTGGATTAGTTAGATACAAGAAATGATTATATGTTCCACCGCAGATAGAGTTGAAGCAGAAAATCCTGGAAAAGGCTCACAAGAGTAAATACACAAGAGTAAATACACTCTGCATCTAGGAGCAATCAAAATGTGTCATGACCTAAGGTCCACATATTGGTAGTCGTACATGAAGAGAAACGTGACACAGTTTGTTGCTCTTTGTCTTACATGCCAAAGCGTAAAGATTGAGCATCAACGACCTTCAGGACTTCTTCAAAATCCTGAGATTCTTCAATGGAAATGGGAAAGTATCATAATAGATTTCGTGATGGGGTTGCCCAAGATCAGAAATCATGATACTATATGGGTAATCATTGATCGATTCACAAAAATAGCCCATTTCCTACCAATTAGCATTCATTATTCTCCTGATAAACTTGTAGAGATTTACATCAAAGAAATTGTGAAATTACATGGTACACCAAAGAGCATCATATCATATAGAGATCCTTACTTCACTTCCAATTTCTGGAAAGCGTTGCATAAGGCTTTGGCTACTAAGCTCAAGTTCATCATATCATATCATCCCTAGATAGATGGCTAGACGGAACGAACCATTTAGACACTAGAGGATATATTGAGGGCATATGTGCTAGATTTTAAAGGTAGTTGGGACCAATTCCTTCCACTTGCCGAGTTTTCCTATAATAACAGTTATCACTCAAGTATACAAATGGCACCTTATAAGGCATATTACACGAAAGGAAGTGTCAATCACCCATGTGTTGGACAGAGTTACCCGAGAGATATTTATTTGGGCCAGATATTGTTGATTAAATAATAGACTAGATTATTCTGATCAAACAGAGATTATTAACTGCCCAGAATAGAAAGAAAAGTTATGCTAACAAGAGAAGAAAACCTCTAGAGTTTGAGGTTGGTGACCATGTGTTTATGAAGGTTTCACATGTCACAAGGATTGGTAGGGCATTGAAAGTGAAAAAGCTAAGCCCTAGGTACATTGGTCCATTTGAGATCTTGTCGAAGATTGGGCCAGTAGCATATCAGATCATTTACCCCTAAATTTGAGCAGATTGCATGATGTTTTACATGTGTCACAGTTAAAGAAATATCAATCCAATCTGAACATGTCATTGAATATGAATAATTGAATGTGCGGGATGCTTTGATTTATGAAGTCGGACCTAATCAGATCATTAATCGATAGGAGAAATGGATGAGACATAGGAGTATCCCATTCATCAAATTTGTCTAGAAGGGATTATCTCCTAGAGAAGCTACAGAGGAAGACATGCGCAAACAATACTCAGAATTTATGAATCAATATGTGTAACAAATTTCGGGGATGAAATTTTATTAACAGGGGAGAGCTGTAATATCCCAAAATTCTTACACCAAATATTCAATGTATATTTATTCAACAAATAGAATAAAGGGTGAATTTTGGAGAATTTGATTATGTTGCCAGTGAAAATTTTCTGTGAGGCAGTGAGTTTATCATGTGGTTTTGGATGATCAAATGATGTCCAAAAATTGTGAAATTTTTATGAATAAAAGTAGACATTTCAAGCTTTAATTTGATAGGTTATGAATTATTTGGACTTGTACACTAAAAGTTATGAATTTCTAAAGTTCACCTAATGAAACTATCAACTTTCTAGGACAGCGTCCAAAGATTTAAATTCTAGGAATGTTGAGCTTTTAGTTGGCTAAGACTAGACTCAATAGAGGTTAAGTAGCCTTTAGAAGCACCTCAATGGAATGTCTATAAATAAAGATATAAATTTTCAAATTTTGATGAAAATTCTGCTTGATTTCCAGCAAAGTGTAAAAATCACAAAATGTAAGGGCAAATTTAGGAATTGAAAATTTTTTTGAGCCTAAATCAAAGTTTGGACGACTGAGAAATTGAGAAAGGAGATAGGTAGTAACTTTATCTTTCATAAATTATGGGAATGTTTTATATGTTTGTGTATGCCATCTTCTATGATATAATTGATGAACATTGTTTTGTCGAGTAGGGCAATTTGTACGAATAGGCACTTTTACCTGGTTGTTGAGTAAGAATCCAACCAAGGTGTATGGATGGTGGGGAAATAGCCCCGACTCATGTATACATGTCGTGATGTGGTTTGTATTGTTAATATATTGCATGACATGGAGCATGACATATTTAATTTTCGCTTATTATATGATTGATTATATGTTACTACTGAGATTCTTTTGAATCTCATCGTTTTTCATAATTAAAAATATTCCAGATGAAGGTAGCAGCTCAAAGAACAAATTCGTGGCCACCGGCCAGTAGAGTTCGGATACACACATGGAGACTGTTGTTGGTTATCTAGCTTGTAATTTAGTTTCTTTTAAACACTCTATACATTTGTATATATATTTCAACCCTACGGGAATTTCATGTAGTATAAATAAGTACTTAATGTTAATATGTTTTTGCTATTTCTGTATGCCTTAAGGAATTATGCGCTTATTACACTTGTATATTGAAATGTTAAGGGGTTTGACACTTTTTCTCTTATTTTGCGTAGAATTGTTTGCATGAGAAGTAGGATTTTCATCATGGTGCTCTATATGACTATTCTTTCCAGTAAATAATGAAGTGATGAAACTCATTTTTAAAGTACGGAATAACATAGTGATTGGCTTATATTCACTCTATAGGCAAAAAAGAATTATTACATTCTGAGCATAAGATGACACCGTGGGGTTATTTTTTACTTGAACTTAAGTAAATTAAAATTAAAATACTTACCTTCAATGTGTGATGGTGCAGTGACGTCAACTTTCTTCCTTGACTTTTCCATAGACTCTATATTGAAGGAACCAAATAACTCTGACCCTAAACTTGTCAAAATCTGACAATCTCACAATTGATTCAAAAATCAATCAAAGTACTTTGCAAACATCAGCATCTTAATCAAGCCAAGGTAGAAAAGGAATAGAGATTATTACTATAATGGTTTTAATTGGATTTTGAATTAGCATCAATCTCTTTGATGTTAATGTCTCGTTTTAAATTTGATTTGTTACCAAAAGGAACAAAATGAATAATTAATGAAAAAATATTCTAACAAAATCATTTGGGGTAATTAATCAAGTAATTAATATTATTTGTGATGCAAATACCCCAATAATTGGGTAAACCAATAAGTAAATGAATGTTGTTAATTTGTAGAACCCCTAACCATAATTATCATGAGTAATCGGTGATGAATATGTGACGGAATTTGGCCAAATAAAAAACACACAGTGATTATAGCAATGTTAATAAAAATGTGTGGTAATTATAGTAATAATAATTTAAATTAGCCAAGATAATAATGAATGATGTAGTTCCTCACATAAATTATAATTATTGTCAAGTTTTCAAATTAATGTTAATTTGATATAGGATTAAAAAATTATTAGGATTAAAAGATTTTTTTTTTCTTTTTAAGTGAACTCTTAATTTTAATGTTAACGGTAGTATATGAAGAGATCTATCAATAATAAAAACATGAATTTTTATTTAAAAAAAAGGAAAATAAGAACAAAGGAACTGAGAATTGATATGAGTTTGGCAAACCGTAGTTAATTAAAGCTAACGTAAATGTAAATAGTATAACTTTATTATTTGATTGGGTAGATGGATGATTAATTGGATGTTGTTAATTATGCAGGAAGGACCTTTAATGTATTTTCTAAATTTGAAAAATAGATAATAATGGCACTTTTATGGCAATAAAAAGGGTTTCCCAAATTCTTATATGCCATTGGTAGTAAAGGAATAGAGATTATTACTATAATAGTTTTAATTGGATTTTGAATGAGCATCAATCTCTTTAATGTTAATGGCTCATTTTAAATTTGATTTGTTACCAAAAGGTGCAAAATGAATAATTAATGCAATAATATTCTAATAAAATCATGAGGGTAATTAATCAGATAATTAATACTATTTGTGATGCAAAGACACCAATAATTGGGTAAACCAAAAAGTAAACATATGTTGTCAATTTGTGGAACCTTTAATCATAATTATCGTGAGAAATCAGTGAAGAATTTGTGACGGGATTTGTAAGACCCTTATCTTATTTTCTTATTTTTTTTAGTGCTTTCGTGCAATTCAGTGAGCAACACAGGAATAGGGTAAATATAATGATATATTGATACAAAGTACTTGATTACATTACCGGTTTTTCCATAGGGGTTTGTACATAATATTCACATACCTTAAAATAATATAAAGCATGCAGATAACCAACATTAGCACTTGAACTAGATCTGACCTCTCAGTTGCTAGTACTCACTTCTTTGCCCTTCAAGCCGCTCACTTATGTTGGAATATTATAATTTTTGAAAAAGGGTGAGATTCAAACGAATCTTAGTAGTAACAGACAATCGATCATAGAAAATGCAATAATACATATGCTATACACCAGATACAACAATATTATACTAACCCACAATATAGTTCAGTTTAGGTTAGTCGGAAACATTTAAAGCCAACTACTATTGCAACCCCTACTCATTCTATACCTCATATGGGCTCGAGGCCATCAACTGGGCATACTAGTGTACTCGTAGGCACTATATTTAGTCATGTTCAGTGTACCCATAGGCACTAATGCTCAATCATGTGCAGTGTACCCGTAGGCACTATGCTCAGTCATGTTCAATATACAAGTAGGCACTATGCTCGGTCATGTTCAGTGTACCCGTAGGCATTATGTTCAGTTATATTCAGTGTACCAGTAGGCACTATGCATCATACATGTTACACTAAATGATATGTACAATGCATAAAAACATTGATATAATGTATGAAAGAAAGAGTTACTGCCTTAAACCCCTTTTTGTTCGTAAACCATTCCTTGAATGTTGTTCCGATGGCTCGGGCTATCTATCCATCCTAAAATTCCAAATGTACATGAATTAAGTTAAAACTCATTCACGTATCACTCTAGACTCTTCCAATTTACTTTTGTTGGTTATACTGGTCTAATTCTACAAAATTACTAAAATGCCCCTGGGGACCTGGTCTAAACCCTTTTTTACCCGGTCCGACTGTACTTTTCTAAAAATTTTAACTTAGGCTATTCGTACATATTTTTGCCCAAGGAATCCATTTTTAAACTCAATTTTCTCAAATTCCAGCCCAAATTATAGATTTACCCCTGGCAGCCCCTATGTGAGGGTTTTAAGGCTATTTTTGTCATTTCACTTTTTATGGTTTTTCTCACTTCGCACCCAACATGAACCCTACACAATTTTCCATTCTAAACACAATGAAATCATCAAAAACACCAAAATCCAGTCCAAACATAACTCAAAACAGATCTGGACGAAATTCCATAAAAATTGGGGAAAATGGAGTTTTATGATTTCAATCCATAAAACACCTTCTTATCACCTTTAATCACTTGTTTAGCCACTTAATTACACTTCCCACATGATTAATCCAAATTTGGGCAGCACCTCACCTTAAGGTTTGTGTTCCCAAATTACAAAATCATGAAAACCAAGTCAACAAACAACCACAACAACAACAACAATCATAAATCAACAAGAGAAACCAAGCTCTTGAGATTATCTTTAATTTCATTTTTTTTTCTCTCTCTAAAACCATGGGATCCCTCTCTATCTTTCCTCTTAATTTTGCTTGTCAAACAATGTTTTCCATGAAGATCATGAGGTTAGAGAAGATATTACACAAGTTAAAAGGCTTGAACTCTTGAAATCACAAGTTCTTACCTTTGATTTTCCTCTTTGAACTCCTCCCTCCTTCCCTCCCTCCCTCCCTCTCTCTCTCTCTCTTCCTTCCTTGGTGGCTGACGTGAAAATGTGAAGAGAATGAGATGATGAAACTTCTTAAAGAATTCTCAACCTCTCTCTTTTAAGATATAATAATTTAAAGTTATGACACCTTTTTTTTTCTTAATCTTATCCCCTCATAAATTTGTGTCATAAGCTCTTCTTTTTTTTTTTGGACTGAGTGTCATAAGCTCTTTTTGACTTTGAACTAATTCCCTTCCTCCTTTTTAGCTCACAAATACGCCACTTCAAGGCCCTTCATGAACCAATTGGGCTTTATCCATTTATTCCAACTAATCGCACCACATATGTTGTTTTATGGAAATTTCACCTTTTTGACTTTTCAACCTTTATCCAAAATATGATTCTAAATATCAAAGAGATATTTTCCCCCTCATTTACAACACATTTGGACGAAAATAAGTGTGTGTGCTAAAGAAAATAATTTTCTTTGGCTTAATATGAAAAACTATCATTTTGTCCATACATTTTGTGATTTTCGCCCAAAACTAGAAGCAATTTCACTCAACTTTGAAAATTTATATCTTTATTTGTAGAAATTGAATTGAAGAAATTCTAAAGGCTATGAAATCCTTATCGAGTCTATTTTCAAGAAAATATAACTTTTAGCCAACTAGAAGCTCAACATTTCCAAAATTTAAATCTTTGGACGTTATCCTAGAAATTAGCCAGTTTCACTGGGTAAATTTTAAAAATCCATAACTTTTAGTACACAAGTCTAAAAATTACCCATTACCTATCAAATTAAAGCTTAGGATGTTTACTTTCATTCTATAAAATTTCACAATTTGTGAACATCATTTGGTCATCCAAAACGACCTGAAAAACTCACTACCTCGCAGGAAATTTCACTGGCAGTACTGTTACATTCCAATTTTCAGTGATTAATTCCTTTGGTCATGAATATTCACCATTTCATTTCATTGAATGCCACAAATAATTATAAGGCATATTGGTGAATAAAATTTGGGGAGTTATAGGATTGGGCCAAAGTAAAATCACATTGTAATTATAGCAATGTTAATAAAAACATACGGTAATTATAGTAATAACAATTTAAAACAACCAAGATAATAATTGAATGATGTATCCCTTCACTTAAATTATAATTATTATCAAGTTTTCAAATTTATGTTAATTTGACATAAGGTGATAAATTATTTTTCCTTTTAAGTGAACTCTTGATTTTAATGTTAATGGTAGCCTATGCAAAGATCTATCAATAATAAAAACATGCTCTTTTATAATTAAAAAAGAAAAAAAAAGAAACAACAACCAAGGAACTCAATTGATTTTATTTTGGTAAACCAACGTTAACTAAAGCTAACTTACATTTATATAGTAATTTACATCATTGAACTTCTTACATTACTCTAACCATAGCTTCATTATTTGTGAATCCTCATACCACAAATTTTGTGAGAATTAAAATCATGATGTTATTTTAGTTACACATTATTTATGAATCTGAGAATATCTTTTTGCTTGCATATTTTTTATTTTTTGTATCATCTGTTAGGAAAATCATCATAAAAACGTTAGGCAATTATGGTATTATAATAAAAGCGTATGGTAATTCTAGTCATAATAATTGAAATCAATCAAGGTGATAATTGAATTATGTATTTTATCACATAATTTATAATTATTTTCAAGATTTCAAATTACCATTAATTTGATATAGGATCCGATCAATAATTTATTTTTCCTTTTAAGTGACCTCCAAATTTTAATATTAGTTGCAATATATGCAGAGATCTAACAATAATAAATTCATGATATTTTATCAAAAAGGAAAATTAGAAAAAATAAGCTCAGAATTGATACTATCTTGATTCCTATTCAAGAGATTTATACCTAACATGTCAGCATAAATTTTTTTATTTTAAATCATCCACTAAATCCACTAAATCAATGAATTTCTAGAATATCTACGTGCTGGGTTTTTGTGAAATTATAATGCAAATGCAGTTTTATCACCATATTAAGTGTATATAATCTTATCATTTTTTTATTGTGTAGATACTTGCAACTAACAAATCACATATGAAAATAAGTTAAAGGAACATAAGGTAAGCACTTTTGTTGAAAAGTAGAAGAGTTCCACCAAGCATTATAACTCTTTAATGGATAGATAAAGTCAACTATCAGAGTAACAAAAGCAGAAATACATTCGGAATCCATATTCTGAAATTAGCATGACCTTCTACAAACTTATTGGATGCAGAATTAGAGTATGTAATAGAATTTGCAGAAAAGACCACTGCTTATTTTTCTATTTTGACGTTTTTGGTTGGTCTAGTTGCACTAAAGCTAGGAGTTGACAATTCAGACAGCCCAATATCATCAATTTTGACATGTCCACTGCTTGCAATCTTCTTTCTCTTTGATGCAGCCATCACAGGAGTCACCATCTACAATATGCTTATGTCATCTCTATCGCTATCCTTTTCATTGCTTATATTTTGTTCCAAAGTTATAGATGCAGATTACCCCAGTGGTCAAATCTGGGAAGCAACATCAATAGAGGTTAGGAAAAGAAGGTTGAATAGTAAATTAGTTATGATATAGCTTGCTTACGTTCTCATTGGAACTGCCAGCAGAGTAGGTGAATTTCTTAACAATATCCTTGTCGGTAGTAAAGTGCGAGACACTCATACTACTCTCCGGATATTTTATGTTGTTGTCCTTCACCCTCAGCTTAACCACAATTACCCTCCCAACAACTCCAGTCGTTAACTTCTAGGAAAGATGAAGATGCCCCTACCTAAAATTGAAAGAACATAATGATGAAAATCACAGATGTCATGTTATCAGTATTAATAAGTCTGAAAATTTTTAACACCTTCGTCTTAAGCTCAGCTGTCGAACAACCTAAAAGCTCATATACATGTTGGTTGAACATTAGCATGGAACATTTTGCAATTGAATCAAACATTGTGTAATGAACTTTGAACCAGTTAGAAATAACCATTCAAATGGTAATGTTAATCGTTGATGAGAAAGTCATTAATCATTAAGTGTTTAAGTTATAAAGTAGTATGAAAACACATTATTAAAGAATGTTGAATACTATTTGAGCTTACTTAGGCTCGGTCTTCATCACTTCCCTATGACATGACTTGCACATCAATTTAGCATCCTCATATATTGGTTTTTTATCACATGAACATCCATCATAATACCAACCGTGTGTTGTCTCAAGCTTTTGGATTGTTAGCTTGGTAACAATTTCATATTCCTATAGATCACATCACATAAGCAAAGATTAGTAAGCTTAAAAAAAGACACGGTTGGGATATATTGCATACATACTAGAACAGTTAAAATGAAAATTATTTACCTTTGATAATTTCAAAATTTCATGTAAAGGAAT
Source organism: Inga oerstediana (assembly GCA_963210345.1). NCBI lineage: Eukaryota > Viridiplantae > Streptophyta > Magnoliopsida > Fabales > Fabaceae > Inga > Inga oerstediana. Next base: position 56,153,657 of record OY723400.1, on the reverse strand, counting down.
TCTGGCAGGGAATGATAAAAGTGAGTCACTTGAAATCTCGTGCGACACAATTGAGGAGATTTGTGTGAAAGCTTGACTCACCTCAGGTGCATTGGTGAGTCTTTGTAGTAAATGTGACATTTACGTTAGGAAACCTTATACGTTATATAATTTAGGTACACAGATGCACAAAGAACATGGATACAACTAAATTTTAACCAGTCATAAAGGTCCTTTACGTCTAAAAAATTAGGGTTGAAATAAACTTGTGTGGCATTGAAGATGCTACATATGTCTCTATAACCTTAAACAAAAAAGCATGTAATTAAAACCCCAAAAAAAATGAATTTATAGGGAAATTAAACATACATGTAATACTTTTGTTTTAGTAATCCTAGCAAACCATAAGACCACTAAGGCGGGCACATCCAAATCTTCTGTATATGTTGGTTCCAGATATATGAATTAAAACATCCACTAAATCATAAGTATTACATGTGACCTGTTCCATAACCCAATTACGCTTGAACCGGGTCGAAAAATCACAATCCTAATTACATTAAAACACATTGATGGTGATTGGCAAATAATAATTAGACGCAGCCTTTCAAATTTCAAATAATAACTGTAATTTTCCATGATTTTGGGAAATAATAAATTTAACATTCCAATCCTAATAAAATTAAAGCACATTTATGATGATTGGAAAATAATAATTGGATGTAGCCTTTCAAATTTCAAATAACCTAATTACATTGAAACACATTTATGATGATTGGCAAATAATAATTGGTCGTATCCTTTTAAATTTCAAATAATAATAGTAATCTTCCACGATTGTATGAAATAATAACTTTAACATTCGAATCCTAATTAAATTAAAACCATTCAATCAATATAGGTCAATGCTATTTCCAACGATTGCACTCTAGCAGGACTAAATTCCGGCATACAATCTTGTGAACAAATTTGCTCTAAAAAGAATAATTAGGAAGGAAGAAAGCCAGAGGTTGTATTTGGCCATCCCGGTTTCTACAATTTGAACAACGTTATTCCCAATCCTTTCATATTAATAATAGAACAATTAATGTGATCCGTCCCGATTTCTTTCAATATGCTTAGTCAATTCAATATTTGTCATCACTATTCCCAATCCTTTCATATTATCGTGTTCCTTTCATATTAACAATAGAACAATTAATAATAGAACAAAAATTAGGAAGGAAGAAACCAGACGTTGAACATAGATAGTAGGGCTTTAATGCATGTCATTGAAATTTCATTTATACACACTTACAATAATTGGAAAGTAATAATTATACGTAGCATTTCAAATTATGACTTCTTACGGCACTCCCCTGGAGAAGCACCGTAGGAAGTCTTTTATTTAACAAACAAAAAAATTATGACTTCTTACGGCACTTCCCAGAAGAAGCGCCGTAGGAAGTCTTTCATTTAACAAAAAAAAAATTGACTTCCTATGGCACTTCCCTGGAGAAGCACCATAGGAAGTCTTTTTATTTAACCAAACAAATTCATAATTATTTTATTTTCCTGATGAAAACCTCTATTTACAATCCAAAATCCACAACAAATTATAATACAATCCACAACAAAATGAAATAATATAGCACATATCTTTTGTAATATTACGTCTTCATGTATCAAACATAAAAGAGCTCTAGCATTTAAGTTACCTAAACTTGAGTCATACACGTTACTTCTATAGAGGATTAAACTAAGTATTATTATATTTGTAAGCTCAAAAATTAAAAAACTTACCATGTATAAGAAGTTCAAGAAGATAGAGTTGATACTTCAAATAAATACCTGAAAAAAGAAATTATGAGCACACATATAAGATTCATGATAGATTTTAACTAAAAGAAAACCTAAACCAAATGTTGAAAAAAGGAAAACACTTACAAGCTAGGGAGCTTCTGAAGGAGACTGGGACAAGGAAAAAAAAACATATGTAAGAGAAAGCTTTATATAGCAACGGAGTTCTGGGAAATGGAGGAGCTAGAGAGAAAGCAGGAAGATGAAAATGAAAATGAAAACTGCAGGCTATGGAAATTAAATTACAAGGTGGAAGAAGCTATGGGGCTTTTAGTCAAAACGCCAAAGCTTCTCAATTTAAAAAAAATGATGACCAATTTTAAAAAAAAAAAGACAAAAGCTCCAACGCTTTTTCTCAAAGCATCTCAATTCAAAAAGAATGATGGCCAATTTTTTTTTTTAAAAAAAAAAAGTCTTAGACGGCGCTTGATTATCAAGCACCGTCCAAAACTGAGCCTTAAACGGCACTTAATTTTCAAGTGCCATCCAAGGCCTTAAAATATCCACACACCACAGATAATTCAAGACACCACATGGTGCCTTCAAGGCAGCTGATGGTGCCTTGAAAATTCAAGGCTAAAGGCACCACGTGGTGCCTTGAATTTTCAAGGCATCATTAGTGCCTCCTTGAAATTGTGCCTTGGACGGCGCCAATTTCAAGGCCCCTTGAACGGCGCTTCACTATGAAGCGCCAAGCACCATCCCTCCAAGGCCTTATTCTTAGATGGCACTTCACTATGAAGCGCCGTCTAAGGCTTTTTTATTAAAAAAATTAAACTATTTTCTTAGATGGCACTTCACTATGAAGCGCCGTCTAGAGTGCAATTGTTGGAAATAGCATTGACCTATATTGATTGAATGGTTTTAATTTAATTAGGATTCGAATGTTAAAGTTATTATTTCATACAATCGTGGAAGATTACTATTATTATTTGAAATTTAAAAGGATACGACCAATTATTATTTGCCAATCATCATAAATGTGTTTCAATGTAATTAGGTTATTTGAAATTTGAAAGGCTACATCCAATTATTATTTTCCAATCATCATAAATGTGCTTTAATTTTATTAGGATTGGAATGTTAAATTTATTATTTCCCAAAATCATGGAAAATTACAGTTATTATTTGAAATTTGAAAGGCTGCGTCTAATTATTATTTGCCAATCACCATCAATGTGTTTTAATGTAATTAGGATTGTGATTTTTCGACCCGGTTCAAGCGTAATTGGGTTATGGAACAGGTCACATGTAATACTTATGATTTAGTGGATGTTTTAATTCATATATCTGGAACCAACATATACAGAAGATTTGGATGTGCCCGCCTTAGTGGTCTTATGGTTTGCTAGGATTACTAAAACAAAAGTATTACATGTATGTTTAATTTCCCTATAAATTCATTTTTTTGGGGTTTTAATTACATGCTTTTTTGTTTAAGGTTATAGAGACATATGTAGCATCTTCAATGCCACACAAGTTTATTTCAACCCTAATTTTTTAGACGTAAAGGACCTTTATGACTGGTTAAAATTTAGTTGTATCCATGTTCTTTGTGCATCTGTGTACCTAAATTATATAACGTATAAGGTTTCCTAACGTAAATGTCGCATTTACTACAAAGACTCACCAATACACCTGAGGTGAGTCAAGCTTTCACACAAATCTCCTCAATTGTGTCGCACGAGATTTCAAGTGACTCACTTTTATCATTCCCTGCCAGAATTCCTTTACATGAAATTTTGAAATTATCAAAGGTAAATAATTTTCATTTTAACTGTTCTAGTATGTATGCAATATATCCCAACCGTGTCTTTTTTTAAGCTTACTAATCTTTGCTTATGTGATGTGATCTATAGGAATATGAAATTGTTACCAAGCTAACAATCCAAAAGCTTGAGACAACACACGGTTGGTATTATGATGGATGTTCATGTGATAAAAAACCAATATATGAGGATGCTAAATTGATGTGCAAGTCATGTCATAGGGAAGTGATGAAGACCGAGCCTAAGTAAGCTCAAATAGTATTCAACATTCTTTAATAATGTGTTTTAATACTACTTTATAACTTAAACACTTAATGATTAATGACTTTCTCATCAACGATTAACATTACCATTTGAATGGTTATTTCTAACTGGTTCAAAGTTCATTACACAATGTTTGATTCAATTGCAAAATGTTCCATGCTAATGTTCAACCAACATGTATATGAGCTTTTAGGTTGTTCGACAGCTGAGCTTAAGACGAAGGTGTTAAAAATTTTCAGACTTATTAATACTGATAACATGACATCTGTGATTTTCATCATTATGTTCTTTCAATTTTAGGTAGGGGCATCTTCATCTTTCCTAGAAGTTAACGACTGGAGTTGTTGGGAGGGTAATTGTGGTTAAGCTGAGGGTGAAGGACAACTAGTTAGTAGTTGTGTAAACAACTTTTTGACACTTTGAGGTGATTATTGTACATAGTAGTAGTAGTGGTGGTGGTGGTTAACACTAGTAGTAGTAGTGGTGGTGGTGGTGGTGGTGGTTAACACTAGTAGTAGTAGTAGTAGTAGTAGTGGGGTGGTGGTTAACAGTAGTGGTGGTGGTCGTCGTCGTCGTCGTCATCGTCGTCGTAGTAGTGGTGGTCGTCGTCGTCGTCGTCGTAGTAGTCGTAGTGGTAGTGGTAGTCGTAGTGGTGGTGGTGGTGGTGGTGGTGATGGTGGTGGTTAACACTTTAATTAGCTAATGCTAGATATTTAGTGGTGGTGGTTAACACTTTAATTAGCTAATGCTAGATATTTTCTTACTATTTGGAAGGAAAATTTTGGTTTATGAAGAATTGTTTGATGATGTTTCTGTAGGGTTTAATTGCTGGACAGTAAAAAATATAAAGAAAATTAAAAAAAAAACCTTTCAACATCAGTTAAAAAAGGGACACCGTAAGTGGGACGTAGTAGTGTGGGATGTTGTTCCTAAACTTTATTATGTCGCTCACATAAGTGTCTCCTTGGAAAGGGACATAGAAATGACCTAAAAACAAACGTTAAAAGTGCTTTCTATATTAGTGTGATGATAATTCATATCTGTCAATCAATGGAGGGGTTAATTCAATAAATGAGATGAGAACTACTATAATTGAAGCTCGTTGAAAACCATGACCCTCTGTCATGCTTGGTAACACTCTTGCAAAGTTGCAATGCTGTAATACTTGTGAGTGAACGATTTTATGTTTTTTAACAATTGTGAAGGATAAAGTTGCATTATATGTTTTAGTATTGAAGTCAAGTGTGAATGACATTGATGCATATTTGCTTTACTATTGAAGTAAACATCGTGTAAAACTTGCTATATCATAATCAAGCTTATTTTGTTGGTCTTCGTTATATAGTGTCATGACTTTTATTTGTAAGAAAACCAGAGCATTTGGTTCCAATTAAACGTCATGTCGAATAAGCTTATGGCTCGCCGGCCCAACCCTATCAGTAACCTTCAAATTCAATTGTAAGTTCGGCCATATGGGGGTACGCTGGAAGTATGAGGTATGACAAAAAAATGCTTAACCTTCTCAATCCATGGCTTATTATTATTATTATTATTATTATTATTATAAAAATTGGACCAGTTATTAAACAAGTCAAGGCAATGGTTTACACTTCATTGGTTGAATTGATTGTGGTGAACAGTGACCAAATAAATTATTGATAAAGTAATATTTTTAAAAAAAATTAATTATTTAATCCTTATATATAGTTTTACCTAGTTTGTAACTCGGTACTTAAAGTTTAACTCGTCATGACCCAGTCCTTGAAGTTTAGTCATTTTATAGTTTCATCCTTACCATTACAAAGTGTGTTTGGTAAAGCTTTTTTTAATGGCTTCTGGAGAAAAAGTGAAGAATAGCTTTTAGAGAATAGATTATGAGCAGAATAGATTATGAGAAAAAAGTGATTTTGATAAAGTAAAAGTGTTTGGATGTTATGGTCAGAATAGCTTTTTTCATTATCAAATTACTAAAAAGGGCATTAGTTTTTTGAATAATTACATGTAAAGGATAAATTTATATTATATGCATTATTAAACATTAAATGTTTAATAAATACAAAAAAATTCGAAATAAATTTAAAAAAAATTATAATTATAAAATCAGTCAAATATACAATATCAAAAAATATATAAAATTATTTTATAAATTATAATATTAGTCTATTATGTGGTTTAATATAGTAATAACATATGTGTGTGTGAACATGTGGTTTAAAATTAGTCAAATATATATACATATGTGTGTGTACATGTATAGTAATAACTTGTGTAACAAAAAATTAATTATAAGTAGTTAGGATATAAAATAATCTACTACAAAATACCAAAGTACAAATTCAGAGTAGACATACGCATACATTTCACTGATTGGCAAAAATAGAATACGTCAAAATGTAAATACAATAATTAATCAGCCTGAGCGACGGGAAGAGGGCTCGGGAAAGAGGAGAGAGAGAGAGTAATAATTAATCCCAACGGTCAAATAATCAGCCTCAGGAGCAGAAAAAATCCGATTGTGGCCAAACCAAGGTTTTGCAATTCAAAACCTTGGTTTGGGGCTGAAACGGGATTTTCTAAAAAAATAGGGTGTTTGGATATTTCTAAGTGAAACCATGGTTTGGGTCCAGAATCAATTAAAAAAATTGCATCCAAACGGTCTCAAAGTCAAGGTGAACTGTGATGATGTGTCATTAACAGTGTTAACTCTGTCAAGGGTTACCTCCATTGTGTCCTTGTCAGCGCACACCTTCGATTGCTCACTGTTTTGTTGCTTTGAGGTCAAGCAGTTGAAATAGCTTTAGTGTCCTATCGTTGCTGATCTGTGTTGGGAGTGGAGAGATTGCGCAAAATCCGTCAACTCCAGGTGTTAGAAATACTATTTTGTTCACCTACCTTCAATTTCTATGCCCCTTTCTTCTTTTTATAGTTAGGATGACAGAATGAGTGAGAATAGAATATATTGAACCTCAAAGAACTTCATATTATTTCTATTGAACAGATAGCATAGCAATATGGCTAGTGTTTAGAATAAAGAATGAGACATGGTTAAAGGAAGAAGTGTACATTATTGGAGAAAAAGTGTGACAAATAAGAACACCGTGGTGAGAAAGCTGCTAAACTACAGTGGCAAATAAGATATATTGGTAAGTGAAAAGGGTTGTGGTTTGTCTGGAGTATACCATGTGCATTGTGGCCCAACACTTGAAGATTTTGCTTGCTTGTGAAGCTGATGCATTTATCTCCCATGACAGAAGTGGGTGTATTCATTAAATTTTGTTTATTTTATACAAACATTGACAAACATGGTGGTCCCCCACACACTTGAATAATGTTGATTAATTGTTGTAATATATATGTTTTTGTAACTTTTTTTTGTTTGTTTTGCTGCAGTTTATGTGTGTGATATATAAGGTAAGAGATTACATGGTTGCTTCTAGTGGCATGGGTTAGTCGATATCTTTACTTAATACTCCCTCCGGTCCTAATTATAGGACAATATTTAGGGGTTGATCTTGGTCCTAATTATAGGACAAAGTTTTAATTTTTGTCAATTTCTTCCCAAAATACCCCCATTGATACTTTCTCAATAATAATGAAACACAATAACAATTTTATAATACACCTATGTATTCTATAAAATGAATAATACTTGCAACTCATTAATGTCACATACACCTCAATTCTACTGTTTCTTTTTTTTTTTTAATAAAATAATTTTGAAACCTTGAGAAACTTAATTTATATAGTGTATTATGCTTGGAGGCTTTGAATTAAAATAAAAAGTAATACACGTTGTTTGTAGTTTTTTCTTGGCTTTCAGGCGCACTAGCTAGAGAAATTAATTCTCAATCTTTGTAATGAATGGATCAAATCTCATTTTATTAATCAAACAATGAGTTCTGAGGTTCTTAACTACAATTTCCTCATATACAACAAGTGCTCCAATTAATTCTCCAAAGTTAGGGTATTTTTGGAAAATAAATAAGATTAACCAATTTAACTACTATTCTTAATTTTTCTAAAGTTAGGTAAATATGTCTTATAATTAGGACCGGAGGGAGTATTATAATTTGGTTTTTCACTAGACATGTCTAATCGTGTGAACATATTTTGACTTAATTTAACTCGTCCTATGTGGCGCTAGCTTTTCTCAATACCCTCTATATCTATTGTCCATAAAAAAATACCCTCTACATCTAACATACAGCGTTTTTTACCTGAACCTAGAGCATTCATTACTCAGATTAGGGGGAAAAATCCTACTCTTTTTATTTATTAATAAAACAAGTGAAAATGACGCACAGGTTCTAAGAACAGAAGATAATTACAGTGAAGTCCCAAAAATCAGAAATAACAACTTATTAAGCTGTTTTTACAATATGTTGAGTTATTTTTTACTACTGTGGGACTTCACTATAATTATCTTTGGTCCTTAAAACCTGTGCATCATTTTCCCATAAAACAAGGTGCTGATGATGATGCCAGCTCAGTGTATTTTAACATAGTTAATTAACAAAAGTGCCACATAGGACTTGCTAAAAATGACTCAGGAGTGTTTAAAAATAGAGAAAACTTCAAGGATTGAGTCGTAATGAGTCAAACTATAAAGATTAAGTTACAAACTCGGTAAAACTATAAGGATTACATAATTAATTTTTCCTATTTTTTTATTTTATGTATTGAAATAAATATAATTATAAGTATAAATATATAGATTTATGGGATGAATTGAATATTTTTAATGGAAAATTAAGACTAAAATTCAATACATTTTATTTTTCTAAGAAAAAGAAATAAATGGTTTTAAAATGCAAATATGAAAAAAAAAAAATCCACTTGTCGTGAAAAAAGTCTTGGAGATTAAAACAATCAAAGATCATTCAAAACGAATTAAATGGTTTAAACTACACTCTTAAACAGGCCTGATCAATATGTAAGTTACACTTTTTTGTCCAAAATATAATGTTCAGATACTCTTTCTTTCTTTACCCCCATTAAATAAAGCACCACTCATTATTTGACCTTTATGGCTCTTTTGAAATTCTAATTTAAATTCTGTTATAAGATTGAAATTAGTTTGAAAATCTCTCTGCATATCTGAAAATGTTCTGAAGTCCCGTTGGCAACCATTAAATTATTTGCGGCCGGCAGTGCAATGCTTGGTGGTCAAAGGTCGCCGGGCAGTGCAATTTGGTATTTTTATACCATATACATATATATGAAATTATAAATCACAAACAAAGCCCTCCAAGACACTTGGGGCCAAATCCATTCATATAATGGACGTCTAAAATGAAAAATGATATCAGTTGATAGTGGTCAGTACTCCTATAAAAATAGTTTGAGGATAAAAATGTCCTTTCACTCAATTTTCTTTACAGTGTTAATAGCTGAATTTGGCAATTCCTTTCAAGACAAATTGTAGCAATATTTTTATAACTATAACTTTTTATTCTTAATTTTGAGGATGTATATCTTTAACTCTTAATTTTGAGGACTGATTAATTTTCGGGGTCAGGCTATCCCATATATGTACAGCAACAAAAGGGTACAAGAAAGAAGATATATATCAAACTTCGCTGGTAATTAACAACTAAAATCCAGCCTGATTATGATTTAGCAAGTTTACAAAATGTTTTAAGAATAACAAAACATATATGCATCAACCTCACTCAAACTTTGATTTCAATGCTAAAACATCTATGTAGATCATTATCATTTACAATATTTTAAAAATAATAAAACATATTGTTCACATCAGAAGTATTCTAGCAATATCATAAGAACATTACCAAGTATGAGAGAGTCTTAGTTTTCAACGAGCTTCAACCACAGTAGTACTCATCTCATTTATTGAATTAACCCCTTCACTGATCGACAAATTTGGATCATCACACTTAGTTTTCTTGAAAAGAAATGCTGGTTGCTTTGGAGGAGCAAGGGTCGAGTCATTATCCAACATGGAAACAACTTCTAACATAGTTGGCCTATCTGCTGCATATTCTTGCACACATAAAAGTCCAATCTGGATACATTTCAGAACTTCACATTTAGGGCATGTTTCACCTATTAATGATGGATCAACAATCTCCATAACTCTACTTTCTCTCCAAAGGTTCCAAATCTGAATTAGTTGAATGCATTAGATAGTTAGATTATTACTATAATAGCAAACTGAACTCTAGTTGTTCATTATCTATATACTTACGTGTCCAATCAAAGTAGAAGAAACGTCATCATAATGACCACTATTTTTTCTGCTAGTAACAATCTCCAAAAGTAATACTCCAAAGCTATATACATCTGATTTTATTGAGAAAATTCCTTCCATTGCATATTCTGGTGACATATAACCACTGTAAAAAATTATAGAAATATATCAATGATCATTTCAATAAAGATACTTAAATGGTTTTATTATAAGTATTTTAATTTTTTTTATTTATTTCTAGCATAGAATGTCATATGAATATATTTTGACTTTGTATGGAGCATAAATCATAAGCATATCTAGCTCATGCAGACATGTTATTTGACCATGAAGAATGGATTTAAAATTAACGAAAAAATCTACATAATTTAGATATCTATATTCATGAGAATGATGTGTGTGTAGAAAATCATTCCAACTAAATACTTATTAGTTTAGTTTATACTGGTACTTTTGGAACTTGTGGAAACTAGGAATATGCGTGTGTAATTCAATGCTAAGAAAGTGTAGTGATATGCTATACATATAGTTGAGTATACTTACTAGGTTCCAACAACACGGTTTGTGTTTGCTTCAGTTTGGTTTCCACCAAATATTCTTGCCATGCCAAAATCTGCAATTTTTGAATTCATTGTGGAATCTAACAAGATGTTGCTAGCCTTCAAGTCTCTATGAATTATTCGTAATCTTGAATCTTGATGAAGGTATAAAATTCCTCTTGCAACTCCACAAATGATGTCAAATCTTTTCCTCCAATCTAATTGTAATCTTTTTGCTTGATCTAAATAAAAGTTGTAAACTATTAAAAGTGAAGAATATATTACTTAATCAATTATTTTATTTTCTAAAATTGAAAAATTTGACAATACCCATATGTAGAAAGCTTAAATGACTATTATAAAGAAAAAGAAATCTTAAATGAAAAGAAGATCATACCAAAAATGAAAGAGTCCAAGCTTTTGTTTGGCAAATATTCATATATCAACATCTTCTCTTCTCCATCTATACAACAACCTAAGATCCTTACAAGATTTCTATGTTGTAGCTTTGCAATTAAAGTAACCTCATTTCTGAATTCTTCAATGCCTTGTCCAGAATACTTTGATAGCCTCTTAACTGCTATTTCCATTCCATCTTTGAGTAGACCCTGATGTCAAAACCCATAGTTAATTCATGAATGTGTACATTTTATCTTTGTTGTATTAAACAAGTACTATAAATAATAAGCTAATGGCATTGAAAAAAATGTTGATCCTACTTATGAAATTTGAGACTAGTTAAATATAATAGCTACCTTATATACAGAGCCAAAACCACCTTTTCCAAGCATATTAGTGTCTGAGAAATTGTTTGTTGCCTCAACTATGTCCTTTAGATCAAAGAGAGATACATTGGAGTTGTTTTCTCCATCAAACAAATATTCTTTGTGCAACCTTTTTGCTGTGTTAAACAAAAAATGTAAGAAAAATGTAAGAGAGGAGTTGTAATGCAGCCAATTATCACTTTACATTGAAAATAAGACAAACCTTCAAATACGTTTTTTTTTTTTTTTGTGGAATGAAAAGGGAAAATTGTTGGGGAAACCCCGTTAAAAATTATATTGGTGAGAAAGATTTAAATCAAAGTATTAGTACTCTGTGTGTATAAAAATTGCATGGTATTACTAATACTATACTCTGTGTGTATAAAAAAATTATCAAGTATTTTTAATGGTGCACTTTTTCACATTTTCCCGGGAAAAGATAAAGCTTACCTTGATTATTGTACTTTACAAACCAATACACTAAAGAAATCACCAGGAACGTTATTAGGCAAATAGAAATGACTACGACTGTCACCATTCCCTCCTTGCCTAGAGAACCATAATGCTTCTTCCTTCCATATTTACCTGCATACAAGAACACATTAAAGCGGAATTTATGTTCAAACAAATCTTTGATAGACGTAATTGTAATCATGTTATATTAATTAGGCTTTACAGTTAATTATAGATGACCAAAATAAATTTTATAAAATAAATAAAATATTATTACCTACACCATATGTCAACTTCTAAAGAACTTGGCTAAAATTAGTTGAATATAAAAAACATTTTTTAAAAAAATTCCCAACTAATGATAGAAACAAGAGGATTTTTACAAATAATAAAAATATTTTATTAAACTTTTTAAATAGTCTTTTATTAAATATCAATAGGTAAGATTTTATAAATAAACTAGAACAGTAGGTTTAACAAACAAATTTTATATGTCGTTTAATTTTAAAAACTTATTTTTTTTTTATCAAAAAGAGTATATGGATGACTTGAACCCCTTTTATTGCCAACAACTTGACCCCCTTTTTTCTTTAGGCACAAGTATTTTATTCGAGGAATTATTGGTCATTTTAAAAACATATTAATAAATTATTTTCAATACCCTCAAGCAATGTTTTAAAAGCCGGACCGGAAGTCGAGCCGGAATGGTCAACGGGTCGTGGTTCAACCGGTTGGAACGGTTGAGCCGTTCGGTCGAACCGGTGACGTAATAATAACATTTAAAAATAATATATATATATATATATATATATATATTATATTACAATTAATCTTCAGTCCAATTTTATATGAAGTTAATAAAGTAACAAAATACCATTTAAGGAAGACCATTAAATCAACCATCAACCTAACAAAATGTATTAACAATAATGATTTCATGACTTGTCAAATATTGGTGGCTCTTGATTGATCCAAGCATGAGTTTCTTGAAAGATATTAAACCATACCACTCTAGTCCTATTTATAAATTTTTTTTTTATAAAAAAAAATGGTCCTATTTATCAATCTAGTTTCAGTGTAATAAATGAGATTGTAATAATTTTATCCCTATTTATTGTACAAATGAAGAAATAATTTAAAGATAGATAGAGAAGAAAGAGTTGAAAAGTACTCATTCATAAATGAGGGCATAGTCATAAATTTACCCCATAATCATTGAGTTAACTACCTCTCTTTGGTATATGAAATTTAGTTAAAATAAACTTATAAATACGACTAGAGTGGTAAATATCATCAACATCTTGAAGAAATGACCTAAAATTAAGACCTTTAATTCAATCTCAGTGCTTCTAATTTCATCCTTAGCTTGAGGATAAACCTCATTGCCTTTTTCTTCAAAAGCTTTTTTATAAAATAGTTTGCAACAAACCAAATTATTAAAATTAGTAACATATAATATACTTAGCAAAAAAAAAAATAGTAACATATAATATTAATAAAATAAAATAACATGTCCAAAATTTATATGCCATTTTTAAAATTTTTTTTCAGCATCAAATATAAAAAAAATTGCAGAAAAAAAAATTTCCTGCTTTTTTATTGGACCGGACGGTTTTTGAAAAACTGGTCCGGTTTCCGGCTCAATGACGGTTGACGGCTCAAAACCGGCTAAACAACGGTCCAAAACGGCTCCTTAAGAAAAACGGCTCAATGCATAAATCCGGCCCACTTCAATGACTGGCCGACGGTTCAACCGGTCCGACCGTCCGGTCCGGTCCGGTCCTCTAAACAGTGCCCTCAAGCTCTCACTCTCACTCCTCATATATAATATTTTGCACCATAACTATTATATCTGCCTTTAATACTAAAATACATTAATTATCAAAATAATACTTGATACTTTTTTCAAAAAAAAAAAAAAGACTTGATAATATAATAGGAAATGCGTTCTTTAAAAAATAATTAATTTTTTTTATTTTGAGATGAAGATTAAAAATTAAGAATTTTAATATCACAAATTATATATAAAATTTTTTTAATTAAAAATATATAATATGATCAAAATAAATTATACATATTATATCAATATAAATTGAAACGTTTCTGGGTAGTTTTAAAATAGTATATTTAATATGATAACTTTTTTATTTCTTCTATTTTTTTTATTGTTTTGTATTTTTATTCTCAATTTTAAGAAAATTTTTATTTTTATAATTATATGATTATACTAAATTCTAATTTGAGTTATTAACCTTAACAAATTATTATTTAAGTCACATCGAACAAAATGGAATTTAAGAATTGGGTCAAATTACCTCCATGCCCCTAATTTATTAAGAAAAATTGAAGTGTGCAAGTTTTTTGCTAACAACACTTTTCTAGTTTATCAAAATTTATATGTCCCTATTACCAAAAAAATAAACCTATATAACCCGCTTGAGGATTGACCATATATGGTAAGCTCTCAAAGAATATTAATGCCCTGAAACTTGATCTGAGATTTCAATAGTTTAGCAACTTTTTAAGTTTACCAATTACCAACGATGATGTTTGCTATCTCTTGAGGATTGACCATATATGGTAAGCTCTCAAAGAATATTAATGCCCTGAAACTTGATCTGAGATTTCAATAGTTTAGCAACTTTTAAAGTTTACCAATTACCAACGATGATGTTTGCTATCTCTTATTAGGGCGGCAGGTTCTGATAAATTAGAATTAAGACTAATAGAAATCAAGCAATAGGAGATTTATTTCATATATTAATTTTACCAACTTGATTTGAGATTTCATTATTTTAGGGATTTTTATACTCGATTTTCCCGATTATATAATTAATTTTTATTAATTTGAATATTTATGTCATATTTTATAATGATAATCTTATATTTAAATTAAAATATAAAAGTAAAAAAATCATAAAAATTAATAGTGATGTTTGATTTTCTTTTACCCTTGATAGCAAAAACGTAAAACAAGTAAAGAATGTACCCAATTCATGTGCATCCACGCGCACGTACAAATCTTGGCCCACATGGTCAAATGTTCTGATGTCTTCCATATCAGCATGCCACGTCAAGCACCCACTTTGTTTGACCTCGTCTACACTCGTATACGCAACACATGAACAATCCCTCAGGCACTTCTCCTCACACCCTTTCAAGCTCATACTCTCGCTCTTATCCACACGTGCCTTTGATGTATCTGGCACCTTCACACGTGCCACTTTCACAAACCCCTCCCCGCTTTGACACTTGGACACATTCTTCTTCCTCACACACCCGCTCGACCCATTTCTCATATTCCACTCTTGCAGGTTCATGGGTTCAAATCCCGGCAAGCACACGCACTCAAACTTGTCCACATTATATGGGTCACACTTACTATTTGATCCGCACCAGCGATAACGGTCACAGTCCTCCTTTGGACCATACCATACTTGGAGCCATCTTTTCTCCTTAGCTTGCCAAATAGTTCTTGTCACATGACCAGTGTTGTCTAGCACCATTCTTAAGAAAATTGAAACATCTACGACTCGAGTCATCACCAAGCTAACTTCATTTTCATCGTCAACAAAGGTGACTTTGAATATGAAGTTGGGTGTCATGTCAGGTACACCACTCCATCTCTGACCAGTCCAAGGTCCTCCCCGCCAAAATGGGGCTCCATTTTTATAACTGAATAGTTGAGGATAACCTGTTGGGTCAATCATGTGAGTTGCATTCCCCAATCCTGGGTTGTCTGGGGATTTCCATGACGTAAAAAACCGATTAAAACCAGTTTTTCGGTCCACCCCAAATTTCATGAATGGAACCATTGTGTCGCCAGGATAGTCAAAACTCTGCCATAGAACCTTTGGTCTACCTTCGTTTCTGATTAAAACCAAGTTTCCAGTGTCTTGAAGCTTAGCAAAGGTGTGACTAAGAGACGTGACGGAAACGTTGGAAGACCAAATGGGGTTGTTTCTGTTCAAATGGGCATCATTGTAAGTGAGAACAATATTTCCTTGGGTATCAATCGACAAAACTCCAGAAGCATCATTAAGAGGATTCTCTCTATTAGCAACCCACACGATAGTTGGTTTGGAAGATCTACTATACCATATTCCAACGTATCGCTTTGTTGAATTGTGGCCGGGGGTGAAGAAACCGAGGGCAAAGGTTCCTTCATTTGAGACCAAAACGTCACCATCTTTGAGGGGTTGGCTTGGGGTTATTCTAGTAAGGGGGAGACAAGAAGAATGAAGCACCAAGACAAGGAAAAATTGAATAATATTTATCTGAATTATGTCTTTAGCAGAATAAAGCTTCATGGTTGGAACGGAGAAGCAAGAGATAAAACTGGGGCTAAATTTCATAAGTGTTGTATATATATATATATATATATATGAGTTACGTTATGTTAAAAGGAGAAAGATATTGATCAGTGCCCGGTGGTGCGATGGTTATTAAGTTACCCTTAGGTCACTCCCCCCTTACCCCTCATGGGTTCGACCCGTGACTTTGTAATTAAAAAAAAAAACAGAGAGAGAAAGATATTTGTAGTACCTCTTATCTTGATAGATATTGGTTAGGTGTGTGCATGTGATTTGTTAAGGTGCTTGTGCTCGTAGCTGAGGTCTTAAATAACATTTCAGGTCTTAATGGTTTCAGGAAAGGTTTCTTTGCACTGTTTGAGAAAAATATCTAGGTTTAGGAGAAAGATATTTTTAGTACCTCTTATCTTGATCGATATTAGGTGTGTGCATGTGATTGTGATTGTGATGGTGCATGCGCATGTGATTTGTGAAGTGTGACGTGGAACTGTTTAATAAAGTCTTTTGGTCTTGATGTGACGAAAAGTAAAAGTTCGTTGGTCTTTCTAGCTTCTTAACAAGGCTAATCGGACTAATTATGATCCATAATATATATCATTTCAACTAATTTATTTAATTTAAAAATAGTAGTTAAATTGTTAAATTTGTCTTAAATGGAAAGAAATTTCAACTTTACCCATATTAAATGATTTTTTTTTTTTGCCAGACATATTAAATATAGCCAGAAATACAGCCAACTGGCCTTTCATGGGCGCTGGTTTAGGCCCGCTTCCTGTAAAACCTGCAATTTTTGAAACCCGTGGTCCTACAAAGATGAACCTTCACGGGCTCAGGCCTAAACTCATTTTAATTCAAATAAAATTCACTTTCAAGTTTTACAATTTATTTATTATTTTGTTTTAAATTGGGGTACATTATTTTTAAAACTCATAAATTTTTAGTTAAAATAATTATCTAATATCCAAATTAGTCTTTTTTTTAAAATTTAAATGAATAAATCATTGTAGAAAACAAAATAAATCAAATCATTTAATAGGTGTTAGCCTGTTACTAATACTCTATTAGATACTTAAGTATCTTTCATATTGATAATTTGATATAAGATACTACATATATTAATTTATTTTTAAAAAATATTAAATGGGCCTACCTGAAGGGTTGGCCCTTTTAGGCTCGCTTTCTTTTGGAGCCTCCAAATCATAAGTCCCAGCTCTAATATTAAATGATACATTCATTGAGAGAGAAAAATACAAGGAGTCATATTTGAACATTAATTACAAAGATAAAATTGACCAATAAACATTAATTGCTCTCCAAGTGACTTATATTGTGAAATAAATCATTCTTCTATAAGTGACTTATATTATAGATAGGAGGTCTGAATAAAACTTCAGAAATGATATCTTGGCACTGTTTGTGAAAAATTACCTAGATATATGTGAATATGTCAACTATTTTACCTCACACATACTTGTACGTACGTGTGTACGTAAAAACTCGTTTTCTCCAGTATACGATGTTATCCTTGTTATAACTTACAACTATAATATATTATCGGATTATAGGGCATTTTTTTAAACTATTCTGTAAGGGAAATTGGGTATCTTAAACTAATAAGTGGTGCAATGTTGCTCCTGTGCTAAATATTCATTATTTTTTACCCTATAAAAAATTAACACCAATTAAGTTTCAAAAATTGCAAATAAATGTCAAGAGGCTAATGTTATTTTTTACCCTTGTAAAAGACTAAGTGCCTGTTTGAATTAGCGGTGGAGAAGTGGCTTTTTTTTCCATCTGACTTTTGAAAAAGTAAGGTAGGATTAAAAGTGAAAATGTAAATGTGATTTGTGTTTGGATTAGCGGTGGCAGAAGTGATTTTTTTTTCTAACCTTGAACCTGTTTGGATTAGAGTTTGAAAAGCCCGTTTAGATACAAAATGACTAAAAAGGGTATGGATGCTATTGAATATTACATACATATGATTCCCTTCATAACCCGGGTTATGTTCAGTCAAAATCATTCTGGTTTGGGAAAATCCCTCAAAAAGAACTTTAAAATTAGTAAAAGACAAAAAAGGTGATCTGAAATTGCATATTTCTAAAAAAGTGCGAGTGCCTGAACTGGGATATTGAATTTGAGACAAAATAACGTGCATAACCCTGAAAGTTTTTAAATTGAAAAACGTTGAGGGAGCCGTAATAAGAAGGGCGAAATTGTGCGAAAATGCGGTCAGGACTCTTCATCTTCTTCTGGCGTCGTCGGTGCCGTTGGTCTACCCTGGTTCCGTGGCGTTGAGAGAGAATAGTGGCAGCAACACTGTGGGGTGGATTTGAGGAGGAGCGAAGGCAAGGAGAGGTTGTGGTGAAAGGCATTGGACAGTTGCACAGATACCAGTGTTCGGATGCGAATTTGAACTTCTCCGGTTGATTAGAATGGCGGTTCAATGTGCATGGGTTAAAGTAAGTTTGGGAAATGTGGATAAAATGTAACGATAACAAAACCTATGAACTCTGTTATGAGAATGTGCAAGGGTTAAGATAAGTTTGGGAAATGTGGATAAAACGTAATGAGGAAGGTTGTAAAATAAGTTGTGAAACTCTGTTGTTAAATGGGGAAGTTTGAATTGCAACTTTTGAAATTTCTAAACCGTTAAAATAGCATTTGAACGTGTCAATTGGTGAAGTTGTGAGATGGTTTTGAGATGTAAGAAATTGTGATTTTATTGTTGTGAGAATGTTATACATAAGTTGCGAATGGCTTCAGTGAAGTTGTGAAACAAAACCTATGAAAACCCAAAGATAACCTATGAAAATTGAATGTTATAGGATGCAGAACTTGAGTTTTCCATTGATAACTTGAGTTCATATCATCACTGGAGGGGTAACTGGCGAGTAATTAGGCTTATAGGATACAGAACTCTAGTTATGAATTGATAACTCGAATTTACCAACATAGTCTTACATTTTCACAACATCCCATTAGACTTTCACAACTCGAGTTTGCCATTCACAACTCGAGTTCATATAATCACTGGAGGGTAACCGGCGAGTGATTAGGCTTATAGGATGCAAAACTCGAGTTATGAATTGATAACTCGAGTTTATCAACACAGTCTTACATTTTTCACAACATCCCGTTAGACTTTCACAACTCGAGTTTGCCATTCACAACTCGAGTTCATATCATCACTGGAGGATAACCGGCGAGTGATTAGGCTTATAGGATGCAGAACTCGAGTTATGAATTTATAAATCGAGTTTACCAACACAGTCTTACATTTTCACAACATCTCGTTAGACTTTCACAACTCGAGTTTGCCATTCATAACTCGAGTTCATATCATTACTGGAGGGTAACTGGCGAGTGATTAGCTTATAGGATGTAAAACTCAAGTTATAAATTGATAACTCGAGTTTACCAACACAGTCTTACATTTTCACGATATCCCGTTAGACTTTCACAACTCGAGTTTGCTATTCATAACTCGAGTTCATATCGTCACTAGAGGGTAACCAGCGAGTTATTAGGCTTATAGGATGCAGAACTCGAGTTGTCCATTGTTAACTCGAGTTTACCAACACAGTTTTACATTTTCACAACATCTTATTAGACTTTCACAACTTGAGTTTGCCATTTTCACAACATTGCAGGGTGATCATCCCACTTCTGGAGATAAGACCATATTCAATAATTCAATTTTCTTCGTAAAACAATTACTGAACAGAAAATTTACCAATCTTCCCATGTGAATATGTATGCATAATTTTAACTACCACAATCAGTAAAATCTGAATTATAACATTTACCATTTTGGCAACCAAAGATTATCCAGGGTGAAGGAACAACAATATCAGATGTCATAGGATCCAAATTTGTAGAAGAAAAAAGAGTCCAGTTTAAAGAATTTGAGTGGCTTTTCCTGCTAAAACCACTTAATCTATAAGCATAGAAACACCAATAGTATTAAGGGTTATGCAATAAAAATATCAAGATAACATCACAAGTGAATAATAATTCAAAGCTTGTCGATTCAGACATCTTAAAAATTCATTGCAGTACAAGTGTTTTTCATATTGCATGAAAAATTTAGTTACTTTACCTAAATGACTGCCATCTCCTCTTAGAGCAAGCTACAGGAATATCACCAAGATCAGGAGCATACTGCACACGTTCATAGCAAAAGTTTCTAAAGAGTAAATATAAAGAATACCTGATTTAGCATTAATATAGTTAGGACGGCTTGCTCCTAACTATAACATTCACATTTCCTGATTTAGCATTAAAATTTCAAAAAAAAAAAGTTAACCTAATAGTGATCTCACCTTTAATTGATCACAGTGATTTGAAGTATTGTAAAGAATAAATATAAAGAATACCTGCAATTTGTGCAATGAATTCCTATTAAGCATATGTCATTGGTGCATATTGATTGGAATAGAAAGTTGAGACAAATATTAACATTAAATCACAAAGAAATTGTGCTTATACTTTTCTGTTACTGCTTTCCCTCCCATTGTCTGTAACTCGTATGCAAGAATTTACAACAACACTTCTAAGAGGATCTTGACAAATAGTTAAAGAAAGGTTTCACTTCCTCAACCTTGATCAAATAGAACAAAAACTTAATTATAACACCTCATATAAAAGGTCGATATCCAAATTAGTAATTTACTCCTTCATTTTCAAACGTGGATAATCAAGTATTTTTACTAAAGTCAAAATTTTCAGTTTATATATGAAAAGTAGCTAACTGGTTTCATGAGGAGAATATCATGTAACTACTCTCTGGAAAAAAAAAAACTCTTATACAAACACAATAAGCAAAACTCAACTTCTACAAGAATTTTGCTTTTACTCTGCCATTGTTATACATCATCTTAGAGGATATATTGATATGCAGGCTCCCAAAGTAGATTCAAAACTTTAGGAGGAGGAAACGCCAAACCACCGAAGGCAAGCTATGAGTTGAGTGATGACGCAAGATGCAAGATGCGAGACGCCGATGAGACCCGGACGCCGACAAGATACAAGGAGATCTGGACAATGCTGTGACCCACGACGCCAATGCTTAGAGATGGAGTCCTGGACGGAGCAGTTGGAAATGCTCTGATTCAAACGACGGCAACACCACCAGAAGCTCTGATTCTAACGAAAGAGAAGGCTTTGTGCATGCGCAAACAAAGAAGCTCTGATTCAAAATAATGAGTTCGATAAGAAAAAATAATGAAAATATAATGCTTCCAACGGTCTGCCTGCGAGCATTGATTGAACAGAGAGAGCAAAAGCGCGGGGAGATACTGAAAAAAGCCACGGGTGTGAGCTTTTAAAAGAAGCCACGGTATTATACAAAGCACAAGGAAAGCCACCGCTTTGCCAAACATTTGAAAAACGGTCATCGTGGTTTTTTAGCTCCAAACGTGCGGTCATAGTAGCCTGCTGCTTTGCCAAACAGATCCTAAGATATCATTTTAACCAATAACTTTATCTGACAACTAGGTGATTATTGAGTTGTCATTGCTGATAACAACACTTTGACCATTAAGTAATTAAAATATTATATTTATTTTAATAATATTTTATTAAAATATTAATACTTTAATATTTAATAATTTAAATAAGATTACTATTTACAAATCTTCAATACAATTTATCAGGATTAGCTCTTTTTAAAATAGAGCTTCATGGGGGTTTAATTTCTTAAGTGGGTAATATATAGCTGAGTTAGAAGGGGAGATGTATATGTAACACCTCTTAAAATGTATAAAGACTGACTAATACAGTATTAAGGTCTTTCTTCTATGTGTACAACGTTTTTTTTTTTATACATATGTGTACAACGTTGTTCTGTCGAAGACAAAGTTTGCGGGTTCATATTGTTGTGGTCCAGATTGAAAATATATTTCCATTTACTGTATCATCCAAAATGTGGCAACTAATTGAGATGATTGACCTTCATCCTAAATACAAGACTTTGATCAATCTCTCATATTTACTTTTTTCTAAAACTATTCGTTGTGATTGCATATATCAAATGAGAATTTCATCTATGGAAGTTCTGGTTTCTAATACAAATGATTAAAGGCGTATTTTGAAAAACATAACACATTTTTAACAATAAATAACTTAACTAATTCTTTTAATTTTTGTGAATTAATTATCTACCTCCCACAATATTTAACACTGGAGGAATATTACTTATTGTGTGTTGAGGGGTTTTTGTTATTTCGAGGGAAAATATGATTTGACTTGTTCACATATACACAAACTACACTTTAACGTGGGTTTAGACAAATTAAGACTCACTCCCTCGTATCCTAAATATGGGAGTAAATTAAGGGTTTTGTCTTGGTTTTAAATATAATATTTCATCAATCTCCTTTCTCCCCAGCTTTTATTATTTTTTTGCCAAAACTACTCTCATTGAGATATATTTTCCAATGTAGATAATTAAAAGAGGGATATTTTAAGAAAACCAATACATATGATAATTAACTTAGTTGATTTTCTTAATCTGTATGAATTGATTATCTAGCTCTTATATTTTTAATCATAGCTATAAAAAATCTAAACAACATTTAATGTAAAGAGAGATTATACAATTTGTGGTTACCTGATATCCAGTTCATCTAACCGTAAAGACTTGAGCTCAACAATAATAAATATATATAGTAATGGAGAAAATGCATGCGCATGCATGTGATATTCAGATTGTGATGAAGTGTGGTAGAGACACAACAAGAAAAGGTATAGGACTTTTCAAAGCCATTGGTCATGATCTTGCCAAAAGTATCAGTCGTCGGTCTTTTCTTCTTCACGAGAGCCTATGTTTAGGTTCCAATAAAATTTCAGAAAAGATTTTTGCACTGTTACGTTTGAGAAAAATATCTAGGTTAGCATAGTCCAATGTTCACTATTTTACAGACACACATCACACGTACGTTTTGAAATGGTCGAGGAGTCCCTTGCACACTTCCAATTTTCTGTGCTGCCTGGCAAGTATTTACCGTAATATTGAGGATGAAAGGGAGTAATTGACAAAAACACTATCAATGTTGAAAAGTGTTGAATTCAATGGTGACGCTAAGTTAAAAAATGATAATTGGATAAAGCAATATATTGAGAGGACATGCCAATGAATGAACTAATTGAATCATATTATTGTCGATTCATTCTTAAATTTGTGTTAACTCTAAACTTAGTTGAACTCACAAATTCATGGAATAAGATACTTTCAGAATTATTTTTCTCCTCTTTGTCTCAGAATCTCATCTCCACTTTTAGATCAAAAAATAAATGGTTCATATTTAATATTTTCTAAAACTATTATCATAGTATTTTATAATTTAAATTTTTAAAATTTTATTTGTATTGCAATTATGAATTATGTAGATCAACTTTTTAACACTTTAAATTTATTTGTTTATGTTTGAAATAATAGTTTTATAAATATAAAATCTAAACCATATATTTTTTTAGTCTAAGGATAAAGATGAGATTTTGAGAAAAAAAAGAGACAAATGATTCTGAGAGAACCCAAATCCCAAATTCACATACCCAGTTTATTATTTTTATATTTTTAACTTACAAATTCACATTAATTCAATCTTAAAGTTATGCTTGTTTTTTTGTATTTAATCATGTTTATTGGCATCATATATAAATTTTATAAGAATTTCTGTGTTGAGCATGATAAATTATTAATATATTTAAACTAAATTATTTTTATTTAAAATATATTTAAATTAAACTAAATTGTTGCCATTTTAGTTTAATTATTGAATTATATACTTTTAACAACTATTTATTGATAAATGTAAATCTTTACTTGTTTAACATTCGACAACCTTGTGTGTATTTTCAACAATTTGCAAATATCTTCTATTTAATACATAGTTGAAGATAAAGTGAATATAACTTAAAAAATAGTCACACATGGGTCCCTAAATTCAGTTACCTTTAAACAATTGTTATTTGTTGGTGAATTTATGGTCATACTATTAATTATAAATATAAATTTTCATTTAGAGTGTCCTAAATGAAATATAATGTGTGTGAATTTATACAAATGAATTACTTTTATTTTTTGTGTGATTTCTATTATTGTTAAATGTTTATTGGTGAAATCAGTTAATGTTTTAATCGTCAAATAATTTTCAAAATTGAACAAAACTGATTGAGTCAAACTCAATCAAATCCAATTGAAAAAAGAAGCTTAACAACTGGCTAGTTTAATCAATTATTAGTTTGATCCGGTGCCTGTTTAAATAGCATGTTTAATCAATTAAGAAAAAAAATGTATTCAAACACTCATATTTTAATTAAATTAATGATAAAACTCTCAACTAAACACAAATATTTGTTATGAGATCCTCAAGATTTTGAGCCAAATCATTCAATCAAAAAGCAGTGGCCTGTAAGAGTTGTTTATGAGATAACTGTGGTTGAGGGTATCAAAAGTATGTGTTTGCTTAATGTCACATAATTAATTTAATCAAAATATAGGTGTTTGGATCAATATTTTAGTAAGCCACATTTTACTAAACTAAATACCTTATCCCCAATGTAGCATCGGGGTGTAGAATATGTGCTCACGTTGTCATCATCTTGAACATCTTTTACCTGCACATTCAAAGCTTGCCTTGCAACAAATATCTCTTTATGTACTGGTGCATCAAAGTCATCATCTACATCATAACAAGTATCTAGCGATGCCATATCATCACAATCGGAGCTAGCACTAGTCACTCCCCCGTTCTCTTTGATGAAGAATGTAACGCCCTTCCGTAATTATATTCGAAATATGCAATTAAAGTGAAATAGAGACCAATAATTATCAAAACTCAATTTCACTCCCATCTATCAGACGAGGTTTTTACAAATATCTTTCGAAATCATTTATAACTTGGTCTCACATTCACATTCCGAATACAATTTCTATATAAAGATAAATTACATTTAAATATATCAGAGTACGCCCTGTAATTCCCGGCCAATCCCGGGTTCCATACATTAATCAAAGCCTTACGAGGCACATTCACCCATATACAATTACCCAAGTAGGGGATTACTCGATCTATCTCATATACATTATCAAATCATCATCCACATATACACAACCAAATCAACTACAATGATAACCAACTACCAAAATGACAATCCAAAGGAGTCCTCGCCGCCCCTGGTGCCTGCTCCATCCTCGATCCACTAACCTGTCTAAAAGGTGAGTAGGGAAAGGTGAGATTCGAGAGAATCTCAGTAGAAAAACAATACCAATATGTATGTATGATAAATATTTAATGCATGACATACTTAATTCACATAACTCATACTCACGCAATGACAAATTTATAAGCTCAATGCTTCAAACAACATATTGATGGTCATAGCATAAATTGAAACATAGCTTCAAATTACACATAATCATGCAAAGCAAAGACATGCACCAACACACTAACACAAATATCAAATACATGCAGGAGAGGTAAGTTTCCTACACTGTTTCTTTCCACGTAAGCTCTAGCTCCGGCTGCTCATGATCAGAGCGAACATCAAACCCTATAACCAAAGCAAGGACATAGGGTTATTCTCTATTCCAGAACCTTACTAGTTGGTTATCATTCATGACCTTTAGGTGGCTACTCAAAGCCTAGACACAAGCCCAAAGGGTTGGGAGAAACTTGACCAAAGATCTCTTTTGAAACCTCACAATTCCAGTTTTGGCTTCATCACTCGAGTGATGGATGGCGCACTCGAGTGATGGACGACCCGAACCCGAGTGAGGACGGCTCACTCGTGCGAGTGCTTGACTGAAGGCACAACCAAAGACAGAAAATACCCACAGTACTCCAGCATCCAATATAGCACTCGAGTAATGGCCTCACACTCACCCGAGTCCCACCAAGTGAGGCTCAAGAAGTGAACACCCAAGAGCAACAGAAATCCCAGACCAGAAGTGCACTTGAGCACTAGCTCTGGCACTCGAGTGATGGCACAACACTTGCGAGTGCTAGCTCACACTCTTGACAAATCAACTATGAGTGACAACCCGAGAAGCGGCTCTTAGTGTCAAAGCACATGATCACTCAAGTGAGACTACTTTCACTCAAGTGATAACCCACATCACTCGCAGGTGAGGAAGTGCACTCTTGTTTCTTCCATAAACAAGTGCAACCAAAACCGAAGGGGAAAGGGAAAATATGATGCTGCACTCGAGTGAGGCTCTATTAGAAGCTAGAACACAGCAGATATCAGAATTTTCCCAACTCAACCAATATGTTTCCAATGGTCGTAAAATATTTACCCAAGACTATTCCCACACAATTTTGCACAAGGAACCCATTGGAAACCTCAAAGCACCCAAGATCACATCACAATGACATTTTCCCCTTTGGTCACACTTATTACACACATTACTCAATTTTACCACATTTACTTCCAATGTTCCAAATCAATTCTATTGACACCAAAACACATCCAAACACCATTTTTACCACAATACAACATGCAATTCTCCCAATTACATGTCACAAAAATCAGGGCAAAATTCCACAAATCACAAAGCTCAACCAAAAATCACAAAACTTAGATTAAAAGGGTACAAATACTCACCTCTTTATCTTTCCCAAGCTAGTTCCTTGATTCTTCATCTTCCAAATTTCCTCAAGCTCCAAAACACCTTCTTTCACAAATCTAAAACCATAGAGATGAAGCTCTCATCATTATGAACAATATTAGAGAAGGGTATTTGAGCTAAAGAGGATCACAACAAGGCTAAATCTTACCTTTCTCATTTCTCTTTCTTCCCTTAAGCATGGCGCCATGGAGGATGGAGGAGAGAGAAGATGAGATCAGAAATTCGGCCTCCCTCAAGCTCCCTAGCCGACTTAGAGAAGAGAGGAGAGAGGGAAAAGCTTTTTGAAACATTGACCAATCCAATAGTCCACAAAGTGCCAAGTGTCATAATCTCATTCCATCTTCCATGAGCTATCATAGGCACACACACACATGATTCCACCCCTTGATCTAATTTACAATCAATCCTAACCATTGATCTTGAAGTTACCAATGAGTTTCTTCTTCGGTAACTTTCCAATTGGTCGGTAACTTTACCATTTTGCCCCTGATTATGGTAATTCTCACTAAATCACCACTAAACACATTTATCATTCCTTTTCTTCCATAATGCGCCCTCCCCTCTATTTTAAGTCAATTTAGATATTAATCCATAATTGAGCTTAAATACAGGATTTTAGCACTATTCACAACACATTCAAATCTCAAATCACATCATAACCTCCAAAAGGGTTTATTCATCAATAATCACATCCACTTTTGGAATCATAATCCCTTAATCAAATTTTGGGATATTACAAAGAGAGTTCTCTTATTTGGGCATTCAGATCGAGCATGGCCAAGTCTTTGACATTTGTAGCACTGAATTTCATGAGCTTTGGAAGAAGATTTAGAATCAGAATTACCTATAGTTGCAACGATTATAGGCGCTGCAATTTCTTTGGATTTAGGGGTTGACTTAGCACTAGTGCGAAAATTCGCTATTTAGACTTGGTAAAAATCGCTTTTTAGATCAGTTCTGGATCATGTATTAATATAACCGGTCTAAACAATCTGTTACTTTTTGAAACTAGTTGAGAAACCAGTCTTAAAAAATACTTTTTAGACCAGTTGCTCAAGATAAGGTCTAAAAAATCTAACTTTTTAGACCTTACTTGGCTTATAACAGGTCTAAAATGTTTTAGACCTATTATTTTGAAATCACATCTAAAAAATATTTTTTAAACCTCACATTTACTATGTTAGGTCTTGAAAGGTATTCATTTTATTTACTATGTTAGGTCTTGAAAGGTATTCATTTTAGACCATATATTTCTTACATCTGGTCTAAAATTTTTGTGCTTTTTTAAAATATCTACCCTATTTCTTCCTCTAACCCACCATCCAAGCTAACATCTAAAAGGAACTTGTGTCTAAAAGAATACAGTTCAAACTACAAGGTCTCAACAACTCAATATGAGTTACAAATTGAATTCCCACAACTCAAGCTTCAAAATGAAATATAAAACCAACAATCTTCCAATTCAAGTGGGAATAAATTTAATCAAATAACTATTTATCATTCAAAGGTTCATGAACTACAAACATGATCTAAGATGAGCCAAAATACATATAAAATGAAAATGAAATAACTATCACCATGTGTCTCAAAAACTACACAAGACCTAAGCTCACAATTGTTGTGAAAGCTCATTAATGAATTTAGCATAACATTCATTGATGAAGTCAATATCTTCTTTAGGAAATGGATTAATAAGATCAAACATCAGTAATATCAAAGCCAGATAAATCATTAACTTCCTAACTTAACAAATATAAAAGTACAAAATTTTTGAAATATATAGTTATTTCTTGAGTAAATTCAGTCATGCTTAAAGCAATAATATTAACTATGTTTCTTAGCACATAAAAGCCACATAAGATGGACTCTAGTGGTTGCTTATAGCTCTAAAAAAGAACGACATTATTAAAATTGTATAGAGCATAGCTTATTGAACAAGTTCATAAAGCAAACAAATATGTACTAACATTTGGTGTGATCTATTTAGGGTCTTTTACCTCATGCACATGCTTATCACAAGTAGCGTGTCAATATGTCCTCATAGCTCAATCATCAAAATCACAAAGATTACTTATTTCTCACAAATTCCATTACTATTTCACTACTTTATCTAGTAATAAGAAAACTCACGAGTTCATGGTCTTCTTCAATTTATTCCTTGGTTAGTAGTGAAGGGAGTATAAGAAGATGACAGTATAACTGTTCTTGCATAAAAGAACCAAATGCCAATTATCACTAAAAAGGAGGGATGACTATTAAGTAAATATAAAGCATTATATATATATATATATATATTATGTATAGTACCTCGTAAATACAAGATATATGGCACACACAAACACATCAATACTAGATTCAAACTCAAGATCTCACCAAAGTATGGCGGGTAGCACTACCACAAAGGCAGCTTGCTGTTGACATATACACATAAGACATAAACAATAGAAATAAAACCAAGTCAATAAAAAAAACACAATAAATCACCCAAAGAATGCCATGCAAGCTAAAAGGGGAAAAAACAAATGTTAAAAAAGGATATATTTATTCGGTCTTAAATCTAAGACTTGGAGATAGTCGTGGGTTAATCTTTTGGATTTTGTGTTTTCCCCTAAATGGATTTATAGGGCACGGTGCGGCGGATGCTGTGGCATGCAGAGGCTTGTCAGTATTGGAATCAATTATGCATGTATTTAAGTACAAAGTGATACACACCCCACCATTTCTCCTGTTGACTTGAAAAAGATTCAAAGACAATAATGTAAACCAGTCCCACATTTTTATTTCTATATATGCTTTTCTCACTTAAAAAAAACATAAATTTTCTGACGGAATTTTTTCCATGGTAAAATTTGTCACAGAATTAGCCACGGAAAATATTCAATCTGGAATTCTGACTTTTACCACAGAATTTTCGACAGAATTTAATTCTGTCGGAAATTGCGAGGAAATTTCCTATGAAATTGAATTTTGTCGTAACTTCTAACGGAATTGATTATTTGTATTTTAATTCCCTTGTAATTCCGTCGGAAATTCCGTTGCAACATTTAAAAATTATTATTTTTAATCATTTAGTATTTTAAAATTAAAGTAAATTTTAAAAAAATTATTTTTATAAAATTTATTATTTTTAATTAATAATTTTAATTAAATTGTAAATTTATTTTTAAATATTAGTTTATATTTTCTAAAATATTTTTAATTTTCAATAATAGGTTTTGGTCCTTGTAGGGGCAAAATAGTCATAAAAAATAAAATTTATTAGTTATTAATTAATATTAGTAAATAATTATTTATTAGTTATTAATTAATGTTAATAAAAATTTAATTTTAGAAATTAAAAAAAACATAGTCATATGATTATATATATAATTGTGTGTGATAATAGAATGCCAAGCAGTCGAGCTCATCCGATAAGGCATTCCGTGCGTACAGACGAGGTCGTGGGTTCGAACAAAAGGAGGGGTAAGTTGAGTTGCATTTTTAGGAAAAAGGAAGTTGCGACTTATGGCGGAATGAGGTTATGACACGTGGTGGATCTGGGGGCCAGCGACAAGGTGGACGCCAACAAAGCTGCCACGCGCTGCCTCTGGGGATGAGGGGCCAGTTGCCGAAGTTGCCACATGGCTTTTTAAAGTTTAAAAAATAAAAAATATATTTACAACGGAATTTCCGACAAAATATTCAATCGAAAGTTGAGGGGGAATTCCGACGGAATTAAATTCCGTCGGAAATTTGTTTGTCATGCTATTATTACCAACGGAATCCATTCCGTCGGAAATTCTAAATCTGTCGGAAATTCCGTCAGAAATTTAGTGTCTTTTTGTAGTGTCCATCACACAATCACATCATAAGGGATAATCAATATACATAGCAATGTTTTAAGATGCGGATAGACCATCGAGCTCGAAAGATCAACAGGTCATGCTTCAAACAGTTAGATCAGTTGGGTCATCCGGTTGGGCGGTGACGTAATAATTAAATTAAAATAATATTATATAAATATATAATGATTAAAATATAATTAATCCTTAATCCAATTTAATATTTTTTAATTATAAGGAAAAAAGATATTAATAATAAAATTGAAATATTACAAAGTATTAGTTATAGCATAACAAAAAGTAAAATTAATCACATCATTAAGCAGACAGGGCCTTAATCCAATTTAAAAAAAAGTTAACAAAGTCACAAAATATATCCAACAAGATAAAATAGAAAAATATATTTTAATTACATATCACTTATTATGAATAAAATTTAAATACCAAAAATACATTTTGAATTATTTTAGTTGACACTATTGAAATTAAACAAAATTAAAATTGTTAAAATTATAATCATATTATGACATATGTAATATAAAAAATGAGTGTTGGAAAAAATATAAAAAATGAGTATTGTTAAAATATTTATCATTTCGAAACATGTGGTGGGAGATTAACTTATTTATAATAAAATTATAAGGATGAAAATTGAGTAAAAAAACATAGCTAAAATATTTTATACATTTTTTTGTGTTTTTTATAAATTTTCTAATCCTTTTATGTTGGCCAGTCTGGTTTTTATAAAAGTGTTCCGAGTCCTGGCTTAATAGCGGCTTTCAGTTTAATGACGAGTTAATAAATCCCAAAGTGGTCTAACTGCTGAAACCACCTAAAGGTAAAATCCGTGTCACTGTTGTGACCGGGTGACGGTCCAACCATTTGGTTCGGTCTGGCTTTAAAAATCTTGATACATAGTGAACACTAGGGGAGTTTAACATTTTCTTGTCCAAGACTTCCCATCCCGATCCTAAACAAATCAGGATGGGGAAAAATTTTGGGATGGCAAAACTTCAAGATCAGGATCGGGATCGGGACTTCCTATCCTGAATATATATACACACATTTTTTAAAAAAATATCCAAGACGGTAGGACCAAATATAAAAAAAAAAATCCCTAACACTCTTAAGGTAATATATGTTCTTTTAGTTTATTTTGTTAATTTCATATATTATTTATTAAATAATTCTAATTTTTTGTTCTTGCCCTTTTGCTTTTTGCAGCTAAATCAGCAACTTTAAGCATGTTATATAATGAGCAAGCACTAGATAACTAATCAAATGGCGCTGTTTTGATTTCCAAAATAAGAACAATAGTTAGTTTTCTTGTTCTTTCATTTGGTACCAATCATATTCACCCATTCAGGCCTACAATGAAATCCATTATTCCTTTTAATTCACTTTAAATATTTGTATTAGACTAATTTGGTATCATATGATATTGGATAAATTATATATTTGAACTAGACTAAATGAAATACAACAAAAAATCCAATACAGGAAAACAACTTTAAAAAAAAGAAAGGGATCAGGATCGGGATTGGGCATGAAAAACATTCTCGAACCCTTCTCGGGTCGGGATTAGGAATAGGATTTCTCGATCCCGTCCTGTCCCGATAACACCCCTATTGAACACAAAATTATGAAACTCAATGGAGTTATTTAAGAAGTGAGAAAGACTCATAACGACTATTATTTATCTAGTTGTGTGTTCCCATCACACTCTGACATGATGTTACTTGATAATGATGACAAGTTTAAAAGAAGAGCTCAATCCTGAAAAACTAACTTATTAGGAGATAAAGTTCCTTTAACTTATATAAGCCTCACTCTACTTGTGAGGCTCCCAACGTGGAACTCATAACAATTGTACCCCTTTGAGAGCTGACATCCTCAACATAAGTCATTAAAAAAACCAACCCTAAAAGCTAGATATTATAGTTGGGGGAAGCCAATGTCTTTAAAAACCCCTATTTCAAAGTCACTTTCCTAATGAGGGATTCATGAGTCTAGAGCCAATAATATAGGTTGGGCCTAACCCGTTAAAAATTGGCGAATCGGTTTGTAAAATGGACCTGTTTTGATGAGGTCTTTTTGGCTTGAATTTGTATGACCCGGAATTGTAACAGGCTAGCTCATGTTTATTTTATTATATTTGTTAACATTTTTGGAATTCTAAAATTTTAAAGAGTTTACCCAAAACAAAACGAAAAAACCATCCCTCCCTCTCCGCTACTCATGACTCCCTCACCCTTCCCTTTCAATTAATCTTGTGAATTGTGATGTATGCTTAATTTATAATGTTTAAAATATTAAATTTCATGCTTTTATAATCACTTTATCTTTGTAATGTATTTTAATAATTTAGATTTGTGAAAAAAGATATTTCATTTTATGTTAGGTAATAGCATAATAGGTCATTAGACTAATTTTAAACATATTCACCCATTCAGGCCTACAATGAAATCCATCATTCCTTTTAATTCACTTTAAATATTTTTATTGGACTAATTTGGTATCATATGATATTGGATAAATTATATTTGAACTAGACTAAAGGAAATATAGCAAAAAATCCAATACAGGAAAACAACTTTAAAAAAAAGAAAGGGATTGGGATCGGGATTGGGCATGAAAATCATTCTCGAACCCTTCTCGGGTCGGGATCAGGAATAGGATTTCTCGATCCCGTCCTGTCCCGATAACACCCCTGTTGAGCACAAAATTATGAAACTCAATGAAGTTATTTAAGAAGTGAGAAAGACTCATAACGACTATTATTTATTTCTAGTTGTGTGTTCCCATCACACTCTGACATGATGTTACTTGATAATGATGACAAGTTTAAAAGAAGAGCTCAATCCTAGAAAACTAACTTATTAGGAGATAAAGTTCCTTTAACTTATATAAGCCTCACTCTACTTGTGAGGCTTCCAATGTGGAACTCATAACAATTGTACCCCTTTGAGAGCTGACATCCTCAACATGAGTCATTAAAAAAAACCAAACCCTAAAAGCTAGATATTATAGTTGGGGGAAGCTAATGTCTTTAAAAACCCCTATTTCAAAGTCACTTTCCAAATGAGGGATTCATGAGTCTAGAGCCGATAATATAGGTTGGGCCTAACCCGTTAAAATTTGGTGAATTGGGTTGTGAAAAATGGACCTGTTTTGATGAGATCTTTTCGGCTTGAATTTGTATGACCCAGAATTGTAACAGGCTCATGTTTATTTTATTATATTTGTTAACATTTTTGGAATTCTAAAATTTTAAAGAGTAAAACCCAAAACAAAACAAAAAAACCATCCCTCCCTCTCCGCTACTCATGACTCCCTCACCCTTCCCTTTCAATTAATCTTGTGAATTGTGATGTATGCTTAATTTATAATGTTTAAAATATTAAATTTGATGCTTTTATAATCATTTTATCTTTGTAATGTATTTTTATAATTTAGATTTGTTAAAAAAGATATTTCATTTTATGTTAGGTAATAGCATAATAGGTCATTAGATAAATATCATTATGTTTAAAAAACATGGAAAAGAAATATGCAAAAAAAAATTAAGAAAATAAAAATGGGTGGCTGGGATGGGATGGGATGGGGTTGACTAAATTCTAGTCTATTATCATGCAGGTTTTTTAGCTCGCTCCATTGGGCTATTAGCCCATAACTAGTAAGCTAACCCATATTACCAACTCTAGTCATGACATATCTTTAATCATATAGTCTTTATCTCAGCTCTCCCTTACCCAATTGGCCTATAATGGCTCAACTTTCTCACTTGAGAAATTTGGCCTTACCTTATCTCCAAAGCTCAACGCTATATTCTTCCTCTTCTTAAGAGTAAGTGAAACCTAGCAACTCATGGTTTAAGATTTGACTCCGCCAAGTCCCTTGAAACTCTCAGCCATGCGTAGTTGTTGAATTTGATGGGTTGTGTGCATTTCTCGTGTTGTGTGCCTTTTTCTTGTATGAGTTTTCTATATATAGAATTGGAGGAGCGGGTTTGGGCCTTCACTTTGAGGAACACTATGGAGGTTAGGGTCATAAAAGGGTGTGCCTATTACTGGGGATAAAAGAGTCCTTTTGGGCCTAGGATTAGGACTTCGATAAAGTGAAGTAATAAATAATTTAATGGGTTACCACTTGTGGTTTAATGGGACTTAATGGGCCCAAAGGCCGAAGTCTAATAGCTAAGATAGAGGAATTGATCTCTCTTTTTTTGTTTTTTTTTAACAATACAGATGTTGATCATTTTTCTTTAATACGGATTAAAAATAGTGTTCATTTTTATCCAAAGAAAAAAAATAGTGATCATTAAAAGGAAATAATGAATCCATATAATTTAATTAGGATGAAGGTGTTTCGACTCCAAGAATGTTGCAAATAGGGGTTTTAGCCCACAAAAAGTGACAGGTGTCGTTTAAGGATTTTTTTTTTTAATCAATGCTTATATGAGAGTCATGCAATTTAATTTTATCTATTTTTCAAAGTAAGTTTTTTAAGAAAAAACTTCCTCAGCTTTTACATCTTCCTCTTCTCACACTTCTTCAGTTGTTCCATCGTCCATGTCTCACCCATGCGTGTTATAGTCTGTGATCCTTTTTCCTTGGTTCCAGTAGGCTCCTTCTAAAGCAGCCTTCATAGAAATTTTAGCTCCAAGTGTTCATATTGGCGATGATGGAGCTCAGTGGTGAAAATTGGCAGCATGAAAGCAATGCTAAAGGAAAGGCTTTTCACACCGATTTAAAAAAGACTTTCTATTCATCATAGAATTGGGGTAAAAAGTCGAATACTCAAGCGGTGTAGACAGTGACTTCAACAAGTGTATGAAGTTAGGATTTGTTTTTTAAAAAGCTTAACAGCACTTTCAATCCCACATTAGTTATCTCTACCATTGGTGTAAAAGTAATTTTTTTTAAAATGCATTTTTCTAGTAGGTGATTTTAAAATCACATTCAATCGGACAGATTATCCTATTTTTTTAAATACTAATAATCATAATAAGCAAACAATATGCTTTATATGTTTAATAAAGGGAAAATTTTATTAAGGTCCCAACTAATGAAAATAATATCAGAAAAATCTCCATTGATAAGTGAAGAGCTACCATTGATAAGTTATGGAATTTGTCATGTTATTATTTTCTTTTGGTTGGGAACTAAATGATATATTTCCTTTTATTTTTTTTATAATAATTGAGGAAACACCCTCATGAGCAGCTAACCAATACTAGAAGATTCATTACAATCCATGCAGATTAAGTGTATGTTTGGATTAGTTTTTTTTAATAGCTTTTATGACTTACGAGGTAAGTGTGTGAGAGGAGTTTTATCTCGAATTACGCAAACCATAGTTTGAAACCATGATTTGGAGGTTTGCCAAACACACACTAAATCTAAGAGTTCCTGCATAGGCTGAAGAATCGGATGATACCTGATCATGCAACTCAGAGCTTGCTTAGCCAAGTAGTCCACCACAGTATTCGCCCATTGAGGAATATATAGGAAATAACATTTTACCGTAGCTGCCTTAGTATATGTGAAAATGAAAATGTCACATCTTAAATTAAACTCATCACTCTTTGGAGGTCTCCTTCTTCTTCTTATTTAGTTGATATGGTACTTTTTATTCCTCTTTTAATTTTATTATTTAGTTATTTATTATTTGCCACTAAATATTTCTTTCATAATATTACCTAAGTCTTATAAATAAAAGTTAAGGATATTACAGTTATTGTTGGATAGTTTGTTGTGATTTTATTATATGTGCTTTTTTTTTTCTTAATTTTTTTCAAATTTATCTTCTTTTATGTTATTGAGATATGGATTTTATTATGAGATCTCATAAAATTGTAGCTTCTCTTATGTGATTTTATGATATCTTGTCTAGATCTCAAAATCCATATCTGAAAATCTTCGCAGAAGAAGCCATTCTAAAAAGTAAAATTTAAAAAAAAAATTCATATCTCAAAATCGCTTCTTCAACACGATTTTGAAATCTGGATTTTTCTTAATTTTTAATTTTATTTTTTAGATCAGTTATCTAACATTTGATCTTAAAAATGTCAAACTTTAAAAACCATTCATTATAAAACCGGATCTAAATCTAGTATAAATAGCCATTTTTAACCGTTTTAAAAAGCTTTTTTTTTTCTAATAGTAATCCAAACTTAAAAGAATCAAGCGGAGCCTTACATTGTTAGATCAACTCTATGATATTAATATTATTTCAGAGATTTAATGTAATGTAATTTATTTATACTATTATTATTCCTCCAAATATTTAGAAAATCATTTATATCATAAATGAGGGTTCATGATCACTTGTATTTTTTTTTTTTTTGGGTCTAAGGGTTCATGACTTGGATAACCTACCTGTCCCTGCCATGAGGAATAATAATCCAAAACGTAGTGTTGGAAAAAAAAATCTAAAAAGAAATTTAAAGACCAACAAGGACATTTGTACACAAAGAACAAAAAGGAGAATCCCTTAAAAAGAATTTGAAAATTATAAAATTTTAAATCAAATTTCTTACCAAGAGTTAATTAAAAAATGTTAAAACTTGATAATTAATTTCTAACTTATTTTTTTGGAAATACCTAATTTAAAATTTTGCAATTTTAAAGTTCTACTTCTAGATTTTTCTCAAAAAAAAAAAAATACCAACGACTTTTGACTGCATCAAGTAACGCCAAAAAAAAAAAAAAAAAAAAAAAGTAACGCCAAACCGCCCTTATGACTCGGATTGGGGGAGACAACAAATTTCCACATAGTTTAGTCGTATTTTTTGGGATGAATAATCAAAAGTTTGAATGAACTATTCTTCCCATGCCTTGTTGAAAAATTCATTTCTCTGTTACGTACAGTCTTAGCTTGATGGCCACTCCAAACCAGTACCCACTTATGCACGTTAGGATAAATTATTATCCCATTTTCAGTTTCAGGACACAAGTTTTGTTGCCTCACTCTCTGAATGTTATGCATATTTCCATTGCTAATTGTTAGTCATATTTAATATTTAGTCATGGGTTACTGTTTTTATTACTTAATTATCATGTAACATGGCTATTTAAAGGCTCCATATCCCGGGAATAATATGCATCAGTTTATTTCTCCTATTATATATTTCTCTATTTTATCATTTTATATTTATTATCCTCAACTTTGGAGTCATTGGAAGAATTCGTTTTTAGGCTAAACATAAAAACCCCAATCCACTTTCTCTCTCAAATTTATAATTTATTTTTGGTATTATTCCTATTAATTACACTTATTAAAGGAGTTTTTATTGACAAGTGAAGGAGGATGAATGACAACTAACATATATTGTAATGATAGACTATCCAAAAATGATTTATTCAAGCAAATGTTTGTTGCTCATTATGTTAGCTAACATATAATAACTTAATATCTCACACACACAAGAGCATAACCTATACAATTCTACAAAATTTTTCGAAGTTCAAAT
This sequence comes from Inga oerstediana, assembly GCA_963210345.1. Taxonomy (NCBI): domain Eukaryota; kingdom Viridiplantae; phylum Streptophyta; class Magnoliopsida; order Fabales; family Fabaceae; genus Inga; species Inga oerstediana. The sequence goes on along the minus strand of OY723400.1, from coordinate 56,115,598 downwards.
AAATTTTTATATGATATTGTTAGCAACTCTATTTATATCATATTACATATATATAATAGGGAAAATCTTTTAAAAAAACAATTGAATTATCTAAATTTTAAATTGGGTCATTGAATTTAACAAATTCTAAATAAGGTGAAAAGTGCTAACATAGGATTTTGGAATCCATTGATTGATTTTACCTTACTGCCCCTCATTTATTGTATCGTGTGATCACTACCTCCTTCTGTTTGCCCTCTTCCTTCTTCTTATGCCTCTGCGCCAGCCATATCTGCTGCTTGTCCATTCTATCGCCCCACTCCTTCTGCTCTGATTTTATCGATCCATTTCCTATTGGTTCACTTTCTCCTTCACAAAGTCTCTTGGCTATCTGTGATAGTTCTCCCCCTCTCTCAGCTAAAACAAGTTCGACAGCAACCCGTCCTCCCCCTCTGCTAATGATGTTCGATGGCGCCTCTGCCGGCGTTATTCTCTCACACTGCCCTCATCTCCGCGATGTGTGAACGTCTACTCCTCTTCTCTATTATGTTGCTGGTGGCTCACCACTGATTATTTAGTATCCTCCTTCTCTCTCTCTGTTGTAGCCGACATTTTTCTTTCTTGGATTTGTTGTTCGTGAATGAAAATTCTAGATATAATGATTTTTGAAATTGGAATTGTTGGTTTCTGAATTCACATTATGTGAATATAAATTCAAGAATTCTTGTTTCTCCTAGTGGATGGACTGTAGTAGTAGATGAGGAATATTCATACCATGATTAATTTGGCAATCACATGGCTTGCTTTGGTTGCAATAGAGAGAGTAATAAGCAGTAAATTACTGGCCATACATATCTGATTCTCCAGTTCTCGTGCTATTTTTTTTTTTATATCTCTTGGTTTTTCTTTCCTCGTGATATTTGGCGCAGTCGTTTGTATTATTTAATTCCTTGGGTTTCTTAGTTACATCTTCATATTTTTCTGTTTTTTGGCTTAAGATTTCCGATTTTTGTACCGTGAATGGTAGTGATTTATTGTATTGTTAGGTTTGAATGGTAGTGATTTTTGTACCGTGAATGTTTTTTAAAGCACGTGATTTACAAGAAATCATTAAAAATTATGGGGCAAGTTGGTAAAATAACCCACATTTGCAAATTATAAATTGGATCATAGACCCAATTAAAGATTTATTAAATTTTCCAACCTAATTTAGGATTTTTCTATTTCAAGTGACTTTAAATGGGATTTTCCCATTATAATATCATTAACCCTGTCTATAAAATTAATATAATACAAAACATAAAATTCAACTGAGAAATTGATCACATAGAAGGAGATAAAGTATAAGCAAGGACAAGTCACAATTTTGCAGAATGGAAATACCAAGATATGACAAGTGCGGTCGTAAGAATTAACATTAGGTGGGTGAGGGTAATAACAAATGAGTTTACATCAAAATGTAACAATATCATATTAATCCAAATTTCCTACATATACGGCATTAAAGTTAATTAAATGTTTTACTGTCATATCAATTACTGGAAAAAATCATCAAGATCAAATATATTCGTTGCTCTTTGCTTTCGAGCTACATTGTCTTGGATACTACAATCTCCATTCTTTTCCCATAGATCAAAGCAGGAATTGCAAGTGATGTGCTTAAAGAACTAGTCCCTTCCACCAAATGGATCAATTGCTCCAACCTCGAGTTGCATTTATTAGGATATAAATGCTTTTCTTTCACATTTTCTTTTCAATGAGATTTTTTTTTTTGTGCGGCATTTGAATGTAAACTTGTCCGTTTTCCTAAACTCTTGCATCACTATCCCCGGTGACATGTGAGGCAATGAGTTTTTATGTACTAATTATCATTTTCTTTGAAATGCATTTAACTTTACTTTCAAAATAAATAAATAAATGTTTTACTCTTTCGTCATCTGCAAGGCTCTTGTATCAAAGATAATTATGAATTTCATAAGAACTATATTACTTTCTTTTTCAATAATTGATAATATCATTGTTCTCTCAACTTTTAATAACTTATGTTTTTCTTTAGGGCTCTTGTTCTCATACTACCTCCAACATGGCAATATTAGTTTCTCCACCATTTACAAATCGTCCCCTTATATGACAGAAATGAAATATAATAGTTGCTTATCATATGTAGTAAAATGAAATATAATAGTTGCTTATCATATGTAGTAAAAATCTTTAGAGAGGAGGAATTTGGAGAGGAGGGAAGGGAAAATTTTTATGAGTTAGATTTGTTAGAACCGATTGACACCCAAGAGGGGGTGAATTGGGTGTAAGATAAAAACTTAAGAGCTTTAAAAATCTTTTTGCATTTTAGTGGAAGTAATAAGTATGAAAGTAATGAATTATTGTGTATATGTTTGATCAATTCCGTGACACACTAAATGATCTAGCAAATCAAGTGGACTAATCTTCTTTCCATAACAACAAGATAAGTAAGGACACAAGATTTTGTTAGGATCTTTTGAATGCTCGATTGCAAATCTAATAAACTCTTTCACCCCATCTATATATTCCCTTAAACACCGATCAGATTACATCCATTTTCGATCCATCTATACCTTCAACCTATTTTTAAAAAGGGGTTACTTGATTGACTGTTGCATTTACTAATTACTTTTATCTTTTGTTATTCATTTTAGAATAAATTCAGCAGCATAACATCTTAAAAATTGAAGCTTTCCAGGTCTTAAACCCTCTCTTTTAATTGACAAATAATCAATTAATTAATGCCACAGCATCATAATAATTTTTCATAGCTCATAATGAAAGAAATCATATTTACTAACACATATCATAGGTAAATTAGAAAGCATTAATTTTTTCTTCGGCTGATCATATCGACTTCAGCTGCTACTGTTATATTTAAAGAACATATATAACAATGATATGCTTCTCCACCTTGATATTATATTATAAAATAACTTATTGTAATTATAATTAAAAGAAGCAGTATAGAAAATGGGACAACAGAAGAGGAAACAGAGAGGATTAAAGTTGCTGTATTTAGACCCAACTTTTTCTCATAATTTCTTCTTCGGGTCCTATTTTCTCATTTTCCGTATATGCTTCCTCTTAATGTAAGTAATATCACTAATGAATTGACCTCAATCAACTTCCTTCTTATTCCCTCCTCCTGCATAAAGTGTAATAAAAAATATTAATATAAAATTTAAATTTTTTAAAATAAAATAGAGATTTCTCATATGCAAAATAAGGATATTATATATTAATACCTATGTTCCTTAATATAAAACTTATTTTAATAAAAAAATTTAAAATATAAAGTGAATCTTATATTAAGAACCAGAGCCTGGAGGTAGTATAATTTTGTTCTAAAAAGAGCATGTGTGCATGTGTATAACTATTTTAGGTATTTTAATAAGATAGGTATTAAAGATAACAATTTACTTATAAAAGTTAATTATTTTAATATTTTATATTAACTATACGTAAATACCTAATTGACCTTTTCAAATTAAAATTATACGTACCTGGTATTAACGGTCAATGAAGCTCTCACGCATCTCCAAATCATCACGTCGCCATCACTGTAAGAAAAAAAAAATTGAAGGTTGTAAAATATAATTAGTTTGAAAGACATCTAAATATTTATTTTCAAACAGAAGCAATTAATTAAGAAAAAACTTCCTCAGCTTTTGCATCTTCCACTTCTCCAACTTCTTCAGTTGTTCCGTCATCCATGTCTTGCCCATGCGTGTTATAATCTGTGATTTGTTTTCCTTGATTCCCAGTAGGCTCCTTCTAAAGTAGGCTTCATAGAAATTCTAGCTCAAAGTGTGCATATTGGTGATGATGGAGCCCAGTGGTGAGAATTGACGGCATGGAAGCAACGCTAAGGAAAGACTTTTCATACCGATTAAAAAAAACTCTCTATTCCATTACAGAATTGGGGTAAAAGTTCGAATACTCAACCCGTGTAGACAGTGACTTCAGCAAGTGTATAAAGTTAGATTTTTTTTTTTTAAGAAAAAAAACTTTACACATTAGTTATCTCTACCATTGGTATAAAAAGTAATTTTTTAAAAAAAAATATTTTTCTAGTAGGTGATTTTAAAATCAAATTCCAAAAAATGATCCTATTTCTTAAAATTATAATAATCATAATAAGCAAACAATATGCATTATATATTTAATAAATAGGAAAATGGATGCTTAATTGAATCATTAAACTTTTTCTTTTTTAACATACTCGGAAAAACAATTTTACCACGAGGTTTAACACATTTGGCACTTAGTTTGGTTTCTTAAGCATCTGGTCAGGGGTTCAATCCATGGCGGTGTGTATGGAGACGGTCTTGTGGCCAACACTAAAGTTCTTTCAGGAAGTCTAAGGTGTGAGGGGATTAGTTACCTGTTGGAATATACTAGTCCACCCTTAGTGGATTAGGGCCCAAGCCCAATTCAAGAGGGGCTAAGCCCAATTCAAGAGGGGCTTCATGGAGAGACACGGGTTATAAAGAGTGATACCCTTTGTATCTTAAAGGTTACATCTATTCCTATGTAACCATACGTTTAGGGGTTGCATATATTCTTATATAATTGTACGTACACTATATATATAATGTGTGGGATTAAGGGAGAAGATTAATGATGATATAATACACAATTTTCCCTCTAAAAGATTTTCTCATAAGAATGTTCTCTTCTCTTCCTCTCTTTGGTGTATTTGCTGTGTAACGTAATCGGGGTCCGCATCGGTGCTCCAGTTTCGTGTGGGTACTTCAACGAGTCTATCGGATTCCAGGTATGTCCAAAATTCTTTCATGGTATGCTATCGGCGATGGATACCCTAAGCTCACCCAAGAAAAAGAACAAGGGCAAAAAGTTCAACTCTACTCCATTTATTTGCAAAAAAGCCACCACGCTCACCTTCAACATCAATTCCTTTTTAACAAGTGTAAAGGCCAGGTATAAATAAAATTAGTTTTTGTGTAAAAGTAAAAGGGATTTGATTAAGAGAGCTTTGGCTAGGGGCATCCCGATCATCCCATCTTGATCCTGGACAAATTGAGATTGGAAAATTCGGGATTAAGAATGGGATTTCTCAATCGCGTCCTGTCCCGAATATACACACACACATGTTATATTTTTTAAAATTCCCTAATATCTAAAACTATCCTGTATCCATCTCCCCAAATCATTCAATGCCCTCCTCTCTCAAGTCTTTGCCTCCGTCGCTCACTCGCTCTCTTCTCTCTGCCTTCACTATGGCCTCATCTGGTTGTTCGTCTTTGGTGTCTGCCTCGGCTCTCATCGATCTTTGGCGGTTTCAAAGGGAAAGAGTAAGTGTTGATTAAACCCTAATCTTCTTCTTCTTCTATGATCTTCTAGTTCTTTAAGGAAACTCCGTATCATCTTGGCTTGTTTGTGTTTGGATCCTTCCTTTTAAGTTTCTCTTTGTTAATAATCGTTGTTGCTAGCTCTTCTTCTTCATCCTTAACAACATTGTGTGCTTTGATTTTTCTGAACTCCACTGAATATACAATTCCTTGCTTTCCATCTTATTCTTGTTCTTTAACACTTTGTTTTGCCCTAATCCTTTGTATTTGGATCCTTTCTTTCCAATTTGATCTCTAAGCAAGTTTCATTCATCATTCTTATTCTTCATGTTCTTTGCGTAAAAAAAAAACCAAGAAAATTGTGTTTTCTACTTGAATTCCTGCTTTGATTTTTCTCTCCAATTACTTTAGTTTTTGTTGTTCTTCTGGTTTTGGTTAAAAAATATTTATCACCAAAATTTTTGGGAAATCCTGATCCCGGTTGCAATAGGAAATTCCTATGATCGGGATTAGGATAGAGACTGATTTCCCTTCCCGAGTCATTCTTTAGGACGGACTGGGAATAGGGTGTCCTGATCCTGTCTAGTCCCTAGAACACCCCTAGTATTGACATCATTGATTTGGCCATCATCGCATTAGTAGAGAAGGAGATTTTCAATTTCTTCAATATTCTCTTGCAGAGTTTCCAGGTGAGAAATGTGACTTTAAATTTCTGAAAAATCGTTTGGGATTTGTCCTTTGCAAGTAAGAGATTCAAAACCTTTTTTGTGGTTATTCCTAATTTTCCTTCGATTTCTAACTTAGGATATGGATTTTCCTTTTAAAACTTCGATTATTTTTTATCATGTTGGTTCTAGTGGCTTATGTGGTGCTTATCTTGTTGTTTTCCTTACAAGTTCTCTCCTTGCCAATGCATTTTTCTCTACTACGTGCTTCTTCTTCTTGCTTTATCTTTATGGATGTTAAGAAATACTTTGTTATAAGATTGAAATTAGCCTGAAATTCACGATGGATACGTGAAAATGCTTCTGAGGGTCTTGTTGGCTATCATGAAACTTTTAGCCGGCAATGCTATATGGTTGGGGGTCCACATCAGAATGAATCTGGGTATACTGAATAGTACTTTTTCTCAAAAGGCAATTTGGTCTTTTCATGCTATATACATTCATGTATATTGATGATACACAAGGCACCTCCAATAGCACATCAAGACACTTGTCGACACCAATCTCCACTCATTAACAGCATATCCTCTCTCAAGAGAAGGGTTAAAATGGAATGTTTTCTTAAAACTTTACTTGGTAGTTTAGGATACCTGGTGATCCTCCGAGAATTGATTAATATATATATATATATATATATATATATCCGTTAACCCCTTTTCATGGTTTTAATACCTAAATGTTGCAATGTTATTTTCCTGACAAAGTGTAGTAATAGTTTACATAGATATAACCCTTTTTTATTTCGGTGTGCTTAGCTTTTATTCTTAATTTAAAGGTTAGTGATTAACGACAATTAATTTGGGGGATATGTCATATATGGAAAGCAAGAAAACGTTACTGTAAAGAAATATCCATCATTGTCATTCACACTAGAATTCATCGAGCTTCAACTACAGTAGTACTCATCACATTTATTGAATTAACCCCTTCACTGATTGGTGGATTTGAATCATCACAATTAGATTTCTTGAAAAGAAATGCTGGTTGCTTTGGAGGAGCAAGAGTCGAGTCATTATCCAACATGGAAACAACTTCTAGCATAGTCGGCCTATCTGTTGCAGATTCTTGCACACATAAAAGCCCAATCTGGATGCATTTCATAACTTCATATTCAGCACATGTTTCACCCCTTAATGATGGATCAACAATCTCCATAGCTCTACTTTCCCTCCAAAGGTTCCAAATCTGAATGAATTGAAAACATTAGATAGTTAGACTATTGCTAATAGGAAACATAACTCAAGTTGTTCATTATCTATAATAATATACTTACATGTCCAACCAAAGTAGAAGAAACATCATCATAATGACGACTGTTTTTTCTGCTAGTAACAATCTCCAAAAGCAAAACTCCAAAGCTATATGTATCTGATTTTACTGAGAAAATTCCTTCCATTGCATATTCAGGTGACATATAGCCACTGAAAAATAAGATTGAAATTTGTCAATAATCATTTCAACTAAATATATTTTTATTATTAAGTATTTGAATTGTGTTGTTATTATTTCAAGCATATTATGTCACATGAATATATGTTGGCTTTGAATAGGCATATATAAATCACAAATCTATCAATCTCGTGTTGAAATGTTACTTAACCATGAAGAATGGATTTGCAATTAGCATCCAAACTTACATCTTTTGATATAGATATTTTGATGATATAAAAAAAATCATGCCAAATAAATGCTTAATAGTTTTGTTTTTTATATTATTTTTGGAAGTTGTGCAAACTAGCAATGTGTGTGTGTAATCCAATGCTAGGCAACTATAGTGTTGTGCTACATAGTTAAGTGCTTACTAAGTTCCAACAACATGGTCTGTGTTTGCTTCAGTTTGGTCCCCACCAAAGATTCTTGCCATACCAAAATCTGCAATTTTTGGATTCATTGCATAATCTAACAATACATTGCTAGCCTTCAAGTCTCTATGAATTATTCTCAATCTTGAATCTTGATGAAGGTATAGAATTCCTCTTGCAACTCCACAAATGATGTTAAATCTTTTCCTCCAATCTAATTGTAATTTTTTTGCTTGATCTAAAAAAAAAAGTTAGTAGCAATTAGAAGTGAGCAATATTGCTTGATCAATTCTTTCATTTTCTAAAATTGAACAAATTGACATGCATAGAAAATGTAAATGATAAGACATACCAAAAATGAAAGAATCCAAGCTTTTATTTGGCAAATATTCATATATCAACATCTTCTCATCTCCATCTGTACAATAACCTAAGATACTCACAAGATTTCTATGTTGGAGCTTTGCAATTAAAGTAACCTCATTTCTGAATTCTTCGATGCCTTGTCCAGAATACTTTGATAGCCTCTTAACTGCTATTTCCATTCCATCTCTGAGAAGACACTGATATCAAAATCCAAAGTTATTTCATGAAAGCATACATTTTATCTTTGTTGTATGAAACCATTCCTAGAAATAAAAAGCTATTGGCACTGGAAAAAAATGTACTTGATCCAATTTATGAAATTTGTGACTAGTTACATAGAATATATAGCTACCTTATACACAGAACTAAAACCACCTTGTCCAAGCAAGTTAGCGTCTGAGAAATTGTTCGTTGCCTCAACTATGTCTTTTAGATAAAAGCGAGTTAAATTGGAATTATTTTCCCCATCAAACAAATCTTTTTTGCGCATTCTCTTTGCTGTGTTAAACAAAGATTAAAAACAAAGTGTAAGAGATTGACAAGAAGACAAATTAAACCTTCAACCAATTTTATATATGTGCAGCGTATATTATCAGGCAAATGGAAATTGATAGAAATAAAGCTTACCTTGATTCTTGTTCTTTACTAACCAATACACAAAAGATATCACCAGGAACATTATCAGGCAAATGGAAATGACTAGCAGGGTTACCATCACCTTCTTTCCAAGAGAACTATAATGCTTCTTTTCATATTTATCTGCAGACAAGATTACAACAAAGCGGAATTTATATATGTTCAAACAAATCAAAGTGTTTTTCAGAGCCCGTAGTTTTAATTGTTGGTTACAATGTCAGTCAACTTGAAGTGTATCTCCAAAACTTATTATGAGGTTACATGAGAACCCGTCAGATTTAGAAAGTCACCCTAGATATAATAAATATTATCTGGGACAAGGAAATAGTCAATAGTGATAATTGATTTTCTTTGGGCTCTTGATAGTCGAAACATAAAAGAAGTGAAATAAAAAAGGGAAAATCACTCTGAGGTCCCAAGTAAGGAAGATAATATCAGAAAGGTCTCTGGGTACAACCCAAAGCGCGCATTCACAACCTGATGAGTGCGTTTTTACAACCTCAAGAGACCTTTCTGATATTATCTTTCTTGTTTGGGACCTCAGAGTGATTTTCCCAATAAAAAATGTACCCAATTCATGTGCATCGACACGCAGGTACAAATCCTGGCCCACATTGTTGAATGTTCTGATGTCTTCCATATCAGCATGCCACGTCAAGCACCCACTTTGTTTGACCTCATCCGCATTCGTATACGCTACACATGAACAATCCCTTAGGCACTTCTCCTCACAACCTTTCAAGCTCACACTCTCACTCTTATCTACACGTGCCTTTGATGTGTCTGGAACCTTCACACGTGCCACCTTCACAAACCCCTCCCCACTGTGACACGTGGACACATTCTTCTTCCTCACACACCCGCTCGATCCATTTCTCATATTCCACTCTTGCGGGTTCATGGGTTCGAATCCAGGCAAGCACACACACTCGAACGTGTCCCCGTTATACGGGTCACAGTTACTATTTGATCCACAACGGCGATAATGGTCACAGTTCTCTGTTGGACCATACCATACTTGGAGCCATCTCTTCTCATGAGCTTGCCAAATTGTCCATGTCTGATGAGCCGTGTTGTCCAGAACCATTCTTATGAAGACTGAAGCGTCCGTGACTCTGGTTACGATGCTAACTTCATTTGCATCGTCAATATAGCTGACTTTAAAGATGAAGTTGGGTGTCATTTGAGGTATACCGCTCCATCTTTGACCCGTCCAAGACCCGCCTCGCCAAAATGGAGCTCCATTTTTATAAATGAACATTTGAGGATAACCTGTTGGATCGATTATGTGAGTCACGTTCCCCAATCCTGGGTTGTCTGGGGATTTCCATGATGTAAGGGACCAATTAAAACCGATTTTTCGGTCCACCCCAATTTTCATGAATGGAACTAGTGTGTCACCAGGATAATCAAAACTCTGCCACATAACCTTTGGTTTACCTTCGTTTCTGATTAAAACCAAGTTTCCAGTTTCCTGAAGCGTAGCAAAAATGTGAGTAGAAGATGTGATTGAAAGGTTGGAAGACCAAATGGTGTTGCTTCTGTTCAAATTGGTATCATTGTGAATGAGAATGATGTTTCCAAGGGCATTAATGGATAAAACTCCAGAAGTATCATTCAGAGGATTCTCTCTATTAGCAACCCACACAACAGTTCGTTTGGAGGATCTATTATACCATATTCCCACGTAGCGCTTTCTTGAATTGTTGCTGGGGGTGAAGAAACCGAGGGCAAAGGTGCCTCCATCTGAAAGCAAAACGCCGCCGTCTTTGAGGGGTTGGTTTGGGGTTATTCTAGTAAGGGGTTGACAATAAGAATGAAGCACCAAGAGAAGGAAAAATGGAAAAATATTAATCAGAACTAGGTCTTTCGCAGAATAGAGTTTCATAGTAGCAAGGGAGCAAGAGATAAAGCTGGGGTTTAATTTCTTATGTCGGTTATATATAGCTGAATTACAAGGAGACAGATATTTGTATTACCTCTTAACTTGACAGATATTGGTTAGCTGAGTGTTGCAAAGTGTACTGAGTTACATTAAAATATTCCATTTGTTTGTGGAGCGTTGTTGTGTCCAAGAACATTAGTTTGCGGGTCCAGACGGTCGAGCTCTTGGGAAGAGCACGTTAAGACAACCCGGCCAGATTATTGAAAATTATATAATATTTCTATTTAAAAAATTATAATTACTTTATGTGTGAGAATTAGGGCGTCTGGTTTTTTTCCTAAATAAATTAAAATGATACGACATGCTTTATGTGTACTTTGACAAGTCGAGACTAGAAAAATTAAAAAAAAAAATCTAATTTCATACGGTTTCCCCCCAAGTCCTTCGTCTGGCCCGCAAAGACTAGAGCTCGATAATGTGCTAGTTTGGAATAATGATTGGAATGCTTAAAAATAACTTTTCAATCATGATTTACGGTATATAAGGTAAGTATTTGAGAGGAGTTTTGTCTCGATTTACGTGAAAAACAGCTTATAAGCAATCTCAACACCAAAATAAACATGCTCTTTAATATTGATGGAGAAAATGATGGATTGATGGTTCATGTGCATGGGATGATGTGTGATAGACACGCATATCCGAAAATTATTAGGTGTGGAACTATTTATTGAGGTCTGAATTAAATTTCAGAAAAGATATATTTTCACTGTTTGAGAAAATATCTAGGCATAGTTGAACACATTCATATAGAGCTAGCAATATGGGTTTTAAATGTGGATCGAACCTGGAAAAATGGACTGTTTGGGTTCTGTAAAAGTGGGGTCATTTTGATGCGGTTCTTTTTTGTCCGAACCCATATGGGCCCAACCCGCTGTGGGTTGGACCACCGGGTTGGCGGAATGGACCGTATTTATTTATTTTTTTTAAAAAATAAATGTGAATTCGCTAAGTATATTGTGTAACCTAACATCATTAATATCAACTAATTATTGATTTTATTAAATGTTAATTATGGCTTTTGGATTTATGTTTATTTTGTAAGGTGTGGACTTGTGATGAATGCTTAATTTGTAATGTTTGAAACTTTGAATTTGATTTTTTATTATCACTTTATGATTTTGCAATGTATTTTTATTTTTATATTTTTTTATGGTTTGGGCTTGTAGAAGAAAATTTTTAGTATATTGTTTAAAAATTTTTTTTGGAAAATGCAGTATAAAAAAATGTTAAAAATATGAAAATAGTATGGGTTAGGCGGGCTAACCCGCCGTCAATCTAAATGCTATGGGTTAGGTTGGCTAAATGTCAATCCATATTGATACGGTTCTTTTTTGTCCGAACCCATATGGTCCCAACCCGTGGTGGGTTAGCCTGAACCCCTTGGTCCGGCCTATATTACCAGCTTTAATTCATAGTATACAGCATACACACACACATTCTCTCATTTATATGATTCATACTCCCTCTATTCCATATTATAAGACACAACTGCAACACATGCTCTGTTCCATATTATAAGAAACATTTAGAGAATGTTTTATTTCTTACTTCTTACTTTTCAATTTTTCCCTTATTTTATTACCCCTATTTAATGTTAATATAATAAATTTTCACAACTCCCAAATACCTATTACTTTTACTATATTTATTTTCTTATTCTCTCTCTTCTACAATCCTCCTTATTATAATAATTTTTTTATTCCCTATCTCCTCATAAATAAGGGTATTTTAGTAAAAAAGGGTTATAATTTTGACACACTTATTGTTCTTAACCACCACTTTGAATCATGAGATTTGGTTAAAAATTTCTTATAATAAGAAATGGAGGGAGTATATGTGCGCACGCATGAACGTGGGGTCGAGGTTTTATATACTCCTCCTCCTACTCTTCTTCTCTTCCATTTTGTTTTGCTCCCAATGGATACAGGTAGGTACATGACATAATACTGTCTCTTGTCATTAATATAAGATTTCATTTATAGTGTAAATTGCGCTATAAGTGAGACCTTATATTATTGATCGAAGGTGGCATATACTTCTACCAGTTCAAAATATAGGAGTTTGCTTAGGATTTTGATTTGGTCATTAATGTAAGACTCTATCCATCCAGTTTGTCTATCGTAAATGAGGATTCATGACTTGTATAACCTACCTGTACACGCCATGAGGAATAATAATCCAAAAAGTAGTGTTGGAAAGAAAAATCCGAGAACACATTTAAAGACAAACGACATTTGTATACCCAAAGAAAAAAGGCCAACGACTTTTTGACTATGTCAAGTAACGCCACACCGCCCATATGACCCGGATTGGAGGAGGCAACCAAATTCCCTCATAGTTCAGTCGTATTTTTTGGGGATGAAGAATCAAAAGTTTGAATGAACTATTCTTCCTATCCTTAACTTTAAAGTCGTTGTGGGAATTTGTTTTTATGCGGAACATGAAGCCTCAATCCACTTTCTTTGTCAAATTTACAATTTTTTCTTCAAATTGTTTCTATTAATTGCACAAGGAGATTTTTTTGAGAAGTGAGGGACCACAAATGACAACTAACGTAATGAAAGACTATTTATATTAGATTATATGACATTATATTTAAAATACATTATTCAAGTAAATGCTTGTTACTCATTATGCTAGCTACCAATGAATAACTTAATATCATATTATATATATATATAGATATATTTATATAGACACACACTACAAAACACTACTACAGAATTGCATATATATGACAATTATTATCGACCATAAATCACAGTCCTGAACTATCATATATGCAAGCATTATATATACTCAGCACAAATACATAACGGTTTTGAACAATAATTTATTCAATATCTATTATAATGGTTCTAATATAACACCCGTGACATATTCAAGCTTGATGAGGCCATGATATGCACAATGTTATGATAATAAATATCGGGCACATGTAAACAACCATCATAATATTTGGTAATATTGGCATAAGACATAACGGTCCCACATTAACAACTATTATATATGGTAATATAAATAACGGTTTTTATGTAAGAATTGTGAAGTTTAATAATAATAAATAATGGGATCACGTAAATAGCCGTTATTTATTTAATGATGTAAATAACGGTTTGGAAGTAAGAACTGTAAACTTTTAATAAATGAAAGTTTTTATAAAATAACTGTGATGTATCAATGCTAGATTCTTAAAGTGAGAGTTTCTAATCTAGTTGGGCTAGACTGTATATAATAGAACAATACCCCCCACAACGAGTTGTCATGCAATTTAGGATGGATCAAGACATTTCAGGCTTTGTGGGAAGAATCAATGACAACTATTGACCTATATATGTGATAATGTAAATGTTAACTTATGCCTTCTGTCTCTTCACTAGCAAGGTAAACAAGGAGCAGGAATATCCCTATCGAAAAGGGCGCAAGGGTATGCAAGCCTAGAGCAAGAGATCAAGGTTTGCATACCCTTGTGCCCTTTTCGATAGGGTTATTTATTCTTTTTCACCATATCCTTGTTTACCTTGCCTATGAAAAGATACAACATATAGGTAAACAGTTACATTATTATATATATATATATATATAGGTTAGGAGTGTGATTAATTCTAGCCATAAAGCCTAGAAAATCTTGATTGGTCCCAAATTGCATCCTACTCGATGTGGGAAGTACTACTATATTAGGTAAAGTCAAGTCCAAATGGCTTATAAACTCTTACATTGAAGAGTTTAGGATTGATCTCACATGGTCGAATTTCATAGCTTTAACTTGGTGCCACCTACTCAATACAAAAATGGGAGAGGAACATTCGATTAGAGCAATAATAGGTTTTCTAAAAAAGAATAACTTGACAAAAGCAATTTAATGTCAACTTGAATGCTTTATCGAGTCATGATTTCACAAAAGCTGGTGTTCGATTGTTTGTGTATGACTCTCGGTTCAACTGAACTAGTTCACATCCCTTTTGATCTTTTTGGAAGTAACTTCTGGAGATATGAATACCTTTGATATGAGAAATGGGTTGACGACTTCCTGTAATAGGAAAGGAACCTTTGATTAGAGCAATGGGTTTTCCAAAAAAACATGACTTCTAAGCAATTTAATGTAACCTTTATTTCTTTATCAAGTCGTGACTTCACAAAAGCTTTTATTTGCTTGTTCATGTTTGACTCTTGGTATAACTAAACTAGTTTATTCATCACATATTTATTGATCTTTTGGAAGTAACTTCTAGAGATATAGATACATTCGATCAGAGCAATGGGTTTTCCACTACAAAAAAAACGTGATTTAGTAACGGTTAAAAATGGATATTAGTAGTGGTTTTAACCGCTACAAACAACATTGGTAGCGGTTAACAAAACCGCTACTAAATTGTATGTTGCAAGCTGTTTTGTAGCGGTTATTTAAAACCGCTACTCAAGGAAAATAACTGCTACTTCCTTTATAGCAGTTCAACCAAACCGCTACCATATGCCCCGGAGCGGCAATTTTTTTTCGTGATATTTGTAGCGGTTATATAACCTCTACAAATATAAAAAATTGAAGTTTTCAAGGCGGGAAAAGAAAATGAAATTTTTTTTTCTATTTTGTAGCGGTTTATAAACCGCTACTAATTTGAAATTTTTATGAAATTAGTAGTGGTTTTAGAACCGCTACTAATTTTATGAAATTCAAAAACCGTGCCAAAAAATTAATTTTGGTTTAAAAGGCACGTTAATTAGTAGCGGTTTAATAACCGCTACAAAAATAAAGAAAATTTAAAAAAAATTATGATAATTTGTGTCTGTTTTTTTAATATTAAATTAATAGTTTATATTTTTAGTAGTTTATCTAATTTAAGTAGCTTATTATTCAAAATTTCAACTCATTTATAAATTAAAAGGAATAATTTAATTTAGTTGGATAAGTATAAAAATTGTATTGATAATATTATTAAGGATACGTAGGTAATAAGGAACTATTATGTTGTTTACTACAATGTAATTGCGTATGAAGTTGGAAAAAAAAACAAAAAATTGTGTATGAAAAATAGATGAAAATGAGATAATGCTCTGAAATATCTGAAAAAAAATGGTGTGAATAAATTTTATGCGAAGAAAAGAAGTATTGAAAAAAAAAATTAAAAAACTTGTTACCATATTTGATCGTATTGTTCAGCTCCTCAACTCATACAAAAAAATTTGTAAATGAGAGAGAAAGAAAGAAGGTTAAGGTGAAAAGAAATGGGATAGTGTTTGAAATGAGTTGTGGTAAGAGTATTTATAGGGATCTACGTACCATTTTGTAGCGGTTAATATATTCATTTTGTAGCGGTTTTTAATTAGTAGCGGTTATTTTTATTTTTGTAGCGGTTTTTAATTAGTAGCGGTTATTTTGTAATTTTGTAGCGGTTTAAGAACCGCTACAAATATTATTTTATTTTTTTTAAAAAAAAAATTTTTCCAGTTTTTTTTAAAGACAAAATATAATTTGAATTTGATCACTCATCCTCGCCATCCCTACAGAAATTATGTACAAAAATTATTGTTAGAGATGTATTATTAAATTTAAAAAATTTAATTTAAATGATGTGGACTTAAAAAAACTCACCGCAGTAAAGGTAAATTGTCATCGCCTTCAGGGAAGTAGTTTTCAAAATCGGCTGGCTGAAATGGCTCACTCTCGTAGGCGATGTTATCGCCTTCACCCATGTCGTAAAGGTCTCGTGGCTTTAAATGAACAACCATGTGCCAATCCCTGTGCCTCTCGTCCTCGACATAATAAACCTGATGTGCCTTTGAAGGAAGAATATACGGCTCATCATCTTGAGAAATACCAGTATGAATCGGCCGTGAGAAATTGACTGATGTGATCCCTAAGTCATCAGTTGTCAGTCCCCGAGAAGTAGTGGTATTTGCCCACATACACTTGAACAGTGTCACGGTGAAACGGCCTTGATAATTAAGTTCGACCACATCAAGAAGCTTGCCATAGTAAGGGACGCCTCCGAACTGCATGTTGGCATCACTGCTGCTCGCATAACTCCTTGTGCCAAATGTGCCATAAACACCCAAATTCTGAGTTTGCAATCCTTGATCCCGTGAAACCGTACAAAACATAAAACCATTGACATTGTATGCTGTAAACCTTTTTGCATGATCAAGAGGGCCGATTGTGAGAGCTATGAAATCTGGTGAGTGTGAGTTGTGGTCATTTAGCATTCTGCGAGCAAACCAACTCGGGAATTCTCTGTGGACCCTTTTGTCAACTTCTGAGGATGTTTGTGTATGGATCCTGAGTTGACGCTTAACATGACTTCTGAATTCCCTGCAATTAATAATGGAAAGGCGACAGTGAAATGAAAGTGAAAGATGTTACGAAAGATATAGAATAACATGTGAGTGTACAATTCTTACTGTATGAAAAGTTCAACTTGAGTGCAATTAATCAAGACATGTCTATGTGCTTGCAACTTCTCAATTGCCGTTAGTTTGAAGTTCTCAGTTCCTCCAACTGGTTTACCAACACGAGGGATAAATTCTCCTGATGTTGGCGCAGGTTCAGGACAATCGTCAACACAAGGTGGGCGGTTGAAAGCCATCTCAAGGTCATCAAAGTACCTTGAACAAAAATATAGCACCTCATCCCCTATATAGCTTTCAGCTATAGAACCTTCTGACCATGCTTTATTCCTTACGTATGATTTTAATTTCCCAAGGAACTTATGAAGTAAAGAAGAGAAAATTGATACTAAATGCTGAAAAGGTTGACTAGCAAACATTAAACAAGGAGAATAAAGGACATATTTAAAATGAGTACCTCTCAATCAGATACATCCATCGATATTGTACTGGTCCAATGAGCTTTGTTTCATGAACGAGGTGGACTGTAAGGTGAACCATCATAGTAAAAAAGGATGGAGGAAAGATCATCTCCAAATGACAAAGTGTAAGAATGATTTTGGACTGCAGCTGATCGAGCTCCTTAACGATCAAAACCTTAGAACACAACTTCCGAAAGAAAGAACAAAGTTCCACCAAAATGATGGAAACATCGGGAGGAAGTGTATTCTTTATAGCCAAAGGGAGCAACTGCTGCATAAGAATATGTGAGTCATGACTCTTCAGGCCAGCAACCTTTCGAGCCTGCAAGTCAACACATCAAGAAATGTTGCTTGAATACCCATAAGGAACTTTTAATTTCTTCAATGTCACGAGGAAGACTTCCTTGTTTGGTTTTATAAGGGTAAACTTTGCCGGCTGAAATTTGTCATGCTCATCTGGCCAAGCATCTTCATGAACTCCCATGTCGCGTAAATCTTTCCTCGCTTGAAGGTGATCTTTTGTCTTGCCGTATTCGTTAAGCAGCGTATATAGCACATTATCGCAAACATTCTTTTCAATGTGCATGACATCAAGACTATGACGAAGTAAATTAGATCTCTAATATGGAAGAGTAAATAAAATACTTATCTTCTTCCACTGCTGAGGCGCCAAAGTCTTACGCGTCTTTCGGTGAGTTTGTGTTGAATCATCACTTTTTCCAAACTCGAAGTCAACATGCTCAAGCTGCTGTAAGATATCTGTACCAGACAAAGTCTGAGGTGGTCCTCTTTTTTCTAGTTTCTCATTGAAGTGATTCCGTTGCAATATGAACTTATGCCTTCCATCGAGAAACCTCTGATGCCCCATAAAGCACCACTTTTGGCTGTGGGGAAGATGCACTGCGCCAGAGTCAAAATTGCAAGCTGGACACGCGACCCAGTATGCACATTCCAACCAGATAATGTGCCAAGGCTAGGAAAGTCACTAATTGTCCACATCAAGGCTGCACGCAAGTTGAACAAAGTCTTCCCGTAAGCGTCATACGTCTCCACGCCGACATTCCACAGCTCAAGCAATTCAGCAATAAGCAGTTGGAGATACACATCGATGTCATTGCCCGGTGACTTTTTGCCTGGAATGATCATAGACATAATGAAAGAGCTTTGTTTCATACACATCCAGGGGGTAAGTTGTAGCCTGGAATGATCATAGACATAATGAAAGAGCTTTGTTTCATACACATCCAGGGGGTAAGTTGTAGGGAACTAAGACTACTGGCCAAATACTGTAACTTGTGCTAAGATTCCCGAAAGGATTGAAACCGTCGGTCGCCAATGCAAGCCGAACATTTCTGGGGTCAGTCGCGAAATCTAGAAAGTCGTTGTCAAACCTTTTCCAAGCGTCTGCATCCCGAGGATCTGTTAATTTATTATTTTCATTCTTTTCAACGGCATGCCACCTCATGTGCTTCACAGTTTTAGACGACATAAATAATCTTTGGAGGCGAGGTTTCAAAGGGAAGTACCTGAGAATCTTTGCAGGTTTCTTCTTCTGCTTTTTCCCCTTCCGAATTGTCTTGTACCTCGATGTGTGGCATCTCTTACAAGTCTCCCTGCCGGAATCGTCTCCCCAATACATCATACAATCGTTGGGGCATGCATCAATCTTTTGATAGTTCAACCCCAACCTGTTGATAATCTTCTTGGCCTCATAGAATGTTGTGGGAATCTCAGCGTCGGGGAATGCATCTTGTAATAATTCGAGCAACATCGACATTCCCTTATCTGTGGTTCCAAACAAGCACTTGATATGATACAATTTGATCAAGAAAGATAATTTAGAATATTTTTGACAACTTTGATATAAAGGACGATATGCTTCATCCATCAAGCTGAAAAAATCCCGAGCTGCTTCATTCCTCATGAACACCGGCTCAGAACCATGCACTTCTTCGTTGAAATTGTAGCTTTGAAATCCAAATACATCACGCACAGCATCATTCACAGGATCATCTTCATCTAGTTGAACGCCTACTTGAGAACTTCGAGGAAGAGCATCATCATATCTAATGTCGGCCTTCTCACCATGAACTGCCCAGAACGTATAGTCCTCAGGGAAAGGCTTCAGAAGCAAATGTTCCTTAAAAACATTTCGTGCATGCCACTTCTTGAACTTGCATCTCTGACAGGGATAGACGATCTTGCCGTTACAGCCAGCGTGAGTGAATGCAAAATCCAAGAAATTGTTTAATCCGTACAAATATTCCAGAGAATTGCGCGGCAACCTGATCCATGACTTATCCATAGCTGCTAGTGGGAGAGAAGAAAGAATAGTAAAGAAGATGAGCGAATAGAGAATGATGAATGCCTAGAACTTTATATTCTGAAATTCCAATGTTTAATATTTTGTAGCAGTTCAAAAACCGCTACGGTACTACACATTTGTAGCTGTTATATGTATAAAACCGCTACTACTTTTCAAGCCGTTGGAAATTTGTATAAAGTGGGGGGAAATTCAAAATTGAACGGTCGAGTATTTGTAGCGGTTATATGTATGAAACCACTACTAATATAAAAGCCGTTGGAAATTGGATTGAAGAATAGGTTATAAACTTGTAGCTATTTTACAAGAAAACCGCTACAAATATAATAAAATTTTATTTGTAGTAGTTATTGTATTAACCGCTACAAATATGCATTATTGTAGCGGTTATTGTATTAACCGCTACAAATATGTATATTTGTAGCGGTTTTCTTGTAAAACCGCTATAAATATATGTATACTTTTTTTTAAGGTTTACAAATATAAATAATATTGTTGCAATTAATTCACAAATTCAACAACGCGGTCTAAAAATATAAATATAACTATGGTAAACGCAATAAGAATTTAAGTTTTGAAATAAAAAATTATATATATTTATTTACAAATGTTTCAACAACAAATAAAAAAAAGATGTCCTAAACTAAGTAGCTGGAGGCTAATCATCTGGTGCTCCCTCAGGTGCTGCTGGATTAAGCCGTTGGGCAGAGTTAACCGCACCATCATCATCAGCAGGAGGAGGAGAAGGAGGAGTAGTCTGTACGATGAACTGAGGGACAGGCGGAACCTCCGGATACTGCTCGTCCGAGAATAGTCGACTCCATCCGCGCCCAAGCATGTTGTTCGTGATATCACGCCACTGCGTCTGCTGAGCGTAGATCAAATCAGCATGCTGATGCATCTACTGCATCTGCTGCATCTGATGCTACTGCATCTACTGTATCTGATGCTGCTGCATGTGCTGCTGATGCAGCTACTGCATCTGCTGCTGCTACTGAGCCACAGCAGCCTGTGTCCGCTCCAAATCTAACCGCAGCTGGTCAATAGACTCGTCCCTCAAACGTCTGACCCCTCTAGAGCTACCAGTGTAATATCCCAAAAAGTGATTAAGGGCTAATGACTTCAAAAGTGGATGTAATTATTGTTGAATAAACACTTTTGAAGAATGTGTGATGGGAATTTGGATATTTTAATGATTCCAATGGATTCCTTGTGAAAATTTATGTGGGAATGATGTTTGGTATGAAAATGGAACCAATGGAAGCAAAGATGCAAAATCTAAAATTATGTCTAGTGAAATTCTATTCTGGGCAGTCCGTTTGTGTGAACGTTTTTAGTGATAAAATGGTATCTAAAAATTCTGAAAATTTCCAGTCTTATAGTTCACATCTCAAGCTTCAAAATGGACATATAATTTGTTCCATTTCGTTTTGTGAACTAGGAGATATAACTGTCTAAAGTTTGGGATGGAAACTGAACTCTGTTTTGGGGCAGTGATGAGTTTTATGTAATTCTGGAATTGTGTGGTGATTTTTAGTAATGGTCAATATTTTTCCTATGAAGAGGACTTAAATATATTTCATTTGGCTTTGGAATCACCTCATTTTGAGTTTTCTAGAATTAGTTATGATTTTTCAAAGTTTGGGCAGAAAATCTGCCAGAAAATCCGAAAATGGGAATTATGACATCATCTCAATAAAAGATGACATCAGCATGGAATTAAATATGTTATCATCTTCCTCAGCTCATTTCTGTCGCACACAGCAGCTGAATGAGGAGTGAGAATGTTGAGGTTTGTAGAGAGAGAAAGGAGAAGAAAAATCACAAGGTAAGCCGATTTCTCCGACGATTTAGCTCCTAACGCGTATAACTCCGATCCTAAGCTACTCCTCTTTGTTCTTTAAGGTTTGGAAGCTCAAAATCTGTTGTTGAGCACTTAGTGTTTTCAGCAATATTTGGGAAAAGCTTGTGGGAGTTGTGGTAACTTCCAAACTTTCGTATATTGCTTATTCTGGCTGCTGTGGGCAATTTAATCGGTGAAATTTCGCCGGATTGCCATTGGTTTTAAATTTTGGAAATTGAGTTTCCTAAGGGTCATGCTGCCCAATTTTGGTTCAAATGGTAGTTATAACCTAATGTAATAGTGAATAAAGTGGTTAGGAGTAGAAAGGAACGCGTTTACGGAGCCGAAATCGTAAAACCCCAATTTTTCCTGGAGAACATGTATATTTCGGCCAAGGCTGTAAATGGGTCTTAGAGTTGGATTTTCAATGATTTGATGATTCCATTGGATTCAGTGGCCGAAAATAGGTGGGGTTACAGTTGGGCACTTTTTCAAAAAAGGCCGAGAAAGCATAATTACGGAAACACCCCTAAAACCCTAAAAGTAGGGCTGCCAAGGGCAATTTCATAACTTAACATTGAATTTGATAATTCCGAGTCCGGAAATGGATTCCTTGGGCGAAAATATGTCAGGATAGCCCATGTCAAAATTTCAAGAAAAGTACAGCCGGACCGGGTACGGCGGGCCGGGCCGGGTCCCCGGGGGTATTTTTGTAAATTTTCATTATAGACTCATATAACCCCAAGTAACACTATGGAAGTGTCTAAATGGTGCATTTGGAATTGTAGGATTCGATATTTGCCGCCCTCGGGAGCCAACTGCGCCGAAGGACGTCAGGAAAGGACAAGGTAGTGACTCTCTCTCTCTTATACTTTGTGTAATGCACTGTATGTGTGTTGTATCACTGTTTTATGATGATTTCTGATGCTGCTGCGGTTACAGCTGGTGATAGCTGTCATTTACAGCGCAAGCTGTCGTTTACAGCGCAAGCTGTCGTTTACAGCATAAGCTGTCGTTATTGTGATTACAGCGTAAGCTGTCGTGATGTTGATTACTGATTACAGCGTAAGCTGTCGTGATGTTGATTACAGCAAGAGCTGTCGTATTGTGTATACAGCCGTGAGTGCTGTCGTTTGTGGTGAAAACCATGTATCTGTGAATTACTACTGCTGTTGCTGTTTGTGATTTATGTATATGCTTTGTGTTTATGCACTGTGTGAGTGGTTTGTTATTACTGAGATTCTCTCGAATCTCATTCCTTCCTATGACTAACATTTCAGACAGGGCATGTGGCTCAAAGGAGAAGCGGCCAACCCGGAGCAATTAGGACCCTTGGGGGTATATAGTTGAATAAGAAACGTTGGTTATGTATTTTGAACTCGGGATTACTGTATATTCTAAATCAGGAACACTACATTCGATTTTGGTTGTGTAATCCCCTAGTGTATACTTATAAACCTTCAGGTTTTTATGCATAGAACCCGGGAGTTGTCAGGGATGCGGTTATACACTCTGATATGATTGAATGTGTATTAACTGCACAGGTAATTATATTCGAATATTGAAATTGAGACCTAGATGGGAAAAAGAGTTTTGAAAGTTTTGTAAAAATTTTACTGTGAGACAGAAAGTTTAAAACAAGGTTAAAGCATCCAATGGTCTCTAATCCGATTTAAATATGTGTTATCGAATTATAATTACGTGTTTAAAGTCAGGGGGTTACATTTTGGTATCAGAGCTGTAGTTCCTGGCAAGGGTAGAGGTTGCTAGGATAGACCCCTTAGATAGTAGTAGGGATATCTGTGAATGATTGTTGTGTATGCACATGTATGTTTTATTGACATGGATACATATATGAGTTTTGTGACTATATGTGCATACTATCTCTGCTAAATTAATGGGGCAAGTTGTTTGTAGAATGAAGAAAACTAGAGGACGCCCCAATATTCCGCGTGTAGACCCAGAGGTGGAGGTCGTCAAGGATAACCCACCGGATGCAATGCAGGAATTAATGGGTCTAATCAAAGATCAGCGGGATATGATAACTGAGCTGAGAGAAGAGCTCAGAGCAGAGAAGGCGAAGAACAAGGAAGGTCCGGTTCAGTCCACTCCGGAGGAAACTCAAGAAGAAACTCGACATGAGGACACTACAGAAGGATCAGCACGACCACTAGAATCCCCACCTCATGCTATTCCAAATCAAGAATTATATGGGATGCCGCTTAGAGAGGACAGAGACCTTCAGTTTTGGGTCACCAGATTCTGCAAGCATCTGCCTCCGGCGTTCAGAGGAAGGTTTGACGATCAGGTAGCCGAAGATTGGATGAACAGGCTGGAGAAAATATTTGAGGTTCTTGGTTGTCCAGATAAGGTGAAGCCACGGCTGGCTGTTTACAAGCTCGAAGGGGATGCAGACCGTTGGTGGCGGAATATCGCCCTAACATTGAAGAGCAAAGAAATGCCATTGACTTGGGAACTGTTTCAACAAGAGTTCAACGAGAAGTATTTTCCCAAATCAGTGAGACTCGAGAAGGAGACGGAGTTTCTGAATATCAGACAAGGGGATACAGAGAGCTTCGATGATTACTTGTCCCGTTTTGTTCGGTTGGCTCGGTACTCCTCTTACCTCCGGTACAATGATGATGAAGAATGGAGTTCTGATATGCTCATTCGCGGTCTGAGGTGAGAGTTGAGGAAACGCCTAGCTACTCACCAATTTACTAAGTTCAACAAGGCGGTTGAACAGTGTAGAATTACAGAGAACAACTTGAGAGACCTGTATCCTGCTAAAGCTACTGGCCACCGCAGTGAACCCGGTAAGGGTGCTACCTCACAGAAGCGGAAGGGGCAAGGATCTTCATCTGGAAGTGGTAAGAAGCCCTACCAGTCTGGGAGCCGTGACCAGCAAAGAACATATTTTGCACCGTGGATTTGTCGTCGCTGTAATCAACCACACCAGGGTAAAACATGTGATGGCAAAATAATATGTTACAATTGTAAGCGTGTGGGCCATACTGCTGCTGACTGTAAAGAGCCACGACTAGACCAGAGACCGAAGACACAAGGCCGAGTATTTGCTATGACCCACGAAGAGACCCGTAAATCTCCTGAGATGATACAAGGTAATATTCTTCTTAATGGCCATCTGTTGCAAGTTTTGTATGATTCGGGTGCAAGTCACTCCTTCATCGCCTATGATTGCGTGAGGCGCCTGGGAATGCATGTACATAAGTTACCATTTGAATTAGTAGTGTCAACTCCAATGGGTGTTAAGGCCTTAACCACAGAAGCTTGTTTGAGTTGTGTCATAACTGTGGAAGGGCACCAATCTATTGTAGATTTGATATGTTTGCTACTTCACCAATTGGAAGTTATTTTGGGTTTTGATTGGTTAACGGCAAATAATGTATTACTTGATTGTGGGAACAAGAGGATAGTATATCCTGTTTCTCAGAGGGCTGAAGTTGTGGATTCTAGTATGAATTTCCTTGCTGCAGCCAAAGCTAAAAAGTATATTGAAAAGGGTTGCCAGGGGTATGTGGTGTTTTTCTCTGTGCAAGGGGAAACTGGCGAAACCTTGAATAATATATCCGTGGTAAATGAATTTCCTGAGGTTTTTCCGGATGATTTGTTCGGATTACCTCCAGAAAGGGAAGTTCAATTTCCAATCGATATTGTGCATGGAGTTGGCTCTATATCTAAGGCCCCATATAGAATGGCCCCAAATGAAATGGCGGAGTTAAAGAAACAAATAGAAGACTTGTTTGAAAAAGGGTTCATTAGACCCAGTGTGTCGCCTTGGGGAGCTCCAGTGTTGTTTGTAAAGAAGAAAGATGGGAGTCTTCGATTGTGTATCGACTACAGAGAACTAAATAAAGTTACTATTAAGAACAAGTACCCTCTTCCCCGAATCGATGACCTTTTAGACCAACTATCCGGTTCGTGTGTATTTTCAAAGATTGATCTAAGGTCAGGGTATCATCAGCTACGAGTGAAAGCAGAAGATGTTCCGAAGACTGCTTTTCGGACCAGGTACGGTCACTATGAGTTCTTGGTAATGCCATTTGGGCTAACCAATGCGCCTGCGGTTTTCATGGATTACATGAACCGTATCTTTCGACAATATTTGGATCAGTTTGTTGTTGTGTTTATCGATGACATTCTGATATATTCCAAGAGTATGGAGGAGCATGTGCATCATTTGAGAGTTGTATTGACTACATTGCGTGAGAAACAACTATATGCTAAATTGAGCAAGTGCGAGTTCTGACTATCAGAAGTGAAATTCTTAGGCCATGTTATCTCGCAAGAAGGGGTCTCTGTGGATCCCAGTAAAGTGGAAGTAGTACTGGACTGGAAGAGGCCTGAATCTGTGGCGGAAATACGCAGTTTTCTGGGTCTTGCTGGTTATTATCGGAGATTTATCCAAAATTTCTCCCGTATTGCGTTGCCGATGACCAAGCTCACGAGAAAGGATCAGCCGTTTGTGTGGGATGAGAAATGTGAAAACTGTTTTGTGGAGCTGAAGGAGAGGTTGACGACGGCACCTGTGTTGATTTTACCCGATCCCAGTTTGACATACGTTGTGTATTCTGATGCCAGTGGGCAGGGATTAGGGTGTGTCCTTATGCAGCAGGGACGTGTGGTGGCCTACGCCTCTCGACAGCTTAGACCTCATGAATTGAACTATCCCACTCATGATCTGGAGCTTGCGGCCATTGTATTTGCTTTGAAGATTTGGCGTCATTACCTGTATGGTGTGACTGTGGAATTGTACTGCGACCACAAGAGTCTCAAATATCTGTATGATAAAAAAAAACTGAATATGAGACAGCGCCGCTGGATGGAATTGCTTAAGGACTACGACCTGGAAATAAAATATTATCCGGGTAAGGCAAATGTAGTCGCTGATGCTCTTAGCAGAAAGACTGTGCTCGTTGCAGCTATGATGATACAAGAAAGGAAATTGATTGAAGATTTCCGTGATTTAAATTTGACAAACCAGATCATCTGTGCCAAATACACTGTTTCTCAAGAGGAGAGTGATCTAAGGGTGGAAATTGAAGAAGCTCAGAGTCAAGATGACTGGATACAGCGCAATCTGACTCGAATCGAACAGGGAGAAGTTTCAGGCTACGACATATCGCCTCGTGGATTGGTTCGTTACCAGAAAAGAGTCTGCGTTCCACTTAAGGCAGAGTTGAGGCAGAAGATTCTGGATGAGGCACACAAGAGCCGATATACTCTTCATCCTGGTATGACCAAGATGTATCAGAATCTGAAATCGGTGTATTGGTGGCCGGGTTTGAAGAGTGACGTGACCAAATATGTTGCAAGGTGTCTCACTTGTCAGAAAGTGAAAATCGAGCACCAGAGACCGCCTGGTTTACTTCAGAGTCCTGAGATTCCAGAATGGAAATGGGAAAGTGTGACCATGGATCTAGTTGTGGGATTGCCCAGGATCAGGAATTTTGATGCGATTTGGGTAATTGTGGACCGATTAACAAAGTCAGCCCACTTCATACCAATCGATGCTGGTTACTCTCCGGATAAGCTAGCAGAGATTTATATTCGAGAAATTGTGAAACTCCATAGTGTACCGAAGAATATCATTTCCGATCGAGATCCCCGATTCACTTCGAGATTCTGGAAAGCATTGCATGAAGCCTTAGGTACTCAACTGAGGTTCAGTACGGCTTATCATCCTCAAACGGATGGACAATCTGAGAGAACAATTCAGACGCTGGAAGATATGTTGCGAGCTTGTGTTCTCGACTTTAAAGGAAGTTGGAATCGTTTCCTTCCACTGGCTGAGTTTGCCTACAACAATAGCTATCATGCGAGCATCCAAATGGCTCAGTATGAAGCATTGTATGGAAGACGGTGTCAATCACCTTTGTGCTGGAACGACTTATCCGAAAGGAAGCTTTATGGGCCAGATTTGGTTGATCAAACCTCAGCACAGATTCGGATTATTCGTAAGAGGTTGCTTGCAGCGCAGAGTCGATAGAAAAGCTACGCTGACAAGAGAAGACGGCTTCTAGAGTTTGAAGTTGGTGACCATGTGCTTCTGAGAGTATCTCCTGTCACCGGCATTGGGCGAGCAATCAAACGAAAGAAGTTGAGCCCAAGATATATAGGTCCTTTTGAAATCCTTGAGAGGATTGGGCCTGTTGCTTATCGAGTAGCCCTACCCCCAAACTTGAGCAGACTCCACGATGTGTTTCATATTTCCCAACTGAAGAAGTATCAACCGGATCCATCTCACATTGTCGAATACGAAGAAGTCGAGTTGCAAGACAACTTCACATATGCGATAGAGCCAGAACAGATCATTGATAGAGAAGAACGACGGCTCAGACACCGAAGCATTCCCTTTGTGAAGGTGATCTGGAAGGGAATGACTCAGAGGGAAGCAACTTGGGAAGCGGAGGCGGATATGCGAAGACGTTATCCAGAGTTTATGGCTCAAGTTGTGTGACAAATTTTGAGGACGAAATTTATTTTACGGGGGGAGAAATGTAATATCCCAAAAAGTGATTAAGGGCTAATGACTTCAAAAGTGGATGTAATTATTGTTGAATAAACACTTTTGAAGAATGTGTGATGGGAATTTGGATATTTTAATGATTCCAATGGATTCCTTGTGAAAATTTATGTGGGAATGATGTTTGGTATGAAAATGGAACCAATGGAAGCAAAGATGCAAAATCTAAAATTATGTCCAGTGAAATTCTATTCTGGGCAGTCCGTTTGTGTGAACGTTTTTAGTGATAAAATGGTATCTAAAAATTCTGAAAATTTCCAGTCTTATAGTTCACATCTCAAGCTTCAAAATAGACATATAATTTGTTCCATTTCGTTTTGTGAACTAGGAGATATAACTGTCCAAAGTTTGGGATGGAAACTGAACTCTGTTTTGGGGCAGTGATGAGTTTTATGTAATTCTGGAATTGTGTGGTGATTTTTAGTAATGGCCAATATTTGTCCTATGAAGAGGACTTAAATATCTTTCATGTGGCTTTGGAATCACCTCATTTTGAGTTTTCTAGAATTAGTTATGATTTTTCAAAGTTTGGGCAGAAAATCTGCCAGAAAATCCGAAAATGGGAATTATGACATCATCTCAATAAAAGATGACATCAGCATGGAATTAAATATGTTATCATCTTCCTCAGCTCATTTCTGTCGCACACAGCAGCTGAATGAGGAGTGAGAACGTTGAGGTTTGTAGAGAGAGAAAGGAGAAGAAAAATCACAAGGTAAGCTGATTTCTCCGACGATTTAGCTCCTAACGCGTATAACTCCGATCCTAAGCTACTCCTCTTTGTTCTTTAAGGTTTGGAAGCTCAAAATCTGTTGTTGAGCACTTAGGGTTTTCAACAATATTTGGGAAAAGCTTGTGGGAGCTTGAGGTAACTTCCAAACTTTCGTATATTGCTTATTCTGGCTGCTGTGGGCAATTTAATCGGTGAAATTTCGCCGGATTGCCATTGGTTTTAAATTTTGGAAATTGAGTTTCCTAAGGGTCATGCTGCCCAATTTTGGTTCAAATGGTAGTTATAACCTAATGTAATAGTGAATAAAGTGGTTAGGAGTAGAAAGGAACGCGTTTACGGAGCCGAAATCGTAAAACCCCAATTTTTCCCGGAGAACATGTATATTTCGGCCAAGGCTGTAAATGGGTCTTAGAGTTGGATTTTCAATGATTTGATGATTCCATTGGATTCAGTGGGCGAAAATAGGTGGGGTTACAGTTGGGCACTTTTTCAAAAAAGGCCGAGAAAGCATAATTACGGAAACACCCCTAAAACCCTAAAAGTAGGGCTGCCAAGGGCAATTTCATAATTTAACATTGAATTTGATAATTCCGAGTCCGGAAATGGATTCCTTGGGCGAAAATATGTCAGGATAGCCCATGTCAAAATTTCAAGAAAAGTACAGCCGGACCGGGTACGGCGGGCCGGGCCGGGTCCCCGGGGGTATTTTTGTAAATTTTCATTATAGACTCATATAACCCCAAGTAACACTATGGAAGTGTCTAAATGGTGCATTTGGAATTGTAGGATTCGATATTTGCCGCCCTCGGGAGCCAACTGCGCCGAAGGACGTCAGGAAAGGACAAGGTAGTGACTCTCTCTCTCTTATACTTTGTGTAATGCACTGTATGTGTGTTGTATCACTGTTTTATGATGATTTCTGATGCTGCTGTGGTTACAGCTGGTGATAGCTGTCATTTACAGCGCAAGCTGTCGTTTACAGCGCAAGCTGTCGTTTACAGCATAAGCTGTCGTTATTGTGATTACAGCGTAAGCTGTCGTGATGTTGATTACTGATTACAGCGTAAGCTGTTGTGATGTTGATTACAGCAAGAGCTGTCGTATTGTGTATACAGCCGTGAGTGCTGTCGTTTGTGGTGAAAACCATGTATCTGTGAATTACTGCTGCTGTTGCTGTTTGTGATTTATGTACATGCTTTGTGTTTATGCACTGTGTGAGTGGTTTGTTACTACTGAGATTCTCTCGAATCTCATTCCTTCCTATGACTAACATTTCAGACAGGGCGTGTGGCTCAAAGGAGAAGCGGCCAACCCGGAGCAATTAGGACCCTTGGGGGTATATAGTTGAATAAGAAACGTTGGTTATGTATTTTGAACTCGGGATTACTGTATATTCTGAATCAGGAACACTACATTCGATTTTGGTTGTGTAATCCCCTAGTGTATACTTATAAACCTTCAGGTTTTTATGCATAGAACCCGGGAGTTGTCGGGGATGCGGTTATACACTCTGATATGATTGAATGTGTATTAACTGCACAGGTAATTATATTCGAATATTGAAATTGAGACCTGGATGGGAAAAAGAGTTTTGAAAGTTTTGTAAAAATTTTACTGTGAGACAGAAAGTTTAAAACAAGGTTAAAGCATCCAATAGTCTCTAATCCGATTTAAATATGTGTTATCGAATTATAATTACGTGTTTAAAGTCAGGGGGTTACAACCAGCCTCAGAGGCGGCGCTCCTGCCGTTGAGCATGCTAGGTCTACCCCCTATCCCCATCCCCCGCATATGTCCGGGGTGCTCAGCTTGACCCAGACCCGCCTTCAAAGGAGCCATCGGGTCCACTGACCCCTGTGACTCCTTAGCCTAGGTTTCTCGGAGCTCAGCCTGCGATAGCTGCATCCGCTCCTGCCATTTTATGAAACAATTACTTATTAGAATTTTTAATTATTAAGTTGGTTTTATAAAAAGGATAATAATGAAATTACTTACAATGGCCGCCTTTGCCTGCTGAGAGGTCGGAGTCCCGTCACGGTGTCTGTGTGTGATCACGTACAACTCCCTGTAGTCCGTCTGACGGTTCTCCTGCTGTGCCTTCCTCTCCTAAAACAATTACAAAATTCAATTAGCATTATGAAATAACCGTTTAAAAATGAGTGATATAATGAAAAGTTACCAACTCACTGTACGTGACAGCAAAGGTCTTTGATCCTGCTGTGTAGTGGATCGTCTGCTGCCCACGGCACCTCATGTTCCTCTGAGAAAGCGCTTGAAAAAAAAACAATAATAAATGTATTAAAACAATATAAAACATTTATAATTAATAAATTTCAAATTAAAATTAATTAAATTTAAATTATAATTTAATAATTAATAGTTACAAAATTATATATAAATAATCTAATAAATACATTACCTGCCCCTCAGCGCTCCTCCTGAACTGGACGAAACTCACTCAGTCGTTCAGCGAGACGTCGTCCGGGACCTTCTCGATCAGCTGCTCCAGAGGCATCGTCCCGTCTTTATCCACGCTGTGGAAGAGACGGTTCCTCCTGTTCCTCCAGCCGTCACCCATCTTCATCAGGGTGTACCTCTTCCGGTTGGCCCAGACGGCAAACCGCAGCTGAAAAAAATTTATTTAAATTCAATAATTAAAAAAATCCTATTGTCCTGAAGTGAAAGGGGAACCGCATCCAATTCGTGCCCAGGTCGTTCAGGAAGCGGTTGAACAGGTGACCCCCATTGTCAATGGGTTGGTCTGTGCCCTCATTCCACGGCACTAGAACTCGTAGTGTCCGGTCCATGCTGTTCAGACTGGCCACATCCAGCCTCCTCGTCGACACGTTCCCCTGCTCATCTGCACAATTTACCGCATGTTAGATAAATTGTAATTCAAATTTAACATTTTGAATTTAAATAAATAATTTATTAAATAAAAAAATTTATTTACCTTGGACCTGCACCTCAAACCCAGTGGTCCGTGAAGACGACCCTCGTAGGTTGTTCTGCTAGCGAGCCTCCTCCTCATCGAGGAACTGCTCCATCTCCCTGATCGCAATCGGGATGTCGAAGTCCTCCTCGTCATAATCCTCAACGTTGATATCTGCCTCCCCCAAATCAGGCACGTCTAGTGCGGTCATCTCCTGTGGGATCGTCTGCGGTGCCTGTGGTATGGTCGACTCCTGTGGGGGCATGGGCTGAAATGCCGCGGTCGTCCTCCCTCCACGCTGCCCCCTCCCTCTGTCCCCTGCTCTACTGCTGCCACCTCGCAAAATCGGTCTGGGGACCTCAAGCGCCTTCCCCCTATCCTCTCTTTAAGCTATATCAACTGTAAAAATTCAAAAAAAAATATTTTAGTCACATTATTATGTAAAAATATAATAAAAAACAAATACAAATAAAATATGTCTTATCTCCATACCTTAAGTACAAATACTGAGAAATACTGCAGCAAAAACTCCTTCACAGACGTCTGAACACTCAAATCTAAAAGAAAACGCTCAGAGAAACCTCAGGAAATAAAATGAGCAAACAGAAGAATGGAGAAGGCGGGCGGTATATATAGGCCACAAATTTGTAGCGGTTATTATAATAACCGCTACAAAACACCTAGGGTGACTTAAATTTGTAGCGGTTTTCCAATAACCGCTAAAAAGTACAAAAACCTTTGAAATTCTGTAGCGGTTATGGTACAGAACCGCTACAAATTTGGAGACCTCTGAAATTCTGTAGCAGTTAGATCCTTATAACCACTACAAATAAATGACGTTTGGGATTTTACAGTGGTTTGTTTGGTATAACCACTACAAATAACCGCTACACTGTTGGTGCGTCTTCGTCGCTAGCGGTTTTAATTTATTAACCGCTATAATTGAACAGCTACAAGTTTTGACGGAATTTCGCTCCAAATTTATAGCGGTTTTTTCTACCTAACAGCTATAAAGCTAATCTGTCGCGCCACTTGTTAAAACCGCTACAAATATTGAAATTTGTAGCAGTTTTGGATAACCGCTACAGAATGCCATTTTTTTTGTAGTGTTCCAAAAAAATGAACAAAACTAATGTCAAACCCTAGCTGGGCAACATGAAGTGAAAATGAACAATGCATAATGGATAATGTGAAATGGAGAAGGAAATTCATACCTGCAAATAAGGAGAACAGAGCACCAAAAGGAATGCAAACCAGCTAGGGCTCACGAATGAAAAATTGAGTTGGGGCAAGCAAAAGCAACTTGTATGGCTATCCCTGAGACAAGTTTTATTAAGTGTATTCACTAGCGGCTATTTCTGACAAGTCTAACAAAGGCTTTTGATGGTGTGATTACACTAAAAACAACTCTCGACGACCAAAAAGGACAACAGGAGTAGTAGGGTTCCTATGTTGGTGAGTTTCATTCGTCAGATAAAGCGTTAAGTGTATTATGTTTCAGACATTTAAATAGAAGTGGAATGATAGGTTTTTTGGGTTACCGTGCCTAAGACTTTACCTCATGGTTCGCTCCAAATAACCATGAGCTACATTTTTTTTCTTGAAAAAGCTTATAGTTAATGATTTTATTGTAAGAATTGTTATTTATTTGATTACATTTATCACAGTTCTTTGTTAATAATTGTGAGGTATGTCATGATTTTTTCAACTTTTTTTAGGCTACTAGTGCCCAGATAATTATATTTTTATATTTTATAAAAATAATACAAAAAATATCATCTTCTGGTGACTAGTTGACTGATAGATGATTTGAGATCTACTACTAATTTTGGAACTTTTGTTTCCTTCACTTTGAAAGAATCAAAAGTTCTAAAAAGTCGTAGCATACCTCACATTATCAAGCTACTCATCAACAAATGAGTGGGCTAAATCATCTGAGAGTACGTCAAGATCATGGTGGCTAATCGTATATTCATTAAGATTGAGATTGACCTTCTTGTTCATACTCGACAAATATTCGGTCAGGCTCCTTATGGCATGGTCAATGTGTTCTACATGATACATCATTGCCTCCACTTGAGGGAGCAAAGGATGTGGAGGCGAAGGTGGAGGTGGAGGTTGTGGAGGAGCAGTAGAAGGAGGAGAAGGAGGTGGAGGTTGTGGAGGAGGAGAAGGTGGTAGAGAAGGAGGATTTCCTAGTAAGTCTTTAGCATGGCATTTCATCTTGGTGATTGAGAGAACAAAGGAGGACAATGAAGAAATAGTACAAAAAACATATGGAAATAAGGAGTTTAAATAGATTGGAAGTGGCAGGTTCAAACCATTTTTGCACACATTGAAAAAAGTTGAAGAGGAGAAGTTGCGAATAGTGGTGGGTAATGAATGGGTATTTGGTTCCCATGCCTATCATTAGAGAATGAAGAACCACAGAGTATTATCATTAGCAAGGGGAAGGGGAAAGGTCTCAAATGTTAGTTTACGTTTTAAACAGAAACCATTATGTTTTAGTTATTGCTGATATATAAAGTTGGAACACAAATCATTTGTAATTGTCTTGTGACGGATTGTTCTTAAAAACTATTATTTTTATGAGACAATTTATGACGGTTAATAATTACAACTGTTATATCAACATATGAGACAAAATACACTTTGCAAATGCATTATAATAAGTTATGGGTTTTACTTAATAACCATTATTTATTTGACATTTTTTTCAATATTGGTGGTTGATTATGCATGTCACTTATTATTATTTACAACTTGGTATGGAATGTGGTTAACTTTTTGTCTAGTTGGCAACACATAATTTTATCTATTTTGTAAAGTTTTTTTTTTACAAAAAAAACAAACTTCCTCAACCTTTGCATCTTCCAACTCTCCAACTTCTTCAGCTATTCCATCACACCCATGTGTGTCATTGTCTGTGATCCATCTTTCTTGGTTGTTGTCATATCCCATATTTGGGCCTAGAAGATCAAAAATAAATATGAAATAAATAGACTACCAAGTCTAGTTGGACATGAGTCTCGAAAATTTCCTGAAAGATAGAATATTTTCTAGGGAATATGTAACATTGTATATCTATTGTGTCGGGTTGTTGCAGAAATTACATGGAAGATATCTAACATTGCAAGGATTTAACAACTAAAACCTTGCCTGATTATGATTTAGCAAGTTTTGCCCATTGTTTATTTTGTGGCTTCAATACTACATGATGCATCATTATCGTTCACAGTATTTAAAATAATAATACATATCATTCACTACAGAAGTATTCTAGCAACATTAGAAGAACATTGGCAAGCATGAGGATCACGTTTTTCAACATGCTCCAACCACAACAGTACTCATCTCATTTATTGAATTAACCCCTTCACTAATTGATTGATTTGAATCATCACAACTAGTTTTCTTGAAAAGAAATGCTGGTTGCTTTGGAGGAGCAAGAGTCGAGTCATTATCCAACATGGAAACAACTTCTAACATAGTTGGCCTATTTGTTGCCGTATATGAATGAAAACTAGGCTGTACAGTAATCACTGCCATCGTCTTTATTCTTGTTAGACCCTCTTGTAGTGTATGGTTCATATGTTTGTTAGCTATTTAAGCTGCTGTGCTTAATGGATCAAATATAAGACTTTATGGCTTTTATTTAAACTTGTGAATTTGACAACCTTAATACAAATAGATAAAATATATTCCTTGTCATGTAATAGGAATGGGCATATGCTTTTTCACATGAATGATCTGCCAAACAAATATGATATCATATTCCACCATTATGCATACCAAGTGGGACAACTCATCATAAACACCTTATACTCACATGGTGAACTTAAACATATAAGAGTTTGTTTTTGTCAATTAATAGCTATTAAAAGTGTATAATTAAATAATTAAGCTATAAAAA
Source organism: Inga oerstediana (assembly GCA_963210345.1). Taxonomy (NCBI): domain Eukaryota; kingdom Viridiplantae; phylum Streptophyta; class Magnoliopsida; order Fabales; family Fabaceae; genus Inga; species Inga oerstediana. The sequence continues at coordinate 56,079,715 of OY723400.1, read as the reverse complement.
TGACAACAATTTAATTTAAATAAACAAGGGGATGTTCACCCCATCATTTTTCAAATCTTCTCCACGTTGCATCCTTGCCATTGAATAAAAAATGCATGTCCACTGCTCTAAAACTCTAAACTATTCAAATTAAAGTTTAATAGTTTAAATTTATGTATTTATTTTTTATGCAATACTATAATAATAATTTTATAAGATATTAAATCTCAGCCTTTTATTTATTTATTTTATTCAATCATGGAGAAGAGAAATGATGAGAGAGGATCCAAATCCTAAACAAGTAAACCAATAAAGTATTTCAACTATAGTTGGAACAAATCTTAGGTTAAAGTTTAAATTACTTGTTAGAAATTAACTCCGTAAATATAACTTTTTTTATGATATATAACTATGCATTTAAAATGAAGAAAAATGTAATATACAAAATATCTTAGTAAATTAAAGTTGTAGTTTTTAACTATGCATCCGACCATTGTAGTTTTTTCTATCACTTGTTGTTATTTGTTTAATTATTATTGTTTCATTTTTTCTTTTTAATTTCAAATGAAAAGCATGTATGTAATTTGACTTCAAAGTTTCATTCCTTTAATGAAATTGTTGGATTAAATTACTAATAGTGTCCTGAATTGCCTCAATTAGTTAGTCTTTTTTTTTTTTTAAAATTAAGCTGAAATGGTTTGTTATTGAAATTTAGGGATGTCTCACGTTTAAGGAAAAATGCTGCTGAAATTTTTTAAAAACTTTTAGGGTTCAGGCAGTCCCTTCGTTGACAATTATTCTAAACTAGAGTGTTGTTGGAAATGGCTTATGTGGCAATAAAATGGATCATAGTTGGATAAATACTTTCACTACTGGAAAAATCACTTTTAAGACCGGTTAAAAAAGACATTTTAGATCGGTTCTAGATCCGGTCTAAAAAATCTGCTACTTTTTAGACCGGTTATGGAACCGGTCTTAAAAAAACTTTTTAAGACCGGTTATTATAAAACCGGTCTAAAAACAAATATTTTTAGACTGGTTATCAGAGGAACCGATCTAAAAGGTTAAAATTTTAGACCGGTTTTATTAAAAACAGGTCTAAAAATTAAACTTTTTAGACCGGTTTTTCATAAAACCGGTCTTAAATGTACTTTTAAGACCGGTTTTGGAGAGAACCGGTTTTAAAAGTTGAATTTTTTTTTAAAAAATTTCGTTTAAAAGATATACCCAGCAAGACATTTCCCCTATTAAAACATATCACTCAGCAAGCAGCAGCCAGTTCAACGACATTCAAATAAATATTCTCTTACAGATTATATAACTAACATCTTAACGACTTGTGAGAGACTCAAAACTCATTGGAACATATTAAAACTCAACTCCCTTGTGCTTAAACAGTGGTGGCCGAAACAGAAGCAAGGAAAACAACCATGAATAATAAACTCACAATCATAAACAGAATCATAATGTAAGGAAATCATACATCCATGACAATGCTGTTTTGACCAAGTTCCTTATCTTTTCACTTACATACATACATCAAAGATTAAATTACATTAATGACAATTCTATTATTCATTAGGGACAAAATACTTTATACACACTTTTCTCAGGCTGATGATCACTAGCTGGCCTGGCTTCGGAGAATCTACACTAAGACGTACACCTCATATCCTTCATTTTCCTGTGACGACAACAAAAAAAGTAGTTATATATATACACCAATAACAATATACATAATTCAAATATAGTTCATGATAATTATTTTAGCTAACTAACCTTCAATGTAGTTTTATAAAGGGATATCCTCCCATATCCCTTCATGATGATCATTTCTTGTGCCGTGTTCATTATCTGCTTCATCTTCTTCGTTCAATTATGGTAAACCCCTAGAAAAAGAAGGAGTCTCAAGCAGATCATTCATTGAATGACTTTCCTGATTAATATCAATGACCCTTTTTCCTTGGAGAGCTACAGACCACATTTTGTTTGCCTGATCAGTAATATAGAACACTTGTTTCGCTCCACCCTCTATCCGATCATCCGTATCCGTGTCATTATCATCAAAGTTCACTCCCCCCTGTTGAGATGAACTTGGCATTTCTAATTCTTCACCATGCCATACCCACACTGTATAACTCTTACAGAATCCTTCACAAATTAAATGTGTATATTTATCTGCAGTACTTAGTCACTTCTCATTCAAACATACTACACAAGGGCAATAAAACTTCCCACTACCATCATCGGCATTTCTACTAGCAAAGTCTAAAAAACCCCTCACCCCATTATCATATTCAACACTCGTTCGTTTAGCGTTTATCCAACTATGATCCATATATATCTCAACACTTCTAGCACCCTATATCCAACAACAAAAGGCTAGACAAAAAAACAACAACAATAGAGTTTTAGATATTTCAACAAAATTAACAGGCACCATTTGAAACTAGTATTGTTTTAACAAACCAATAACACTGACAATAATCAAACAACCGCACTAAACTAAAACAGAACATAGAGTGGTATTAATCCAAGCCAAATATCACAGGGATATAATTAAAAGTCAAAGCATATATCTAACAAGAATGTGCAGATTTAATTTTTTTCAGATTACGTTTAAGTGCTCAAAGCAACAACAAGAACCATTTTTTCATTGAACATTATTAATTATTGAACAACGTACAACTAAATAACAGATCGAACACTAACCTGATTGAAGACCAAGGAGTGAGCTTCAACCTAATGTCACGGTGGCGTCGACTGAGGTTAAAATGAAGTCCTCAAATTCACGGCACTGACAAAGGGAAGTCAAGTAAGAGGAGAATAGTCACTGTGGAGATTAGAGGTGGCGGCAGAGAAGACTGACATTAATCAAAGAACAGCGACGATGAACACAGCAACGACAGCGGTAATGACGGAGGAGAGTTGAGTAAATGAGGGACGGGATGTCATGGACGAGTTTAGAACAAGCACGGACAGAGCTCATAGAGAAATGGCAAAGAAAGAAAAGGGTTCACAGAGCGCGCGATCTGGGCGCGGGAGGGAAAATAAGGGTGAAAAATCTTACCTTTAAGACCGGTTTTTAATAAAAACCGGTCTTAAAAGAGGGAAATTTCACATTTAAGACCGGTTTTTACCAAAACCGGTCTTAAAAGGTTATGGCATTTTGAATTTAAAATATTTAACATTTAAGACTGGTTTATATGTAAAATGGTCTTAAATGTTAAAACATTTTGAATTCATAAAAATTTTAACACTTTAAGACCGGTTTTATTTATAACCGGTCTAAATAAATTTTTTAAGACCGGTTTTTTTAGGAACAGGTCTTAGAAGTTCAATATAATTACAAAACTGCCACCGCGCAAATTTTTAAGACCTTAGCTGCCAAAACCGGTCTAAATTTGGCGGTCTAAAAAGGGTTTTTTCCAGTAGTGTTTGAGAACTAGTGAAGAATATGAGAATAGAGTGGAAGAGTTTATTGATTTTGCTAGAATGAATGCTCATTCAAAAAATGGAATGTATTTTTGTCATTGTTTCAATTGTTTAAATGAGAGTAAATGGGATGTTGATGTTATAAGGAATTACCTACTTTGTGATGGAATAAATCTTCGATACACAAGGTGACTATGGCATGGTGAGGAAGTAACTAATTGTCTGTCGCACAAGAAGAAAACTGTGGATGTCATAAATGAAGATAGAATGGAGAAAATGATTCACGATATTGAGGTAGAATCCTTTATGCAATAGTATAAATATGACAGCTTGTGTATATGTTGTTATAGTTACCATTGGAGTTTGTATGTTGTTTGTCCTTGCCTTAACACCATCTATTGGTTTGATTCCTTGGTTAACAAGCCAGACAAAAAAACAAAATCCGTCTTCAACATGTAAGTTATTTTGTTTGTATTTCATTGATTCTTGACTTAAATGAATTGTTCTAATTTTTGTTGATTTTCATTTTAACGATAGTGCAACCCAAACATATAGATTCCTTGGTAGGTCATGCGAAGGTAAAATTATTAGAGACTCGAAGTGGTTTTATCCAAAAGTAAGTAGTTTCAATTCAAGCTTTTTCATTTACGGTCGTTTTAGATGTACCTTTATTGATTTTAACCATTTGCTTTTGATTTATAGTGCCTTCGACAACTAGGGAGCACTGAATGCAGATACTATGTTATATTTTATATTTATAACATCATTCAGAGCAGAATTACAAGCGATTTTCAATAGGTATTCGCTTCTTCATTATCAAATAATAATATTTTTGGTGTTGTAATTGAATTGTTAATTAATTCATTCACTTGATTGATTTTATCTAAGCCTATTTTCTAATTTGCAGATTTTTGATTATGAAGCTACCTACTTCTATAAAGATATTAATTTGATCAGAGACTTTTTGGCTGGAAATCTTCTTCAACACATAGATCAGTAAAGTTTACTCTATATTAGTTAGTAGTTGTGTAGTAGACAACTTCTTGACACTTTGTGGTGGTTATTGTACATAGTATTAGCTAGTAGGAGTTAACACTTTAATTAGCTAGTGCTGGATGTTTCCTTACTATTAATAAGGACATTGTGGTTTACGATTAATTCTTCGATCTTGTTTTTATAGTTTTTATTTGTTGAGTAGTGAAAAATAAAAAAAAAAAAAACCTTTCAACATCCAAAAAGAAAGAGGGACGTTTTAAGTGACTTAAGGCATCTCTTTTCCAATTTAAACATCCCTTAAGTGTCCACTTTAGGAGTTCCTTTTTTAAAAACGGGACGTATAGAGTCATCTATGGCATTTTTTTAACGGACGCCGTATACTGACTTTGCTACGTCCTCGACATAGGCGTCTCCCTATTTTTAGACATTAAAAGGGCTAAAAAATGGAAGTTAAAAGCGTTGTCTATAGTAGTGCATCTTTGAGTAGATCCTGATGTAAAAATACATAGTTAATTAATTCATGATTGTGTACGTTTTATCTTTGTTGTATGAAACAAGTACTAGACATAATAAGTGTTGGAGATATAAGCTACATATGGGTGTGTCAAATGGAACAAGTCCCACATTGCTTGGGAAAAAAAGAATGCTAGTGTATATATTACACCATGTGAATTTGCGCTAGTAAATGGGCCAAGAGGAAGAGTGGGCTCGTGCACACAACAAATGGCCACCAGGAGGCAAACATAGTGGAAATCCAGCGATTCCCCCCTGCGCGTGAATTAAATTCGGACTGGGCACTTTTTACCAAATATTTTTTTGGAAAAATCTACAATTTATTTTTGTGAAAATGGCTTACCGAAAAAACCCAGTTTTGAGGCATCTGAATTTTGAAACCTCAATATTTCAGTTATAGAGGTCATGGGTCAGATTTTAAAATTGCCAAATGTATATTTTAAATTGCCAAACGTATATTTTAAAATTGCCAAACGTACATGGTCCTTCAATGTTCATAAACAACCTTATCATGTAGTTTTATTGGTGTGTAACCGATGGTTTAATGGTATTTATGTGAATTAAAATGTTGCCCAACGTTCAGATGCATGGAGGCCTATAAAAGGCGCTGCCTACAAGAGGTTCAGGCACCAAGCTCAAACATCTCGAGCTCTCTCTTACTCTCTGATATTCCTCTCCTCTCTCTGCCTTATAGTTGTTCTCGTTTTGTTGTTCTGTTCACCCTACATCTGCAGGAAGAATCCATTTTATCTTGGGGAGTACTGCTTCCAGTCAGCCGGTGGTCGTGGAATAGCTCTTAAGGACAACGTCCTTGGACGTGACTCGGATTGCACGGTGTTTATAGGAGTTTGCCAACAATCTTAAGAGCTACTATGGCTTCTGTTCCTCCTGCTAGTTTCGGAACCAATGCTCAACCTAATAGTGTTGCTGCTTCCGAGGCTAACAACGCTGGTTCTGGTCCTATTCCAATGGCAGTGCCTATGCCCAGGCAGTTTCCAGACATTTCCAAGATCGAACAGTTTGAAGGGAAGAACTTCAGACGCTGGCAGGAACGTGTCTACACTATTCTTGCAAATAAAGAGATGTTTACCTCCTTTGAAGAAGGGGAAGACCATGTTTATCTGGTTGACTCCCGAACCGCTAAGGTTCATGGAAAAGGGAGGGTGGTATTGCAGCTCACATCTGGAAAGACCTTGGCACTGAATGACGTGCTGTATGTACCTGAAGTCAGAGCTAACCTAGTCTTTGTGGCGTTGCTTGGGAAAGCTGGGGTTAGGGTATGTTTTGAATCTAACAAGATTGTCATGACTAAGAACAATGTTCTTATTGGGAAGGGCTATTGTAACAAGGGACTGTTTGTTCTTAGTGTTTTTGAAATGGATGAGAATGCATCTTCTTCTGCTTACTTGATTGATTCCTATGATATGTGGCATGCTAGATTAGGACATGTTCATAAATCTTATATTAAGAGGCTATAGAATCTAGGGTTGATTTCTAAAACTAAAAATGATTCTCAAAGTAAATGCGAGGTTTGTGTAGAAACTAAATTAACCAAGAGGAGACATTTTCCTACACAAAGAGAAACTGAGTTGTTGTCCTTGATTCATACTGATTTAGGTGATTTGAAACAAACTAAAACCAGAGGAAGTAAAAGATATTATATCACCTTTATCGATGATTTTTCAAGATATACTAAAGTATATTTATTGAGAAATAAAGATGAAGCTTTTGAAAAATTTCTTTTATACAAAGCAGAAGTAGAAAACCAATTAAATAGAAGGATTAAATGAGTTAGATCAGATAGAGGAGGGGAATATTTACTACTAAACGATTTTTGTGAAAAAGAAGGTATAATACATGAAGTAACTCCTCCTTATTCACTTGAGTCTAACGGTGTTGCAGAAAGAAAAAATAGAACTTTAAAAGAAATGATGAATGCCTTACTAGTAAGTTTTGTAACACCTAATAACTTGTAGGGTGAAGCTTTGTTATCTGCTTGTTTTCTACAAAATAGAATACCTTACAAGAAAACTAAGAAGACACCTTATGAATTATGGAAAGGTTTTTTGCCTAATCTCCAATATTTAAAAGTGTGGGGGTGTCTTGCTAAAGTTTTACTACCTGATATTAAAAAGAGAAAATTTGGTTCTAAAACTTCTAATTGCATGTTTATTGGATATGCTCAACAAAGTACTGCTTATCATTTTCTGGTTTTAAAAAGTGATGTTTTAGATCACAATACAATTGTTGAAACAAAAGATGCAGAGTTTTTTGAAAATATATTTCCTTTGAAGGTTGAGCATATTCCTAAAAGAGTTGAGAATTCCTCTGCTTCTTCTGAACAAAATTCAAAGGAAGTTTTGGTTGAAGATTTAAGGAGAAGTAAAAGACAAAGAAAAAAAACATCTTTTGGAGATGATTTTTATACTTACTTGGTGAAAGATGAACCCAAACATTTATATGAAGCTATTTCTTCTCCGGATGAATCTTTTTGGAAAGAAGCAATAAAAGCTGAAATTGATTCTTTAAATCAAAATAAAACATGAGTTTTCGTAGACTTGCCTCTAGGAGCAAAGCCTATTGGTTGTAAATGTGTTTTTAGGAAAAAGTATTTTCTTGATGGAACTATTGATAAATACAAAGCTAGATTGGTAGCAAAAGGGTATACTCAAAAAGAAAATGTTGACTATTTTGATACCTTCTCTCCTGTAACTAGGATTTCTTCTGTTAGAATCCTAATTGCCTTAGATTATATTCATAAGCTTTTCATTTATCAAATGGATGTTAAAACAACTTTCTTAAATGGTGATTTAGAAGAGGAGATTTATATGATGCAACCTGAAGGTTGTATTATTCCTGGGTAAGAAAACAAAGTTTGTAAACTTGTTAAATCCTTATATGGTTTGAAACAAACGCCTAAACAATGGCATGAAAAACTGAATCAAGTTTTGTTAAGTGGCGGTTTCTCTACTGTTGAGGTAGAAAGATGTGTTTATATAAAGCTTGTAAATAATGATTGTGTGATTATTTGTCTGTATGTGGCTGACATGCTTATCTTTGGTACTAGCATGGGTGTTTTGCTTGAGACAAAACATTTTTTGTCTTCTAATTTTGATATGAAAGATTTGGGTGAAGCGAAAGTGATTTTGGGTGTAAAGGTCATAAGGAATGATAATGGTATCATACTTTCTCAGGAACATTACATTGAGAAAATTTTGAGAAAGTTTTAACTATTTGATGAGTCTCCTTTGAATACTTCTTATGATCCTAATGTGCATTTAAAGAAAAATAGAGGAGAACCAATTGCTCAATCTAAATATGCACAGATTATTGGGAGTCTGTTGCATTTAATGAACTATACCAGGCCAGACATAGCATATGCTATGTGTAGATTGAGCAGATATACTCATTGTCCAAGCAATGAGCATTGGAAGGCTCTGTTAAGAGTATTGAGTTACTTGAGAGGTACCATGAATTATGGTATTCATTATAGTGAATTTCCCGCTGTATTGGAAGGATACAGTGATGCTAACTGGATCTCAGATTCAGAGGAGAGCAAATCCACTAGTGGCTATGTGTTCACTCTTGGTGGTGGTGCCATAATGTGGAAGTCAGTCAAACAAACTATCTTAACTAGTTCCTCAAGGGATTCTAAGTTTATTGCTATGGAGTTGACTAGTATTGAGGTTGAGTGGTTGAAAAACTTCTTGGCGAATATCCCACTAGGTGAAAAACCAACACCATCAGTGTCTTTACATTGTGATAGCCAATCTGCGATAGCTAGGGCTAAAAATAAAACCTTTAATGGTAAAAGTAGACATATTCGATTGAGACATAATATAATAAGACAGCTGCTCAAAGATGGTGTAATCTTAATCGATTATGTAAGGTCAGCGTGAACCTTATGGATCCGTTTACAAAACCCCTGGGAAGGAAACAAATCCTTGATTCATTGAGAGGAATGGGACTTAAGCCGATAAGAAATTAACAGCGATGGCAACCCAACCTCTGTGATTGGTGATTCCATGAAGGAGGTTCAATGGGTAAGAACAAGTCGTGAGTTAGTTCTGCTAGCACTAAAGTAAATTGTTAGTCCCTTCCTATGATGCTGAGAATGTGCTAGAATGCATTTTGGTGAGGTTGAGCAAAGCTCTTAATGATTTCATAATTCTACGGAATGGTGTGCTCATTGCAGGTACATTTAATGAAATCACCTCTACGAATGTGGAGTGGGGCAGCTCCTTTGAGATCGTGGCAAAATCTCTAGAGCATTTGTTATGAACCAGGCACGCGCATGGCCGTCTTAACGTGCAAAACCACGTTAACAGCGAAATATGGGGGTATAATTTGACTTCTAATGCCTCTAGTATACGCCTAAGAGATGTGAGTTCATAGCCCATAGGACCACTAACATCTCTGTGTACTAAGTGTTATTAGTCTAGGTCTAGTTCATAGTCCTAAGAACCACTAGATACAATGGTTATGCCCGTGTGTGCAACTAAGCTAAAGGCGTTCCTTTTGACACATGTGGGGGATTGTTGGAGATATAAGCTACATGTGGGTGTGTCAAATGGAACAAGTCCCAAATTGCTTGGGAAAGAGAGAATGTTAGTGTATATATTACACCATGTGAATTTGGGCTAGTAAATGGGCCAAGAGGAAGAGTGGGTTCGCGCGCACAACAAAGGGCCATCAGGAGGCAAACGTAGTGGAAATCCGGCGATCCCCCCCCCCCCGCGTGAATTAAATGCGGACTGGGCACTTTTTATCAAATGTTTTTTTGGAAAAATCTACAATTTATTTTTGTGAAAATGGCTTACCGGAAAAACCCAGTTTTGAGGCATCTGAATTTTGAAACCTCAATATTTTGGTTACAGAGGTCATAAGTCAGATTTTAAAATTGCCAAGCGTCCATGGTCCTTCAATGTTCAGAAACGGCCTCATCATGTGGTTTTATTGTTGTGTAACCGATGGTTTAATGGTATTTATGCAGGTTAAAATGTTGCCCAACGTTCAGATGCATGGAGGCCTATAAAAGGCGCTGCCTGCAAGAGGTTCAGGCACCAAGCTCAGACATCTCGAGCTCTCTCTTCCTCTCTGATATACCTCTGCTCTCTCTGCCTTATAGTTGTTCTCGTTTTGATGTTCTGTTCACCCTACATCTGCAGGAAGAATCCGTTTTATCCTGGGGAGTGCCACTTCTAGTCAGCCGGTGGTCGCGGAATAGCTCTTAAGGATAGCATCCTTGGATGTGACTTGGATTGCATGGTGTTTACAGGAGTTCGCCAACAATAAGCTAATGGCATTGGGGAAAAAAATAAGTACTTGATCCAATTTATGAATTTTGAGACTAGTTTCACAGAACAGCTACCTTATACACAGAACTAAAACCACCTTTTCCAAGCATGTTTGTGTTTGAGAAATTGTTTGTTGCCTCAAACATGTCTTTTTGATCAAAGAGAGCTAAATCGGAATTGTTTTCTCCATCAGACAAGTATTCTTTGTGCATTGTTTTTTCTGAGTTTATCCAACTGTAAGAGATGAGTTGTAATACAGACAATTAATCACTTTTGATTGTAAAGAAGACAAACCTTCAAGTAAGTTTATGTGAAACGTATAGATTGTATAAAATTAAAGAATATTGCATAAAATTAAAGAACTTCATTTTGTATAAAATGCAGTTTTTTTTTTTCACTAGCAATGTAACAATGAAAGTATGAAACTATGTTTCAGAAAAGAGATTGTGTCGGTGGTGTCATATCCTAGATTTTCTGCCAAGAAGTTGAAGAATTAACCTGAAATAAGTAGGCTATTAAGCCTAGTTGATCAAAGTACCAAAAATACCCAGAAACATAGAATGATTTCAAGGGACTATGTAGTATTCAATATTTATGAATAAAGGCTAAACACATAATTAAAGTTTATCCAAAGGCCAAATAAAATACTAAACTCGCTAAGGTAGCTTTTTATATCTACCGTCCCGGATTTGAGCAAAATCATAATTCTTAAAAATTACGGATACGTAAGGATAATTTTGGAAATTATGCCTAGATTTTTAGGAAAAATCGCTGGAGACTCACAAAGATAGAGAATAATTCCACAAACTATATTTGAGCTTAATTGAGGTTTAAAATAAGAAAGTTACCTCAAATATATTTTAAATAATTACTGAACTTTGGCTAAATCAAGGATAATTAATCAAATATAATTATGAAACATGCCAAGAGGCCTCAAATAATTGGGAAAAATAATGGAAAATTATTTTAAGATTAATTTTAATTTATAAAAAAAAATTCATGCCCTAGATGCGAACACTTTACTTCAGATAATATTTTATGTGAATTTTACCCAATAATAAAGGAATTTCTTGAAAAGCATGGGAAAAATACTTAAAGACCAAATTAGAGCTTGAGAAATTTCTCCATAATAAATTTGAATCATTGATGGTCTTACATTGGTTATATGATTAATGAATCCTCAAAAAGCATTTGTAGAAGAATAAACAACCCATCCTAATTGGGAAAAATAAGAATTTAGCGGCATAATTAAGCTTTGGGAAGATCAATTCATGGTCTTCTAATGAACATATGTGGTGTGATCTTAGGCATGGAAGAAAGGAAGAAGAAACTAACCTTGGCAATTTGATTAAGAGAAGCCATTAAATTAATATTTTTAATGGAGGTGGATGTGAAATTTTATCAAATCAAGTCAGGAGATGGGTTAACCATCTAAACTCCTCTGCCCCTAGAATTTCCGGCACTGTGAAGAGAAATGAAAGAGAGGCCGAGGGGGAGTAGAAAAAGGTGAGGAAGAGAAGAGAAAAAAGAGGAGGAGGAAGGGCAAGCCTTCTAGGTAATCTCTTGTTCCAAACATTCATCTCTTTCAATGGCTTGATAATCTAAGACTTTTTATGGTTCTTAAGTCCCTATTTGTGTTATATTTAGTAAGGAGAAAAGTTTGGATCTCTAGAATTCAAGAGAAGTTTCAAGGATTCAAGCTTAAGACTTATCAGGTAAGCGTTAATTTATGACGCATGTGTTGTTGATGATAACGATGTTGCTGTTGGATTGGTTAATTCTTGAGTTTTGTAATTTTTTGGAAGCAAGAAAATTAAGGGGAGGTGCCATCAAATTTTTAGAAATTATTTATAGGAAGTATGATTTAAGAGCTAATCAAGGTTACATGGATGATTTAGAAGTTGGAATGTGGTGGTTCATGGAATAAAATATTGATTTTTTTTTTTTTTTGCCTACAAATGCATTTCTGTTAGAACTTTACTTGTTTGGATACTTCCAATGAGTTTGAAATAAAACGTTGTGCAGGGTACCAGTGTCAAACCAAGTTTGAAAGCATTAGCCACTACAAACCAAGGTTAATTATATATATATATATATATATATATATATATGCGGCATCATATATTCCGAAAATTATATTAATTAATAGTAATTGCAATATTTATTACCATCTTTCCCCTCTTAAACTCTTATTTCACCCAATCAATACTCATCACATTTTAACCTTAATGGATGCATTTAAGGCATAAATAAGCTATAAAACCCCTTAAATTATGCATGATTAGGCCCAAAATAATAGGGACACATCAGATGCTAAAATAGAAATTTTGTGTTAAAACCCCCTATGTTTCAGTTTTGAGTGGTTCATGGGGAAGGAGGTTTCCTTTGATTCATTTGAGTTTAAAAATGGAATCAAAATGAAAAAATGATATGGGGGGACAATAAGGTTAGAAAAGGAATAAGGACGTGCAAAATTAAGAAATAAAGGAATAAGAAAAGAGAAGTCACTACAAAAAAACTGAGTTTCAGTAACCACTTTCAGCAGTGACTGAATTGTCGCCGCTGAAAGTATATATGGTTTCAGTGGCGACATTTACTATTGGAAAAATCACTTTTGTATCGGTTTTGGATCCGGTCTTGATACAGCCGGTCTTAAAAGTCTGCTATTGTTTAAACCGATTAATGAAACCGGTCTTAAAAATCACTTTTTTAGATCGGTTGCTCGAAGACCAGGTTTAAAAAGTCTAGAATTTTTAGACCGATTGTTTAAAAACGGTCTAAAAACTTTTTTTTCAAGACTTTTAAGACTGGTTATTAAAATAACCGCAGTTATTTTAATAACCAGTCTTAAAAGTGATATTTTAAAAAAATAAATAAATTTGGCTTTTTTTTTAGTAGTCAAACTTACAGATGAGTAGAAGGGATTACAATGAAAAATCGATTGCGGATATTTCCAAGCAAATTGCCACTATCAGATTTCACAAAAACACCTTCCCTGTGAATCTCGCTGCTAAAATATCTGAAAACTTGAATTCCTGTATTGTTCACTAAGAACATCAAACAACGTAGAAAGATAATGAACAGCTCTTGTAACAAAATTCAGGCACACCCATAAATTTAACTTTGTGTTCATATTTAGTTTCTTAGTTGAAACTATGAAACTATTTTGGCACAACCATAAGGAAGAAAAAAATTTGAGACGAAATTAAAAAAAGCAAACGGAGCAATTTTGCAGATTGGATCCCCCAGAGACCAACCACACACTCAACTCGGTATATATCAGAATGTATACCATTTACACCTGCAATAAAACCCTAAAAAAACAAAAATCCAAATAGGATCTCTCTTCTCTTCATGACCCTTGTTCCTCTAGTAAACAAAGCAGACGAGGAACTGTTTTAGGCGAGGCGCTTCGCTCTGCACCTTCTCCTTCCTCTTTCATCTATCGCCACCTTGCAATAGATACTAAAAAATTAGTTTACAAATTAATTAAGCATTTAAAAGGAAAGTTTATTCAAACCTCATAACATCAGTTGCATCTTATCTTCTTCACGCATCTCTGGGTCAAAGCAAAGGAGCAAGCAACTCATGGCAGCAAAGAAGTGAGGCTGCCAAGGTAGGTTGCAATGAAGGATGGATGTCACAGGGAAAGAGAAAAGTCACGATGAAGGAGATCAGAGCAAGCGAGGTTGTGGTGGCGACAAACTCATTCAGTGCAAGGGTGAGAGCACCACAGCAACAAACATGAGAATGAGATCGAGCGAAGATGACCGAGCTCACAGAGTAATCGCACCAAGAAGAGAGGTTTCAGATTTAGAGAGCGAAATTTAGGCACGACAAAAAGGAGATTCAAAAATTTAGGGTCGATTTTTTAGACCGGGTATATATAAAACTGGTCTTAAAAGGGTGGGAAAAAATAATTTTTAATTTTTTCATATTTAATACCGGTTTTTATTAAAACCGGTCTTAAATGTTTGATATTTAAGACCGGTTATTCTTAATAACCGGTCTTAAAAGTTTAAAATTTTTAATTTTTTAAATATTTTGATATTTTTAGACCGGTTTTATTTATAACCGGTCTAAATAATTTTTTTAAGACCGGTTTTTTTGAGAACCGGTCTTAGAAGTTTTATATAATTACAAAACTGCCATTGGTCAAATTTTTCAGACCTTATCCGTTATAACCGGTCTAAATATAGTGGTATAAAAAGGAAATTTTGTACTAGTGATTGATAGTCGCCGCCGAAAATGGCACTTTCAGCGGCAATTATCAAAAGTTGTTGCTGAAAGTGCCATTTTCAGCGGCGACTATCAAAAGTCACCACTGAAACCATACTTTCAGCGGTGACTCTAATTGTCGCCGTTGAAAGTCAATTTTAGCTTTTTTTTAATGGATTTTTTTATCACCAACAAATGTTATCTTTTTTATATTTTTTGTTTTAATTTGATATTTAATATTTGAGTACACTAAATATATTATTTATTATAAAAAAAAAGATAATTATACATTTGCTTGTGATGAGATCTCTCTACACAAGTTTCCTTCTCTTGCAAACTTGCATATTAAGATGAATGGATGAAAAGCAACTAGATTCAATTTCTTTTGCAGTGACCGAATTTTTCCGTCAGAAATTATGTGGCAAAAATTAAAATTTATTAATTCTATTTTTAAAATAATATTAAAATATTAATTACTAAATAATTATATTTAATCTTAATTATTATAATTATATTATTATTTATTAATATTATATTTAAAATTTTTTACTAAAATAATATTTATGATATTATTATAATAGTTATTATTTTATTTTATTTAAAAATAAATTATATGTTAGTAACATTATATGTATCATTTTATATTAAAAATAATATTTATAATATTAAATTATTATTTATTAAGTAATTTTAATTAAATATATAAATACTTTTTTACATTTTTATTTAATTTATCATTATTTTTAATAATATTATATATAATTAATAATTAATTATCATATATATATATATAATTGATTAATTAATTAATTATGTGTGTGCGTCTGTATGATAATATTATATATATAACAATATATAATAATTTAACACAAGTTCATTTTAGCGCAACTCGCAAACGCACGCGTGTGAAGGCATCGGCACCATGAGTCGTGGGTTCGAGCTAGAGGAGAAACAATTTCAGGAATTATGTGACGTCGACATGTGGAAGCACGAGGAGCCGACACGTGCAGCGTGTGGAGATCGTGGCAACGAGTGGAGGAGAGAGAAACATGGAATTTGTAATTTTTTTAAAAAAAATTGTGACGGAATTTGTAATTTAAAAAAAATTACACTTTCAGCGGCAACAAAAGTCGCCGCTGAAAGTTACTGTTTTTGTCGCTGGTAAAACTTTTAGCGACAGTTGCATAGGCGGCGACTTTTTTGTCACTGCTGAAGGTTTTCAGTAGCGACTTTTAGCCTTTTAGCGGTGACTTTTGTAGCCACTGAAAGTCATTTTTTTTGTAGTGAGTTTCTTAGCACCATAATACTTTGAATGTGACAAGTTTTTATGTGCCTTGCATTATATTGATGCGTTGGTTTTGATTTTTGCCCAGAATTTGTAAGTATCCAAATATTAATTGATAGGAAGCTAAGGGAAAGTCAATGTCAACATAGCAAAGTTACGAACTCTAACATTAATTTTGTGTTGATTTTCATTTGTGCTTGTTTGCCATGATTGTGTGATGTGTATGGTTGAACATGTAAATCCTTGCTAGATGATATGCCTTGGCCTTGTGCATAATTGATTGAGTTAGTTAAATGCAAGGTGTGTTCCCATTTCATGGCACTTTCATTATTGCATGTGGACGATCAAACTCATTAATGTTTTTGTTAGTAACCATAGCTATTGAGAGTTCCATGAAATCTCACTCTTCTCTTACAATGCAGCACCACAAGACCAAGTTCTTCCATAAGAAAAGGAAAAGAAATTGCAGGATAAAGCTTGAGAGGTTATGTTCTATATTTGCTAAAATTAATTTTGAAAGCAGATTCATATGCCTACATGGTAAGGTTATGTTTGTAATTTTGTATTCATCATTTAAAGCATGTTGGGTGTTAACTAAACCAGTGTCCAAACATGTTAATTATGGATCAAGCATATGCAAGAGTACGTACATACGAATGCATGCATGCAATTATTATCTATAGAGTACAAGTTATGGTGTAATAGATGGATTAAAAAAAAAAAACCCTTAATGAGCACTAATCTTGAAATGAAGCAAAAAGAGGGAAATTGAACGCGGATGACCATGAAACTTTTCAATATAATAGTGCACATTCTATGCTTTAAAACAAGTCCTTGTTTGCTAAATCCATATGTGTACATTGATAGTTATGAGTTCCCAAATTTGGTGTCAAGAATCTGGAAAGTACAGTATGGTCAAATGAAGCAAGATTTTTCGTACTGATTGATTGATACAAGGAACTGAACCAGGTATTATTTGTTCTCTGTAAAGGACGTGTAAAAATTTAAATAGAGACTTGAACAACCCCATTTCAATTTTATTAGAATTAGTAATGATTTTTCAAAATTTAACTAAAAATAAAGAAGTTACCAAATCGATAGTAACCTAAAAATTAAATCAAAATTTCTAGTTTACTAATTATAGATCTTGAAATTGGTTAAAGTGGTTCAAAATGCTCTCATTTGATCTATTATATGCATAAATATAACGTGTGTCTGGTGACCATGTGTTGTAATGACATTAAGCACTTCCCTTATGTGTCTCTAAGTGCAAGGTTACAGGTTGGACCCTAAAAACGTAAATATGTTTGGGGTAGTGTTCGGAAAATTAAAAACGATATACATGGTACTAGTCTTGTGACATATTTCCTATTATACATATTTTATGCAAGTCTAACACTCTCAGCCCTTAATATAAGATCTATTTACCTAATTTAATTAGATTAAAAAAGTTAGTTAAGATAATTAATATGATATTTTTTTTTGTGAAAAAAAAATATGAAATTTTTTCCTAAAATACCCTAATTATCTTTCTTAATTTTTTTCATCTCTCTTTTACTTAATTATGGTTGAGGGAGGATCAAAAGAGGTAACTTAAGAAAAAATTGACAAATATGAAAAATAAGTCTTGTATTTAGGACAAAGATCAAATACATAATTAGGTTCTATATTAAGGATTGGAGGGAGTATTATTTTTGCTAATCAAATTATAAATATAATGAAAGAGACAAAGGAATTCATAAAAATAATAAAAATATTTTATTAAATTTTGTAAGTGGTCTTTCATTAAGGATATATCTCATAAATAAAATTAGAGCAGTAAGTTTAAGAAACTCCTTTTATATTTTTAATTTTAAAAATTAAT
Organism: Inga oerstediana; assembly: GCA_963210345.1. NCBI lineage: Eukaryota > Viridiplantae > Streptophyta > Magnoliopsida > Fabales > Fabaceae > Inga > Inga oerstediana. The sequence goes on along the minus strand of OY723400.1, from coordinate 56,062,128 downwards.
GAATTATTTTCATTGCTCTCATGGTCTCACTCTCACCCTCTCTCTTCCTCATATATCTATATATATTGTGATTATTGGTTTTCTTTTTACTCCTAATAACAAAACATGAAAGAAGCGTGGTAAACAATGTACCCAATTCATGTGCATCGACACGCACGTACAAATCTTGGCCCACATTGGTGAATGTTCTGATGTCTTCCATATCAGCATGCCACGTCATGCACCTACTTTGTTTGACCTCATCTAAATTCGTATATGCTACACACGAACAATCCCTCAGGAACTTCTCCTCACACCCTTTCGAGCTCATACTCTTGCACTTATCCACACATGCCTTTGATGTACTTGGCACCTTCACATGTGCCACTTTCACAAACCCTTCCCCACTTTGACACGTGGACATATTCTTCTTCCTCACACACCCGCTCGACCCATTTCTCATATTCCACTCTCTTGGGTTCAAGGGCTCGAATCCAGGCAAGCAAATGCACTCAAACGTGTCCCCATTATAGAGGTCACACGCTTACTATTCTACCCGCACCGACTATAGTGGTCACAGTCCTCTATTGGACCATACCATATTTGGAGCCATCTATTCTTCTTTGCTTGCCAAATAGTTCGTGTCACATGGCCAGTGTTGTCCAACACCATTCTTAAGAAGATTGAAGGGAAGATTGAAGGGTCCATAACTCGGATCACCATGCCAACTTCATTGGCGTTGTCAACGTAGGTGTAGTTGAAGATGAAGTTGACTGTCATGGCAGGTATACCGCTCCATCTTTGACCCGTTCAAGGCCCGGGCCACCAAAATGGAGATCCATTCTTGTCAGAGAATAATTGAGGATAACCTTTTGTGTTGATTATGATAGTCACATTCCCTAATCCTCGGTCGTCTGGAGATTTCCATGACGTGAGGAACCGATTAAAACCAGTTTTCTGGTCCACCCCAATTTTCATGAATGGAAGCCGTGTATCACTAGGATAATCAAAACTTTGCCACAGAACCTTTCGTCTACCTTCGTTTCTAATCAAAACAAATTTTCCAGTGTCTTGAAGCTTAGTAAAGGTGTGACTAGAAGATGGGATGGAAACTTTGGAAGACCAAATCGGGCAATTTTTGTCCAAACAGGTATCATTGTCAACGAGAACGATGTTTCCATGAGTGTTAATTGACAAAACTCCGGAAGTATCATTAAGAGGATTCTGTCTATTAGTAACCCAAACAACGGTTGGTTTGGAGGATCTATTATACCATATTCCAACATAGCGCTTTCTTGAATTGTTGCTGGGGTGAAGAAACCAATAGCAAAGGTTCCTCCATCTGAGACCAAAACGTCGCCGTCCTTGAGAGGTTGGATTGGGGTTATTCTAGTAAGGGGGCGAGAAGAAGAATGAAGAACCAAGAGAAGGAACAATGAAACATTTATCAGAATTAAGTCTTTCGCATAATAGAGCTTCACAGTGGTAATGGAGAAGGAGATAAAGCTAGGGTTAAAGTTCTCAAGTGGGTTATATATAGCTGAGTTAAAAGAGGAAGATATTTGTAGTACCATTTAACATGACGCATATTGATTAGCTGGGTTTTCCAAAAGGTGTAGGACTGACTTACATTAGTTATACAATATTTCTATATATTTAAAAAATTATAAGTACTTTATGCGTGTGTACGTATTAGGGCTGTGGGGGTTTTTATCTCCTAAGAAAAATGATCCAACATTTTAGGCATACACAAATTAGACCTATTTTATGTGCATTTAGACAAATCTAAAACGCGGATTATCAAGGGAGAAAATGTAATTGTGATTAAGTCTGATAGAGATGCACAACCGGAAATAAAGGTGTGCAACTGTTTACCAAGTAAAGTCTTTTGGTGTTCATCTGCCCAAAAGGAAAAGTCGTTGGTCTTTAATTTCCTTGGCCTGACGAGACTAAGTAGTTGAGCTGTAGGTGTGAATAAAGGCGTGGAACATTCATATATAGTTCGATTGTCCAATAAGTATTGCTCTATATTTAGTTGAGTCTAGTTAAAGCGTTGGCTTTCTAAGGCAGTATTTGAAGTGGCCAGTATGGCAATTTCATATAATCCATTAGAAATCAAAACGTTTGAATTGCATCTAACAAAACACCAACTTGAAGTGATAAAAAAAAGAGAATTGCAAGGTTCTAAGTAAGACGAGTAAATACGGTCTTAAAAATTTTATATTTACTAGTCCTTATTTAATAATTTCTATGATAATTCAAATTTTTATATTTACAAGTCAACTTTTGTCATTTACAAATGAAATTAAAAAATTAAATTTCTTCGTACTTATTAGTATTTAGTTTTCTTACTCGAGAATTATGAGTTATTTTCTCACAAAAAACACATTTAATAATCGTATAATTAAAACTTTACCTTCTTCTTCTATTTTATATTTCTCACCTACATTTCTTGTTTTATCCTTTTCTGCCTTGAAATTATCTAGAGAAGGATATGAGGGTTACTTCGTTAAGAGTACCTCGTAAATACAAGATATGTGGCACACACAAACAATCAATACTAGATTCAAACTCAGGATCTCATCAAAATATGGCGGGTAGCACTACCACAAAGGCAGCTTGTTGTTGACATATATTGTTCAAACATAAGACATAAAAAATAGAATTAAACTAAGTCAATAAAAAAAGCACAATAAATCACCCAAATTAAAGAATGCCATGCAAGCTAAAAGGGGGAAAAAACAAATGTTAAAAAAGGATATATATTTATTCAGTCTTAAATCTAGGACTTGGAGCTAGTCGTGGGTTAATTTAGTTCATCTTCCTTTTCTTCTTTTGGATTTTGTGTTTTCCCCTAAATGGATTTATAGGGCACGGTGAGGCGGATGCCATGGTATACAGAGATTTGTTAGTATTGGAATCAAGTAATTTATTATTTCACTACTAGAAAAAAGGGTTTTAACGTCCATTTTTTTGGCCTTTTAATGTCTGAAAACAGAGAGACGTCTATCTGAGGGTCGTAGAAAAAAACGTCAACAACGTCCATAAAACAGGGGACGCGGAAGGCAGACTTTAGACGTCCCCAGTTCCAACTGGGGACGTCTAAAGTGGGACCTTAGACGTCCCCAGTAGAATTGGGGACGTCTAAGGTGGACTTTAGACGTCCCCAGTTGGAACTGGGGACGTCTAATGTGGCTTTTAGACGTCCCCAGTTTTATCTGGGGACGTCTAAAGTGTCGCCACCAACTCTACCACGTCCCTTTTTATTAAGGACATTGAAGGGTTTTTTTTTTAAATGGACTTTTTATATATTGCACTCTCTGGAAAATGTAAACTGCAGAAATAGGATTCCAACAACAGAATAAAACAACAGCAGTTCAGCAGAATGGAAACAACAACAAACACAGTGATCAACCCAAGGCTACTATGTAATATCCCAATTTTTGATTAAGGGATAATCATGATTATTGTGGATAATTATGAATTTAATTGGAATAATTATGTGTTTTATGGCAATATTAATTAATATGTCATAATTATTGAAAAATTGGAAGAATGGAATTATTGGCCATGAGTTGGTAATTAAGGGAGAAATTAATTACTAACTAAGAGAAAATGGGATGTGTGATTAATATGGCTAATGGATGGATTAGAGAAGCTAATTGGGGATTTAGTGAGTGAGAGCCAATGAAATTCTGACACATGGCAAATTGGTTGGGTGAGAGAGGATGTAAGAAAGTCAAATATGGCATTAAGAAATCATTTCTTCTCTCTCCTTCCCTCTCATTTTCGCTGACATAGAAGGCGTGGGGATAAGGAGTCATCATTTCATCTTCAACCTCATTCTCTCTCTCATTTTCTCTCTCTCATGCGTCCTCCATTTCTGCAGAAGAAGAAGAAGAAGCTTGTGCAAAAGGTGAGTCATTTGACCCTCTTAATGACCTCTATTGCTCAAACTCCCTTCATTAAAGTTGATCCTTGAGTTAAGAGCTACATTTCTATGGTTGTAGCTTGTTCATTGGTTGAGGTTTGTGGCCACACGAAAACTTGAGAAATGGTGAATCAAGAACTCTCTTTGGAGAAGTTGATAAGGTGAGTGAGACCTATCTATCTATCTATGTTTTATGCCAAATAGATTAACTTGGATTTTCTGGAATTCTTGGGCCATTTTCGAAAATGAAGGCCATTGGGAGTTTGGTATATGTTTGGTGTGGAATTTGTATGTTTGGAATGCATTTTGGATAGATAGAATTGATTGGGTTTGAAATTATTGAGTTTGGTGATTTTGAAAGTTTAGTGTTTAATGTTACCCAAAACCAAAGCATGATAATGGAATAGGATTTTGGTGATTTTGACATTCCCATTGGATTCCTTGAGTGATTTTGTGTGGGAATGAGCTTGGTTATTGATTTTGGGTTCATTTGAATCACTTGGGAAAAGTTGGAAAGTGGTCTTGTTTGAGCTCTGTTTTTCGCAGTAAGTTTGGACGAGCGTTTTGAGTGGCCAAATGGTATTGGAAAATTATTAAACTTTCTCTTAAAGTTCACATCCCAAGCTTCAAAATGGACATATATTTTATGTCATTTCGTTTGGTATTCTATGAGTTATGGTTGTCCAAAGTTTGGGATTGAAACAGAACTCTGTTTTGGAGTAGTGTGTAGTTTTTGGTGATTCTGTATTTATGTAGTGATTTCCAGTGAAGGGCTATATTTTTCCTTGAAAGAGGACTCATATACCTTTCATTTGGCTTTGGAATCACCTCGTTTCGATTTTTCTAGAATTAGTTATGGTTTTTCGAAGTGCAGCCCAGAGTCAGGAAATTTCAGGGCCGCGGCCCAAGAGTGGCGGGCCGCGGCCCAAACCTTTCTGGCCTGTTTTGGGCCGCAGCCCAAGGAATGGTGGGCCGCGGCCCAACCCTGTGTTTTGGCACTTTGTGTTATCGAAAGGGGATCTTTAACCTATTGTTTCCCAACCTTTTAGGGCTTTTATTAGAGGCATTTGGGGCCTCTTAAGAGTCAATTATGATAACCAAAACTAAGTGTTTCAAGTTAATTAAGTCTTGGAATAGAATATAACCCTTCGTCCCTAATTATGAATATAGGATTTGACATTTGCCTTCCTCAGGAGAGACCGGCGCTAGGACACGCACGGAAGGATCAAGGTAGTGACTTTTTTCTCATATCCTGTATGATGTTTTGGCATGCATAACTTATCGTTGAATTTGTGAAATGTGTGCCATGGTCCATTACGGCGTGAGCAGGTCAGCGTGAGCCGTGTAGGGATTGACGGTGGTCATCTCTAGGTCGGCCGTTGAACTGCCGTCGTAATCGACATGGATATTTGTGAATCCGACCCGTGGGGCGGCGTTTGTGAATCCAGCCGTGGGCTATGTGGATTTTGCCTGTATGGCTTGTGTATGAAATGCATTATATGAATCCGAACTGTGGTGAAATGTATTGTGTGGATTGTTGTGATGCAATGCAATGTGAGCAATTCAGCGTGAGCAATTGTAAGGGATGACATGTGTCATACTAACCATTGCCATTGTAACTGCCGTTGTAGTTGCTTGTTGTGGTTAATGATTTGCTTACATGCCTTATTGTTGTACATTATATGATTGATTTGTTACTACGGGGATTCCTTAGAATCTCACTCTCCCAAAAACCATGTTTTAGACAGGGCAGAAGGATCAAAGGGAAAGCGGGCGACGAAGAGCGGATAGTGCTCCGGTTTAGATGTATATTTTGGTTTTATTGGTTATCATATATATATCTTTTGGATATTTTTGGGAAACAATTATGTATATTGGGATTGTAGTATAGTTTTGTGTAATCCCCACGTTAAGGGTATCGAATTGTGGGCTTTGTGCCTTTGTAAATCCCTTATTTAATGAATGGAACCCGAGTGTGTCGGGAATTTGTTTATACTCTGATATTTGTGAATGAAATCAACTTGTACAGGCCATTTAGTATTGAAATGTGAATATGAGACCGTCATGAACATGTTTTATAAAAGTTTTTGTAAGCCATGATTTTGGGAAGATTGACTTTGTTTAAGTCCCAAAATCTATTACGGTCTCTAATTCCACATTAATTACGTTTTTACGAACTAATCTCGGCCTTAATCATGAAGGGGGTTACATACTACATGCAATAAATTTAAGGAGTAGCAAACTAATTAACTAACAAACCACACAAACTACACAACAATCTATATCCAAGTCCCCAGTTTGTACAATAACCAAGACTAAATCCAATCTATATCCAACAACAATAACGCTAATTATATGTACTACCACAAAAGTATGTCCTACACAAACTACTAAAGACTTTACTCTTCTGGTATACGTTGAAGAAGATGTCTAGCCAAAAAGTCTCTGATCATATTTAGGTCTTCATATGAGTAGGCATCTTCATTGTCAAAAATCTGTAAATTAGAAAATAATCTTAAATGAAATAATGAATGAAGTGAATGAATTGCCACTGAATTACAACACCAAGAATATTATCCTCTGAGAATGAAGAATCGATTACTTGTTCAAAATCTGTAGTAATGCCACTCTGAATGATGTTAAACATATAAAGTAAGACATAATATCCACATTCCCAGCCACCAGGTTGTCGAGGGCACTATAAATCAAAAGCAAATGGTTAAAATCAATAAAGGCATATCTAAAAAGGCCGTCAATCAAAAGAACTTGATTTGAAACTATGTACCTTTGGAAACAACCATCTCAGATCTTTGCCACCTCTACGTTCGCGTGGCCCGCCAAGCGCTCGATACGTCGTGCATGCTCTATCATTAAAATGAAAATCAACATAAATTAGAATAATTCATTAAGTCAAGAATCAAGAAGCAATGAAATACAAAAAAATAACTTACGTGTTGAAGACGCTTTTAGTTTCTTTGTCTGGTCTTCTATTTAAGGAATCAAACCAGTAAACAATGTGGGACCGAGGACAGACAACACACAAACTCCAGTGATAACTATCACAACATATACAGATTAAAATGAAGTTAGATGGCAAGGCAATTATTTATTAAGAATCTCAAATACACAAAATTAAAATGCGTACCCTTGAACAATCGGTGCTAGATAACAACGATACTCGTCCTCTGCCAATGTGAAGCCCACATAGTTCGTCCTTCTTTTCAATGTATTCCCAATCCTTGTCGTATGTGCAGGAGACAAGAATCCATATAAATCAACTCTTTGAGAGTCAATGCATATACGACGGAAGGAGCTATAATAGAATTAAAATGATGAATGTATTAGCTAGTTAAAATCAACTTAACTAAATGAAGGAAAAAATGGGAAATAAAAAACTTACAGGATTGCAAATTTGCCCCATCCAACATCTAGCTCCTCGAACTTAATGAACTGTTTAAGATCTTGTTTATCAATTGTGAAGTGATACTCTGTTTCCTAGCCCACAATCCCTGTAGGCATATGCAAATCAATTTGGCAAATGCCTTTATAGATATGCTGCAGTCGTGCTAAGAAGGGCCATTTCTCTGCTTCCTGCTCGTTCTTTTAGAACATCAAAACACATACTGTTAGTAGGATGTCAACACATGTCAAGTAAAAGTGAGGTAGTTCCATACCATTGGAGGTGTTGGTGGTAACAAGTCAATAAGATGTATAGGCCAAAGGATGAAAGATCCTCTCGCCTGAGCTATCGTGGCAACCTCGTCATCAGGAATAGGGATGGTTGTACCTTCTTCCCCCTCTCGAACACACGTCACAGTCACCCTACGCAAATGCTGTGAAATTTGCTGATTATGGTGGGTAGTAGCTTCTGTGTGAACGAGAGCATCTGCAACTACACGCAGCAGTGGGGCATCCAAAGAGAGGATGACAGGTTCTCCCTGCGCTGGAGTGGGAGAAGGGTCACCAAGTGGTTCCTCCGCCGAGTTGTAACTTCCTTTGGTGCTATGGAAGGCCGGGGATGAATGGGTTCTACGCTCGGTAGTTGCCATCTGCGATTCAAACATCTTCAGCATTTCAGCTTGTAGCTCAGGCATCAGCTCAAGACGTAGCTCTAGCAACAGCTCTTGTCGAAGCTTGTCACGAAGGTTGGCCTCGAGCTCTTGTCCCCTCGAATGTACTCTCATGTGAGCCTGTTCTTGAAATCTTTCCATCATAGACGAACCTCCGTCATCCACTCCTTGTACATCTCCGCGGTGTCAGGGACATCATAGGTTTGCTGCAAGGTAAAAACATAAGTTAATTATATTTGAAGCGATAGGAATAAAGATATAATGCAGATGTATTGAAACTTATATACCAAAAGTTGTTGCCAAATCAAGTCTTTGGTTTTTGGTGGAACCAACTTCCAATTATCATAGGTAATGCGAACTTTGCTTCGAGCCAAAAAACCTATGTAGCTAATGAAATGGTCTTCCTCCGGACCAATTGGTTTCATATTTTCATCAAAGTCAATATGCAACCTCTCCTGTTGATGGTGATGACGTGCTACCAATGCAGGCATTTTTGTACTGCCTCTAACCCTTCTTCTCGCAACCGATTCAGGTCTCGCATCAGGTTCAGGCGTATTCATTTCATTGTCCCTATCACTTTGTGAGTCACCAGAATTGTCCATATTCCTGTAAGCACAAAAATCATTATCAGATAGGTGAATAAATTGTAAGTAAATGAATAAACTAACTAGTTATAAAACAAACAGCACACATTACTATTTTTTAAGTTAAGCTCTTACTCTAGATTGTTTCCCATATTCCTTTACCATAATCATTTCTTACAGCATATTATTCATCATCTACCAATTCTACTTCACTTGTTGTAGGTGGATTAATTGTGAAAGGTGGTGTGTCATCAAGATTGAAGGTCGGATCACCTGAGAGGTTTCCGTACGCAGGAAAGTCATTTATGGTGGTGAAAAGCATTGCACTAGCTTGAAGGACTCATTCTTATACGCATCAAACACATCTACGCCTTCCTCCCATAACTTCTTTAAGTCCTCAATCAAAGGCGCCATGTAGATATCGATATCGTTTCCTGGCTGTTTTGGTCCATAAATCATCATAGAAAGCATCACATACTTGCGTTTCATATAAAGCCAGGGAGGCAAGTTGTATATTACAAGGAGTACTGGCCACGTACTGTGTGTACTATTAAGAGTTCCATACGGATTGATGCCATCTGTACAAATCCCAAGCCGAAGGTTTCTCGGCTCGCTGCCAAATTCAGGAAACATTTCATCTATTTTCTTCCACTGTGGAGAGTCAGCTGGGTGCCGAAGATATTTTCCGTCGGATATTCTGTCATCCGAATGCCATCTCAACTTCTTCGCCTTTTTTGCAGTGCCAAACAAACGCTTAAAGCACGGTATTATTGGAAGATACCACAAAACTTTTACAGGTTGCCTTTTAGTTCTCCCATCGCCACAACCACCATCTTTCTTCACTTTGTATCTTGCGGTTTGACACTTAAGGCACTCACTCAGACCTTCATACTCCTTTCTGTACAGTACACAGTCATTAGGGCAAGCGTGTATCTTTTTATACTCCATACCCATTATAGATAGGATTTTCTTGGCCTCATACATACGATTTGGAAGTACATTATCGTCTGGAAACATATCACACAATAGTTCAAGCAGCAATGTGAAACTACTATAGGTCCACCCACAAGTTGCTTTTAAGTTAACCAAATGTAATGTTCCTGTGAGCCGTGTGTACTTACTCCCAGGGTACAACGGTGTCTCTGCATCACTCCGCAGGCTGTCATATTCATGCGACTGCGCAAAGGATTCTACCTCAACATCGTGAATCATTCTCTCCATTCTATCTTCATCTATGACATCCACAGCTTCCTTCTTGTGCGACGGACAATCAATTACTTCCTCACCATGCCATATCCACCTTGTGTATCGAAGATTTATTCCATCACAAAGTAGGTGATCCCTTATAACTTCAACATCCCATTTTCTCTCATTTAAACAATTGACACAAGGACAAAAATACATCCCATTTTTGGCTGGAACGTTCCTCCTAGCAAATTCAATAAAGTTTTCAACCCCATTCTCATATTCTTCACTTGTTCTCAGAGCATTCATCCAACTATGATCCATTTTATTACCACCTATGCCATTTCCATTTACACTCAAGTTTAGAATAATTGTCAACACGGGGAATTGCCTTTTACACGCATGTTTTTCAAAATTTTGGCAGCATTTCCCCTTAAAAGTGAGACATCCCAAAATCAAAATAACAAACCATCTCAGATTAATTTAAACGAAACTAAACTTTAGCTTCTAGCACCAAGCACAAACAGAATACACTTATATTTTAGAAATCAAAATATTAAATCAGATATGTACCATAAGTGAGATATGTGGGAATTTACAAATCAACTATGTGTATTTACAAGAGACACATGTGGGAATTTTTGGGAATTTATAAAGGGCATTTGGGGCTGAGGAATTGAGGGCTCATAGTATAATAGTCATTAATTGGTAAGATTACATTGCATTAACCGTAACTTTTTGTTTACTCCTATTATTTACATGCTTGAAAAGTCCACAAACATTATTGGCAAGTATAGTTGAGAACTTCCTTGATGAATGCGCTGCTTACTAGTTAAATACAATGTTGCATTACAACTTACAACTTAATATACCAGAAAATTATGAATTCTTATATAATTTTATTGATTAGTGACTGAAGTGTCAAATTAGTCATGTTTTCACAGTAATTTTCTTTATAAAGAGAACTTGTAATTTTCTTTGCAATTGACTTCTTTTAATAAAAAGCAAACAAAATCATCACCAAATTTGAAACAAAACATCATCTTGAAAATTGTATTTCAAATAAAACATTCAAATAATTCAATAAGTACAAAATATTAGTATATTATTCAAATCAAATCAAATTAAAAAAAAATCAAGATTGCAAATGCAAATTTGTTTCAAATCAAATTAATTATTTAAAACAATTAGATAATGATTCTTCAATCTTCAAATCAACCAAAAAAATTTAAATTGCAATTTAAATTGCAATCATCACCTTGTTGTGAAGACAAGTAACATACACAATTATGATGTATTGTAATTAGGATATTGATATTAGTGTTATTTGTTGTCGTTTTGTGTTTCTGTGTTCAATGTTTAGTATTGTCGTATTGCTCAATACGCCCCTCATAGTTGTATAAATATTAGGCACTTGCACAGCTTCAAGTTGTGGACTGATATTTTTGAGTTAATGAGAATTTCATGTTTCTCAAAACAATGCAAAAAAGCAAAAGATTAAAACTTGATGTGGTACGTCTTAAATTCAGCAAAATAGCAAAGATAAAGCTCAAGCACAAACCACACTTAAATTCCAGCAGAGAATCAAATGCATTTTGCTAATCATTCACAAGTTCATTCACAAGTTTAGTTTTAGCTAACCTGTTGCTGTAACTTTAGAGGCAGATGACCCACGGTGGTAAGAGGAGGCCGACTGTGGAGAGAATGAGAGAGAACAGTGCAGACCTAGCAGAGCAAAGACGGCGACTAGCAACGGTCTGGATGAAATAGAGGCTAAGAAGGACCAAGAAGAAACAGGGGAGAGGAGAAATAGCGTATTTGATTTGGAGAAACAAGAAAAAAAACAAGAAGCGCAACCCAGGGGAGAGGGCACGGAAGTGATGAAGATGGGAGAGTGAAAGAGTAAAGTAAAGCAAGTGCAAAGTTTCAGAAAAAAATTCTGACACTTCACATGCACTGGTCATGTCGACCAGTGCATGTGTTTTAGCTTAAGACGTCCCCAGCTGGGCTGGGGACGTCTAAGGGCACCCTTTAGACGTCCCCAGACCAGCTGGGGACATCTAATGTAAGCTTTAGATGTCCCCAGATGGTCTGGGGACGTCTAATGTGAATCTTTAGACGTCCCCAGCCCAGCTGGGGACATCTAATGTGAAGCTTTAGACGTCCCCAGGCCATCTGGGGACGTCTTATGTTTGTTCTTTTTTTTTTCCTTCATACGCTTTTCTGGGAGTCTTTAGACGTCCCTATGTTCATTGGGGACGTCTAAAACAGTCTTTAGGCGTCCCCAATGAAGATGGGGACGTCTAAAACTGTCTTTACACGTCCCTAATGAACATGGGGACGTCTAAAACACATTTAGGCGTGATATTCAATTTTATTTGACGAGCCAACCTTTTCAATTTTGATCTATAATTACACATATGCCACCGCCCAATATTTTGGGCGTCCCTTTTTCAAAAAGGGACGTCCTTTAGGGTCTTTATAAGTATATTCTGTAGTAGTGTTTTGATCATTTACATTCTTGCATTAATTAATTATGCATGTATTTAAGTACAAAGTGATAAACACCCCACCACTTCTCCTGTTGACTTGAAAAGATTCAAAGACATTAATGTAAACCAGTCCCACATTTTTATTTCTATATATGCTTCTCTATCACACAATCACGTCATGAGGGATAATCAATATACATAGCAATGTTTTAAAATGCGGACAGGCCATCGATCCTGAAAGATCAATGGGTAATGCTTTAAACAGTCAATCAATTGGGCTGTTTAAGTCGGGCCGGTGATGTAATAATTAAATTAAAATAATATTATATAAATATATAATGATTAAAATATAATTATTCCTTAATCTACTTTAATATTTTTTAATTATAAGGCAAAAAGATATTAATAATAAAATTGAAATATTACAAAGTATTAGTTATAGCATAACAGAAAGTAAAATTAACGACATCATTAAGTAGACAGGGCCTTAATTAATCCAATTTAATAAAAAAAAAAAGTTAACAAAGTTACAAAATATATCCAACAATATAAAATAGAAAATATATTTTAATTAGATAGCACTTATTATGAATAAAATTTAAATACCAAAAATACATTTGAATTATTTTAGTTGAACTATTGAAATTTAAAAAAATAAAAATTGTTAAAATTATAATTATATTATGACATATGTACTATAAAAAATGACTGTTGAAAAAAGTATAAAAAATGAGTACTGTTAAAATATTTTTCATGTCAAAACATGCGCATGGCGGGAGAATAACTTATTTATAATAAAATTATAATGATGAAAATTGAGTCAAAAAACACAGCTAAAATATTTTTACATGTTTTTTGTGCGTGTTTTTTTTAAAAAAAAATTTTCTAATCATTTTATGTTGGCCAGTCCAGTTTTTATAAAACTGTTTCGGTTCCCACCTTAATAGCGGCTTCCCGTTCAATGACGAGTTAATAACGTCCCAAAGTGGTCTAACTGCTAAAACGACCTAAAGGTAAAATCCGTGCCGCTGTTGTGACCAAGTGACGGTCCAACCAGTTGGACCATTTGATCTCGTCTGGCTCTGAAAACCTTGATACATAGTGAACACTAGGGGAGTTCAACATTTTCCCGTCCTGGTCTTCCCATCCCAATCCCGAGCAAATCGGAAAGGGAAAAATTTTTGGGATAGGAATGGGACTTCCTGATCCTGAATATACACACACACACACATTATTTTAAAAAATATCCAAGATGGTAAGACCAAATGTAAAAGAAAATGTGAAAATCCCTAACACCCTTAAGGTAATATCTATCATTTTAGTTTATTTAGTTAATTTTATTTATTATTTATTAAATAATTCTAATTTTTTGTTCTTGTCCTTGTGCTTTTTACAGCTGAATTGAAAACTTTAAGCATGTTATATGAAGAGCAAGCACTAGACAACTAATCAAATAATGGGGCTGTTTTGATTTCCAAAATAAGAACAATTGTTAGTTTTCTTGTTCTTTCTTTTGGTACCAAACAAATTCAACCGTTCAAACCTACAATGAAATCCATCGTTCCTTTTAATTCACTTTAAATATTTGTATGGACTAATTTGGTATAATATGATATTGGACAAATTATATATTTGAACTAGACTAAAGGAAACACAACAAAAAATTCAACATAGAACAATTTTTTTTAAAAAAAAGAAAGGGATTAGAATTGGGATTGGGAATGAAAATTATTCCCAAACCCTTCTTGGGATTAGGATCATGAAATAGGGAATGGAATTTCTTGATCCCGTCCCATCCTAATAAACACCCCTAGTGAACACAAAATTATGAAACTCATTGGAGTTATTTAAGAAGTGAGAAAGACTTATAACAGCATTATTTATTTCTAGTTGTGTGTTCCCATCACACTTTGGTATGATGTCACCCGATAATGATGACAAGTTTAAAAGTAGAGCTCAATCCTAAAAGACTAACTTATTAGAAAGTAAAGTCCCTTTAACTTATATAAGCCTCATTCCACTTGTGAAGCTCCCAATGTAGAACTCATAACAATGTACCCCCTTGAGAGCTGACATCCTCAACACAAGTCCTTAAAAAAACCAAACCCTAAAAGCTAGTTATTATAGTTGGGGGAAGCCAATGTCTTTAAAAGCCCCTATTTCAAAGTCACTTCCCCAATGATGGATTCATGAGTATAGAGTCGATAATATGGGTTGGGCCTGACCCGTTAAAATTTGGTGAATTAGGTTGTGAAAAATGGACCCGTTTTGATGAGGTCTTTTTGGCTTGAATTTGTATAACCCGAAACCATAATAGGCTAGCCCATGTTTATTTTATTATATTTGTTAACATTTTTGGAATTCTAAAATTGTAAAAATTAAAACCCAAAACAAAACAAAAAAAAACCATCCCTCCCTCTCTGCAACTCATGACTCCCTCGCCCTTCCCTTTCAATTAATCTTGTGAATTGTGATGTATGCTTAATTTATAATGTTTACAACTTTGAATTTGATGTTTTTATAATCACTTTATATTTGTAATGTTTTTTTAATAATTTAGATTTGTGAAAAAAGATATTTCATTTTTATGTTAGGTAATAGCGTAATAGGTCATTAGATAAATATCATTATGTTGTTTACAAAACATGGAAAAGAAAAATGCAAAAAAAAAAAAGAATTAAGAAAATAAAAATGGGTGACAGGGATGGGTTGGGGTTGGCTAAATTCTAGCCTGTCAGCATGCAGGTTTTTCAACTCGACCCATTAGGCTACTAGCCTGTAACCGGTAGGCTAACCCACGTTACAAACTCTACTCATGACATATCTTTAATTATATAGTCTTTATCTCAGTTCCCTCTTGTCCAGTTAACCTATAATAGCTCAACTTTCTCACTTAAGAAATTTGGCCTTACCTTATCTCCAAAGCTCAACCCTATATTCTTCCTCTTCTTAAGAGTAAGTGACCCCTAATAGCTCATGGTTGAACACAACAAAAAAACATGCTATTACCGACGGAATTACCCATGGAATTATTTCCGTCGGTAATTTTCGATGGATTACCAAAGGATTTTCTACGAAAAAATTTCGTCAGTAAATTTGGTCAGAAAATTCTGTCAGAAAATAAATTTCCAACAGAATTACCGATGGAAAAAGATTTCGTCTCTAATTACTAACAGATTAAGGATGGAAAAAATTCCGTCAGTAAATACTAACAGATTATCCACGGAATTTTTTCTGTCGGTAATTACCAACGCCTTACCCACGGAATTCCATGGGTAATTTTAGCGAGAAATTACCGACAGAATTCCATGGGTAATCCGTAGCTAATTACCGACGAATTAAAGATGGAAAAAATTTCAATGGTAAATACTGACGGATTACCCACGGAATTTTTTCTGTAGGTAATTACCGATGATTTACCCACAGAATTCCGTGGGTAATTCATAGGTAAAATTAATATTTTTTTTATTATCTTTTAATAATTTATATAAAATAATAAAAATAAAAATAATCTATAACAAATAAAAATTTAAATATCATAAAATTAATATATAATGTAATATATTAAATATATATAATATTAATAATAAAAATTTTAAATGAAATAAGAAATTAAAAATTTTAAACTTTATATCATAAAAACAAAATATATAATTTTATATAAATATATATTTAATATTATTTATATTTAAATTAATATTAAATATTTAAAGGAAATAAGAAATTAAAAAATTTTAAATTTTATATTATAAAAAAAGAAATATATAATTCTATATAAATATATATTTAATATTATATATTTATATAATATTATATATATTTATCTTAATATTATATTTGTTTTTTAATTATTACATTATATATATTATTACTTGAATAAATAATGCAAGGTTAAAGTAGCTCCATTGGCAAAGGCATCAGAGAACATACCAGAGGTCCGCTGTTCGAATCCCACCTTTGTCACAAAACGTAACAATTATCTCACAAAGACACATGGTGCAATGTTAGAGGGACATGTGGCCCCTACTCAGGGGCTGCCAGGGTCGGATGCGGGGGCGAGCGGTGGTAGGGCCTCCAATGATGTCCACATGGCCTCTTTTTAGTTCTCCATGTGGATTTTTTTTAAAAAAATAATATTAAATTACTGACAGATTACCCATGGAAATATTTCTGTCGGAATAACCGACGGACAAGTTTCCATCAAAAATCCGTCAGTAATTTCTGACAGAAAATTCCATCGGTAATTATCAACGAAATTTTTTCGTGGGTAATCCGTCGGTAATTTTTATTTCATCGGTAAATTAATTTGCCACATACTTTTTAGATATGGTAATCCATCGGTAATTGCGTTTCCGTCCCTAATCCGTCGGTAATTTCTGTTTACAATGATTTCAGTGACGGAATTCCATGAATAATTTTCGTGGATAATACGCTGTTTTTTTTGTAGTGAAAGATTTGACTCCGCCAAGTCCCTTGAAACTCGGCCATGAGTAGCTGTTGAATTTGATGGGTTGTGTGCATTTCTCTTGTGTTGTGTGCCTTTTACTTGTATGAGTTTTCTATTTATAGAATTGGAGGAGAGGGTTTGGGCCTTCACTTGAGGAACACTATGGAGGTTAGGGTTATAAAAGGGTGTGCCTATTACTAGGGATAAAAGAGTCCTTTCGGCCCTTGGATTGTTAGGACTTCGATAAAGTGAACTAACAAGTGATTTAATGGGTTATCACTTGTGGTTTAATGGCCTTAATGGGCCCAAAGGCCGAACTCTAATAGCTAAGATAGAGGAATTGATCTTTTTTTTTTTTTTTACAATACAGATGTTGATCATTTTTCTTTAATACGGTTTAAAAATAGTGTTCATTAAAGGGAAATAATGAATCCATAAAATTTAATTAGGATGAAGGTGTTTCGAGTCCAAGAATGTTGCAAATAGGGGTTTTAGCCCACAAAAAGTGACAGCTGCCGTTTAAGGTTTTTTTTTAATCAATGCTTATATGAGAGTCATGCAATTTAATTTTATCTATTTTACAAAGTAATTTTTTTAAGAAAAAACTTGCTCAGCTTTTACATCTTCCGCTTCTCACACTTCTTTAGTTGTTCCATCGTCCATGTCTCGCCCATGCGTGTTATAGTCTGTAATCCTTTTTCCTTGGTTCCAGGAGACTCCTTCTAAAGCAGCCTTCATAGAAACTTTAGCTCCAAGTGTTCATATTGGCGATGATGGAGCTCAGTGGTGAGAATTGGCAGCATGAAAGCAATACTAAAGGAAAGGCTTTTCACACCGATTAAAAAAGACTTTCTATTCATTATAGAATTGGGGTAAAAAGTCGAATACTCAACCGGTGTAGACAGTGACTTCAACAAGTGTATGAAGTTAGGATTTGTTTTTTAAAAAGCTTAACGGCACTTTCAATTCCACATTAGTTATCTCTACCATTGGTGTAAAAAGTAATTTGCTTTTGAAAGGCATCGTTCTAGTTGGTGATTTTAAATTCACATTCAATCGGACAAATGATCCTATTTTGTAAAATGCTAATAATCATAATAAGCAAACAATATGCTTTATATGTTTAATAAAGGGAAAATTTTATCAAGGTCCCAACCAATGAAAATAATATCAGAAAAGTCTCCATTAATACGTGAAGAGCTACCATTGACAAGTTATGAGATTTGTCATATGATTATTTTCTTTGGTTGGGACCTAAATGATATGCTTCCTATTTGTTTTTTTTTTATAATAATTGAGGAAACACCCTCATGAGCAGCTAACCAATGCCAAAAGATTCATTACAATCCATTCAGATTAAATCTAAGAGTTCCTGCATAGGCTGAAGAATCGGATGATACCCGGGCATGCAACTCAGAGCTTGCTTAGCCAAGTAGTCCGGCACAGTATTCGCCTGTTTAGGAATATATCGGAAATAATATTTTACCGAGGCTGCCTCAGTTATATATGAAAATGAAAATGTCGCATTTTAAATCAAACTCACGACTCTTATATATAGGTTGCGAGGTCTCCCTCTTCTTCTTATTTAGTTAAAGTGGGACTTTTTATTCCCCTTTTATTATATTATTTGTTATATACCACTAAATATTTCCTTTATAATATTATCTAAGTCTTATGAATAAAAATTTAGAATATTACAATTATTGTTGGATGGTTTGTTGCGATTTTATTTTATGTGCTTTTTTTTCTTAATTTTTTCAGATTTATCTTCTTTATGTTATTGAGATATGGATTTTATTATGAGATATCATAAAATTGTAGCTTCTCTTCTGTGATTTTATAATATCTTATCTAGATCTTAAAATCCATATCTCAAAATCTTCGAAGAAGAAGCCGTTCTAAAAAGTAAAATTAAAAAAAATTCAAATCTCAAAATCGCTTCTTCAACACGATTTTGAAATCTGGATTTTCGTTAATTTTTAATTTTATTTTTTAAATCGGTTATCTATCATATGGTCTTAAAAGTATCAAACTTTTAAAAGTAATCGATATAAAGCCAAATCTAAACCTAGTCTAAATAGCTATTTTTAACCGGTTTAAAAAGTTTTTTTCTAGTAGAGATCCAAACTCAATGATCTAGTAGAGCCTTATATTGTTAAACCAACTCTATAATGTTAATATCATTACAGAGATTTAATGTAATGTAATTTATTTATACTATTATTATTCCTCTAAATATTTAGAAAATCATTTATATCGTAAATGAGGGTTCATGACTTGTATTTTTTTTTTTCGGTCAAAGGGTTCTTGACTTGGATAACCTACCTGTCCATGCCATGAGGAATAATAATCCAAAACGTAGTGTTGGAAAAAAAAAATCTAAAAAGATATTTAAAGACCAACAATGACATTTGTGCGCAAAGAAAAAAAGGGAAAATCCCTTAAAAAGAACTTGAAAATTTTAAATCAGGTTCCTTACCAAGAGTTGATTAGAAAATGTCGAAACTTGATAAGCAATTTCTAACTTTTTTGTTGGGAAATACCTGATTTAAAATTTTGCAATTTCAAAATGAATTTTCTCAAGAAAAATACCAACGACTTTTGACTGTATCAAGTAACGCCAAAAAAATAAAAATAAAAAACAGTAATGAAAAACCGCCCTTATGACTCGGATTGGGGGAGACAACAAATTTCCACATAGTTCAGTCGTATTTTTTGGGATGAATAATCAAAAGTTTGAATGAACTATTCTTCCTATGCCTTGTTGAAAAATTCATTTTTCTCTTACCAACAGTCTTAGCTTGATGGCCACTCCAAACCAGTACCCACTTATGCACGTTAGGATAAATTATTATCCCATTTTCAGTTTCAGGACATAAGTTTTGTTGCCTCACTCTCTGAATGTTATGCATATTTCCATTGCTAATTGTTAGTCATATTTAATATTTAGTCGTGGGTTACTGTTTTTATTACTTAATTATCATGTAACATGGCTATTTAAATGCTCCATATCCCGGGAATAATATGCATCAGTTTATTTCTCCTACTATTTCTCTATTTTATCATTTTATATTTATTATCCTCAACTTTGGAGTCATTGGAGGAATTCGTTTTTAGGCTAAACATAAAAACCCCAATCCACGTGCTCTCTCAAATTTATAATTTATTTTTGGTATTATTCCTATTAATTACACTTATTAAAGGAGTTTTTATTGACAAGTGAAGGAGGATGAATGACAACTAACATATATTGTAATGATAGACTATCCAAAAATGATTTATTCAAGCAAATGTTTGTTACTCATTATGTTAGTTAACATATAATAACTTAATATCTCACACACACAAGAGCATAACCTATACAATTCTACAAAATTTTTCGAAGTTCAAATAAATCTTTATATAATATTGTTAGCAACTCTATTTATATCATATTACATATAATTGGGAAAATCTCTTAAAAAGACAATTAAATTATCTAAATTTTAAATTGGTTCATTAAATTTAACAAATTCTAAATAAGGTGAAAAGTCCTAAAATAGGATTTTGGAATCATTGATTGATTTTACCTTACTACCCCTCATTTATTCTATTGTGTGATCACTACTACCTCCTTTTGTTTGCCCTCTTCCTCCTTCTTACGCCTCTGTGCGCCAGCCATATCTACTGCTTGTCCATTCTATCGCCCCTCTCCTTCTGCTCTGATTTTATAGATCCATTTCGTATTGTGTCACTTTCTCCTTCACAAAGTCTCTTGGCTATCTGTGATAGTTGTCCTCCCCTCTCTCAGCTCAAACAAGTTCGACGGCAACCCGTCCTCCCCCTCGACTAATCATGTTCGATGGCGCCTCTGCCGGTGTTATTCTCTCAAGCTGCCCTCATCTCCGTGAATGTGTGAACGTCTACTTCTCTTCTCTATTATGTTGCTGGTGGCTCATCGCTGATTAGTATCCTCGTTCTCTCTGTCTGTTGTAGCCGACATTTTTCTTTGTTGGATTTGTTGTTCGTGAATGAAAATTCTAGATATAAGGATTTTTAAAATTGGAATTGTTGGTTTCTGAATTCACATTATGTGAATATAAATTCAAGAATTCTTGTTTCTCCTAGTGGATGGACTGTAGTGGTAGATGAGGAATATTCATACCATGATTAATTTGGCAATCACATGGCTTGCTTTGGTTGCAATAGAGAGAGTAATAAGCAGTAAATTATTGGCCATACATACCTGATTCTCCAGTTCTCGGCGCTATTTTTCTTGATATCTCTTGGTTTTTCTTCCCTCGTGATATTTGGCGCAGTCGTTTGTATTATTTGATTCCTTGAGTTTCTTAGTTACATCTTCATATTTTTTCTGTTTTTTGGCTTAACATTTCCGATTTTTATACCGTGAATGGTAGTGATTTACTGCACTGTTAGGTTTGAATTTATTCTATATTTTAAATTAATTTAAAGCACGTGATTTACAAGACATCATTAAAAATTATGGGGCAAGTTGGTAAAATAACCCACATTTACAAATTATAAATTGGATCATAGACCCAATTAAAGAATTATTAAATTTTCCAACCTAATTTAGGAATTTTCTATTTCAAGTGGCTTTAAATGGGATTTTCCCATTATAATATAATTAACCCTGTCTATAAAATAAATATAATACAAAACATAAAACTCAACTGAGAAATTGATCACATAGAAGGAGATAAAGTATAAGCAAGGACAAGTCACAATTTTGCAGAATGGAAATACCAAGATATGACAAGTGCGGTCGTAAGAATTAACATTAGGTGGGTGAGGGTAATAACAAGTGAGTTTACATCAAAATGTAACAATATCATATTAATCCAAATTTCCTACATATACGGCATTAAAGTTAATTAAATGTTTTACTGTCATATCAATTAACTAGAAAACATCATCACGATCAAATATGTTCGTTGTTCTTTGCTTTCGAGCTACATTGACTTAGATACTATAATCTCCATTCTTTTCCCATAGATCGAAGCAGGAATTACAAGTGATGTGCTTAAAGAAACTAGTTCCTTCCACCAAAGGGATCAATTGCTCCAACCTCGAGTTGCACCTATTAGGATATAAATGCTTTTCTTTCACCTTTTCTTTTTAACGAGATTTTTTTAATGCAGCATTTGAATGTAAACTTTTTCGTTTTCCTAAAATCTTGCATCACTATCCCCGATGACATGTGAGGCAATGCGTTTTTATGTACACTAGTAGAAAAATGACTTTTTAGACCAGTTAAAAATGATTTTTTAGACCGGTTCTGTATTAGGTCTTGATACAGCAGGTCTTAAAAGTCTGTTATTTTTTAGACCGGTTGTTATAACCGGTCTTAAAAGTCAAACTTTTAAGACCGGTTGTATCCACAACCGGTCTAAAAACTCCACATTTAAGACCGGTTGTGCCACAACCGGTCTTAAAGTACTTTTTAAGTACAACCGGTCTTAAAGCTTCATTTTTTTTAAAAACGTCCCTTTTATTATATGTACACGCACAGAATGCTCCAATTTTAAACAGCAGTACAAGACAATCACTCATTTCAATTTCAAAATTCAAAATCACCAGGCAGTACAGTCATATATTGATGATTCATTTGCAATAGACAGTATCCAAATGACAGCAGTAAAACAAAAGCAATGAACATGCCCTTTGGTAAAAGTCCCATAAAACTGAAACCCAATAGGAATAATGTAAAAGTCCCTCTAATTGCCTCTTCTATAGGAAGACACAGAAATTGGAGGCATACACAATACCTTCAACCCCCTCACTAGCTCTAGAATTACTTAAGCCTCAAGAACATGCTTCCCTGTTTATAACGTTTAAAGCTTAGTTGGAGATACTTATGAAATACATAATAATCAAATAGTGCTTAATTATATGCGATTTGATCCATTGACATCCATCTTGTAAACAAAAAAAGGGACAAACTAACAAATGCCAAATATAGCTAGAAACATCTGTCATTAAATATCTACATTCATATTCATAATCAGAGATAAAACATCTCAAAAAGGTCTTCAAGCTTCACAAAGGACATAATAATCTAACCTAATATGGGTACATTTTTACAATAATGTACAATGAACATTGGATTCAGAAACTCACTATTTTTGTAATAGCTCATGGATGAATTCAGCACAACATGTGCGAATGAAATCAATATCTTCTTCAGGAAAGGGATCAGCAAGATCAAACATCTGTAACACCAAAACCAGACGAAACATTAACTTAGTAACTTAAAAACAATAAAGTAAAACAAAAGTTCTGAAATATAAATTTACCTCTTGAGTAAAATCAGTCGTGCCTAGAGTGATAATATTGTAAATATGTCTCAAAACATAAAAACCATATAAGTTGGACCCCTTTGGTTGCCGACGGCTCTGAGAAAAAACATGATATCATTAAAACAAATATAAAGGCATGTCTTATTACATTCTGTAAACAAATCCATATGTACTAACCTTTGGCATGATCCATGTAGGGTCCTTTAAGTCACGAACATGCTTACCACAAGCACTGTGTAGGAATGTCCGCATAGCCCTATGATCATCACAATGACAAATGTTATTGGTTTTACACAAATTCCATAAACTTTGCATACAAAAGGTAATAATGCAAGAAAACTAACGAATTCATGGTCTTTTTCAAATCATTCCCTGGTTTGAAGTGGAGGGAACGTAAGAGGATGACAGTGTAACTACTCTTGCATAGAAGAAGCAACTGCCAATGATCACTGAAAAAAATAGAAGAATATTAAGCAAACATAAAACATTATATAAATTATAAAATATCAGTTTCTTTCTTACCTATGCACATATGGAGCTAAGAAACACTCAGTTCCAGTTTCACTAAGCCTCTCTGACAAGTATCGATGTCTAGTAGCAGCTGTAGTCCCTTTCTCTTGGATGTGATGGGGGCATAAGAATCCAAATTTTTCACTTTTGCCAGAGGAGACCAACCTACGATGCATGTACCTACAATAACGCAAGCATATAAATAAAAGGTAAACGGTGAAACTTTTAAAATATTTACTTTGAATTGCAGAAGCTACTTACATTAAGAATAGTTGGATAATCCCAATCGTAAGATTTTGTCCAGGAGCTACCAGGGACATCAAATCATCCCTCTCAAGATAGCATGTCACTCCTGACTGTCCAACAACTGAATCCGTAGGCCACTCTCTTGTTTTGAAGGATGTATCATATGCCATCAGAATCACTTGCTGCATGATATTCAATGGAGGCTGTGAAACTTCTTGCTGAGTGAAGGGAGCTGGACTTGGTGGGGCTTTGATCGGACTATCCTCGGCTCGACCAGAAACAAGGTTCGTTGGCCACAAGATGAATGTGCCCAAGACATCGCTAACGATCTTGAATTCATCAGAAGGGATAGGGACAGGTGCATCCGCAATAATCACCTCGTCAACTGACACCCGGACTTGATCACCTTCCATTTGTCGGTGGTGTACAGTTGATCCCAGGTTATGCACACTACCCCGTGCAACTAACCGTCTCAGAGGATCCTCGACAAAAAGATCACAAAGCTCAGTAATTTGCGGGTTAGGACCCTCTGATGACTGCCCGATGTTGCAACAACTACCTTTAGTGCTCTGCTTATTAGGATCAATCGATTGTGGCTGGGGAGCACTGGTATCTTGTCTTGAGCTCATAAACACTATCATTTCCTCTTTCATCTTGCTCAACCGGGTCTCTAATAGTGCATCAAAAGATGCTTCAGCCTCGGCCTTTGCTTCTACTCTTGCAATGGCCAACATAGTCTCCAATTCCTCCCTATTCACGATGTTTGAGGAATGGCATACGGGGGCTCCAAAGTAATCCCGTATCCCTACCCCTCCTCCAACTCCCCTGACACGGCCTAGATGCTCGTGTTTGCCAGTAGCAACTGTGAGGATGTCATTCCTGCCCTCTGACTTAAAAGAGCCCTCAGCTTGTTGTTTTCTAAGTTCATCCTGTAACACAATACAAAATAACAAACATAAGTAATAATGTACGTTTCTTATGTAATTAATTACAATAACGATATATACTTACAATTCTTTCACCAACTATACGAGATTGTTCACTCGTATAAGTCCCACTCCTCTTTTGGTGGGCAAATTGCCATTTTTCTTCTCGACGAATCGGAGATGGCGGAGAAAGAAGAACAGAAGGATCGGATTGAGATGCTTCTTCCAATCTCTTCCGTTTGGCCGCTAACAAGTCTCTTTCAGCCTTTGCATAACCCCCACGAGACATTGTATGAGGGCAATCATTCTTTCTACCACTCTCTTGTGCTTTTTGCCTTTTTGCCTGCGAATAAGAAATGATATAAAAGGAAAGTGTTATAATCAATTAAGATAATTGCTAAGTAAATAAAATGAAAAATAAGTCAACTAACCAAAGATTCAGGAGTAGTCCGAAGCCTAACAAATTCTTGCCAAGTCGCTTGATCAAGAAATGTATACGTGCTGCATGGATTAGGACGAGGCTGACCATCTTTCACCTCAATATGAATGTAATTGTTGGTCAGACTTGTCTTAAACTTGCTCCAACGCTCATAACAATACGTCATCGTCTTGTTGTACAAGATCTCACTCTGAGGAACGTCGTAGGTGAGCTGAAATGCATGCATTGAAGAAGTAAGTGACAAATGAAGTGTCATTTGATAATAATTAATTACATACAAAAGAGAATTGTATACCTGAATAGTGTCCCAAATATGCTGCTTCACCTTTGGATCGACATTTCTCCACTCCTCTATCAAGATGCTCGGCTTGTTACGTGCAAGGAGGCCGACGAAACTCCTATATCGTTGTACATTAGGCCCAATTGGTTTCCAATGTCTATCAAACTCAATCGGTATCTTTTGGCCTGCACTCCGACTGAGTGAAACATCTGTCAACCGTGTGGCACGTCTACCCCTCTGTACAGACTGGCTACTGCGCTCACTACGACCCTGGCTCGGAGCATTGCTAGGCTCACCCTAGTTAACACTAGCTGGCTGACTCTGCTGAGCACTAGGTGGCTGACTCTCCTGAGCACTAGGTGGCTGACTCAGAGGTGGAGGAGGTGGCTGATCCTCTGCACTAGGACGCTGGGGATCCGTCATTTTCCTATAACGACAATAAAGAAAGATAAATCCTAAGTTATGACATGTGAAGACTATATCGATAAAATAACTAAACATATTCTTCAAATAATAATAATAATCATAATTACTTTAGTTAGTTAAGGTCAAAGTAGTATCATAAAGAGATATCCTCCCATATTCCCTCGTGATGATCATTTCTTGTGCCGTGCGCATTATCTGCTTCATCTTCTTCGTTCAGTTCTGGTAGACCCCTGGAAAAAGAAGGAGTCTCAAGAAGATAATAATTTGAGTGACTTTTCTCGTCAATATCAACGACCCTTTTTCCTTGGAGAGCTACAGACCACATTTTATTTGCCTGATCAGTGATATAGAACACTTGTTGAGCCTGATCTGCCATAATGAAAGGTTCATCTCCAAAACTTCTACTATTCAGATCTACTAATGTAAATCCTAACCTATCGATCTTCACACCATTATTGACATCAACCCACTTGCATTTGAAAATGGGAAATCTAATTTTAACATAGTCAACCACCCAAATCTCTTCAAGCACCCCATAATAAGGTATGGCAGCCAATGTAGGGTTCTTATCTTTCGAACTAGAGAAGTGCATAGATTCAGCCACTAATACAACACCACTGTTCTGCACGGTGCTCTTATCATCTACGGACTTCGTGTAAAAGGTATAACCATTGATCACAAATGAAGTCCAACTTATGACATCAACTTCAGGACCACGTGCTAACCAATTTATTGTATCAGAAACACATTCTTCTCCGTCAACCTTTTGTTTGAACCAATGTGCGAAAGTTCTATTATGCTCCCTGATTAACCTTTGTTCGCTCATTCGACTATTTTGTTTCAGTACAATTTCTTTATGGGCATTCATGTAATATTGAACTTCATCAACATTGTTCAAGATGTACAGGTGGACTTGTTGTAATTCATCAGCATCTATGCTCTTTACTGTTGCCCCGCGTCTACCCCCTTCTTGATCATGACGTTTAGGAAGGCCAATATGTCGTACATTTGACAAATAATGTTGACAAAATTCCATAGCTTCTTCAGAAACATATTTTTGAACAATAGATGCTTCAGGCCGATTGGGGTTCTTCACATACCCTTTTAGTATTTTCATAGTTCTTTCGATCGGGTACATCCACCAGAAATAGATAGGGCCACACAACTTTATCTCCCTCACTAGATGAACAACCAAGTGTACCATGATATCAAAAAAGGACGGAAGAAAAAGCTTCTCAAGCTGGCATAAGATCATGTATCCTTCATTTTCCAATTCCTCCAATCTTTCCGTGTCAATGACTTTACAACAAATGGCATTGAAGAAGAAACAAAGTCTAGTCAATATGTGTTGAAGATCATATTCGGCAATACCTCGAATAGATACTGGGAGTAGTTGTTGCATTAAGACATGACAATCATGAGACTTTAGCCCTATTAACTTCAAGTCTTTCATCGATACAAGCTTTTTAAAATTTGAACAATACCCTGAGGGAACTTTAGCGCCATGTAAACACTCACAAAAGCTTCTTTTCTCAACCTTAGATAAAGTATGAGCAGCTGGAGGACAAAAAGTTCTATTACTGTATGGCCTTGGATGTAAATCTTCTCGTATTCCCATTTCTTGCAAGTCTAATCTTGCCTTCACGCCATCCTTAGAACTTCCCTGTATGTTGAGCAGTGTCCCAACAATACTATCACATACGTTCTTCTCCACATGCATGAAATCAATACAGTGTCTGACGTCAAGATTGCGCCAATATGGAAGATCGAAGAAGACGGACCTTTTTTTCCATATATTTTTCTCATTTCTACTCTTTGATGACTTACCAAACATAGTATTGATATTTTTTACCTTTTCATAAATTTTCTCCCCAGTCAATGCCTCTGGAGCATCTTCAAACTCTTGGCCACCGAAAAAAGCTTTTTTTAATCTACGATAAGGGTGGCTTCGTCTTAGAAATCACCTATGACCAAGGTAAACCGTCTTTCTTCCATGTTGAAGTTGATGGTAGCATGTGCCTTCTTCACATATCGGACAAGCTTTGTGGCCTTTAACGCTATATCCTGACAAGTTCCCATATGCAAGGAAGTCATTTATAGTACAAAAGATCATTGCTCGCATATTAAAAGTCTCCTTCTTGTTCGCATAAAAAACATCGACACATTTATCCCACAACTCTTTCAAGTCTTCAATCAAGGGTTCTAGGTAAACATCTATGTCATTTCCGGGTTGCTTTGGTCCCGAAATCAACATAGACAACATAATGTACTTTCGTTTTATACATAACACAGGAGATAAGTTGTAAATTACTAACAGAACAGGCCATGAACTATGTATACTGCTTAGGCTACCATAAGGATTCATACCATCTGTGCTAAGCCCAAGCCTGAGATTCCTAGGTTCTTCACTGAAGGTAGGAAATAATTGATCGATTTTTTTCCATTGAGAAGAATCAGCTGGATGTCGCAGCTTTCCATCAGAAATCTGCTCATCTGCATGCCATCTCAAATTTTTGGCATCAATTTCATTAGCAAACAGGCGCTTGAACCTTGGAATAATTGGAAGATACCACAACACTTTTGCAGGGCCCTTATTTGATTTATACCTCGGAGTTTCACATATCGGACATTGCTCCTTCTCTTCATGATCTTTTCTATACAATATGCAATCATTAGGGCAAGCATGGATCTTTTTATACTTCATCCCTAGTGGACACAGTATTTTCTTAGCATCATAGTATCGACAAGGCAACACATTATCATCAGGAAGCATATCTTTAAAGGCCTCAATCGTTTCTGAAAAACTCTTGTCGTTCCATCCATGCCGTGCTTTCAAGCTTACCAATTTCAATACAGCATTCAGCAATTGGTATTTTTTACACCCCGGGTACAATTGCTTCTCAGCATCACTGCACATATTACCATATGCATTGATTGTTCAAAAGCCTCTTCTCCTACATCACGAATAATGTCCTCTATCAGATCATCCATATCCGTGTCATTATCATCACAAGTCACTTCCCCCTGTTGAGATGCACTTGGCATTTCTAATTGTTCACCATGCCATACCCATACTACATACGTCTTACAAAACCCTTTACAAATTAAATGTGTATATATATCTGCAGCACTTAATCGCTTCTCATTCAAACATTTTACACAAGGGCAATAAAACATCCCACTATCATCATTGGCATTTCTTTTTGCAAAGTCTAAAAAACCCTTGACCCCAACATCATATTCAACACTCGTCCGTTTAGCTTGTATCCAACTACGATCCATATATTCCAACACCTTTTTTTTTTTTGTACTTTTTCCCTGGAAAAGGTAGGAGAATGATGAGAGCATGCAATCATTACACCCAAGTACATAGTGTAACTAGAAGTAAACAAAGAATATCGTGATTTAGAGTAGCGTGTGAGGAAAAAATGGAATGAGGGAAAGTAGAATGGAGAAGGAGTGAGGGAATGAAGAATGGAGGTGGAAAGAGGAAGGAAAGAATGCGCGTTCGTCAGAGAAAGTGACTTGGATATATATTCTTTTAATGTCTAACGCCTGCACACGCTAGATCCATTATTATATTGTTTGTCCATGGATATATTTTTTAGGGTGACTTTGGTCCTTCGACTAATAATATCCAAGCAATACCGTTGGAAACCAATAGAAGGTAACTAGTTAAACAAAGCAAAAAGAACTATAAGTGGAGGGATTTATGTTGAGGCTCAGTAATGGTGATGCTCTGAGTGCTGAAATTTGGGGTTGCCTTATGGGCATGAAAAGAGTTTGGGATGGGGGGTTCAGAGAAGTGTTGATTAGGTGTGACTCCTACGAGGTTATCGACCTACTTCAAAATGAGATTCCAGATATGCATGAAAAATGGCAGCTGCTTACAGAGAATAAAGCAATATTGGAACGGAGCTGGAATGTAGAGTTCCAATATATTGACAGAGATGACAATAGTATGGCAGACTCGTTAGCCAAACGAGCACTGAGTTCTTCTCATGGCCTTCAAATTATATATATATATATATCTATGCTTCAATTTTCTACCTATCTTTCTGGATTTCAACAGCAGAAAACTGTACTGCAACAACCAAACTCTGTTTTCCAGTTTCACCGTTTCTTGAGCACATCAAAGAAGGAAAAAAAATCTCTCTTCCAATTACACATCAGGATATCAAAGGAAATTGAAAACTTCAAAAATTCAGCACACACGAGGAACATAATTCCACAGCATACATAGATTGCAAAGCTCAACCGTAAAGCTAGTACCACATCATTCAAAGAATTTCATGGCTCACTCACTTGAATCAATTAAGCAAAATAAAGTGATCAAACACTCATTCACCATTGTGCCAAATCATATGACAATATGCAACTCTTCAAGCCAAGTCATTATGCTGAAAGCAAGGTTACAAAAGGCCACAAAATGACTTATATATTCTAGAACTTGTTAGAACATTCAAATATCAGTACTCTCTAGCTCCTAATCCTTAAGCCATCTTTGAAATTCAAGCCTAAATGCCAATATTCCTCTCCACAATTCAGAGTAGAATTTCCAAAGTAACTAAGCATTTGCAAGCTATCAAGAGAATGTTTCAAAATATTGAACAACAAAATTCTGCAGCGCTCACATAGTAAGAGGCTAATCAGAGCAAAGCAATCAACATAGTGGCTATATTCACAGACAAACAATGTAAAACCTCAAATTAACCTCACATCAGTGCATAAGCTCGCTTAAGAATGGGATTTTTTTTTTAAATTCCTGGAATTAACGTGCAGGTAGAAAAACTCCTAATTCATCATCTGTTCAATCTTATATTCTATCATGAGTCACACAAATACTCTGCATATACGAATCCTAACCATAATTGCAACTCTAACCTAGCCAAACCCATCCCAAAATAGAGAAAGGCAAGATCTTTAGCTCATAAAAGAAATCACACAAACATACTAGAAAGCATAGGTGGCTAAAGACATAAAGACAGTAAAACAGGGTAGATTACCAACTGCTTCTAAGCTGTGATGACAGTTGCTGGCGGTGCTGGAAATAGAGCCAGATCTGTGATGGTGGCGGCCCAGAAAGAGATTGACGGAGGCGGAGGGATAGAGAAAGAAGGCCTCGGTGATGATGGGAGCTTGAGTTACGGTGGAATGGAAGGGAAAAGACGGTGGAGATGGAGTGGAAGACGGATTTGGGAGGTGAGAGACCGGCTGACGGTGGGGTTAATGGTGTCGACTGTCGAGAGTGAGACTGGAGTCGATCGATTTCAGAAATGGAGATGGCGCGCACGGGAGCTGGGTTAAAATTTGGGAAGTTTTTAAGACCGGTTAATCTACTTAACCGGTCTAAAATGAAGTTTTTAAGACCGGTTGTAAGACAACCGGTCTTAAAAATCCACTTTTAAGACCGGTTGTCTAACAACCGGTCTTGACAACCGGTCTTAAAAGTGGATTTTTAAGACCGGTTGTTAGACAACCGGTCTTAAAAAGCTACATTTTTAAGACCGGTTAGTGTACAACCGGTCTAAATTGTATTTTTTAGACCGGTTATTTTAATAACCGGTCTCCCAAATTCTTTATAATTACGTAAATGCCACCGCGCATTTCTTTTAGACCTCATTTACTACAACCGGTTTAAATGTGCCGGTCTAAATCACCTTTTTTGTACTAGTGGTACTAATTATCATTTTCTTTGAAATGCATTTAATAACTTTACTTTCAAAAAAATAAATAAATGTTTTGCTCTTTCGTCATCTGCAAGGCCCTTGTATCAAATATAATTATGAATTTCATAAGAATTATATTATTTTCTTTTTCAATAATTGATAATATCATTGTTCTCTCAACTTTTAATAACTTATGTTTTTCTTTAGGGTTCTTGTTCTCATACTACCTCCAACATGGTAATATTAGTTTCTCCACCATTTACAAATCGTCCCCTACATAAAAGAAATGAAATACAATAGATGCTTACAATATGTAATAAACAATTTCAAAGAGGAGGGAAGGGAAAATTTTTATGAGTTGGATTTTTAAAAATTGAAGACGTGAGGTTATAAAATTTTAACAAAGATAAGACGTAAGATAAAATGATCATAAAAATTAATTAAAATTTTCAACCCCAGTTCTTTAAATTTAACTAAAAAAATTCCCTCTTCTCAATTTCCCTTCCCTTCCCTTCCCCTCATACCAAGTAGCCCCTTAATGTCAAATTGAACCATATAGTTATTGTTGACAACTAAACTAACGATATTAACAACGACTGTCATAGCATATAGTAACAACTAATCAACCTACACTACACACTTGTTATTAACAATTAAACTAAATATTGTAACGATTGTCATAGCATGTTTAAACAATTAATATAAATAATCTTTACGAACCACATACTTATTATTGACAACTAAAATAACTATATTTTCAACTGTCATGACATGTGTATTATTGACATGTTTTTGACTAGTTTGAAGCATATGCTTTTGGACAACCAGATTGAGTACCCACTACTGGAAAAAACCCTTTTTAGACCGCCACATTTAGACCGATTTTGGTGGATAAGGTCTTAAAAATTTACGCGGTAGAAGTTTTGTAATTCTATTGAACTTCTTAGACCGATTCTTAAAAAAACCGGTCTTAAAAAATTTATTTACACCGGTTATAAAAAAAACCGGTCTTAAAGTATTAAAATTTTATGCATTTAAAATTTTTTAACATTTAAGACCGGTTTAAATATAAACCGGTCTTAAATGTTAAATATTTAAGACCGGTTTATATGTAAACCGGTCTTAAATGTTAAAAATTTTAAATTCAAAATGCGATAACTTTTTAAGGCTGGTTGTGCGAAGAACCGGTCTTAAATGTGTTACATTTAAGACCGGTTTTTGTACAAACTGGTCTTAAATGTGAATTTTCCCTCTTTTAAGACCGGTTTTTAATAAAAACCTGTCTTAAAGGTAAGATTTTTCACACTTATTTTTCCTCCCGCGCCCAGATCGCGCGCTCTGTGAACCCTTTCTTCTCTCTTTGCTATTTCTCTGTGACCTCTGTCAGTGCTTGTTCTGAACTTGTCCATGGCATCCCGTCCCTCATTTGCTCAAGTCTCCTCCATCATTACCGCTTCCGTTGCTGTGTTCGTCGTCGCTGGTCTTTGATTATCGTCAGTCTTCTCCGCCGTGACCTCTAATCTCCACAGCGCAGTGACCATTCTCCTCTGATTTGACTTCCCTTTGTCAGTGCCGTGAATTTGAGGAATTCATTTTAACCTCAGTCGACGCCACCGTGACTTTGGGTTGAAGCTCACTCCTTGGTCTTCATTCAGGTTAGTGTTCGATCGATATGTTATATAGTTGTACGTTGTTTTATAATTAATAATGTTCAATGAAAAGTTCTTGTTGCTTTAATTTGAGCACTTAAACGTAATCTGGAAAAAATTAAAGTTTTTGTTGTTGCTTTAATTTAAGCACTTCTCGTTGTTTTATAATTAATATGCTCTGACTTTTTGAATTAATACCACTTTATGTTCTGTTTTAGTTGTTTGATTATTGTCAGTGTTATTGGTTTGTTAAAACAATACTAGTTTCAAATGGTGCCTATTAATTTCGTTGAAATATCTAAAACTCTATTGTTGTTGTTTTTTTGTCTATCCTTTTGTTGTTGGATATAGGGTGCTAGAAGTGTTGAGATATATATGGATCATAGTTGGATAGACGCTAAACGGATGAGTGTTGAATATGATAATGGGGTGAGGGGTTTTTTAGACTTTGCTAGTAGACATGCCGATGATGATAGTGGAAAGTTTTATTGCCCTTCTGTAGTATGTTTGAATGAGACACAACTAAGTACTGCAGATATATATACACATTTAATTTGTGAAGGATTCTATAAGAGTTATACAGTGTGGGTATGGCATAGTGAAGAATTAGAAATGCCAAGTTCATCTCAACAAGGGGGAGTGAACTTTGATGATAATGACACGAATACGGATGATCAAATAGAGGATATTATTCGTGATGTAGGAGAAAAGAGTTTTGAGCAATTACATACATATGGTAATATGTGTAGTGATGCTGAGACGCCATTGTACCTGGGGTGTAAAAAGTACCAATTGTTGAAAGCAGTATTGAAATTGGTAAGCTTGAAAGCACGATATGGATGGAGTGACAAGAGTTTTTCAGAAATGCTTGAGGCTTTTAAGGACATGCTTCCAGATGATAATGTGTTGCCTTCTCGATACTATGATGCTAAGAAAATATTGTGTCCACTAGGGATGAAATATAAAAAGATCCATGCATGCCCTAATGATTGTATATTGTATAGAAAAGAGCATGAAGAGGAACAACAGTGTCCCATATGTGAAACCCCGAGGTACAAATCAAATAAAGCTCCTAGAAAAGTATTGTGGTACCTTCCAATCATACCAAGGTTCAGGCGCTTGTTTGCTAATGAAAACGATGCAAGAAATTTGAGATGGCATGTGGATGAGAGGATATCTGATGGAAAGCTTTGACATCCGGCCGATTCTTCTCAATGGAAGAAAATCGATCAATTATTTCCTGCCTTTGGTGAAGAGCCTAGGAACCTTAGGCTTGGGCTTAGCATGGATGGCATGAATCCTTTTGGTAGCCTGAGCAGTATACATAGTTCATGGCCTGTTCTGTTGGTAATTTATAACTTATCTCCTTTGTTATGCATGAAACGAAAGTACATCATGTTATCTATGTTGATTTCAGGACCAAAACAACCCGGAAATGATATAGATGTTTGCCTGGAGCCCTTGATCGAAGACTTGAAAGAGTTGTGGGACGAAGGTGTTGATGTTTTTGACGCGAACAAGAAGGAGGTTTTTAAAATGCGAGCCATGATCTTTTGTACTATAAATGAGTTCCCTACATATAGAAACTTGTCAGGCTATAGTGTTAAAGGCCATAAAGCATGTCCGATTTGTGAAGAAGGAACATGCTACCATCAACTTCAACATGGAAGAAAGACAGTTTATCTTGGCCATAGGAGATTTCTTAGACGAGGCCACTCGTATCGTAGATTAAAGAAAGCTTTTTTTGGTGGACAAGAGTTTGAAGATGAAATGAAGGCATTGACTGGGGAGCAAGTTTATGAAAAGGTGAAAAATATGAATGTTATCTTTGGTAAGACTACAAAGAAAAGTAATGAGAAAAGTAAATGGAAAAAGAGGTCTGTCTTCTTCAATCTTCCATATAGGCCGAAGCTTGATGTAAGACACTGTATTAATTTCATGCATGTGGAGAAAAACGTTTTTGATAGTATTGTTGGGACACTGCTTAACATACAAGGTAGTTCTAAGGATGGTGTGAAGGCAAGATTAGATTTGCAAGAAATGGGGATACGAGAAGACTTGCATCCAAAGCCATATGGTAAGAGAACTTTTTGTCCTCCAGCTGCTCATACTTTGTCTAAGGATGAGAAAAGAAGCTTTTGTCAGTGTTTACATGGCATCAAAGTTCCTTCAGGGTATTCTTCAAATGTTAGGAAGCTTGTGTCGATGAAAGACTTGAAGTTAGTGGGGCTAAAGTCTCATGATTGTCATGTCTTAATGCAACAACTGCTCCCAGTAGCTATTCGAGGCATTGCCGAATATGATCTTCAACATATTTTGACTAGACTTTGTTTCTTCTTCAATGCTATTTGTAGTAAAGTCATTGAGACAGAAAAATTGGATGAACTGGAAAATGAAGGATATCTGATCTTGTGCCAGCTTGAGAAGCTTTTTCTTCCTTCTTTTTTTGAAATCATGGTACATCTAATTGTTCATCTAGTCAGGGAGATCAAGTTGTGTGGCCCTATTTATTTACGATGGATGTACCCAATTAAAAAAACTATGAAAATCCTAAAAGGGAATGTGAAGAACCCTAACCGGCCTGAAGTATCTATTGTTCAGAAATATGTTTCTGAAGAAGCCATGGAGTTTTGTCAAGATTACTTGTCAAATATAGGACACATTAGACTTCCTGAACGTCATGACGAAGAAGGCAGTAGATGCGGGGCTTCAGTAATAAGCATGGATCCTGATGAATTGCAACAAGTCCACTTGTACATCTTGAATAATGTTGATGAAGTTCAAGATTACATTAATGCTCATAAAGAAATTGTACGGAAAGGAAATAGTCGAATGACTGAACAAAGGTTAATTAGAGAGCATAACAAAACTTTTGCACATTAGTTCAAACAAAAGGTTGACAGCAAAGAATGTGTTTTTGATACAATTAAATGGTTAGCACGTGGTCCTAAGGCTGATGTCATAAGTTGGACTTCATTTGTGATCAATGGTTATACATTTTACACAAAGTCCCTTGATGATAGGAGCACCGTCCAGAACAATGGGGTTATGTTAGTGGCTGAATTTATGCACTTCTCTAGTTCAAAAGATAAGAATCCTAGATTGGCAGCAATACCTTATTATGGGGTGATTGAAGAGATTTGGGTGGTTGATTATGTTAAAGTTAAACTTCCCATTTTCAAATGCAACTGGGTTGATGTCAACAATGGTGTGATGATTGATCAGTTGGGATTTACATTAGTTGATTTGAATAGTAGAAGTTTTAGAGATGAACATTTTATTATGGCATATCAAGCGAAACAAGTGTTCTATGTTACTGATCAGGCAAACAAAATGTGGTCTGTAGCTCTCCAAGGAAAAAGGGTCGTTGATATTAATCAGGAAAGTCATTCAATGAATGATCTGCTTGAGACTCCTTTTTCTAGAGGTTTACCAGAATTGAACGAAGAAGATGAAGCAGACAATGAACACGGCACAAGAAATGATCATCATGAAGGGATATGGGAGGATATCCCATTATAAAACTACATTGAAGGTTAGTTAGCTAAAATAATTATCATGAACTATATTTGAATTATGTATATTGTTATTGGTGTATATATATAACTACTTTTTTTGT
Organism: Inga oerstediana; assembly: GCA_963210345.1. Lineage (NCBI taxonomy): Eukaryota > Viridiplantae > Streptophyta > Magnoliopsida > Fabales > Fabaceae > Inga > Inga oerstediana. The sequence continues at coordinate 56,025,377 of OY723400.1, read as the reverse complement.
TGTCGTCACAGGAAAATGAAGGATATGAGGTGTACGTCTTAGTGTAGATTCTCTGAAGCCAAGCCAGCTAGTGATCATCAGCCTGAGACGAGTGTGATCATAATTAATGTAATTTAATCTTTGATGTATGTATGTAAGTGAAAAGATAAGGAACTTGGTCAAAACAGCATTGTCATGGTTGTATGATTTCCTTGCATTATGATTCTGTCTATGGTTGTGAGTTTATTATACATGGTTGTTTTCCTTTGCTTCTGTTTCGGCCAGCACTGTTTAAGCACAAGGGAGTTGAGTTTTAATATGTTCCAATGAGTTTTAAGATTTATTTATTTCAATGTCGTTGAACTGGCTGCTGCTTGCTGAGTGAAATGTTTTAACAGGGGAAATGACTTTCTGGGTATACTTTTAAACGAATTTTTTTTAAAAAAAATTCAACTTGTAAGATCGGTTCTATCCAAAACCGGTCTGAAAAGTAAATTTAAAACCGGTTTTGGAGAAAACCGGTCTGAAAATTTGACTTTTTAGACCGGTTTATAAAGAACCGGTATAAAATGTGATACTTTTTAGACCGGTTCTTTATAAAACTTGTCTAAAAAGTCAAATTTTCAGACCGGTTCTTCATAAGAATGGGTCTAAAATTTTATTAATTTAGACCGGTTCCTATTATAACCGGTCTAAAAATATTTATTTTTAGACCGGTTTTATAATAACCGATCTTAAAAAGTTTTTTTAAGACTGGTTCCATAACCAGTCTAAAAAGTAGAAGACTTTTTAGACCGGCTGTATCAAGACCGGATCGAGAACCGGTCTAAAATGTCTTTTTTAACCGGTCTTAAAAGTGATTTTTCCAGTAGTGACCCATTTGTAAAGACTAATAGTGTAACCAAATCCTAGCATACTATTAATGGTGAAGTAGTAGGGTCAGATTTTCCCCCATCCAAGTCATTTCAGATAACAAACCTTCATGATGACAAAAGAAACCCTATTGTAGCCTCCCCTTTAAATGGAAACACACTGACAAATAAGTCAATCCCAAAGATATCCAAAAATAGAAAAAAATTTAGGATCTTTCTGTGAATAATTTGGATTCCCACCATGCCAAAGGCACAACCCAAAACTAAAACCCCTTCGAAAAGACTATCATCATCAAAAAAGCAAATATCAAAAGCATAAACCGAGCACTCTAGCCAGAAAACTAAAAAATAAGAACTTCAAAGGACTTTTTCCTTTCTTTTTCCCATATTGAGATGCATTGCATTTAGGGTACTTCTCTAACTTTGCATACTGATTCCAAAATAATATTCAATCGTTAAGGTATGCATGTATCTTCTTATAACCCATACCGATTGTAGAGCAAAGAATTCGTTTTGCCTCGTATATCTTGGTAGGAAGTATAGTTTCTTCTGGAAGCATTGATAGAGCTCAATATTTATATATTTTTATTAATTAATCTTAGGCTTTTGTGGAACTTAATTGAATATTTTGGGCATAATTAAGTGTTAATGTGAGATTTTAGTGAAAGAATAATTTGGGAATTATAGTGGTTAAATTGTTATACTTTTAATTAATATTTGTTATTCCCATTATTCTTTATTTGTGAGCAAAAGATATTACCTTGGTGAATATAATTTTGTAGGTGATGACATGGCATAACTCACTTTTAACCTATAGAATTGAAGAAGCAAAAGAAAAGTGGGATCATTGTCTTTGTAAAGAGGTGGCGGCTGAATGAATTAAAAAGGTAAGGGGATTACACCGAAATGGGAAGAGAGCAATTGAAAGCAAGAGAAAATCTGGACCGAGATTGATTATTGAAGGAAAAAGCAAGCATCCATTTTTGTTGACCATATTGGAGATGGGCTGAAATGAAAATAAGAGTGGATCAAATTGGAGAGGTGTGAAGAAAGCACAGCTGGACCGAAATGTGAAAAAGGAGAAAGAGGAGCTGACTGAATTGAAGGTATGAATAAAGAAAAAGTAGGCTGGACCAATAGGAGCAATTGAATTATTAAATGAAGAGGCTTTGACCAACGAATGGGAAAAGAAGCTGCTGCAACACGTTGGGAAAGATGGGCCGAAATGAATAATGGATAGGGCTGGACTAAAGTAAAGAATGAAAGGCTGTGATGAAGAAAGGCACCGAATAGGGAATTAAAGAGAGAAGGGGGGACCACGTAAAGTGTGTGTAGCACCGAAGGAGAAACAAAGCAAGGGTTTGGCGGCTGGAAAAAGGGGAGACACGATGCAATGAAATAAAGGGTGTGTGGCGGCTGAAGAGAGGAGGAGGCTGAAATGAAAAAGAGGAAAAGGCGCTAGACTTAAAGAGCATAAGAGGATGGCGGCTGGAGTATAAGGGGGACAAGGCACCGAAGGGAATGAAAGGAGAGGAGACCACTGAATGAAGGAGAGCAGCCGAAACTTTTGACCAAGTGGCTGGGAAGAAAAGAAAAAAAGGCGCTGCACTTGAAGCAAGAGGATGTGTGGCGGCTGCAACAGTGAGAAGGGAAAAGGAGATGCAAGCATTCTCTATGGCTCATATCTTCAACACTCTTCAAGCTTCATTTTCTTCCTCTTCCTCCATGAGTAGCTAAGCCTTGGTGATTTCCTTGAGTTGGGTAATGGTTTGAGCTTCTAAACTTCAATGGAATTCCTTTAAGTTCTCTTTTTAGTTCATGATTATGTAGCTTGGTTAAGTATGTAATTGTGATCTAGATTGTTATGCCAAGTGAATAAACTTGGTGGTTGAGCTAGGAGTTGATTAATTAAGCTTTGTATGATTCATATTAGGAGTAGGTTGAATTGTTTATTCCAACTTGGTTAAGTGGATTTAAATGATTAAACTGAATGTTTTGAATTGTTGTGATGGTAATTGCAATTTAGAATTGGAAGTTAGTTATTCATCTCCTTGAGTCACTATTAATTGGTAGTATTCATTTAATTGCTTCGGTTGAATGAATTAAATGATTATTGCAAGTATAGAGCTAGTGGTATCTTAGTTCCATCCTCTTGGCTCATTATGGAATTCATATTATTAGCAAGCAAGGAAGACTAAAACCTCAACTCAAGGGAATCCCATTTCATCATTATTCTAGTTTATTAAATTTACTTTGTTGTTAGTGTTAATTTCAATTCCATTTTGCTTCTTTGTTTTAAAAACTAAAACAATACAAAAATATTGTTTTAGCTTAGTTTATTTCACTAGTTTTAAAATCAAATTCTCAAAATGATTTCTCATAACTCTAAGGCTTTTTATCACTTTACTACTTAGAAAATTGGAAGTTAATCTCCTCACAAGAACGACCTAGGTTGAGCTACTATGCTACATTTTCTAACCTAGTTTTATTTTGTGAACTCACAAGACATGGGTTCATCAAGCATATCTTGCAAAAGTTCAAGCAGTGCAATGAAACCTAAATTGCTCAATCCATAGTGTGCTTTAAAGTTGTACAATTTCAACACTGCTAGCAATCTTGTGTATTTAGTACTACTAACATATAATGGTTTCTTTGCATCACCTTTCAACTTCTCATATTCTTTAGGGCAGTTATGACGCACCCTTTCAACCGCATTTAGCATTTCTTCAAGACCATCATCCTCATCATACATGCTTGGGTCAAACTCATTTGAAGCACCACTTGTGGTATGCACATGATCATTACATACATCATTCGTCTCACCATGCCTTGTCCATCGTGTATATGTTTGATCAATTCTATGATACACTAAATGATATAGCAAATCAAGTAGACTAATTTGCATTCCATAACAACAAGATAAGTAAGGACACAAGATTTTGTTAGGATCTTTTGTATGCTCGATTGCAAATCTAAAAAACTCTTTCACCCTATTTATATATTCCCTTAAACACCAATCAGATGACATCCATTTTCAATCCACCTATACCTTCTACTTATTTTTGAAAAGGGGTTAGTTGCTTGACTATTGCATTTACTAATTACTTTTATCTTTTGATATTTATTTATTGTAAAATAAATTTGACAGCATAACATTGTAAAAATTGAAGCTTTCTAAGTCTTACACCCTTTCTTGTAATTGACAAATAATCAATTAATTAATGCCGCAACATCATAATAATTTTTCACATCTCATAACGAAAGAAATCAATATGCCAACACATGTCATAGGTAAATTAGAGAGCATTACAAGCCAAAAAATAAAAAATACTAGTGTTACAAATAAATAATTATTTTACTTATGCAACTCATCAATAACAATTACTACAGCAGCCACAAATTATAACTACTACATATCTTCACACACAACCTATATATAATAATATTTAATTTTATCTCATTTATGTTTTAGCATATAAAAATGAGAATAATTTTTTCAAATTTCAAAATAAATTAAATATAAAAAAAATTGAGCAAATTAAACTACCAACTACTCATAAAATTAGATTTGTAAGCTCAAAAGTTAAAAAACTTGTAGTGTATAGGAAGCTTGAATAGAGTGAGCTAAAACTTCAAACATAAATATAAAAATAATAATAAAGGAAAAATAAAAAAACAAAATTGCATGCATTTTTAAAAATTAAAAAAGAAAAAGAAAAAGGGAGTAGGTACTTACATGGGTTCGATGCAACAAATGGGACCAAAGCAAGTAAGGAGAGAGGAGGAGTGGGGTCGGTTTGGTGCAAGAAATGGGACTAAAGGAAGTGGGGATGATAATGAGTGATGAAAAGAGGAGGGGGAGGAGTGATGTCTATGGTTTGATGCAAGAAATGGAGAAAGTGGGGATGGTGAGTAATGAAAAGAAGAGGAGAGGAGGAGGAAATGTGACAAGTGGGGACCATGTGTAACACCCTGCCTTTATTCTCGTAATTATAATTCGATATTTGGTAATTAAATTAGATTAGAGACCGCCGAATAGTTTAAAACTCATTTAAAATTCCCTTTAATAGTAGGGACGTTATGAAATTTTCAAAACTTCATTCCTTTTTCGGTCTCGAGTTCGATTATCGCATATAATCACCTGTGCAGTTTATCTACATTTACGTATGACAGAGTGTATAACTAAAATTCCGGCAAACCCCGGGTTCAACTACAAACCTAGAGTTTCAAGTTCCAAGTAGGGATTACAACCAAGTATTTCAAACTATATACATCTCCAAGATATAGTACATTAATCCCTATCCAAAATGAATAAACCAACAAAACCATACTAATGTCCCTAAAGAACTCTAACCGCTCCGAGTCACGCGCTTTTCCTTGGAGCCAGTCGCCCTGTCTGAAAGGTTAGTTCAAAGGAAAGAATGAGATTCAAAAGAATCCCAGTAGTAACTAAGCAATTATACCACACATAAGCACATAGCATGTAAGCAAATCATCATGCAGCAGCAGCACATATCACACTCCAGCCTCCTCCCCTTTCTCCGCCGGGAAGGCACACTGCCTAACCCGAACCGTTGTTAGCTACTCAGGGACTATTGGCGTGGCAGTGCATACATATACAGCCATATAGCCCATAAGCTATCTGGCTTCACAAACGGCTCGTCAGCCTCACAAATCGCCTTTCGGCTCACAAATCAGCCTTTCGGCCCACATAATCACACCTCATCCTCATCCCCTTTCTCCGCCGGGAAGGCACACTGCCCAACCCGAACCGTTGTTAGCTACTCAGGGACTATTGGACTGACGGTGCTCACAAATATCCACATAAGTCGCAACATACGAACTTATTCACAAATCAATGATACTACGCACATACAATGCATCACATATGGTACGAAAGAAAAGTCACTACCTGATCCTTTCCCGATATCTCTGGGCACAGTAGGCTCACGAGGATAGCAGATGTCAAATCCTATAATCAAAATAGGGACATTTGATTAATTTCCTTTTCCAAATTCTTACTTCAATAACACTCTAAGTTGGTATTCATTTGGACTCTTTAGATGGCCATTATATGCCTAAACATATGCCTAAAGGGTTGGGATAACTATCCCCAAAGATCTCTCACAAGAAAGCTAAATACTAAAATCTGGACCCCTCACTCGCATCCTCACTCGAGCACAGATGGCCGTGCTCGAGCACAACCCCCATTTTCACTAGAGCACCCGCGAGTGAGGCGCAGGAAGTGCTTGCCCGAGAGCAACTCCCGCGACCATTTCACACTCTCACTCGAGCACGCATGCGAGTGAGGCCTGCGAGTGACAACCCGAGAGCATCACTCAACATCTTCTTCCACCTTCACTCGAGCACAAATGCCTGTGCTCGAGCACTGACCCTCAGTGCTCGCGAGCACAAGCAGCGAGTGTCTGCCCGAGAGCACCCCAACTCCCAGGCAACAGACTCACTCGAGCACAACCCCAGTGCTCGCGAGTGATCACCCAATGCTCGCGAGTGCCAGGCGCACTCTTGACAAACACTCACGAGTGATACCCCGAGACGCTCACTCCCAGCACCAAAAAGGCACCCTCACTCGAGCACAACATGCTCACTCGAGCACGTTCTTCCTGTGCTCGAGTGAGTTCTTTTCTCACTCGAGAAATCACACCAGCAACCCAAAACGCAGCAACTGAGTTGATTTACCAGAATTCACCAATTGAATTCCAATGGTCCTAAAACTTGCACCATTACTTATTCTCACCCAAAACTTCATCACAAACTCATTGGTAACCCAAAATAACCCAAATTCAACTCAATCAACACACACTCTCTCTCAATCATCAAACCACTCAAAAACCCATTCAACCAAATTCCTTCATTCAACTTCCAATCAATTTCAAATCACTCCCAAATGCCAAAACTGACCAAATGAATAGTGACCCACTAATCAATGCCTACCCTTCACTTAACATCATATTTAGGTCTAATTTCCAGATTTCTCATTAATTAAGCAAACATCTTGACACATATATCAAAATGCATTACAAACCTACCTCTTCAACTTGCTGAATTCAGAACTTGGATTCCTCAACTTTCAAATTCCTTCAATTGTCACACACCACCAATCCCAAGTCTGAAAACATGGAAGTATAGTTCTTCATCATTTGAACAACATTAAGGAAAGCAAAGTGAGCATTTAGAGTCAAATACTCACCTATAATTCAAGCCCTTACTTTCTCTTTCTTGCTTGCTCGCCGGAAATGGAAGAAATAGAGAGAGAATGAGTTGGTGAAAAGTGATGATCATTTGCTTCTCCTTTTCCCATGCAAAACCGACTAAGAGTGGAGAGTGAAAGAGAGTTTGAATATTTGACTCATCCAATGGCTCTTATTTAGCCACTTGGCATCATCTCCTTCCTCTTACCTTGATTTCACATAAACCCTTCCACACTTGATTCCACCCCTTGATCTTTCAATCTCAACCATTGATTAAGATTACTAAGGGTTTTCTCATCAACTACTAACCAGACGGTTGGTAAATTTACCATTTTACCCCTGATTAGTGCAATACACATCAAATCATTAATAATCACCTTCATATCACATTACACAATATATACTTCAAATATGCTTAATTAACATTAATTACATCATTTGAAGTTATTATCCCTTAACTAAAATCCAGGATGTTACAATTCTCCCCCCGAAAATTTAATTTCGTCCTCGAAATTGCTATACAACTTGAGCCATAAACTCCGGATATCTTCTTCGCAGGTCTTCCTCTGCTTCCCAAGTTGCCTCTCTTGGAGTCATTCCCTTCCAGACCACTTTCACATATGGGATGCTTCGGTGTCTGAGCCGTCGCTCCTCTCGGTCAATGATTTGTTCTGGCTCCACCGCATATGTGAAATTATCCTGTAGCTCAACTTCCTCATATTCGACTATGTGAGATGGATCTGGTTGGTACTTCTTCAGTTGAGAAACGTGGAATACGTCATGGAGCCTGCTCAAGCTTGGGGGTAATGCTACTCGGTACGCAACAGGCCCAATCCTCTCAAGGATCTCAAAAGGACCTACATATCTTGGGCTTAGTTTCTTTCTCTTAATTGCACGCCCAACACCCGTAACAGGAGATACTCTCAGAAAAATGTGATCCCCAACCTCAAACTCTAGAGGCCGTCTTCTCTTGTCAGCGTAGCTTTTCTGTCGACTCTGCGCTGCAAGTAACCTCTTTCGAATAATCTGAATCTGTGCTGAGGTCTGATCAACCAAATCTGGTCCATATAGCTTCCTTTCGGATAGTTCATTCCAGCATAAAGGTGATTGACACCTCCTTCCATACAACGCTTCATACGGAGCCATCTGAATGCTCGCATGATAGCTATTGTTGTAGGCAAATTCCGCAAGTGGAAGAAAGCGATCCCAACTTCCTTTAAAGTCAATAACACAAGCTCGTAGCATATCTTCCAACGTCTGGATTGTCCTCTCTGATTGTCCATCCGTCTGGGGATGATAAGCCGTACTGAACCTCAACTGAGTTCCCAAGGCTTTATGCAACGCTTTCCAGAATCTCGAAGTAAATCGAGGATCTCGATCAGAAATGATATTTTTCGGAACACCATGGAGTTTCACGATCTCATTAACATAAATCTCTGCTAGTTTATCAGGAGAATAACCAGCATTGATCGGTATGAAGTGCGCCGACTTCGTTAACCGATCCACAATTACCCAGATCGCATCATAGTTTCTGATTTTGGGCAATCCCACTACCAAATCCATGGTTACACTTTCCCATTTCCATTCTGGAATCTCAGGACTCTGGAGTAAACCAGGTGGTCTTTGGTGCTCAATCTTCACCTTCTGACAAGTGAGGCACCTCGCCACATATTTGGTCACATCACTCTTCATACCCGGCCACCAATACACCGATTTCAGATTATGGTACATCTTGGTCATACCAGGATGAAGGGTGTATCCGCTCTTGTGTGCCTCATCCAGAATCTTCTGTCTCAACTCCGCCTTAAGTGGAATACAGACTCTCTTCTGATAACGAACTAATCCACTAGGCGACAAATCATAACCTGGAATTTCTCCTCGTTCAATCCGAGTTAGATTGCGCTGTATCCAGTCATCTTGCCTCTGAGCTTCCTCAATCTCAGTTGTTAGCTCATTTTCCTCCTGGGAAACAGTATAGTTGGCACAGATGATCTGGTTTGTCAGATTCAAATCACGGAAATCTTCAATCAATTTCTTCTCTCGTATCATCATAGCTGCAACGAATACGGTCTTTCGACTAAGAGCATCAGCGACTACATTTGCTTTACCCGGATGATATTTGATTTCCAGGTCGTAGTCCTTTAACAATTCCATCCAGCGACGCTGTCTCATATTCAATTCTTTCTGGTCGTACAGATACTTAAGGCTCTTGTGGTCGCAGTACAGTTCCACAGTCACACCATACAGGTAATGACGCCAAATCTTCAAAGCAAACACAATGGCCGCAAGCTCCAGATCATGAGTGGGATAATTCAATTCATGAGGTCTGAGCTGTCGAGAGGCGTAGGCCACCACACGTCCCTGCTGCATAAGGACACACCCTAATCCCTGCCCACTGGCATCAGAATACACAACATATGTCAAACTGGGATCGGGTAAGATCAACACTGGTGCCGACGTCAACCTCTCCTTCAGCTCCACAAAACAATTTTCACATTTATCGTCCCACACAAACGGCTGATCCTTTCTCGTGAGCTTGGTCATTGGTAACGCAATACGGGAGAAATTCTGAATGAATCTCCGATAGTACCCGGCAAGACCCAGAAAACTGCGTACTTCCGCCACAGATTCTGGCCTCTTCCAGTTTAGTACTGCTTCCACTTTACTGGGATCCACAGAGACCCCTTCTTGCGAGATAACATGGCCTAGAAATTTCACTTCCGATAGCCAAAACTCGCATTTACTCAACTTCGCATATAGTTGCTTTTCACGCAAAATATTCAATACAACTCTCAAATGATGCTCATGCTCTTCCATATTCTTGGAATATATCAGAATGTCATCGATAAACACAACAACAAACTGATCCAAATATTGCCGAAAGATACGGTTCATGTAATCCATGAAAACCGCAGGCGCATTGGTTAGCCCAAATGGCATCACCAGAAACTCATAATGACCATACCGAGTCCTGAAAGCAGTCTTTGGAACATCTTCTGCTTTCACTCGCAGCTGATGATACCCTGACCTTAGATCAATCTTTGAGAATACACATGAACCAGAAAGTTGATCTAAAAGGTCATCAATTCGAGGAAGTGGGTACTTGTTCTTGATTGTAACTTTGTTCAATTCTCTGTAATCAATACATAGTCGAAGACTCCCATCCTTCTTCTTAACAAACAGTACTGGAGCTCCCCAAGGCGATACACTGGGTCTAATGAACCCTTTTTCAAGCAGATCTTCTATCTGTTTCTTTAACTCCGCCATTTCGTTTGGGGCCATACGATATGGGGCTTTCGAAATAGAACCTGCTCCAGGTACAATATCAATCGGAAACTGGACTTCCCTCTCAGGAGGCAATCCGCTAAGGTCATCCGGAAACACCTCCGGGAATTTACTTACCACGGGTATTTTACTCAACATTTCTTCGGTTTCCCTTTGTATAGAGAAAAACACCATATACCCCTGGCAACCCTTCTCAATATATCTCTCAGCTTTGGCCGTAGAAAGGAAATTCATACTGGTACCTACAGCTTCAGCCCTCTGAGAAACAGGATATACTATCCTTTTGTTCCCGCAATCAAGCAATACGTTATTTGCCGTTAACCAATTAAGACCCAAAATGACTTCCATTTGGTAAAGCGGCAAACAAATCAAGTCTACAACAGACTGATGCCCTTCCACAGATATGACGCAATTCAGACAAACTTCTGTGGTCAAGGCCTTAATACCCATCGGAGTCGACACTACCAAATCGAATGGTAACTTATGCACATGCATACCCAGGCGTTTCACACAATCATACGCAATAAAGGAATGACTGGCACCCGAGTCGAACAATGCTTGCAACAAATAACCATTTAGAGAGATTTTACCTTGTATCAACTCAGGAGATCTACGAGCCTCCTCATGGGTCATTGCAAACACTCGACCCTGAGTCTTCGGCCTTTGCTCGGCTTTCGGTTGCTGACAATCTCTAGCAAGATGTCCTGGCCGTTTACAGTTGAAACAAACCATCTCTCCCTGACAGTTCTGGCCATAATGTGCTTTGTTGCAGCGACGACATCTCCATTCGGTCGCAAATCTCTGAGGTTCACGACCTCCAGGCTGATAGGGCTTCTTATCACCGCCCCGATACGAAGAAGATCCTTGGCCTTTCCGCTTCTGGGGAACGTTGCCTTTACTAGGCTCACTGCGGTGGCCAGTAGCCTTACCAGGATACACTTCTTTTAGGTTGTTCTCCGTAATTCGACATTGCTCCACAGCCTTATTGAACTTCTTGAATCGGTGAGTAACCAGCCGCTTCCGCAACTCTCGCCTCAAGCCTCGTATAAGCATATCTGAACTCCATTCCCCGTCATCCTTGTACCGGAGGTAGGAGGAATACCGGGACAAGCGGATGAATCGGGACAAATAATCATCGAAACTCTCCATGTCCCCTTGCCTAATGTTGAGGAATTCTGTCTCCTTTTCAAGCTGAACTGACTTCGGGAAGTACTTCTCGTTGAATTCTTGTAGGAACAACTCCCAAGTCAGTGGCACATTTCCGCTCTTCAATGTTAGGGCGATATTCCGCCACCAACGATCCGCATCACCCTCGAGTTTATAGACCGCCAACCGTGGCTTCACATCATCCGGACACCCGAGGACCTCAAATATCTTCTCCAAACGATACAGCCAATCTTCTGCCACTTGTGGATCAAACCTCCCTCTGAACGCCGGAGGCAGATGTTTGCAGAATCTTGTGACCCAAAACTGCAGGTCTTTTTCCTCTCTAGGCGGCATCCCGTGAGATTCTTGATTCAAAGCAACATGAGGTGGAGACTCCTGAGGTCGTGCTGACCCCTCAGCAGTATCTTCATGTCGAGTTTCTTCTTGTGTTTCTTCCGGAGTAGACTGAACCGGCACTTCTTTGTTCTTTGCCTTCTCCGCTCTAAGCTCGTCTCTTAACTCAGTGATCATGTCCCGCTGATCCTTTATCAGACCCATTAACTCATGCAGAGGATCTGGTGGATTTTCATTATCAACTTCCACCACCGGGTCTTCACGCGGAATTTTGGGGCGTCCTCTAGTCTTCTTCATTCTACAAATAGCTTACCCCATTATTTAAGCAGCGACAGTATGCACATATAGTCACCAATCTCATGTATAATCCATATCAATAAACACACATGTGCATACACAACAATCATTAACAAACAATCCTCAATCCCTAGAACCAACTAAGGGATCTATCCTAGCAACCTCTACCCTTGCCAGGAACTACAGCTCTGATACCAAAATGTAACACCCTGCCTTTATTCTCGTAATTATAATTCGATATTTGGTAATTAAATTAGATTAGAGACCGCCGAATAGTTTAAAACTCATTTAAAATTCCCTTTAATAGTAGGGACGTTATGAAATTTTCAAAACTTCATTCCTTTTTCGGTCTCGAGTTCGATTATCGCATATAATCACCTGTGCAGTTTATCTACATTTACGTATGACAGAGTGTATAACTAAAATTCCGGCAAACCCCGGGTTCAACTACAAACCTAGAGTTTCAAGTTCCAAGTAGGGATTACAACCAAGTATTTCAAACTATATACATCTCCAAGATATAGTACATTAATCCCTATCCAAAATGAATAAACCAACAAAACCATACTAATGTCCCTAAAGAACTCTAACCGCTCCGAGTCACGCGCTTTTCCTTGGAGCCAGTCGCCCTGTCTGAAAGGTTAGTTCAAAGGAAAGAATGAGATTCAAAAGAATCCCAGTAGTAACTAAGCAATTATACCACACATAAGCACATAGCATGTAAGCAAATCATCATGCAGCAGCAGCACATATCACACTCCAGCCTCCTCCCCTTTCTCCGCCGGGAAGGCACACTGCCTAACCCGAACCGTTGTTAGCTACTCAGGGACTATTGGCGTGGCAGTGCATACATATACAGCCATATAGCCCATAAGCTATCTGGCTTCACAAACGGCTCGTCAGCCTCACAAATCGCCTTTCGGCTCACAAATCAGCCTTTCGGCCCACATAATCACACCTCATCCTCATCCCCTTTCTCCGCCGGGAAGGCACACTGCCCAACCCGAACCGTTGTTAGCTACTCAGGGACTATTGGACTGACGGTGCTCACAAATATCCACATAAGTCGCAACATACGAACTTATTCACAAATCAATGATACTACGCACATACAATGCATCACATATGGTACGAAAGAAAAGTCACTACCTGATCCTTTCCCGATATCTCTGGGCACAGTAGGCTCACGAGGATAGCAGATGTCAAATCCTATAATCAAAATAGGGACATTTGATTAATTTCCTTTTCCAAATTCTTACTTCAATAACACTCTAAGTTGGTATTCATTTGGACTCTTTAGATGGCCATTATATGCCTAAACATATGCCTAAAGGGTTGGGATAACTATCCCCAAAGATCTCTCACAAGAAAGCTAAATACTAAAATCTGGACCCCTCACTCGCATCCTCACTCGAGCACAGATGGCCGTGCTCGAGCACAACCCCCATTTTCACTAGAGCACCCGCGAGTGAGGCGCAGGAAGTGCTTGCCCGAGAGCAACTCCCGCGACCATTTCACACTCTCACTCGAGCACGCATGCGAGTGAGGCCTGCGAGTGACAACCCGAGAGCATCACTCAACATCTTCTTCCACCTTCACTCGAGCACAAATGCCTGTGCTCGAGCACTGACCCTCAGTGCTCGCGAGCACAAGCAGCGAGTGTCTGCCCGAGAGCACCCCAACTCCCAGGCAACAGACTCACTCGAGCACAACCCCAGTGCTCGCGAGTGATCACCCAATGCTCGCGAGTGCCAGGCGCACTCTTGACAAACACTCACGAGTGATACCCCGAGACGCTCACTCCCAGCACCAAAAAGGCACCCTCACTCGAGCACAACATGCTCACTCGAGCACGTTCTTCCTGTGCTCGAGTGAGTTCTTTTCTCACTCGAGAAATCACACCAGCAACCCAAAACGCAGCAACTGAGTTGATTTACCAGAATTCACCAATTGAATTCCAATGGTCCTAAAACTTGCACCATTACTTATTCTCACCCAAAACTTCATCACAAACTCATTGGTAACCCAAAATAACCCAAATTCAACTCAATCAACACACTCTCTCTCTCAATCATCAAACCACTCAAAAACCCATTCAACCAAATTCCTTCATTCAACTTCCAATCAATTTCAAATCACTCCCAAATGCCAAAACTGACCAAATGAATAGTGACCCACTAATCAATGCCTACCCTTCACTTAACATCATATTTAGGTCTAATTTCCAGATTTCTCATTAATTAAGCAAACATCTTGACACATATATCAAAATGCATTACAAACCTACCTCTTCAACTTGCTGAATTCAGAACTTGGATTCCTCAACTTTCAAATTCCTTCAATTGTCACACACCACCAATCCCAAGTCTGAAAACATGGAAGTATAGTTCTTCATCATTTGAACAACATTAAGGAAAGCAAAGTGAGCATTTAGAGTCAAATACTCACCTATAATTCAAGCCCTTACTTTCTCTTTCTTGCTTGCTCGCCGGAAATGGAAGAAATAGAGAGAGAATGAGTTGGTGAAAAGTGATGATCATTTGCTTCTCCTTTTCCCATGCAAAACCGACTAAGAGTGGAGAGTGAAAGAGAGTTTGAATATTTGACTCATCCAATGGCTCTTATTTAGCCACTTGGCATCATCTCCTTCCTCTTACCTTGATTTCACATAAACCCTTCCACACTTGATTCCACCCCTTGATCTTTCAATCTCAACCATTGATTAAGATTACTAAGGGTTTTCTCATCAACTACTAACCAGACGGTTGGTAAATTTACCATTTTACCCCTGATTAGTGCAATACACATCAAATCATTAATAATCACCTTCATATCACATTACACAATATATACTTCAAATATGCTTAATTAACATTAATTACATCATTTGAAGTTATTATCCCTTAACTAAAATCCAGGATGTTACACCATGAGTGGGGGCGAAAATGGATAATGAAGGAGAGTGGGGATGGCGAAGCTAAGTGACGACAATGGAGAATGAAGGAAAAGGGAGTGGGGACAATAAATAAAGGGAAGTGGGGATGGGAGGAGTAAGCACGTGGTAGAAGAGGAAGGTATAAGGGAAGGAACTACTGGCTGGAAATCTGATGAAGATAAAGAGCTTTTGACCAAAACAAAAGTGCCACACAAGCACTACTAGCAGCTGTGACGCTTCCTCAAGGAAGGTCACAACTGCTTTAAAGCAGCTTGTGTGACCAAATGCCACACAAGGCCCCACCAAGCCGTGGTCCTTACTCAAGTAAGTGCCACAGTATCCCTATGTTTAAAAATAATAATAATAAGAAGCAGTTGTAAAGAAGTGCCACAAAACTTGCGCCATTATTTCCTATTTTTGTAGTAGTGAATATTGGGAAAATAAATTGAAAAAAATAATTCACGCAGCTTTTTTTTTTTCAATTTATGGAACATTCAGTAGCATTTGCCAAACTGCTACATCAATCGCAACAAAGTTATTTCTAAAACCGCTACATCACCGTGGTGCCTTTTTCAAAATTTTTGAAATAACTGCTACAAATTTTCAAATTTCATTTCCCACCAATATTTACAATGGTTTGCCAACCGCTTCCAAAAGAAAAAAATCAAATATTTAATTCCTCAAATTCAAATGACAGTTGTAGAAGTTTATTAACCGCAACAAGATGCTCCTAGAAGGTCTAAGCTACAAATGCATCTTGTAGCGGTTGGTTTGCACCGCTAGTTGACATGCGTAGTGGTTCTGTAGATATATGTATATACATGTATATATATACCATATGTTTGTAATAGTGTATTTTGTAGTGATTCGCGTAACCGCTACTGCTATCATTTGCAGCGATTAAAATCTCTACAAATCAACCATTTTAACCACTATATATGAGTGAAGTTTTTGTAATGGCTTGAGGAACACTAAGCTAGGGTTATAAAAGGATGTGCTTATTACTAGCTAGGGCCAAAAGAGTCCTTTTGGGCCTAGGATTAGGACTTTGATAAGGTGTAGTGATTGAGTCTAGCGGAAGGGGTTAGTTGGGAAAGGTGCCCACATTTAGTTCCCAACAATGCCTCAAATAGGATTGCTTCTAATAGAAGAATACAAGTGCTTAGCAAAAAACAAAAAAAAAATTTAAAAAATGGTGATTTAATGGGTTATCACATGTGGTTTAATGGGCCCAAAGGCCCAAATCCAATAGCTAAGATAGAGGTTGATCCTTTTTAATACAGATGTGGATCCTTTTTCTTTAATATGGATTCAAAATACTGTTTACTAAAGTGAAATAATCAATCCATAAAATTGAATTAGGATAAAGGGGTTTCGACTCCAAGAATGTTGCAAATAGGGTTTTAGTCCACAAAAAGTAACAGGTGTCGTTCGAGTTTTTTTGTTTGTTTGTTTGTCAATGCTTATATAAGTCATTCACTTAATTTTTTCTTTTCTAACAAGTGTGAAGGTTAGGTATAAAAACCAATTTTTGTGAAAGTAAAATGGATTTGATCGAGAGAGCTTTGGCCGCAGTGATTTGGCCATCATCTCATCAGTAGAGAAGGGGACTTTCAATTTCTTCAATATCCATTCATCTATTGATGATACACAAAGCACTTCCAATAGCACCCCAAGATACTTGAGGGCACCAATATTACATTTCCTCTCTCAAGAAAAGGGCTAATATGCAACATTTTTGTCACGCCCATATCTCAATTTCAACCTTTTTCAGAGTATTTGCAGAAAACGATATGTGGTTCAGTAGGCAACACAGGAATAATGTAACTATACTGATAATATGTGCATGATTACATAATTCCCCATAGGGGTTTGTACATGATACTTACGATTAAGGTAGCCACACAAGGCTACTAGAGTGTCTAAACTCATCCCAGTGAAACAGAGACTTCTTCCCGTCTTCATTCCACTACTGTAATCCCCTCGTACGGTACTCTGCATTGTTGTTTGCATAACTTTTATCGTCTCCTGTCTAAATTGTTGGTAGGGGAGGGTGAGATTTGAGAGAATCTCAGTAGAAAACAGATATCATAATGCATGCATGATTGATGCTATGTGTATGACATGTTAGCTTTATCTAGATGTATGCCCCATAATGACATTTCTGCATGCTCAATGTTTCATACAACAAGACTATGGCCACAGCGAAAACAGAAACAGAGCTTCATTTATTCAAATATGCTCTACACAATCAAGTAATGCAATCACATACATCATTACCACAAGCAAAGATATCAAATACATGCAAGTAAGGTAAGTCCCCTACCTTAACCCTTTTCCGCCTCGAAACGCGTGCCTCGATCACATGCAAACAGCTCAGGGCTCCATATTTGATCCTACAATGTCAAATGTACTATTTAGACACTTACATAGTGTTTCTGGGGGTTATATGAGTCTATCTTGAAAAAATTACTAAAATACCCCCGGGGACCCCGCCCCATCGTACCCGTACTTTTCTCAAAATTCTAACCTGGGCTATCCTGACATATTTTCACCCAAGGAATCCATTTCTAGACTCAGAATTACCAAATTCACTGCCAAAAGATGAAATTGCCCTTGGCGGCCTTTATTTCAGTGTTTTAAGGGCATTTTTGTAATTATGATTTCTTAGCCTTTTCCGAAAAAGTGCCCAACTGTAACCCACCTAATTTTCACTCCTGAACTCAATGGAACCATCAAATCATTGAAAATCCAATTCTAAGACCTATTTATAGCCATAACCAAAATATACAAGTACTCCGGGGAAAATTGGGGTTTTTCGGTTTCGGCTTCGTAAACATGTTCCTTTCTACTCCTAACCACTTTATTGACTATTACATTAGGTTACAACTACCATTTAGTACCAATTTGGGCAGCATAACCCCTAGGGAAGGCCATTTTCCATTTTACAACCAAGGACAATCCGGCGAAATTTCACCAATTAAATTGTCCACACCAGCCAGAATAGTCAATATACGAAAGTTTGGAAGTTACCTCAAGCTCCCACTGGCTCTCCCTTTATATGGCTGAACCCTAGCCCTTCTTAACAAGGAAAATTGAGCCTCAACAACCTTAAAGAACATGAAAGAGAAGCTTAGGAGTAGAGTTATACACGTTAGGAGCTAGATCGTCGGAGAAATCGGCTTACCTTGCGACTTCTCTTCTCTTTCTCTCTCTAAGCTCTCTCAAGCTTTCTCTCTCTATTGGCTGCTGAAACATGCCAGAAATAAGCTTGGGAGGAAAATGATGACCTTTTATTTTAATATCTAATATCATATTTCATTTATTTGATAATTTCCAAATTTTCGGATTTTTACAAAATTCTGGCAGATTTCTGCCCAAACTTTGAAAAATCATAAATAATTTTACAAAAATTGAATTGGAGTGATTCCAAAGCCTATAGAACCCTTATTGAGTCTAGTTTTAAGGAAAAATATAGACGTTTGCTGAATGGAATCAAAAAATTCCCAGAATCTTTACATGCTGTTCCAGAAATTTCACAATTTTTCTGTGCTGACTTCAAAAATTCATATCTTTTTGTATATAGCTCTAATTGAATTATATGACCTATCAAATTATAGCTTAGGATGTCTACTTTCATCCTATAAAATGTCATAATTTTTGCTCATCATTTGATCATTCAAAATCACATGACAAACTCACTACCTTATAGGCGATTTCACCAAAAACATAATTATATTCTCCAAAATTCACCATTTTACTTTCTTAATACCCCAAAAATATAAAATCATTAGGGGATAAAATTGGGCTCCTGCTAAATTGGGGCTTAGCAGTCCACTTAATTTAGGCTTATTCCCGAGCCTCCAATCCCAAATTTTGGGGTATTACAGTTTTCTTAAGTTTAAGGGGGACAATCCGTCACTTGATAGTTTAGGATACCTGGTGATCCTAAGAGAATTATTCAAATAAGAAATATCCTTTAAACATATTCTATGGTTTTAATACCTAAATGTACATGGCAATGTTATTTTCCTGACAAAGTGTAGTATCCTTCTAGTCCTTAATATGTTTGACCTAATTTGGGAGTTGATATTAGTCCTAAATATAAGACATATTTTCAATATTTTCAAATATTTTCTAATTTACCTATATTAATGTTCCCTTAACAATATAATCAAGTAATAGAGAGATGAAGGATGATTAGAGTGTTTTACAGAAAACATATAATGTAAACTAACTCAACTCACATTCTTAATCTAATCAAATTAATTAAATATTTCTGCATTAGTGAGTTTAGGGAGTAATAGTTTTCATTTATATAACCCCTCTTTATTTTAGTGTGCCTAGCCTTTTATCTTAATTTAAAGGTTATGTGATTAAGGACTATTATTAATTTGGGGGATATGCCATATATGTGAAGCAAGAAAAAGTTACATGGAAGAACTTTACATCAATGTCATCCACACTTGAGTTCATGCTAAAACATATATGCATTATTATCATTTACAATGTCTTAAAAATCATAAAATCATTCACTTCACAAGTATTATAGTAATTAGCATGACCAAGCATGGCAGTCATGGTTTTCAATGAGCTTCAACCACAGAAGTACTAATCTTATTTATTGAATTAACCCCTTCACCGTTTGATGGATTTGAATAATCAAAATTAGTTCTCTTGAAAAGAAACGCTGGTTGCTTTGGAGGAGCAAGAGTTGACTCATTATCCAACATTGAAACAACTTCTAACATAGTAGGCCTGTCTGTTGCATATTCTTGCACACATAAAAGCCCTATTTGGATGCATTTCAAAACTTCATGTTCAGGGCATGTTTCACCTCGTAATAATGGATCAACAATATCCATAGCTCTACACTCTCTGCAAAGGTTACAAATCTGAATTAATTGAAATCATTATATAGTTAGACTATTACTAAATTAAAGTACAAGCTTAACCCAAATTGTTCATTATCTATACTTACATGTCCAACCAAAGTAGAAGAAATGTCATCATAATAATGACTACTGTTCTTTTTTCCAGTAACAATCTCTAAAAGTAAAACTCCAAAGCTATATGTATATGATTTTATTGAGACAATTCCTTCCATTGCATATTCAGGTGACATATAACCACTGTAAAAGATTATTGAAATTTGTCAATATAATCATTTCAACTAAATATACTTAAACTGTTAAGTATTTGAATTTTGCTATTGTTATTTCTACCAAGCATATGTCACACACATGTATCTATCTTGACTTAATGGGGCATAGATACCAAACCTATCTAGTTCACGCTGAAATGTTATTTGATGATGAACAATGGATTTGTAGTTAGCATCAAAATTTACATTATTTAATTATGGATATTGATTGTATGTAGAAAGTCATCTCAACTAAACACTCAGTAGTTTGACTTTTACTAGTATTTTCTGAACTATAAAGTTGAGTACTTACTAGGTTCCAATAGCATGGTTTGTGTTTGCTTCAATTTGGTCTCCACCAAATATTCTTGCCATACCAAAATCTGCAATTTTTGGATTCAATACAGAATCTAACAAGATATTACTGCTTTTAAGTCTCTATGAATTATTCGTAATCTTGAATCATGATAAAGGTACAAAATTCCTCTTGCAACTCTACAAATAATATCAAATCTTTTCCTCCAATCTAACTGTAATTTTTTTCTTTATCTAAATAAAAGATGTAAACCATTAAAAGTGAGTAATATTGCTTGATCAATTCTTTCATTTTCTAAAATTGAACAAATTGGCAATAACTTATGTGTGTGAGAGAGCGAGACAGAGAGAGAAATGTAAATGATAAGAAGACACCAAAAATGAAAGAATCCAAGCTTTTGTTGGGCAAATATTCATATATCAACATCTTCTCTTCTCCATCTAAGCAACAACCTAAGATACTTACCAGATTTCTATGTTGGAGCTTTGCAATTAAAGTAACCTCATTTCTGAATTCTTCGATGCCTTGTCCAGAATACTTTGATAGCCTCTTAACTACAATTTCCATTCCATCTTTGAGTAGACCCTGATGTCAAAATACATGGTTAATTCATGAAAAAAATGCTAAACTATTTAGAGAAAAATGTTAATTAAATTTTTGAAATTTGAGACTAGTTACATACAAAAGCTACCTTATATATAGAACCAAAGCCACCTTTTCCAAGCATGTTATTGTCTGCGAAATTGTTTGTTGCCTCAACTACGTCCTTTAGATCAAATAGAGTTAAACTGGAATTGTTTTTCCCATCAAACAAATCTTTTTTGCGCATTCTTTTCGCTATGTTGAACAAAAATTAAAAGCAAAATGTAAGAGACGAGTTGTAATACGGCAATTAATCAGTTTAGATAGAAAAGCAGACAAACCTTCAACCAATTTTATACATGTGCAGCGTATATTTAGATTATATTAACTTTAGAACTTCATTTTGTGGGGGAAATGATAGAAATAAAGTTTACCTTGATTCTTGTTCTTCACAAACCAATACACAAAAGTGATCACCATGAACGTTATCAGGAAAATAGAAATGACTACGAGTGTCACCATCCCCTTCTTGCCCAGAGGACCATAATACTTCTTTTCATATTTAGCTGCAGACAAGAATACACCAAAGCGGAATTTATGTATGTTCAAACAAATCAAATTGAAGTCATCATAGATATGTAATAAATAGTGATGATGGATTTCTTTATCCTCTTGATCGCAAAAACATAAAAGAAGTGAAGTACGAAAGGTACCCAATTCATGTGCATCAACACGCGCGTACAAATCTTGGCCCACATTTTCAAATGTTCTTATGTTTTCCATATCAGCATGCCACATCAAGCATCCACTTTTTTGACATCATCTACATTCGTATACGCCACACACGAACAATCCTTAAGGCACTTCTCTTCACACCCCTTCAAGCTTATACTCTCACTCTCATCCACGCTTGCTTTTGATGTGTTTGGCTCCTTCTCATGTGCCACTTTTACAAACCCCTCCCCACTTTGACACGTGGACACATTCTTCTTCCTCACACACCCGCTTGACCCATTTGTCATATTCCACTCTGATAGATTCATGGGTTCAAATCCGGCCAAGCAAATGCACTCAAACTTACCCCATTATATGGGTCACAATTATTATTTGACCCACACCAACCATAGTGGTCACAATCCTCTGTTGGACTATACCATAGTTGGAGACATCTATTTTCTTTAGTTTGCCAGACATATCGTGTCACATGACCAGTGTTGTCTAGCACTATTCTTAAGAAGAGTGAAGAGTCCATGACTTAGGTTATGTAGCTAACTTCACTTGCATTGTCAACATGGGTGATGTTGAAGATGAACTTGAGTCTCATTTGCTACACTGCTCCATCTTTCACCTGTCCAAGACCCAACACGCCAAAATGGAGTTCCATTTTTATAAACGAATATTTGAGCATAACCTTTTGGGTCGATTATTTAAGTCACGTCCCCCAATCCTGGGTCGTCTGGGGATTTCCATGATGTAAGGGACCAATTAAAATCGGTTTTCCGGTCCACTCCCATTTTCATAAACGCGACCATTGTGTCACCAGGATAGTCAAAACTCTGCCATAGAACCTTTAGTCTTCCTTTATCTCTGATTAAAACCAAGTTTCCAGTGTCTTGAAGCTTAGCAAAGGTATGACTAAAAGATGTAATGGTCGAAACATTGGAAGACCAAATGGTGCTAGTTCTGTTCAAATGGGTATAATTGTGAACGAGAACAATGTTTCCAAGGGTATTAATGGATAAAACTCTAGAAGTATCATAAAGAGGATTCTGTCTATTAACAATCCAAAAAACCGTTGGTTTGGAGGATCTGTTATGCCATATTCTAACATAGTGCTTTCTTGAATTGTTGATGGGGCTGAAGAAACCGAGGGCACAGGTTCCTCCGTCAGAAAGCAAAACGTCGCCACCTTTGAGGGGTTGGCTTGGGGTTATTCTAATAAGGGGTGACAGGAAGAATAAAGCACCAAGAGAAGGAAAAATTGAATAATATTTATCAGAATTAGCTCTTTAGCATAATAGAGCTTCATGGTGTGGTAAAGGAGGAGCAATAGATAAGGCTGGGGCTAAATTTCTTAAGTGGTTTACATATGCAGCTAAGAGGGGATAGATATTTGTAGTACCTCTTACATTAAAGTCTTCCTTTTGTTTGTGCAGTGTCGTTCTGTCGAAGAAGATTTATAACACTGAAATTACTCAGACAAGAGTTGAGCTTCTGTATAGCTTGAGAAGAAACATATCGAAACATGGACTGAATAGGAGAAGTGAGAAAACAGAGAAAGAAAGAAAGGGAAAGGGAAAGAGAATCTGTAATTTTTTAAGGGAGAATTACACTGTAGTCCCATGGAAGCTAAAATACGAAGAAATAGTCCCGAGAAAATATGAAATTACCCTCATGTGCCAAGGGACCATTTTGTAATAAAATCTAAATAAGAAAAGTCACAATTGCCCCTGTCAAACAAACAGTAAAATATGTGATTAAATGCTGTGAATCACGCATATTACGTCCAGAAGAAGTCTGGAGAAGGCGGGAAAAACTCAGCGAAGATCAGCAGCCATGGTTGAGATTAAGGTAGGGAATTCATGCCATCCACTCTCTTGTCTTGATTATTGCATCTGACTCACATATTCTGTTTAGTTGGTAAACATAGCTTTAGGTTTTGTTGAGTCATGTTCGTTTTGATAATGAAAACAAAAAAAGTTATCTACTTTTGATGGGTATTGTCCTGTATATGCTTGCAAATTATAAAGGAAGATCTATTAAATGCAATGGATATGGTTTAACAAAGTTTGCATTGTGTTTGGGTATGGTTTTGTATGCTCTGTTTTTGGTGTTATTATGCTATGTTTTCTGGTGTATGGTGATGTGTTTATGCAATATAAGAAGTAAGGAATGAAGATGTGGGTCAAAGGTTTGGGGCTACATGACATGATTTGCATAGGGAAAAAAGAGTTGTTAATGCAAGCAGCGATAGTTGTCAATGTAAGCGCCTTAAGTTGTTAATGACAACTAGAGGTCATATTTAAATGATTTTTGTGACAACTAAAGGTTTTTTTTATTGATATTTGTTTTGGTCAAGATTTTTGTGGGAATTGTCCTCCATATGCTTGCAAGCTATAAAGGAAGGTCTTATAAATGCAACAGATATTTTTTGGCTAAGGTTTCAATGCATTTTGGTATGATTTTGTATGCTCTGTTTTTTTAGTCATTATGCTCTATTTTCTGATTCATGGTGGTGTGTTTCTGCAATAGAAGAGGTAAGGAATGAAGATGAGGGTCAAACTTGTTAATAACAACTAGAGGTCATATTTAAATGTTCCTTCCTTGTGGTGTAATGGTGTTTGGAATGGGGTTGAAAAGTTTGCTATGTTTTTCAGTATTTTGTGCCATTTTTAGTCATTATAAGTGGGATTTAATGAACAAGGTGTGAAATATGTGTGGTTGGCGGTGTTTATTATGTCGTAAGAAAGTATTGTTAATAGGGGCTGTGGCATTGTTACTAAGGCTATTGACATTGTTAATGACAAATTTTTTGTGCAATAGACAGCAGAGATGGCTACGACGTCCGGCAAGAATCTACTATGTTTCCTTCATATAAGGGGAAGGTTTGAAGTCAGTAGAGATGGTGATTTAACATATGTTGGTGGAAGCGTCAGATCTAGAACCATTAAGGAAGGAACAAGTCTAGAAGAGTTTAAAACAATGATATCCTCTATTGTGGGAAAAGAGAGCGACGGACTTGTTATGAAGTTCACATTGCCGTGTGATAAAACAACATTTGTGGACATACTAGATGATGAAGCAATTGAACATTTAATCAATTATAGTGGAGAAAGTGGGCATGTCTATGTAGATGAAGGACAAAATGAAGATGATAATACAATGGCAATAAAGGATGATCGAAGTGATGAGCAATATGTGTAAGTGTAAAATCGTTTTAAAAAAAAGCTTGTGAACGAATGCAAATGAGCTTATCATTAGTAACATGTTTTACTTTGCAATGTGATGCAGGTTTGATAACTTGTCAGAAGGTTGGGATGGAGGATCAGCCACTATGTCTATTGAAGATTCACCTGCATTGCAATGTGCTATCCAAATGGTGCCAATAGGAACACCTGAAATGAACTCTGCAAAGTGGAAGGATCTTATAATCGGGGAGGGACAAGTTTTTGTCAATGCGGATGGCCTTCGATAAACATTATACAAGTATGGCATTGCCCACAAGTTTGCATATAAATATGTAAAAAACAATAAGGAAAAGATCATCGCCAAATGCATGGTTGATGGATGTCCATAGTACTTTGGAGCATATTCAATGGGTGAACGACAAGATACAGAATTCCTCACTATAAGGACTTTCAAAGGTGACCACAAACATGACGCACAGAATAATCTACTTGTACCTCACTTGAAGAGATCCAAATTAACCTCATCAATAATCGCAGACAGTTTAAGGTGTAACATAGACAAGATTGCAAATGAGGT
This sequence comes from Inga oerstediana, assembly GCA_963210345.1. Lineage (NCBI taxonomy): Eukaryota > Viridiplantae > Streptophyta > Magnoliopsida > Fabales > Fabaceae > Inga > Inga oerstediana. Next base: position 55,999,771 of record OY723400.1, on the reverse strand, counting down.
TATGAGAGATATGTATAGAGATTACGGGGTTCGTCTAAATTATAGTCAAGCATACAGGGGAAAAGAAAGAGCATTGATGGAAATACATGGCCGCGTCGAAGATTTATACATGACTCTTCCTTGGATATGTGATAGGCTTATAGAGACTGATCTAGACACGGTAGCCCGGTGTGAATTCTCTGAGGGTGACAGATTTGAGCGGCTATTCATTGCTTATGGATGTTCGATTAAAGGCTTCTTATAAGGGTGTCAAGGCATACTGTATATAGATGGATGTCACCTCAGTGGTCCTTACAAGGGAACACTGGTTTCAGCTAATGCGTATGATGCTGATGATCAATTGTTTCCCTTGGTAGATGGCATAGTCAGTGGAGAAACACATGATGATTGGAGTTGGTTTCTTAAGATTGTGAAGGATATCATTAGCACAAGGGAGATCACAATAGTGTCAGAGAGGAATCTTGCCATCATAAGTGTTGTTTATTGTATATTTGGATCTCAGAGACACGCATTTTGTTACCGACACATGAAAAAAAACTTTAGTTCACAGTTTGTCAAGCTTAGAAGAGTAAAGGATAGGACTTCTTCAAACAGTAAAGAATATGCACTTAAAATGCTTGATGCTGTTGCATATGCACGACATGAACATGAGTATAATGTTGCATTAGGTAGCCTGAAATTATTTTCTCTAGAGTTAGGTATGTGGGTTGAGACTGAAGGAGACGTTGAAAGATGGTCGCAAAGCAAGTTTCCTCACAAAAGATGGGATAAATTAACATTAAATGTTGTGGAGTCATTTAACGCTTGGGTATTGAAAGAGAGGAAGCATAATGTTGATGTTTTCATTCATGAGCATAGAGAAAAATTAGCCAAGAAGATTGTTGCGTGAAAAGCAGCGATGAGAAATTGGAGGAATGGGATTGGGCCGAATATAGAGTCTAAGTTGATGGAACAAGTCAAGGGAGTTGAAAATCTGCAATGTGAATATTATGGTGATGATATGATTTCAGTTGCAATAGTGTGTGACAGCCGAGTCATCCATCTGAGTGTTGACCTCATAGGGCACACATGCACTTGCCTTGCATGGCATATGAGCAGAATCCCTTGTCCACATGCATGTGCAGCAATCAAGTTAGTTTATCGTAGTGTCTACTCGTATGTCGATGAATGCTACAAAGTTTATACCCAAGAAAAAATATATGCAACGGCCATGAGGCCTGTAGCGATGCATGATTGCCCACGTACTGAAGCCCTTATAGTGACACAGCTGATGACTCATAATTTATTGCGACCACCACTTACTAGAAGGCCCCCGGGAAGGCCAAAATGAAAAAGGATTTAATCTCAATTGCAAGACAAAAGGGTTTATCATTGTGGCATATGCAATGAAGCTGGCCACACTGTAAAGACCTGCAAGAATCCTAATCCAAGATGATAAATCATGGTCGTTTTGGTTCTTTTATTTTTTGGAAAGTGCATGTCATAGTATTTGTGTAAATATGAATAGATACAAATCCATACTAGTTCTATAGCAATGGTATGTCACTTTTGTGTTACTTGTGCATGCATTTTCAGCTGTAAATGAAGGTTGGATATGAAGGTTAGATATAATATGGCTTCGTATCCCACTTTCATTTATGGAAGGTTGTATTGAGTTGTAAATTATGTTGTCAACGTATGGACCTAAAGTTATCAGTGTATGCCCATGGAGTTGTTAATATATATTTATGCAGTAATGTTGACATTTGTGTAAACCACTGTCATGTTTTCAATGTTTGAAGCTGATGTAAATTTGTTGTCAACGAAGGGACGTCAAGTTGTCATTGTAGGCCCATGGAGTTGTCATTGAATGGCCATGGAGTTGTTAATATATATTTATGCAGTAATGTTGACATTTGTGTAAACCACTGTCATGTTTTCAATGTTTCCAGTTGATGTAAATTTTGTTGTCAACGAAGGGACGTCAAGTTGTTATTGTAGGGCCATGGAGTTGTCAATGAACAACCCTTGTATAGTCAGTGAAGGCCCCTAGAGTTGTCAGTGAAGGCCCCTAGAGTTGTCAGTGCAGGCCCCTTGAGTTGTCAGTAGAGCCCCTTTGAATTGTCAGTGAATTTAATAGAGTTGTTAATGAATGCCCCTTGAGTTATCAGTGAAGGCCCCTAGAGTTGTTAGTGGAGGCCCCTTGAGTTGTCAGTGGAGGCCCCTTTAGTTGTCAGTGGAGGCCCCTTCAGTTGTTAATGAATGCCCCTTGAGTTGTCAGTGAAGGCCCCTAGAGTTGTCAATGAAGGCCCCTTGAGTTGTTAATGAATGCCCCTTTAGTTGTCATTGATAGCCCCTTGAGTTGTCAGTGGATGCCCCTTCAGTTGTTAATGAACGCCCCTTGAGTTGTCAGTGAAGGCCCCTAGAGTTGTCAATGCAGGCCCCTTGAGTTGTCAGTGGAGCCCTTTTTAGTTGTCAGTGAATTTAATAGAGTTGTTAATGAACGCCCCTTGAGTTATCAGTGAAGGCCCTTTGAGTTATCAGTGAAGGCCCCTAGAGTTGTCAGTGGAGACCCCTTGAGTTGCCCGTGAAGGCCCCTAGAGTTGTCAGTGGAGACCCCTTGAGTTGTCAGTAAAGGCCCCTTGAGTTGTCAGTGGAGCCCCTTTAAGTTGTCAATGAACGGCCATAGAGTTGTTAATGAACGCCCTTGAGTTATCAGTGAAGGCCCCTAGAGTTGTCAGTGAAGGGCCATTGAGTTGTCAGTGGAGGCCCCTTCAATTGTTAATGAACGCCCCTTTGAGTTGTCAGTGGAGGCCCCTAGAGTTGTCAGTGAAGGCCCCTTGAGTTGTCAGTGGAGGCCCCTTCAGTTGTTAATGAACGCCCCTTGAGTTATCAGTGAAGGCCCCTTCAATTGTTAATGAACGCACCTTCAGTTGTCACTGATGGCCCCTTCAGTTGTCAGTGGAGCCCCTTTGAGTTGTCAGTGAACGGCCAAAGAGTTGTTAATGAATACCCCTTGAGTTATCAGTGAAGTCCCCTAGAGTTGTCACTGGAGGCCCCTCGAGTTGTTAACACACTTATGCTGTTATGAATTGTCAAGTGAGTCTCAGTGTGTGTTTGGTTTACCTTTTATGACTTACGAGGTGAAACCTAGGTTTGGGAAATTCTGAAACACTCACTCAATGGGTTGGTCCGATGGCAAGTGATGCACTACGATATGGTACTAATTGAATAAAAGATGCTGAGACAATTAAAAACGTGCATAAGCAAATTGTTAACACACCCGTGCCATGGCACTTGGCCCAAGTGCCATGGCACCTGACAAGTGTGTGCAACTTTGCACTCTCGGGTGCAACGGCACTTAGCCCAAGTGGCATGGCACCTAAGAAGTGTGTACAGCATTGAATTCTCTGGTGTGATGGCACTTGGCCCAATTGCGGAGGCACCAGGGCATGCTTATATGAATAAACTAGAAGCATCTCTTGTATTTGAACGAATAAAGTATCACCTTCTTCTTCATTGCATAAACTAGAAATTCAACAAGGCTATAAAGTTTCAACAACATACTAGGACGCGACCATTACAGAGAAAAACATTACAAAGCTTCTTTTTCCTTTCACTGAATAAACAAGTAGCTTCTTCAGTGCATAAATTGTCAATTAAAATAAGGCTACAAATTTTCAACAACATACTAGGACGCGACCATTACAGAGAAAAACATTACAAAGCTTCTTTTTCCTTTCACTGAATAAACAAGTAGCTTCTTCAGTGCGTAAATTCCAAAATCAACAAGACTACAAAGTTTAATGTTAATGATTGTAGCTCCAGATAACAAGGCATGTTCTTCAGAGAGGTTACTGCTAACTTCTGCACAAGGGATGTCTTGTTTAAAAGTCACATATTCCAGCTTTTTTTGGCTTCAAATTTACAGGTCATATGCAATGGACAGGGCTAGACTTAGCACTTCAAATGGAGCTTTCTTTGCTATATCAGTTGTCAGTGAGAGGACAAGAATCAGTCATCCAGAACTAGAGTCAAATGCAGTCGTGCCTGCTAAAAGTAAATTTAATACATACTATGAGATATGTAAAAATATAGGAATTCCACTATTTGCAACATCAAGCAGAGACTCACTAACACCAAAATCATGCATTGATAATACAATTCTCATACATATTATAATTGCTGCTTATCTGAATTGGTAATGCAACATCCAAAAAATCTCACCAAAATAATTCATCTAGTGAATAAGACCTCAACATGAAAAATAAAACATACAAAGGGAATGAATACTTCAAACCTAAAATAATTTGACAGTAGGCATTATGTAAAATCATCATACATCATAATGGAATGGAATGAACAATAATTTAATATGTGCAAATCCAGACTTCGAAACCATGAACCAAATGAGTACAAAAAAACAATCTTCCACAAAAAAATAATAAACATAACCTCAAAATGGAATTTGTGCATGCATTATAAGAACAATAACATGAATCGGAGCTGACAAAGAGGTTCAATGATTACCTAATTGGTTCTGCTCCTCTTATCCATGCCTCGAACCAAAGACATAACCTTGTCTACATGTTTGTTGAGCGAATGAGTAACGAGCCACCACAAGAACCCGACCTTCATTTCTTGGAGCTCCTCGGTGGTATAGTACGGCATGATGTATCCGTCTTGGCCTTGCTCAATACCGTCCCATATCTGTAGCCATGATAGTACATGTACACCACAAGAATCTCTACACAAACATATTAACAGGTAACAAACCACATCAGTCATTTTTCATATAATGTGAAACTATGAACAAAAACCACAAAGGCAACTCACGTGTCATGTTGTATGTGTACTTTTGCCCATGTGAAACCCGTCTCTATTTTGTTCTCATTGGCAAACAGTTGTGGCTTCACTCTTCACATAATTTGGAATAAGCAATTCCGTTGAAAAAAAATACAATATCAGTAAGGGATATGAATGTAAACAGAGTGTGAGGTGTCAGGTGACAATATTCCATACAACTGCTTGTGCCATGTGTTCCTTTGGGTTAATCTCTTCTCTACGCTTCCCCCTCTTCTTCTTTGGCTCTATTGGTTTACACCCCAATTCCAATTCCCGCTGCCTCCTACCATATGTCCGTATGTCAACCAACGAGTCAAGGGCATAGCAGCGCATGGCTTTGGTGTCAACAACATAGCAGAACCAGTGATCATTCCAAACACATGGGGCAAATATGAAATCACAATCCCCAATGTTATATCCCACGTACTTGGGGAGGATTTGTGTTTCATGCTCAGGCAAAGACCATCTAAATGGGTTAGTAACAAGTTTTCACTTGAAATCGGCAGTAAATATATGTCTTGTTACTCTACCCTCCTTTTGTTGTTGATCAGCAACAAAGGTCTTTGCGACCATCGTCATTAACTATAGCAGTGACATGAAAAAGTTACACAACGGAAATATGACAGTAAAGTGATAACACAACTTAATTCCAGTGGCATACCCTATCATTGATCCATGATCTTGGTCTTAGACACTGGAGTTCCCTCCTTGTGAGGAAGTCATCATGTATCGCCACGAATTCCCTGAAATAAAATAAACAGCAAAAAATGTAATTATTAGTATAACAACAATGTAATACAATTGCAACATAATACTATAAACTTACTCGTCGCCATCTTCGTCATTACACCGTGTTGTGCATAACTGAAATAAAATATCCTTCTCATCAACTTTTCTCTTCCCTTTAGACTTTCTAGTTGCATCTATTCAAGGAGATTTGACAACCCAACTAGGAGTTATGATCCTTTTAGACCTTCTCACTTCCACATCACTCCTTTCTGGCTAGTTTTCTCCAAGTTCATGCTGCTGGAATTCTTCTTTTACTGGTTCACCTCCATCATGTGCTTCAATTTCAATGATGGCATCATGGTGTTCATCGTCTTCGTCATCCTCCTTATCATCAGGACCATTGTCTTCACATTCTGATTCAACCTCCTCTCCTTTTGTGTATGCCTCCTCCTCCTTATCATCTTCATTTTCTTCCTCTTCAGCTGCCTTGTCATCAACCTTCTCAAAAATCATTGAACTTGATGGCTTGTAGATTGTTGCATCTTCATCTTCATCTTCATCGTCCTTCTCGTCGTCGACATCGTTGTTGTTTCCATGCAACAACCTATTTTGAAGTGCAAGGAGCTCATTGCCAATAATGCCAACCAACCTAATGTATGTCCGCAGCAATTCCTGTAACATTAACATACTGATCACATTTTGTAATTAAGGCATTACCAAGTTAACTGAAATGCAATCTACAACAGTGTACATATTTAAATAATCATAATTACCGGGTGTGTTAGCATTGTTTCAGGATTAAATGATCTAGATGAAGGGCCATCCCCCTGCTTGACACCATAAAGAATCCCTTTTTTGCTTGATTTGTCTAGTTGAACTCTGCTCCTCACCCTTTCCTCATTCCAGTAAAGGATGGCATCTTCATCTTTAGTTGCTTTCAGATTGGCCAGAGGAAAATGTTATAGGCAAAACATCTGCATCACATGTGCATCACAATTAGCAATTATACATTGACATTTCCAACGCAGACAAAAAAGACAACATAGACACGTACCATGAGGAAGTATATACAACCTCCAACAGTTTTTTTGCCTTTAGCGTTCCCTATCCTCAACTCCTCTGGAAATCCCCAATTGCAGTACAAAGTTCATTTAGAATGAAGGATGACTAATTGAACTGACCAAGTGCATCTTTTGTTAGTGTCATCAACTTTAAGACATGGTCACTAACATAAATACTCGCACTTGGAGACAATAAGGTTCTAAGGTGAAAATGACAAAGAGGAACTCAAAATTTTCATCTAAATCACCCATCAACAAATCCCCTATTTGTTGGTATTTTAGATTTCTGTATATGCTCCTAAGGTCCTTGAATATCATATCTTCCTCATGTACTTGTACTTGAATATCTACCCCACCATTAGGTAGACCAAGCAATTGTTGCACATCTTTAGGCTTTAACTCACGCGTCTGCCCTCAAAATGAGATTTGGTTGGTGGGAGGGTCAAAACATCGCATGAACTCCGCGCAGATGTGACGTTTATTTGTTGGCAACAAATATGCACCAGCTTGTCAAACCCAATTATCTTCAGCCTTTTCATGGCGTCTGGTCTGTCCTTCAAGTTTTTGCACACAGCCATAAACTGTTTTGGTGCGCATCGTGTCAAAAATGAAACGACATATGTCTTCCCTTTGCTAGGGCCTCTTAATTTTTCAGCCCGTTTAGCATATTCTCTTCTCTTCAGTTAACGCATTCCAGGCCTCCCTCACCTCTAGGTTGCCCTTTTGAAAATTCTGCACTTTATTCACCTTTGTCTTCTCTTTGTCCTTCACCTTTCCCTTCTGCTTGTTCTCCTTCTGGCAGAAAAGATGGCTAGCCTTATTCGTGTGGGGCTGTTTGTTCATTGTTTGGTTTTGCCAGAACCAACTTTTTCCATCTTCCTTTCCTGGACATGGTTAATGAAAAATATGTCATAGTTTTTATATAAAGACCTACTGTACTTTACTGTAAAATTATATGTTGCTAAACATTTAACATGGAACTACTAAGAAATTCAACATATACAGCAAAAAGAGGCCCATCATATTCAGAATTTTTCATAAACCACACACATAGCCAAAGAAAATTTTGGGATTTTCCCCAAATCTTATCATATAAGCAAAACTTTATTTACAACACCAAACATGGTAGACCATAATATTTAAATGCAGAATTGAATCAATCCATGTCCGAAAACAACGACCACTCAAACTTTCAAATATAAGACAAGGAACAGAGTAATTATTATAAACAAACACATTCCAAAAATAGCAAGTACAGCATAAAACAAACAACATCAACCCAATGAATTAATTCATGCAAATCATCTATGACAGACAGAGCAGACCTTTGCACTTCACCCATTTACATTCTGACGAGAAGCATTTGAAGTTGGAATAAAACAACATCAACCCCATTACACAAGCAAAAGAGTAATTATTATAAACAAACAAAATCCAAAAATTCAGGTTTTTTCATCTTATTGCTCTGCTATCTTTTAGTTCTAAGCTAAAGAGTTCAAAGCCTATTTTTATTCGAAAACACTCTCACAGTCACAAACAACCAAGCACCATTCCTAAATGCCTGAATCAATTGGAACCATAAAAATCTCAATATAAGCCATTGGCAACAAATTCATATCGTTCCACTTGGGGATAAAGAGAAAACTACAAATTCATAGAGTAGAGACGAATGAGCTAATCATGAAAATTGAATAAAAACCATATGCAAAACATCAGAGTCAAGTTTAATGCATTACAAGTCAAACCTAGTGTACAGAGTTCAAAGATTTGGTAAGTAATATGTCAACAAGTTCACTTTCAATGAAACACTTGCCAGCCACCCAATTGGATGCATATCATAGATAAAATATTCACCTAACTATCGATGACTAATAGCAGACTAAAAGCTCAAAGTAGAGAAGAATGAACTAGTTGGAAACACAAACCATGCCTCATAATTGCTGATTACTAATGATTACAAAATGATTACAAAATACAGACAAAAGAAGAACATTAGTGCAAATAATGTCATAAAGCTTCAACTGCTGAAACTTTTCAGCTGTGTAATATGTAAATTTATAATTCAATAAACCAAACCTCAAAGTTAGAGACAACTTAAGTAGCTTGAAATATTCCTTGTGGAGGTTCAGCAGCAGCCTCTGTAGCCTCCTTATAATGACAAGCTCCCAACTTTAGATGAAGATAGGAGGTTTTTTTGGGCCAAACAATAGTTGGTATGCCTTCAACTCTCCAGTTCAAGCTTTAACTTACACAAGCTGAGAAAGCCTTAAAGGATTTAATCTATGTTTTAAAGTAATTGATAATTTGCTATACACAAGATCATACAACCCCCTTCACAAGTAAGAAAACTTGAGACAATTACAAAATATCCTGACACCAAACAAATATATAAAACTTGGCAATATGGTAATAATATTAACAAAATAGACCAGCTAAAAAAATGCATGACAGAACATTATCTAAGCATACAGAGGACTTACAAGGATGGGAAAAGAAATTACAGGAGGGAGAGGAGATGATAGCAAAGATTCAAAGAATTCTCAACGAAAGGGACCATATGTTGAATGAGATTGACAGAATATTGAGGCGTAAAGAGAAGGAAATTGAAAACATACAATACATGATCACTAATGAAGAAGCTAATGTAGCCCAATTGAGAACTTCTAACAAATCACACAGATTTTTCCTCATCATGCCTCTATGTTCACAACTCATTAAGCTATGCAAACAACTGAAATATAACACAATTGATTAACAGTTGGATAGGGACAAATAAATATAACATATATATTAACTCAATACCATATTTAAGAAAACCGAACTTAATAGACAACGAATTAGTCCACATAACCCAAATAGTAACTCTTAAGTCTATCAACTATTTCTAACTTCACCACCATTCAATTAATCAGTCCAGGTAACACAAATAGTAACTCATTAGAGCGTATTTAACAGAAATGAAAATAAAAGACAAATACAGAGAGAAAGAGACAGAGTTGTTACTTGAGAGATTTACAACGAAGACAAATGCAAGAAGTAGAATCAATTTGTGCCAATAAGTGATGACTCACAATACAGTTCAAAAAATATGACCACTCAAACTTTGAAACATAATACAAGCAAAAGAGTAATTATTATAAACAAACACAATCCAAAAACAGCAAGTATACCTTAAAAAGAAACATGTTATGCAACAAAAAACTAATAGCAAACCAAAAATTAAGAGAGTAAAGGGGAGTGAATTAACCACAAAAACTAAATAAAAAATATACATAACATCATAGTCAAGTTTAATACGTCAGAGTTGAAAATCCTAACAGATGATTTCAAAGCTAAAGAGTTCAAAGCCTTCACTTATTTAGAAACACTATCACAATCACAAACAACCAAGAACTACTCCTAAATGCCTAAATGAATTGGAAGCATACAAATCTCAAAAGAAATCATTGACAACAAATTCATATCCACCTATCGTTCCATTTGGAGATTAAGAACAAACTAAAAATTCAGAGAGTAGAGACGTATGAGCTAATCATGAAAACTAAATCAAAAGCATATGCATAACATTAGAGTCAAGTTTAATGCATTAGAGGTCAAAGCTAGAGTACAGAGTTCAGAGATTTGGTAACTAATATTTCCAAAAGTTCACTTTCAATGAAACACTCACAAACAACCAATTAGATGCATATCATAGATAAATTATTCACTTAACCATAGAAGAGTAATAGCAAACTAAAAGCTCAAAGTAGAGAGGAATGAACTAGTTGCAAAAACAAATTCCAAAATACACTCATAACATCAGGGTAAAGTTTAATGCATCAAAATTCAAAGCTATAGTTGACTACACAAGAAAATACAAAAACAAAGGCCCCGTAGGGAAGAGGAGAACCTGTAGCCAAAAAAAGAGAGTAAACAAGCTTTAAAAGCACAACAAATTGTAATTGTACGCCTACCAACACAGCTGGGAGAGAAGTCAAAGCACTTCTTCCTGTTGCAATATGTTTGGCATTGATTAGTCAAGTTAGGCACTGCATCAACAATTAATTTCGTACAAATTGTATTATGTAATTAGTGTATATGTAATAGAGACTAGCAAGTAAAAAATAAAAAGAAACTCAGCTAGAAGTAAATGCATAGTTTGGAGAACACAGAGAGCAAAGAAGAGGAGCTTGATTATCAGTAACTCTAAAAGTATGAAATAGTTGCAAGTTTAATGATCAGTCTCATCCCATATCAGTAACTGTATGATATATATAATAAGAGAGGAATTGGCTTCTTCTTCATCTTAATAAAAAGTAAAACAAGGCCCCGTGGGGAAGAGGAGAACCTGCAGCCAAAAAGAAGAGAGTAAACAAGCTTTAAAAGCACAACAAATTGTAATTGTACGCCTACCAACACAGCTGGGAGAGAAGTCAAAGCACTTCTTCCTGTTGCAATATGTTTGGCATTGATTAGTCAAGTTAGGCACTGCATCAACAATTAATTTCGTACAAATTGTATTATGTAATTAGTGTATATGTAATAGAGACTAGCAAGCAAAAAAATAAAAAGAAACTCAGCTAGAAGTAAATGCATAGTTTAGAGAACACAGAGAGCAAAGAAGAGGAGCTTGATTATCAGTAACTCAAAGTATGAAATAGTTGCAAGTTTAATAATCAGTCTCATCCCATATCAGCAACTGTATGATATATATAATAAGAGAGGAATTGGCTTCTTCTTCATCTTAATAAAAAGTAAAACAAGGCCCCGTGGGGAAGAGGAGAACCTGCAGCCAAAAAGAAGAGAGTAAACAAGCTTTAAAAGCACAACAAATTGGAATTGTACACCTACCAACACAGCTGGGAGAGAAGTCAAAGCACTTCTTCCTATTGCAATATGTTTGGCATTGATTAGTCAAGTTAGGCACTGAATCAACAATTAATTTTGTACAAATTGTATTATGTAATTAGTGTATATGTAATAGAGACTAGCAAGCAAAAAAATAAAAAGAAACTCAGCTAGAAGTAAATGCATAGTTTGGAGAACACAGAGATCAAAGAAGAGGAGCTTGATTATCAGTAACTCTAAAAGTATGAAATAGTTGCAAGTTTAATGATCAGTCCAATCCCATATTAGCAACTGTATGATATATATAATAAGAGAGGAATTGGCTTCTTCTTCATCTTAATAAAAGTAAAACAAAAGGATGAAACTAGGAAGCAAATATGAGATAAAAAAAGCTCAGGAACTTGCAAAGCTCAGAGTATAGAAATGAATTTGAAGTTTGAAGAAACTTGCAAAGTGGGAAAACAAAGTTAATTAAGAGATAGTTATCATAGGAAGTAGGATAGTTGGCTCAAATAATAAGCTAATCCCAATTTGGAGGCATCCAAGCTTTAAAAGCAAAACTTCATAAACAAAAAGTTACTCACTTTAAACAAGCACAACAATCAAACCACAAGAAATAGCAATTGTACGGTTACCAACAAAAATCACTTGCTACCAGAAAACCACATTCAAAATAACATCAATACACAACGTTTATGGAGAAGGCAACCGAGTAGCAGATCAATCTCAAAAAGTTCACTTCTACTAAGACTTAGCATTGCTCTGCAAAGACTTCACTGATTGCCATGGTTTTCCAACAAAACAATCTCAAATAGGGTTTTCAAAATCTAAGAGAAAATAAAATTCAAAGAAAAATAAATAACCATAAAATAAGAAGAAACAATTAAGATGGACTCAGTCAAATTAGAAAGAACATGGATATGAACGCAAGCATCAAACTTTTATGCCTCTGATGTAATACCCCGAATTTTGAGACTCGAGGCTAGAGAATAAGCCTAAGATTAGTGGATTGCTAAGCCCCGGTTTAGCAAGATCCCAAATTGTGATTAAGGGTTAATGACTCCAAAAGTGGATGTGGTTAGTGATAAATAACCCTTTTGGAGAATATGAAGTGATTTGACACTCGAATGTGATTCGTGTGTGGTTTGAGCAACGCCGAAACCCTGTATTTGAGTTCAATTGTGGATTAACATCCAAATTGACTTAGAATAGAGGGAAGAATTGAATGGGGTATTGTGTTGGAAATGGTGTCATAGTGTGTTTTGATGTCATTGAAATTGGTTTGGAACTTTGGAATGGAAATGTTGCAATGTTAGGTTTTGAAATGTGAATTGTGTTGACATGTTGAGATTGTTGTTAAAACATGTCAATGAGATGTGAATTTGATTGATTTGGTGTTTCCAAAGGATTCCTTGTGAAAATTTATGTGGGAATGATGTTTGGTATGAAAATGGAACCATTGGAAGCAAAGATGCAAAATCTGAAATTCTGTCCAGTGAAACTCTATTCTGGGCAGTCTTATCGTGTTGATGTTTTACTAGGAAAATGATGTCATACAATTATGAAAATTTCCAATCTTAAATTTCACATCCCAAGCTTCAAAATGGACATATAATTTGTGTCATTTCGTTTTGGGAACTAGGAGATATGACTGTCCAAAGTTTGAGGTCAAAAATGGACTCTGTTTTGGGACAGTGATGAAATTTGTGCAATTCTGAAATTGTGTGGTGATTTATAGTAATGGAAAATATTTTTCTAGTAACGAGGACTTAAATACCTTTCATTTGGCTTTGTAATCACCTCATTTCGATTTTTCTAGAATTAGTTATGAGTTTTCAAACTTTGGGCAGAAAATCTGCCAGAAAATCCGAAAATGGGAATTATGACATCATCTCAATAAAAGATGACATCAGCATAGGATATGTTATTAAACGGTTTTTTCCTTCTTCCTCCTCATTTCTGACGCTGAGAACAGCTGAAATAGAGAGAGAGAGAGAGAGCATATGGGATCTTTAGAGAGAGAAAGAGGAAGAAATCTCGTAAGGTAAGTCGATTTCTTCGACGATCTAGCTCCTAACGCGTATAACTCCGATCCTAAGCTACTCCTTTATATTCTTTAAGGTTTGGAAGCTCTTCCTTTGGTGTTAAAACAACTAGGGTTTCAGCCAAGACAAGGAAAAGCTAGTGGGAGCTTGAGGTAACTTCCAAACTCTTGTGTATTGACTATTCTGGCTGTTGTGGACAATTTAATCGGTGAAATTTCGCCGGATTGTCATTGGTTTCAAAAATGGAAAATGGGTGTGTGGGGCTGTTATGCTACCCAAATTGGTACTAAATGGTAGTTGTAACCTAATGGAATAGTCAATAAAGTGGTTAGGAGTATAAAGGAACGCGTTTACGGAGCCGAAACCGAAAAACCCCAATTTTTCCCGGGGAATTGAGAATTTCGGCCAAGCCTGGTTTGGAGGGGTTAGAGATGGATTTTCAATGATTTGATGATTCCATTAAGTTCAGGAGTGAAAATTAGGTGGGGTTACAGTTGGTCACTTTTTCGGAAAAAGCCGAGAAAGCATAATTACGAATACGCCCTTGAAACCCTTAAAGTGGTGCTGCCAAGGGTAAATTTGTAAATTGAAATTGAATTTGATAATTCCAAGTCCGGAAATGGATTCCTTGGGCGAAAATATGTCAGAATAGCCCATGTTAAAATTTCAAGAAAAGTACAGTCGGACCGGGTACGGCGGGGCCGGGCCGGGTCCCAGGGGTATTTTAGTAAATTTTCAATATAGCCTCATATAACCCCCAGAAACACTATGGAAGTGTCTAAATGGTACATTTGACATTATAGGATCGAATGTGAAGCCCCGAGTTGCTGGCACGCAAATCGAGGAGAAAAGACTGGAGGTAGGGGACTTGCCTTACTTGCATGTATTAGATATCTTTGCTTGTGTAGTGATGTATGTGATTGCTTTACTTGATTGTGTAGAGCATATTTGAATAAATGAAGCTCTGTTTCTATTTTACTGTGGCCATAGTTTTGTTACATGAAATATTGAGCATGCAGAAATGTCATTATGGGGCATGCATCTAGATAAAGCTAACATGTCATACACATAGCATCTATCATGCATGCATTATGGTATCTGTTTCCTACTGAGATTCTCTCGAATCTCACTCTCCCCTACCAACAATTTAGACAGGGCAAGTGGCTCGTGGAGGGAGCGGCTAGGACTCCTCCGAGATGAGATTGTGTAATCCCCATTTGAAGAATTGTAATGGGCAATTGTACCCTATGTATCTTTAGTGAAGGTATGTACCAGAGATTGCCGGGATGATTAAGTTGTGCACTTTGATATTTATATGAATGTGATTTATCTTCGCGTAGTAATTGTATTCGAAATGTGAATATGAGACCAAGTTTATAAATGATTTTAAAATGTATTCGTGAAAACCCCGTCATGTGATGGGTTAGTAAATGTTATTTGATTATTATTGGTCTCTATTTCATTTTAATCACGTATTTCGGATATAATTACGGAGGGGGTTACATTTTTGGTATCAGAGCTGCAGTTCCTGGCAAGTAAGGAATTTGCTAGGATAATGGCAGTAGTTGCTGCCTTAAGTCATAGGAGATAACTTTGTTTGTTGTGGTATACACATTATGGTCCCTGCTATTTATGGATATATGAGTTTAAGGGCTATGTGTCTACATTAATTTTGTTGTGGATATGGTGAGTCAGTATGATTCACCCGAGGATTTGAGGTGTAGACCTAGAGGTGGAGGTAATCAGACCCATCGTCTGATTAGAGAACTAAGGAAAATGATTTCCTAGATGTGTGATATTGAGATTCTAGGTATCGTGACTAACCTAGATATTGGGTGAGAAACCTAAGGTGGTATGATGTTACATGTAGTGATGTCATACTGAGCTTGTATGTTTAAAGGCCTTAAGACCTAGGGGACCGATGTGCCCTAGGCTAGCATGATATTTGGATTTGTGTTGGAGTTGTGATGCTCCGTGGAAATGAGGGAAGTGATTTCCCGGTTCAACTGAGGTTGAAGGTTTGAAAGATAAATTGTGATCCAAGGATCAGACTCAATAGTCAAGTTGGTCCTAAAGAGGTTGATATGACCTATATGGTCTGTGGTACCAGGATGTGGTACTAGATTGGCATTGAAATGTGTATCAGGTATCCTGAGGTTGCTAGTATTAATCTGGCACAGGGAAAAGTGATTCTGTGGAGAATTTGAATTTGAAAGAGTTATCTACGAGGATTCAAAGTGGAGAAGGCAACCTATGGGGAGTTCTGATCGGAGAGGGCTACCTACGGCGACGTCTGATCGGAGCGGCTATTTGTGTTTTTATTACCTGCGGCCCACTGGGGGTGTGTATGGCACACAGTGGGAGGACCGTGCCTTCGGGGCGGTGGTGATACGAGGAATATGTGAGTCCTGGGTGAAATGTGAGTAACCCAGCTGCCTGCCAGGCTCAGTGTAAGGGCCGGCTAGCGGAGCCCTGGTACGTAGTTGATCAGGGGGTGGGCACTCTGAAGGGGTGTGACAATATAAAAAAAAAATTTGTGACAGCCGCCGTGACGACAAACCCTAGTGTGCAGCTGCCGTGACGATGAACCTTAGTGTGCACTCGCCATGACGTTGAATTGTAGAATAGAGCTCTGGGAACATTGGGAGTATGGGATCTCAACGAAGTGCTGGTTGTGGCTTTGAATGATTCAAGTTGAATCGGGGGTCTGACGCAGACGAATATATGTTGTGAATGTTATCAGTTATGGTGGGAGATTCCTATGGGACTTCTGTTAAATCAGCATGACATTGTTAAAGCACAGATGAGGAGATTGACCTCAGAGTATGCAGCGGAAGCGTGAGAATGTAATATGTTTAGGAATTGTGTTGAGCAGAAGCTCGAGGTTACCATGAGAATGATGTGTTAATCATGGCTTCGGGAGGTAAAACTTCGAAGTCCAGATTATTTTGTGAAAAAGGGGTCTTGAAGGATCCTAGTTTGGTGAAAAGAATTTGTGGTGGGTGGAATTATTAAAATGCCTGGTTCCAGCTTGTTGCAATTGTGCATTGTAAGTCTCTCACCTGCGGCCCCATGGTGTGATTCCTATGGTGGAGGACCGTTCCGCTGGGGCGGTAGATTACGGGGGATTGACTATTTATGAGCCGTGAGGCTATGTATATGCACTGCCATGCCAATAGTCCCTGAGTCGCTAGCAACGGTTCGGGTAAAGACTGTGTGTCTTCCCGGTGGTAAAAGGGGATGAGAGTGGAGTGTGATTGTGAATCTGTGATAGTTGTGAACAAGCTGGGATTGAGGTGTGTCGTAGCAGAGCAGAGTTAGTTTAGCTGATGGCGAATTCGACTACATGATCGGGGATTCATGTTTGTGAGGGCAATTACCCCGGCATGGCCAGCCTGGCTAGCCACCACATTGGTTACACTAGTGTTGACCCAAGGCCGAAAGGCGGTACGTAAAATTAGAGTCTGCAATGTACGTTTGATAAGGAAGTGGATTTTCTTGTGAGTCCTGGGTGAAAGGTGAGTAACCTAGCTGCCTGCCAGTCCCGGTCAGGGGACGGCCATCGTAGCCCTGGTACGTAGTTGACCAGGGGGGTGGGCACTCTGAAGGGGTGTGACAATAAAATTGTGAGTCCGGTAACCCATAGGCATCCATCGGACGAGTGTGATGTGGGAGCCAGCCACGCAGCGGAAGCGTGGGCACCCATTAAGGGGGGTGTGACAATAAAAGGTGCCTGGATAGAAGAGACTGAGACTCTAGGTGGGCCATTACGGTCGGGTACTTTGGATAGAAGAAATTGAGATTCTGGAGTGACCAGATGATGTGATATTGTGTTGATACCCAAAAGTCCCGGTTACCATTAGCGAAGTCACTGGTGGGTGTACGGGTGAGGGCGACACCATGAAAGTTGATACAGAAGTAATATTGTGTTGATACCCAAAAGTCCTGGTTACCACTAGCGGAGTCACTGGTGGGTGTACGGGTGAGGGCGACACCATGAAAGTTGATACAGAAGTAGTATTGTGTTGATACCCAAAAGTCCTGGTTACCACTAGTGGAGTTACTGGTGGCTGTACGGGTGAGGGTATGGTTGTAGATGTGAATACAGTGAAAGAGTTTGTGTATACAGCTAAGGCTGCCGTTTGATGTATTGAGGTTGTGGTGTTTTGGGGTTACTTCCGGAAGGAGTAACTAGTTTGAGTTAAGCAGAGTGGTGGCCTATGCCGCCCAACTGCCAAGATCTTATGATATGTCTCATAAGTTATAGCCTCCAGATATCGAGATGCACTAGCCACTCATGAATTAGGGGGCTTGTGATGATTGTGGTTATGTTATGATGGTTTTGTGGCAATCGTATGTGGAAGCGATTGTATCTGTTTGGCAAAAAATATGGTGATTTGGTTTGTGTGGCAATCGTGAAATGGGCCGATTGCAGTTTGGGGCAATTGAGTTGCATTCATTGTTTGAGATTCTTGCGAGAATCTGATTTGTGGAGTATCATTTGTGTGTGGGTGGTCTAGAGGAGACCGTCCCAATATGAAATGAATTGTGAAACGGAAGCTGTCGTGAAGAAGCATCCGTAGTTTTTGGATTAAGTGGTATGACAAATTTCGAGGACGAAATTTATTGAACGGGGGGAGAAATGTAATACCCCGAATTTTGAGACTCGAGGCTAGAGAATAAGCCTGAGATTAGTGGATTGCTAAGCCCCGGTTTAGCAAGATCTCAAATTGTGATTAAGGGTTAATGACTCCAAAAGTGGATGTGGTTAGTGATAAATAACCCTTTTGGAGAATATGAAGTGATTTGACACTCGAATGTGATTCGTGTGTGTTTTGAGCAACGCCGAAACCCTGTATTTGAGTTCAATTGTGGATTAACATCCAAATTGACTTAGAATAGAGGGAAGAATTGAATGGGGTATTGTGTTGGAAATGGTGTCATAGTGTGTTTTGATGTCATTGAAATTGGTTTGGAACTTTGGAATGGAAATGTTGCAATGTTAGGTTTTGAAATGTGAATTGTGTTGACATGTTGAGATTGTTGTGAAAACATGTCAATGAGATGTGAATTTGATTGATTTGGTATTTCCAATGGATTCCTTGAGAAAATTTATGTGGGAATGATGTTTGGTATGAAAATGGAACCATTGGAAGCAAAGATGCAAAATCTGAAATTCTGTCCAGTGAAACTCTATTCTGGGCAGTCTTCTCGTGTGGATGTTTTTACTAGGCAAATGATGTCATACAATTATGAAAATTTCCAGTCTTAAATTTCACATCCCAAGCTTCAAAATGGACATATAATTTGTGTCATTTGGTTTGGGAACTGGGAGATATGACTGTCCAAAGTTTGAGGTCGAAAATGGACTCTGTTTTGGGACAGTGATGAAATTTGTGCAATTCTGAAATTGTGTGGTGATTTATAGTAATGGAAAATATTTTTCTAGTAAAGAGAACTTAAATACCTTTCATTTGGCTTTGGAATCACCTCATTTCGATTTTTCTAGAATTAGTTATGAGTTTTCAAACTTTGGGCAGAAAATCTGCCAGAAAATCCGAAAATGGGAATTATGACATCATCTCAATAAAAGATGACATCAGCATAGGATATGTTATTAAACGGTTTTTTCCTTCTTCCTCCTCATTTCTGACGCTGAGAACAGCTGAAATAGAGAGAGAGAGAGCATATGGGATCTTTAGAGAGAGAAAGAGGAAGAAATCTCGTAAGGTAAGTCGATTTCTCTGACGATCTAGCTCCTAACGCATATAACTCCGATCCTAAGCTACTCCTTTATATTCTTTAAGGTTTGGAAGCTCTTCCTTTGGTGTTAAAACAGCTAGGGTTTCAGCCAAGACAAGGAAAAGCTAGTGGGAGCTTGAGGTAACTTCCAAACTCTTGTGTATTGACTATTCTGGCTGTAGTAGACAATTTAATCGGTGAAATTTCGCCAGATTGTCATTGGTTTCAAAAATGGAAAATGGGTGTGTGGGGCTGTTATGCTACCCAAATTGGTACTAAATGGTAGTTGTAACCTAATGGAATAGTCAATAAAGTGGTTAGGAGTAGAAAGGAACGCGTTTACGGAGCCGAAACCGAAAAACCCCAATTTTTCCCGGGGAATTGAGAATTTCGGCCAAGCCTGGTTTGGAGGGGTTAGAGATGGATTTTCAATGATTTGATGATTCCATTGAGTTCAGGAGCGAAAATTAGGTGGGGTTACAGTTGGTCACTTTTTCGGAAAAGGCCGAAAAAGCATAATTACGAAAACGCCCTTGAAACCCTTAAAGTGGGGCTGCCAAGGGTAAATTTGTAAATTGAAATTGAATTTGATAATTCCAAGTCCGGAAATGGATTCCTTGGGCGAAAATATGTCAGAATAGCCCATGTTAAAATTTCAAGAAAAGTACAGTCGGACCGGGTACGGCGGGGCCGGGCCGGGTCCCAGGGGTATTTTAGTAAATTTTCAATATAGCCTCATATAACCCCCAGAAACACTATGGAAGTGTCTAAATGGTACATTTGACATTATAGGATCGAATGTGAAGCCCCGAGTTGCTGGCACGCAAATCGAGGAGAAAAGACTGGAGGTAGGGGACTTGCCTTACTTGCATGTATTAGATATCTTTGCTTGTGTAGTGATGTATGTGATTGCTTTACTTGATTGTGTAGAGCATATTTGAATAAATGAAGCTCTGTTTCTGTTTTACTGTGGCCATAGTTTTGTTACATGAAATATTGAGCATGCAGAAATGTCATTATGGGGCATGCATCTAGATAAAGCTAACATGTCATACACATAGCATCTATCATGCATGCATTATGGTATCTGTTTCCTACTGAGATTCTCTCGAATCTCACTCTCCCCTACCAACAATTTAGACAGGGCAAGTGGCTCGTGGAGGGAGCGGCTAGGACTCCTCCGAGATGAGATTGTGTAATCCCCATTTGAAGAATTGTAATGGGCAATTGTACCCTATGTATCTTTAGTGAAGGTATGTACCAGAGATTGCCGGGATGATTAAGTTGTGCACTTTGATATTTATATGAATGTGATTTATCTTCGCGTAGTAATTGTATTCGAAATGTGAATATGAGACCAAGTTTATAAATGATTTTAAAATGTATTCGTGAAAACCCCGTCATGTGATGGGTTAGTAAATGTTATTTGATTATTATTGGTCTCTATTTCATTTTAATCACGTATTTCGGATATAATTATGGAGGGGGTTACATCTGACTTGCTAAGCAATTAGGTCACAAATTAAAAACCACATTTTGTGAATGAGGTCGCTGAAAAAAGGGAATTTATACTTGGGTCTGACATCTATTTGCATCCACATATTGTAGAAGTTTACCGATTTTCACAATGCCGCTCGTCGGAGCTCAACCACGGAAGAGGGAAGATCGGAGTTGCTTTACTCAGCCGACCGCGCCTAAACTACACAGGAGATATCCTACCAATACCGTCGCACACGCTGCTGCCTTCTGTCGCACATCATCGAGTCTCGGGTTTCACAAATTAGACAAGGAATGTGTTCTGATAGATTTCGAATGAGGAAAAGAAGGAAAAGAAGCTGATTTCGAATGACGAAAAGAATGAGGAGAAGAAGCTTATTTCGAATGAAGAAAAGAAGCCTGGTGTGTCTCCGTTTTTCCCCCTTCCTTAAGGGTGTTTCAGACATTCTCATTTGGATTTTATTACAAAATGGTCCATTGAGACTTGAGGGTAATTTTAGATTTTTCTGGGACCATTTCTTCGTATTTTAGCTTCTATGGGACTACAGTGTAATTCTCCCATTTTTTAAAGAATTTTGTAGTACTTTATTTCTTAAGTCAACATATAAGCAAAGAGCCACTAGCATATAGAATACAGCTGGCACTTATTCTAAGTATGTTTTCTTATACTCAAAATTATAGTTTTCGAAGCATTTTTTCGTAAATCGAGATAAAACTTCTCTCACATACTTACCTCATAAATTGTAAAAGTTATTCTTCAAAAGGTAATCCGAACACACACTAACTAACAATAAAACAACGAACTCACTTAAGTTAGAACCTAACTAATATCTAACTAATTACAAGTTTATCAATTTATTTCGTAGGACCACTAGATTGTTGGGAGAATGACAAAAAAATTGTAACATCCCAAATTTTATTCACCAAGAGTATATAGTGATTATTTTATATATTCAATAAAATGGTAAATATTTAAGACCAAAGCAATTAAATATTGAAAACTGAAAGTTAAATAATGTTTTCAGTGAAATCACTTGTGAGGCAGTGAGTTTGTCATGCTGTTTTGGAAGACCAAATGATGAGAAAAAATTATGAAATTTTACAGGGTGAAAGTAGACATCCTAAACTTTAATTTGATAGGTCATATGAATCATTTGAAGCCATATGCAAAAAGATATGAATTTTTGAAGTTAGCCCAGAAAATCTGGAGTGCCTCTGGAGCAGCGATCAAAAAAATGAAACATGGGAATGATATGATTCCATCTGGCTAAATTCCATATTTTTCTTTGAAACTAGACTCAATAAGGGTTCCATAGCCGTTAGAATTGCTCCAAAATGATGTCTACAAATTTAGTTATGATTTTTCAAATTTAGGGCTAAAAATTTGCCAAGAAAGCCAACTATTCCTAAAATTGGAAAATAAAATATGTTGGCAATTGTGTAAGTTATGGAATAAGGAAATAAGAGGGGAAATAATTATTAGTATTATGTTATGCCAAGTGTTATTAATCCAAGCCAAGGATTAAATAAAATTGAATGGAAATGTATAACACAAATTGGAAGAAGATAAGATCAAGTATAAAGGTGATGTCATAACTCATTAAATTACCATTTATCAAATAAGGGGAAAATAAGAGATAATATTGAGTCTTATCATCTTATTTCTCTTTCTCATTTACTTTGGGCAATAAAGAGAGGAGGAAGAGGAATAGTCATACTTGGTGGAAGATAAAATCAAGTACAAGTATGTGTCATAAAAATCCCAATTTTTGGATAAGGTTAATTAAGAGAAAATGGGAGAACTTATTATTAAACATGTGGCTTCATCTCTTCCCACCCCATTTGGATGTTTAAGAGCAAGAGAAAGAAGAGAGAGAAAGTGTCTTGGAGTCTTGAGAAGCTTGAGTACACAAGGGAGCTTGAAGAAGCAAAATCAAATGTAAGGGTTGTGAAATTCACATGTTCTTGCCTCTAAATTCATGAGCAACCCTTTCTATCATCTAATCCTTCTTGAAACATATATATATATAAATATATAGCAAGAGGAAAATCAAGGGAAAGAAGGAAAAAGGGAGGACAAAATTGGAGTCTAGAGAGAGAAATCAAAGGTAAACTCGTAAATCTTACTCTCTTAGTTGAATTCAAGGTTTTTGTTGTTATGATTAGATTGTTGGCATGAATTGGTTAAGTTTGTAGGTTTGGAAAGTCCTAACCCTAAGGGGTTATGCTGCCCAAATTTCTTTAAATCATAGTTAGTAGGTGTTTAAATGACTTGATAATGGTTTAGAAGTGGAAAGGAGTATACCTTAGAGGTTAAAACACAAAACTTCATTTTCTCAAATTTTTAAAGAATTTCGTCTAGATCAGTTTTGGGCTGTGTTGAGACTAGATTTTGGTGTTTTTGATGATTCCATTGTATTTAAAATGGAAAATTGTGTAGGGTTCATATTGGGTGCGAAGTGAGAAAAGCCCTAAAAAGTAAAATTACAAAAATAGCCTTAAAACCCTCATATAGGAGCTGCCAGGGGCAAATTTGTAATTGGGTCTGAAATTTGAGAAAACCGAGGTCAAAAATGGATTCCTTGGAAAATTTCATCAGGATAGCTCTAGTCAAAATTTTGAAAAAACGTACTGTTGGGTCGGGTACGGCTAGGCCGGAGTCCAAGGGCATTTTGGTAAATTTTTACCATAGAATAATATAACCACAAGAAACACTATGGAAGAGTCTAAGATGTTGCTTGGATAGGTTATGACTTATTTCTTATACATTTAATATTTTAGGACCGAGACGGAAGTCGGAACGACACGTTGTACGAGACACATCTAAAAAGGGATCTATTGGGATAAGGACATTATTCTTTATACATCATGCCATAGTTATATTATTGTGTGGAAATGTAATTTATTAATCAACATGTTTTGCCCAGAGAAGGGCCAGTAGTGCCAGAGGCACTTACACTGAAGTTGTGAGAACCCAACCGGTGTAGATTAGTGGGGCTGAGCCCTACTCATGTATACATGCAGATGATATGTTTATATTGTTCAGTAAGTGCATATTAGTGGGGCTGGGCCTTACTCATATATACATGCAGATGATATGTTTATATTGTTCAATAAGTGTAGATTAGTGGGGTTGGACCCTCCTCATGTATACATGCAGATGATATGTTTATATTGTTTCATTAATTGGTGCGTACATGGCGCATATCATATTTATTTTTCGCATTTTCTATGAACGATAGTATGTCTCTACTGGGATTTCTTGAAATCTCACCCTATTTTTAAATAAACATCTCAGCGGGTGCCAATGGATCGAAAGGCAAAGGTGTAGACGCAAAGAAGTAATTGGCTCGTGTCTCGAGGCAAGGATAAGATCACGGTTATAATTAGTTTATGCTTTAGATATTTTGGGTTATCCTGTATATATATAAAACTTCCACTATATTTTCTAGTTTTCGTTAACGAACGATGTTGGGATTGTAAATGAATATGCTATCAGTATAATTGTACTTTTCTGTATGCCCATTGAATTCCATCTTTATTGCTTTTCGAATATCGAAATGGAAATGGGTGTTGACAAAAATACCATTTAAATTTCAAAGTCCTGCTGACAAGAATGGCAATTGATTGACAAAAATAATAATGGAATTGACAATACAAATCTTTATCAAAAGACTAATTTAGAAATGATATTTTTTTATCATTCTCTCTTGATTGTTTTAGTCTTAGGAAGAACACCTACAGATCGTCCATATTGCCTTATTTAATTTCGAGGTGATAAAAATGAGACAAAAAAAGACTGACTTTCTCTGGTTTGAATTTAGAAATTAGTTAGGTATTTAATTTTTTTTGTCTATAAATGTAATACTCCCTCTGGTCTATTTTATAAGATGTTTTTTAGAAGATTTTTTTTTCATTTTTATTAGATATTTTGTTAGTTTCAATGAGTATTAAATATTTTTTCATATATTTCCAAATTAAATAAGAGAGACTAGAAATTGGTATGATGTTGGAATTTATTATAATTAACAAAGATGATATTGAAAATCGTTTGAGTTTTATGATAAATTTATTGCTTTAAACTGTTGTTATTAGTACATGTGAATTAATTTGCCGAACATCATACAGCATAAAATGGACAGCAGGTGGTACATAACCTTCTTTATTTCTCACATTTATTATTTTTTTCATAAATTACTTTCATTGAGCGATAGTTTTCAATGTGAGTTTGCAAAATGATGGGTATTTTAGGAAAAATAATACTTCATCCGGTTCTATTTGTATGTAATTTTTTTTCTCGTGGTTTGAGTTTTATATATAAGCAACAATTTTACTTTATCTAAAAATTTAATACACTTTTTCTATTTTTACCCTCAATTAATTGTATATCTCTTTCATTTCTTTTTGGCACTCATTTTCTCTCATTTTTTATGACCCATTCTCTATATATCACTCGTAATCTTCATAAATAAGTGTATGTTTGAAAATATATATATATTATATTCATTATTTTTAACTAATTTTAAGTATCAATTTATTTTACGTGATTTGAATAGTTGTTATATACTTATAAAAAAGACATGAGGGAATATATAATTTTACAAAAAATAATTAACTTAACTAATGTTTTTACTTTAAACTTGAATTAGTTATATAACCCCTACATTTAATATGTGAATATTTTTTTTGCCAGAAGATCAGATGATATGAAGGGGAAAAAAACCATTTAATGTGTAGAGAGACGTGCTATACAATTTGGGGTTACGTGGTAGACTGTTCATGTTATCACAATTCACAAAGGCTTGAGGTAAGCCAAGGCTTCTGTCTCGCCAAAATAACACCCCCCCAAGTACAGAACCTTTTTTTTTATCAGCCTTGAAATTTTAATTTGGAATATCAGGGAAAAGATAGTATTAGAGAGATTTTTTTTCATACTACTCTAGTTTCGGAGTTCACAATTTATTAGAAAGTTTGAATGAACTATTCTTCCCATCCCTTGTTGGAAAATTCATTTTTCTATTACCTACGGTCTTTGCTTGATGGCCACTCCAAACCAACACCCAATTTTTAAAGTTCAAATAAATCTTTATATGACATTGTAGCGCAACCAATAAATAACAAGTGAGAGTGCGTTTATTAATAGGTTAAGGTGTCACCATTGACAAGTGTCACAACTCTATTCATATCATCATATTACATTATAATATCATCAATTGTGTATAGAAAATAAATAGAATACAAAACATAAAATTCGACTGAGAAATTCACATAGAAGGAGATAAGGTATAAGCAAGGACAAGTCACAATTCTGCACAATGGAAGTGACAAGCTATGTACCAAGATATAACAAGTGAGATTGTAAGAATTAACATTAGGTGGGTGTGGGTAATAACAAGTGAATTTGCATCAAGATGTAACAGTATCATATTAATCCATATACTGCATTAAGGTTAATTAAATGTTTTACCCCTTCATCATCTACAACAAGGCTCATGTATCAAAGATAATTATGAATTTCATAAGAATTATATTACTTTCTTTTTCAATAACTAATATATTGTTCTCTCAACTTTTCATAGGTTATGTTTTCCTTTATGGTTCTTGTTCTCATACTACCTCCAATATGACAATATTAATTTCTCCACCAAATAACTAATCATCCCCCAATATTAAAGAAATTAAATATAATAGATGCTTATCATATGTGATAGTCATCTTTAGAGGCTGCTTAGTACGAGGAATTTGGAAAAGAGGTGAGAGAAAATTTTTATGAGTTGGATTTTTTAAAATTGAAGAAGTGGTGTTATAAAACTTTAGCAAAGATAATATGTAAGATAAGAGAATCATAAAAATTGATTAAAAATTTTTAACCCAATTCTTTAATTTTTTTAAATCCAAATAAAAAAATTCTCTCTTCTCTATTTCCCTTCTCTTCCCCTCATACTAAATAGGCCTGTTGATATAGCTCAATATTTATATATTTTTATTAATTAATCTTAGGCTTTTGAGGAATTTCATTAAACATTTTGGGTATAATCAAGTGTTAATGTGAGATTTTAGTGAAATGATAATTTAGGAATTATAGTGGTTAAATTGTTATATTTTTAATTAATATTTATTATTCTCATTATTTCTTAATTGTGAGCAAAAGATGTTACCTTTGTGAATCTAATTTTTGTAGGTGATGATGTGGCACAATTTTTGTAAAGTGGTCAAGGTTAAAGATGTCATTTTGGAGCTTACTGAAAAGATAAGAGTGAAATACCATAAGTGCTGAATTTATTTTTATATTTTTTTAAGAGGAGATTAATTGAGTAAGGCTCTTATTTGGTAATTGTAATTTTGTATCTATCCTAAAACATATCTTCACCCCTCATCGATGAATTGAAAAAAAAGAAAAGGAAATGGGGACATTGTTTTTAAGAGAGTGGCGGCTGAATTGAATTAAGAAGGGAACGCGAAATGAATTGAAAAAGGGTAGCTGGACCGAATTGATTATGAAGAGAGAGGGCTGGACCGATTGGAGGATTTAATTAATAAAGAAGGAGAGTGGCGGCTGTGGAAAGGGAGAATTGAATTGAATAAAAAAAATGAGGAAGCGGCGGAATTGAAGAATGAGAAAGGCTTGAAGATGAGGGGCTGTTGACCGAATAGATTCTGAGAAGCAAGCTAGAGCATTTGAGGCTGCTGGACCGAAAATGGGAATTAAAGGAAAGAGGGGAGTGGCGGCTGTTGAAAGGGAGGATTGAATTGAATAAAAAAATCTGGACCGATGGAATAAAGAAAAGGAGAGGCGGCTGAGAAGAATTGACGTGAAGTAAGCTGCTGCATTTCCATGGCTAATCTCTTTTTTATTCTTTTAAGTTTCATCTTCTTCCTCTATGAATAACTAAATTTTGGTGATTTTTTTGAGTTGGAGTAATAGTTTGAGCTTCTAAACTTCAATAGAATTTCTTTAAGCTCCTTTTCTAGTTCATAATCATATGGCTTGGTTAAGTATGTGATTGTGACCTAGATTGTTCTATACCAAGAGAATAAACTTGGTGTTGAGCTATGAGTTGATTAATTAATCTTTGTATAATTCATATTAGGAGTAGGTTGAGTTGTTTATTCTGACTCGTTTGAGTGGATTTTAAATGATTAAACTGAATATTTTGAATTTTTATGATGATAATTACAATTTAAAATTGGAAGTTAATTATTCATCTCCTTGAATCTGAATTATTTAGTGGTATTTATTTGATTACTTCGGTGTAATGAATTAAATGAGTATTGCAAGTATGGATCTAGTGGTAGCTTATGTTCATCCTCTTGACTCATATTATTGAATTCTTATCATTAGCAAGTAAGGAAGACTAAAACCTAAACTCAAGGGAATCTCATTTCATCATTATACTAGTTTATTGAATTTACCTTGTTGCTATTGTTAATTTCAATTCTATTTGCTTCTTTATCTTGAAAACCGAAAATACAAAAATATTGAATTAGGTTAGATTACTTCATTCGTTTTATAAACAATTTCTCAAAATGATTTCTCACAATTTTAAGGTATTTGTCACTTTACTATTTAAAAACTTGAAAATTAATTTCCTCACAAGAATGACCTAGGTTGAGCTACTATGCTACATTTTCAAACTTAGTTTATTTTGAGAACTCACACGACATGAGTTCATCAAATGGCACCGTTGGTGGGGAGGATGATTGCTAAGGTTTTAAGTAGTTAAGTGTTCTTTTAAGTTGTCATAGTGTGTCTTAGTTTGATAGAAAGTGTGAGGCAATCATTTGAATTTTGGAGAAAATCTGAGTTTTGAATAGCACTATCTTGCTGGAATTGAAATATTCTTATTTAGAAAATTCTGAAATTTGATATGCCAAAGTTTTTCTGCATTCTAAACAAGACTAATAGCTATAGCTATTAGGTCTGCTGAATTTTAGTCAAATTCGAAGGTTTGCTATACTTTTCTGAATTTTATTTATTATTTTTTGGAATTTTTCTAGATTTTTTATTAGGTTTGTTTTTTGGATTTTCTTTTATTTTTGTTGGTTGTTAGTGTGTTTTTGAGTTTGTCTTAGGTAGTTGCTAATTGTTGGAGTGTTTGGTAGTGGTTTTGATCATTTTTCATGTTCATAGTTGTTTTTCATTCCATTCACATCTAGAAAAACAAAACAAAACAAAAAGAAATTTGTATTTTGTTGCTTTGTTATCATATTCCTAATGGTCATTGTGTGGTTTACTCTAGTTTTGTGGTAAGCAACTTTGTATTCTTCATCCTTAGGAAGCTCTTAGTAATACTATCGGAATGGAAGTTCCTCTTTTACAAAACTTTGAAGTCATACGATATTAGTTACAGCTTCTCCATGCCTGGTTGGAGAGTCAAGAGAGAAGTTCCAATAGTTAAGACTATGATTCATTCTTTCACAACCTATATCATGAAGCCAATCACTAACAATCTTTTCCATCATACCAACCCTTCCATCATTACCCCTACAACTCACATATAGTAACAATATTAACAACTATCACAACATACAGTTATGATGGTTGACAACTAAACTAATAATATTAACAACTATCGCAACATGTAGTAGCAACTAATATCAACCTACACTATACACTTGTTATTGACAATTAAACTAAATATAGTAACAATTGTCATAGCATGTTTAAACAATTAATATCAACTTGTACATACTGCACACTTATTATTGACAACTAAAATAATTATATTATAGCAATTGTCGTGACTTGTATATTAACAACTAAATTAATTAGTGAGGGTGGTTTGGTAATTTCGCAATTAGATTTTCTTACCCATAGATTCCTTGGAACTAGTTAATTATTTGACATTGCAGTAACAGTTTTATTCTTTAGGACCTGAATGTAATTTTTCTCGAATATATAAATATTTATCTTTATTGGGGGGTAACAATACAAGTCATTTCAACTAATTTATTAAAAATTAGAACCAATAAACGATAATTAATTCATTAAATACACATTTAATTGAATTTTTTTTCCAACTCTACTCATATTAAATTTGTTTTAAAAGAGAGAGAGAAATATATTAAGTCACATTTAAGTATTAATTATATATGAGAATTAACCAATAAGCATTAATTTAATCACTCTTTAAATAACTTGTTAACCTCTTTTTTTTCTTTTTTTTTGCCAACTAATAACTTGTTAACCAATGTATTCTTCTATAAGTGAATTGTATAGTTGAATGGAGGGAAACTTGTAGAATTTGTAAAAGTTAGTGGTATATTTTGGGCCTAGAGTTATATGTGCGGACCAAGTTGGTTTAGTGGTTAGTAGTGCCTTGAATATAATGAACGTGTCATATAATCTGTTTAAGACTCTGTCATTTCTTCATTCAATAATATTGAGAGTGTTTATTCTTTCTCTAGGCTAAATGTAACGCTCCAAATTTGGATTAAGGACTAATAATGATTATCGAGAATGTAATTGTGAATTAAAGTTGATTGAGACATGAATTGTTCTTGGAAATGCCCAACACCCTGTATTTTAGCATAATTATATGATAAAATAATTCTTTGGGCTAAAATAGGGATAAATGGCGTATGAAGAAGAGGAAAAGAATTAAATATGTGTTATGTGGCAATTTAAATAAATGTGTCAAAATTAGTGGGAAAAATTGAAGAAATGGAAAATTGATGAGTAATTAATTAGTGATTAATGGAGAAATTAATTACTAACTAAGGAGAAATGAGATGTGTAACTAAATGACTAATGGAGGGATTAGAGTAACTAATTGGTTACTTATTTTATGAGAGCCAATAATATTGTGACACTTGTCAAGTTGGCAAGAAGAGAGAGTAAGAAAAAAGTCAAATCTTGCATTTCTAAAAAATTTTCTCTCTCTTTCCTTCCCTCCATTTCAGCTGACATGAGACAAGGGGGAGGGGGTGTCATTATTTCATCTTCTCCAACTCTCCTCTCTCTCATTTCCTCTCTCATTTTCGTGCATCCATGGCAGCCTGGAGAAAGAAGAAAAACTTTGTGTAAAAGGTGAGCTTTTGACCCTCTAAATGGCTTCTAATGGAAAAACTCTCTCCTATAAATTTTGTTTCTTGTGTTGAGAGTTTCAATTTCATGGTTTTAGATTTGTCATTTGGTGGTGTTTGAGCTCTCATGAAATTTTGGACTTGGGTGAATCAAGGAACTCCTTTGGGGAAAGTTGTAGAGGTGAGTAAGACAAACATTTTCATCTAGGTTTTGTAGCCATTGGTTGAGTTTGGATTTTCTGGAAAATTTTCCTTGAATTTCAAAATTGAGGGTCATTTTGTTGTTGACATGTTGTTGTCATGGAAATGGTGCCTTGTTTAGTGTTTTGAATGAATAGAATTGAATTGAAGCTTAAAAGTAAAGTTTGGCAACTTTGTGTTTGGTTTTGTGTATTGGTCAAAATAGGGCATGGTGCTGGGTTGTTATTTTGATCATTTTGAGGTTACCATTGTGTTCCTTATGGAAAATTGTATGGGAATAAGTTTGGTTAATGATTTTGGAGTCATTGGACACTTTGGTAGAAAAGTTGAAAAATTTGTCTTGTGTAAACTCTGTCTGGGCAATCAGTTTTCATGAACGTTTTGAATGACCAAATGCTGTTGGAAAATTCTGAAACTTTCCAGTCTTAAATTTCACATCCCAAGCTTCAAAATAAACATATAATTTGTGTCATTTCATTTTTTTTAACTGAGACTTATGCTTTGCCAAAGTTTGAGACAAAAACTAGACTCTGTTTTGGAGTAGTGTTGAGTTTTGGGTGATTCTGGAATTTTGTGGTGATTTCTAGTTATGGTCCATTTTTTCCCATAAAGAGGACTTAAATACCTTTCATTTGGCTTTAGAATCACCTTGTTTCGATTTTTCTAGAATTAGTTATGAATTTTGGAAGTTCAGCCAAGAATCAGGGAATTTCTTGGCCGTGGCCCAAACCTTTCTGTCCTGATTCTAGCCGCGGCCCATGAGTGGCTGGCCGCGGCCCATGAGTGGCTGGCCGCGGCCAGTGAAC
Source organism: Inga oerstediana (assembly GCA_963210345.1). NCBI lineage: Eukaryota > Viridiplantae > Streptophyta > Magnoliopsida > Fabales > Fabaceae > Inga > Inga oerstediana. Next base: position 55,968,013 of record OY723400.1, on the reverse strand, counting down.
TTCTAACCATATTTTGGCTGCAGCCAACCCCTGTGTTCCAACACTTTAAGTTTTTTAAAAGAGATCTTCAACCTATTGTTTTTCAACCTTTTAGGGCTTTTATTAGAGGTATTTGTAGCTTCTTAAGGGTCATTATTGATAACCAAATCTAAGTGTTGAAGAGTCAATTGAGTATTGGAATAGAGAATAATACTTCGTCCATAATTATGACTTTAGGATTTGATATTTGCTTGGAGCGTAGAAGGCCTGTGCCTGTTCAAGAACGGAAAAACTAAGGTAGTGACACTTTATCCTATATCATGTATATTGCATTACTTGTTTGCATTAGTCATTGAATACAGTGAGGGGACGTGGTGAAAGCCTGGCCTCGAATGCAAATACAGTGAAGGGAACGTGGCGTAAGCCAGATCTCAAATATAGATACAGTTGATAGGACGTGGCGAAAGCCCGGCCTTGAATACAGACACCGTGAATATTGATTGCTATATTGTCATATATGTTGACTTGCTTTGTTTATATGCATCATATACGTAAACTGTTGCTACTGGGATTCTCTAGAACCTCATTCTTTCCAAATAACATTTTTAGACAGGGCAAGTGGATTGAGGAACAAGAAAGTGGATAAGGGCGATTAGGATTGTCAGCGGTAGTCTTAGTTAGATATTTTGGTTTATATTGAACTGGTTATCATTTTGGATAAATGTACATATTAAATAGATTATAGCATTATAGTTTTGTGTAATCCCCGGTTTGGATACTGAGATAGGCAGTGATGCCTTGTATAAACCTTTGGATTAATGTTATTATCCTGGGTGAACGTCGGGAATTGTGCTTATACTCTGATATTATGCATGTGACAAACTGAACAGGCTAATTACTTTTATGGATGAATGAATGGAGATCATATTTTTCATGTGTTGAAAAAGTTTTTAATTATTCCGGATCTCTTATTCAATTATTAAACGTGTTTTGAAAACCAATCACGACCTTAATATATAGGCGGGGGTTACACTAAACCTGGATTTCACATGGTACCAGAGCTAGCCCGTTGAAGAAGAGTCTATCAGGGTGCGCTTAACCCGAACAGGAAATGCATAAGAAGTCACATGTGACCTGATTTGAAGCTAAGGACCAACGATTGAAGAAACGAATATGCAATTACAAGGTTGAAAATATGAAACCCTCGATCTTTAACAACAATGGCGAAATGATTGGATCTCAGGCGTATATAGGGTAAATGGTATAGCGATGGCAGCTAGAGGAAAGGGTTGAGAAAGAGGTAGAGTAAAAGGAGTTACTCAACCTGATATCTCATACTGTCTTAAGAAGGGCCATACTAAAGAGAATTGTTGGGACCTTGTTGAATTTCCTTCTAACTTCAAAGGAAACAAAGCTCGCCAGGCTAGAGAAGCCAATTTGAGTCAGTCCACCACAGAATCAGCTCGAGAAGGCAATGGGAACTTACACTCAGCAAACATTATTTCCCCCACATTCACTCAGGAGGAATACCAATGCTTGCTTGAATTTTTGTGCAAAGATTCAGAGACGATTAACACAATCCACGCACTTAAGAGTACAGGTTTGGCTAATTCCTCTAGTTTTTTTGAATTCACACACACATATTGGGTAATTGATTTCGGGCCATGACACATTTAGTTAGTGATCTATCTCTATTAGACACTTATATCCCTTATAAAGGCCCAATCACTAACATCAAAATACCTAATGGAAATAGAGTTCTCGTCACACATATAGGTAGTGTGAAATTTTCAGAAGAATTTAAAGTGGAAAATGTTTTATATGCCCTACAACTGCAATTTAACTTGATCTTTGTATCTAAAATTAGTAAGGAACTTCAATATATGGTTGTTTTCTTTCCTAATTATTGCTTGATACAGGGCCTTCAAGGTGGAAGGATGAAGACGAGTCGTAGATATATTAGTCAATAGGCTGTATATTTTGAGATACCGAAGGAACAAAACTCTGCTGTTATGAATGTGACTATTACTAATTGGTAAAAACTAACCATCCAAGTTGTCAAAAAGTCTGAAAGAAGAGGAACTTGGATACCTGCAACCAACAAAAAAAATGATTAAAAGGAAAGCCAAATGGACGAATGTGGCAGTGTGCTAACCGCCAGTGAGCTGCAAAGATAAATATCCGATGGCATGGAAACAATCACGGTGGAGGTGTGTGGATGTGCATTACAGGAGTCTGGTTTAAACCTCCCCAAAAAATCATAAGGAAGCTGAACTTGAGATAGGTATCTTCAATCACGGAACACATGACCAGAACGTGACCATAGAGAATGAATGGGGCTTCTTCTTAACCGCCGCTGCGAGCAGCAGTAGAATAACTGACTACGAGACAGTAACAGTGAAGGAGGATAGAGAGCTGGTTTAGCAGACGTGGATGCATAGGAGACAAGCTTTAAACCTTACTATTATATATATATATATATATAGCTTCAAAGGTTATGTGATTAAGGACTATTAATTTGGGGGATATGCCATATATGTGAAGCAAGAAAAAGTTACATGGAAGAAATATACATCAATGTCATCCACACTTGAGTTCATGCTAAAACATATATGCAGCAGTATCATTTACAATGTCTTAAAAATCATAAAATCATTCACTTCACAAGTATTATAGTATAATAATTAGCATGACCAAGCATGGCAGTCATGGTTTTCAACGAGCTTCAACCACAGTAGTACTAATCTCATTTATTGAATGAACACCTTCACCTTTTGATGGATTTGAATAATCAAAATTAGTTCTCTTCAAAAGAAATGCTGGTTGCTTTGGAGGAGCAAGAGTTGACTCATTATCCAACATGGAAACAACTTCTAACATAGTAGGCCTGTCTGTTGCATATTCTTGCACACATAAAAGCCCTATTTGGATGCATTTCAGAACTTCATGTTCAGGGCATGTTTCACCTCGTAATGATGGATCAACAATATCCATAGCTCTACACTCTCTCCAAAGGTTCCAAATCTGAATTAATTGAAATCATTATATAGTTAGACTATTACTAAATTAAAGTGCAAGCTTAACCCAAATTGTTCATTATCTATACTTACATGTCCAACCAAAGTAGAAGAAATGTCATCATAATAATGACCACTGTTCTTTTTGCCAGTAACAATCTCTAAAAGTAAAACTCCAAAGCTATATGTATCTGATTTTATTGAGAAAATTCCTTCCATTGCATATTCAGGTGACATATAACCACTGTAAAAGATTATTGAAATTTGTCAATATAATCATTTCAACTAAATATACTCAAATTGTTAAGTATTTGAATTCTGTTATTGTTATTTCTACCAAGCATATGTCTCACACACACACACACACACACACATCTATCTTGACTTAATGGAGCATAGATACCAAACCTATCTAGTTCACGCTGAAATGTTATTTGATGATGAACAATGGATTTGTAGTTAGCATCAAAATTTACATTATTTCATTATAGATATTGATTGTATGTAGAAAGTCATTCCAACTAAATATTTAGTAGTTTGATTTTTACTAGTATTTTTTGAACTATATAGTTGAGTACTTACTAGGTTCCAACAACACGGTTTGTGTTTGCTTCAATTTGGTCTTCACCAAATATTCTTGCCATACCAAAATCTGCAATTTTTGGATTCATTGCAGAATCTAACAAGATATTGCTGGCCTTCAAGTCTCTATGAATTATTCGTAATCTTGAATCATGATGAAGATATAAAATTCCTCTTGCAACTCCACAAATAACATCAAATCTTTTCCTCCAATCTAATTGTAATTTTTTCCCTTGATCTAAATATAAAAGATGTAAACTATTAAAAGTCAGTAAGACTGCTTGATCAATTCTTTCATTTTCTAAAATTGAACAAACTGGCAATAACTTGTGTGTCTGTGTGGGAAAATGTAAATGATAAGAAGACACACCAAAAATGAAAGAATCCAAGCTTTTGTTAGGCAAATATTCATATATCAACATCTTCTCTTCTCCATCTACGCAACAACCTAAGATCCTTACAAGATTTCTATGTTGGAGCTTTGCAATTAAAGTAACCTCATTTCTGAATTCTTCGATGCCTTGTCCAGAATACTTTGATAGCCTCTTAACTGCAACTTCCATTCCATCTTTGAGTAGACCCTGATGTCAAAATACAAACTTAATTCATGAAACAAATGCTAGAATATTTAGAGAAAAATGTTAATTAAATTTATGAAATTTGAGACTAGTTACATACAAAAGCTACCTTATATACAGAACCAAAGCCACCTTTTCCAAGCATGTTAGTGTCTGAGAAATTGTTTGTTGCCTCAACTACGTCCTTTAGATCAAATAGAGTTAAATTGGAATCGTTTTTCCCATCAAACAAATCTTTTTTGCGCATTTTTTTTGCTGTGTTAAACAAAAATTAAAAACAAAATGTAAGAGACGAGTTGTGATACGGCAATTAATCAGTTTAGATTGAAAAGCAGACAAACCTTCAACCAATTTTATATATGTGCACGGTATATATAGATTATATTAACTTTAGAACTTCATTTTGTGGGGAAATTGATAGAAATAAAGCTACCTTGATTATTGTTCTTTACAAACCAATACACAAAAGTGATCACCATGAACGTAATCAAGAAAATAGAAATGACTACAAGTGTCACCATCCCCTTCTCGCCAAGAGAACCATAATGCTTCTTTCCATGTTCAGCTGCAGACAAGAATACACCAAAGCGGTATTTATGTATGTTCAAACAAATCAAATTGAAGTCATCATAGATATGTAATAAATAGTGATGGATGGATTTCTTTGTACTCTTGATAGCAAAAACATAAAAGAAGCGAAGTACAGAATGTACCCAATTCATGTGCATCAACACGCACGTACAGATCTTGGCCCACATTTTCAAATGTTCTTATGTCTTCCATATCAGCATGCCACGTCAAGCATCCACTTTGTTTGACATCATCTACATTCGTATACGCCACACACGAACAATCCTTGAGGCACTTCTCCTCACACCCCTTCAAGCTCATACTCTCACTGTCATCCACACTTGCTTTTGAAGTATTTGGCACCTTTACACGTGCCACTTTTACAAACCCCTCCCCACTTTGACACGTGGACACATTCTTCTTCCTCACACACCCGCTTGACCCATTTCTCTTATTCCACTCTTGAGGGTTCACGGGTTCGAATCCGGGCAAGCACACGCACTCAAACTTGTCCTTGTTAAACGGGTCACACACACTATTTGACCCACAGCGACGATAAAGGTCACAGTCCTCTGATGGACCATACCATTCTTGGATCCACCCATTCTCCTTGGCCTGCCAAATATATCGTGTCGAATGACCAGTGTTGTCTAGCACTGCTCGTAAGAAGACTGAAGGGTCCATGACTCGGGTCATGTAGCTAACTTCACTTGCATTGTCAACATGGGTGATGTTGAAGATGAAGTTGAGTGTCATTTGAGGTATTCCGCTCCATCTTTCACCTGTCCAAGACCCAACACGCCAAAATGGAGTTCCATTTTTATAAACGAATATTTGAGCATAACCTTTTGGGTCGATTATGTAAGTCGCGTCCCCCAATCCTGGGTCGTCTGGGGATTTCCATGATGTAAGGCACCAATTAAAACCGGTTTTCCGGTCCACTCCAATTTTCATGAACGCGACCATTGTGTCACCTGGATAGTCAAAACTCTGCCATAGAACCTTTGGTCTTCCTTCATCTCTGATTAAAACCAAGTTTCCAGTGTCTTGAAGCTTAGCAAAGGTGTGACTAAAAGATGTAATGTTCGAAACATTGGAAGACCAAATGGTGCTAGTTTTGTTCAAATGGGTATCATTGTGAACGAGAACGATGTTTCCAAGGGTATTGATGGACAAAACTGCAGAAGTATCATAGAGAGGATTCTGTCTATTAGCAACCCAACAAACGGTTGGTTTGGAGGATCTGTTAAACCATATTCCAACGTAGCGCTTTGTTGAATTGTTGCTGGGGCTGAAGAAACCGAGGGCAAAGGTTCCTCCATCGGAAAGCAAAACGTCGCCGTCTTTGAGGGGTTGGCTTGGGGTTATTTTAGTAAGGGGTTGACAAGAAGAATGAAGCACCAAGAGAAGGAAAAATTGAATAATATTTATCAGAATTAGCTCTTTAGCAGAATAGAGCTTCATGGTGTGGTAACGGAGGAGCAAGAGATAAGGCTGGGGCTAAATTTCTTAAGTGGTTTACATATGCGGCTGAGTTAAGAGGGAACAGATATTTGTAGTGCCTCTTACATTAAAGTCTTCCTTTTGTTTGTGCAGCGTTGTTCTGTGGAAGAAGATTATTTCGCTGGACCACTAGATTGGTTTGGTCTTAGGAAGAACATCTTAAGATCGTCCAGATTGCCTTATTTAATTTCGAGGTAATTAAAATGAGACAAATTAAGACTGACTTCCTCTGGTTTGAATGTAGAAATTAGTTAGGTATTTAATTTGTTTTTGTCTTTAAATGCAATGCTCCCTCCGGTCTATTTTATAAGATGTTTTTTAGAACATATTTTTTTATCATTTTTATAAGATATTTTGTTAGTTTGAATGAACAATAAAATATTTTTTTATATATTCCCAAATTAAATAAGAGAGACTAAAAGTTGATATGACGTTGAAGTTTATTATAATTAATAAGGTAATATTGAAAATCGTTTGCGTTTTATGATAAATTTATAGTCTTAGACGGTTTCTATTGGTACATGTGAATTAATTTGCAGAACATCATACAGTATAAAATGGACAGCAGGTGGTACACAACCTTCTTTATTTCTAACATTTATTATTTTTTTCATAAATTACTTTCATTAAGCAATAGTTTTCAATTTGAGTTTGCAAAAAGATGGGTATTTTAGGAAAAATAATACTTCATCTGGTTCTATTTGTATGTAACTCTCTCTCATGGGCTTGTTCCTATATATAACTAACAATTTTATTTTGTCTAAAAATTTAATACACTTCTTCTATTTTTACCCTCAATTAATTTTATGTCACTTTCATTTCTTTTTGGCACTCATTCTGTCTCATCTTTTTTATCAGCCATTCTCTTTATCTCACTCCTAATCTTCATAAATAAGGGTATGGTTGAATATATATATATATATATATATATATATCTTACATATTCATTGCTTTTAACTAATTTTAAGTATCAATTCATTTTACGTGATTTGAATAGTTGTTATATACTTATAAAAAAGACAGAAGGGAATATATATTTTTACAAAACATAATTAACTTAACTAATATTTTTACTTTAAACGTAAATTAGTTATCTAACTCCTGCATTAAATATGTGAATATTTTTTTGCTAGAAGATAAGATGATATTAAAAAAACTATTTAATGTCACTACAAAAAAAAAAAAAGACATTTCGTAGCGGTGAATTTGTAGCGGTTACATTTAATCGCTACAAATATTGGCATTTGTAGCGGTTAATACATAAACCGCTACAAATTTGAATATATGAGGAACTAACAGCTTAGGCATCATATCAGTCAATTTCTCATGGCCAATTCATACTGGTAATTCTCAAGATGATGAACCATATATTCTTGCCTCAGAGTCACACCAGGTTTATTATGTCCAGGACGAGAGGCAGCGCACATGGATTGGAACATTTAAAGCCACGAGACCTTTACAACATGAGTGATGGCGATAACGTCGTCTATGAGAGTGAGCCATTTTAGCCCACCAATTTCGAAAACTTCTTTCCAGAAAGCGATGACAATTTACATCTACTTCGGTGCATTTTTTTAAGTTCACATCATTTAAATTAAATTTTTTTTAACAAAATAATACATCACTAACAATTTTTCTACATAATTTCTGTAGGGATGGTGAGGATGAATGATCAAAAAAAATATGTTTTTGTTTTTTTAAAAAAATATTTTTTAAAAAAATTAATAAAATATTTGTAGCAGTTACAAAACTGCTACAAAACATAAAATAACCGCTACAAATAGAAACCGCTACAAAACCCATTACACTAACTGCTACAAGTGGTACATAGATCTCTATAAATACCTCCATCACATCTCATCTTATAATACCTCAAAATTTGGGATTTGAGGCTTGGGAATAAGCCTAAATTAAGCGGACTGCTAAGCCCCGATTTATCATGTGCCCCAAATCTATTCTCTAATGTCTCTAATATCTTTGGGGTATTAAGAAAGTAAAATGGTGAATTTTGGAGAAAGTAATTATGTTTTTGGTGAAATCGTCTATGAGGTAGTGAGCTTGTCATGCAATTTTGTATGATCAAATGAAGGGATTGTAGTGGTGGAACGAAGACGAGAAGATGTCTCTATTTCACTGAGACGGATTTAGATACCCAAGTAGCCCTATGTAGCTATATTGATGGTAATGATCATGTACGAACCCATATAGGGAATTTATGTAATCATACACTTATTATCAGTATATTCATGTTATTCCTGTGTTGCTCACCGAACCGCATATCGTTTTTTGCGAATACTCTGAAAAAAGATTAAAATAAGGTAAGGGCGTGACACATCTCATTTCAAACACTCTCTCATTTCTTTCCACCTTACACCTTTTTCATTTTCTCTCATTTACAAATTTTTTTCTATGAGCCAAGAAGCTAAACAAGGTGATCAAATATGGTAACAAGTTTTTAAATTTTTTATTTCAATACTTTTTTCCTTCGTATAATATTTATTCTCACTTTTTTTTTGCATATATTTAAGAACATTTTCTCATTGTTTCCTATTTTCCTTACATAATCATAATCATATTGTAGCAAACAACATAATAGTTCCTTATTACCTACATATCCTCAATAATATTAGTAATACAATCTTCATACTTATCCGACTTAATTAAATTAAATCATTCCTTTTAAATTATAAATGAGCTAAACTATTGAATAATAAGCTAATTAAATTAGTTAAACTACTAGAATAATAAACTATTTAATTTAATATTAAAAAACTGAAACAAATAATTGTATTTTTTTTTTCAATTTCACAAACATTTGAAGTGGTTCTATAACTACTACTAATATAAGGTGTCATTTTAAAACAGAAATTAAATTTTTGGCTTAAAATTTGAATTTCCATTGAAATTAGAAGCGGTTAAGCAACCGCTACTAATGTTTGGCGCCATTTTTAAATTCATATTAATAGCGGTTTTTGAACCGCTACAAAAAGAGAGCCAATTTTTCATTTTTTTATTTCCTACCATTCAAAATTTATAGGTTGTCATTTGTAGCGGTTATATAATGGCTATAAAGTTCCCAGAAAACGATTTTCCCTCTTGAGAATGTTGTAGCGGTTGGAATAAACCGTTATAAATTTAGTAGCGGTTTTTATGTATGAGTAGCGGTTAAAAATAACCGCTATAAAACCGCTTGTAACAATGGATTTAATAACAGTTTATGTTGTTTGTAGCAGTTATACCTTTTTAGCTGTTACTAAAACACCGCTTTTTTGTAGTGTGTGTAGAGAGAAGTGCTATAAAATTTGGAGTTACGTGGTAGACTGTTCATCTTATCACAATTCACAAAGGCTTGAGGTCAATAATATCAATGGAGTTTCGACCAAAAAAAATATAATAATATCAATGGAGAGAATGCATGTCAAGTCTTCTGTCTTGCCAAAATTTCCCCCCCAACCTTTTTTTGTCAGCCTTGGCCGTATCTTGAAATTTTAATTTGGAATATAAGGGAAAAGATAATATTAGAGAGATTTTTTTATATATACATACTACTCTAGTTTTGGAGTTCACAACTCCCCCCAAAACAAGTGCCTCCTCTAAGAGACAAGCTCAAGACTCAAGGATTTAATAGGGATGTACACTATTAGACCAACTCTGTGTTAGTAAAATCATTAGAGAGATTTAATGTAATTTATCTGTACTATTATTATATTTATAAATATTTAGGAAATCATGTATATCGTAAATGTGAGGATTCATGACTTGTATAACCAGGTGTACCTGTCCATGCCATGAGGAATAATAATCAAAACATAGTGTTGGAAAAAAATCTGAAAAAACATTTAAAGACCAACAATATTTATACCCAAGGAAAAAAAAACCCAACGACTTTTGACCATATCAAGTAACGCCAAACCGCCTTTATGACTTGGATTAATTGGAGGAGACAACAAATTTCCAGATAGTTCAGTTGTATTTTTGGGATGAATAATCAAAAGTTTGAATGAACTGTTCTTCCTATCTCTTGTTGGAAAATTCATTTTTCTGTTACCTACGGTCTTTGCTTGATGGCCACTCCAAACCAGTACCCACTTATGCACGATTTTTTAAAGTTCAAATAAATATTTATATGACATTGTAGCAACCAATAAATAACAAGTGAGAGTGCGTTTATTGACAGGTTAAGGTGCACCGTTGACGTACAAGTGTCACAACTCTATTCATATCATCATATTACATTATAATATCATTAATTGGGTCTAGAAAATAAATAGAATACGAAACATAAAATTGAACTGAGAAATTCACATAGAAGGAGATAAGGTATAAGCAAGGACAAATCACAATTCTGCACAATGGAAATGACAAGCAAAAATATACCAAGATATGACAAGTGACTTCGTAAGAATTAACATTAGGTGGGTGTGGATAATAACAAGTGAATTTACATCAAGATGTAACAGTATCATATTAATCCATATACTGCATTAAGGTTAATTAAATGTTTTACTCCTTCGTCATCTACAACAAGGCGCTCTTGTATCAAAGATAATTATGAATTTCATAAGAATTATATTATTTTCTTTTTCAATAATTAATAATATCGTTGTTCTCTCAACTTTTCATAGGTTATGTTTTCCTTTATGGTTCTTGTTCTCATACTACCTCCAACATGGCAATATTAATTTCTCCACCATTTACTAATCATCCCCCAATATTAAAGAAATTAAATATAATAGATGTTTCTCATATGTGATAGCCATCTTTAGGGGCTGCTTGGTACGGGGAATTTGGAGAGGAGGTGAGAGAAAATTTTTATAAATTGGATTTTTAAACATTGAAGAAGTGGGGTTATAAAATTTTAACAAAAATAAGATGTAAGATAAGAGAATCATAAAAATTAATTAAAATTTTTTAACCTAGTTCTTTAATTTTTTTCAATCCAACTCCAAAAAAAAAAAAAAAAAATTCTCTCTTCTCAATTTCCCTTCTCTTCCCCTCAACAAAATGAAAAAAGCAAACCACAATCAAATAACTCCAAAATGATATAAATTAACAAATAACTAATTAATAAAATCACTACTAAGTCAAATACAAGTGTTAAGAACAAACAATTATTTTACTTATGCAAATCATCAATGTTAACAATTACTACAACAACTAAAAATTATAATTACTACATATCTTCACATACAACCTATATATAATAACATTTAATTTTATCTCATTTATTTTTCAGCATATAAAAATGAGAATAATTTTTTTCAGATGTCACAATAAATAAAATATAAAAGACATTAAGCAAATTAAACTATTAACTAGTAATAAAATTAGATTTGTAAGCTTAAAAATTAAAAAAACTTACAATGTATAGGAATCTTGAATCGCGGGGGCTTTAAAATAATGTGTTGTACGTAGCTTTAAAATATATATATAAAAAAAAGGAAAATTGAATGGGGGCAAACTAAACAAAAGGAGACAGTGGCCATGTATTTGAAATATCACAATCCTATTACCAATTATTGAACAAAGAATTATATTTTCCACTTTCCAATTAGTCATTTCATCATCAACATTGTCCTCCTCACATAGTACCAAGCAAACTTCAAGACCAGCTCCCCTAATTGTGTCTGCGAGCTGCTTAATCACTTTGCCAATTAACTTGGATGAAGGATGTCCTTCCGTGTATGGGGCTTAAATATCTCTAACCCTTGAACTCTAACCTGCAAGCCCAGTCATAGTAAGCACAGGGTTGAACCAAATATGACTTAATAATAAGCTCACACAAATGAATAACTAAAATATAGCTAAAATCAATAAGGAGGAGCGATGGAACAAAGGAATAAGGAGGAAGTACCGATAAAGTGGGGACAGTGATGAGTGACAAAAAGAGGAGAAGGAGAAAATTTGGGGACTAAGAGAATAAGGAGTGATGGCATGAGTTGGATGAAGAGTGGGGACTAAGAGGATAAAGATGATGGGAGTAGATAGAGCGAGAGATGGAGCCAAGGCTATGCGAATTGCTCTCAAAGGTAAACATATACTTGGATTTATGGATAGTTCTTGCAAAAAGGAGAACTAAGAAGAGAGATCACAAGATCAATGGGAAAGATGTAATGTCGTTGTTTTATTCTAGTTATTGAATTCTATCTCGAAAGAATTAGCAAACAGAGTTATTTTCTTTCAAGAGGCATGGCTTGTTTGGGAAGACTTATAAGAACGTTTTGACAAACTTACTAGCTCTCATATCTTCTCACTTCACCGTGAAATTAGCATGCTCCAACAAGGTAATGCCTCTGTATCCTCTTATTACAAAAATTTGCAAAATTTATGTGCGGAACAATTTGCTTACTTCCTCTTCCCTCTTGTAAATGTGACACGGCAAAAATCTATGTTGAGCGCATACAACAGCAAAAATTCCTTCAGTTTCTTATGAGTTTGAATGAGAGTAATAATGCTGCCAGAAGTCAAGTTCTTCTCATGTCTACCTTGCCTACAATAAATCAAGGCTTTGCTATGATAGATGAAGACAAAGCACAAAAATCCATCACAAATGATGAAAAGGATAATCTTAATGATGGTATAGCGATGGCAGCCAGAGAAAGGGATCATGGAAGAAGAGGTACTCTACCTGATTCCTCACACTGTCTTAAGAAGGGCTACACTAAAGAGAATTACTGGCACCTCAATGGATTTCCTCCTAACTTTAAAGAAAATAGAGCTCGCAAGGCTAGAGAAGCCAATCTGAGTCAATCTACCACAGAATCAGCTCTAGAAGGCAATAGGAAATCAGACTCAGCAAACATTATTTCCCCCACAATCACTTAAGAGGAATACCAACACCTGCTTGAATTTTTGGGCAAAGATTCAAAGACGACTAACACAATCCACACATTTACGGATACAGGTTTGGCTAATTCTTCTAGTTTTTCTGAATTCACACACACACATACTGGGTAATTGATTTTGGGGCCACGACACATTTAGTTAGTGATCTATCTCAATTAGACACTTACACCACCTATAAAGGACCAATCACTAACATCAAAATACTCAATAGAAATAGAGTTCCCATCACACATATAGGTAGTGTGAAATTTTTAGAAGAATTTAAAGTGGAAAATGTTTTATATGGCCTACAACTACAATTTAACTTGATCTCTATCTCTAAAATTAGTAAGGAACGTCAATGCATGGTTTTTTCTTTCCTGATTATTGCTTGATACAAGGCCTTCAGGGTGGAAGGATGAAGGCGAGTGGTAGATATTAGTGAATGGACTGTATATTTTGAGATACCAAAAAGAACAAAACTTTCCTGTTATGAATGTGAATGTTACTAACAGTGATAAGAATGTGAATGTTGTTGATAGTAATAAGAAAACTCATGATTTGTGGTTGTTGCATCATCGAATGGGACATACCCCTTTTTATATTCTTAAGCATATGCAAAATGTAAATGAAACATCTATTCCAACAAATGAGAAATGTGATGTTTGTATTCAAATTAAGTAAACCAAGCTCCCTTTTCCTTCTAACTTAATTAAAAGCAAGACTTGTTTTGAATTATTGCATCTTAACATTTGGGGTCCTTATAGACATCCAACTCATCAAGGCTATAATTATTTCTTGACTGTAGTAGATGATTTTTCTAGAGCAACATGAATTTTTTTTATTGAAACACAAAAATGAAACCTTTTCACACTTGAAGTCTTTTCTTGCTTATCTCTTGAACCAATTTTATGCCCGTGTTAAGAAAATTCGTAGTGATAATGCTAGAGAATTCATTAATCATGATGTAAAAGATTTTCTTTTATCCAAAGGTATTATCCATGAAATAAGTTGTCCTCGCACCCTGGGATAAAACGGGGTTGTTGAATGAAAGCATAGAAGTCTCTTATAGGTTGTTTATAGTTTACTTATTCAATCTGGCCTTCCTATCAAGTACTGGGGAGAGTGCATAAAGATGGCAGGTTACCTTCTTAATAAGACACCATCGTAATTATTGGGTTTTCAAACCCCCTATGAAAAGGTTTATGGTATTCCTGTTGATTACACCTCTTTGCATATTTTTGAATGCTTAGCACATGCTACTAACTTAATTGTTACAGATAAATTTTAGTCCCAATCCATTCCCTGTATATTCTTGAGATAACCTCTACATCAAAAAGGTATTTGCTATTAAATTTGAAAACCAAAGAGATATTGTTCTACAGACATGTTATTTTTCAAGAACACAAGTTTCCCTTTGGGGATAGCATGTCTCCTAACCAAGGGGGAGTAACTCTTTGTAACCCCCTGCCTTGATTAGTGTAATTATGATTCGATAACGCATAATTAAATTGGATTAGAGACAGTCGGATAATTTAAACTCATTTCAACTTCCTACCTTACAGTAGGGTTTTCACAAAATCTTTCAAAAACTTTTCCCCATCCTGGTCTTAGTTTCAAAACTCAAATATAATTATCTGTTTAGTTAATTTACATTCATTCATATCAGAGTGTATAATCAAATCCCCGGCAATTCCCGGGTTTTATACATACATAAACCAAGGGTTTATAGGTCTCAACTAGGGGATTACATGACCATAATCAAATGTCATAATTACATCTCAAAATATACAGTAATCCCAAGTTCAAAAATAGATAACCAACATCCCCAAAATCAAATATACCCCAAAGGTTCCTAATCGCTCCGGGTTGCCCGCTTCTCTTTTGAGCCACTTGCCCTGTCTGAAATGTTAGTCATTAGAAAGAATAGGATTCAAGAGAATCCCAGTAGTAACAAATCACTTATATAATGCATAAACACATAGCATATAAGGTTATGTTACCAGCATCACAATGTATCATGGCTCACACCACATGCGACAGCACTCATGGCTGGTTGTAAACTCTGTGTCAGCTTTCGCTGCGATCTCTATGTATCACAATGTATCACTAAGCGTCAGCTTTCGCTACGAACTCAAAGCATCACAATGTATCTCAAAGTATTCACAATGCATGACAAACATAAATACAATGTTTCACACATAGTATAAGAGAAAGAGTCACTACCTTATTCTTTCCTAACGCTCTTCGGCACCGTGGGCTCTCGAGGGCGGCAAATGTCAAATCCTATAAACCAAGTTAGGGACAACCCGTCAATCTCTTTTCCAAATTCTTAATTTCATAGTACTTTAGTTGGTTATCATTTAAACTCTTTAAGTGGCTATTATAGGCCTAAACATATGCCTAAAGGATTGGAAGAAACTACCCCGAAGATACCTTTTTAGGAAGCAAAACTCTAATTTCTGGCTGAGTCACTCAAGTGAAGAAGACCTCACTCGAGTAATGCCTCCACTCGCACTCGAGTCCTAGCAAGTGAGACTCAGAAAGTGTATACCCGAGAGCATCAACACACCCTGGAGTGGCTAGCCCACTCGAGTACAAAGATTGCACTTGAGTGATGAACCCCAAATTCACTCGAGTTCCCAAAAGTGAAACACTAAAAGAGTTTACCTGAAAGCACACCCAACCTTAGAAGAGAAAGCTCACTCGAGTACTACCCATGTCACTCGAGTGAGAACATAACATTTGCAAGTGTCAGATCACACTCTTGGAGTTTGGCCTGCGAGTTCCTGGCTGAGAGCAATCCTTAACATGAACATACACCAGCACTCGAGTGAACCCATGCTCACTCGAGTAATGACCTATATCACTCGCGAGTTAGGAAGTGCACTCGCACTTTCCACTAGAAAACCTAAGCAAAATGCAGAAGGAAAAGGGGATTTATGTTGCTGCACTCGAGTGAAACCCTCACTCACTCGAGTGATATTCATCAGAACCTAGAAACACAACAACTGACAGAGCTTTCCAGATTTACCAAAACTGATCCCAATAGTTCCAAAACTTATACCAAAGCTCATTCTCACACAAAATCTCCTAAGGAACCTATTGGTAACCTCAAAATATCCATATTCACATTCAATTAACACATTTTCAACTCTAGCTCTCAAGGTCACATAAAACCACAAATTACCAAACTTCCTCATTCAATTCCAAATCAAACCTAATGACATTATAACACATCCTAACACCATTTACTACACATTACCATCCCAAACTCTTCCATTATCTAATTCTCATGAAATCAGGGAAAAATTACAGAATTTACAAAACTTAACCAAAAATTATCACAAATATACCAAAATGCATCAAATGTTTACCTCTTTACTTTGCTAGAACCAAAACCTTGATTCTCCAACTTTCAAATTTGTTCAAATACCAAAACACCCCTTCTCAAAATTCTGAAACATGGCAAGGAAGCTCTCAACACCATGAACAACTTTAATGAAGAGCACTTGAGCATTTGAGCATTTGAGAACCGGAATATATCATCAAAATCTTACCTTTGTGTTTCCTCTTTCCTTCCTTGATCAACGAAAAAATGGAGAAATGGAGAGAGAAAATGAGAGAATGATGAAGAAGATCAGATTTTCCCCTTCCCCATGCATGTCTAGCCGAATAAGAGGAAGAGAGGAGAGAGAAAATGAAGGTTGAACATTTGACCATCATCTATGGTCCAAAGCATACCACTTGCCAAAATCTTAGATCTTATCACATAGGAACACATGAATTCGAAGTACATGATTCCACCCTATTAATTACTCAATACTAGCCATTGATTCTTAAATTACCAAGGAGTTTCTTCTTCGGTAACTGACCAATCGGTCGATAATTTATCATTTTGCCCTTGATTATCACAATGCTTACTAAACCATCACCAAGCATATTTTACGTCACAATTCACATCATATATTTCAAAAGTGCTTAATTAACATTAATTACATCACTTTGAAGTTATTAACCCTTAATTACAATTTAGGATATTACACTCTTGATTTTTGGCATATGTTCTTTTTTGACTCGTATGATGTTGATGTTGACAATGTTTTTGACAATAACTTACACCTTCATGAGGCGAAAGACTAGGGAGAAGGAAACCAAAATGGATCAAAGGACACAAATGTCCCAGATAAGAACCATATCACAGATATACCATCGATTCCTTCTGCTTCTCTCAGGCTGCTTCTCTCAGGACAACTAAAATCAAAACCCACCAATTTGGTCGTAGGACTATGTTTGCAACCTTGTCAAAGACAGTTAGATTGGTGAGGAAAAGGGTGATTGTTTATATTTTATAGAGAAGCATATTACATTCTCTAATGTCTCATCTTCACAATTCTATTTCCTTATTAATATTGATTCTATTATTGAGCCTAAAACCTATGAAGAATCTGTTTAAAACAAAAATTGGGTAGAGGCAATGAATCAAGAAATAAATGCTTTAGAACATAACAATACCTGGAAATTAGTTGCTCTACCCAAAGGAAAAAAGGCAATAGGTTGTAAATTGGTATATAAGGTTAAATATAAGTCTAATGGTGAGATAGAGAAATACAAGGCCAGGTTGCTATCTAAAGGGTACACTCAGAATAGACTATCACGAGACCTTTTCATCAGTAATTAAAATGGTAACTATTAGGATAGTTTTGAAAATGGCTACTGTATATGATTGGGATCTTCATCACATGAATGTGTACAATCTTTCTTGTAGGGATATTTAGATAAAGAAATATTCATGCATGTCCCTCAAGGTTTTTGAACCAAGGGGAAGAATGTGGCATGTAAATTAAAAAAATCTCTTTATGGCCTTAAGCAAGCCTCAAAACAATGGAATCAAAAATTGTCTAAAGCATTGATTTAGGGCGGTTTTGAAAGCAGCAAGTGTAACCCCCTGACTTTAAACACGTAATTATAATTCGATAACACATATTTAAATCGGATTAGAGACCATTGGATGCTTTAACCTCGTTTTAAACTTTCTGTCTCACAGTAAAATTTTTACAAAACTTTCAAAACTCTTTTTCCCATCCAGGTCTCAATTTCAATATTCGAATATAATTACCTGTGCAGTTAATATACATTCAATCATATCAGAGTGTACAACCGCATCCCCGGCAACTCCCGGGTTCTATGCATAAAACCTGAAGGTTTATAAGTATACACTAGGGGATTACGCAACCAAAATCGAATGTAGTGTTCCTGATTCAGAATATACAGTAATCCCGAGTTCAAAATACATAACCAACGTTTCCAATTCAACTATATACCCCTAAGGGTCCTAATTGCTCCGGGTTGGCCGCTTCTCCCTTGAGCCACACGCCCTGTCTGAAATGTTAGTCATAGGAAAGAATGAGATTCAAGAGAATCTCAGTAGTAACAAACCACTCACACAATGCATAAACACAAAGCATGTACATAAATCACAAACAGCAACAGCAGCAGCAATTCACAGATACATGGTTTTCACCACAAACGACAGCACTCACGGCTGTATTCACAATACGAAAGCTCTTGCTGTAATCAACATCATGACAGCTTACATTGTAATCAGTAATCAACATCACGACAGCTTACGCTGTAATCACAATAACGACAGCTTACGCTGTAAACGACAGCTTGCGCTGTAAACGACAGCTATCACCAGCTGTAACCGCAGCAGCATCAGAAATCATCATAAAACAGTGATACAACACACATACAGTGCATTACACAAAGTATAAGAGAGAGAGTCACTACCTTGTCCTTTCCTGACGTCCTTCGGCGCAGTTGGCTCCCGAGGGCGGCAAATATCGAATCCTACAATTCCAAATGCACCATTTAGACACTTTCATAGTGTTACTTGGGGTTATATGAGTCTATAATGAAAATTTACAAAAATACCCCCGGGGACCCGGCCCGGGCCCGCCGGGTACGGCGGGCTATACTTTTCTTGAAATTTTGACATGGGCTATCCTGACATATTTTCGCCTAAGGAATCCATTTCTGGACTCGGAATTATCAAATTCAATGTTAAATTACGAAATTGCCCTTGGCAGCCCTACTTTTAGGGTTTTAGGGGTGTTTCCGTAATTATGCTTTCTCGGCCTTTTCTGAAAAAGTGCCCAACTGTAACCCCACCTATTTTCGCCCACTGAATCCAATGGAATCATCAAATCATTGAAAATCCAACTCTAAGACCCATTTACAGCCTTGGCCGAAATATACATGTTCTCCGGGAAAAATTGGGGTTTTACGATTTCGGCTCCGTAAACGCGTTCCTTTCTACTCCTAACCACTTTATTAACCATTACATTAGGTTATAACTACCATTTGAACCAAAATTGGGCAGCATAACCCTTAGGAAACTCAATTTCCAAAATTTAAAACCAATGGCAATCCGGCGAAATTTCACTGATTAAATTGCCCACAGCAGCCAGAATAAGCAATATACGAAAGTTTGGAAGTTACCTCAAGCTCCCTCTGGTTTTTCCCAAATTTGGCTGAACCCTAGCCTCTTTGAAACACCAAATTTTGAGCTTCACAACCTTAAAGAATAAAGAGGAGTAGCTTAGAGTCGGAATTATACGCGTTAGGAGCTAGATCGTCGGAGAAATCGGCTGACTTGCGAGATTTCTTCCTCTTTTTCTCTCTTTTCTCCAAGCTCTCTTCACGTCTTTTTTTTCTCTGAAATGGGTCGGGAATGGCTGATCAAGATGATGGAATTGCTTTTAATTCCATGTTGATGTCACCTTACCACATGATGATGTCATAATTTCTAATTTCACATTTTCGGATTTTCTGGCAGATTTTCTGCTCAACTTTGAAAAATCATAACTAATTCTAGAAAACTCGAAATGAGGTGATTCTAAAGCCAAATGAAAGATATTTAAGTCCTCTTCATAGGAAAAATATTGTCCATTACTGAAAATCACCACAAAATTCCCAGAATTTCAATCTTTGCATACTGTTCCAGAAAATAATTAATTCCACTGGGCAAACTTCAAAAATTCAAAACTCTTAGGTCACAAATCAAAATGATACAAATTATATGTTCATTTTGAAGCTTGACATGTGAACTTTAATACTGGAAAATTTCAGAATCTGTAGACACCATTTGCCTATTTAAAACGTCCATACAAATTTGCTGCCCTGTACAGAGTTTCAATGGACAGAGTTTTCAACTTTTGCACGATTGTTCCCAATGGTTCCAATTTCACAATAAACACTCTCCCCACACGAATTTTCACAAGGAAGCCATTGGAATCATTAAAATATCCAAATTCCCATCACACATTCTCCAAAAGTGTTTATTCAACAATAATTATATCCACTTTTAAAGTCATTAGCCCTTAATCACTTTTTGGGATATTACAGCAAGCATGACTACTCTTTGTATGTTAAAAATTATAGTGATGGTATAGTCTTTCTTCTAGTATATGTCAATGATATATTGATTATAGGAAGCTCAAGTACTAGAATAAATGAAGTAAAACAGTTTTTGTGTCAACATTTTAAGACTAAGAATCTAGGTGTGAAATATTTTCTGGGTATTGAGATTGCTAGGTCTAAGAGAGGATTAGTGTTGTGTCAACAAAAATATATTTTGGACTTGCTTTCTGATACATGATCAAGTGGCTGCAAGCCTCTGAGCTTGCAAATGACACCAAATCTAAGACTTAGAGCATATGAAGAGGGAAAAGACAAGAAAGAGGATCTCTTAAGGGATCTAGAAAAATTCAAAAGATTGATAGGTCGTTTAATTTATTTGACTGTCACCAGGCTTGACATATGTTTCGTTGTGCAAACACTAAGTCAATTCATGCAAACTCCCATAAAAATCGCATATGGTAGTAGTTCTTAGTGTTGTCAAATACTTAAAGCAGAGTCCTGGAGTTGTCATTGTCATAAGCTCAAGAGGAGGGCTAATGTCAGATTGCTATTGTGACTCTGATTAGGGCGCGTACAACACTACTCGGCACTTTGTGACAGGTTATTTATTAAAGCTGTGTGGTTCTCTGGTAATGTGGAAGACTAAGAAACAACATATGGTTTCAAGGTCATCTACTGAAGCAGAGTATAGGGCTCTCAGTTTAGCTATGGTTGAGGTGGTTTGGATCATGGGGTTGCTGAAAAGATTAAACATTGTTCATTCAAGTATTGTAGAAGTGTATTGTTATAGTCATGTAGTGATCCATATTGCTTCAAACCCTGTATTTCACAAGAGAACTAAACACATTGAAATAGACCTACACTTTGTTAGAGAGAAGCTGGAGCAGAAGTTAATTAATCTGTAACATGTGAAATATGAAGAGCAACAAGCTGATATTCTGACTAAACCAATTTCGAAGGTTGTACGGATGAGGTTTTTGGACAAGTTAGGAGTCATAGATATCTAGAACCCCAAAACTTGAGGGGGAGTGTAAAAGTTAGTAGTGTATTTTGGGCCTAGAGTTATTTGTGCAACCCAAGTTGGTTTAGTGGTTAGTAGTGCCTTGTATATAATGAACGTGTGGCTTGTAATCTACTTAAGACACTCTGTCATTTTTTCATTCAATAATATTCAAAGTGTTTATTCTTTCTCTAGGCTAAACCTGGATTTCACATAATTTAATTTGAATTTTTCTTTCTCTTATGAAATCATATAAAACCAGCTATGAAGCTTGGAAAAGAAGCACTTGTGGAAACTAGATAAGCCATCTTAAAATAAGCTTGCCTTATTGCCTCCAAGTATTTCTTTAATGAAATTTTAATAATTAGAAGTGGATAATATAATTAGAACAATGAGAACGTTCTTGAAAAAGAACTTTACAAATACCTAGAGACAAAAAGTTGTTCCCAATATTCATAATATCAGAGAAGTGTGAGAGTCTAATTTGTTCTTTTTAAAATTAAACAGAAGACATAAATATCCTCTGATTTAAAAAAAAACAAAGAAAAAGGTGAGAGTTGTTAATTTAAAATGAGAAATTGTGAAATTCATATGTGAACTTATTAAACCCATATTAGAACTTGTTAAACCCTTCTCAAGTGTAGGAATTAATACATTCTTCACTTGTCATTATCGCAAGTGGTTAATTTTAAATGGGAATTAAGTTATGAAATTCATATGTAAACTTTTTAAATTCTTATCAAGTGTAGGAATTAATACACCATTGAATTGTCATTGTCACAAGTGGTTAATTTAAAATGAAGAGTTGTGAAATTCATATGTGAACTTATTAAACCTTTATCAAAACTTGTTAAACCTTTATTGCACCTTCTTCTCTGTTTAAAGCCTAGAGAGACATTTTTAAACCTTTATCAAAACTTGTTAAACCCTTATTGCACCTTCTTCTTTGTTTTCAAAAGCCTAAAGGGATATTTTTGTTATTTCCAATTTAATTTTAAAATGATAAATCAAACCCTCATACCTCTCTAGCATAGTAGCATTATGAATATTGGGAGGACCTTTATACCTCTTAATATTTTTAAAGTTCTATTTCCTAGACTTTCCCTAAAACCTTTTTCGTAATTAACATTTCCCCCCATTCCAATCCCCCAATATAGGAATCAAAGGGGGAAATGGAGGCAAACAAGTAGGGCTGGGCATAGGTAGGGCTGGGCAAGGTGAGACCCTTGCTTGATGCCCAACCTAAAGGATGAATGGGTTACATTTGCAACCCGATGCCTGGTAGAAGTCCAAACTATTTCAGGTAGGGTATGGGTGGATTGGTTTGGGTGGGCTTCCATGCCTAAATAATAACTCCATAACTAATACCATATGTACAAAACTCCAATTATACCTAATAAATACTATTATAAACTTCAAATATATTTCATAATTTCACATCTTGAGATATCTCAAAATAAATCTATAACTCGAGTCTTGAAATTAAAAAAAGAAAACTAACGTATGTCTTAATAATTACGTGATAAATTATGAAATAGTGTTTGTTTGTGTATAAATATTGATTAATATGAATAGGTGCAATTGCAATAAAGACTCCAAGGAAATTAAAATTTTTGTCTTTGATCTCAACTTTTTAATGTTTTATATTATCCATTCAAATAAAAAAATCACGTCCATCTAAAAAATAATGAGTTATATGTAAACTGTGTTGGATGGATATTAAATAATAATATAAAATGCTTCATAAAAATGAAATAATATATATATTTATTTATTGAAATAAAATAATATGTATAGAATATTATTTATTTTATATAAAATAATATATATTTTAAATAAATTGTATATAATTTTTCGTGATGTCTGGCTCTACTGATACTTCATCTGGCCCAATGATATCCAAATTTTTTTAAGACTACTTCTTTTAGACTGAGCAAAACAATTTTTTATTGGAGTGTGTGTTTGGGGAGGCTAATAAGCCCAATTGGAGGAGGCCAAAGCTCAATTGGCAGCCATTCAGCCAACAATTTTTTTTTAGTGTTTACAGAGGCTTATTGACAATTGAGCTTTTGCCAAAGCCCAATTGAGAGAAGTTAGAGAATGGAGCTTTTATTAAAAGCTAATGGCATTTTATGCTAGATTGAGTTGTCTGGAAATTAGTTATATGATATTGATTTTTCCCATAAAATGTTTTTTAAATAGTATGTAGTATCAAAAAATATTTGTTAAGTATTTTTAACCCCTTAAAATATTTTTCTAGTTGTACCCACTGTCTAGTTTACTATCAGATTGATTGCAATTTTATCCACTTTCTAGTTGTACCCACTCAAAAAATATTTTTTGAGTGTTTTTAACTCCTTAAAATATTTTTTTAGCTGTATCCAGTGTGTTATCAGACTGATTACAATTTTACCTTTAATGTATTTTTTCAGCTCCAAAATTTAATTTAAAATATTTTTTGGTGCTTTTAACTCTTTAAAATAATTTTTCAATTGTACTCAGTTTTAGGAGACCGATTACCATTTTACCTTTAATGTACCCAAAACTTATAATACTGATTTATTGATTTCCACCTACTCTAAACTATTTTTCCAGTAGCACCTAATATTTTAATGTAATTTTTAAATATTTACTTGATTTTTTAAATATTTTTCCACCCACTCTCTCCTACCATTATCACAAAAGCCCTTATGCTTAAGTCAATCCAAACAGGTTTTTATTTTTACAAAAGTTCAATTGACAATCACTAATAATTCACATTACATAATTTGATTTTTACTAAAAATAATATTATAACAAGTTCAATTAAAATAAACGCAATCATCTATCAATGTTACAAGCACACCCGTAATTGGGTGGGCATGGGATCATGGGCATCGTGCACACCCCTATTAAAACAAGGTTGCGAAATGCGAGAAGGAGCTCGAGCCGTACTTTTTCGTTGACGGTCTGGGTCGTCTATTTTTTTCGCCATTTCGGTGCCGATACGGGAAGGTAAGCTGGTGATTTGTTGTTTCACTTTCGTGTTGCAATCCCTGTTTTTATGGGGATCCATTGTAAATAGATTCCTCCATTTAGTTTCTTTCCTTCCGTTTCAGATAGAGCATTCTTAGGAAAAACTATTTCGCCATTTTTGTAGACATTATAATGTTTCAATTCTTATTTTGTTGAAATCTTCGTTTATATATTGAAATTGCCCCCTTTTGTACTGTTGTAGAGTATGAAAATATAAAGAGTATAATATAATTCTATCCGATTCAGAATTCTCAGTCTCATGCGTTTCCTCATCATCTCGTAATTTTTGCTCCTTGCATTCCAATTTCGTGGCACGACAGTTTAAGCAAAGCAATTATTTATATGCCTTAAAAATTGCTGCATTACGGTATCAGATAAGTGCCTTAAAATTGCATGATAGGACATTCGTATTCTAATGGTCACTTTGTTTATCTCTTATCTAGAGACATTAGCACGCAAAAAAGCTAACTTTCAATAATCTTTTAGCAACTTCATGAGCTATTCCAGTATACTCATTGAAATTACTTGGACATATATTTTTGTAATTTTGGTTAAACTCAAAGATAGTCTATGCCATTAATTCTTTGTTTTATGGAAGTGTGCATGTTTTAAGAATAGAATGGAGGTATATAGTTTTAGCAATACTCATGAAAGGTTAGTGTTAAATTTAAAAATAGAGAAGATTGCACTTTGTAATTACTAGCATCCCTGATTACTAGAACATATGAGCATAGAAATAAGGCAGATTGAACAAACAAGCGAGCAAGCAAACAAGATGATTTTGAAAATTCACCCAACAGTTTCTAACTAGATTCACTGCTTCACACTTTTGTGTTTCTTTACTTACAAATGAATATAGCAACTTAGATTGAACTTTACAAGGGCATGATTTTGTTCATATAGCTGAAATACTTGAAAGTTTGCAAAGGATAATAGTTATATTAGCCATGTCATTGTTGTTATACCTATTATCTTCCTTGCACGTTTGTGAGAGTGACAGTATTAACTGAGCATGATTTATTACTCTGTTGAGATGACTCTGCACTTGTCTCAACCTTCCTCTGTATGTAAGCTGGCTGACATGATGGAGGGAGATTAACAATGTGATTGTTAAGCATTGAATTTACAGTGGCCATAGAAGGCCTATCTCTTGCATGTTCTTGAACACATAAAAACCCTATGTGCATGCATCTCACAATGTCATTGAAATAGTCTGAATCAGATATTTCTGAGTCTATGAGAGATTTGATGTTTTCTTCATTCCATAATTTCCATGCCTGATAGGAAATGCAAGAGTTTATAGCAGCATAAATTATCAATAATTTCTAGACTTATTTTAATAATTAAAATTGTGCCTTAATTAATTTGGAGAGGCTTACAAGTTCTAAGAGGTTCAATGAGTGTTCATGATCACAAATGCTTGTATTTTTCTTGCCACTGATGATCTCAAATAGCAGAACTCCAAAGCTAAAAACATCTGATTTCTCTGAAAATAGCCCTTCCATTGCATATTCAGGTGACATATAACCACTGTAATAAATCATTAGTAGTAAAGTTCAATTCATATGAATCTAGTAGTGATATATGAAAATTATAGAGAATGAAAACTTACTATGTTCCAACAACCCTTCGAGTATTGCCTTCATCTTCACTGCTTTCAAAGATTCTTGCCAAACCGAAGTCTGATATTTTAGGATTAAGTTGTGCATCTAGTAAGATATTACTTGGCTTTAGGTCTCTATGAATAATTTTTAGTCTAGAATCTCTATGGAGATAAAGTAAACCACGAGCAATTCCTTTGATAATGTTCAAGCGGTTTTTCCAATCTAAGACCTTCTTTTTTATAGGATCTACATAAACAACACAGGAGAGGTTACTTTCTGTTCTACAATAAGAAAAATTCAATTTTAATTTAAGTACAAGATTTTGATTTAATTGGATAAAAAACTAAATTCTTTCATGGTTTCTCTGAAACCATATTTTGCCTTGGGAGGAAAAAGACCGTCATCTATATAATAACAGAGATTGCAATTCTGCAGCTGCAAGGCTTATATGGACATAGATAATTAAAACAAAGAAGATGGACTAACCATATATAAAAGCATCCAAACTCTTGTTAGGCATGTACTCATATACCAACATTTTCTCCTCTCCTTCAATACAACATCCTAGAAGTCTCACAAGATTACGATGTTGAAGCTTTGAAATCACAACCACTTCATTCATGAATTCTTCCAGCCCTTGCCTAGAAGTTCTTGAGAGTCTTTTAACTGCTATTTCCTGGCCATCATGCAATTCTCCCTGGTGCAATGCATAAATATGTATATATATTTATATCTTAAAGGAAACACGAGGAGTCAAAGAAATTATCTAAAAGAATATTCATTTCACAAGATATAGGTACCTTGTATACTAGACCAAAACCACCCCGTCCAAGCTTATTAGCAATGCTGAAGTCGTTTGTTGCAGTTGCAAGGATTCTAAAATCAAATAGTGGCAGCTTCTCAAGTTTAGCAATTTTCAGGTCTCCAAGTGGGTTTTCGTCCTTGTTCAGCAACAATTTTGCCTTGTTTTCCTTTTTTCTTGCTGAATACAATCATATAACCAAAATACCCCGAAATAAATCAATAAAAGAAATCAAGACAGTAACTGGATTATGATTTCTTTTACCTTTTCATTTGGTGTCTAAGATAATATAATTCTATTATTCGAAAAACATGGCAAAGAGAGACAGTGTATCTATGATCTATTCAGTTAAAAATATTTACTAAAGTAACAAACCAATGAAGAGAACATGATTATTCTTGAAATAAACAGATATTTGGGAAACATACCTGAATATCTAGCAGTCCACACCTTTAGGATATAAGCACAGATGGCAATGATAATCACTCCTACTATCACTGCTACTGTGATAACTACTTTGAAGTCTTTCTTCTTCTTCCTTTCTGTATTGATTGCATTATAAACTCATTTAGAAACATCATAAGATCAAATAATTGACTCAAAATCTGCTTACCATGTTCTGAATAGGCTTGGCGGATGTAAAGATCAATTCCTCCACTGGCCAATCTTACTATGTCCGTTAAGTTTCCAGTCCAGTACATGCAGGAAAGAGCAGAAACATATGCATATGCTATACAATTGCAATTCTTTATGCACTGAGTTCTGCATGCTTCCTCAGAAACAAATGATGCCGTTGAGCGTTCTGGAACTTTTGTCATCTGCAGCTCTAGAAACCAGTCATCTTTGCCTCCAGCACTTGCACACTGCAGCGGTGCCCTCCTCACACACCCACTTGTCCAATTTTGGTTATTCCATTCATTGGTTTTCCTTGGCTCAAACCCTTTCAAACAACTGCAGGTTGGTGAATTGTTGGAGTCACAGATCGCATATGCCCCACAGTAGTTATAAGTATCACAGTTTTCTTGAACCTTTTGCTCTCCTACTTTGTTGGTTCTGGTGGTGTAAGCCAATTTTCTTTCAGAACGGTTTTTCCTTGAAGAACGTGTTTTCTGGTGGGAACTGATTGCCAAATTTGAGTAGTCTGTGTCACTTGGATGTTGGAAACTCTCCCATAATGTCTTGCCTGTCTGGTCTAGCAGCACAAGGTTACCGGAATTAAGAAGCTGGGCAGTGGAACTTGATGCTGTGTTTGACATATTTGATGACCAGAAAACCTTTTTCTTCCCATTCAATACTACAAGATTTTTGTCCTCAGATATAGTAATGACCCCAGAAGAATCCTGTAATGGTTGGTTCCTGTTAGCCACCCATGTGACTTTGGAATTGATGGCATACCAGATTCCTACATAGCGATCTGTGGTATTTTGGGGGCTGAAGAATCCAAGTTTGAACGCGCTGTTGTTTGAGCTTGCAGTTTCTGAATCTTTGATGAATACAGATGATGAAATGGAGTCTGAGGCAGTGATAAATCCTACATCAACGATTAAGAGCATGAGAACAATAGGGAGTAATCCCATGAGAAAAACCAGTCCCTGATTCTTATTACCATCTGGGTCTTTCCCATTTCATCACAAGCAGGAGCATTTCCCCTATTACTATTGTAGAGCGTAAGCCTGACGTCAGACGAAGGTGCTAGAGGAAGCCTTGACCGTGGCCACCCCAAATTGTAAGTCTCTTTCTCTCTCTCTGGAAATTTTCTTACATGGTGCCATAAGGAAGACTGGAAGAGCAACGACTTTTAATTTTGGCCACAGGAGGACAAAAGGCTTTAATGCAAACGGGTCCCACACTTTCATCTCTAGCTGCGTGTCTCTTATCTCACCTCATCACATGTAATGAGGGATTATCACCATGTATGTATGTATGTATTTAGACATGCTCGCACACGTGCCATGCACACAAGGATGAAAGACTACCGACTCGTACTTCGTGCTGGAGCAAGAATCTGGTAGTGGTTAGTTTCTGTTTAGCCACTTGAATGACTTAGGAGCTGGAGACGCACTAAATTCCCACATGGCTATCTTTTTGGCTAGGAAGAATCAAAGTTTAAATGTACTGTTGTTGGAAATTACAGTGTTGGAATCTTTGGTTAATAAGATTGTATTCAACAACAGACACAGAAGCTTAAAAAACAGTATTGACAAGCCTTATCTCACTATGTGTATTCCGTTATATGGATGTTACAGCACTATTACACTATGAAACACCATACTTTTAGATATACAGAGGCTTAAAATGTATGAGAAAAATTTCTATTCAGTAGTCCCATTACTTCAAGGATCAGAAAACCAGACGTTCTATTTACTTGTAGAATTTTCCTTATCTAATGTTGACTTGTATTCTTTCTGCTCAACGTTGGCTGTGAAATTTAATAACGTCACTCTCTTCCAACCTCCAAGCACAAGCTTTCCTTTATTGGGTTGTGACGTTGTGTAATCTGCACTTAAAAGAGCATTGTGATATTAATTCGTTGACTCAGTCAATCCTGACAAGAGATTGGTCTCTATTTACTTGGTCATTAGTACTGTCCTGTGGCTATCATAATGGTGAATAATTTTAGCAACTGTATTTTGTCATAAAATCTTTTTTTCCTTTTTTGTATGCTAAATGTTTGTTGGGTGCATTTCAAAATGTTTCAATCCATAAACGATGTCAACGGTGCTGGTTACACACACAAAACAAACAGGATTAAAGTTTCATTAAAATTAAAAGCTGCGTTTAATTTACTGAAATTGTAATTACTCCCTCCGGTCCTAATTATAAGATAAAGTTGACTTTTTTGGAGAAACTAAGGAAGCCAATTAAATTAATTTAGAGTATTTATATTTATATTTTTTTCTCCAAACTAATTAATTTGACTAATAAACTAATATATAATCTAAGGATACTAAAAATATAAACACTCTAACGTAATTTAATTAGCTTCCTTAATTTCTCTAAAAAAGTCAACTTTATCTTATAATTAAGACCGGAGGGAGTATTATTTATCCAATTGCTGCAGGTTCCGAAAACCATCTGTGGGCAGATGAGGAAGGGAAAAGAAAAGAAGTGTATGAGCGTTTACGGTTGGCCTCTATGCCCTTGTTTTACTAGCCGAATGAGCATCAATATAACGTAAAGGCATATTTTAAGGAAAGCAAATAATTTGAGTAAATTAAAATAAAAACATAAAACAAAATCATAGTTAAGGGTATCCAAAAATAACAACTAGGAATATTTTGAATGTTTCTTTGTATCATTCTACTCTCACTAACCGCATTGATCGATCCCCTTAGCCATTTCTTTTAGTCCATAATGAAATCCCTTGCTTTCTCTATTTTCGCATATGAATGGGTTAAATACTCTAGGTGACGATGTCTATATTTACATTCCTCTCCATTTATTTCTTCATTATTGGATCAATTTTTAATGGTTAAGATTTAACATTTTATAATAACATACTATAATCTTAAATAACAAAAATTATTAAATTCAACTTCAGAAGTGCAGGAGATAAAAAGTTAAAAAATATGTAAAACATTTTAATAAAAGTATACATGGTTGAAGTATTTATATGTAATTTTAATAATTTAAATTTATTTATATGTATTTTTATATTTAATATTACAGTAATATTCTTATAAAATATTGAATCCCAACTATCGAAAATTGATACAATAGTGGGAAAAGTAAATAGTGAGGAAATGGAGATAGAAACTCATCATGTGATCATAATTGACGCTGGTTGAACTGATGGGCAAGTTTTTGGTTATTTTATGTGATTTGAATGCCCTTTTCGTCACGTTATGCCCCTATAGATTGGGGTGAAATACCATTAAAATAGTCATACTATGAATCAATAATATAACCCCAAAAATGAGAGCAACATGAGCATATGAATGCCTTGTAATCACAAATTCCCGTCCAGATTCTTCACTGCAATTTCCCGTCCCTCTTGCAATTCTCCCTATAAGAATATGTTATGAAGAAGCAGTTATGTACCCTTTTTTTAATACGCCCTCCATTGCCTTTTATAAGGTACAATTGTTTGAAATGGTATGTTTTTTTTACAAGATATATTTTGGAGATGTTTAAACATTTAATTTTTTTTACCCTTAATTAATTATATACCCTCTAATCACCTTTTTCCACTCATTCTCTCACCCACCCACCTTTTTTTTATAAACAATGGTGTTTTTTTTTTTTGAAATATGAGTTGTATTTTTTTACATATTTATTGTCTTTAATTAAGTTTAAATAACTTTTTTATCTACATAATTCAGTTATTTGTATATTATAAAAAGAAATGGAGGGAGTGTTGAAAAAGAATTTGAACTTCACGTGATTAACCAAAGTGATTAACCTTGTGGTTAGATTATCAAACAATTGATTTCAAGGAACTGCATCACAGTGATGCAACACCTAGGTCTATTCTCAAGGATGCTAATTATTAGTATTTCAATCGGTTGATTGCCAATTAATACAAGTTAACAGAGTATAGAGACTTATGAGTGAAGTGGTTTGGTATCAACTTTTGTCTAGTTTTTGAATATAATATCTCCGATCTTTAATATAAGAGTTAGTTGTCATTTTATAGAAAGATTAAAAAAAGCTAAATAAATTACTTAATTATAACATATGTTATGTATTGTTAGATTATATATTAGTTTGTAAGTCAAACGAATCAATTTGGAGAAAAAAAATAGATATAAATATTTTAAAATAACTTATTTAGCTTCTTAAATCTCTTTGAAAAAATTCAACTAGCTCTTTTATACGAAGGACTAGAGGGAGTACAATAATTACTTGAGAGTTGGATTTATTTAAATATAAAACTTCAATACACTTCATCTTTTAAATTTATAATTTTTTGCCAAAATATCCTTATTGATATCTAAGGTAGTTATGAAATCATG
Source organism: Inga oerstediana (assembly GCA_963210345.1). Taxonomy (NCBI): domain Eukaryota; kingdom Viridiplantae; phylum Streptophyta; class Magnoliopsida; order Fabales; family Fabaceae; genus Inga; species Inga oerstediana. Next base: position 55,936,158 of record OY723400.1, on the reverse strand, counting down.
AAGATATAAAAACAAGACCTCAGTAACTTACATTAAGCAGTTTATATCTCATGGAGTTATGAACTTATGAAGAAATATAGTGTTTTATGAAAACCAACATATATTAATTATAAATAACTATGCTGAAGCCATATAGGTTGAGGCCGGATAGGTTAAAGGTTGAAGAGGTCTAATTATGCAGCCATACCAATAGAGAAAGTGAAAACGCAGCTTCACATGGCATGGATCGAGCTGAATTTGGTCAATAGGTTTAGAACTTATAGTTCATCATTTTCAATGGTGGGATCATCATATGGAGGCTTACTATGCGAGAAATCATATTCATGGTAAGGGACATTTTTTCTGAAATTTTTAGCTTCTTTACTCCTTATTGTAATCTTGTAGCTTTCACTGTTTGACTGGGTGATTACATGTGTTTGTATATCTAGCAGAGACTCTCTCATATCCTATTTTGATCATGGTGGATCATATTCTAATTATTGGTTTAAATGACCTGTGATTTTTACTCTTGAATTTATGGTTTTTCATGTTAATAATCATGGTATCATAAAACTCTCATAAGTGATAGAAATATTTAACATCTACCGCATCCTTGCGAACAAATTAGGGCTGATCTGAGCAAGATGCTCACAACTTGGTAGGCCAACCTAAACCAGTCTTAAATTTGCCCATTTAGGCTCACCTATAAAAAGCCCATGTCAACCCACCCACCCATTTAAAAATTAAATGGGCGGGCTATGGGCACACTTTAGGGTTACCCGTGCCTATCCATTTAATTTTGTTAACTATAATTCCTTCATGCTATATATTATTCCTATAATTGATATATGTTGTATGTTCTGTTTTATAATTAGATATGTGGAGTTTAAGTCTATACAAGCTTAAGTATTGTCACTTATCTATATATGTTATTTTCAGACTTGATTACAGATGACATTCTTAATTAACTGGACAAAAGTTTCCTTAGTCGTTAAACAACTCCGATAGATGTGCATTAGAGCTTTGAAGAATAGAATGAGTTAACACATTGGAACAAGTTAAATCAATTCTGTTAAGGCAAGTTAAACCAATCCATTGCACTTTTATTCTGTCATGTTTCATATTTGTATCCAACATATGTGCTTCTTAAATTGTTTTGGTTCTTATGAACTAGTTTTATATTTTATTAAACTATATAACTCACTAATGATAGTTGGTATGATTTGCTTTTATGGCTATCATGAATATAAACCTTACTTGGGGTCATTTTAAGATTTTTTTTTTTTTTGGTGATGAAATATGCTTTTCTATTTAAGCTTTCCTATTTTCATACCAAATCATCTTTATTTTTGTTAAGTTTGATTTGATTTTGAAAAGACAAATGAGCATGACACATGTTTCTTATATTTAAAGATAATTGAAGCACTCATATGTGTCCAAAATTTGCTATAAAAAACTCCCCAAAATCAAGAACATAGATATTGATAATTTGAATGTAATACTTGAACTTTGAACTTTGAACTTTAAAGATTAGAAATTTATTATAATGGAATAGATTGATAACTATGTATAATTGTGGCCTATTTTGAAAAAGGTCAACATCCAAACAGGTTTCCCCCTAGCCTGTTTAGTTCCCCACCCCCCAATTTATGTCTCATTTCGTTTAACTCGGGGTTTAACGGGCTCATCCATACTCGGGCATCAGTAAATGAACAGGCTATGGGTTAGAGCATGGGCTACCCAAGCTGCCCATTGCTCAACCTATAACAAATGTTATTTCCTTAATCTACATAATTTAGTTAACAAATTCTTATGTTAATGACCTTTTTTTAAGTGAATGTGTCACCAGGGAAAAGAATGATGGAATCGAGTTGATTGGTTTTTAATAATAATTTCTTAATTATAACAATTTTTTATGATAACATATTTTTATTTGAATTTATTTTATAATAAAATATTTTAATAATAACAATATTTTTATTTATCATAATATTTTTTATTATAGGCATTATTGAAATATCACATAATATATAAGGCAAAATTGTTCAAAATTTTGGCTCCCCTCCAAAACTCTCAATTTTAAGGGGAGCCAAAATGAGAGTGTAGGAGGGGAGGGGATGGAAAGTTTGAGGTTTGAGGCTCTCCCCTCCAATCAAGTACACATTTGATTCAATAGAGGTAAAGTTATGTGAAGTTTATTAAAGTTGTGTTAAAGGAAGTTGTGAGCTTTGTTTCATTCAAGAAGGGGGAGGAGGTTTGGTTTCTTATTTGATTCAGAAGGATAGATGATGAAAGCTAATTATAAGTTATATATACCCCCTCTTTTTCTTTATCTATATATTTTTCTTCTTCTTTTATTTTTTAATTTATAAATCTAAAAAAAACTATTACCTCAGGTATATATGATAAAAAAAATTATATACATTTTAAAGGATATTTTATTGATTTTTACATATTATTTTATTGTTAATTACTTTTTCGGTTTTCCCTTTTATGCAAAAACAGGCATGGGAATTTTGGTTAAAGTGGGACACTATTTTTAAACAAGAGGAGTAAGCTTGGAATATTAAAAAATAGGTATGGGTATTTTGGTCAAAGTGGGATACAATGTTTTTAAACCGGAGTGATAAGCTTGGAATATTAAAAAATAAGTATGGGTATTTTGATTAAAGTGGGACACAATGTTTCTCTCCCCTCCAAAACACCCCCATTTTAGAAGGTAGAAAGAGGAGGGGAGGGGAGTAGAAAAAAGACAAAATTTTTAATCTCACTTTCCCCTTCTTCCTTTCAACATGGAGATAATGCTTAGTATTTATTTGTAATAGTTTATTTTTTTTGCTTATAAATGCTTATAAATAATGATTTACAATATACAAAATAAGTAAGTGAGAGGAGTTTTATCTCAACTTATATAATAAACACTTATTATTTAAAAATAAACTATCCCAAACTCTAAATAACCTCCTAATAAGTTAAACAACTAGCCCTAAGCCCTAAGCCCTAGAGAGCCACGGCAAATCCTTAAATCGACTGATTATAATGAAATCAAAAGTATATACCGGTGATTCATTTTTAGAACTTACTCAAACTTCAGGTGCAGCTAGCGAAAGTCGTGACCGTTGCCCACTGCAGCGGTCACCGGTGTGGAAGCGAGAAGCCTCCGTTGCCCACTGCGACGGACGGATAATAGAGAGCCTAAGGAAAGAAGACTAAGAGAGTATTTATTCTTATAAAGCAATGAGAGGAAGAAGCAAGGAACGGAATGAAGAAAGAGAACGAGAACGTTCACCAATATGCAAAAGGGATGGTGGTTATCAGAACCAGTTGCAGGAGAAGACTTCAGAAAGTCAATGCCATCATGTTACGAGTCTTAGTCCTGGACCTGATTTACAGGAAGTTGAGATATTCGCATCTATGGTGCCGGAAACTATGGAAACTAGTAACAAACAGGAAGAGTGCAAGACAAAAGAAAAAGTTCAACGTAGAGAAGGAGGATACACAGGCCAAGAATTGTTAGCGCCAAGAGTGGAGGAGTGGATGCATGAAGAAGTTGAAGTGCAACTGGAACAACCTAAGGTGGCTTCTTATAGGGATATACTAAGCCCAAACTTGACAACACAGACGGAACAAGGCCAGGGAAAGGGAAAGGAGAAACCTTGGGATGGTTATCTGTATACATGTGATGAAAAAGAAATGCAGGAAGGAGTTAAAATCACTGAGTCAACAGCAGGACCTATGATTGAATTTACTGAAAAAGAAAAAATAAGACTTGAAAGCAAATGGTCACAGTCCCTAATCATAAAGCTTCTGGGTGGCACGTTGGGTTATATGCAGATGAGAAGGAAAGTGCAAGCTATGTGGGGAAAGAGGGGAAAAGTAGAATTATCAGACATTGGAAATGGTTTTTTGGTGGCCTCTTTTAATAATAGCGAAGACTATTCATTTGCGCTGGAAGGAGGTCCCTGGTTAATACAAAATTACTACCTAACAGTGCAAACGTGGAAACGAAATTTCAATCCATGGAATGAGAAGATTCAACAAGTTGCAGTGTGGGTCAGATTACCAGGGCTGCCAGGAGACTATTATGATAAGAAGTTTTTCTATAGTCTGGGAAACAAAATAGGGAAAGCGATTAAAGTTGATGAAATGACGCTTCTACGGGCAAGAACCATGTACGCAAGAATGTGCGTGGAGGTCGATCTGAACGCCCCATTGCTGCCATCATACTCGGTTGATGGAAATAAACTCAAGATAGAGTATGAGGGGCTTCATCAAATATGCTTCTTGTGTGGTAAATTTGGACATATATCAGAACAATGCTATCTCAAGGCAGCTAGATTGAGTGAGAATTCTGAGAAGTCGAACGGACAGAAATCATGCGAGAATGGAAAGATTCGAAACCCAGAACCAGAAATTACACCGGAAAGTATCTACGGTGGGTGGATGGTTGTCCAAGATACGAGGAAGTTCCGGCGGAACGCGAATCGAGACGGCAAGGGGGTTGAGCGTTTGAAAAATGCAAGTAGCAACGGTCTGCAAGCTGGCTCCTCGAGATTTGCGGTTCTGGAGGTGGAAGAAAACAGCGGAGGTGCAGAAGAGGCAGAAAAGAACGGCGGCAATCAGCATCAACAGATATCCAAAGTTGACTTAAGAAAGGCAAAACTGAACGAATCTTTAGGACAATCGAAAACGAGGCTGAAACAGAATGACATGGAAGTGGAAAAAAGGAGGTCACGGATGGGAAGAGAAGGTCAGGAGAATAGTAAGGGGAACAAGAAAGAAGGGTCTGCAGAAAGTGTCAGACAGATAAACATGGAAAAGGGTAGAAATGGAAAGGAAGGAAAACAAAAAGAAAAAGATGAGGCCCAGATTTTGAAAGTGAAAGAAAGGGGGCAAATAGGTGAGAAACAGAATGGGCTTAAGGTGAAACAAAATGGGCCTGTGGAGAATGTTTTGGAGGATAATGAAAACGCAAAGGAGGAAACTAGGGTGGGCCTAGACAAGAAGGGACTGAACAAGACTAATCCTCTCAGTATGAATAACTCCATATTGGCTGAAAAAATCCTAGAAAACCTGTTACAAAAAATGCCCAGTGGGGATATGGCAATTGATGATACGGAGCCCCCAGACCCTCATAAGCCGAATCAACAATTGGGCCTACCGGATGTGGAAATGATGATGGAGGAGCAAGCTTGCATGGAGAAGGAGCAGGCATGCAAGGCTGAAAAGGTGGGTACTAAAAGAGGTGAGGATTTAGATGCTGAGGCATTGAAGTGAGCCCTCTGAGGTAATTAGTTACCATTTTGTATTTCTTTTTTAATGATTGTAGTATGGAATGCTAGAGGGGCAGCCGGTAAGTCTTTCGGTCTGGCCTTAAAGAATCTAATGAAAAAGAACAAACCGAGTATTGTAGTGCTTTTAGAAACCAGATGCAGTGGAAATGCTGCCCAGAAAGTGATCAAGCGAATGGGATTCCGGTACCAAATACTAGAAGAAGCTAGAGGATTTTCGGGTGGTATATGGATCCTGTGGAATGACGATGAGATTCAAATCAATGTAATTGAGCAACATTATCAATTTATACACTGCTTAGTTTCTGGAGTTGGTAGCCGCCCTTGGTGTTTTACTGCAGTGTACGGAAATCCTAGAGAAGCAGAAAGAAAGATTATGTGGGAGGAATTCTGGGAAATCTCCAAAAAAACAAATATCCCTTGGATGTTGGCAGGTGACTTTAATGATATTAGTGGTCCTGAAGAACAGAGAGGAGGAGCTTTGGTGAATGAAAATAAATGCCGTAGATTTCAAGATAATATTGAAAGATGCCAGCTGATTGATTTGGGTTCTGAGGGGCCTAGATTTACCTGGAAAGGGCCGATCACCCAATTTGCAAGTCGTCTTTACAAGAGACTTGATCGTGGTCTTTGCAATGTGGCTTGGAGGAATGAATTTAATGAAGCAGTGATCAAAGTGGGTGAAAGAGTTCAGTCTGATCACCACCCATTAATTATCTCACTCTTCAAAACAAGCTCAGGAAGAGAGAACCGCCCATTTCGATTTGAAGCTACTTGGTTAAAGCACCAGGAGTTCAAAAAGTTTTTAAATGAGAACTGGACTTCCTATGATAATACCAGGGTGGCCCTTGAAAGGTTGAAGCCGAGACTTTTAGATTGGAACTCTAATGTCTTCGGTCACATTTTGAAGCAAAAGAAAGATATAACCAAAAGATTAAGGGAGGTGCAAGTTGCTCTACAGAAAAGAAGTAGTAATTATCTGGAAACGCTTGAAAGGCAACTCAGCGAGGAATTAAATGAAGTTCTGGACAGAGAAGAGATTTTCTGGTTTCAGAAAGCTCGTACGAGATGGCTGAACGATGGAGACAGGAATACCTCCTATTACCATACCAAGACTACTATTCGAAGACGTAAGAATCGTGTCAACATGATGAAAGATGTGAATGATGTTTGGGTGGAAGGGGATAGAGAGGTAGGAGATCTAGTAAACACTTACTTCAAAAAGTTGTTCATGGAAGAAGACGAGAATAGAAGCTGGCATAATACTCACCACTCGTGGCCTGAAACAAGTAGAGAAGAGTGGGATCATGTTGCAGCTCACATATCAGAAGAAGAAATCAAGAGAGCTATGTTTGAGATAGGAGGATTAAAAGCCCCGGGACCGGATGGGTATCCCGCGATATTCTTCCAAAGGAATTGGGATATTGTGGGAGAAAGTGTGATCAAGACTGTAAAGACAATGTGGAACAAGCCAGACGGGATTAAAGATGTGAACAATACACTTATAACACTGATTCCTAAAGTGGACCGTCCTGAAAAAGTCACACAACTGAGACCAATTTCTTTATGTAATGTTGTCTACAAGTGCCTTTCAAAAATCCTGGTGAAGAGATTAAAAAGGATAATGCCAAAGATTGTGTCTCCATATCAAGTAAGTTTTGTACCTGGGAGAAACATCCACGATAATATCATCATTGTCATTGAGTTAATTCATTCCATGAGGAAGAAAAGAGGAAAGAAAGGATACATGGCAATCAAAGTGGACCTCCAAAAAGCATATGACCGGATTAGTTGGAAATATATGGAGAAAGTATTAGAGGAGATTAATTGCCCGGATCATCTAAGGAACATAATTATGGGGTGTGTCAAAACTGATATCACAAATATTTTGTGGAATGGAGAAAGATTGGAAGGTTTTGCTACTTCAAGAGGTCTAAGGCAAGGAGATCCCATTTCTCCTTATCTATTCGTTCTTGGCATAGAAAAACTTACCCACATGATTCTTGATAGTGTGAGGGAGAAAAAGTGGAGAGATATTAGTGTAGGCAGGAAAGGGCCTAGGATATCGCATATGATATTTGCGGATGACCTTGTCCTGTTCGCAGAAGCATCAGGGGAACAAATTGATAATATTCTCAAGTGTTTACAAGAATTTGGATTGATGTCGGGACACACTGTTAGTCAAGAGAAATCCTTTATTTATTTTTCTCCCAATGTGAAGCAGCATATCAAGAGGGAAATCTGCAATAAAAGCCAGTTCAAACAGGTGCAGGAATTTGGAAGATACCTAGGAGCTAACATCTCCTTCCCTCGCCGAAGGAAGGAGAAATTCAGAACAGTAGTGGACAGAGTTCGTAAGAGATTGAATGGATGGCAAGCTTCGAGCCTCTCTCTAGCAGGGCGGCTTACTCTGGTGAAATCGGTTACTAGCTCTATGGCATTATTTCCTATGCAACATGACAAGATTCCTATGGGGATAATTGAGGAAATTGAATGTGCCCAGAGAAACTTTATATGGGGAGAAAAGAATGGTGTGAAAAAACGACATGCTATAGCGTGGAGACAACTATGCAGACCAAAGAATGAGGGTGGTATGGGAATTACATCAATGGACACAATGAATGATGCTTTTCTATGTAAGCTTATCTGGAGAATGAGAACTGAACCGGAAAGTTTATGGGTTCAAGTGTTAATGGGGAAATATGGTAGGGGACAGAAACTTCAAGAAAAATTCTCTGCCAAAGGATGCGATTCCAAGTTGTGGAAGGAATTAGGAAAATGCTGGGATATTGTCAATCTGAACCTTGAACAGAAGGAAGACAATGAAGAACAAAATGGTTTAATATGGAAACTATCTGCTAACGGGGAATTTACCACTGCTAGTATGTATAAAAAACTACTTGACTCACCGGAGGAGCAGAATCATTTCAAATGGAAAAGAATTTGGAAACTACAGGTACCGGAAAGAATTCGAGTGTTTATCTGGATTGTAGCCCATAATCGTCTTGCCACCAATATGGTTACCAGTAAGTGGGATGGATCTAATGGAAACTGTGGAATATGTACCTGTCACCAAGAATCGCAGCTCCATGTATTGAGGAATTGTACGGTGGCGGAGAAGATTTGGAAGAAGCTAGTGCCCGTTAATAGATGGAACAAATTCTTCTCGGACAGCTGGTCAACATGGTTCAAAAACAATCTCATATTCAGTAGAGTCTACTCTGAAAGTGTAGAATGGCCGGAGATCTTTGCCACTGGATGTTGGTTTTTGTGGAGATGGAGAAATGCTACCAAATACGACCCTGAGTTTGAGATGCCTTTTAATGCGGTGGAGAGGATAACGAATTTGCTGGAGAACTATCGCAAGAAGTGGGATGGGGAAATAATGATGCCGGTCCAGGAAAGAATAGAAATGATCGGCTGGAAATTTCCTGCGAAGGGCTGGTGTAAGCTCAACACTGATGGTAGCTGGTATGACAAAGGAATCGCAGGCTGTGGGGGGGTAATCAGAGGAGATGAAGGAGAGTGGATTAGAGGATTTTCAATTAGGCTTAACCATTGTGGATTAGTCGAAACTGAAGCAAGAGCCATTTTGGAAGGTTTAAAGCTATGCTGGGATCTTGGGTTCAGGAAAATTGAAATAGAATCTGATGCTCTGGCTGTGATCGACGCAATCCAAAAAAACCAGATCGTACACAGCTGCAACAAAGTAATAAAGGAAATCAGAGGTATGCTTCAAAGAGAATGGCAGTTCACTGTAAATCATGTTTATAGAGAAGGAAACCGGTGTGCCGATAGGCTTGCTGCCCTGAGTCTCGAGTTGGTGGAAGTTAGGCAGGAATGGGTGATACCGCCATTGGAGATTGAAGATATTTTGCGACAGGATTGTCAGGGACGATGCTTCCCCAGACGCGTATCTGACTAGTAGTGGGTTTTGGCCCAATTGTATTACCAAAAAAAAAAAAAAAAGTATATACCGATCTGTGTGTTTGTTTAAAATAGTGGTTGGAATATTAAAAACACTTTTTAAATTATAATTTATGGCATATAAGCTTAAATATGTAAGAGAGGAGTTGTTTTGATCTACATGCTTAAACATTTCTAAACTTTTAAAAAGCTCTTCCAAACAAATCTAGCTCATAATCAATCGAAGAACTTTGAATGCTGCAATCAACAAATCTCTGCAGTTCAATCAAGGCTTGCAATCATTTAGGAACACAATTCGCCTCATGAATTCATATTATAGAGCATGATCTGCGAATCACAAGCTGTAAGAACGAAATAGAAAACTTACAAGTAGTGCTTCGGGTCTGGCATCGGAGAATAGAAGATCTAGCCAATCATGCTTCTGGTGGACAAGAGCGGAATCGAGTTTGACGAAGAGCATGAGAGATCAGAAGGTGTAGGCATGATGATCGATGTTCCCAAGTGGCTTAGCTCCCGCTTCTTGATTCTGGCGCTAAGGTAACTCTCAGCTTTCTTACTCCAAATGACTGATCTGCAAAATGGGTCACTTTTGTTATTGGCATTTCCAAAAGCCAATCACCTTTGCCAGTATCACTCCCATTTTCCACCTTCCCCCACATCTACTTGTCTTGTTTTGTCGATTCCATTCATGAGCATTTATTGGCTCAAAACCTCTCAAACAGCTGCAGATTGAGGAATTGCTACAATAGCAGCTTCCAAATGCACCACATAAGCCATAAATATCACAGGTTGAATCTTGGATCGTACGTCCAGGTGGTTAATACCAGTTTTCCTACTGAATTGAAAACAAAAGCATCAAAGAAGGGTTCATTTGGCAAAGAAAATGTCAAGAACATTGAACAGACCCATTTTCTTCCCTTCCTATATTAGATATGCTGCAGCATACATCTTGGTCAGCACAATAAACACCCGACCTCCAATATGGCCCCGTGTTCGAAGCTGCCAATGACAGATCCGGAGTTCTAGGCTCAGGGAGAAGATTCCAAGGATATTATCTAAACAAGTCCAATCAGTGAAAATGCTTATATGCGTCTGTGTATTTTCTCCTCCTTTCATAACTTCCCATCATCGTGTGATTTCTTTCTTCCCTTATTTCTATTGTGTTTAACAGTTTTGTCAAGGTGAACATGTGATAGAACTTGCATAGTTCTTACTGGTAACGGACCATTTTGCAAAATTTAACTACTAGCAATAACCATCCAATCCTACAGACTCTAGGTGTTGGGTGCATTTCTTATGCTGTGTAACACTAGCAGTAAACCCAAATCACATCTTGCATTTACACTCTAGCATTTGAAGGAGGGAATATGATACATAAATATTCATTAGATACAGCGAACATATTAAATATTTAGGACTGACGAGGCAGAAAAACAAGGTTTGTTCCTGCCCTGTTGAAGATCTTGAAATTATGTCAATGACAAATATATTTTAGATCTTTCAAATGAAACAGAAACATCAAATATCCTATCTATCTCCCCTCAAACTTTGAGATTGTTACATTATTGATGGAACATAAGACATCATTATTTGGAATTTGCTTTGCAGTACGAGACATGGTTTGCCTGAGGATGAATGCTGGTTGGCTTGGAGGAGAAATATCCACACTCTCACTTTTAAGCATTGCCATTACAGAGGCCATAGTTGGCCTATCTTTTGCAAGTTCTTGCACACATAGAAGACCTATATGTATGCACTTCAACAAATCCTTCTCAAAGCTTGGATCATATATTTGTGGATCTATTAGAGGTACAATATTGCCATCAATCCATAATTTCCATGCCTTAAAAATTCACCAAAAAAAAAAAAAACAGAATTATAACTGTTATAATTTGATGTATTGTCCATCTTGGCAAATGCGATCTAGAGTTATTTTATGAGAGGAAGGTATAAATTGGAGAGGCCTACAAATCCTAAAAGTGTGAAAGATTCCGCATCTTCATAAAAGCTAGTGTTTTTCCTTCCACTAATAATCTCTAGCAACAAAATGTCAAAGCTAAAGACATCAGATTTCTCTGATTAGAGTCCTTCTGTTGCATATTCAGGAGAAATGTAGCCACTGCATTTGAGCAATACATCTTTGAGCTCTCAATGTGCCATTGATATTATTACCTTGGGCAAAGGAAAAGGAATACTTACTATGTTCCAACAATTCTTTTAGTGTTCGTTTGATCTTCACCGCCTCCAAAAAAGTTTAGCTAGCCCAAAATCTAATATTTTTGGGTTCATTCGATCATCTAATAATATTACTTGCCTTCAAATCCCTATGTATGATTCTTAATTTTGAATCTCTGTGAAGATAAAGTAATCCTCTAGCTATTCCTTCAATTACGTTGAACCCCAGTCTAAGGATTTTTCTCGTAGTGGATCTGGAAAAGTTTATTTCAAGAAAAAATGATGAACGAATCTTGGAATGTATAGAAACTTTCAATCTAGTAAACCACCATATGCACAAAAATATACACTAACCATAGATATGTGCACCCAAACTTTTGTTTGGCATGAATTCATAAACTAATATCTCTTCTTCTCTTTCAATGCTACAGCCAAGAAGTGTAACCAGGTTTTAGTGTTGAAGCTTATAAATCAACTCCACTTCATTGATAAATTCTTCCATACCTTGTCCAGATGATCTTGATAATCTTTTGATTGCAATTTCCTGTCCATCTTCAAACTTTCCCTGCAACAAAATGATGAAAAAAAAGCTAATTGTTATGTTTTCAAATATGATAAACTGAAAAGAAAAGACAAAAAGAAAGAAAAGCACCTTGTAAACTGGACCAAAACCACCCTGTCCAAGTTTATTTGCTGAGTCAAAGCTGCTAGTTGCAGTTGCCAACTTTCTAAAATCGAACAATGATAGCTCTTGAATGCAGCCTGCCTTCAGGTTCGTTATCCTCTTGATGTTGTGAAATTGCATATGCATTTCCCCTGTGTTTTACCCATCTTATTCGATATAGTTTCATTCGAAAACATATATTGCTATTCTAATTCCAGGTTATTATAGATGAGATAACCATATGAAGTTCTCATATAATCTATATCAAAATGATGAAAATAGAATGTTCTATATATTGTCTATGATTATGAAGTTTCTTCGTATCCTTTGTACATGAAAAAAAATATGCTCTCTCTGTTTGTCTCTGTCTTTGTCTCTCTCATTCCACCGCTCCCTCTATATATTGGGAGAGAAGGAGAGATATAAAACTAATGGGAGAAATCTGACCTCATTTTTCAAACAAGGATTTGTCCATCTTATTATTTTTTAAATATAAGTTAAAAACCAACAATAATTTCTTCCCTGAAAAGTATTACCAGATTTTTTGTAGAAATTATTTTTCAGTGTCTAGCTTGTTTTTCTCACCGTATGCTCTTATAATTCTCATATGTACGTCTCAGTGTCTAGCTTGTTTTTCTCACCGTATGCTCTTATAATTCTCATATGTACGTCAAGCAGGTGCTTAACAACGAGCTAAAAATCACCTTTTTTCCTTGACACTTTCTTCCATAAGAAATATCCGAAGGCAGTGATGAGAACTATTCCTGTCAAAACTGATATTAGAATAGCTGTTTTCATTTTCCTCCTGTCTATACCTGTGTCAAAGATAATAACATTCAGATAATCTTCAGTCAAATTTTCCAAGTATTATTCTAACGAAAAATCTAATAATATAGATTGCAAATAAGCCAAGAGGTGCCAGCATTTGCATGGATATTTAACGTTGACATGATATGTGAACAGTCATAAGATAAAGTAGATAATGCTTAATTTACATTTGAAGCTTTGTTTTTGTGTGTCGAGCACAGGTTGGAGAGAAAGCATGATACCTAGTTCTGAGTAGGCTAAACGAATGTAAAAATCAACCCCTCCAACTGGCAAGATTTGTAGGTCAAGTAAATCTACATTCCAAACCATACAACCAAGGCCTCTGTCATATGCATAAGCTATGCAAGAACAATTCCCTAGGCATAGATTTTGACAATCTATAGTATCCTCAGAGGTAGAAGGTAGCACCTCTGCATGATCCGGTAGTTTTATCTTCTGGAGCTTAAAAAACTCATCTGTTTTGCTAGCTTGAGAACCATTTTTGTCTCTCTCACTCAAGTGTTTCTCTTCTCATGCACCCACTGGTCCAGTTCTGCCTTGCCGTTTCTTGTTTGTTCTTTGGTACAAACCCTCTCAAGCAGCTGCAGATTGGTGAGTCCAGCGAATTGCAGATCCCGGATGGGCCACATTTGCCATAAACATCACACTTAGTATAAGGATTTTGTTTCTTTGCTTCCCAAATATTTGTGTTGGAATTCCAAACCTTTGGTTGTATTATACCTTCTGAATCTAACATTATAGTTGCCAAGGTAGACTTGTCTGTGAGATCACAAGATAGGTAAAAAATACCTTCCTCTTCTTTAATCTGAAACGCCTTCTGATAGACAGATTGAATCGTCCTGGGTAACCCAAGGAAGGCTGTGCCATCCCAGGGACCAGACCTCCAGTAAGGATGATTTCCTTTCCATACGAATACTTCGGTGACGTTACGTGGTTCAAGACTGCGAGAAAATCCTCCATAGGATGGATCAGATGTACTTTTCCATGATGTTAGTTGTAATTTCTTGCCTGTTTCCTTATTGGTAATGAGTTTCATGCCTTGTAAAAATGTATTACTAGGATGCTGGAAACTCTGCCACAAGAATGATCCAGTAGTTCTGCTATCTATGAGGACTAGGTTGCCGGAATCAAAGAGTTGAGCACTTGAATCTGATGCAATTTGTGGGACATTTGTTGACCAAACAACCTGTTTTTGCCCATTCAAGACAACAAGATCGCCGTTCCCTGATATTGTGATAATCCCTGTAGAATCTGATAGTGGGTTGTTTTTGTTAGCTACCCAAACAACATTGGATTCAGACAGATACCAAATTCCCACGTAGTGATTTGTCGAATTCTGAGGACTGAAGAATCCCAATATAAACATGTTATTATTTGAGCTTACTGTTTTAGGCTCTCGGATCATTAGAGATGATGTAATGGAGTCCAAGGCACAGACCAGAACAATAAAAGAGAATAAAAGAAAAGCAACTAACAAGGATGCGTCTCTATTGAATCCCCACACCTTTATATAGGGTTCGCAGATTAAATTTTGAGAAAATTACATTCAGGTCTTAGATAAAAGTAACAATAAAAAATATGGTCTCTTAAAATTTTAAAATTATCAATAAGGTCCCTCAATAAATATCAATCATGAACTTGCCGATGGATGCTCCTGAGCTTGTCAACAGAAGCCTTTAAACTTGTCAATGACGTGTCCTTGGACTTATCAGCAGAATTGGAATTTATTGCAAAAAGGTTTCACGGGACTTAAATATAATTTTTATATTTTAAGAGACCATTTTTTTATATTTTTCCTTGTCCAATACGTGAATGTAATTTTCCTATTATTTTTTGTTCATTGTCTTTTTTATTACTATTGGCTTGTATTGTGTGTGTGTGTGTGTGTGGGAACAGGTAGAGTAAACAAATGTGAGGAGGAAAAGGAGTAGATATCCGAAGAGTGCTCAAGACTAAGTGTGCGTTTGGAATGGCTTATTTTTATCCAAAACGTGCTTATAATTCGTGATTCACGGTATACGAGGTAAGTATGTGAGAGGAGTTTTTTCTCGGCTTGCGTAATAAGTGCGTTTTTCCTGTATAAAACGCTTAAACAAACAAGTCCTAAAACAGCTATGCATTTTCTACAGAGAATCGTGGCATTGTACATATTTTTAAATCTTTTTGTCCAAGTTCCTCCCTCATTTCTATGTACCTTCCTTCGAACGTGTGTGTGTGTGTGTGTTGCGTTCATGACTTTTGAATATCAAACATTAACTTGCTCGTTTTGTTTGTCTTTTTTTACCCCAAACAGACTGATGAGGAAAGGAGTAGATATCCAAAGAGTGCAAGTGTCAGCATACGTATATTTTCTATCGAGACTTGAGTAAATGGCCTTTTTCCCACCACTAACCACCAGTGATTCAATCAAACCTTCATAAAAACACAGTAAATGTGTCCCTTTTTCTAAAATATTTATAATTACAATTTTTTATTTTTAAGTAATTTTTTCAAGAAGTCATAGTCTTGCCGTGATTGATAATCTATGCATCAATTTGAGTGACTTGTGGGGCGTTGCTTTGAAATGTGCAATCCATAAAGATGGAAACTTCTAGGAACAATTATTGCTAACTGTTGATGATTTATGATATGTTGAGCTTATCGGCTTTGTAATACTCCCCCGATCCTAATTATATGACATATTTACCTAACTTTGGAGAAATTAAGAATAGTAGTTAAATTAGTTAATCTTATTTATTATCCTAAAATGCCCTTATTTAATACATACAAGAAATCATGTTCTATTGATGTTGATCACTTGCCTTGAAGTATCAATTGAGGTATTTCGAGAAGAAATTGACAAATTAAAACTTTATCTTATAATTAGGACCAAAATCAACTTCCAAATATTGTCCTATAATTAGGACCGGAGGGAGTATGTTTTAATTTGAGGTGGGGGCCTGGCGGGTTGGATTCATAAAATTGGAGTCCCCTTTTTTTTTTTTTTTGGTTACATTAATTGGAGTCCATATGATGGGAGCTTTTTCAGCTTGCCTCACCTAACCTGTAACCGTAATGGGTTAGCCTTTTTGTTTTTAAAAACCCATTTTAATTTAAGAGAATCCTTTAAAAAGAATTTGAAAATTGGAAAATGATAAATCAGATATTTTCTAAAAAAAAAAAAGTTGGGAATTACTTATCAAGTTTCAACATTTTTTAATCAACTCTTAATAAAAAAACCTGATTTGTCATTTTCCAATTTTCCAATTCTTTTTCAGGGATTCTCCAATTTAATTTTAATTAATTTTATTAGAAAAAAGGAGTTATTCACTACTACAGAATTGAGATATAACCACCCCAAAAGACGTCCCAAATTGAAAATTGGGTGGTTAAAAAGATAGGCGGTGGCATTTTCGTAATTATATATATGTAGGGGAACCTTTAGGCGTCCCAAATTAAAATTTGGGACGTCTAATGTGCTTCATGGCGCGAAATATAAATTTATGAAATTTTTTTTAGCGCCTGGAGCTAGGTTTAGGCGTCCCAAATGTCATTTGGGACGCCTAAAGTAGGACTTTAGGCGTCCCAAATGGATTTGGGACGCCTAAACTAGGACTTTAGGCGTCCAGACTTTAGGCGTCCCAAATGCCATTTGGGACGCCTAAAGGCGTTGCATGTCAGACACTTGTCTGACATGCGGTCTATCACACCCATCTCCTCTCACCCACCCACAACTTTACTCTTCTTCCTCCTCTCCCCCACACCGTCGGCCTCCCTCCTCTAGTTTTCTTTCTTCAATTCCTCACCCACAAAACTCTTCTTCCTCCTCTCCCCACCCACACCATCGGCCCCTCCTAGAGTTTTTTTGCTTCAACTCCTCCCTCCTCCCTTGTTCAACCGTGGATCTTTGCTCTCTCCTCCTCCCTTGTTCAATTCCTCACCCACAACTTTAACACCGTCGTTGAACTCCTCCCTTCTTCTTCCTCTTTGTTTCTTTGCTCTCTCCTCCACCTTGGTCGCTCCATTGTTGTGCACACACCACCGTGGATCTCCATCTACCTCTCCAACATACTAGCTAGCTGATCAGGTTGGTTATTTCTTCGTTTTTAATTTTTTTTTTTTTTGTAACAGAATGTTATATTTTGTTTTTGAAATATAAATTAAATGGTTGAGATTGTGATTATTATATATTGCTTATATATAAATGGTTGAGATTGTGCTTATCTATTAAGAAGACTCCCCTGTTATAGGACCCCTTAGCTTATAACATGTTATGCATTTACACGTTGCTAAATTCCTTTTTAAATTCATTACAATATGTTGCTGTAAGAAGTAGAGAGACATGTGAGGTAATATGGATGTTGAATACAAATATTTCAAGAGTTGTAGTGTCTTCTTCGTCTCACTTAGCTTGCAAACTTTCTTTTATAAAAAATATGTAAAAGCTACGTAGAGAAAAGCATTGCAATATTAACACAAGGCATGAAAATGTAATAAATGATTTTAATGAAGTTTTGAATTTATACCATTCGTGATTTCACAGAGAGATCAATATTTATAATTTATTACATTTTCATATTCATGCATGTAAGTTTAATTAATATTCTACTCAAATTAGATAATAAAATTAAATTCATATTCATGCATGTAAGTTTAAGCATTATTTATAATTTCAAATAAATGAAAAATTATTGTCAAATACTTTTTTTTGCCAGAATATTGTCAAATACTTATTAATTGATATTTACTCTTCATTAATTAATAGAAAATAGTGATAGGGTGCAATTGTGCCGTGCCAGTTTTTTGGAGAGGTTCTTATATAATTCCCCTACATATATATAATTACGAAAATGCCACCGCCTATCTTTTTAACCACCCAATTTTCAATTTGGGACGTCTTTTGGGGTGGTTATATCTCAATTCTGTAGTAGTGTAGCCTCCCCCACAATATTCATTAAATGATTATTATCTAGGAGAGATGAGGCTAGGAGGGGGCAATAACTTAATTAGGCAATCCCATCATATGTCGTTGAGAATTGTACTAAACGTGTGAATGTAATTTGGTAATGCCTTAGGTGGTAACAAAATGGATCATAGTTGGATGAATGCTTTGAAAACTAGTGAAGAATATGAGAAAGGGGTGGACGAATTTATTGAATTCGCTAAAAAGAATGCTCCTGCAAGAAATGGGAAGTATTTTTGTCCTTGTGTCAATTGTTTGAATGAGAGTAGACGGGATGTTGATGTCATAAAGGATCACCTACTTTGTGATGGAATAAATCTGCGATACACAAGGTGGATATGGCATGGTGAGGAAGTAACTGATTGTCCGTCACACAAGAAGGAAGCTGTGGATGTCATAGATGAAGATAGAATGGAGAGAATGATTAACGAAGTTGAGGCAGAATCCTTTGCGCAGTCGCAGGAGTATGACAGCCTGCGGAGTGATGCAGAGACACCATTGTACAGTGGTAGTAAGTACACGCGGCTGACAGGAACATTACATTTGGTTAACTTAAAGGCAACTTGTGGGTGGACCGATAGTAGTTTCACATTGCTACTTGAACTATTGTGTGATATGTTTCCGGAGGATAATGTACTTCCAAATCGTATGTATGAGGCCAAGAAAATCCTGTCTACAATGGGTATGGAGTATAAGAAGATACATGCTTGCCCTAATGACTGCGTACTGTACAGAAATGAGTACGGAGGTCTTAGTGAGTGTCCTAAGTGTAAAACTGCACGATACAAAGTGAAAAAAGATGGTGGTTGTGGTGATGTGACAAGTAAAAGGCAACCTTTAAAGGTTATGTGGTATCTTCCAATAATACCACGTTTTAAACGTTTGTTTGCGAGTGCAACAAAAGCGAAGAAGTTGAGATGGCACTCTGATGAGAGAACATCTGATGGGAAATATCTTCGGCACCCAGCTGACTCTCCACAATGGAAAAAAATAGATGAAATCTTCCCTCAATTTGGCAGCGAGCCGAGAAACCTACGGCTTGGGCTTTGTACAGACGGCATCAATCCGTATAGAACTCTTACTAGCACACATAGTGCATGACCGGTTCTCCTTGTAATATACAACTTGTCTCCCTGGCTATGTATGAAACGTAAGTATATGATGCTATCTATGATGATTTCTGGACCAAAACAGCCAGGGAACGATATTGATGTCTATTTGGCGCCTTTGATTGAGGACTTGAAGAAGTTGTGGGAGGAAGGCGTAGATGTGTTTGATGCTTATAAGAAGGAGTCTTTCAAGCTACGTGCACTGATTTTCACAACGATAAACGACTTCCCTGCGTACGGAAACTTGTCAGGGTACAGCGTGAAGGGTCACAAAGCATGCCCAATATGTGAAGCAGACACAAACTTCCAACAACTAAAGCATGGAAGAAAAACTGTCTACCTTGGCCACAGGAGGTTTCTTCATCGGTTCCACCCGTATCGTAGGCTAAGAAAGCGGTTTAACGGCTTACCGGAGCATGGAATGGCTCCAAAGTCACTAACCGGAGAGGAAGTCCACAGTCGAGTGGAACGTATCCATGTCACTTTTGGTAAGAATCAGAGGGTCGCGGGTGAGAAGAACATATGGAAGAAGAGATCCATTTTCTTTGATCTTCCATATTGGCGTTCGCTAGACGTGAGACACAGTATTGATGTGATGCATGTGGAGAAGAATGTTTGTGATAGCCTTATCAGTACGCTTTTGCACATACCAGGGAAGACTAAGGATGGGATTAATGCGAGATTAGACCTTGTCGATATGGGAATAAGAGAACGGTTACATCCACAACTAAGAGATGATGGTAGGAGGGCATACATGGAGCCAGCAGCGCATACACTGTCAAAAGCAGAGAAAAGAAGTTTGTGTGGGTGTTTGCATGAAATGAAGGTGCCGCAAGGGTATTCCTCGAATGTGAGAAGATGTGTCTCAATGGACGATTTGAAGTTAGTGGGAATGAAGTCCCATGATTATCATGTGTTGATGCAACAACTATTACCAGTAGCTATTAGAGGCATAATGAAAGATGAAGTACGAAACACAGTGACCAGATTGTGCGTTTTCTTCAATGCTATCTGTAACAAAGTCATTGACACTGAAAAGTTGGATGAACTAGAAAATGAGGGTTACATTATTTTGTCACAACTAGAGATGCACTTTCCGCCTTCATTTTTTGATATAATGGTGCATTTGGTAGTTCATTTGGTGAGGGAGGTAAGGCTATGCGGTCCAGTTTACCTGAGGTGGATGTACCCTTTCGAGCGATACATGAAGATCTTAAAAGGGTATTCTAAAAATCCTTATCGACCAGAAGCCTCAATAGTAGAAAGATATGTAGTTGAGGAGGCTATGGAGTTTTGCAAAGATTATATGTCAGGGAAGAAGGAGCAATCTCGGCATGAAGAAGGGAGAAGCAAGGGAACACGAGGACTGAAAGTGAAGAATGTTCCTCGTGAAGAGGTGTTGCAAGCCCACTTGTATATCCTGAATAATATGGAAGAAGTTCAACCTTACATAAATGAACACAGAAACACTTTGAAGAACAAGAATCCAAGGAAGAATGACATGCAGATTGCTATTGAGCAAAACAAGACATTCATGCAGTGGTTCGAGGAAAAGGTTTTGCACGAGATCGGTGTGTCTGAGACAATCGAGTGGCTAGCTTGGGGGCCTTCGTTTCAGGTCATTACTTGGACCGGTTATGATATAAATGGCTATTCTTTCTATACCAAAGAGCAAGATGACAAAAGTACCATGCAAAATAGTGGGGTTATGGTAGAAGCTGAATCTATGCACTTTTCCAGTTCGAGAGACAAAAACCCCATATTAGCGTCTATGGCCTATTATGGAGTTATAGAAGAAATATGGGAGATGACGTACAACAAGTTCAAAGTTGCTTTATTTAAATGTAAGTGGGTTAGCAACAATGCCGTGGTAATAGATAAACAATTTGGATTTGTCTCTGTCGATCTTCGAAGAGTTGGCTATAGAGAAGAGCCCTTCATTTTAGCAAGCCAGGCGAAGCAAGTGTTTTATGTCACCGATCCTGCCAGCAAAAATATGTCCATTGTCCTTAAAAGTAAAAAACAGAAGTATGGTGATCCGACCTTCAACCTTGATGACACACCACCTTTCACAACAACTACACCTCGAACAAATGAAGTAGAATTGGTAGATGATGACGAATATGCTGTAAGAAATGACCATGGTGAAGGACTATGGGAAACAATATAGAGTAAGACCTTAATTTATAAACGAGAACTGTGTTTTTTCTGTTTTACTTCCCGCTTACTATATACATGTGTTTTCATTGCAATTTACTTGCGTTTCTGATGATGCTTTTTGTGTTAACAGGAATATGGACAACGTTAGTGATGACGAGAGGGGTGGAGATGACGAAAGCTCTAGCAATGACGAAATTCCTAGAGTTGAACCCCCTGCAAGAAGGAGGGTTAGAGGCTGTACAAAGATGGGAGCATTGGTTGCACGTCATGAACATCAACAGGAGAGGCTGCATATAGACTTCGATCATAATCTGAATCCAATTGGTCCTGAGGAAGACCACTTCATTAGCTACATAGGGCTTTTGGCTCGAAGCAAAGTACGCATTACCTACGATAATTGGAGATTGGTTCCCCCAAAAACGAAAGACATGATTTGGCAGCAACTTTTGGTATGAAGTTTTGCTGCATTGTAGCTTTGTTCTTATTGTTTCAAATATAATAATCTTATGTTTTACCTTGCAGCAAACATACGATGTCCCCGACACCACAGAGATGCATAGGCACTGGATGGATGAGGTTCGTGTACGATGGAAAGGTTTCAAGAACAAGCTAACAAAGCATTACATTCGAGGGGCCCTTAGGGGTAACGATCCATGTGCACAGTATACATATTTATCTCCAGAGGACTGGAGGTTGTTTGCGGCATCACGAGCAGATCCTGAGTTCTTGGTAAGATTTCTGTCATGATATAGAACTACTTATATCGTTGATTTCATATACTTTATATCGTTGATTCATTTTTTGTCGTTTTTCATTCATAGAAATTAAGTGCAGCAAATGCCCAGAGGCAAGCAGAAAATAAATATCAACATTTCATGTCTCGCGGTGGATATCGGAAGCTTGAGCGGCAAATGATGGCAGAAGAGTTACAGAAAATGAAGGAAGCAGCGGAATCTGATCCTAGCGTTGTTATCCAGCCACCGGCACCTCCTCCACGTCACAAAAAATGGAAGGCAGGGAGGATTAAGGCTGGTAAGTACATAAATCCGACTGTTGCTGAGGTTGCTGCGAGGATTGTAAGTAGTTATACCATAAGTACCTAATTTTTTACATGTCGCGAGTGGTTTCGATACATTTACGATAAACTGCATGCTACAGGATGACCTGGACGAGCAGAGTAGCCAAGGTTCATTCAATCCAAGTACACGGATGGACATCTTGTCAACGGCTATTGGGAAGGCAGATGACCTTGGTCGTGTTCGAGGAGAGACACGGGGAGTTAGTGCCGCGAGGTATTTTGGACGAGAGCCACGTTATTCGTCACAAGCTGGACCTAGTAAGGACGTTGTGGCCAAGATTCGAGAGGACCTCGAACGAGAGATCGAGGCCAACCTTCGCGACAAGCTCCGACAAGAGCTCTTGCCAGAGCTTCAACTTGAAATGGCAAAGATGTTTGAAGCACAAAGGGCAAGGGACGAGGCTCGAACTCAGGAATCCCCGGCCTTCAATAGCACCAGAGGAAGTTACAACCCTCTGGAGCAACCACTTGGCCACCCTTCTCCCACTCCAGTGTCGGGACCACTTGGCGACCCTTCTCCCACTCCAGTGTCGGGAGACCCTTGCACCCTCTATTTGGATGATCCACTGTTGCGTGTTGTTGCTGATGCTCTCGTTCACACACGTGCTACCACCCACCATAATCAGCAAATTCCGGAGGATTTTCGTAGGGTGAATGTGACGAGTGTTAGAAAGGGGGAAGAAGGTACAGCCATCCCTGCTCCCGATCCAGAGGTTGGCACGTTAGGTCAAGCGATAGGATCTTTCATCCTTTGGCCTCGCAATCTTATTGGTTCAGACGCAACACCTCCAATGGTAGGAATTACCTTACTGTTACTGAAAATCTGTTGGCATCCTAATAACAATTTGTTTTTTGATGTTCTAAAAGGATGACGAAGCTGCGACCAAATGGCCCTTATTAGCACGGCTGCAACAGATCTACAAGGGCATTAAACAGATTGACTTGAAGATGCCTCCAGGGATTGTGGGCCAAGTGGAGTATCCCTACACGATTGACTATAAAGATCTCAAGCAGTTTATCAGGTTGGAGGAGATAGATGCAGGCTGGGTCAAATTTGCAGTCCGGTAAGTTTTTTTTCAATTTTCCCATAGAATTCATTTAGTGGTTTTTTGTTTTCATACATTCAAGAATTGATTCCTAATTTTAATTCTATTATAGCACCTTCCACGATCTCTGCGCAAACATGGAAAGAGTTAATTGGTATGGATTCTTATGTCCTACGAATACGACAGGGGATACTTGTACTGTGGCGCATAGGACTCACTATGTCGGCTACCAAATGGCACAAACCAAACTTCGTTGTTATCTAGCACCCATTGTCCAACGGTTCGTATTTACATTTTGTCAATTTCAGAAGTTTACTAAATAATTGTCTTCTCACTCATCTAACTTCATTTTAATGTGTATATGTTGTTAAAGAAACCACTGGACTTTGTGTGTTATATGTCCCCGCCGCAACGTAGTCTATTGGTTTGATCCCTTGAGTAACAGGCCAGACAGAGATACAAAATCCGTCTTCGACACGTAAGTTATCCTGTTTGTATTTCATTGACAACAAAAATAAATGAATGGTTCTAATTTCTGTTCATTTTGCTTTTCATGATAGTGCTTGTCAAACATATAGAATCCTAGGTGGGTCACGCGAGGGTATGGTTGTTAAAAAGCCAAAGTGGTTTTATCCCATAGTAAGTACATTCGATCCTACATAATTGTTTCATTGACGGTCCTTTTAGACATACCTTTATTGATTTTAACAACCAATTGCATCCCTTTGATTAAAAGTGCCCTCGGCAACCTGGCAACACTGAATGCGGATATTATGTTATACTTTATATGTATAACATAACTCAAAGTGGAATTACTAGCGATTTTGAAAAGGTAATCGCTTCTTCATTCTCAAATGATAATATTTTTGGTGTTCTAATCGAAATGCTAATTAATTCATTTGCTTGAGATTCATTTCATCAAAGCTTATTACTTTCTAATTTTCAGATTTTTGATAATCAAGATGCCTACCTACGTGAAGACCTTGATTTGATCAGAGATCTTTTGGCTGGACATCTTCTTCAACATTTAGAGCAGTAAACTTGTTATTTTATATCAGTTTGTACTTGTGTGATGACAGCGTTTTGACACTTTCTGGTTGTTTTTTGTTGATATATATAGTAGTAGGTTGCATGAAAGGTTATTGTATGTATATATAGTAAAGATTGTAGTGCTGGATGTCCTTACTAGTTTGTAACGGACAGTGTGGTTTATGAATCCATCTTTTATTCTGTTTCTGCAGTTTCAATTCGTTGGGTAATACAGAATGTAAATTATGGTATAAAAAAAAAAACCTAACTTTTAGACGTCCCAAATTAAGAATTGGGAGGCCTAAAGTCCCCCAGGTGGGACTTTAGGCGTCCCAAATTAAAATTTGGGAGGCCAAAAGTCCCCCAGGTGGGACTTTAGGCGTCCCAAATTAAAATTTGGGAGGCCTAAAGTCCCCCACCGTGGGACTTTAGGCGTCCCAAATTAAAATTTGGGAGGCCTAAAGTGCCCCAGGGTAGGACTTTAGGCGTCCCAAATTGTAATTTGGGACGCCTAAAGTCCCACCCTGTGGGGACTTTAGGCGTCCCAAATTACAATTTGGGACGCCTAAAGTCCCATCCTGGGGGACTTTAGGCGTCCCTACCATTTGGGACGTCTTTTGTCTCAACTTACTACGCCCCCAGCATATACGTCCCCCCGTTTTGGGACGTTAAAAGTGCCAAATTTGGGAGGTTAAAGCCCCTTTTTGTAGTAGTGATTGTTTTTCACTTAAGTTAAACATAACCTTGTTTGATATTAGCAACTTGATTCCACGTTTGATTTTTTATTTCCTTTATGGATTTATCATTTTAATATTAATGGAATAATTATGTTAAATAGAGTATATATTTCTAGTTGCAAGTTTTGGGATTTTTTTTTTTAATTTCACTAATGGTTTCCTGTTCAAAATAGGCTTAAAGGGCAATGGGTTTTCGTCTCTCTCTGAACAAGTGTGATTCTCAGGATTCGAATTTGTGTTCTCTTCCTTACAAAGATAATGCCGCTTACCATCTCAACCAACAATTTGTTGGTAATTTTGGGATTAATTTAATTATATTACTTTATAAAAATATTGAAACGACTTCAATTTAATTATAAAAGTTTGTAATTTAATTAAACTTTTCAAAATGCATTCGGATTGGTAGATACAACAATCTCTGAACAAAATTAAATTAGAAGCAAAACATATCTTACTAAAAATGAGAATTAGTTCATTCTTCACAGTACTCTCACCTACGTTGTCAATTTCTTTTCTGAATTACCACAAACTTGAGGCCCAAATTTTAATATTGTATATGAGATAATTGAGTAAGAACCATGACCTTAAAGCAATCAGAAAGAGCAATCATCGTACAAACTAAGAATTGAATTCATGATTGCTCAGAAGCTTGATTAGCCCAAGCCATTTCTTCGAGTCCAAAATCATGTGCAAGTTTTTGGTTGTTTTGTGTGATTTTAATGGCCTTTTCTTCTTGTTACGCCCCTAGATTGGGATGAAATGAAATATCATTAAACTAACCATGCTTTGAACTTCACGTGATTAAGTTACCCTTATGGCAAAAAAAAAGATTAAGTTACCCTATAGAGGAAACCAAAGCCACCTCTTCCAAGCTTATTAGCAGAATTGAAGTTGTATTGTTGTGGTTGAAATGATTCCAGAAATCATATGGTGGCAGTTTCAAAAATTGGTTTGCACATTGGTTTGTTAGATGTAATTCTTCTGTGTTCAGCACAAAAGAGTGAAAGAAAGACTGTTACTAGTTATCTACTAGGAGAAACAGAACGTAAATATTCTTCAAATAACTTAAATATAGAAATGGAAAACACCAGAATGTCTAGCAGTTCACCACCAAACCATATATGCAGTAACAGCGACACACACACACACACACACATATATTATTCTCCTTTCATGACTTCCAATCAACTTGTGATTTCTTTCTTCTCTTAATTCTTGTTTTACACTCTTGTCGAGATGACGTGCTGATAGAACTTGCACAGTTCTTATTGATAACAGACCGTTTTGCAACATTTAACTAAAAGCAATAATTATCCAATCCTACACACTTTAGGTGTTGGGTGCATTTCTTATGTTGTAACATTAGCAGTATAAATAAGTTCATGAAAATATATATGGAAATAACTTAAGTCAAGTTTGTTTATATCCATTAGATCAAGTTTTTTAATCACACTTCTTATTTTACTATTATTAATTGTTAAAATATTTATATGACCTTGTAAATTTACCTATGAACATTTGTAAATTTTTGTAGAAGCTCTTATAATATGAATTAGAATTTATAAATTTTCATATGGACACTTATTATCTTGCTATTGTTAATTATTTAAATGCGTAAACGTACTTGTAAATCCACCTATGAACTTACATGGAAAGAATAAGATTAGTACTGTCATTGTTAAGAATTGACATTACTGTTGTAACCCCCTATCTTAATAGCCGTAATTATAGTTCGAAAGTGCGTTATTACGTGAAATTAGGGATCAATGGATAATTCAAAACTTATTGAAAGTCTCAACTTCAAGACAGGATGCGGTCATGTAATAAAGTGAGTTTCAAAAAACTTTTTCCAAAACATGTTTGATACGGTCTTACATTTACATTTTGAATATATTTGGCCTACACAGTTCGGTTTCATTCATACATATCAGAGTGTAACAAAAATTCCTGACAACACCTGGGTTTCATTCATTCATTGAAGGGTTTATAGGGATTACTTGCCCATCTCAATTTCCCATACAGAGGATTATATAACACTATTCAAAGGCACAACATTTACAATATATACAATGCTCCAAAATATGATAACTAACTACCAAAACCAAAACTCCTAGCTAGGAGCTCTAGCCACCCTTCATCACTTGCTTCTCCTTTGAACCACTTGCCCTGGTTGTAGGTTAGTCAATATAAAGAATGAGATTCAAAAGAATCCCAGTAGTAACAATTCACTCATACAGTATGTAATAGCATAGCATGCAAGCAAATCACAAAGCAGCAACAATCACAGTGATGCATGACTTTCATCACAAACGACAACTCTCATGGTTGTATTCACATGACGCGTGACTAGTGTCACAAATGACAGCTTATGCTGTATCCACATGATGTGTGACTAGCGTCACAAACGACAACTTGCGCTGTATCCACATGATGTGCGACTTTTGTAATATCCTAAATTGTAATTAAGGGCTAATAACTTCAAAGTGATGTAATTAATGTTAATTAAGCATTTTTGAAGATTATTATGTGAATTGTGATGTAAAATGTGCTTGATGAGGGTATCGTATATGTTATGACAATCAGGGGCAAAATGGTAAATTAACCGACCAATTGGACAGTTACCAAAGAAGAAACTCATTGGTAATTGATATCAATGGCTAAGATTGAATAAGCAAGGGAGTGGGATTGTGTGTGCATGTACTTATGTGAGTGCTTAGAAGGAGGAATAAGATGTTGACACATGTCAACACAAGAACCATGGATTGAGGTCAAAGAGTCAACAATTGCAACTCTCTCTTCCCTCCTCCATTTCAATTCGGCCAAGGGCCTTATTGCACCCCAAAAATCTGATTTCTCCATCATCTTCTCACTTCTCTCCTCTCCTCCATTGTTGCAAGATCAAGCAAGAAAGAGAAAGAAGAAGCTTGAGTTTTAGGTAAGGTTTTGTCCCTAAATGCTCAACTCACCTTCATTAATATTGTTCAAGGGGTTGAGAGCTTTATTCCTATGGTTTCAGATTTTTGATTAGTGGAGTTTGAGAACTTGTGGGGATTTAAAAGTAGGAGAATCAAAGAAATAGCTTTGGGAAGAAGTTGATGTGAGTATTTGATACCTTTTGGTATAATTGTTGTGGTAATTGGTTTGGTTTTGAGAATTTTGAATTTTTGCCTTGATTTTTGGTCTAATTTGAATGCTTGAATTGGTTATTGTGTTGTGTAGAATGTGGTGTTAGATTGTGTCTTTGTGCCATTGGAGTTGGTTTGGAATTTTGGAATGGAAGGAATTGAATTGTGGTGGATTGTGTGTATATTTTGTGTTGACATATTGAGATTTCTGTGGAACATGTCTATGTGGATGGAATTTGATTGTTTTGATGGTTCCAATGTATTTATTGGGCAAAATTTGTGTGGGAATGGTGTTTAATGTGAAAATGGGAACCATTGGAAGCAATTGTGAAAAACTGAAAATCTGTCCATTGAAAGTCTGTGCTGGACAGTCTGTTTGCGATGGCGTTTTGAATAGGAAAATGGTGTCATAAAATTATGAAACTTTTCTGTTTTAAAGTTCACATCCCAAGCTTTAAAATGGATATATAATTTGTATCATTTCGTTTTGTGCACTGTGAGTTATGGTTGTCCAAAGTTTGAGATGGAAACTGAACTCTGTTGTGGGGGTAGTGGTGAGTTTTGTGCAATTCTGTACTTTGTGGTGATTTCCAATAATGGCCAATATTTTTTCCTAGGAATAGGACTTAAATAGTTTTCATTTGGCTTTTGAATCACCTCATTTTGATTTTTCTTGTATTAGTTATGATTTTTGGAAGTTTAGCCAAGAAATAAAATTTTCTTGGCCGCGGCCCAAATGTTTTTGACCCCTTTTTTGCCGCGGCCAACCCCCAAAAATCATTATTTTCCATTTTTAAAATGTGGTTTTTGGTATATCCTTTCCCAACCCTTTGGGTATATGTCTAGGCCTCTAATAGCCACCTAAAGAGTCTAAATGATAACTGTAATACCCCGAATTTTGAGACTCGAGGCTAGAGAATAAGCCTAAGATTAGTGGATTGCTAAGCTCCGGTTTAGCAAGATCCAAAATTGTGATTAGGGGTTAATGACTACAAAAGTGGACGTGGTTAGTGATTAATGAACCCTTTTAGAGAATATAAAGTGGATTGTAGTCGCTTGTGTTATGAGCAACGCCAAAACCCTGTATTTGAGTTCAATTGTGGATTAACATCCAAATTGACTTAGAATAGAGGGAGGAATTGAATGGGATATTGTGATGGAAATGGTGTCATGTTGTGGTATTTAATCATTGGAATTGATTTAAATTGGATTGGACACATTAGTTGCAAAAAATTGGAAATGCTGTCCAGTGTGAATTTTGTCTGGGCAGTCTTCTCGTGTGGACGTTTTTACTAGGTCAATGATGTCAGAAAATTATGAAACTTTCCAGTCTTAAAGTTCACATCCCAAGCTTCAAAATGGACATATAATTTGTTCCATTTCGTTTTGGGAACTGGGAGATATGACTGTCCAAAGTTTGGGATGGAAACTGAACTCTGTTTTGGGGCAGTGATGAGTTTTATGTAATTATGGAATTTTGTGGTGATTTTTAGTAATGGCCAATATTTTTCCTATGAAGAGGACTTAAATATCTTTCATTTGGCTTTGGGATCACCTCATTGCGATTTTTCTAGAATTAGTTATGATTTTTCAAAGATTGGGCAGAAAATCTGCCAGAAAATCCGAAAATGCCAATTTTGGGAATTATGACATCATCAAAAGGCAAGATGACATAAGCATGGAATTAAAACATCTTCACATCATCTTCAGCTCTCATTTCCGACGTGCTGCACAGCTGAATATGGAGAGAGGAGTTGAGAGAAAAATAGAGAGAAGGAAGGAGAAATCTCGCAAGGTAAGCCGATTTCTCCGGCGATTTAGCTCCTAACGTGTATAACTCTACTCTTAAGCTTCTCTTCTATATTTTTGAAGGTTGTTGAAGCTCAGATCTTGGTTAGGAAAGTTAGGGTTTTTCAGCTATATTGGGGAAAAGCCAGAAGGAGCTTGAGGTAACTTCCAAACTCTTGTATATTGACTATTCTAGCTGCTGTGGGCAATTTAATCGGTGAAATTCCGCCGGATTGCCGTTGGTTTTAATTTATGGAAATGGGTTGTAGGGGCTGTTATGCTGCCCAAATTGATACTAAATGGTAGTTGTAACCTAATGGAATAGTCAATAAAGAGGTTAGGAGTGGAAAGAAACACGTTTACGGAGCCGAAACCGAAAAACCCCAATTTTCCCCTTAAAACCCATATATTTCGGTCAGTATTGTAAATGGGTCTTAGAGCTGGATTTTCAATGATTTGATGATTCCATTGGATTCAGTGGGCGAAAATAGGTGGGGTTACAGTTGGGCACTTTTTCGGAAAAGGCCGAGAAAGCATAATTACAGAAACGCCCCTAAAACCCTTAAAGTGGGGCTGTCAAGGGTAATTTTGTAATTGACATTGAATTTGATAATTCTGAGTCCGAAAATGGATTCCTTGGGCGAAAATATGTCAGAATATCCTATGTCAAAATTTTAAGAAAAGTACAGTCGGACCGGGTACGGCGGGGCCGGGCCGGGGTCCCGGGGGCATTTTGGTAAATTTTCAAGATAGACTCATATAAACCCCAGAAACACTATGGAAGTGTCTAAATAGTACATTTGACATTGTAGGATCAAATATGGAGTCCCGAGCTGTTTGCACGTAGATCGAGGCACGCGTTTCGAGGCGGAAAAGGATTAAGGTAGGGGACTTGCCTTACTTGCATGTATTTGATATCTTTGCTTGTGTAGTGATGTATGTGATTGCTTTACTTGATTGTGTAGAGCATATTTGAATAAATGAAGCTCTGTTTCTGTTTTATTGTGGCCATAGTTTTGTTACATGAAACATTGAGCATACAGAAATGTCATTATGTGGCATGCATCTAGATAAAGCTAACATGTCATACACATAGCATCTATCATGCATGCATTATGGTATCTGTTTCCTACTGAGATTCTCTCGAATCTCACCCTCCCTTACCAACAATTTAGACAGGGCAAGTGGCTCGTGGAGGAAGCGGCAGGACTCATTCGAGATGAGATTGTGTAATCCCCATTTGAAGAATTGTAATGGGCAATTGTGCCCTGTATATCTTTAGCGAAGGTATGTACCCGAGATTGCCGAGATGATTATGTTGTGCACTCTGATATTTATATGAATGTGATTTATCTTCGCGTAGTAATTGTATTCGAAATGTGAATATGAGACCAAGTTTATAAATGATTTCGAAAGGTATTCGCGAAAACCCCATCATGTGATGGGTTAGTAAATGTTATTTGATTATTATTGGTCTCTATTTCATTTTAATCTTGTATTTCGGATATAATTACTGAGGGGGTTACAATAACCAACTTAAAGTACTATGGAATTAAGAACTTGGAAAAGAAATTGACGTGTTGTCCCTGATTTGGTCATAGGATTTGATATTTTCCGCCCTCGTGAGCCCACGGTGCCAAAGAATGTCAGGCAAGGACAAGGTAGTGACTCTTTCTCTTATACTGTATGTGAAACATTGTATGTATGTTTGTCACGCATTGAGAATACATTGTGATACATTGTAATTCTTTGAGATCGCAGCAAAAGCTAACACATAGTGATACATTGTGATACTTTGTGAATACATAGAGATCGCAGCGAAAGCTAACGCATAGAGTTTACAGCCACGAGTGCTGTCACATGTGGTGTGAGCCATGATACATTGTGATGCTGCTAACATGACCTTATGCACTGTGTGAGTGATTTGTTACTACTGGGATTCTCTTGAATCTCATTCTTTCCAATATAATGACTAACATTTCAGACAGGGCAAGTGGTTCTAAAGAGAAGCGGGTAACCCGTAGCGATTAGGACCCTTTGGGGTATATTTTATTTTGGGATGTTGGTTATCTACTTTTAAACTTGGGATTACTATATATTTCGAGATGTAAATATTACATTTGATTTAGGTCATGTAATCCCCTAGTTGAGACCTATAAACCCTTAGTTTATATATGTACAAACCTGGGAGTTGCTGGGGATTTGGTTATACACTCTGATATGTATGAATGTAAATTAACTGCACAGGTAATTATATTCGATATTAAAACTTGAGATCAGGATGGGGAAAAGTTTTTGAAAGATTTTTTGAAAACCCTACGGTAAAGTAGGAAGTTGAAAAGAGTTTAAATTATCCGACGGTTTCTAAACCATTTTAACTATGCGTTATCGAATCATAATTAAGCTAATTAAGGCAGGGGGTTACAACTTGCGTCACAAAACGACAGCACTCACGGCGGTACACACAAAGCCTCCATAGCAACATACACCGTAGCATTTGCAATCAACACAATTCAATGATAAGGCATACAACAATGCATTACACATAGTATAAGAGAAAAAGTCACTACCTTATTCTTTTCGCTCATGCTTTGGCACCGGTCTATCACGTACAAATGTCAAATCCTATAAACCATAATCAAGGACGAAGAGTTATTCCCTATTCCAATACTCAACCCCAAAACACTTAGTGTTGGTTATTATTTGAGACCTTGAGGTGGCTACTAGAAGGCCAAACAGGTGCATAAAGGGTTAGGAAAGACTTGACTAAATATCATCTTTCAGAAATTCAAAAAGCAGTTTTTGAGGGGTTGGCTGCGAGCAACAGATGGTCAGAAAGATTTGGGCTACGACCAAGAACCACTGGCCGTGGCCAAAATCAGGTCAGAAACTTTTGGGTAGCGGCCAAGAATACGTCAGAAGATTTTGGGCCGCGGCCAAAAACATTGGTAGCGGACAACATTTGGCCTGTTTCCTGGCTGATTTTCAAACGACCATAACTTCTTACACAGTTATTAAAATGACACAAAATTTATACCATTGGAAAGCTTGCAATGTGAACTACAAAACTGGAAAATTTCACAACATTTTGACACCATTTGCTAATTTAAAACACTATACAAAAGTGGTCCCCTATATAGAATCTTAACTTAACACAATTACAGAATTTCCAATTTTCAACCTAAGTGTCCAATGGTTCCAAAATTGACAACTAAACCTATTCTCACATAATTTTTCTCAAAGAATCCAATGATAACATCAAAACATCCAAATTCTCATTCCATCTACAGGTTCTATTTTGAGACACATTTCAACACAAAACTACAAAGTTGCTACACTCTACATTCAACACTCCAAACCAATTTTATATATTGTCCAAATTACACAACAAAACACCATTTCCATCACAACACACTATGTAGTTCATAAGACCCTAATATACACAAAAATCAGGGCAAATTCATGGAATTCAAGGTCTCAACCAATGACTACAACATATATACCAAAAGGTAGCTTTTACTCACCTCTTGCACTTTCCCAAGCTTGTTCTTTGATTCTTCAACTTCCAACTTTTCTTGAACTCACAAAATCCCTCCTCTTAAGAATCTAAAAATATAGAGATGAAGCTCTCATTAAGGTGGTCAAGATTAATGAAGAGGATTTAAGTATTTGAGGTCATCTATTGGGTTAAAAGGGCAAGAGATTACCTTGATTTTCTTCTTTCTCTTTCCTTCTTCCTTAGACAAAAATGGATGCTGGTGAGAGAGAAAATGAGATGATGAAATCAGATTTTTGCACTCCCTCCATGCCTCTAGCCGACTTTGAAGAGAGAGGGAAGAGAAGAGGGTTGAAAATTTTGACTTTGATCTAAGGTTTCATGTGATGCCATGTGTCAACATCTTAAAACTCCTTCCATGAACTTACACCCATGTGATTATTCTCTCCTATTTCAATTGGCAATTAGTCACTCAACTTAATCTTTAAGTTATTAGTGGATTCCCTCTTCGGTTGTTGACTAATTGGTGAGTAACTTTTCTTTTTCCCATTTTCCTCTAACTATGACAATGCCTATCAAATCACGACTTAACACATTTCCTCATTCCATTCCTTATCCATGTGTTCTCCCCTCCTCTTTTGGTTCATTTTAAGCCTTAACACACAATTAAGTTTAAATACAGGGTTTAGGCATTGATTACTGCACATTCAGGTCATAATTCACATTGTATTCTTCGAAAGTGTTTGATTAATATTAATTGCATTCACTTTTGGAGTCATTAGCCCTTAATCATATTTTGGGGCATTACAATTGTGGCCATGTAGGTTATTGCACACATAAAAGTCCTAGGTGATTGGATAAAATCTGGTGATGATATTTCAGAATCAATAAAAGATATGTTGTCCTCTATATTCCATAATTTCCATGCCTAAAAGCAAAACCAAAAGTAGTATAAATAATATAGATCAACTTAGCTTTGTTAAAATTATACCAAAATTAAATTTGAGAGACATATAGAACCTTGTGAGTTGTGACTTTCCTTCCCTTTTTTTGGATAAAGATGAAAGCAGTAAAAATATACCCTAAAATACAAGAAATAAATAAACAAAAATCATCTAAAGGAACTAAGTAAAATTCAAGAGGCTTTGTTAGAGCACACTATTAGCTTCAAAGTTCATCTCTCTCTCGAAGTGTTGAAGATCAACCACCCCAATCATATTAAAGCATACCATGATTTTCAAGAATTAAATTCAAGTTATCATGAATACAAGAAGAGATGGATAAGAAGATATGAGGACTCTCCAGACTTGTTTTGTTACCAGTGCTTTATGGATCATACGAGAAGGATGAATACCCAAACCCCCTTCATCCACATGTAACAACAACTTGTCTTTACTAAGTAAATGAATCTTTTTCCTGTCTCTAGTGCACCCAGAAGAAATCCACACAACAACAATCAATTTGATCACATATATATTTCAGCAAGGGCACATAAGACATAAAATGGATATCAACTGAAAAGAGGACACTCTTAATCAATTGCAAGCAAGATGCTTGAGACAATGAACACGCTTTCCATATAGCCATATGTAACCCCCTCCGTAATTATATCCGAAATACAACATTAGAGTGAAATAGAGACCAATAATAATCAAAATTCATTTACATTCCCCATCCTTAAGATAGGGTTTTCACAAATACATTTCAAAATCAAACACTTTAACCTGGTCTCACATTCACATTTCGAATACAATTACATTGCGAAGATAATTAACATTCATAATATATCAGAGTGCACAATAACAATCCCGGCAATTCCGGGTTCATATCTTCACTAAAGGTTCATGGGCACATACGCCCTTTACAATTCCTCAATGGGGATTACACAAATTCCATTCCGAATACACTTCCACAACATATACAATTCTAAATACATCAAAATCCACTACGATTATCCCAAATGGCATGACAACCACTACCAAGTCCAAATGCCCATAAGGGATTCTCGCCGTCCCTAGTCGCTTGCTCCTTCCTTGAGCCACTTGTCCTGTCTAAAATATTGGTAGGGGAGGGTGAGATTCTAGAGAATCCCAGTAGGAAACAGATACCACTATGCATGTAAGATAAGTGTTTAATGCATGACATGCTTGCATAACAATAACTCATGTTCACATAATGATATATCCGCATGCTCAATGTTTCAACAACATACTCATGCCCATAGCATAAATAGAAACAAAGCTTCAATCATTCATATATGTTACACATAATCAAGAAAAGCAATAACATGCATCAATACACAAACACAAATATCAATACATGCAGGAGAGGTAAGTTCCCTACACTTATTCTTTCCACGTATGCTCCAGCGTCGGCTACTCACGATCCGAGCGGATGTCAAACCATGATCAAGGCGAATATCAAACCCTATAACCAAATCAAGGACATAGGATCATTCTCTTTTCCAAATTCTCAATGACTTCTTATCACTTAAATGGTTATCATTTAGGACTCTTAAGAGACCACAAATGCCTCTAATGAAAGCCCTAAAAGGTTGGGAAACAAAAGGTTGAAGGTCACTTTTCGAAAACACAAAGTACTGGAACACAGGGGTGGGCCGCGGCCCAAATATGGTCAGAAGGCCGTGGGCTGTAGCCCGCCACTCATGGGCCACGGCCCGAAACAGGCCAGAAAGGTTTGGGCCGCGGCCCAGAAATTTCCTGACTCTGGGCTGAACTTCGAAAAACCATAACTAATTTTAGAAAAATCGAAACGAGGTGATTCTAAAGCCAAATGAAAGGTATATGAGTCCTCTTTTAAGGAAAAATATATCCTATCACTGGAAATTATTACACAAATACAGAATCACCAAAAACTAACCACTACTCCCAAAACAGAGTTCTGTTTCAATCCCAAAATTTTGGACAACCATATCTCACAGAATACTCAACGAAATGACACAAAATATATGTCCATTTTGAAGCTTGGGATGTGAAGTTTAAGAATGGAAAGTTTCATAATTTTCCAATACCATTTGGTCACTCAAAACGCTCATACCAAATTACTGCACAAAACAGAGCTTAAACCAAACAGATTTCCAATTTTCTACCAAAGTGTTCAATAACTCCAAAATTAATAACCAAGCTTATTCCCACACAAAATCACTCAAGGAACACAATGGTAACCTCAAAATGACCAAAATCACAACCCATTTATATGCCCTGTTTTGACCAAAGCACAAAACCAACACAAAAAGTGCCAAACTTCACATTTAAGCTTCAATGCAATTCTATCAATTCAAAACACTAAACAAGGCACCATTTCCATAACAACAACAATTCAAACACCACAAGACCCTAAATCACGAAATTAGGGCTAAAATTTCAGAAATTTAAGGCCCAACCAATGGCCACAAAACTTATATGAAATTAAAGCTTTCACTTATCTTAACAACTTTTCCAAAGGCACTTCATGATTCTCCAACTTGTACATTTTCGTGATTCCTCAAATCACCACCAATGGAGAATCTAAAACCATAGGATGAAAGCTCTTAGCTCAAGGAACAATGTTAATGAAGAGCATTTTGGCATTTGAGGCCATTTGCTTACCTTAAAATCCAGCTTTTCCTTTCTCTTTCTTGAGCAACAATGGCGAAAATGGAGAGAAGGGGAGAGAAAACGAGAGAGAGAGATGGAGGAGAGGTGAAGATGATGATGAATGCAGAAAAATCTGCCCCACCCCCTTCACATGCGCATGAGAGAGAGAGGAAAGAGGGAAAATGCATAAAATAAATGGTGCTTTGACTTTTCCAACACCCTCTCTCATCC